>CM061543.1:274959629-277359629 GCA_030864215.1 Capsicum pubescens | reverse complement strand
TCAGGTAAACCAATAAAAGAAATTGGAAGTAATTGTTCCATGAAAACATGACAATCATGTCTTTTCATTCCATGAAAGATTTCTTGTGCCATATCAACCCTCTTTCCTAAATTTGAGGCATATTCATCGGGCATATTTAAACTTTGGACCCACTCACATATTTTTTGCTTTTGGTCCAACTTGAATGTATGACTAGGCTTAGACTTAAGAACATTGTCATTGGGCCTCTCCTGTAAGTGTATTTATCTATGCTTGCAATATTCTGGTAAATCAAGTCTGGACTTAAGATTATCCTTTGTCTTGCCAGTGACATCCATAACTGTGTTGAACAAGTTATCAAAATATTTCTTCTCAGTATGCATGAAATCAATATTATTTCTAAGTAAATTATCTAGGAAATATTCTAACTCCCAAAATATACTTTGCTTAGTCCAGTTATGCGCAACGCCATATCCATCAAGCCTACACAATGGTTCCTCGCTAACTTTAGGCAAATCCTAAACTATCTCCCAAATGTCATGACCAGATAACTTTGGAGGTGGACCATCATGTTCAATTTTATTCTTTCTAAATGCATTCCTAAGTCTCCTAAATTCATGATTAGGTGGCAAGAAATAACGATGACAATCAAACCATGAATTTTTCTGCCATGTCTCAATGTGAAAGATTTTGTTTTTTCCATGCAGTATGAACAAGCCAACTTTCCAGCTGTCATCCACTCATACAATATTCCATAAGCAGGAAAATCATTAATAGTCCACATTAGATATGCACGTAGATTGAAATTCTATTTAAGTGAAATGTCCTAAGTTTCAATCCCCTCATGCCATAAAATTTGAATTTCATCAATCAAAGGTTGCAAGTAGACATCTATTCCGCTTTTTAGATTACACAAGCTAGGAACAACACAATTCATAAATATATATGAACTAGTCATCAACATTTCAGGAGGAAAATTATACAGGGTGATAAATACATGCCAACATGAATATGGTACAGCACTAACCGAAAAAGGTGAGAAGCCATCCGCACATAATACAAACAAATATTTTGTGGCTTAGCTGAAAAATCTGGAAAATTTGCATCAAAATATTTCCAAGCCTCTCCATCAGATGAATGACACATAACACCAGTGGGCCTTCTATTTTCACTGTGCCATCTCATATAAGGAGCTGAGCTGTTTGAAGCATACAACCTCTTCAAGCTTTGTATTAGAGGTAAATAATGCATCTCCTTAATAGAAATTTTATTTCCACGACAACCATGCTTATATCGAGGGTGCTGACAAAACTTACAAGACTCTAGGTTAGTATCTTTCTTAAAATATAACATGCAGCCATTTTCACAACAATCAATTCTAACCAAGAAGAGACCTAACTTTGACACTAATCTTTTTGCCTTATAGAAAGAATCAGGAACCTCTAAGGCAGGGTCAACTAACTCTTTAATAAGGTATATCATTGAGTCCATTCCTCCTTCAGTAATATTCCAATCAGATTTAATACACAATAATCTAACAACAACAGACAAACGATAATATGAACACCCGTCAAATAGAGGATAACTAGCATCATATAGTTGTTCATAAAAATGGCCCATTTCTCTATTGAGAACATCTTCGACATTTTCCCTAAAATCGCCCCTATGTTGCATCCCAAAAGCAGCATCCATCATTTCTGTCATCCTAGTATCTTGATAGTTATTATGCCTTGTAGACCTACTACTTTCACCAACAACAAAGTTATTTTGCTCAACATTACCATGAATAGTATGCAATCTTAAAAAGACCTCATGAAACCCTCTTCTATAAAGGTGTTCCTTCAAAACTTCTTCTTTAAAAAGATTTGTACCATCACATCTAACACAAGGAGAATGAATAGCCCAAAAATATGACCAAGCATCAAGTGTCTTAACATGTTCAACAAATTGTCTGACACCTTACACAAATTCTACCCTAAGACCCATTCTATTATCATTATTCCATTGATATATCCAGCTATAATCAAGTTCCATCTACATAATCAATCAGATTCAAGTAATTAGTTCAAGTCACAAAAGTTCACATTTCAAGTACCTAAATTCAAAATGAGAAAGTCACATTTCATGTCACTAAGTCACAAACAAAACTACATTCAAAAAAAAAAAATCACATTTCAAGTACCTACATTTAATCAACTTAAAGTCACTAAGTCACCTCCCAAGTCACCAAACTAAACTACATTCAAAACAAAAATTCACATTTCAAGTACCTAAACTTCAACATTTTCAAGTCACTATGTCACCTCCCAAGTCACCAAACTAAACTACATTCAAAACAACAATTCACATTTCAAGTACCTACATTTAATCAATTTCAAGTAACTAAGTCACCTCCCTAGTCACCATACTAAACTACATTCAAAATAAAAAATTCACATTTCAAGTGCCTACACTTAATCAATTTCAAGTCACTAAGTCACCTCCCAAGTCACCAAACTAAACTACATTCAAAATGATAAATTTAAATTTCAAGTACCTATACTTAATCAATTTCAAGTCACTAAGTCACCTCCCAAGTTAGCAAATTAAACTACATTCAAAATAAAAATTCACATTTCAAGTACCTAAACTTCAACATTTTCAACTCACTAAGTTACCTCCCAAAAAAAAACTAAACTATATTCAAAATGATAAATTCACCTTTCAAGTACCTACACTTAATCAATTTCAAGTCACTAAGTCACCTCACAAGTTACCAAACTAAACTACATTCAATACAAAAATTCACATTTCAAGTACCTATACTTCATCAATTTCAAGTGACTAAGTCACCTCCCAAGTTACCAAAATAAACTACATTCAAAACAAAAACTCATCTTTCAAGTACCTACACTTAATCAATTTCAAGTCACTAAGTCACTTACCAAGTCACCAAACTAAACTACATTCAAAACAAAAATTCACCTTTCAAGTACCTACACTTAATCAATTTGAAGTGAGTAAGTCACCTCACAAGTTACCAAACTAAACTACATTCAAAACAAAAATTGACATTCCAACTACCTACACATAATCAATTTCAAGTGACTAAGTAACCTCATAAGTTGCCAAACTAAACTACATTCAAAACAAAAATTCACCTTTCAACTACCTAGACTTCAATATTGTCAAGTCCCTAAGTCACCTCACAAATTACCAAATTAAACTACATTCAAAACAAAAATTTACCTTTCAACTACCTACACTTAATCAGTTTCAAGTGACTAAGTAATCTCACATATTACCAAACTAAATGACATTCAAAATAAAAATTCACCTTTCAACTACATACACTTAATCAATTTCAAGTGACTAAGTCATCTCACAAGTTACCAAACTAAACTACATTCAAAACAAAAATTCACCTTTCAACTAGATACACTTAATCAATTTCAAGTGACTAAGTCACCTCACAAGTTACTAAACTAAACTACATTCAAAATAAAAATTTAAAATAAAAGTTCACCTTTCAACTGTCTACGCTTGATCACTTTCTAGTAACATATTCATTTATAGTATAAGTCAAACAATTGAACAAGTGTAACAAAGAAAATAAGTAGACGCATCGCATATCCTTCTCACACCATATGATAATCACAAAATTCGTTGCTTTCAAAGCCTTCTACAGCGACAATCCCAAACTAAACTATATTTAAAGACTTCATTATAATAACATTGAGAGAAATCAACTTAACTTTTCTTGACCTAAATTAAATAGAAAGAGATAAGCGGTCACTTGAAAATAGCAAACAATCCTTTTCCCAAATTCTGATTCTGTCAAACAGTAAAATCATTGGAAAGAATAATCTTAGGCTTAAAAATTGCAACAATTTAGTAAAACATATCACATTTATGACTTCCATTACAACTAACAACAACAATAACAAACCCTGTATAATCCCACAAAAATGCGGTCCATTCTGACTAACAACAACAATAACATACCCAATAGAAATAAGTAAGGTTTTACAATACACTGCACTGACCTAAACTTATATTAACTAATTTCAAAAAATATTTATTGATAATTTATGCATCTAATTTCAAAACTATGGCAAGGGAAAAAAGGGGAAAAGGGGGGGAAAATGAGCTAGGGAAAAAAGGCTATCATTGCAGTGTTATGTTTTTTCTTAGAAGATGAATAAATCACAAATCAGTTGTTTCGTAGTATGTAAATTCAACTTCAATAAAGCTAATAAGTTGTTGTATTTGGTTAAATATAATAGACAGATTTGGATTGGTTGTGAAAGAGATTGAAGAGAGATTAGGGTTGAAAGTATAATTTCAAGATATACACAAATTAGGCTAACTGAGAAGAAGAGAACAACGTACCTGAGCTGCCAATGTTCTCCAATGATTAGGGTTGTTGTGTATGTGTTGCGATGTGTGTTGTTGTGTGTGTTGGTGGGTGGGTATGGGTCATGATTTAGGGGTGTGTGTGTTTTGTTGTGTTGTTGTGTTGGTCGGGTCGGGTTAGATTTAATTTTTTTTTAATTAATTATTTAAAACCAACCACATATGATCGATTTTATGGAAATAATTGTTTTAATATTTTTCTTCTCATTATATATTTTTTATGTACTTAATTTTTTTTAATTATTTATTATAACTATATATAATATATAAAAAGGGAAAAAATTACAAAATTATTCTGGGGTTAATTTGAACTACATATTAGACAAATTAAAATGAATGAGTTAAAACAATTAAACTAATAAATAAATACGTTAATCGTATTGAATGGTTTATATTTTTATGAAATAGTTCCGACACTCATCTAAATCGACCGTCACAAGGAAGATGCAATGAGTGGTCTTTTTTTTTACAAAATCATTGACAAAATAAAATATAAGTGTTCGATTTCATTTTATAAAAGTTACTATCGGAAAATGATCAGATGTGGTCAATTTTTTTTAAAAAGGTTAAAATATATAATTAGTTATTTTATCATCATATTAACACGAGTATATATTTCCTCAATCGTATAATACTATCAATGAATTTTGAAATTTATAATAAATTTTTGGTTAATTAGCTTTTAAATATGATATTATATATACATACCTCGTAATACAGTGTGTTAATCAATTAAATTATCGATTAATTGTCTTACGTTATTACAACTTCAACAATACACGCGTGTCTACATTGACACAAAATAGTGTATCTATTTCCTCAGTAGTATGCTATCAACGTATTATTCAAAATATTTTGGTATGTAGATTCAGTTATCTAGCTTTTGATTACTGCATACGTCACTACACGAGATATTCGTATATATAAATATATTCAATTGGCTATCAGCTTTCAAATATGTACTATATACATCACATACACAATTTTCTTGTCCCATAATAATATACAACGTATTTCGCATATACTCAGATGAATTATCGGTTAGTTTATCTTATGTCATTAGTATATCGTCACTATATAATATGTATATACTATATATATACCTATACATACACACATATATACAAACTATCGACTATATCAAGTTCTAAATATGTACTATATACATCACATACGTACACGAGTATATTATCCAATAATATAATGCGATGTGTTTCATATACATACTCTGATGAGTTATCGATTAATTTGATTAGCTTACATTAATATAACTTCAATGTATAGTATATTATTACTTCTATCATTTCAAATCAAGGTATTCAATATGTTTGGATAGATTCTACTAGTTTTTGACTACATCATTCATCGATTGATCACTACATCATATATATATATATATATATATATATATATATATATATATATATATATATATAAAGATATTTATATATATGAACTCCTGAATGCGTACTATATACATCACATCCACAAGTATATTACCTCATAATAGAACACATTCATTATATTCTGATGAATTATCAGTTATATATTACATTATTATGACCGCAATAGTAGCATAATATCACTATCTCAACGGTATGAAATATTTTTAACGTATTCATTATAAAAAGATTATGAATGTTTAACGTCATTTAACTTATATACAAAGAAAAATATTTATTTTATATATTGAAACATAAGTAAAAGATAAAGATTATGTTTAACGTAATTTATTTATTTTATTTGATATATATATTTTTTTACAAAATCTAAGATTGGTCGACTTTTATTATTATTATTATTATATTGATATCGACTATGTATGATCATTGTAATTTCAAAAAATAATATATTTGATATGACATGTAATTATTTTTTAATAAAAATCGACTACAAGTGGTCTCTTTATTAAAATAGTTTATATTTTAATATAAAGGAGACCAAAAGTGATCGGTTTCCTGAATAATTTTCTTTTTTATATTTTTTTAATTCCAAAACCGACCACATGTGGTCTCTTTTATAAAATATTTTAATTTTAATTTTTAAAATACAACCGACCACAAGTGGTCATTTTTTAAAAAATATATATATTTTAAATAAAACTGACCACAAGTGGTCGGTTTTTAAAAATTATTTTCTTTTTTTTAATTCCAAAACCGACCACATGTGGGCGGTTTTATAAAATATTTTAAATTTAATTTTTAAAATAAAACCAACCACAAGTGATCGCTTTTTAAAATTACTTTTTAATTACATTTATTAAATTAAACTGACCAAAAGTAGTAGGTTTTTTTAAATTGTTTTTTTATTTTTTTAATTAAAAACCAACCAATTGTGGACGCTTTTATAAAATATTTTAAATTTAATTTTAAAATAATATCGACCACAAGTGGTCGATTTTTAAGTAAATATATTTTTTAAATAAAACCGACCACGTGTGGTCGGTTTTCTAAAATTATTTTCTTTTTAATTTTTTAAATTCAAAAACCGACAACAAGTGGTCGGTTTTTTTTTTATTATTTTTATAAAAAAAATGAATAATAATTAATATAAAAATTATTGAAATAATTATTTTGAAATTTTAAAATATAAAAACGACCACATGTGGTTGGTTTTAAAAAAAAAAACTAAAATTTAAAACCAACCACATGTGGTCAGTTTTTTTGCGACCACCTGTTGTGGTCGATTTTTTGTGGTCGGAAAAACTATTTTTTTAGTAGTGTGTTCATAACCCACCAACATTGATTGGAAATAACAATATGGACATATGAAGCTTTAAAATCCATACTAAAGGATCATTACTCAAAACCCAACATTTAGGCATTTCATTAAACACATGGGAGTCATGACTTTAAGCATGGGAATGGGTAAAACATGTAATTGAAAACTTAGTTACAATACTGAAACCATGAATTAGGAATTTGACATGGAAATTCATCATTCAAACCTGTAAAGGGCTCATTCCATCGAAAACACCTATAAACACAATACATAAGTCGAAATTCATAAGAGCTTCATGGAGATAATTCATCATAAACATGTATAATTCATAATTTAAAACATAAACATGGATTCTTGGACTCCATGGGTAAATAGGGGCCATGGATGAACATCACACATACCTTAAAGCCCTTAAGCTTGAGAGAGAAACACAATCTTGATGCTTTTCTCGAAAATTCTTGGATTAGGGAACTTGAATTCTTGGTTTTATTAAAGAGGAACGAGTGAAATTGATGAACTTGGGGGAGTATTAGGGTGTGTTTTTGAGTGTTAATTGGAGAATATGGGCATATAATGCCCTAACTGAAGCTTTAATTCATATTTTTACGAATTGGGTTAATGGAAAAAGACCTAACTGCCCCTCAGGAGATAATATTTGTAACTAGAACGTTGGTTACAAGGGTGCTAAGACGCAGTGCGTGCCTCATCTCTATAAGTAGCACGACACGATGTTATCACGGTGAGGTACTGGAATCAAAATCCAAACACGACCTAATCCTCGTCCAAAAAATCCAAAACTTCCCCGACACATTCTCCTTACATCCCTAAACAAGAATTAACTCAAAAACCTACGTCTCAGGGTCAGGAAGGCCACATTAAAAATCCTCAAAGTTAAGAGGCCTTAAGAATGACTATATCCCCAACACATAGCTAAATTTTCAGGCTTTAAGCCTCCTATATATGCAACTAGGAGATGAACTAAGATAAGAAAAGTATGGGGTATTACAATATCTCCCCCTTGGGAACATTCGTCCTTGAATGAGACTCATTAAGATGAGAATATTAGACAAACTGAAATCACCTACTAGACATGCATAACTGAAAACATGATTATATGACCGAGTCTGAAACATAATACAAGATACATGAACTGAACTGAATTGAATACATCCAATGAGATAAGAATGATTATAAAGCTGGAACTGAGAATGGAAAGGAGACAATCTAAGGAAATATGTTACCTTAAGCTGATTCTGAGTTTGCGGAGAAAAGATGAGGGTACTTGGTACGCATATCTACTTCTGTTTTCCAAGTGTCTCCCTCAAAGGACTGATTCCACCAAAGAACTTTGACCAAGGGAACTTATTTGTTCCTTAGTCTACAAATCTGACAATCAAGGATCTTGATTGGGATTTCTTCGTAAAAAAGCTTATCCTGAACATTTGTGCTTTATAGAGGGACTACAACAGCTGTATCACCAATACACTTCTTTAACAGGGAAACATGGAACACTGGATGCACTGATACCAAATCTGTAGGCAACTCAAGGTCATAACCTACCTTTCCAAAACAAATCAAAATTCTATAAGGGCCAACATATCGGGGACTAAGCTTTCCCTTCTTACCAAATCTCTTTACTCCCTTCATGGGAGAGATTTTCAAATACGCCAAATCCCCAACTTCAAACTCAAGATCTCTTCTTCTCACATCTGCATAGGAATTCTAATGGCTTTAGGTTGTCTTAAGCCTCTCCCTGATCAACTGAACCTTCTCCATTGTATCAAACATCGAATCTGGTCCTATCAAAGCAGCCTCACCTACCTCAAACCAACCAATAAGAGATCTATATCTCCTTCCATAGTGAGCCTCAAATAGAGCCATCTGAATACTGGAGTGATAACTATTATTGTAGGCAAACTCCATCAAGAGTTAGCGATCATCCCAACTACCCTTAAAATCAAGAACACACTCCCTTAATATATCCTCTAGGGTCTGAATAGTCCTCTTTGTCTGACCATCTTTCTAAGGATGAAAAGTTGTACTGAGATGAACTTAGGTACCAAGACCCTTCTAAAAAGCTTTCCAAACCTGAGAGGTAAACTGAGTGCCTCTATCTGAAATAATAAAAAAGGGATTATATTCAATCTAACCAACTTTCTAATATAGATCTTGGCGTAATCCTTAATAGAATAAGAAGTATGAATTGGCAAAAAATACACCGATTTGGTCATTCTGTCTACAATAACCCATATTGAATCATATTGATAACGTAAATGGGGCAACCCTATAACAAAATCCATGTTCACCTCTTCCCATTTCTAAGTAGGAATAATAAACTCCATTAATGTACCACTAGGCCTCTAGTGATCAACTTTAGCTTGCTAAATATTAAAGCACTTAGCTACAAATTCTATAATATCCCTTTTCATACCACTCCACCAATAGATTTCTTGTAGCTCACTGTACCTCTTAGTGGCTCCTGGGTGAATAGAATAATGCACACAATATGTTTCTGCAAGGATTTGCTATCTCAAACCATCTACACATAGCACACACAGTTTACCCTGACATCACAACACACCATCTCCCCCTTGGGAGAAAACCTCTACCTTTAGATCTCTAACAAATTCCTTCAAATTAACTAAACTGGGATCCTTATCTTGTTTTTCCTTTACTTCGGCAACCAAAGAAGATTTCGAACTATTTTGAACCCAAACACTACCCTCAGCTGAATCATTCTTCCTAACACCTAATCTAGCAAGCTAATGAACCTCTCTGACTAACTTTTTCTTATCATTCTCAACATAAGCAACACTACCCATAGATAATATACTAAGGGTATTTGCCAGTACATTGGACTAGCCTAGATGATACAACCTGATCATGTCATAATCTTTCAACAACTCTAACCACCTTCAAGGCAAAAAGAATAGTTGCTAAATCAAAATCATGGATAGGATAATTCTTTTCATAAAGTTTAAGTTGTCTAGAGGCATAGGCTATGACCTTACCTCTCTGCATCAACACACAACCAAGGAAAAATCTTGAAGCATCACAGTAAACAACAAACCCATCTGAATAATCTAGCAAAGTCAAGACTGGGGCTGAGGTGAGTCAAGTCTTCAACTCCTGAAAACTCTTTTCACCAGAATCTGACCACTGAAATTTGTCTTTTTACTTACTCAATCGAGACATGGGGGTGCAATAGACAAAAAACCTTTAACAAACCATCTGTAATAGCCAGCCAAATCTAAGAAACTCCTGATATTTGATGGACAGAAGGGTATGGGCCAGTTTCTCATTGCCTCGATCTTTTGAGGATCAACTCTAATGCCATCACCAGAAATAATATGGCAAAGGAAAGATATTGATCTTATCCAAAACTTACACTTACTAAATTTGGCGAATAACTGAAGAGCTCTAAGAGTCTGCAATACAATTTTGAGATGGTCTGCATGATCATTTGCACTATCGGTTTAGACAAGAATATCATCAATGAAGACTATGATGAACATATCCAAGTACTGCTTGAACACTCAGTTCATTAAGTCCATGAAAGCTACTGGGGCATTTGTTAGTCCAAAAGACATAACTAAAAATTTGAAGTGACCATACCAAGTTCTGAGAGTTGTTTTTGGAATGTCACATTCTCTAACTCTGAGCTGGTGATAGCCGGATCTGAGGTCTATCTTTAAAAATAACCGGCACCCTGAAGTTGGTCAAATAAGTCATTGATGATAGGCGAATTTACACGCCTATAGTGCTATATTTTACCCATATTTTAGCCATGTTTTGAGGACAAATTATATAATTCATGCACTTTTAGTCCTTTTTCCTGTAAGTGAGCTAACGAACATGATTAGCAAGTTTTCAGGTATAAATGATGCAGAATTCAGCATTTTATGGATAACTTGACGCCAAATAAAGATTCACGAAAGGAGGAAACCAAATCTTGGACGCCAAGGACCAAAAGTGGTGTATGGAAAATCTATCCCGGGCAAAAACAGCAATTCTGAAGACTTTGGGGACTAGCAGTAACTTATTAGGATTAGGATAATGATACCTTAACCTAGTAGGATGGGTTAAGTAATTCATTAGCTTAGTAGGAATAGGATATGGGTATTATAAATACCCTATTTTGCTAGAGATTTTAAGACTTCGAATTACAATTCTAATTCTACTTTTCAATTCTTATTCTACTTCCGCAAGTACTTTTTATTCTTCTTCTATTCATCTAATCAATTCTTAATTTCCGCAACAAGAGAAACGTTACTTTGCAAGGAATTCACGCCTAACGCCTACCACACTTTGCTACACAAAATATTTATTGTGGTATAATAACAATGTCTATTGTGATTTCCTTCGCACTCATGGGTAACTAAACTTCTCTGTTGGGGTTATGGAAGCCATATGAGATACTATCTATTACTGTGAGTTTGTGAATTCGTGACACGTATATTGCTTATATCATTATTCTCTTCATCTTAATCTAAATTCTTTGTGGTTGCAAACGCATAGAATACGCCAGTATAGCATTAACTTGTTCGAAAGAAAGGTTATATGTCTGGAAAAGAGATAATGTCAAGGTAATAGGGTCCCATCCCCTATTAAAAAGTTAGTGTCGTAACTGGATTAACCTCTTGGAGAATTTATACCGTTAGATACACTTTAAGCTCGAAAGAGTTAAAGTGAAATAGTCCTTGTTCAGGTCGAAAGACGCTTGGATTTACCATCGAATACAATTCTCTATAAGCACATGCATGTCTGAACTCCGCATAACTCATAGCCAATAGAGACGTACAACTCATAAGGTGGACATAACCCCAACTTCTCAATTCTCATCGTTTACATCCTACTAAACATTCTTTCTTTTTACTTTGATATTTCCGTTTTTTCTCTACTATTTGGTTACATTACTTGCACAACAAGACTCCCCCCTTTTTCGAGACTTTCACTAAAAGTCTAGTAATCTTCGCTTACTTGCTGACCAAGCTATTCCCTGTGGGATCGATACCCAACCCAGTTGGGTTCTATATTTGACAAACGACCGCTTTACACTCCTACGAGAGCTGTAGATTGAGCGTTATCAAAAATTGGCGCCGCTGCCGGGGAATACAAGTGTCAATTAAGTTTGTAATAATTACTAGACCCTTTGGTCAAAGATTCTCGTACTTTTACTTTTAGTTTTTGTTTTTGTTTACTGCAGGTTTTTATTCAGTGCATGCCCCATACCCGAAGTTCTGCTCAACCGTTATTACCTATCAATCCTGAACCACAACGTATTCGCAGAATGGAGGCACAACACGCAATTGAAAGGATGGCTGCTCAACAGGAACAGGCGAGACTAGCTGCGTTAGCCGCCGCTCAAGTGCATCAACAGAATATTGATAACCCTGGGCGAGCAACAAATCCTGACGATGAAGATCTAGGTGATGACGAGCTACTAAACCCTAGGCATGCCGCTGAGATCGCAACACCTGCCAACAGAAGAGATCGTCAAGCTAGGTTTAGGCTTGAACGCCAAGCTATGCAGCCAGCTTTCGACGATGATGATGATGATCTTGATGGAGCCGGAGCCACAGGAGCCATTATTCCTCCACCATTAGCACCCGGAGCCAAGTTCAACATCACGAGCACCATGATTCAGTTATTGCAACTCAAGGGATTATTTCGTGGACTAGCAGGCGATGATCCAAATATGCATCTCATCAACTTTATTTCTATATGCAAGTCGTTTGACAATCCTGGAGTTGGTCAGAATGCAATTCGGTTACGCTTATTTCCATTGTCTCTGTCTGGGGAGGTAAATCTATGATTGAATGGGCTGACTCCTGATTCTATTACAAATTGGAGGCAATTGAGAGACGCTTTCCTAGAAAGATTCTTTCCTCCATCCAAAAAAGCACAAATGAGAGATGAAATCAGCAACTTTCGTCAGCTTCCAACTGAAGCCCTTCATGAAACATGGGAGAGGTTCAAGACGAAGATAATGAGGTGCCCAAACCATCACATGACTAATGTTCACCTAATGGAGATACTTTACAGATCCTTGAATTCAATAACTAAACCAGTTATGGATAATGCGGCTGGAGGATCATTTATGGATCTCACCTTTGGTCAGGCAAGCAATATGCTAGATCATATGACGAAGAAAAGTAGAGCTTGGCATACCAGGGATTATGAGGTCGCAAGCCCCACTTTATCTATAGGCATGACTGCAGACCAAAGGAGAAGAGAAGAAGAACGTGATCAAGATATGGCGCACATGAAGACACAAGTGGATCTTCTTACAAAGCATCTATTATCAGGGAAGACCGAAAAAGTCAAAGCCATTGCGTCAAAAGGAAGAGACGAATTTGATTCGGAAGAAGAAGCCAACTACTTAAACAATCAGGGGGGTTTCCGAGGTAATACCCAAGGAAACCAAGGTCGGAACTATTATGATAAATATGGAAACAAGGACCAAGGTAGTTGGAAGAACAAGAATGACAAAAGTGGTTTGTATGTTCCCCCTGGAAGACGTGACGCCACCACATCTAGTTCTGGAAGTATGGAAGACATGATGGCTAAACTACTGAAAGGAGTGGAAGAAACTAGCGCGGGAGTAACGGAGGTAATAAATGATTTGTCCTCTATGAAGCAATTAGTTGATTCACATTCCACTTCAATCAAGCAAATAGAGCAGCAAGTGAGCCAACTTTCAGCAGCACTCAATCAAAGAAAGGCTGGCACTTTACCTAGCGACACTGTGCAAAATCCAAGGAATGAGGGATCATGCATGGCTATTACTACTCGAAGTGGTAAGACACTGGAAACTTCATCTAAGGGAAAACAAGTGGTCGACGATGTAGCAGACAGTGATGACAAGGCAAAAGGAGAAGCTGTCGTAGAATCCACCCACGACGTCCATGACGGTACACCGAGTATGTTGCAGCCTGAAAAGGCTGAAAAACGAAGGGAAGAGGAGAAGAAAGCCGTGGAGAGAACAATTCCATACCCATCACCACCTTTTCCTCAAAGATTGAAGAAGGTGGCGGACGATACAAAGTTCAGCAAATTCATGACTATGTTAAAGCAGCTGACCATTAATGTTCCATTGGTGGAGGCACTTGAACAAATGCCTGGGTATGAGAAATTTATGAAAGATCTTTTGACGAAAAAGCAGGAAGCAAGCTATGAGTTGAAAGATAATATTCATCACTGCAGCGCCATCGCTACCCGATCACTAGTTCAGAAGAAGGCTGACCCCGGAGCTTTCACTATTCCTTGCACTGTTGGATCCTTGAATTTTGCCAAGGCATTATATGATTTAGGAGCCAGCATCAATTTGATGCCATTATCTATCTATAAAAAGTTGGGGTTAGGTGATCCTACTCCAACCAATATGAGGCTCGTAATGGCGGATAGGTCGGTAAAACGACCTGTTGGGATTCTATGTGATGTATTGGTAAAGGTTTCTTCATTCATCTTTCCGACAGACTTTGTTATTTTGGATTGTGAAGCAGACTCAGAAGTTTCCATAATCTTGGGGTGCCCTTTCCTTGCTACAGGAAGCGTGCTTATTGATTTGAGAGCTAATGAGCTTTCATTCCGAATAAATGACGAAGTAGTTCGCTTTGATGTGTGCAAATCAA
Organism: Capsicum pubescens; assembly: GCA_030864215.1. Lineage (NCBI taxonomy): Eukaryota > Viridiplantae > Streptophyta > Magnoliopsida > Solanales > Solanaceae > Capsicum > Capsicum pubescens. Next base: position 277,344,900 of record CM061543.1, on the reverse strand, counting down.
TGAAGCAACCCAAAGAGCTGAACGTATTCTCGGTGGTTGATGTTTACTTTGATGATGAGAAAGAACTACTTGAAGAAGAGCAAATTATTGATGACCCAGTGGCGGTTGTGCTCATGAATGAAGAGAGTAAGGATGCTGAAAATTGCGAAGAAGCTATTTGTGCTCTATCAGGATTAGGGACATATCACCATACTCCCAAGAAGCTGGACCTCGATCTCAAAAATCGACCCACACCACCAGCCAAGCCATCTATTGAAGAGCCACCCACGTTAGAATTGAAGGAGCTGCCTAGTCATTTAAAGTATGCATTCTTAGGAATCGGAAACACACTTCCAGTCATTATGGCAGCAGATTTGGGTGAGCAACAAGTTGCAGCTCTCATTGCTATTCTACGGAAGTATATAAGAGCCATTGGTTGGACCATTGCTGATATTATTGGTATTCCACCTTGGATTTGTACACACAAGATTCAGCTTGAAGAAAATTGCACACCCACCATTGAGCATCAAAGGCGTCTCAATCCACCTATGCAAAAAGGTGTGAAGAAAGAAATTATCAAGTGGTTAGATGCAGGATTTGTGTATCCAATCTCCGACAGTACATGGGTAAGCCCGGTACAATGTGTTCCCAAGAAAGGAGGCATGACGGTGGTCGCAAATGAAAAGAATGAGCTTATTCCACTCAGACCCGTCACCGGATGGAGAGTATGCATGGACTACAGAAAGCTGAATTCTTGGACACTCGAAGATCACTTTCCAATGCCATTTATGGACCAAATGCTAGATCGATTAGCGGGGAAAGGATGGTTTTGTTTTCTAGATGGTTATTCAGGCTATAATCAGATTTGTACTGCCCCCGAAGACCAAGAGAATACAACATTCACATGTCCATATGGCACGTTTGCCTTCAAACGTATGCCATTCAGGCTATGTAACGCACCAGCCACCTTTCAACGTTGTATGATGTCCATTTTTTCTGATATGGTTGAAGATACTTTGGAGGTATTCATGGACGATTTTTCAGTCGTTGGTGAGTCTTTTGAAGCGTGCTTGGTAAACCTAAGTATGGTGTTGCAAAGATGTGTAGAATTCAACCTAGTGCTTAATTGGGAAAAATGCCACTTCATGGTTAAAGAAGGTATTGTTCTGGGGCATAAAATCTCCGAAAGAGGGATTGAGGTTGATCGAGCGAAAATTGAGGTTATTGAGAAGCTACCACCACCAATTTCCGTAAAGGGAATTCGTAGTTTCCTCGGTCACGCAGGTTTCTATCGGCGGTTTATCAAAGACTCCTCCAAAATTGCTAGTCCATTGTGCAAACTCTTGGAGAAAGATGCAAAATTTGACTTCAATGAAGATTGTTTGAAGGCATTCGAACGCCTCAAAGGAAAACTAATTGAAGCCCCTATCATGGTTGCACCAGATTGGTCTCTACCGTTCGAAGTCATGTGTGATGCTAGTGGGGTAGCCGTGGGCACTGTACTTGGCCAGAGGAAGGAAAAATTATTCCATCCTATCTACTATGCTAGCAAGGTCCTGAACGAAGCCCAAAAGAACTACACTGTCACAGAACAAGAGCTCCTAGCGGTTGTGTACGCGTTTGAGAAGTTCCGTGCTTATTTGTTGGGGACCAAAGTGATCGTTCATACAGACCATGAAGCTCTAAGATATCTAATGACAAAGAAGGATGTGAAACCAAGACTAATTCGATTGGTGTTGCTTCTGCAAGAATTCAATTTTGAAGTTAAAGATAGAAGAGGTTGCGAGAACCAAGTGGCTGATCATCTATCTAGACTCGAAAACGAGCATATGGCGCAGCCTAAAATCGAGATTGATGATGCATTCCCTGATGAGGAGATCTTAGCAACGATAATGGAAAAGTTACCATGGTATGCCGACTTTGCAAATTTTACGGTAAGTAATGTGATACCTGCAAACTTATCTTACCATCAAAAGAGGAAGTTTATGCATGATGTAAAACACTACTTTTGGGATGAGCCATATTTGTTTCGACGATGCGCGGATGGTGTTATCCGACGATGTATATCCTATGCAGAGGTGCCTAATATATTGGGAGCATGCCACACTTCCCAAGTTGAGGGACATCACGCAGGTAATCGGACAGCAAGAAAGGTACTGCAAAGCGGATATTATTGGCCTTCGATATTTGGAGATGCCTACGACTTTGTTAGAAGATGCGACCAATGTCAGCGACAAGGTGATATTTCAAAACACCATGAGATGCCCATGTTGAAAATACTTGAAGTAGAGCTCTTTGACGTATGGGGTATTGATTTCATGGGTCCATTCGTAAATTCGTTTGGAATGAAGTACATCCTAGTTACTGTAGATTATGTCTCAAAATGGGTTGAAGCAGTAGCGTTGGCCGACAATGAGGGAAAGCGTGTTGTTGTATTCTTGAAGAGAAATATCTTCTCTCGCTTTGGAGTACCACGTACTATCATAAGCGATGGAGGATCCCACTTTTGCAACAAACTATTCAAATCCGTGTTGGCAAAATATGGTGTCAAGCAACATAAGGTAGCCACACCTTATCACCCACAAACTAGCGGTCAAGTAGAGGTTTCCAACCGAGAGATCAAGAAAATCCTTGCTAAAACGGTGAATGCTAATAGGAAAGATTGGTCTAGGAAGCTGGATGATGCATTATGGGCATAGAGGACTGCATTCAAAACACCCATTGGCATGTCCCCGTACCAACTAGTTTATGGGAAGGCTTGTCACTTACCCATTGAGCTTGAGCATAAGGCATTATGGGCGTTGAAGCGATTGAATTTGAATTGGGATGATGCAATAAATCTGAGATTGGAGCAATTGAACGAGATGGACGAATTCCGTCTCCATGCTTATGAAAGAACAGACCTATACAAGGAGCGGATGAAAAAGTATCATGATCAGCGGATTGTTCGACGAAACTTTCAAAAGGATGATATGGTCCTTCTTTTCAATTCCAGACTGAAGTTATTCCCAGGTAAGTTAAAATCCAAGTGGTCTGGTCCATACAAAGTTAACCAAATCTACTCGTCTGGAGTAGTAGAGTTGGAAGACAATAATGGTGTTGTCTTCAAAGTGAATGGCCAACGAATAAAACCCTATATCGGTCCTCTTGATTCGATAAATTATATGGCCCTCACTTATCTCGACAAAGTCTAAGTACTTAAGGTAACTATGTCGTGCCACAACAATAAATCAAGTGCTAGATGGGAGGCAACCCATTGTTTATCGTTTTTTATTTTTCCTTTCGTTCTAGTACGTGTTTTGCTTTTGATAAATAAAAATCCAAAAATAAGAGTCGTGCCACGACCAAAACTAAGGCGCTGGATGGGAGGCAACCCATCGTTCTAATCGTTTTTATTATCTTTGAGCAAATGTAGGTGCAAGAGGTGTAAAACGAGGAGATTGGTTTCAAATCTCGATTTGGACGTGTTGCATGTTAAAGGTGGTAAGTTAGGAATGAGGAAGCAAAAGGTTATGGATTGAGCATTGCTCATGAAAATATAGGCATCAAACAAGGCTAGTCCTAGGTAAAACTAGGCCACGAACAAGGAAAAGCCTATACTATGGCCTAAGATCTCGGAATCTAGTGTGCCATAGCATAGGCGCCGCCCATGCCCAAGTATGCCATAGCATAGGCGCCGCCTATGCTAAAGCCTTTTGTCTCTGAATCTCATATGCCATGCTAAAGGCGCCGCCTATGCCTAGGAATGCCATGGCATAGGCGCCGCCTATGCTCAACAATGCTATGCAAAAGGCACCGCCTATGCCAAGCATAGGCAAAGCAAAAGGCGTCGCCTATGGTCACTTCTTGTCTCCAAATCCGATTTTAAATGGGTCAAAACCCGACCCAACCTTCTCCTGTAAATATGAGACTTAGTCTTGAACCAAAAACACATTGGAAACCTAGCCTAGGCCCCGCCTATAGTCTCCAAATCCTCTCAAAAATTTTCCATTTGCTCTTCTTCTTCACAAGAACATCATCCAAAGTCATCAATCAAGTAAGTGCTACTTTGTTCTTCATTTATATTCCGTAAGTACTACACTACTACGCCTATTATGAATTGCTAAATCTTGAAGTAGTATTGGTGATTTGAAAGTGATTGAATTGTTGTGATACAACCAAGTGAGTGAACGTATACGTAAGAATGATCTTATCTTGTTCCCAACTTGTATTTGATTTTGATGCACTACTTTTGCGGAATTAATATGGTCACAAAAATTGCATAATCCTGTCACTTGAATACTTACATGTTGGAATGACTTGTTCATCGGGATAAGAATTATAGTTGCCTACCGACATAGGAGGTTGTGATTATTTAGATACTATACCTTGATTCAATCCCTATGTAGTAGTCATGATATATCAAACATGAAAGTATTTCCAAGATTACAATAAGTATGACTGCTCTGATTTTATTGTTGGAATATAGCACCTAAAACGTATGTCGATGAAGTCTGACTAGTCGACCACTTTTACTTCACTAGTCTGTACCAACAAACTAAGTGTGGGGTGGTGCCCCTACTGCTCGTTTATAGATTGTATCTATCAAGATGATGCTAACATGAACATTATTTTAGTCTTAGGTACAATGGCACCCAAAGCAAGACAAGGCAAAGATAAGGCCACCACTTCACAAAAAGGAAAGAAAAGAGGACGAAAAGAGCAAGGAGAATCATCCTCGATGCAATTACCACGCCGCATGTTCGGAATAAAATGGGTTCTTGAGGAGGAAGCAAAGGAATGGTATAGGAACAACAAAGAAAGAAAATATGTTCATGTGGACTTGATAAACAAGGAAATCCTAGCAAAGAAAGAACCGCGCATGTTGGCCAAGATCATGGCATTACATCTGGATTTCATCTTCCGAGACATGGAAGAATGCAATCTCGATTTAACAAGAGAATTCTATGCCAACTGGTCACCGAAAACCACAGGAAGCGAGGTCAAGATTCGGGGCCAAGTTTTACAACTCAATGCGGATTTCTTCAACTCCTTTCTTGGCTTGCCTTCAGTCGATCCATCACCATTCAAGGAGCTGTACAGGAGACCTCCATATAGAGATATTCGACACACACTCTGTGGAACAAGATCCATGGCACGCTGGAGTAGACACAAGGACACTGGTCGACACAACACCTTCCCATATGCTCCTTTGAATAGGGAAGCAAGGATATGGTTGCGCATAGTCAACTCTTGCCTAATTCCAGGGACTCAGTACACCAAGATAACAAGAGATAGAGTGTGCTTGGTATATGCATTGATGATGAATGTCCCTATCAACGTCGGGGCAATTATTCGTTCCACAATGCGGAAAGCTAGGCTACACAAGAGGTCCCACTTCATTTTTGGCAACCTGTTGACTACAATACTAAGGAAAGAAGACATCGAAGAGGAACCGGCTGATCACAAACTCCCACACAACACAAAGAAGGTTGACCTCACGAAGGTTAAAGATGTTGAAACCACTCATGGAGTCAACCTTACCACTTCAGAAAGGCATGCTCGCGACGAAAGCTTCTCCCGCCATTTATATGGCATAATGAAGTTTACCATGATGAGCGGGGGTCGTGTTTCAACTGCTGCAGAGCTCCAACAGTTGGATTATGACTACCCAATGAATGAGCATGCGAGGGCGATGTGTGGAAAAGGTGTATATTTTGAGGAACCTCTTGATGACGACATGCCAACCGATGATGATCGACGAATGCCAGACTCCAACATGGAAGAGAACTCTGATGACGACGACTCTGATAACGATTCCGATGCAGGGGGTATGACCCCAGACATAGAGGATGAGTCCGACTAATCAGGTTCTTCTTATTTATTTTTCACTGAGGGAAGTGTGTCCCGTCTAAGTGTGGGGTGCTGGTATTTGCATGCTATACTTCTTTATCTGCATTTGCATTTATTTATGTTATTTATGTTTGTTTTTTTTATTTAGTTAGTAGTCGTAGATTTTTTTTATTTTGATGCATGAAATTGTTCTGATATGCGGCATGGTGTTATGACAAGAGTTTGTGCTAGAATCATTACTATTGAGACACTTAGGCTCTAAGTGTGAATCACTGTGTGATAATTATGTGGTTTAATTCATTCATCTGTTGGGTCAAGAATCTATACTGCTCCCAATAAAGTTAACCATGTGCCTTGTGTGTGTGAGATGATAGTATATTCTGTGCTTGTGACTGATGCTAAAACTTGTCTGGTGTGTGTGTAAAGCGAAATAAAGAGTGTGAGTTTAGGAGATGATTTAGGCATTTCTTTGGCAACCGATACTTGTTTACCTTCGTTTTACCTACCCGTGGACTTTATCCTAGTCAACCCCTTTGAGCCTTTAAGCCATTTTCTTTGACAGCCTCATATGTAAGCCTAATCCATTTTTTTCAAGACCATAATTTGATCCAAATTTCTAAGTGCTTTAAGTTGTAAAGTCATGTGACAAAATAAGAGGAAATTGGGTGAGAGTGATGCCTTAGAGTGTATTGGTACTTGAATTTGTTATGAAAAAGAGTGGTTATCATAGAGGTGTGTTATAAAAAAAAGAGAAAGAGAAAAGAAAAAGAAATAGAAAAACAAAAAGATAAATTGTGTTTATGATTAAATAAAAAGATAGTTATGCTTGAATGGCAAAATAGGTGAAAAGGGGTGATAGATGAAAGAAAGGTAGCAGGGTTGATTAAAAGAAAGTGTTAATGGCATAATGTGATGTATTAAAGCGCTTAGGAACATAGTCACTATTTCTGGCCAAAATAGTCCTACCCGTCCCTTAGCCTACATTACAACCTATAGAAGACCTATTTGATCCTAAGCTTAGCATTCTGATATTTAGTGGAGCATTACACTATGGGCAAGCCTATGGTCATCAGTTGCAACATATGAAGTCTTTGTGAGAGTGACAGCAAGGATAATCTGATACCCATGTTATGAAAAATGCAATACTTATGAGTGATTATGGGTAACATCTTATGTGAGACACACATGGTTGATGAGTTTTGGGTAGTCGTGTATGATTCTTTGTGCCTTGACTATTGAATATGAGTTGACCACCATTACGAGTCTATGTTGGAGGCTGAATTGTTTCTACTAATGATTAGAAAACTACTCTTTGTTGATAATTGTTATGCTTGTCTTGACGAATATTTTGTGTTGTTGCTGTGAAACCCTAAGTAAATGTTTAGAGGGACATGATATTTTGTTCGAGGACGAACAAAGCTTCAAGTGTGGGGTGTTGATGATAGGCGAATTTACACGCCTATAGTGCTATATTTTACCCATATTTTAGCCATGTTTTGAGGACAAATTATATAATTCATGCACTTTTAGTCCTTTTTCCTGTAAGTGAGCTAACGAACATGATTAGCAAGTTTTCAGGTATAAATGATGCAGAATTCAGCATTTTATGGATAACTTGACACCAAAGAAAGCTTCACGAAAGGAGGAAACCAAATCTTGGACGCCAAGGACCAAAAGTGGCGCATGGAAAATCTGTCCCGGGCAAAAACAGCAATTCTAAAGACTTTGGGGACTAGCAGTAACTTATTAGGATTAGGATAATGATACCTTAACCTAGTAGGATGGGTTAAGTAATTCATTAGCTTAGTAGGAATAGGATATGGGTATTATAAATACCCTATTTTGCTAGAGATTTTAAGACTTCGAATTACAATTCTAATTCTACTTTTCAATTCTTATTCTACTTCCGCAAGACCTTTTCTATTAATTCTACTTTTTATTCTTCTTCTATTCATCTAATCAATTCTTAATTTCTGAAACAAGAGAAACGTTACTTTGCAAGGAATTCACGCCTAACGCCTACCACACTTTGCTACACGAAATATTTATTGTGGTATAATAACAATGTCTATTGTGATTTCCTTCGCACTCATGGGTAACTAAACTTCTCTGTTGGGGTTATGGAAGCCATATGAGATACTATCTATTGCTATGAGTTTGTGAATTCGTGACACGTATATTGCTTATATCATTATTCTCTTCATCTTAATCTAAATTCTTTGTGGTTGCAAACGCATAGAATACGCCAGTATAGCATTAACTTGTTCGAAAGAAAGGTTATATGTCTGGAAAAGAGATAATGTCAAGGTGATAGGGTCCCATCCCCTATTAAAAAGTTAGTGTCATAACTGGATTAACCTCTTGGAGAATTTGTACCGTTAGATACGCTTTAAGCTCGAAAGAGTTAAAGTGAAATGGTCCTTGTTCAGGTCGAAAGACGCTTGGATTTACCATCGAATACAATTCTCTATAAGCACATGCATGTCTGAACTCCGCATAACTCATAGCCAATAGAGACGTACAACTCATAAGGTGGACATAACCCCAACTTCTCAATTCTCATCGTTTACATCCTACTAAACATTCTTTCTTTTTACTTTGCTATTTCCGTTTTTCTTCTACTATTTGGTTACATTACTTGCACAACAAGACTCCCCCCTTTTTCGAGACTTTCACTAAAAGTCTAGTAATCTTTGCTTACTTGCTGACTAAGCTATTCCCTGTGGGATCGATACCCAACCCAGTTGGGTTCTATATTTGACAAACGACCGCTTTACACTCCTACGAGAGCTATAGATTGAGCGTTATCAGTCATCAATCTGGTGAAGTGGTTACTTATTTCTTACTATGCATTTTTCCAACTGACGGTAGTCGATGCATATTCTGAGAGAACTGTATTTCTTACGCACAAAAAAGACTAGAACGCCCCATAGGGAAAAACTGGGCTTGATAAATCTCTTATCTAAGAGATCTTTGAACTGTTCTTTTAACTCTTTTAGCTCAGCTGGAGCCATTTTATAGGTTAGAATAAAGATAGGCTAGGTATCTAAAAGGAGATCTATTCTGAAGTCAATTTGCCTTTCAGGAGGAAATCCGGGAAGATCTTGAGGGAATACATCTGAAATTCCCTCACTACTAAAACTGACTCGAGACTGGGAGCCATAGAATTAGAGTCTTTGACTAGAATAAGATAGTACATACATCCCTTAGAAATTATTTTTCTTTCCTTAATATATGAAATAATTTGACCCCTAAGAACTGAGGTACTACCCCTCCATTTAATAACTGGTTCATTGGGAAACTGAAACTGAAAGATTCTGTTTCTACAGTCAAATGAAGCATAGCATGAGTGGAGCCAATCCATGATGAGAATGACATCAAAATCAGTAATATCTAACACCACAAGATCAACTGAGGTGATTTTCTGGGATATTGTGACCGGACAGTTCCTGTATACCTGCCAGTCTAAAATAGAGACACCTATAGGGGTAGACACTGAGAAGGATTCTTCTAAAGATTTGGGACTGACATTGAAATTTAGCTATATAGGGGGTTACAAAAGAAAGTGAAGATCCAGGATCAAAAAAAACATAAACATAAAGATGAAAGACTTATAAAGTACCCGTAACCACATTAGGAGAACTTTTCTGATCCTGTCGGGACTGAAGTGCATACAGCTTATTCTAGCGTTGTTCTTTGGTAGAACTAGAAGTAGCACCCTACTAAGTTGGATGACCTGTTGGTGCTACTGAAGAGTTAGTCTGACCCTACTGACGATCATTCCTAGCCTTCCACATACTTACAGGACACTCTCTTATCCCGTGGTCTGGCTTGCCATATCCAAAATGCACATCACTACCATCTCTACACACACCCTGATAATTCCTGCCACACTTTCTGCAGAGTGGATTAGTATAACTACTATTCATATTACCCTAAAATTGCCCGTTAACTGAACTGTAAGCTTTAGCAAGTCATAAATGACTTGGGAAGCTATGGGAAATCTCTAAATGGAGAAAATATGTGGGCATAAATGAAAATGACCTGGAGGGTCAATATATTATCAAGTACTAAAAGAACATTTTGTCCGCAAAAGTAAAGGGTTAAGATGCACCTTAAGGCTAAAAATGGTGTGACTACTAGGCCCATATCTTACTCTTAGTCTCCCAAGTTACCTCCTCTATATGGTGATGCCTCCACTGAACCATAACTACTGGAATCTTTCTAAAGCGTAACTGCCTAATATCCTTGGCTAATATGAACAACGGCTCCTTTATCAATGTCAACCTCTCATCCAACTATATTGTGTCCCACTAAATCACATGAGACTCATCATGAATGTACTGCCGCAACATTAAAACATGGAAAACTAGATGAACAGTCCCAAAATCTGGGTTAAGGCTAACTCATATGTCGCCTCTCTAACTACACTAAGAATCTCAAAAGGTCAAACATATTAGAGGATGATCTTTCCATTTTTTTAACCTCATCACACCCTTCATGGACTATACACAGAGGAATACTCGGTCACAAACTCCAAATATCAAGGTTTGAAGTCTTCGATCGGCAGAAGAATTTTGCCTACTCTTACCTACACTAAACCTATCCTGAATCACTTTGACCCTATCTAATCACTCTTAAAGCAAGTCAGTAACACGTTTTCTAAGCTAGGAGGTTTCAAACTATCCAATCAGAGAATGACAATGCCTATCAGAAGTGGTGCCATATTAATGCTCGAATGGTAGCTATTATTTTATGAAAACTCAACCAAAAGGTAAGTGCTACTCCCATTGTCCTTAAAAATCTATAGCACTGGGTTAGAGCATATCCTCGGGAACTTGAATAGTCTGCTCCAATTATCTGCCAGTCTGAGGGTGGAACATTGTGATAAGTTCCACCTGTGTACCCAACTCCTCCTAAAAATATATATAGAATCTATATCTAGAAACCAAACCCCTATCATAAATGAAAAATATAAGAACACCATGCATATAGACTATCTCACGAACATAGATATAGGCTACCCTCTCGGCACTGAAGGATATCTAAATGTGTATGAAATATTTCGTCCTGGTTAACTGATCAACAATTACACAAATAACATCGAAGCCACTAGAGATCTTAATCAAGCCACCTGGTCTAAAATTCTTGGCCTTTACCTTCTAACAACATAGTAAACGAGATACAAAGTCTGCCATATCTCTTTTTAGGCTACTCCATCAATAATGCTACCTCAAATATCTATACATCTTAGTTGTACTAAGATGAATAGAGTATCTTGAGCTGCAATCCTTAACTAAGGACATCAAATATCAGACCACCCGTAGAATCTATGGTAGCCCTCTTGGACTCATCACTTGATATCCGATCACGAATGATGCCAATTTTCGTATCCTCGACCTGGTGACACTAAATCTTCTCAAATAAGGTAGATCGCGCCTCAACAGTAGAAAGAATACTCTTCATTTAAGAAATATCTAGTAGCACCATTAAGTTGGCTAAGGAAGAGATGTCCCATGCCTATAGCCTCTAAGAAACTAAGATAGAACCAAAACTACCCAAACTCAATGCCTTCTAACAATAGGAATCCACTACCAAGTTCGCCTTGTCCGGATGATATATTTTATAGATGTCATAATCTTTAAGAAAATCCATCTATCTACGCTTCCTAGAATTAGGCTCTATCTGGATCATAGAATGCTAAAGAAAACAATGATCAGTATAGATCTAAAATTACATACCATAAAGATAATGCCTCCAAATCATAAGTATAAGAACTACCCTTCCAACTCCAAATGTCATGATCTGAACCATGGACTGGCCATGATGGGTATCTCAAGTCCCATATAGATTGGGGATCACCGCTACACCTAACTAAGTGAACACAACATCCCCAACGTTGGATGAATTCCAAAGATATAACAAGATAGCATAAGAATAAGCTTAAAGATACTTAAATCATATCTATAACCATCAATCAGTAACTGAAAAACAACCTACCAAACTCACCCAAGTCCACAGTAATCCAATAAAGCCTTCTAACAAAGAATCAAAAACCAGTCATGGCTGGGAAATATCCCCGACTCTGAAAGATGACAATGATTATGTTAGTGATAATGAAACCTATTATCTCAAATCTAAGAATGGAAATAGATGAAATGCCTAAGCCTTTCAAAGAATGGAAGCTCACCACATCGCTGCAGCAAACTGACGAACCGAGCTAATCCACCTAACTTTGTGCATTAAAAGTAGAAGTATCTCCGGTTCCTACATCTTATGGGAATACAATATCCAGAGACTGTTATTGGGCTGAAGAATAGCATATAACACAGGAATAGGCTATAAAATATTGTCAAGTCCAATCATTTCAATGCCATATGAATAACATAATAATACATACATAAGAAATATGTTGGGATAGGGACAAGTCTTAGCATGCACTTTAAAACTCATCCTGGATTGTGTAGCTCAACCGTCATAACATAAGAAGGCACCCACTGGCTATTGGGCCCAGCTCTCCCCAAGGTAGTAGGGCCCTAGTCCGTGTGGCCGCATGAACAAGAGGGTATACATATGCACTATAGGGTACTCAAACTTCCTAGCATATCAAGAAGACATAAGCACCCAATCATGTACTATAAAATGGGGAACTCCAACCTCCCAATGATAATGTAAAAATAAGGGGGACTCGAACCACTCGGTTATATAGACCCCCACGTCGGCAACCATGGTTTCTAGTATTGGTCGCTCGGTAGATTCACTTTCACAACTTGGCTACACAACCCTCATTAGAGCCTAGTTAAAACAATTATCACATATTCCTATTCAACAAACCATAACACACATTCAGGCATACATTCTTGGTATCATCATAAAAACTACACCTTCAAGGTAACAACAACATGCTAAAATAGCTTAATCACTTAGGGAATTCACAACCTCTTTGGACCAATTTTGTAATAGCATGTTAAAATACAACCCACAAGGTTCAGTTCAAAACCATTATGCCTTATTAGCCTTTTCAATCATAACATAGTTCAAATTAATTCAATGTGCGTACTCTTCATAGCAAAATCAGTTTCACAATATGGGATTAAGGTCATGGCAAGTTCAAAAGACACAAGTTGGGTAAAATCAAAATCCCTTTATTTATTCACCATACCCATGTACCAGATAGGTTTAAAACAATATTTGAAGCGAGAACAATCATATGTAAACCATGGGAAACATTGTTAAAAAAAACATTGTATATCCTCAACCCATGTTTCAAAACCAACAACAATAGCATATGAACAACACTTTTAAAACATGTGCTTTTAACAAATTAGCAATTAGTGAAGATTAACATGCCTGAAATACCAAGTTTCATGAAAGTAATTAAACCCTTGAGTCCTCGGATGAACTACTTCTTGGAAACCCTAGGTATCTTGCTTGAGATATTTGAGAGAGTCTTGAGAGTGTTTGATTACGTTGTGAAGAACAAATAATCCTGCTGACAGCTTTATGAATGTGGGGTTTTAATTGGGTAAGAAGGGTATTGTCTAAAGTATCCTCAAATTAAAAGCTAAAATTTAGTTGTTAGTGACTATGGGTCACGGTACGAATCGTAAGGTTTCATTACGACTCTTCACCACAAGTCATATCCAAGATAGTCTCCAGGTCACACAAAAACCATTGACCTTACGACTCAACTGATACGACTTCTATGGGACCCAATGACTCGTAGGTCCAGTCGTAGTCAAAAGAGAACCCATTTGGAGTATATAATGGACATCCCACAATTACACCCAACAACTCGTAACGAGTCCTTATGACTCTAAGTAATCCCCTCCTATTCAAAGCAGAACTTTACCACACACACTCACTTCTTAGGCTACGATTGGATCCCTTGGACCCATCAAGACTCCTTACGACTTGTAGGGGGAGTCATTGTTAGGGTAGTGAGGATAAAATTTTAGAAATTTTCAAGGACCAAAAACCCAGGATGTTACATACTCCCTCCCTCCCTATAGGATCATTCATCCTTGAATGACAGGACAAGAAATTTATTAGCATGATTTGACTCCAAACTTTCCACACTTACCCTTAATAAAGACAGAATAAAAAATGCAAAGGAATTTACCATTTTCATTACTAAAATCAAAAAACAAAAATGCTTAGGAATATGCATACCTAAAAAAACAACAACAACAAACCTAGTGTATTCCCACACAGTGGGGTCTGGGGGAGGTAAAATGTACGAAGTCCATACCACTAACTCTGAAGAGGTAGCAAGTCTATTTTTGATAGACCCACGACTCAGGACAAAGAATAATAAGCAAATTCATAATACATCATGAAATGAAATAAGTTGGCACAATATAGAAAAGGCACCCACACATTAATACCCTATACTAACAAACCAAAGGCACCCCCACCCACATACCCACATACCCCTATCCTAAAGCTCTCCTAACTACTGACTACGGCCCAACTACAGGCACTAACCTTATACCCTTATCTGTGTCCTCTAAACCTTCCTATCTAGGATTATGACCTCAGTAAGATGTAATTACTCTACGTCACATCTAATCACCTCCCTCAAATATTTCTTCATCCTACCCCTACCCTACCTGAAACCATCAAAAGCCAGTCTCTAGCACCTATGAATTGGGTCATATGTTCCCATTCTCCTCACATGCCCAAATCATCACAATCAAACTTTTCATATCTTGTTTTCCATCAAAGCCACTCCAACCTTCTCCTAGATAGTCTCATTCCTAACCTTATCACTCCTAGTAATCCTACACATCCAATGCAACATCCGTATTTCTTCTAGCTTCAACTTTTTGATATGGGTGTTCTTCACTGGTGAACAGTCTTCTCCATACAGCATGGCCGGACGGACTGCCACTCTGTAAAATTTTCCTTTAAGTTTGAGCGGTACCTTCTTGTCACACAAAACTCCCAAGGAGAGCCTCCACTTCATCCATTCTTCCCCAATATGGTGGGATATATCCTTATCAATCTCACCATTTCCATAAATCATGGACTCGAGATATTTAAAACTATTCCTCCTACACATAACCTGGGAATCCAACCTAACTACAACCATGTCCTCCTGCCTCAAGTCATTAAACTTGCATTCCATATTCTCTGTCTTGCTTCTACTCAACCCGAACCCTTTATACTCAAGGGTTTGTCTCTAAACCTCCAATTTATCATTCGCACCTCCCCGCGTCTCATCAATCACTACAACATCATCCACAAAAAGCATGCACCAAGGAACCTCTCCTTATATACACCGCTTTAAAACATCTATCACAAAAGAAACTAGAAAAGGGCTAAGAGTCGAACCCTGATGTAACCCTGTCAAGACAGAAAAATGCTCCAAATCTCCAAATCTCCAAATCTCCTCCTACCATCCTCACCTGAGTCTTAACTCCTTCATACATGTCCTTAATGGATCTTATGTATGCCACGGGGACCCTACTCACCACCAAGCATCTCCAAAGAACTTTCCTAGGGACTTTGTCATAGTCCTTCTCCAAGTCGATAATACCATGTGAAGTTCCTTGTTTCTTTCCCTATACTGATCCACCAGTCTCCACACCAAGTGAATTGCCACCTCCGTCGAGAGACCGGGCATAAAGATAAAATGCTTCTCCGAAATAGACACTATCTTCCTCAACCTCCGCTCGACCACTCTCTCTCAAATCTTCATAGTGTGACTAAACAACTTAATACCCCTGTAGTTATTGCAACTCTGAATGTCACACTTGTTCTTATATAAAGGAATTATTGTGCTCCACCTCAAAGCCTCAGGCATTTTTGCATTCTTAAAAATGCCATTAAACAATTTGGTCAACCACCATAAACCCACCCTGCGAGCAAACTTCCAAAAATCCACAGGAATCTGGTCTGGTCCCATCGCCCTACCCCTTCTCATACTGTGAATAGCCTCGCTGACCTCCTCCACCTTAAAATGCATATAATACCTAAAATCATGACACTCCTCCGAGTGCTCCAGCTCTCCTAACATAATGTATCTGTCCCCCTCATCATTTAAGAGTTTATGAAAATATGAATGCCATCTTTTCTTAATATGAGCATCCTCCACCAGCACATTACCATCCTCCTCCTTAATGCACTTCACTTGATCAATGTCACAACCCTTCTTCTCACTCTTCTTAGCAAGCCTATAAAACCTTTTTTCCCTACCTCTCTCCTCCAACCCCACATATAAGCTCTTAAAAGTTGTCGTCTTAGCAGCCGTAACTGCTAACTTAGCCTCTTTCCTAGTTAACTTGTACTCCTCCCTATTTTCTTTCTTACCCTATTCATCCTTACTCTAAACCAACTTAGCATACGCCCCCTTCTTAGTCTTCACTTTCTTCTTTACTTCTTTATTCAACCACCAATCCCCCTGTCGTTGACCAGCTCGACCCCTCGAGACCCCCAACACCTCTCTAGCTATTTCCTTTATACACCTAGTTTCCCTATCCCACATACCATCCATGTGCCCCCTACAATCCTAGACCCCTATCTCTGTCACCTTCTTTTATATCTCCATCTCACTTATCGGTGTCAAGCCCCCCACTTTATTCTAGGACGACCCTCCTCACCCCTTCTCTTCTTATCCTTCTTTAAGCCCAAATCCATCACCAGAAGCCTATGTTGGTCGAGACTTTATCAGTCAAAATCACCTTAAAATCCTTACAAAACACCCTATCCCTCCTCCTAAGTAACAGAAAGTCAATCTGCATCTTAGCTATTGCATTTCGGAAGGTGACTAAGTGATCCTCTTTCTTTAAAAATCTCAAATTCACTAACACTACCCTAAAGGCCCTCGCAAAGTCCAACAGAGTAACCCCCTCTTCATTTCTCTCCCCAAAACCATAACCCCTATGCACATCGCCATAACCTCCCAATAATACTTCGATGTGACCAGTAAAATCCCTTTCTGTAATAATATTCTTAGATCTAGGTATGCCTCTTACCACTTCATCTAAAGCCTTCCAAAACCACTTCTTCTTCTCACCGTCCAAGCCCACCTGAGGCACATAAACACTACACACATTCATAGTAAACCCTCCATAAACCAACTTAATCGTCATTAACCTATCATTAACCCTCTTAACCTCCACTACTTGCCCTCTAAGTTCTTCATCTACTAAGAAGCCTACTCCATTCCTACGCCTCACTCCCCGAGTAACAAAACTTGTAAGAATCCACATCCCTAGCCTTAGATCCTACCCACCTAGTCTCCTGAACACACGCAGTATTAATCCTCCTCTTTCTCAAAATATTCACAAGCTCTATGGACTTACCCTGAAGGGTCCCTATGTTCCAAGACCCCACCATCACCCTATCTATACTTATAACACATCTACTTCTACCTCCCCTAACACATCTACTTCTACCTCCCCTCACTCCATACCCCAAGCCCGACCTAACACCATATTTTCCCCCAATCCCAAACCAGTCCTCCCCTCTTCCCCTACCCCCTTACCAGCCCTCTCTCTTCCCCTGCCTCAATAACTGCCACCCAGCCCTAACCCTCTCAGACATGACCCTACCCTATCATCAATGCCCAAATCCACTCCTCAAGAAACACAAAAAAAGATAGAAAAAAAACTAACAGCAGGAAACAAAAAATGACAGAAATAAAATTAAATTAGGATAGAAACAAAACTAACCGCAAGTCATATAGAGCACACTAATAGCCTAGCACCAAGGACAACAAAACCAATATTAAAAGCAGGATAAGTGACCACTATACGATAACAGATAGTCCCAACAAATTAAAACAAGTCAAGATATAGGAGATAAAACTAGAATTAATACGAAGAAGAAAATAGCAAAGGTTAGAAGTCACCGGGTTATGCTTGTAGACTACGCCCTCTTTTCCTGCGTGTTATGTTGGATCCCGGTAAACTGATACAGAAACTGGTCACCATAATATTATCATCGGAGTGCCACCGGAATCATATCTAGTAATGCCAAAATCAGATCTGATCGGAACCAGTAGAACCTTCCGGTGGACCCGCCAGAATTGGTCTCTTGGCACCGGGGCTGCACACTGCCTATGTCATTGGAGATCTTCAAATGGAGCCATTTGAATACTGGAATGATAGCTATTATTGTATGCAAATTCAATCAAAGGCAAGTGGCCATCCCAACTACCCTGGAAATCAATTACACACACCCTTAGCATATCTTCCAAAGTCTGAATGGTCCTTTTTGCTTGACCATCTATCTGAGGATGAAAGGATATACGAAGATGGAATTGGGTACCAATACCTTTTTGGAATGCTTTCCAAAAGGAGAGGTGAACTGGGTAGCTCTATCTGAGATAATAGTCAACGAAACACCGTGCAATCTGACCAGCTCCTTAATGTAGAGCTTGGCGTAATCCTCGACTAAATAAGAGGTATGAACTACAAAGAAAAGAGCTTATTTGGTCATTCTATCTACAATGACCTAGACTGAATCATGCTGATGACGAGTTAGAGGAAAACCCATCACGAAGTCCATGTTCACAACTTCCTACTTCCAAGTAGGAATACTGAACTCATGCATAGGACCACTAGGCTTCTGATGCTCTATCTTAACTTGCTAACATGTAGAGCACTTAGCCATAAACTCTGCAACATATCTTTTCATCCCACTCCACTAATAGATTTCCCATAAATCGTGGTACATCTTAGTGGCCCCTGGATGAATAGAGTAATATGTACCATACATTTCTGTAAGAATTCGCTGCCTTAAGTCATCTATGTCTGGAACACGGAGATGACCCTGACAATGAAGAAGACCATCTCCCTCTTGGAAAAAAACCTCTATTTTCTGATTCTGAACTGACTCTTTTAGTTTGACAAGGCTAGGATCCTTATCTTGCTTTTCCTTCACCTCAGAAATTAGAGATGATTCTGAACTACTCTAAACACATACACCACCCTCTGAAGAGTCGACTAAGTGAATGCCTAGTATGGCAATCAGGTGGACTTCCTAGACTAACTTCTTCTTACTATCATCAACATGATAAATACTACCCATGGACAGTCTACGGATAGCGTCGGCCACTACATTAGCCTTTCTCGGATGATAGAGGACACTCATGTCATAATTTTTTAAGAACTCTAACCACCTTCTCTGACGAAGATTGAAATCTTTTTGAGAAAAGACATACTGAAGGCTCTTATGATCTATGAAGGCGACTACTTGAACTCCGTAGAGATAATGCCTCCAAATCTTTAAGGAAAACACTACAGCTACTACCTCAAGATTATGAGTAGGATAATTCCTCTCATGGGGTTTAAGATATCATGAGGCGTAGTCTATGTCCTTACTATGCTGCATGAGGACACAACCTAAACCCACTCTAGATGCATCACAATAAACTACAATACCGTCTGAACCATCTGGAAGAGTTAGAACTGTTGCTGAGGTAAGTCGAGTCTTTAATTCCTGAAAAATTTTCTTGCAAGGATTTGACCACTGAAACTTGACTTTCTTCTGAGTCAATCTGGACACAGGGGATGCAATAGAATAAAATCCCTCAATAAAGCGTCTATAATAGCCAGCCAAACCCAAGAAACTCTTGATATTTGATGGAGAAACAGGGAGAGGCCAGTTTTTTACTGCTTTAGTCCTTTGAGGATCTGCTCTAATGCCATCACTGGAAACAATATAACCAAGAAATGTTACTAACCTTAGCAAAAATATGTACTTACTGAATTTGGCGAATAATTGATGATCTCTGAGAGTCTGGAGTACTATTCTGAGATGGTCTGCATGATCTCGCTCAGTGTAGGAATAGACCACAATATCATCTATGAAAACTATGATGAACATGTCCAAGTACTGCTTGAACACATGGTTCATCAAGTCTATGAAAGTATCTAGGGAGTTGGTAAGACCAAATGACATGACTAGAAATTTGAAGTGACCATACCGTGTACGGAAAGCTGTCTTCGGGATGTCACATTCTCTAACTTTGAGCTGATGATAGCCGGATCTGAGGTCTATCTAAGAGAAATAACTGGCACCCTAAAGTTGTTCAAAAAAGTCATCGATTCTTGGAAGAGAATACTTGTTATTGACTGTAACCTTATTGAGTTGACGGTAATCTATACACATTCTGAGTGAACTGTCTTTCTTGTGCACGAATAAGACTGGTGTACCCTACGGGGAAATGCTAGTTCTGATGAATCCTTTATCTAAGAGATCCTTCAACTGTTCTTTCAGTTGTCTGAGTTCTGATGGTGCCATTCTATATGGAGGAGTAGAGATAGGCTGAGTGTTTGAAAGAAGATCAATACCGAAGTCTATTTCCCTTTCAGGAGAAATTCCTGGAACATCTTCGGGAAAGATATCTGAATATTCATTCACTACTGGGACTGATCCGAGACTGGGAGCCTCGAAATTGGAATCTCTAACATAAACTAGATGATAAACACATTCCTTAGATATCATTTTCCTTGCCTGAAGGTAGGAAACAAGTTGACCCCTGAAAGTGGATATGCTACACTTCCACTCTAGGACGGGTTAATTTGGGAACTAAAACTGAACTATTCTATTTTTGCATTCGACTGTGGCATAGCAGGAATGAAGCCAATCCATGCCGAGAATGACATCAAAATTAGTCATCTCTAACTCAACTAAATCTGCTGACGTGACTTTCTAAAATATCATAACCGGGAAGTTCCTGTATATCTGCCGAGCTATTATGGTTTTACCCACTAGGGTAGATACTGAAAAGGGATATGCTGGAATTTCAGGACTGATTCTGAAATCAACTGCTATATAAGGAATAACAAAAGACAAGGAAACTCCTGAATCTAGCAAAGCATATACATGCACATGAAAGATTTGTAACATACCAATAACTATATCAGGAGAGCTTTCCTAATCTTATCGAGTCTGAAGAGCATAGAGACGATTTGATCATTGCCCGCTAGTAGCACTGGAAGTGGCACCCTGCTTATTTAGGTGACCAAACTAAGCTGAAGAGAGATTCTCTTGACCCTGAGGACCTGGCTGCGGACATTCCCTAACTCTATGTCCTAGCTTTCCACAACCAAATCAAATGCCACTACCTACTTTACACATAACCTGATAGAGCTTATCACAAGTCTGGCAATGAGGATAGGTGAGGGCACTGCTAACACTGCCCTGGGTCTTAGAGCCTGGCGGTCTATCTTTTTTACCCTCTCTGAACTTAGGAAATAGAGCATGTCTATAGACGGAGATGGAACTGATGACCTAGGATGAAACTGGGAATGGTTTCCTCCTAACTTAGGCTGAGCAAAGTTGAAACTACCTATCTTCACTCTCTTATTCTACTTTTCCCTCTGCTTAATTTTCTGTTGTTCTATCTGTTGAGCATGGGTCATAAGTCTAGCTAAGGTCATGTCACTGTTCATCATAGTGGATCTGCACTCATTAACCATGCCGCCGTTCACCCCTGAAGCAAACTTACTCATCATGGATCTACTGTCTGCAACCACATGAGGGGCATACCTGGCTAATTAAGTAAACATAAAAGAATACTCTTTCACTATCATATTGCCCTGCTTGAGGTAGATGAACTCTAGCACCTTAGCTTCTCTAAGCTCTTAGGGAAAGAATTTGTCTATGAATGAAGTGAAAAACTCCCCCCACTCTATAGGACCTGCATCATCTGATATTTTGGACTTCCACTGTTTGAACCAAGCATGTGCCACATCCTGCAACTGGTATGCAGCTAGCTCAGCACTCTCAACAGTAGTCACCCCCATGGTGTCTTTCACTTTCTGAACATGATCTAAGAATTCCTAAGGGTCTTCATCTACCTTAGAACTGAGAAAGGATGGAGGATTCATTCGGGTGAAGTCCCAAATCCTCGCTGCAGCTGAGTTGGCCACTGGGTTGGCCGGAATGACTGTTAGCCATTCATTATGAGCAGTGACTGATTAACCAAGAATGGTGAATGCGGTCCTTAACTCCATATGAGAAACATGATCGTCCAAAGGTTCTTTTGGCTGAGGGGATGACTGATTTCTTCTCTTAGGAGACATGTTCTGAAATAAAGAGAAGAAGCGGATTATACTAAGAGACTGACTTGTTATTATGCTCACAGGTACGACATGAATACTGAAAGAGGGGAAAATATTCTTAAAACATCTCATAGCCTCTTGCACATAAATGTGGCGCGCAACACACCCATGCATAAGACTCTACTAGATGCGGCTTTCAGACTTCCTAGGACTCTATTGAACCTTAGGCTCTAATACCAAGTTTGTGACGACCCAAATTGAAGAACCGGAATGCTACACGGTGCTCATGACCCTGAAGGACTACAAACTAACCCATGACTAATATTTGTACCTGTATACTGTATACGATAACATAATAATGCGGAAACATGCACTAAAAGGACATAAGGTTCAATCATGAACATAACTAAATAATGTAACATCTGTGTGGGGTAATAGAATACCCAAAACAAAACTAAAGTCTAAAACATGATAGTCTGTATCTAGTCTGCATCTAGTCTGAAAGCCTCTACTGTCTGAAGAATCTGAATTAGGAGTTGATGGGACATGTCCCCAACTAACTCCAACTAATAAGATAATCAATAAGCTAGTATAAATCATTATTTACTTGAAGGATGAGGACTCACTTCAACTATGACTGTTGAATCTAGAATCTACTGCTGATCTGGAACTCGTTTCTCTGAACCTATGTTGTAACATAAAAAGAAAGAACCATAGCGCTAATGCTTCAGTACATATATACCGAGTATACACGTGAGGTAGGCTATATATAATGGTTCACATGCATGAATAATGCTAACTAAATGTCTAACATGAACGTGAGAATATATGCATAAATACGTAACAGTAACTGACAACATGATTTCTGAGTCTGTATACTGATAATGTGACATACTAGTAACTAATATGAGTGATAACATGAAGGACTATATCTGAATAATGCTGATAACATAGGTGACTATATCTGAGTATAACAGATAACGTGGATGATTATAGCTGACAGTCCTGAATCTGATGGAACTATCTGAGTTCCTTACTGTATCTGAGTTGACTGTATCTGAAAGTCCTAAAATCTTAAAAAATATCTAAGTTCTATTACTGAGACTGATTGACTGTATCTGACAGTCCTAATTCTGTAACATGAAATTGTGGAAAGTAGTATCTAACCGACATGCCCCAAATATGCTATAATAGCTAAGCTGGGGTCCAATTTATACCTTGATTGGAAGGGTGTCAGTACTGCGCCACTGGTAAGGAAAACATGTGAGTAACCCTCATATATCAGGTAACTCTAGCGAGAACCGTGGGAACCCTCACATAACAGGTTAAGCCACCTTATCTACCCTCATATAGCAGGCTACGATGACTCAACCAATGTTGGCTACATAGTTCTATAATGCATGGATTGCTTCAAGTAATCACACCCTCGTATAACAGGTGAGTCCCCATCCTTGGGTTCACTCGGTGCTAACTCCTACTCCTATCAGAATAGACACTGAACATGATTCACTAAACTGAACTGAGCATGGACTGAATTACTGAATTTTCGTGGCTGATAGAATACTACTGATATCTGATAACTGATTGAGTCATCATATCATAGAGATTTTTCCTGGGTCATAAGACTATCTGAAGTTTAAGATTTCATAGCTTAACTGAGAATATGGTGAAAACATGACATGGATCTAGGCACATAGCTAATATTTCGGGTACAAGTACCCCCCGGACTCGATAGAAGGAAACTAACATAGCATGATTTACTTGATGACTTGACTAACATCATAATACGTACTACATTCATTAGAGTCTTTCATCAAACATGTAATATGCATAAACTTGTACATACATGGGGATTTCAAGATATCATGCTAGTTAGACAATTTTCCTTCGTCTAGGCATTTAATCAAACATATTGTAGGCATAGTATATGCAAAGCACATCATACAACAATTAAACATCATGCTTCAATTCCAATTCCATCATACAAGGATTTAGTCATGAGATTTCATAAATCTTTATCTATACTAATCAACCCACATGGAATTTATCATCAAATCATGGAATAAAAATCAATTCCTCATTTATCAACATGAAAGAGAACATACAAATCATGAAAACATTAATAAAATCCATAACTTGTAGTTAAAAAGGATTCTTGGACTTCATGTATGAAAGGAGTCCATGAATGAACACTATGCATACCTTAGATCATTATTTCGTGAAAATTGATGGTGAAACCTTCTTGAAATTGGACCTTCTATGAAAACCCTAGCTTGAGTTCTTGAGAGTATTTGAGAAAAACATCAATATTTTTGATGAATAAGGGCTAAATCTCGTGTTTGGAAGCTTATATAGGGGGTCAAATTGACCCTTTTAACCTTGGACACGAAATTTAATTTTTCGGTAAAATTTCCCAAATTGGGCCCTTGGCGCGACGCGACACTATCGTGTCGTATCACTGGAAATTGACAATTGGGAAACTGCACGGTGGCGCGATGCGGAGCTATCGTGTTACCACCTTGTCTACGACCTGGAAGTTTGGTACAACATACCAGTATCACGAAAAAATACTGGAATTTGACAATTGCCATTTGAGCTATCTCAGCGACGCGCTGAAGGCTCAGGTCAAATACTGTCTCGCTAAAAAGGCTCTAACTCTTCACCCGGGTGTCGGATTTGGGCGAATTATATATCGATCGAAATATTATTAAATTTCCCACATTATAGTAAGTGAAAATTATGAAAATAACACGAGTATATGAATGAATTATAATTTCAAAAAAAGTTCTAATATCCTTGAGATGATTTTCAAGCTAAGAAAAAGCACGAGTATTACAATATCTGACTCACATGTATATATAAATATATAGGATATGTATCATGTATTTTTTTATTATCTATATGTAAATGTATATAGTTGTCCCTTTTATAGATATTATTTGTCTTATATGTTTATATATACATGTGAGTGAGATATATATTTTTGTAAATACATATGCAGATACATATGTATGTTTTTTACTGTAAATACATATCCAAATCTGTATGACTATGTATTTTGTATATTTTTTTTATATGTGTATGTGATGTACACATTTGTCTTTTCAAAGTAAAAGTTAGAGATAAAAGAGTAAAAAAATAAGAGGAATAAAACCAAAATAGAAAAAGAAAAAAAAGTGAAGTGAAAAAACAAAAAAATTGAGTTTGAGCAACTTTAAAAATCGATTTTGATCACTATATTGTTCGATCAGTTTAATTTATTGTTGCGTTATTTTTTTCCAAAATTCGTTTATAAAATACACAATAACAATTTAACAAAATAAATTGTTAAATTGTACAACGTAACGGAAAATTGATTTTGATCTCTCTAACGAAAAATCGTTAATGGATTAAAATATTCAAAAATAATTTAACAAAAGTCGATTTTGATCACTATATTTGAACGAAACATCAATAATGACTCAAAAAATTTTGAACGAAATAACAGTAATGGTTCAGAAAAAATCAGAACAAAAAAATTTAATCGATTTCAAACAATTGATAATCCATATAAGAAAACAATATTACGGTTAAATACCTTCAACAATAGTAATGGTGTAATTTGAATTTTCGAAGATATTGAACAGAAAAAGTTTTAGTTGAATTTGATTTTGATTTTTTTTGGATGAAAACGATAATGTGAAACTGAAATTTAAATTTTGATTTCAATTGGTAACAAATAACAGAAATCATTTTAATTAAGAGATTTTGATGAAAAAGAAATTTCAATATTTAATTCATGACTAATTATATCACATTTAACTCAACTGATTTGAGTTAAATATGGGTAGTCAAACGATTTGCATATGTATTTTTATAGCAACAATTTGTTCAAATACAATATACATGTTACTTGTTTAAGTAATTATGAAAGTATTCCTATGAATTTCTTAATTATGATCTTAAGTAAGGCTATTTATGAATTTTATGCACTTAATGGTTTGAAATGTGAACCATTTAAATTCAGACCTCCATTAAGTTCAAATAAATGAGCCCTAAATAGCACACGAGATTTAGTAAAATTTGTTGCAAAAGTCATGAGGTTGGAGAAAACTGCCATTTCATGGGGTGTTTAAGGGGGAAAGTACTGATAACTCGATTCCCAATAAATGTTCATCCCAACACAACTTACTCTTTTTCTTCCAAAAAAACGAGGCTAATTATTATCTGGATACCAATGCCTTGATTCTTTACTTTCTTTTTGTTTTTGTTTCTGATGTCTAATTGAAAACATAACCAAAAATGAGAATTACAGTTGAAATTTAAGGAAAAAGTAAAATCCAAGAAAAAACAGGAAAAAGAAAAAGAAAATTTATAATGAAATATTAGGAAATAATAACATTATGTTGAGAAAGAGCAAGGAGTTGTTTATTTTATTTCAAAGCCTTTGCATTAATATAGTTGGTTAGTATTGTAGTTGTTTCACTTTTGTACTAATAATTTCAAATTTTCCTTTTTTCTTGAAGTGGAATTTTTCGAAATTCAATGTTTTCGTAGGGTGTTTCTCTTTCCCTTGGTAATTTTTCACTCAAAATATGGCAATTTTTATTTTTAGTATAATTTTACATCAATTGGTGCTAGTAAATTAAGGAAAAAACAAAGAAGTTAGTGTCTATATAAACAACGGAGAATTATATGCACACAGTAAATTCATTGGCACTAATAAAATAAGGAAAAACAAAGAAATTAGGGTCTATATAAACAATGGAGAATTAAATGCACACAACAAATTGAGTTATCTAGGCTTCTTCAATATTAACGTAAGTTTCTTTTCACTTTGAGTCGATTAATTCTTTAATTTTTTTTTCTTTTACAATAATGTTGCTCTTCTAATTTGTTCATTAATTCCTCACTTCTTTATCTACGCTAATTTACAAATTATAATTCTCTCTTTTTTAACTTATTGATTCGATTACAACAACAACAACAAACTCAGTATATTCCCACCTAGTGGGGTCTGGGGAGGGTAGAATGTACACAGTCCATACCACTACCTCTAAAGAAGTAGAGAGGCTATTTTCGATAGAGCCCCGGCTCAAGACACAGGACAATATACAAATTGATTTGATTACATCGAATATATTAATTTGCTAGAGAAAACTACTTATTCTCACGAACATATATATTGGAAAGTATTTAACATAAATGTAGTTTAAAAGAGTGTTAGTTTAATGTAATATGGAAAGAGATACTTTTACTATGTCCGATATTTTTATTTCAATTTTCATTACCTTTGTTACTTCTTCATTCAATAGTGGTTCAAGCTAGTTCAATACTGTACTAAACACGATAATGTCACCCTCAAAAAACAAAACATTTGACAAGAACAAGAAGAAGTTGGTAGATACGAGAGAACAAATAAACAAGCAAGAAAAAGACCTTCGAAATACTAATGTGCAACAAAAAAATGTGCACAAAAAAATAAGAACAAACATGTGATCATTGGAAGTTAAAGGACAATGAAGACAAGATCGAAGACAAATTGGAGAAAAAAGGGATTCCTAGAAGAAAGATATAACCTATTTATTAATTATCTTTTAGTTATTAATAAATGTTTAGGTGCTACTAATTAAGATCAAGGATATGTTTAGGTTTTAAGATTTTTGAGATTTGTTACTAGGAGTTTAAGACTAGTTATATATATATATATCCGTCATTGCCTTTTATTTTTTTGTCTTATATTTATTGTTTATGTTTCGTGGGTTGTGATACTTGATTTGAGCAACAAAAAGAGATAACTATATTAACTAAGTCTTTCACGCAAAAAGTTTCTATATGGCACAATGTACATCATCCAAATATTACAAAGTTAATCAAAGTCTACAATAGTATCATTATGAGTAACAAATTCACTGAACAATACAAAACATTCCAACCATATTAATCACTCTTGAGGTACAAATTAAGAAATATCTTCAAGCGCCAAACCAAAATCCAAAAAAATAAATAAAGCTCTAATGCACATAGGCATATACCCCAAAAGAGCTACAATAAACATGTATTTATTAATAATGATGTAACCCTAGTCCCATGGCAATGAACTCTTTCGTAGTCTCATATTATCTATAATATAAAAGGTCCAATATTTTTATAAATGTATATATATTAAATGATGAATCTCCTTCTATGAAAAAATTTGTCTCCACCACTAAATGTAACAACTCAAAATATTGATTTTGTGGAGGTGACTAGAGAGTAGGAATAGTGGGAATGTTTGGGATTGTTTGAATCGAAGGCATTGGAGGCAATGACAATTTTGGTATAGGAGTGGAAATTGCTTGAAAAGATGGCAATGTAGTTGGCATGTTTGGGATTTTTGCCAATCATGGAAATGCAGTTTATGGTAGAGATGGAATTTAGAATAGGCTACGACCTGTAAAACTATGGTTGATGATTGTCAAGGACATTATAATTACCAAGCAAAAGATAGAGAAATTCTTAAGAGTGGCCATTTTTGTACATGTGATGTAATTACAACATTGAGTACAACAATGTTTTGCCAAATGATGGTTGTGATATGGTGTTAGAACTCCGTATCGTTAGATCTCCATGAAACAATGTGTATAAAACACTAGAAGCTCAAGAGGCAAAGGAGAAACTGAAACATTTCATTAGAGATGAAAAATATCTTCTGTTGTATTCTAGACGGGTCCAGATACATGTATATATCAAAAATTAATCAAAAATATGATGATTAAAAGTAATTGTATGCTTCTATGTTGTTGTTGGGCTCGGGTCATGCTTCATATTGGGCATGTCACTTGGGCCAATGTCAACACCCCTCTCCCTTCAAGCAGGAGGGTGTTAGCACTCCTAGCTTGCATAAACAAGAACCATGAAGAGGACCTGAAAGTGGCTTGATCATGATGTCAGATAGTTGATCAGCAGAAGATACATGATGCAAAGAGATAATATCAGATATAAGGCAGTCACGAACATAATGACAATTAATCTCAATGTGCTTGGCACGCTTGTGAAATACCGAATTCTTAGCAATGTGCAAAGAAGCCATGCTGTCATAATAGATAGGAACAAGAGAAGATATGGACAAATCAAAGTCAGTAAAAAGATGAGTGAGCCAAACTACTTCAGCCACAACTTTTCACAAAGCACTGTATTCTGTCTCAACGGAGGATAAAGAAATGATAGTTTGCTTCTTTCTTCTCCAAGAAATGGAACAAACCCCAAAAATGATGTAAAAACTAGTCATTGAACGTATGAATAAAGGGCATGCAGCGCAGTTAGAATCAGCAGAAGCAGAGAGATCCAAACAAGGTGAAAATAAAAGAAAATGCCCTGATCAGGTGCAGAACTCAGGTATCTCAACACATGAATACCGGCTAACATGTGAGGAGTGAAAGGACGGTTGAGAAACTGACTTTCATGCTTAACAACAAAAGAAATGTCAGGTCTAATACATTGAAGGAAATTGATCTTCCCAATAAGACGATGATAAATTGAAGGATCAGGCAAATGATCTGGCATGTCAGATGTCAATTTGGCAGTAGGGTCCAAAGGGGAACCCACTAGTGTAAAATTAGAACACTGAAATTCTTCTAACAAATCAGAGTCAAACTTATGTTGTGTAATGAGTTAACTAGAGTCATGAACAATGACCTCAAGACCCAGAAAGTAGTGGACTAATCCAAAATCCTTAATCTTGAATTTTTTATCAAGAAAAGATTTGAGGCTAGTCATCTTAGAGTTATCAGACCCAGCAAGAAGAATATCATCCACATAAACAACAAGGACAACAAGAGAAACAGTGGTACACTTAGCAACAAAGAATAATCATTCTTGCTAGCAATGTAGCCTCGAGATAACAAAGCTTCAGAGAACTTGGAAAACCATTGCCTAGAAGCCTGTTTGAGGCCATACAAGGACTTTTTGAGTTTACAAACCAAAGAAGTCTGACTAGAGGAGGCAGTAGAGACCTGAAGACCAAGAGGAAATTTCATATAAACATCCTCATGAAGATTACCATGCAGAAATGCATTGTTGACATCTAACTGGAAAATAGTTCACTGATTTGGAAGCAAGTGATAAAAGATACTTGAAAGTGGTTAGTTTCACAGCAGAAGAAAAATTATCATAGTAATCAATGCCCTCTTTTTGGGTATCACCCCTAATGACCAATCTAGCCTTGTACCTATCAATGGTACCATTAGATCTCTATTTGATCTTATATACCCATTTATAGGGAATAACCTTCTGATGAGAAAGAAGATGGATAATCTCCCAAGTGTGTTTTTCCTCAAGAGACTTGAATTCCTATATCATAGCCTTTTTCCAGGTAGAGTGAGAAATAGCGTGCTGGTAAAACTGAGGTTCATGCATGTTTAAGTCAGAAATAGATACCTTGGAATTGACAGTAGGTAGAGAAGAATGGGATTGAATAGAATAATAAACATAATAAGAAAGATATGAAGGAGGGTGAGTTGATTTAGTACTTCTCCTAAGAGGGGAAACAAGAATGGGAAAAGTATTAATAGGAGGGGAAGATGAATAAGACTGAGCAGGAGATAGGCTAGGCTCTTCAGTGTTAACAAAAACTGAAGGTGGGGAAAAATATTAATGGAATATGTTTTTCTGAAAGATAACACTTCTAGAATAGAAAATAGAGGAGGAAGATAGGTTGAGTAATTTGTACCCCTTCTTCCCACAAGGATAACCAATGAAAAAATTAGGGATAGATCTAGGATGGAATTTGTCCCTAGAGTGGGTAAGGGAAACAATATATGACAAGAAACAAAAACTTTTCAAATGCTCATAGGTAGGGGAGGAACCGTGCAATTTCTCATAAGGAGATAAATGGTTCAGTATGACAGAAGGAAATGCATTGATAAGATATGTGGCAGTTAAAACACATTCACCCCATTATTTCAAAGAAAGGTGGAATTGAAACAATAATGCTTGAGAGACTTGAAGAAGATGTTTGTGTTTCCTCTCAACTACCCCAATCTGTTTTGGGGTGTGAGGGATAGTAGTTAGGTGAAAAAATACCATTATCAAAAAAGAGTTTCTGAAGGTCAGTACTGTTGCCTAACTCAAAAGCATTGTCAGACCTAGAAGTTTGAACATGGGAATGAAAATAAACTCTAGCAATGTTAACAAAAGCTTTAAGAAAAAAACAGGCACTACCTTTGAAAGAAACAAGATGAGTCCAGGGAGTTGTAATGCCCCGAGGGTATAGATGTATCATGGTGCTTACAATCCCGAGGGACCATAAGCTAACCCATGACTGATACCTATTGTAAGAATTGAATAATAATACTATTAAAAATATATGAGGAAGTTAAGATAAATTTGCCATAAGGTTCATAAAATACTAAAATAAGTACTGAATACTGATAGTAATACTGAAAAATTTAACATCTGTCTGAAATAGTCTAGTATGAAAGTCTCTAACTGTATGAATATTGAGTTTATGGGATAATTATCCAACTAACTCTGACTAATGAACATACTAAACTACTGGAATGCTGAAATAATAACTCTGTCCTCAAAATATGAGGACTCACCACTATAACTGCTACTGATAACTTGAGCTGCTAGGTACGGTCAGGAGCCCATGCTTCTGAACCTATGATATGAGACATCATACCGCAAAAGAAAGAGTATGTGTTAGTACTTTGAATGTACCAGTATGCTAAGTAAGGTAGGCTGATATACATGGGTTTGTATGCATGAACAATAACTGACTGAATGATATGAATATAACTGAATGAGAGTACATATATAACTGAAACTGCTATAAATACTGATTATGCTATATTGTGTATATATATATATACTATAACTGAGATCATACAGGAACTGAATACTGAGTTCCGATAACTGAGTGAGTGGTATCTGAGATTACTGATTAACTGTATTACTAATAACTCGATGACTGTTTCTAATAGTCCTGATTTTATAGAACTGAACTAAGTTCTATATTGAGTCTAAAATTAAAACTGAAGGTGGTATCATCTAACAAACATGCCCCATGTTAAGCTAATTTGGAGTCCAACCTGTAACCCCAGTTGGAAGGGTGCTAATATCGTGCCATGGGTAATAACAGTCTAAAGAGTTACCTTCATCTGGAAGGTACCCTAATGAGATAGGTATTACCCTCATCTAGCAGGTAAATACTTTATCAGCCCTCAACTGGCTGGTTGATATCTTAACCTACACTGGCTACATAGTTCTGGAACACAAGGACTGTTACTAAGGATCAGACCCTCAATTGGCAGGTGAGCCCCCATCCTTGGGTTCACTCGGTGCTGAATCCTATTCCCAACTGAATCGATATTGAATTGATCGCTATACTGTATAGGGTTTGACTTAACTGTTACTGATAGTGTTGACTAACTGAACTGGACTGAGTTCACTGAGCTCTGTAACTGACTCAGTATTACTGTTTGTGATATTACTGAGACTATTCTATAGCAACTGTAATTCTAAGTTAACAACTAGATTTTTTTGGTATTGAATACCCCCAGGACTTGATAACATAAATAGTAAAACATGGCAAATTCTTGAAAACATTACATAAATTAACTATTCACCATGCATTCATTTAGATATTTTGTCAAACACTTGAGAGGCATGAACTTGTACATGAATGGGACCATATGATAACATGTCATGAACTCACTCTTCAATTTACATAGGCATTCTATCAAAAACTTGGAGAGAATAACTAATGCACATGGAAATCATCGAGATATAAACATCATGGCTACAACATTCAACTTGCAATTCAAGGGTTTAACATGGAGTTCACATAATTCTACATACTTGCTAATTAATTCACTTGAAACTTGTATAAATTTTGATTTGAAAACCATACAACAATACATACATGAACACAATCTAATTCAAACATATAAATCATAAATTCAATAAACTTGTAGTTTTAAAAAGGGTTCTTGAACTCCAAGGGTGGAAGGAAACCCAATGATGTACACCGAACATACCTTGATTGTTAATTTTTTAAAGATTGCAGGGAAATGCTTGGAACTTAATCTTGAATTTGATAGTCCAGGGTTTGTTCTTGAGAGGATTTTGAGAGTAAAGAATGAATTTTGCCCTTTTTGGGGCTTAATCTCATGTTTTAGCTGAATTGGGTACGGGGAAAAAGACCTATTTGCCCTTGGAAAGTCGGATTTTTAATTAGAAAAAATTTTCCAGTGACACGATACCTGATGCATCGCGTCGATGGGGTCGACGCGATGTCCAATGCAATGCGTCGTGATTGAATTGGCTCACTAGAAATTACACTAAAGGCTTGCCTAGCGATGCTACAGCTGATGCGTCACTTTTGTGGGGTCAACGCGATGGATGACGCTTCGTGTTGATGGTGACAAGATGACACTTGATGCTAGTGATGATACTGTCAATGCGATTACCGGCGCGTTGCACCGGGAATGTATCAATTCACTATTTTTGACATCTTATTAAGCTTGTTGCGACGTCTAAAAAATCCAAAACTCATCCATGGTGACCTATTGACATCCCTGATCATGAATCGACTTAAAATTAATATTTTAAGATCATAAGGATGAAAAATAAGATCATCCAATTATGAAGGTAAAAAAATTATTCTAAGTCTTAACACTTAGCTGAATTTTTCTAAGTCTGGAACCCCTTTTGGCATGCTTTAAAGGACCAAAATGACTAGGATTATGGGACCTTACATTAGTCCTAGTGAATTCATCAATGAAGGTTAAGAAATACCTAAATCCATTATAAGTTTGTGTATGGTAATGGCCCCAAATGTCAATGTGGACCAACTGAAAAGGGGATGTGGAATGAATAGTATTGGATGAGAATGGTTGTCTATATTGTCTGGCCTTGGGACAAACATCACATAAAAAAGATTGAGAAGAAGAAAGAAGTCCAAAAATGGAAGGAATGGATTTCATTTTACTATAAGAAATGTGTCCCATCCTTTAATGCCAAAACATATCAATTTTATTTATAGCACAAGTCTCTTTACAATTGTTAGGAGAGACATCAGGTTATGGATGAACAACAGAAGTAAAGGGAGAAATATGAGTCAAAATAAATATAGAATCAGTAATGAAATAGTACAAACCAATTGCTTCTCTGCCAATTTCCAACTGCCTCTTTAAAGAAGGGCCCTATAAAATGCAGGTAAAAATGGTAAAGATACAACTAAGAAGTTTGTGAATGGATGTAAGGTTTAACTAAACAGAAGGAACTAGTAATAAATTGTGTAAGGTCATATCTTGTCTGGTATGTAAGGACCCAGTAGATACAACCTTAAACCTATAACCATTAGGTAAACTGATTAAGAGAGGGGTGTCTAAAGGACTAATATTGTGTAAGAGGTGTTTGTGAGGTATCATGTGATTAGTGTAACTAGAATCAATTATCCAAGGATCTATTCCTAAATAATATACTGCACAAGTATGAAAAATAGTAGAGCTAACAATAGGGTGATTCAACACATCTATAAAATGAGCAAACCCTATATCCTAAGGAGCAGGAACCACAGGGTTGCATGGTAAATAATGAGGAGCAGAATTATGATGAATATGCTGAAGATATTGATAGTGTTGACATTGTTATTTGGTTAACTTGTATTCATGATCATCAAGTCTGAAAGAGTAAAAACCCCAACATCAGGGAGATGATTATCAGAGAGCACACAGGAAGCAAACTTATTGCTTTTAGGACTTTTGAAATCAGCAGGATAGCCATGAAGCTTGTAAAATTTATCAATGAGATAACTTGATTTCTTACAATACTTGTAGAATAAACTAGAAACAGGATTGGAAGAAGAGGTGGAAAACCTCTTAGACTCATACTGAGTAGAGGAGTAACCTCTATTTTCCACAGGTAGAGAATGTGTAGGGAAATTTCTTTTTATGTCAAAGTGGACTTTATGTGTAAAAACTCTCCCATAAGATGGATTCTGAGTATAAAAATTGAAAGACGCTAAATTATTTGAGAAACTAGGAATAGAAGAAGAAGTTTCATTCTATTTCTCAATATGTTGCAACATGGAATAAGAGCTATTAAGGTAGGGCAGAGTTTGTAGTATCAATATATTACTTTTGCATACAAACTAATCATCATTAAGTCCACTAAGAAACTAGAACAACTTTTGTTGTTCTAAGAATTTCCCTAAGGCTCCATAAGTACACGCTGGACCCATATAAGAAGTGAAGTTCATCCCAAAGGCTACATAACCTGGTAAAGTAAGCAGCAATACAAGATGACCCTTGGGAAATAGAATTTATTTCCTTTTGAATCTGAATATACTTGGTCCCATTAGATTGACCAAATCTCTTATTGATGTCAAACCATATTAGTCGTGTTAAAACACATGACACTGGTGGCTAAGTTAGTGGAAAGGGAATTGGTGATCCAGGCAATAATCATATTTCTATACCTCTCATAAAAGGGAAAGTATGGAGAATTAGGTATTGGTTTCAAAATAGTACCAGTGACTATCCCTTACTTGTTTTTGGATGATAGAGCAACAAGTATATTCTTACGCCAAACTACAAACCCATCACTACCAAACGGAGGTGAAACCAGAAGATCGAGTGTCTGGACTGTTGGACGGATGTATATAGAAGGGATGAGTTGGTGATACTGTAAGCTCATCAAAACCTTCTACAAAACTGGAAGTGTCAGTAGACATTAGGACATTGAAATTGATGAAGAAGAATGCACACAAGATATATTCTTATAGGGATAAATCATACACAAAAAATTAAGTTTCTCCAATTATTTTGGGTTTCACAGCTCGCAGACATAAAATACATAAGCTACAGGTATCACAATCTAGATAAAACTAAATTAAAATAGTAAAAATAGGGATTAAAACCCTCCTTCGCAAACTGAAGAAGCAATGTCTTCAATGATTTTAAAATCTGTAAAAAATAATAGAAAATTTACTGAAATTGCTCAAAATCCCAAATCACAAACTAGACAAACCCATTAAGGGTAACATCAAAAGATAGAGGAAGAAGAGAGGAGTATATATCCCCACTCTGATACCATGTTAGAACTCTGTATCTTTTGGTCACAATGAAACAATATGTACAAAACCCTAAGAGCTCAAGAGGCAAAGGAGAAACTGAAACATTTCATTAGAGATGAAAAATATCTTCTTCTGTATTCTAGAAGGGTCCACATATATGTATATATTCAAGATTAATAGAAAATGCGATTATTAAAAGTAATTGTATGCTGCTATTTTGTTGTTGGTCCTGAGTCGTATTCATGTTGGGCTTGTTATTTGGGCCGATGTCAACATATGGATAATGTTTTGGCCAGATACAAAGCTAGTGAGAACAATAATGTTGAGGGAAATGGTAATGTGGGCGGGGGGAGAAAAGACTCAGAACAATAATGAAGATGAGTTTTTTATGGGAGAATACCTATTAGTACTTTTACAAGATGGTTTATATATGGGGGCTCAAGATCTTGAGGCATTGTTCAATTGAGCAAAAAGTTTAGAAAGTTTTCTACTTTGTTAATATGTTTTAGTAGTACAAATTGGGCAGTATATTTCTTTTAGTGGATAGAGATAGATCTCTTTATTGATTAGAAGAGGCAAATATTACTCAAAATTACAAAGAATATACATAAAACTTTATTAATTATCTTAAATGAACAACCCTTTATATTAGATATTAAAAAGGTTTTGTTTAGAAACACCAGATTATTTCTATTTTATATGTCGTAGCCTCACTTGATGGAGTTATATCTTGGTGTGAGGTTGCATGTATCTTGTAGAATTAGTCGAGTGGTTACAATCTGGCCTTAACACCACGATTACAGAAAAAATCTAGTTTGAATGACCTTCAAAGTCACAAGCTTTGCCAAGATTCAACTTCTGTTCTTGACTCCTTGAATTTTTTGGCCTTTTTGTCATCTTTATCCTCCTAAGAAGAATGTTGAAGTTCTTGTCGTTGTTAATTTTTCCAAGTTTCCTTCACTTGTATTTTCTACAATGCTTTGAGATGTATGCATCAAAGCAGATAGTCTGTCCACTTTGCTATGTAATTTACTTGAGCCGGGGATCTATCGAAAATAACCTTTCTACCTTTTCAAGGTAGACGCAAGGCTGTAAACACACTAGCCTCTCCAAACCTTCTCCACTTGTAGGTTTAAGTGGGTTTACACTGGGTACGTTATTATTGTTCTACTGTCCAATCAACATAACTTGATGTTTGGCTGCAGATACACTTGCTAGAGCTCGTGTTTTTGGAATCCGTTAGCACAAAAATTCAATGTGAAGTTCTCAGTATGAAAGAATAAACTTCAAATATTACTCATACTCCTCTCTACTCCAAAAGTAACAAAACTTTCATACAACTGTATCCATCAAATTCTGCAACATAAACTTCTTGTGCCTCCTAAGAATAATGTTAAAGTTCTTGTCCTTGTTAACTGTTTTTAGTTTTTTCTAAGCAGATAATCTACACTTTTTTAAGATGCATGCATTGAATCAGATAATCTGTCTACTTTTCTATTGGCTTTACTCAAGCATTGGGTGAACACAACCCTTTTACCTTCTTAGGTTAAGAAGGTTGAAAACACACCATGGTTAATCTCCAGATTATACTTGCAGAATTACACTGAGGTTATTGTTATGTTCTACTGTTCACTTAGATGAACTTGCTGATTGGCTAAATAATAAAGTATTTTTGTAGAATCAGTTGAAATGTGCATAAGATACACGAACACTACAATTATTAGTTTAAGGTTTACACAGTCGTAACTTTACAAGATATTGAAATTTAATTGTGGTGTAGTCGAGATTTTCAATATGGAGGTTCAAAATATAAAGAAGGAAACACGCAAACAAGTATAATGGAGTTCAACATCTACTATATACACTACATCAAATATAATTTTAACTATGTATAAATAGTGTAATTTTCCATTGAAGAGGATTCAAGAGAACCCCTAGCGAAAAGGTAATAATATAATTTACATCAAATGGGCCGCAATAAAATTTCAAAACATAAACTCATAGTTAAAGTTTAAATTATAGATCTACATGTCTATGATATATATTTTTTAAAATTAATGGGGATTTTATTAATTTAAATAATAAACATCATTGTCTTTACATAATGGACCAACCCATTTAAAATAACTAATTGTCCATTTAGAAACAGATGTCCCAAAATAAAACATCCAACCCGGCCCTAATCTGGTTTGTACCAAACTCGTGAAAATAGGATTTCCTAATCCATTTCCATAATTATTTGCCTCTTCTTCAACAACCTGAGAAATGTTGATCTCGGATAAGTAATTCAAGCTTCTTGTTGTTGTTACTTTGGATTAAAAATTCTCTTCCTCGTGTCCTCAGCTTGTATGCTTCTAATAAATCAGCTAACAGAGTAAGTATCCTCTTCTCCGTTGTTTTCTCCGTCTTCATCTGCATCTCATTTTTGCTTGTTGTTGTTCTTAGTTATGATCTCCTGTATTAGGATTTGGATCTATTTTTGGTGTTGAACAAGGATTTGAGACCCTTGATTGCAACGACATAACCAAGTGACCTCCTTTTCTATTGATAACGAAAATAGTTGCAAAGTCCTTGCATCCTCAGGAGAATCATTTGAAAATCTTGTTGTGAATCCTTCTTGGTGGCTGTAAATCTATAGAATAGATAGCTTTGTATAGTTTTTGCTTCTATGTCTTGTAAACACTTGCTTGAGTTCTAGTTTAGCTTTAGCCTCGCCATCCTACTTATCCCTTTTTTGGTGTTATCCCGATGTATGGACATTGCATCTTATCACTATTTAAAAACCTTTTAGCATGAGATAATCTGCTAGTTGATTCCCCTCTCTCATTATATGTTGAAATTAAACCTGCTTGATTTCGACTAGTTCCCAAATTGTCTCTATTAATTCCAACAGATATCAGGGACACTTCCACTCTCTTGTTGGTATTTTTTGCCCAAGAAAAAAAATCTGTTTGAATCACTACTTTGTTATGATTAGTAGTGCTACAATGGATTACAGCCTGTAGAATATCAATTATTTCAGCCTCTATATTATTAGTATTTACAATTCTTTCTCCTTTAAATATCCCTTGACCATTTCTCAAATAAAAGGCATAAGAAATTGTACTTGGGTTTCCTCTTGAGGAACCATCTGTATTGTACTTTACCCACCCATCATGTGGAAATTTCCACACCACTCTAGTCATCTTCAACTTAGTTTTCTTCAGCTTTAATTCATTAACAATGCTTGGCCATGAACTGGAAAACTTTTAATTCGGCTGTCTGACTCTAAGAAGTAATCCAATGATTTTGGCAATATTGAAACTTAATTTATGCAAAGTTAGTCCCTTTCATTCATGCTTAATGCTATTCCTCATTTTCCACAACACCTATACAATCATACTATGTATAGATTGATAATATGCCTTTGCCCTCCTGCTCTCTACATTCCACCAAGATAAAATAAGTTCCTTGAAGCTCATTCCTTCCATATTGATACCTGGAAAATAGAGAAGTAGGACCAAATACTGTTAGAAATTGGAGCCTTGTGGAACACATGTGAGATAGTTTCCTGGTTTAGACTACTACAACACCAACACTTTGAAGGACCAGGCAACCCCCATCTTCTTAAATTTTTATCTACTGGAACTTTTCTCTTCCAAATTATCAACATAAGAAATGCAATTTTAAAAGGTAATCCTTTTACCTAAATGTATTTAAAGATCTGCCTTTTTTGTCCCTTTTGCCGGATGAACTGCTAAGTTGATTTCACCAAAAATGTGCCTGTATTTTCCATCATCCAAATGGGTTTGTCATCTCCAGTAGTACTGATGGAAGGCTTAATTTCTGCAATGATATGATCTTTCAGTTCCTAGTTGAACAATTGATCGACTAATTGCTCATTCCATCTACCTTCTGCCTGTAGGCCATTTACCTTTTGATACTTACTGTCCCATGCTCTATCATTCTGAATAAGTGTGTATAAATATACTAATCCCGTCTAGTTATCATGCTACAAACTAACCTCCCCCTTTTTAATTTCCACAGTATTTGATGCTAAACTATGTCTCTAGCTTGAAGCATTTTTTTCTACACTTGAGAACCCATACTGGCTTCCACATTACCTCATTAGGGT
The DNA here is from genome assembly GCA_030864215.1 of Capsicum pubescens. Classification (NCBI taxonomy): domain Eukaryota; kingdom Viridiplantae; phylum Streptophyta; class Magnoliopsida; order Solanales; family Solanaceae; genus Capsicum; species Capsicum pubescens. The sequence continues at coordinate 277,304,915 of CM061543.1, read as the reverse complement.
GAGTGTTATGGAAATATTTATTCTGCATATATACACTTTAAATAGAACTTTTATTTCTAAAATTCCACTATAATTTGCAGATTAATGCCATTGAAAAGTTATAACGCCCCAGATTATGAATCCCAGACGCTACACTGTGCTTATGATCCCAAAAGACCACAAGCTAACCCTTTTCTGGTACCGGTAACTGAGCACTGCATAATATACTATATAAATGCAAAAAATAACTGGCGAAAACTTTCCATAAGGTTCAAAAACTAAAATACAACTCAATAAAGTATAAAAAATACTAAAGCAACTGTCTGAACATCTAGTCTGAAAGCCTCTAAACTGTCTGAATAAGGAGTTAATGGGACAATCCCCCAACTAACTACGTCTACTAAAATGCTGAATCTAGAAATATAATGAAAAAATAGAAAATCCTCGAATGATGAGGACTCACTGGTAAGTCTACTGCTACTGGCTGAATTTTAACTGCTAAGGGTGCTTTGGATCTCGTGCTTCTGAACCTAAGGTATAAAATACCATAGCGTAAGAGAAAAGTATGCGTTAGTACGTGAGAATGTACTGGTACGCTAGATGAGGTAAGGCTAAATACAAAGGCTCATATGCATGAACTATAACTTACAAGATAACATGAGACTACTAAATGAGGATACATGCATGAATGCACAAACTATAACTAAAATCGCAGTAATACTGAATACTAAATTCTAATAACAAGATTACTGATAATTGGGTTTACTGACAACTACTACCTGAGTTTAATGATACTAAATTCTAATAATGAAGTCTACAAATACTGAAATCTGAGATCAAGCCTATCTAGTGGGTGATCCTTAAATTGCTGATACTGATACTTATTGACTGAATCTGAGATCAAGCCTATCTAGAGAATGATCTCTGAATCTACTGATAATGAATATAATTTACTAAAAATGATATGAAGCCTATCTAACGGGTGATCTCTAAATAACTGAAACTATCTAAGTTCTTTACTAAGCTGATTGACTGTATCTGATAGTCCTGATTTCTGTATAGCTGAACTGAGTTCTATTACTGAATCTTAATCTGAAATTGAGACTATGGGAAGTAGTCATCTAACCGACATGGACCGAATCTAAACTGGTGGGGTCCAACCTATAACCCCAGTTGGAAGGGTTTCAGTATCGTGCAACGGGTAAAGACACTTCTATGGTCAAGCCTGTCTAACGGGTGACCCTAAATAGAAAGTCAAGCCTAATATAACGGGTGACTCCTGGGAGGTAGTCAAGATTTGATCTAATGGGTGGCTCCTCATCCTGTATTGTCTACGTAGTTATGAAGTATAGGGACTGCTACTAATGAATTTGCCTAGCTAACAGGGAAGCCGTCATCCCTGACCTCACTCGGTGCTGAATCCTACTCACAACTGAAGACACTGAATAAATTCTTAGACTATACTAGACAGAGCTAAATCTATTACTGATTATACTAATTATCTGAGTTGAGCTGAGTTCTGTTGACTGGAAGAATACTACTGAGTTCTATTAGCTGATTGAATACTACTGAGTTCTAAATTGATTACTGAATTGGACTGGGATGTTACTGAGATTATTGAACTTTCCTAAGTCATGAAGTTGACTGAGTTCTACCGAATACTATAACTGAGAATACTACTGATCATGACTTGATTGAGAGTACTATAACTGACACTGGCTCTAGGTACACAGCTAAATTGTCGGGTATTAAATACCCCTAGGACTTGATAGCATAAAAGTAAAGCATAATAATTCTTGAATAACATGGCAATCGTCTATCATTCGCAATACAATCACTGAAGCATCCTTTAAAGTATTTGAGGTCATAAACTTGTAGACGTATAGGCATACATACTAATGTCTTATAATTCATTCACCAAAGCCTTTCAACAAATACTTAACATATATTAACTTGTACACAAAAGGAGAATTTCATATTAACATGCTATAATGGCACTACTTCATTCACCTAAGCATTTAATCAAACATATAGCGAGTATGCTTGGTTATACAACCAACAATATATCTAAATAACATGGCTACATCAATCAACATGCAATTTGAAGGGTTTATCATGAACATCATACCAATTATCACCTACTAGGATTAACTCATGGAATTTGAAATCTAAAACATTAAAAAAAACCAACAATAACATAAACATGAACTTCAATTCAATAATAATCATGGAAATCATAAATAAACATTCTTTGCATTTCAAAAAGGATTCTTTAGCTTGATGGGTTGAAGGAACCCATGAATCAACATCTAACAAACCTCAAAGGGTTGAATCTTGACGGAGGTTAACTTTTCTTGAAGGTTCTTCAATAGTAACGTTTTGATTCTTGAGTTTTCTTGAAGAAGGGTTTGAATCTTGTTCTTGGGTTTTGATCTTGAAAGAAACCCTAATTTTGATGTTATGGATGAATGAGGAGTTATGCGACTCGATCTGATAGAAATAGGTGTTAAAAGGGTGGAAAAAAACCCAAATATCCTTTTAAAAATGACTTTAATTCGCTGAATAGAAGTGTGTGATGGATTGAGGGACGATTCTTCGCAGGCTCAATGGTTCCTTGGCTTGCCCGTCGCACGTTGCCAAGAAATTAGGGTTACTGCCTCAGTTATGACAGCTTGGGCGATGGTCCGTCGCTAGCTCGACAGTCCATTGGCCTGACTATCGCATTTGGCCAGTGAATAGGTTTTCTGCCTCAGTTGAGATGGCCGGAACGATAGTCCGTCGAAAGCGCGATGGTTCGTCGTCCTGCCCATCACTCCTGGGTAGTTCAGACAGTTCTCTATAAAATGTCCATAACTGTTTACCCCGATATTGGATTTCGACAAAATTGGTATCATCCATAATTCTATCTGATTTAAACATTATTCACTTAGAAAGTCATCCCTAATTTTTCTGGAGCCTAAATTAGACTTTAAAGAAAGTTCAGGGGATTATAAATTTCTAGAATTCATTTAGACCCAGTCCTCTTTCTTTTTCAGGAAGACATAAATCATTCCATCTCACCCAATGTATACTTTTTCCCCCTATATGACTACTCCAAAAGAACTAAGCAAACATTTTCAGAATAGAAGTTAGAACATTCGTAGGAGGATTCATTACCATTAAGCAGTGTAATGGAACACTCCGAAGAATATGCTTAATAAGGATTTCCCTTCCTCCATAGGATAGTATCTTTCCTTTCCACCCTTGCAATTTTGAAGTAATTCTAATCAACAGGAGTTGGTAATATATCTTGTTTTTCCTTATATAACAGATAGGACATCCAATATAAGTAAAAGGAAACTTCTTCCGTAGAATACCCATAGCCACCTCTGCCATAACAACAACTCCTTGTGATACTCCCTTATGCAGATATATAGCACTTCTCCTTGTTAACCTTTTATCCCGAGACCACTTCATAGCTAGCTAACATTCCAGCAACTTCCTACAGAGTAGGTAAATAAGCCTTACATAAAATAATCATGTTATGAGCAAAGGAAAAATGATTAATCTTTGGGCTCCCTCTAGGCATTTCAAATAATTTAAAATTCTTTTTTTGTATTAAGGATTTCAACAATCTGGATAATAACTCAGCATCTAGAATCAAAAGAGTAGGAGATATAGGATCTCCTTATTTCAATCCCCTATGAGATTTGAAAAATACTTTAGGCTGACCATTTATCAAAATAGAGTACCAATATAACATCATATCTTCTGCTCTTATACACCCCAACAAAATAGTATGGATGAAAGAAAGCAGAAACACCTATTGGAAGTGACAAGAGCTTTAACATTTCAAGCTAATTTACCATTAAAATACTGGGGTTATTGTGTTCAAGAAGCAACATACTTGATTAATAGGCTTCCATCTTCTGTGTTAGGTTACATGACACCTTATAAGAAGTTGTATAATAAAAAAACCTTCAATGGACCATCTAAAGGTATTAGGGTTTCTATGTAATGCTAATGTTGTCAATGAATCAGACGAGCTAATGCCTAGATCTTTGAAGGCAGTTCATATGGGCTATTCCAAAATAAAGAAGGGTTATATACTTATGATCTTACTAATAAGCTTTTCTTTGTCAATAGAGATATGGTGTTCAGAGAAGACACATTTCCATTCATGAATAATCTAAGTCAACCTTTACATCATATGTTCTCTACATATGATAATAGATGCTACTGGTGTGACAAGAATATAACCTAGTCGTGACATTCAATTTCAATCCCCAAGTATCAATACTGAAAATCAACCAAGCACTGCACATACTTAACTTGTACAATAAACCACACAGGAAGAGCCTATATAATAAATCCCATTTCCTACTACTGTAAGAAAAATAGTAACTAGATCAATTACAAAACAACAAACTGCAGAACAACCTATGCTACATTCTTTCACAACAAGGATGGCTACTAGACTAAAAATAGCTTCTCAACAGGAACAAAGAAAATCTACCAGGGGTTCAAATCCACCCGGATGAATGAAATATTTTGTCATTAACTATCAATAACAATGTCTTATATCCTTTCTCTAACAATGTCTCTTATGATAATATATCATCTAAACTATCAATGTTGCTTATGTCATTTCTCTAATCTTGTGAACCTATATCCTATGTAGAATCTGTGAAAAATTCTTAGTAGGTGGAAGCTATGCAAGATGAGGTTGCTTCACTTGAAAGCAACAACACATGGAAGGTGGTTGATCTTCCAGCAAACAAGCAACTAATAAGATACAAGTGGATTTATAAGATCAAGTATAAAACTTCAGAGGAGGTAGAAAGTTTTAGGCAAGGTTGGTTGCAAAAGGTTTCAGCCAAAAAGAATGAATAAACTACCATGAAACCTTTAGTCTAGTAGTAAATATGGATATGCTAAGGACAGTTTTGGCAATAGCAACTACTAGACACTGACACATCCAACAAATGAATGTGTTCAATTCTTTCTTACAAAGAGATTTGGAGGATAAGATTTACATAGAGCGTCCACAAGGATTTAGAAGTCATGGGGAAAATAGATCGTTATGCAGACTTATTAAATCCTTGTATAGACTAAACAAGCACCAAGGTAGCGGAATACAAATTTATCTCAAGCTTTGATCAATTCTAAGTTTAGACAAAGTCAATATAATCATTCACAATATATCAATGAAACCAGTGATGGAATAGTGGTTGTACTAGTATATGTTGATGACATATTGGTAACTTGAGATAAGCTGGATCAGATAGTTGAAACAAGACCTAGGAGAATCAAAATATTTCCTAGCAATTGAGTTTTCAAGGTCTAAAGATGGGATTGTGATTCACCAAAGGAAGTATGCACTTCATTTAATTTTCAAAACTGGTCTTAGTGCAACAAAATCATCTCCAACACCATTTGGTATAACAAAAAAACTAAAAATTATAGAGTATCATCAACATATCTCAGGAGGTACAAGATCAAAAAATGAAACACAAGCTGATCAAGGGATGCATCAAAGGATGATAGGGAAATTGTTATACCTAATAATTACAAGAATTGACATATCTTACAGTGTACAAATCATGAGTCAGTTCTTACAAAAACCAAAATAGTCTCACATAATTGCAACACTCAGGATTACCAAATACATTAAAGGAAAATCAGGAGAAAGTCTTCTAATGTCTAGTTCAAAAAGAAATGTTCTCACAACTCATTATGATGTAGATTAGGCTACATGTTCTTTTTCCTGGAGCTCTATAACTGGCTTCACTATCAAACTAGGTGAATCATGGGTTTTTTAGAAGTCAAAGAAAAGAAAATAGTTTCTAGGATCTTAAAAGAATCAAAATATAGAAATTTTGCTTCAATAATTATTTTATTTAAATAGTTGATTTTCTTGATCAATGATGTAGGTGTTCAAATACAACTACAAAGGACCATCATATACAGATATCTGCAAATCTTATCTACCATGAGAGGACTAAGAATATATAAATAGACTAACTCTTTATAAGGTAAAAAATCCAAGAAGGATTGATCAAAACTGAATACCTATCCACTCTTGATTAACCTGCAGATGCATTCACTTAAGTCTTGACTAAAGTTCAACATGAATATCTTATGTCCGAAATTGGCTTTGTCAATCTCTTTACAGTTCCTAGTTTTAAGGAAAGTGTTGAGGAATGAGTAGAAGTCAAAGAATAAAAGGAGGGAAGTTAGTTATGAGGTTGTAGAAGATAGTTTCATCATCAAGTTCAAGAAGTTCGTTAGATTGTTGTAGATAGTTAGTTAAACTAATATGTATGTATGTGTATATATGTGTGTGTATGTGTGTTTATGTATATATATATACATATATATATGTATGTATGTATGTATACATACATATCAACTATGTACATATTATTAAGATCAATCATATTGAAGCAACACTAATCTACAATGTTTCTTCTTCCTTCTTCCTCTTCTAATTCCCTGTTTCTCTAATCTCTACTATTTCTTCTCATCTATATTTCTAACTCATCTCAGATTTGAATGCCATTACTCCATTAATCTTTAAGTGGACAAAGAAAAAGATAATTTGTATTGACGCTCTTTTTGCACTGTATCATTTTATGATGTAGATTTCAGCATACAAATTTTGGATCTGAGTCAGATCTTCTATTAGACCTTCCCATATCAGCTTGTGGTGAGTCCTCTTTCCATATAGTGGACTTGATGATGATTCATTTTTAGAAATTTTCAGCTTACCAGATAGTTTCAGTTTTAATTGTTAGTTCCAATAAAGGTAGTTCCGAGCCATATCCCACTAACTCTTTAAGTTCATGAGTTATAAAGGCTTCATTAGACATTAAACAATTAGATGTTTTGTTGTCTATCAAAGTTCATATGTAGTATTTCATGTTAAATTTTCTTTTTTTATTTCTAGAGATTTATCACATAACTTTTGTTCCAACATTTACATAATTTCAAAGTTGAGTTTATGAACAGTTTGCCAGGCCAAGGGTTCACTTGGGATTACTCGTGGTTCTAGGTTCCATGTCACGTCCAGGGTGTAGGTTTGGGGCATGACACCCACCCCCCTCCACCTTGAAAATATGGTAACTCTTTTTTTAGTATAATGTTTTCATTAATTGGCACTAGTAAAATTAGGGAAAAAAACTAAGAAATTGCTGTCTATTTAAGCAATGGAGTATTACATTAAGCGCATATAGTAATTGAGTTGAGTTACTTAAACTTCTTAATATTAATGTAAGTTTCCTTTCAGTTTGAGTTGATTAGTTCTTTAATTTTTTTCTTAAGGCATACAATAATGTTGTTCTTCTACTTTGTTGATTAATTTCTCACCTTTTCTTCAATGTTAATTTGCAATTATAACTCTGTTTTTTGGCTTATTGTTCTTTTACATTGAATATATTTGTTACGTAAATGTAATTTTAAAAGAGAGGTTATTTTAACGTTGTAGGAAAAGAGCTAGTTTTACTAGGTTTCATTCGATATTTTGCTTTAGATTTCCATTAACTTTGTTACTTCTTCATTCAATAGTGGTTCAAGCTAGTTTGATATTGTACGATACCCGAGAATGTCATCCTCAAAAAGTAAAATAATTGACAAGAACATAAAGATGTTGGTAGATACAAGAGAACAAATACCAAAGCAATAAAACAACCTTCGAAATTCTAATTACAACAAAAAGGTGTGAATGAGAAATTCAAAGCGACATGCGATCTTTTTAAGTTAAAGGACAAGGAAGACAAGCTTGAAGACAAATTGGAGAACAAAGGGATTCCTAGCAAAATGATATAACCTATTTATTTATAATTTTTAATTTTAGTTATCAATAAAATGTTTAGATTCTTCTAAGTATGTTTAGGATATATTTACGTTGTATGATTTTCAAAATTTGTTATTATCAGTTTCTACTTTTATATAAATTTTCGTCGTTGACTTTTAATATGTCGTTCTATATATATTTATGTAAGACCATTTATTTATCATATTTTCAAATATTATATACTACTACTATTCATTGAAAGTGAACAATCGAACAATATTATCATTATTAGTAACAAATCCACATTCACCAGCTGCAGAATACAAAACATCCGAAGCTTATGATGTAATACTTACACCATAACCTAAAGTGTTTCCCTTGCCAAATTTGAATCAGTTTAGTGATTACTTCAGTTCAAGTTCTATACCGACGGCAAGGTATGGGGCAGCCCTCCTGATTGTGGGTCTGATGTTGAACTCCGTGTTAGCTCACGTGTTTTATGCCAATTATAAGAATCTCCCACAAAAAATATGCTTTTCAGAAACTAAGTATAATGAATAACACATTTTGTAAGATTATGCTTTTGTAATCACGCTTTATGATATTTCAGCTTTCAGTTTTATTCATGATCAGGTGAATCTCTATATACTTTGCATGCATTTTTTAAGATTGTGAGTTTTGCTAATTTTACTTATTTGTATTCACCCCATATACATTGCAGAAGTACTGACCACATATACATATGTATGGCTACATTATTTCAAAATATAGGTTGTATTTCTAACCCACAAAATCATGATCAGGAAGCTCGCAACTTCTAACTAGCAGGTGATGAGTTCTCATTATTCAATGACTCGGGTCAAATATAGTTTCTGTATGTCATTTTAATTCAGTTATATTGATTAGGGATAGCTGAGGGTCATGTCTCAGCTACATATAGTCAATATTGTTAGAGGCTACAAATTTATGGTTTGATGGATATATATACAAAATTCTTTTGACATATATACTTGCATTTTGATTGACTTCAGATAACCCATTTAGAAGATTGGTTGAAAACCAATGAAGCTGGTGCAAGCTCTTCGAACCCGACCAGGAATACCTGTTTGGATACATTTTTAACTAGGTGTCCATACTGTTACTATATGTATGAGTTTTTAAAGGATAACAAAGGTAGTTCTTTGTGGTGTTCAAATGACTAATGTAAAAGAGCATGGCACGCACTGCTGTGTGTTGAAGAAAGGTGAGTTTAATTGCCCTGGTTTCTCTATTTTTGGTGCACAAGGAAATTCATCAATATCACCTTTTGTGAAGATGAAGAAAAATGACGTCATGAGTACATTGAAATTTCTGATGATGATGAAGTATAGGCAGTTGGAAATGAAAGAAAGCAGGTCTTTAAGGGAGGAAGATGAAGTATAGGAAGTTGGAAATATTGAGGGAAATGGTGATTGTGATATTGGTAATGTGGGGAGAGAAATGACTCTGGATTATAATGATGATGAGTTTGTTATGGGAGAAGATCTCTAAATGCTCTTGCAAGATGATTCAGATATGGGGGCTCAGGATCTTGGGTCATTGTGAGCAAAAAGTTTAGAAAGTTTTCTCCTGTGTTAATATGTTTTAGTACTATAAATGGCGTAGTATATTCTTTACTGTAGCTAAAATTGGGTTTATGAATAGGTGGATATTTATTGTAGTGGATAGTGATACATCTCTTTATTCACCAGCAGATGCAATATGACTCAAAATTGTAAAGAATGTACATGAAGTTGAGCACAATAAACCGCTTTTTAGTAATATTTACTGTTTTCTCTGTTAATATTTCTCAGCCTCTTTGCCCTCCTGTTTTGAGTAATGTTGAGTTCCGGGGTTTTCATATGAAGGAATGATAAGGTTTTCGGACATTCCATCCTTTGTGGACCCGTCTTGTGTGGAACTGGATATGTTGTTGAAATAATGTGACCGTGGCAGTTACTTTATAAGGAAGTGATTAAAAGGCTATCTGATGCCTAATCAACACTTCCATAAAACAATGTTGTATAGGACATGAAACCAATGATAAAGTTCTGCGATATCTTCAAGTCAACATCAATCACTTTCAGTTGAAAACTGTTGACTTCAAAGTATTTCCTCTGTTCCACAATAAATTAATTGTTGGATTTTGATACACATGTTAAGAAAAAAAATTAAAGACATAAATTTTTCATGTTTTTTTCATTTTTACCCTCTTTAAATTTCAAAATCCTAATAATGATACATCAATCCCAATGCACATTTAATGAAGGGTAAATTTGAAAAAAAAATTCAACATATACCTTGAATTGTGAACCATTCACTTATTTTGAACACTAAAGAAATACTCCAAAACAATTCACTTATTGTGGAATGGAGGGAGTAATAACTTGTTGTTTACCCTTTTTGTCTGCTATCCTTTCTGCTTCAGTGCTTCAAAATTTGCTTCTCTACTTAATTCCCAATTTTATTTCATAAATGATCAGCCCTTTGTATTAGAAATAGAGTTTTTGTTTGAAATAGTTGAGGTGCAAAAACACTAGATGATTTTTTTTATATGTTCAAGCCTCGATAAACAGAGTTACATCATGGTGTGCGTTAGAAAGAACTTTATAGAATTTGTCGAGGTGCGCAGAAGTTGGTACAGACAGCACATTACAAAAAGAGATGTTTGAATGAGATATTATGAATTTCTAACAAACTTCAAAGTCATAAGGTTTGCCTTGACTCCTTGTATTTAGGTTGTTTGTTCACTATTTGTTGGCCTTTTTGTTATCTTTTGCCTTCTTAGAACAATGACTTGTCCATGTTAATTTTTCCTAGTCTTTTTCACTTGAATCTTCTACACTACTTTAAGATGCATTGAAGCAGATAATCCGCTACTTTTCTATTATATATTTTATTTGAGCTGAAAATCTTTAGGAAATAACTTTATGCCTTCTCAAGGTAGAAGTAAGGTTGAACACACCACCCTCTCTGGATCACGCTTGCGGGATTACATTAGTTATGTTGTTATTATTCTACTGTTCACTTAGCACAACTTGCTGCTTGTCTGCATGATACATACATTCGCTAGAGCTCACGTTTTTTGTGATTCAGTTAACACAAAAATTCAAATAAAATACATAATGACGATAAAAGTACACAATGCTCCTTAATTCCTTTCGGTTAATTTTTTTTTTCTTTTTGGCTTAGTGATACACTTGCACATTTCTTAAAAAGGAAAAAAAATTGCTATAAGAAAATTTCTTTTTAATAAAATCAAGGAAAAGGATTTTGCCTCATTCTTTGTACAGGTTCTTTCTCTTTTGGATTTCTTAAAAATATAATTTTCTAAAAATAATAATAATAAAATTAACAATTAAAAGAACTGCCATAGAGACTCTAGTTTCTATACAAACATCCACAATTAAATTTTCGCAAAATTAACCTATTTTTGTTGTTTTGCTTCCTAAACCTTTATCCTAGAACTCACGATAAGCCGTCAAGTATATGATCCATTTCATAGTTTCAATTTTTTATAATGTAGTAAACTTTTCTTTTTTATAATTTAGTATCTTTATATGAGTTGACAATGAAAAACAAGAACAAACCATGAAAATGGTTTCTTTCTCTATGAAGTTTTTAAAAATGACTTGCCATGTAGTTTAAGTGCAGTTTTAATGATAATATTTTTATCTACGGAAAAAGGGTCAGAAATATTATTTAAATATTGAAATTGGTTCAAAAATACTCTCCATTATTCTATTGGGCAAAAACTATCCTTCAAGTATTAAAATAAGTTTAAAGATACCCCCAATCCACCTTTATGGCTCAAAAATACCCTTGCAACTAATGATTTTTTTAAATCACAATTAAAAATTCAAAAAAGGGTCAGCAATACCCTTCAAGTATTAAAATTGGTTCAAAAATATCCTCCGTTAACCTATTGAATAAAAAATAACCCTATATCCACATTTATGGCTCAAAAACTACTCTTGCAACTAATCATTTTTTTAAATCATAATTAATAATTTTATTAAATGTGTGACAGCTTTCTATTGATTGAATCTAAATTAATTAAAATGTTAAATCCAATCTAGACCCAACTCAAATTACTCGACCCAAATCGTATAAATTTTCCCCAACTAAAACTACCCAATTGTATGAATAATTTTTCTATCATATGCAGGAACTTTGTTGACTTAGAATCTGCCGATCTAATATAATGCTCTGAAGAATTCTATCTCCTAATTATAATGTTAGTTTGGTATTTCTTTGTGATGTATATTTCTCTGTGTTAGATAGCAAAAATAATTGAGATGTCTTTGTTATGTCACATCTTAGGCAACACTGTGTTGTTATTTCCTCTATTTGATACATTTAGTTTGTATAAAAATATACAACATTCTTTCGTAAATAGTTGTCACTATTTTGTTTATACATCAATTTTTCTTGTCATTACTGACAAGTGCATTCACCTTGTGAGACCACTTCATGCCACACACTTCACACCAATTATCGATCAAAATTATGATTAATTTTATAGGGTTTGGATTAGGTAGTTTTAGTTGAGTCCGATTTGGGCTTAACATTTTAATTAATTTAGTTTCGACCAATTAAAATTTGCCACGGATTTAATAAATTTTTTAATTGTGATTTAAAAAATCGTTAGTTGCAAGAGTTTTTTTGTGCCATAGAGGTGGACGGTGGGATATTTTTGACCCAATAGATTAACAGAGAGTGTTTTTAAACCAATTTCAAAACTTGAAGGGTATTTCAGACTCTTTTTTGAATTTTTAATTGTGATCGTAATAGACTGTTAGTTGCAAAGGTATTTTTGAGCTATAAAGGTGGATGAAGGGGTATTTTTGAATCAATTTCAATACTTAAATGGTATTTTAGGCCCAATAGGTTAACGGAGGGTATTGAACCAATTTCAATACTTGAAGGGTATTTTTGGCACCAGTGTTTAAATGATTCTTTACTTTTTATGTGTATTAAATATTTTTAAGCCGAAATTCTATTGATAGCAACCTATTATGGTTTGCGTATACTCTATTATCCAATCCAACTTGGGAGATTACACTAGGTATGTTGTTATTATCGGTATTGTTCGTAGTTTTACAGTTATTATACATTAGTTTGAGGTTGTTCTCCCGTCTTAAAATTCGGAACCTCCAAATTTCCCTACAGAAGTACTATGTATTTATATTCTGCTTCACACTATTTTTACTGGCCCATTTATCTATTTTAGGATGTCTAATAATAAGTACCTACAAACAATTATTATAAACTTTCAAGACTACAACTTAACTTTTTTTTTACTAACACACTGTAGTTTTTTAATATTCTGTACTACTTTTTTTGAAATTTTGGACCACCAAATCTGCTAGTAGCATTTTCATTCACCTCACTTTCACTAGTTGCACCATCATTTTACTTTCTTCTAGCATAATTTCAAAGTAGTGCATCATATCTAAGACGATGGTTGAAAGCATCAAAGTTGATGCTTTATGTCTCAAACACACCAAGGCTAACAAATTCATCAAAGGCATGCAAACATCCACAATCACTGTAAACAAATAACTAAAAAATATTTTAAGTACAAACATATACAGTGATAGAAGACAATAATAAAATATGATAGAACTAATTATCATGCATTTCAGTGTGCAAAACATATGTAGAAAACAAAAAACATATCTTTTTTAATACACAAAAACTAAAAATAAATACCTTAAAAACTTTTCTGGATTTTTTGTTGCTAACCTTAGCAACATCTTTGACAATTGTTACATTAGACCTTGACTTTATAACTCGAGAAGGTGCATCTACTCCACTCTTCGATATTTTGAATTTGTGTGATGAAATTTCTTCTTCAAAAGGCTAATCGGATATTTGATCACATCCTATGTTTTCTCTTATAATTCCTCTCAACTTGTTGAAGAAATGTTTTCTTGGAATTTTTCTCACTTTTCATGTTGATGATAGGTTGCTCTAATGGTGCTTCTATGTAACGACCCGAGGTTACCCCTTATCGCGACAACTGTGTTTATGGTCACAAGTGACCACAAGCTAATCCATGAGCTGATACCTGTTGTGACCACTGAATTAAAATGATAATAAGAGACATATGAAGAAAAACAACTGATAATGCCATAAGGTTTTAAACACTAAAATACAACTGAATCATAAATCTGGACATCTGAAGACATGCTAAAAAGACTGATAAACAACTGATAAACTGACTAACTGTCTGAATGTCTAAAAAGTCTCTAACTAACTAACTATGGAGTTGATGGGACAAACCCCCAATTAACTCCAATTGTCTGAAATAGAGGAATACTGAAAAACTAAATAAAGATAAACTTGTCCTCAAAAGATGAGGACTCACCACTGTCGTTGCAGCTGTAACGCTGAACTATCTAAGCGTAGTCAGAAAATTGAGCGTTCGAACCTATGGTATAAGACATCATAGTACGAAGAAAGTATGTGGTCAGTATTTTGAATGTACTTGTATATAAGATGAGGTTAGGCTTAAATGCATAGGGTCATGTGAATAAAATACTGACTGACTGAATAATATGAGATAATAACTGACTGAATAACATAAAATATCTGATGCATAATATGCATGAAAACTTTAAAATATGAGAATGCATGATCAAGCATATAACATGATACTGAAGCAGTTTATAAACTGAAATACAGAAATCTGGTAACTGAATAACCAATAGACCGTATGTTAAGATCACGCAAATCTGAACTGATATTTATACTGAATACTGAACTGAAACTGTAGGAGGTATCATCTAACCGACATGCCCCGATATGAATCCACTCAACTTGTATCCCGAAGGACTAGGGAGTCAATCCTAAACTAGTGGGTGAATGTCAGTCCTAAAATGGTAGGTGACATCTTAAAGAATGTCAGTCCAAAACTGGCGGGTGACATCTCATAATTCTACGCTGGCTACGTAGTTATGGAACTTACGGACTTTTTCTAAGGACCCAATCCTATCTGACGGCTGATGCCCCATCCCTAGGTTTGCTCTATACTAAATTCTACTCACAACTGAACTGACACTGATTACTGAGCTAAGTTTAACAAAGCAAAACAATTAATCATAATAACTAACTGGATGAAAATGCTCATGATTAATCTAAAACCATTTTTAAAATACTAAAACTATAGAAATAGCTAAATATCAGGTATTCATAACCCCCAGCATGAAATGTAAATAACAATAAGGTATACGAAGTCTACAGAAAACAATAATAAGAAATTATTTCTTAAACTAAATCATTTAAACATTTCATCAAACACTTGAAGTTCGTGAACTTAAGCATTGAAATGATTGAAACCTTTGGCATTAACATTATTATAATATTAAAACCATAAGTTAGGGATTTAACATGTAATTTTCATCATTCAAACGTGTAAAGGCTGCTTTCAATGAGAAATACTTGTAAACATCATGTTTAATGAAAATTCATAAAAGCTTCATAGAGATGACTCATTGTAAACATGTAAATTCATGATTTATAATATAAAAATTGTTTCTTGGACTCCATGGGTGAAAGAAATCTATGGATGAACATCACATATGCCTTGGATCTTAAATCTTGAAAGCTTTCTTGAAGTTCTTGGGTTGAGATACTTAAATTCTTGGCTTTTCTTGAACAAAATGTTATGGAATTTGATGTTCTTTGGAGAGGGTTAGGGTTTTATTGATAAAAATTAGAGAAGAATGGGTAAATAACAGCTAAATTGCTAATATAAGTCGGGTTATGACAACTTGGATTAAGTAGAAAAGACACTATTGCCCCTCAAATATTTAAATTCATAATTGGAATGATGTTTAAAGGAGCAGCACGATGTACTAAGGACCCCATCTCTATACCCACTGTGCATGCCAATATCGTGGTAAGGTTCTGGAATAAAAATACAAATGTTCCCCAATCCTTGTCCAAAAAATCCAAAACTTCCTCGAGATATTCTCCTTATACCCCTGAACATGAATTAACTCAAAAACCAACATCTCGAGATTGGGAATACTCATTTAAAAATCCTTGAATTAAGAAGCCAAAAATAGGACTAAGTCCTTAACACTTAGTTAAATTTTTAGGCTTTAAGACTCTTATATATTTAACAAGGGGATGAACTGAGCTATGAAAAGTATGAGGTATTACAATATCTCACCCTTAGAAACATTCGTCCTTGAATAAACCTGATTAAGATTAGAATACTAGGGAAACTAAAATCACATGCTTAACATGCATAACTGAAAACATGATTACATCATTGAGTCTGAAACATGGTACATGCTTGAACTGAATTTATGAATTCTTTTAAAGAGGTGAGAATAATTATATAGCAAGAATTGAGAATGGAAAAGAGTTAATCAAAGTAAAATTGTTACCTTATGCTAAGTCTGAGTTTGCAGAGAAAAGATGATAGTACTTAGTACGCATTTCTGCTTCTACTTCCCAAGTGGCTCACTAAACAAACTAATTCTGCCAAATAACTTTGACAAAGGGAACTTCTTTGTTCCTTAGTTTACGAATCTGATGATCAAGGATCTCGACTAGGCTTTCTTCGAAAGAAAGGATATCCTGAACATCTGTGATTTCTAACAGAACTACAACGGTTGGACCACCAACACACTTCTTTAAGTAAGATACATGGAACACTAGATTCACTAATGCCAAATCTATAGGCAACTCAAGCTCATGTGCTACCTTCCCAAAATGACTCAAAATTCTATAAGGTCCAACATAATGGGGACTTAGCTTCCCTTCTTGCCAAATCTTTTCACACCCTTCATGGGAGAGATTTTCAAATATACCAAATCCCCAACTAAAAACTTAAGAACTCTCATACACACATCTGCATAGGATTTTTGCCGACTTTGAGCTTTCTTAAGCCTCTCCCTAATCAACTGAACCTTCTCTATCGAATCAAACACCAAATCCAGTTCTATCAATATAGTCTCACCTACCTAAAACCAACTAAAAGGAGATCTACATCTCCTCCCATAGAGAGCCTCAAATAAAGCCATCTGAATACTAGAGTGATAAATGTTATTATAGGTAAACTCGATCAAAGGCAAGTGGTCATCCCAACTTTCTTAAAAGTCAATGACACAAGCCCACAATATATCCTCAAGGGTCTGATTGGTCCTCTCTTCCTGACCAACAGTCTGAGGATAAAAAGTTATACTAAGATAAACTTTGGTACCCAGACCCTTCTGAAAAGCTTTCCAAAAGTGAAAGGTAAACTAAGTACCTCTATTTGAAATGATAGACAATGGTACTTTATAAAATTTATTGTAACGCCCTGATTTTCTGAACTGGAATGCTACACGGTGCTCATGACCCCGAAGGACCACAATCTAACCTATCACTAAAATTTATACCTATAAACTGCATAATATCTCATAAAATGCGGAAAACATGATCTAAAAAGCCATAAGGTTCAAATCTGATAAAAACATAACATCTGAGTGGTGTATAAAATACCCAAAACAACTAAAATAAACATTCTGAACATGATAGTCTAAAAGCCTCTCACTGTATGAATGAGGAGTTGAAGGAACATATCTCCAAGTAACTCCATCTACTTAAATGTCTAAGTACTAAAGTACTAAAATGAATAAATAATCATATTGCCCTTGAATGAAGAGGACTCACTACTAACTCTAACTGTTGAAATATGCCATGTTACTTCTACTCTGGAACTCGTGCCTCTAAACCTATGGCGTAAATTAAAATAACATAGCGCAAATGCGGTAGTACGACTGAATATACTGAGTATACGAGTAATGTAGGCTAAATACAAAGGGTTATATGCATGAACAATGCTGACTTATATGAATGTGAGAATACATATATGCATAAGTAACTACAACTGACTTCATGGAGATACTAACAATTTATTATGAATACTAGCAATATGATTTTACTGATAATGAGGTACTAAATGACTGAGTTTACTGATATTTATATGTAGTTCACTAATAAGTGAGGAATTAAAACTGTATTACTGAATACTGGGAGGATGATACTATATTACTGATAAAGAAATGATTATTCAGATAGTTCTGATTGTGAAGAACTGGTCTGATTGACAGTATCTGACAGTCCTAAAATTGAGTACTGGTAGAATGAGTTTATGGATATCTAACACGACCGAAAAATGAGTTTTGATAACTGATATAATTGATAAAATGAATGACTGTATTTTATAGTCCTGAATTCTATGGAACTATCTAAGCTTCGTACTGTATCTGAGTGGACTGTATCTGATAGTCCTGAAATCTGAAGAACTATATGAGTTCTTTTACTGAGACTGGGTGACTGTATCTGATAGTCTTGAAGTCTATAACTGAGACTGTGGGAAGTAGTTATCTAACCTACATGGCACATAAATGCTATTATAGTTGAGCTGGGATCTTATCTCTGCCCTGACTGGAAGGGTGTCATTACCGTGCCACTGGTAAAGACAAGTTGTGGGTAACTATCATCTGACAGTGTCCCCAAAAGAGAATGGTGGGCCCATCATCTGACAATGCTTATCCACCTCATCAACCCTCATCTGACAGTGTTGATGTCTCAACCTATGCTGGATACATAGTTTTGGAACGCAAAGATGACTGCTAAGATTCATACCCTCATCTGACAGTGAGTGTTCCCATTCTTGGGTTCACTCGGTGCTAAATCCTACTCCTATATGAAAGACACTTAACTGATTAATTGAGCTGAACTGATTAACTAAACTGAACTGATTAGCTGAACTGAACTGATTAGCCGAATTGATACTAGTGGTATTTTTTAGCGGAGCTAAGCAGAGTTTACTGAGTTTCATTGACTGATGAAATGTACTAATGTCTAAGGAATGGCTGAGATTACTGTAGTTACTGAGATTTTACTTGGAATACTGAAATCACTGAGATTACCGAACTGCTGAGATTTCTGAGATTTCCTGAGTCACATGGTTGACTCAATTCTATGGATCATGGCTTGACTAAGAGTATCGTGAAAACATGACATGGCTTTAGGTACACAACTATATTTTTCAGGTACAAGTACCCCCAGGACTCGATAGAAGGAAAACTGAAACAACGTGACTTTCTTGAATACATGACCATCAATAATAATCCATAATATATTAGTGAGGGATTTTATGAAGTACATGGTCATTATAATATCTAACATAAATGTAAATGCTTGAAATCAAGTCATAAACCTCATGTTCTAATATCATGGGCATTCCAACAACATATACTTTTCATAACGATAGCACGGAATCCGTTTAAACATAATGGAATGGCAAGCATGTAACATTTGGTTCATATTGTAATAATTGGGGGATAACTCATGTGGTTCTTCAGAATCATGATCTTGTACATAGCATGGAATGCGTATAGACACACTATGAATCCATTCTCCAATCATCATGGACATTCCATTAACACATATATTGCATAATAACAACATATGAGCCCTTTGAACATAATAGACTAGCATAAATTTATCATATAGTTCATCCCTAAGCTATAATACAATATTTCTGTCATTCTAGGAATTTTATCAAACACCTTACATGTACAACTTTGGGCATTGGTATACTTATCAATTTGACAATCTTAAGCCACCCAAATTCATGGATTTCAACTAACATGCTCACATACTTCATGAAAATACATCAAGATACCAAATAACAATACTCAACATGAACATAATCATACCACAACAAGATAATCACAATTAATGATTTGAAACTTGATTCTTGAAATACGTGGATGAAAGGTATCCATGGATGAACACTACGCAAACCTTAAAGCTTGATCTTGAAAGAGATCTAATGTTTCTTGAAGGTTCTCGAAGAAATCCTTAGGCTTGTTCTAGTTTTTTCTTGACTAAGGTTTAACCCCTTTGAGAGAGAATTTTCTTGTTCTTGAGGAGAATGCAAAAATAATAGGATAATATCCTTCCCAGGGATTTAATACCGTGTTTAAAGTGAGAGAAAAAGATCAAAATACCCCGTCAAAATTACCTCCCAATTGCTGAAATTATCAGCTGACGACATGGGCTGATAAGCCATCAGATTTGTGATTGCCCATCAGCCCAGGTCGTCACCCGGGAGCTGGAATTTTCCAGTTTCTATCTAAGCCTGACGAAATTGCTGATAAGTCATCAGAAATGTGATAATTCATCAGAAATGTCGTCACTTATTTTTCAGGCTGACATGCTGAAGTAAAATGGGCATAAATTTTTGCTTCGATATCAGATTTAAGCGAAGTTGGTATCGTTGGAAAGATAATTCAATTATCTATCTGTTGGAAGGTCATTATCTAAAAAATCCGTAGTATAACAAGAGATTTCCTAATTTGAAGTTGACTATAGCAATATCCTTCCCAAGAATTCAATCAGTAAGGAATGTTGTGATTCGTCTGATAGATGGGAGTTATTTGAAGACTTAATATACATATAAATTTATCATAAAACTATAAAAAAACCATGATGTACTATGCTTGAGATTGAAACATGGCGCTAATATTGGTTTGGATTTTTCGGGGTATTACAATATCTCCCCCTTGGGAACATTCGTCCTCGAATAAGACTAACTGAGATGGAAGAAAAGATCAACTAAAGTACGTACAAGACATACACTACTAAATCATGGTTTAGGGATTGACATTACTGATAAGATGAATACATCATACTGAACATGCATATCTAATGCATGAGTAACTGATTCATGAATGCATTACTGAGTGTTCTGATGAACTGAGTTTTTCATAATAAGAATGCATATCTAGTGCCTAATTTTATGACTGACATGATATGTGAATGCATGACTAAAAGTAGTGGTAGGATGATCACGTATAACTGATTCGTGAATATTTAACTGAACTGACTCATGACCATGCGACTGAATAGGTAATGGAAAGGATAGGAAGTTTGAACTGAAAACTGAGCATGGAACTGAATACCAAGTTTGTTACTTAAATCTGAACATGAGAATGAGTAACTTCAAGAAAGACTGTTACCTTGAACTAAAAACATCGTTAAGTCTGAGACTAATTAGTCAATATGCATGAGTGGAAACACGAGAACATAACTGAGTCTGGAATGTAATACATGAACTGAACTGAGTCTGTAATACATGGCTTGCAACTAAGGTTGGAGCTTAAGGGTAAACTTTTGAGTATCCCCTACTTCATACTGGATTCATCACATAAAGAGAGAATGGAATGCTTATTTTATGAAAGTTTGGGGAATCATAGCGTATCTCCCCCTTGGGACACTAGGTCCCTCACAGAATAATGACTTGGTTGAGCTACTGAGGGAAGATAAGGCGATGCGCAAGGCACCTAAAAACTGAATCATGACTAATTATATGAGATCTAAAACTGAGGCATGACATATGAACGGAGCTAATTACTAAACTGAAACTTATATTATAACATAGACTGTAACTGAGATGGCAATTGAGTTATGATAGTTTCATAATGAAGGCTATCATAAGTCAAGAATATGAATGTACACTCACACTCAACAATATGGATGCATCCAAAAGGTCTGAACTGAGGATATACATGACATATCCTGGAAACACTAATCAATAGGAGTGTAACATAAGTCATGAGAGCTGAAAAATCTGTAAAGCGTGACATGTGTACATGATTCATGAGCTGCATGACCTGAGATGAGAGTTTTATGTATTCATGGGACATGATTTGTATTATTAAGGGGAATAGAACAAAACCCCTTATGTTGGGAAATGGAATCGTACATGATTCTATGGAAAGAGTGAATATAAGTTGTGTTCATGGAACTAAGACATGAAGCATGCATAGGCATCATGCTGACTGGAGTGTAAAACTTTGCACTGAGATAAAAATGGCGGGAATCATCTTCCCTAACTATTTTTCTGTACATACTTGCACTACTACTGAAATTTCAGAGCCTGACTTGGGTACTTGATCTACTATCTCCACCTTGGCTTTAAACCATCATCATAGGTCTGTGAACACTAAACTAAACTCTGAACTGAACTACAATTATCATCACATATCTACACTCTGATCGACACATGCTCGCCTTACTAAACACATCATTTGCGTCTGTTTCCTCACATACTACTAATATCACATTCACAACTTCATTCTTAATTTTAAGTCAATAAACTTAAATTTCTAACTCACACTGTTCAAGACTACTGATTCATTCTGGCACAACTATCCCCTTGAATACATAATTTGATCTATTTGGATAACATTTTCCCGACTCCATTACTGCTAACCCCCTGGTTTCATGATTATAACACTAGTCATATGCTATCATAGGATTATGAGAAGGGAACTGGTGGAATATCTAAATCTGGGTTCGAGAATGAGTTCTCATGATCATGAATGAGATTCGTACAACTTTGGAACACAATGGAACTGCGGGATACTATTTGAGCAAGTGGAAAATCCCATAGCTGTCTGCAGGGACTGTCTAAGAAAGCCCTATCTGTAGGAATTGAGCTTCACTACTTCAGTTACCTTGAAAGTAAGGTGGAGTTTACATGAGTGGAGCATGATGAGAATCTACATGAGTTTCTTAGTAAAACTTTATATAGAACGATCTGAAACATGAAAGAAAGGAAACTATTCCTAAAACATCTCATAACCTCCTGCACATAAGTGCGGTACATAACACACCCATGTACAAGACTCTACTAGATGCGGCTTTCAGACATCCTAGGATTCTATTGAACCTTAGGATCTGATACTAAGTTTGTAATGCCCTGATTTTCTAAACTGGAATGCTATACGGTTCTCATGACCCCAAAGGACCACAAGCTAACCCATGAATGATATCTGTACTTGTAAATTGAATAATATCTCATAAAATATGGAAAACATGATCTGAAAGGCCATAAGGTTCAAATCTTATACAAACATAACATCTGAGTGGGGAATGAAATACTAAAAATAACTGAAATAAACTGTCTGAACATAATAGTCTGAAAGCCTCTAACTGCTTGAATAAGGAGTTGAAGGAACATGTCTCCAACTAACTCCATCTACTGAAATATCTAAGTACTAAAGTACTAAAATGAATATATAATCCTATCTCCCTCGAATGAAGAGGACTCACTGCTACCTCTGACTGCTGAAATCTTCCATGCTACTACTACTCTAGAACTCGTGCCTCAAAACCTATGGCCTAAAATAAAACACCATAGCGTGAATGTATCAGTACAACTGAATGTACTGAGTATACGAGTGAGGTAGGCTAAATGCAAAGGGTTATATGCATGAACAATGCTAACTGATATGAATGTGAGAATACCTATATGCATAAGTAACTGCAACTGACTTCATGGCGATACTGACTATTTATTCTGAATACTGACAACATGAGTTTACTGATACTGAGGTACTAAATGACTGAGTTTACTGATATTGATATGTAGTTCACTAATAAGTGAGTAACTAATACTGTATAAATGAATACTGGGAGACTGATACTATATTACTGATAAAGGAATGATTATTCTGATAGTTCTGATTGTGATGAACTGGTCCGATTGACTGTATTTGACAGTCCTGAAACTGATTACTAATAGCATGATTTTACCGATGTCTAACATGACTGATAAATGAGTTCTGATAACTGATATAACTGATAACATGAATGACTGTATCTTACAGTGCTGAATTCGATGGAACAATATGAGCTCCGTACTGTATCTGAGTGGACTATATCTGACAGTCCTGAATTCTTAAGAAATATCTGAGTTTTTTTACTGAGACTGGGTGACTGTATCTGATAGTCCTAAAATTTGTAATTGAAACTGTGGGAAGTAGTAATCTAACCAACATGCCCCATATATGCTATTAGAACTGAGCTGGGGTCCAATCTCTACCCTGACTGGAAGGGTATTAATACCTCTCCCCTGGTAAAGACAAGTTATGGGTAACCCTCATTTGATAGTGTCCCCAAAAGTGAATGGTGGGGCCCTCATCTAACAGTACTGATCCACCTCATTAACCCTCATCTGACAGTGTTGATGTCTTATCATATGTTGGCTACATAGTTCTGGAACGCAAGGATGAATGCTAAGAATCACACCCTTATCTGACAATGTGTGTTCCAATCCTTGGGTTGACTCGGTGGTAAATCCTACTCCAATCTGAAAGACACTGAACTGATTATTTGAGCTGAACTGATTAACTGAACTAAACTGATTAGATGAACTGAACTGATTGGCCGAACTGATACTAGTGGTATTATTTAGTGGAGCTAAGTTGAGTTTATTGTGTTTCCTTGACTGATGGAATGTACTGATGTCTGAGATCAAACTGAGAGTACTATAGTTACTGAGATTTTACTTGGAATACTGAAATCACTGAGATTACTGAACTACTGAGATTTCTGAGATTTCCAGAGTCACATGGTTGACTGAGTTCTATGGATCATGGCTTTACTGAGAGTATCATAAAAACATGACATGGCTCTATGAACACTACGATATTTTTCAGGTACAAGTACCCCCGGGACTCGATAGAAGGAAAACTGACACAACGTGACTTTCTTGAATACATGATCATCAATAATAATCCATAATACATGAGTGAGGGATTTCATAAAGTACATGGTCATCATAAAATCTAACATGAATGGGAATGCTTGAAATCAAGTCATAATCCTGATGTTCTAATATCATGGGCATTCCGACAACATATACTTTTCATAATGATAGCATGGAAACTGTTTAAACATAAGGGAATGGCAAACATGTAACATTTAGTTCATATTGTAATAATTGGGGGATAACTCATGTGGTTCTTCATAATCATGATCTTGTACATAACATGGAATGCATATAGACACACTATGAATCCATTCTCCAATCATCATGTACATTCCATTAACACATAAATTGCACAACAACAACATGTGAGCCCTTTGAACATAATAGACTAGCATGAATTTATCATACAATTCATCCCTAAGCTATAATACATGATTTCTATCATTCTAGGCATTTTATCAAATACCTTACATGCACAACTTTGGGCATAGGTATCCTTATCAATTTAACAATCTTAAGCCACCCAAATTCATTGATTTAAACTAACAAGCTCATATACTTCATGAAAATACATCAAGATATCAAATAAGAACCATCAACATGAACATAATCATACCACAACAAGATAATCACAATTCATGTTTATAAAACTAGACTCTTAAGCTCCATGGACGAAAGGGATCCATGGATGAACACTACGCATACCTTAAAGCTTGATCTTGAAAGAGATCTAATGTTTCTTGAAGGTTCTTGAAGAAATCCTTAGGCTTTTTTTTTATTTTTCTTTACTAGGGTTTAACCCCTTTGGGAGAGAATGTTCTTATTCTTGAGGAGAATGAGAAAATAATGGGATTATAGCCTTCTCAGGGCTTTAATACCGTGTTTAGCGTGAGAGAAAAGACCAAAATACCCCCACAAAATTACCACCCAATTGCTGAAACTATCAGCTTATGATATGGACTGATAAGCCGTCGGATCTGTGATAGCCCGTCCGCCCAGTTCGTCACTTGGGAGCTGGAATTTTTGGGTTTCTATCTAAGCCTGACGACATGGCTTATAAGTCATCAAAAATGTCGTCAGAAATGTGATGAGTCATCAAAAATGTCGTCACTCAGTTTCCAGACTGACATGCTTGAGTAAAATAGTATAACTTTTTGCTCCAATATTGGATTTAAGCGAAATTGGTATTGTTGGAAAGCTAATTCAATTATATATATTTTGGTAGGATATGAACAAAATAGTTCATAATATAATAAGAGATATCCTCATTTGAAGTTGACTATAACAATATCCTTCCCAAGAATTCAATAGGTAAGGAATGTTTTGATTCGTCTGATAGCTGGGAGTTATTTGAATACTTAATATACATCCAAATTTATCATAAAACTATAAAAGAACCATGATGTACTATGAATGAGATTGAAACATGGCTCTAATATTGTTTTCGATTTTTTGGGGTATTATATAGATCTTGGCATAGTCCTCGGCTGAATAAAAAGTATGAACTGGAAAGAAATGGGATGATTTGGTCGTTCTATCTACAATAACCGATATTAAATCATGATGATGATGCGAATGAGCCAACCCTATCACAAAATCCATGTTCACCCCTTCCCACTTCCAAGTAGGAATGCGTAACTCCTGAAAAGTGCCACTAGGCCTCTATTACTCAACCTTAATCTACTGATGATTAAAACACTTAGCTACAAACTCTACAATATCCTTTTTCATACCACTCCACCAATAGATTTCCCACAAATAATGATACATCTTAGTGGCTCTTGGGTATATAGAATAACGTGCACCATTCACTTCTGCAAGGACTCACTATCTCAAACAATCTACACATGGCATACATAGTCTACCTTGACATCACTACATGCCATATCCCCCTTGGAAGAAAACCTCTACTTTCTGATCTAGAACTGATTTCTTTAACTTAACTAAACTGGGATCCCTATCTTACTTCTCATTCACGTTAGCAACCAAAGAAGATTTTGAACTACTTTGAATCCATACACTACCCCTAGCTAAATCAACTAACCAAAAACCTAATCTAGTAAGCTGATGAACCTCCAAACTAACTTCTTGTTATCGACCTCCATATGAGCAACACTACCCATAGACAACCTACTAAGGGCGTCTTCCACTACATTGCCCTTGCTCGGATGATACAACTCACTTATATGATAATCTTTCAACAACGATAACCACATTCTCTAACAAACATTTAAATCTTTCTGCGATAACACATACTACAAGCTTTTGTGACCCGCGAACACATCAACATGAACCCTATATAAATAGTTCCTCAAAATTTTCAAGGCAAAGACAATAGATGCTAATTCAAAACCATGGGTAGGATAGTTCTTTTCATGGGATTTAAGTTGTCTAGAGGAATAGTTTATGACCTTACCTCTCTTCATCAACACACACCCAAGAACAACTATGAAAGCATCACAGTAAACAACAAACCTATCTAAACCATCTGGCAAAGTCAAAACTAGGGAGAAAGTGAGTCGAGTCTTCAACTCCTAAAAACTCCTTTCACAAGAATCTAACCACTGAAACTTGAATTTCTTCTGAGTCAGTCAAGATATGGGGATGCAAAAGACAAAAACCTATTAAAAAAACATTTGTAATAGTCAACCAAACCCAAGAAACTCCTGATATCTGATGGAGAGATAGGTCTGGGCCAAATTCTCCCTATTTTTGTCTTTTGAGGGTAAACTCTAATGCTATCACCGGAAATAAGATGGCCAGTAAAAGATACTAATCCTAGCCAAAATTTTCTTTTACTGAATTTATCGAAGAACTAATAGGCTTTAAGAGTCTATAAAAAAAATTCTAATATGGTCTTCATGATCGTTTTCATCACGGGAATAGAAAAGGATATCATCAATGAAGATTATGATGAACATGTCTAAGTACTGCTTGAACACTCAGTTCATCAAGTCCTTGAAAGATGCTGGGGTTTTCTTTATTCCAAAAGATAACCAGGAATTTGAAGTGACCATACAGAGTTTTGAAAGCTATATTTGTAATGTCACATTGTCTGACTATAGGCTGATGATAACCAAATCTGAGGTCTATCTTAGATAAATAATTGGCACCCTAAATTTGGTAGAACAAGTCATAATTTCTAAGAAGTAGAAACTTATTCTTGATTGTGACTTTGTTCAACTAACGATAGTTGATGAACATTCTGAGAGAACCATCATTCTTATGCACGAAAAAGACTAGAGTGCCCCATGAGGAAACAGTGGGCCTAATGAATCCCTTATCTAAGAGATCTTTTAACTACTCTTTTAACTCCCTAATCTTAACTGAAGCCATTCTGTAGGGCAGAATAGAGATAGGCTAGGTATCTAGAAAAAGATCTATTTTGAAGTTAATTTCCCTTTCGGGAGGAACTCTAGAAAGATATTCAGGGGACACATCTATAAATACCCTTACTACTGATACTAACTTGAGACGTAAGGTCTCAGAACTAGAGTTCCTGACTCGAACATAATGGTACATACACCCCATAGAAATCATTTTTCTTGCCTTAAGATTTGAAACAATCTGACCCCTAAGCACTGAAGTACTACATCTCTATTCAATAACTAGTTCTTTAGGAAGCTGAAACTGGATGACCCTGTTTTTGCATTCAACTAAGGAATAATATAAGTGAAGCCAATCTATGTTGAGAATGATATCAAAATCAGTCATATCTAACTCCACAAGGTCAACTGAGGTGACTTTCTGGGATATTATGACCGGACAGTCCCTGTATGCCTGCGTGACTACAATTTAGACACCTACTGGAGTAGACACTGAGAAGGGTTCTGCTAAAAATTTGGGACTGATACATAAATTAACAACTTTATAAGGGGTTACAAAATAAAGTGAAGTTCTAGGATCTAATAAAGCATAAACATGAAGATGAAAGACCTGCAACATACCAGTAACCACATTAGGAGAACTCTCCCGATCCTATCGGGACTAAAGTGCGTACAACCTATTCTAGCGCTGTCCACTAGTCGCACTGGAAGAGGCACCCTATTGAGTCAGGCGACCCACTTGAACTAGAGGACGATTGGACTGGCCTTATTTGCACAAATCCTTTCCCTTCTATGAAATAAACGGATACTCTTTAACCTTAAGCCCTAGCTTACCATACCTAAAATACACATTACTACTAGCATTGAGAACACCAAGATGATTCCTACTATATTTTATGTAGAGAGTATTAGTACGATCATTCTTCATACTACCTTGGGACTTAGAGCCTGGTGCTCTATCCCGATTATCATTCCAAATTTATGGCATTGGCGTACTAGCTGATGACAGAGATGGGAATGAAAATTTCTAATGAAAGTGTAATGCCTCGAGACTATAGCCTAGTCGTCACACAGTTCGTATGACCCTAAAGGACCATAAGCTAACCCATGATTGATACTTGTTGTGAGTACTGAATATAATACTAAATATATGCGAAAGAAATCTGAAATTTCTATAAGGTTCTCAAAATACTGAAATAATACTGAGTATACCTGATAATAATATCTGAAAACTAAATAACTATCTAATCTAGTTTGAAAGCCTCTAACAATTTGAATATGGAGTTAATGGGACAAACCCCCAACTAACTCTGACTAGAATAACTACTGAATTGCTGAAATGCTAAAATAAGAAAACTCTATCCTCGAAATATGATGACTCACCACTATAATTATTGCTGATAGCCTGACCTACTAAGTACGATCAAGAACCTAAGCATCCGAACCTATGATATGAGACATCACAGTGAAAACAAAGAGTATGCGTCAGTACGTGGAATGTACTGTTATGCTAAGTGAGGTAAGTCTAATATACATGGATTCATATGCATAAGCTGATAACTAACTGAATGAACATCATAAAGTAACTGGATGAGAGTACATGCAAAACTATTACCACTAAACATACTGAACATGCTATAATACGCATATAGATATACATCATGTATCTGAGATTATATTAAAACTGGGTGCTCAATTCTGATAGCTAAGTAACCGATAACTGCTATCCATGGTTCTATATAACTATCTGAGTTTTTTACTGAATACTGAGACTAAAACTATAATTGTGAGAGTGTTAATCTAACCGATATACCCGATATAGACTAATTTAGGGTCCAACCTAAGACCTCAGTTGGAAGGGTATTTACACCTTGTCATGAGATACTAAAAATGTAGGGTCCACCCTAATCTTGTAGGAGGACTCATGAAATATATATATGATTGGGTAAACCCTTGTATGGCATGAGGATGATTTACCCTATGCTGGTTACGTAGTTCTGTATTGCAGTGACGACTACTAAGGGTCAAACCTATTGCTTGAAGGAATGCCCCCATTCCTGGGTTCGCTCAGTGCTGAATCCTAATCCTAACTGAATCGACACTAAAGTTATCACTATACTATACTAGGCTTGACTGAACTGACACTGATCAGGTTGACTGACTGAACTGGACTGAGTTCTATTAATTGACTGAGTACTAATGTTTTTGACCTTGACTGGGATTATTATTTAAATACTATAACTAAGTAAACAACTAAATTTTGGGTAATAAATATCCCCAGGACTCTATGGCATAGTAGATAAAACATAGCAAATCTTGAAAGCATAGCAATAGTTAATTGTTCCCAATTCAATCACTAAGATATTTTGCAAAACACTTAGAGGTCATGAACTTGTACATAAATGAGAACATATTCTAACATGTCATGATTATACTATTCAATTCACATGGACATTCTATGAAACACTTGGGGAGCATGAATAATACGCATGATAATAAACAACACATAAGCATCATGACTATAACTTAAACTTGCAATTTCAAGGATTTTGGTATGGGAATTTCATCAATCAACATACATGCTATATTATGTTCATGAAATTTATAATTAAATCTTGAATTGAAAATCCATACAACAACACAAACACAAATACAACTAAATTTGCGCATGTAAATTATGAAACTGAAAGCTTGTAGTTTTTAAAAAGCGTTCTTGAACCCCAAGGGTGGATGAAAACACAAGGATGAAAAACTATGTAATACCCCGCAAAATACTTTGCTTAATTCAGTCCTTTAAGCTTGTTAAGGGGTCCCAGACTTAGAATATTCTAGCTAAGTATTCAGACTTAGTGTCATTCTATCATTCAAAAGTTAGCGATCTTATTTCATGGCATTTACATCCATTATAGGTGGATAGTTAGATTAATTCATGATCACGAATGTCAATGGGTGTTCCCAGATAGGTTTTGGATTTTTTGGACCTCGTTTGAAGCACCTTTGGAATCCCAAACCAGTAAATCAACGTGACCTTGGCACGCCGCGTTGACTATCGCATTGATGAGTGTTTTCTCCATCTCCCAGTGTCAAATTACTGTTAATTGATGCGGACTCAATGCGGCACATTGACCATGCGTCGGTGCCAATGATGCAGTGTGTCGGCCTTTGCGTTGATAAGTCAATTCTTAGTAATTGAAAAGCAGCGTTAAGAGGGGTATTTGGGACATTTTCCCTACTTTGGACCAACCCTTAAAATCCAAAATTCATCCTCCACAAAGCAAGTTACACTCTTTTCTCTCAAATCGCTCTTAAGAATAAAACCCTAGAAGATTTAATTTCAAATCAAGAACTCAAGATTCCACCATCAACTTTCTGAAATTCCTTAACTAAGGTATGTGAAGGGTTCATCCAAGGGTCCCTTCTACCCTTGGAGTCCAAGAAACCTTTTTAAACTTCTAGTATGATTGATTTCATGATTTCCATCTTGGGTTTGATAAAATCCATGTTTAAAAGAATAATTGGGTTTCAAATCCATGTTTTATGATAAGTTTCATGTGGGGTTAATTGATCTATAAGTATTATCATGTGAAATCATGCTAAGGCTTTCAAATTATGAATTAGGAATTTGGAATTGTTTGTTCACATGAGAATTAGTATTATGTGCATAATTTATGCCTTTCAAGTGATTGATGAATTGAGCATGTGTATTGAATAGTGAGAGTATGCCATTTAAACATGTATTCTAGTTCATGTGATGCAAGTGTTTGTTAAAATCCACCAATGAATGAAGAATGATAAAATGTTTCGTTTACATATTTTAAGTTTATCCCATGTCTCTTATTTTATTATATCGTGTCCTGGGGGTACTTGTACCTGACAATTTAGCTTATTGTTTAGAGCCATGTTCAGTTATAGAACAGTAACAGTTACATTACTACCAGTAGTACTCTCAGTTAGTTACAGAACAAGAGAAAACTCAGTAGACTCAGTATTCTTCTAGTCCAGTTCAGTACTCAGTCCAGACCTCAGTAAACTCAGTCAGTTAACAGAATCCCGTAGTTTCTGTTAGTCCACAGAAATCAGTGTACCCAGTTTTGTTTAGTTAAATAGTAATATCAGTAATAGCTCAGTCCATCCTAGTACAAACTAGAAATCAGTTCAGTGTCTATTCAGTTGGGAGTAGGATTGTTATACTCCACATTTTGGACTAGAATGAAAATCCACCATTCCTATGCATGGATGTTTCAAAATCCTCAAATCCTATATAAATTTATTTTGTTAATAAATTATGTAGTGTGGGAATCTATTTGATCATGAATTTAGATCATATAGGTCCCCTAACTCAAGTACAAGTTGAAAGCTTTCCTATCGTTCAAGTTTTAGTGAGCGTCAAAACTTGGGTCAACTTCAATCAACAATAACTCATTGTATATGATGAAATGGGTGGTTCAATATATATCAAATTAAATGTCTTTGAATTATCTTACCAACTATACCAATTTGTCCTAAATCCGATATCGGAGAAAAGAGTTATTCCTATTTTACTCCAGCATGTCCGGCTGGAAAGAGTGTGACGACATTCGTGGTAGCTTACCACATTTGTGACGCCGTATCATGAAGGTCCTTATCCTTAGGAAGAAACCAGATACTAAGTGACGACATTCATTGTAGCTTACCACATTTGTGATGCCCTATCACGAAGGTCATCAGCCTTAGGCAGAAACCAGCTCCTAAGTGACGACATTCGTGGTAGCTTACCACATTTGTGATGCCCTATCACGAAGGTCGTCATCCTTTGGCAGAAAGTAGCTCCTAATTGATGATATTCATGGTACATTACCACATTTGTGATGCACTATAACGAAGGTCGTCAGCCTTAGGCAGAAACCAGCTCCTAAGTGACGACATTCGTGGTAGCTTACCACATTTGTGATGCCCTATAAGGAAGGTCGTCAGCGTTAGGAAGAATCCAGCTTCTGTGCGACAACATTTTTTACGGACTGTCACATTTTTGATGCCTTGTCATAAATGTCGTCAGGCTTAGGCAGAAACCATCAATTCCAACTTCTGCGTGACGACATTTTTTACGGCTTGTCATATTTTTTGATGACTTGTCACAAATGTCATCAGCTATGATTTTCAACAACTGGAAATTTATTTTATAAGGGTATTTTGGTTATTTCGTTCACCTTCCACGACTTATAACCCAAAAGAGGTGTAATTTTTCCCAGTTTTCTTAAATTAAGCATCTAAAAAAAAACCTCTCTTATGCTCTCAACCACAAGATTTGTGTTTCCATCAAACTCATCTCTCAAAAGCAAGATTCAAGACCTTTTCCAAGATAATTGAGAATTAAGTTTCCCAAATCCAAGGACTCTCCAGCAAATCATCAATGTTTCCTTTCTAAGGTATGCGTAGTGTTCATCCATGGGTCCCTTTCATCCATGGAGCTCAAGAATCATATTTTAAATTATAAATTGTAATTTCCTTGTTGTGTTATGACTATATTTATATTGATTATTGTTTTTTGGATTCAAGGGTGTATCTTGATGTTTTTTTTCATGAAGCCTGTGAATAGGTTAGTTGAAACCCATGAATTTTGGATGGATTAAGATTGTCAAATTGATAAGTACACCTATGCCTTAAAGAGTGCATGGAAGGTGTTTGATAAAATTCTTAGGATGCTAGAAATTCATTTTTACATGGTTCCATGATATCTAAATGACAAGTCCATAGTAGCTATATACTTCAATATGAATGCCATGCTATTGATGTGTTGTTATTATTGTGGTATGAAATATGTATGATAATGGAGATATACAATATATACATGAAATATATCCATGCACTCCCTACCATGCTTAATATGTTGAATAACTACATGAAGTATAATATCCCTACTTATGACAATGTGAATTGTGGACTCCAATCTTATGATCAAGTCAGTCATGTTGTGTCAATTTCCTTCCATCAAGTCCTGGGGGTATTAGTACCCGAAAATATAGTTGTATGCCTAG
Source organism: Capsicum pubescens (assembly GCA_030864215.1). NCBI lineage: Eukaryota > Viridiplantae > Streptophyta > Magnoliopsida > Solanales > Solanaceae > Capsicum > Capsicum pubescens. Next base: position 277,271,231 of record CM061543.1, on the reverse strand, counting down.
AGCCATGTTATGTTATCATGATACTCTCAGTTAATACATGATCTATAGAATTCAGTCAGTCATGTGACTCAGGAAAACTCAAAAATCTCAGTAGTCTCAGTAGTTCAGTAATCTCAGTGATCTCAGTACTCAGTAATATCTGTAACCTCCGTTTTCAAAGTTAATATCAGTAACTTCAGTACTCTCAACCAGTCCTCAGAACTCAGTACATTCCGTCAGTCATCATAATCCAGTAAACTTAGTTTAGCTTCGCTAAACAATACCACTAGTATCAATCTAGTCAATTGGTATCAGATCAGCTAATCAGTTCTGTTCAGCCCAGTTATTTAGTTCAGTGTCTTTCAGATGGGAGTAGGATTCAGCACCGCATGATCCTAGAGATGGGGATTCACCCGTAAGATTAGGATTGAGATTCTTAGAAGCAATCCTTAAGTTCCAGAACTACGTAACCAGTGTAGGTATGAGATGTCACCCGTTAGATAGGACTGACATAATCAGGGGTCACCCATTAGCATATTTATATGTATATCATTGATCCCAGGAGTAACTCTCTAGATTAGGACTGACTCCACAACAGATGTCTTTACAGGTGGTGCGATACTGACACCCTTCAAGTCAGGGCAGAGATTAGACCCCATTTATCTTAGCTTGGGGCATGTCGGTTAGATGAATATATCCAACAATTTTAGTTACAGATTCAGGACTGTCAGATACAGTCAACTCAGTTCAGTAGTACAGATTCAGTACTGTTAGAGACAATCAATCCTTATCATTTTAAATAGACTTCCAGATCACCCATTAGCTTGGACTTATCTCAACTATGATTAATCAATATCATAATTATTAGATTTAAAGATCACCCGCTAGATAGGACTGATCTCAGACTAAGTCAAATCATCTTTATTATTAGTATACTCATGATCACCCGCTACTATAGGACTGATCTCATATTTAGTTACTCCAAGTAGAACGGAACTTAGATTATTCCTTCAGAACTTAGACTGTCAGATACAGTTGCTCAGTCTCAGCTACATCGGTTAGGCCGATCATCATAATTATATCAGTTATATCAGTTTCCTGCTATGCCTCAGTCGACTGCAGAAATAGAATTGTCCAGTTTCAGTTTCCAAATGCACAGGTCTTAGAGTGGAGGGGTAGTACTTCATCACTTAGGGGTCAACTTGTTTCTTACCTTTGGGCTAGAAAAATAATATCTAAGGGACATGTCTACCAGATCATTCGGGTCCAAGACTCTAGTTCAGAAACCCCTATTCTTGAATTAGTAACAGTAGTATATGAATTCCCAGATGTGTTTCTCGAAAATCTTCCCAGATTTCCTATATAAAGGGAAATTGATTTGAAATAGATCTTTGCCCTGATACATAGCCCATATCTATTCCGCCATACCGAATGGCTCCAGAAGAACTCACAAAATTAAAAGAACAGTTAAAAGTTCTCCTAGATAAGGGATTCATTAGACCTAGTGTATCCCCGTGGGGTGCGCCAATGATATTTTTTTGTAATAAAGATGGTTCCCTTATAATTTGTATAGGTTACCGTCTGTTAAAAAAAGTTACGGTCAAGAACAAACATCCATTTCCCAAAATAGATGACATGTTTGACCAACTTCAGGGTGCCAGTTATTTCTATAAGATAGACCTCAGATCAGGCTATCATTAACTCAGAGTCAGGGAATATGACATGCCAAAAATAGCTTTCAGAACTCGGTATGGTTACTTCGAATTCTTAGTCATGTCTTTTGGTCTTACCAATGCCTCAGAAGCTTTTATGACATTGATGAACCGTGCGTTCAAGCTGTACTTGGAAATATTTTTCATAGTCTTTATCAATGACATTCTTGTATATTCTCATTACAAAAACGATCACATAGATTATCTCAGAATTGTACTTCAGACTCTCAAAGCCTATAAGTTATCAGGATATCTATCCATATCTTACATACCATACCTATGATCATAGCTCATGTCAGTTATATGCTTACAGTTCCCAGTATAGGAGTTCAAGTTTACTCTGTGTTACAAATCTTATTCCATGAACCTAGAAACTCCAGACTCAGGTCATGTAGCTCCTGACTCATATACGCATACCATGCTTTACAGTGGACTCAGTACCCATGACTCATTCTAGCCTCCTATCAAATTGGCTAAATTCAGATCATGACATGTATATCCTTAGCCTAGATCTTTTGGTAGATTCACCTAATATGTTGATATTCTATTCCTCATACCTCAGTTAAGTGTCGAGTCTGGTATAGTATCCGGTACTCAGTAATTAGAATTCAGCCTCAAATTAAGTAAAGAACTCAGATAGTTCTATAGAACCATGGCTATCAGTTATCAGTTGCTTAGCCATCAAAATCTAGTACTTCAGTATTAGTCGAAACCTCAGTTACCAGTATCCAGTTATCAGAACTTAGTATTTATCTCTAGTATTCATCCCAGTTACAGTCTCAATTATAGTCTTATCTACCATCTTAGTTACGGCCCCGGTCCCATTCTAGTAATTAAATCAGTAACTCAGTTCAGTTCCACATTTGCTTGACCATAGCGTACAATTATCAATTATTCATATATCAGTATTTCAGCACCTCAATTTATAGACTATTTCAGAAATATGTTATACGTTTGGTCTTACACTTTCAAATAATACAGTCCTCTACAAACTCATGCTTAGTTATCTCATGTTACTTAGTCAGTCCTTATCAAATATGCTTAATACTCTATAGTTTCAATCCAGTTATTCATACTAAGAATAGTTTAATCTTGCATGACTAGTATTCAACTATCAGTCGTTCAGTTAATCATATAAGATAGTATGTTCATGCATTCTTGCCCAGTGCCCATGTGAATATTTGAAGTATTCTTAGGTGTAGCGCAGTGCTAAGGTGGAGAGTATAGTTCAGAGGGTATCCAAGGGATATGTCTAATTTTGGAAATCTTAGTTGCAGTGCATGAGGCTTATTCACTCTATCTTAGATGAGGTCTCATAGGCCTCACAACATATTACAAAAATTTAGCTAGAATATGACTTCTTATTCAGATGTTTCATTCAACCTAGGTAAAGATGCTTTGCTCCCTAAAGTCACTAGAAACTCTTTAGAAAGAGTGTCAAGAAAATTCTCCAGTTGAGCATGAGTTTTCAGCACAAGTTAGTTCATAATGCCAGAAATTCAATTTAGCATTCGGGTGAACTAATTTGTAGGGCTTGGTTACCCAACTCTCCCCACTAGTCACACTATTCGAAGTCTCATAAATGTAACTTTTCAAAGATGGGGCAACCAGGTAGTTGCGTGATCATCCCAGTTCATGTATCATGTCTCAGTTTTGGATCTCAGATACTCAGTCACAACTCAGTTCATAGGTGCCCAGTGCATCATCCCAGCATTTTTCTCAGTATCTCAGCCAAGTCAGTATTCTTTGAGGAATATAATATCCCAAGGGGTAGATGCACTATAAACTTTAAGCTTTCATTCCCTAAAGCTCCCAGCTTCTCTACACATAACAAATTCAATTGGAATAGTGGGTACTCATAGGTTGACTCTCAAGTTCCAATATCAGCCTTAAGACACGTATTCAGGAGCTCAGTTCGGTCCAAGATACTCATTCCATATATCCATTTCAGGCTCAGTATGTTCTCATGTTCCCATCCATGCGTGTACAATAAATGTTCTCGAGTTAGAGAATAATGATTTTGTGTATCGAAAAATATCTCCTTTGACAGGAGTGAAGAGGTTTTGCAATAAGGGTAAACTCAGTCCCTGATATGTCGATCCTTATCGATTCTCAGCAATTTCAGAAAGGTCTCTTACGAGCTTGAGTTGCCTTCAGATCTATCTTCAGTTCATACAGTGTTCCACGTCTCTTGCTAAAGAAATGCATAGGTGACCTAGCAGTTGTTGTCCCTATAGAGGGCATAAATTTTCAGAATAGTCTCTCTTATGAAGAGATTCTAGTCAAAATTCTTGACTATCAGATTTGTAGACTGAGGACCAAAGAAGTCCCTCTAGTCAATGTTGTTTGGAGGAATCAGTCCATTGAGGGATCTACTTGGGAAACAGAAGCAGTCATATGAACCAAGTATCCTCACCTTTTCTCCATAAACTCAGACTTAGTCCAAGGTAATATTTTTACTTAAGCTTATTTAGTTGCATGATCAAATTTCAGTTACAAACTTGATATTAGTTACCATTGCATGCTCAGTTATACGTGCATGAGCCAGTTCAATCATGTATCCGTGCATCAGATATGCATGTTCAGTACATAGAATTATCTTATTAGTAATCCCAGTCATGTATTTATAAATTATTTTCAGCTATGTACTCATGCATCAGATATGCATGTTCAGTATGATAATTTAGTTTACTAGTAATCTCAGTCACGAAACCATGTTTTAGTTGTGCATTCCCAGTGTCTAAGTTCAGTCTCTCATTATTCTCAGTCTCAACAGTCTCATTTGAGGACAAATGTTCCCAAGGGGTAGATAATGTAAGACCCCGCAAAATCTTTAGCTTAATTCAGTGCTTTAAGCTTGTTAATGGGCCCCAGACTTAGAATATTCTAGCTAAGTATTCAGACTTAGTGTCATTCTATCATTTTAAAGTTGGAGATCTTATTTCATGGACTTTACATTCATTATAGGCGGATATTTAGATAAATTCATGATTAGGAATGTCAATGGGTGTTATCGAACAGGTTGCGGATTTTTCAGACCTCGTTTTAAGCACCTTTGGAATTCCAAACCAATGAATCAACTCTATCTTGGCACACTGTGTCGAATATCACATTGTTGAATGTTTTCCCATCTCCCAGTGTCAAATTCCACTGAATTGATGTGAACTCGATGTGGTGCATTAGCCATAGCATTGATTCCAACAACTCGGCGCGTCGGCCTGCGCTTTGATAAGTCAATTTTCAGTAATTGAAAAGCAGCGTCCAGAGGGGTATTTTTTACATTTTCACTACTTCGACCCAACCCCTAAAACACGAAATTCAGCCTCTACAATGCAAGTTACACTCTTTTCTCTCAAATTGCTCTCAAAAACAAAACCCTAGAAGATTCAATTTCAAATCAAGAACTCGAGATTCCACCATCAACTTTCAGAAATTCCTTAACTAAGGTATGTGAAGTGTTCATCCAAGGGTCCCTTCCACCCTTGGAGTCCAATAAACCCTTGTAAACTTCTAGTATGATTGATTTTATGATTTCTATGTTGGGTTTGATAAAATCAATGTTTAAAATGACTAATTGGGTTTCAAATCCATGTTTTATGATAAGTTTCATATGGTATTAATTGATCTATATGTGTTATAATGTGAAATCATGCTTAGGCAATCATATTCTGAATTTGGTTTTTGGAATTGCATGCTCACATGTTAATTAGTATTATGTGTGTATTTTATGCATTTCAAGTGATTGATGAATTGAGCATGTGAGTTGAATAGTGAAAGTATGTCATTTAAACATGTATTCCAGTTTATGTCATGCAAGTGTTTGTTAAAATGCCCCACTGAATTAAGAATGATCAAATGCTTAATTTACATATTTCAAGCTTATACCGTGTCTCTTATTTTATGCTATCGAGTCCTGGGGGTACTTGTACCGGAAAATTTAACTGATTATTTAGAGCCATTATCTGTCATTGAACAATAACAGTTACGTCACTACCAGTTGTACTCTCAGTCAGTTATAGAACTCAGGAAAACTCAGTAGAGTCAGTATTCTTCCAGTCTAGTTCAATACTCAGTTCATACCTCAGTAAACACAGTCAATTATTAGAATCCAGTAGTTTTTATTAGTCCATGTTCAGTTCAATGAAATAGTAATATCAGTAATAACTCATTCCATCTTAGTACAAACTAGAAATCAGTTTAGTGTCTATTCAGTTAGGAGTAGGATTCAACACCGAGTTAACCCATGGATGGAGCCATTCCTTCTAGTATAGGATTTGACCCTAAGTATCAATCCCTGTATTACAGAACTACATAGCTAGCATAGGTTGAGATATCTTCCTGCCAGATATTATGTGGGTTAATACATCTTATTCGAGTTATCCTGATAGTAATGGTTGACTAAAGAGATTTATTTCAGAGAGGGTTAACTCATAGGTTTTCCTTACCCATGGCACGGTATTAACACCCTTCTAACTGGGTTACATGTTAGACCCTAATCAGTTTAGAGAGGGGCATGTCGATTAGATAATTACCTCCCAAAGTCTTAGTTTTAGGCTAAGTCTCCGAATAGTACTTAGTTCAGTTCTACAGATTTAGGGATATCAAATATAGTCACTCAGCTTAGTATGGAACTCAGCATAGTTCCACAAAATCAGGACTGTTAGATATAGTCATTCAGTTATCAGTAATTTAGTATTAGTATTCCCTGATATCAGTTAATCAGTTTCGGTAATCAGACTTAGTATTCAGTATTATTGCAATCTCACTTACAGTCTACGCATTCATGTATGTACTCTTATTCAGTAATACTTATGTTATTCAGTTAGTATTGTTCATGCATATGAACCCATGTATTTCACCTTTCTTCACTGAGCATACTAGTACATTTAAAGTACTAACGTATGATTTTTGTGCTATAACGTATTATATCATAGGTTCCGATGCACGGGTTCCAGATCACCCTTAGCAGTTCAGATACTCAGCTTTCAGAGTAGTGGTGAGTCTTCAACATTCTAGGACATACTTATTATTTGTATTACTTCAGTTTTATTTTAGTAGATGGAGTTAGTTGGGGGCTTGTCCCATCAACTCCATAGTTCATACAACTTTAGAGGCTTTTCAGAGTAGAGTACACTCAGATAGTTGTTAAATTTATAGCATTGATATTCATTTTGTTTTTGTTATACCCTATCATTACTATTTATAGATTGAAGCTTATGGAATGTTTTCACCTAATTTCGCATATTATTTAGTATTATTTTTCTGTTATTGAAGAAAGTACCAGTCATGGGTCTTGTGGTCCATCAGGATTATAAGCACCATGAAGAGTCCAAAGTACAAACTCGGGGCGTTACAACCTAACATACCTTGATTGTTTATTTCGTGAAGGTTGTTGGTGATTTCTTGTGACTTGGACTTAAACTCGATGAAACTAGGGATTTTTTCTTGAGAGGATTTGTAAGAAAATGAGTGAAGTTTTCCCTTTAGGAGGTTTTATTTTGTGTTATGGCTTAGTATTTTAAGGGGAAAATGACCCAATTACCCCCACAAACCCGTAACTCAATGGGGTAAACGCGATCACCAACGCATCACGTCGATGGTGCCGATGCGATGGCCAATGCACCGAGTCTAGATTGCATTGGATTGTTATGCTGGTCATCAAAACATGACTCATGATGACGAAAAATTTATAAACTTACCCAAAATGACCTATTGACATCCCTGATCATGAATCAATTTAAAAATTGACAATCGATGGTCTAAAAGATTATAAATATGATCATCAAATTATGAAGTCTAATAATGCCTCTAAGTCTTAACACTTAGCTAAAAATTTTCTAAGTTTGGGACTTCTTTTAGCACGGTATAAAGGACTGAAATGACTAGGACTTCACGGGGTCTTACAATATATCCCCCTTTGAAACATTTGTCTTCGAATGAGACTGAATGAACTGAGAGGATCCAAGGAGATGTACTTACATTGACATGCATAACTGAAGCATGTCTGAATTCAGGCGACATGGCACATGACTGAACTGTTTCATGAATACATGAGTGATATGAAAATGTTATTCAGCTGTAACTGAGAATGGAATAGAGTAAATCTAAGAAAGACTGTTACCTTAGGCTAAGTCTGTGTTTGCAAGGGAAGAGGTAAGTATACTTCATTTGCATGTCTTCCTCTACTTCCTAAGTCGCTCCCTCAACGGACTAATTTTGCCAAAGAACTATGACCAAAGGAATTTCTTTGTTCCTTAGTTTGCGAATCTGACAATCAACGATTTTGATTGGGACTTTCTCATAAGAGAGATTTTTCTAAACATCTACACTCTCTAAAGGGACTACAATTGCTGGGTCACCTATGCACTTCTTTAGTAAGGAGACATGAAACACTGGGTGCACAAATGCTAAGTATGAAAGTAAATCAAGCTGATAAGCTACCATACCGAAATGACTCAGCATCCTATATGGACCAACATATCGAGGACTAAGTTTCCCCTTATTACCAAATATTTTCAACCCCATCATGGGAGAGATTTTCAAATACACGTAATTACCAATCTCAAATTTAAGATTTTTCCTTCTCACATCTGCATAAGATTTCTATCAAATCTAGGCTATCTTAAGACTCTCCCTGATCAACTGTACTTTCTCAAAGTCATCAAACACCAAGTTAGGCCCCAGTACCTTTGACTCACATATCTTAACCCAACCAATGGGAGATCTACATCTTTTCCTATAAAGATCCTCAAATAGAGCCATCTGGATATTGGAATGATAGTTGTTATTATAGAAAAACTTAATCAAAGGTATGTGGTCATCCCAACTACCTAAAAAGTCAAAGACGCACGCTTTCAACATACCTTCTAAAGTATGAATGACCATTTCTGCTTGACCATCTATCTGAGGGTGAAAGGTTCTACAGAGGTTGACTTGGGTACCAAGACCCTTTGGAAGGCTTTCCAAAAGTGAGAGGTGAACTGCATACCTCTATCTAAAATAATGGACAATGGGATACCGTGTAACCTAACTAGCTCTCTTATATAGAGCCTGGCATAGTCCTAAGATGAATAAGAGGTATGAAATGGCAAAAAATGGGCTAATTTGGTCATCCTGTCCACAATGACCCAAATCAAATCATGATGTTGATGTGTACGAAGAGAACCTATCAGAATATCCATGTTCACTTTCTCTCACTTCCAAATGGGAATACTGAAATGCTGCATGGACCCACTAGGCTTATAATGTTCAATCTTAACATGCTGACACGTGGAGAACTTAGCTACAAACTGTTCAATATCTCTCTTCATCCCATTCCATCAATAGACTTACCGTAAGTCATAGTACATCTTAATGGCCCCTGTTTGAATAGAGTAACGTTCACCATGCACTTTATCAAGAATTCATTGTCTCATGCCATCCATTCATGGCATAGATAGCCTACCCTGGCAATGAAACACACTATCTCTCCCTTGGGAGAAAACCTCTACTTTCTGGTCTTTGACTAACTCTTTTAGCTTAACTAAACTGGGATCTTTGTCCTACTTTTCTTTCACCCTGGACACTAATGAAGACTCCAAACTATTCTACACCCAAACACTAACCTCAACCCAATAAGCCAAATAGACACCTAGTCTGGCAAGCTAATGAACTTCCTAACTAACTTCTTCTTACCATCCTCAACGTGAGCAACACTACCCATGGACAACCTACCGAGGGAATCTGCCACTACATTGTCCTTACCCGGATAATACTGAACACTCATGTCATAGTTTTTAGCAACTCTAAAAACCTCCTCTGACACAAGTTTAGGTCTTTCTACAAAAATACACACTGCTAGATTTTGTGGTTTGTGAAACACATCAACATGTACCCCATACAAATAGTTCCTCCAAATCTTTAAGGTAAACACAATAGCTGGTAATTGAAGATCATGGGTGGGATAATTCTCTTCATGGGGCTTAAGATGTCTAAAGGCATAGGCGAAAATCTTACCCCTTTGTATTAAAAAATACCTAAAGCCAACTATGGAAGCATCACAATATACAACAAATCCATTTGAACTATCGAGCAAAGTCAAAACTGGGCTGTAGTGAGTCGAGTCTTCAACTCCTGATAACTCATCTCACAAGAATCTGACCTCTGGAATTTGATTTTCTTCTGAGTCAATCTAGACATAGGGAATGCGATACATGAAAATCATTAAACAAACCGTCGATAATAGCCAGCCAAACCCAAGAATCATCTAATATCTGATAGAGAGATGGGTCTAGGCCAATTTCTCACTGCTTCGGTCTTTTGAGGATCAACTCTAATGCCATTACCAAAAATAATATGACCAAGAAAAGTTACTGATCGTATTCAAAACTCGCACTTACTGAATTTGGCAAACAACTGATGGGCTCTAATAGACTGTAATACTATTCTAAGATGGTCTGTGTGATCATGTTCATTGCGGGAGTAGACAAGAATGTAATCGATAAAGACTATGATGAAAATGTCCAAATACTTCTTGAACACGAGGTTTATCAAGTCCGTGAAAGCTACTGGGGCATTAGTAAGACCAAATGACATGACTAGAAACTCGAAGTAACGATACTGGGTTTTGAAAGCTATTTTCAGAATGTCATATTCTATGACTCTGAGCTGATGATAGCCTGATTCGAGGTCTATCTTAGAAAAGTAACTGTCACCCTGAAGTTGGTCAAACAAGTCATCGATTCTAGAAAGTGGGTACTTATTCTTGACTATGACTTTGTTTAAATGACAGTAGTCTATACATATTCTAAGAGAACTGTCTTTCTTTCGTACAAATAGAACTGGTGCACCCCAAGGGGATATGATGGGCTTGATGAACCCTTTATATAAGAGGCCCTTCAACTCTTTAAGTTCAGCTGGAGCCATTCTGTATGGAAAAATAGGGATAGGTTAAGTATCAAGAATAAGGTCTATTTCGAAGTTAATTTCCCTTTCAAAAGGAATATTAAGAACATATTAGGGAAACACATCTGGAAATTCACTTGTGGCAGGAACTGACTCAAGATTTTAGGACTTAGAGATAGAGTCTTTGAATCACATGAGATAATAGACACACCCCTTGGATATCATTTTTCTTTCTCTAAGGTATGCAACAATTTGACCCTTAAGTTTTGTGGTACTACCCCTCTATTTTAGGACAGGTTCATTTGGGAATTAAAAATAGACAACTCTAATTCTACAATCAACTAAGGCATAGCATGGATGGATCCAATCTATGTCGAGAATGACATCAAAATCCATCATCTCTAACTCTACTAAGTTTGTTGAGATAACTTTCTGAGACACCATAACCGGACAGTTCCTGTATACCCGTCGGGCTATGATAAACTTTCCCAGTGGGGTAGAGACTGAGAAAGTCTCTATTAGGATTTTGGGACTGACTCCAAAGTTGACAGCTATAAAAAGAGTTACATAAGACAAAAAATCTCCTGGATCTAAAAAATTATAAGCATATAAATGGTAAACTTGTAACGTATTAGTGACCACATCAGGATAACTTTCCTGATCTTGTCAAGATTTGCGTGCATAGAGCCTATTAGGGCGTTTCCCAGTGGTGGAACTAGAAGCAGTACCCTACTAAGATAGACGATTAGAACGAACTGGGGGATGATTATGTAGCCTCTATGAACCCACCTAAGGACCCTTTATAATTCTATAACCTAGTTTACCATACCTGAAACACACGTCGCTGCCATCCCTAAAGACACCCTGATGATTTCTACCATATTTCTGGCAGAGAAGATTTGTCCGAGCACTGCTAACATTACCCTAAGATTTAGAGCTTAGCAACCTATCCTTATTACCATTTATGAATTTAGGCACTAGAGTACTGGCTGAGGACAGATTCGGGACTGAAGATTATGGGAGGAACTGAAGATAATTACCACCTTTCAATTTTGGTTGAGTGAAGTTGAAGCTACATGTTCTAGCAATCTTGTTCTCCCTCTCTTTCTCCTTATTCTTCTCCTCCTCAATATATTGAGCATTAAAACCTATGACATAAGACATCATAGCACAAAGAAAGTATGTGGCTAGTACTTTAAATGTACCGGTATATGAGACAAGGTCAGGCTGGAATGCATAGGTTCATGTGCATGAAATAATGACTGACTGAATAGCATGAGATAATGACTAATTGAATAATATAAAATATTTGATGCATAATAAGCATGAAAGCTATAATATATAAGAATGCATGACCAAGCATATAACATGATGCTGAAGTAGCCTATAAAATGAAATAATAAAATTTGGTAACTAAATAACTGATAAACTGCATACTATGGTCACACAAACCTGAAATGATATCTATACTAAATGAGACTGTGGAAGATATCATCTAACTGACATAGCCCAATTTGAGCTAATCGGGGTCCAAACTATAACCCTATTTGGAAGGGTTTCGTACTGTGCCATGGGTACTACCATTAGCTATGTGGATCCACTAAACAGGGGTCTCGAAGGACTAGAAAGTCAGTCTTAAACTTGTACGTGACCCCTAAGAGAATGTTAGTCCTAAACTGACGGGTGATATTTTTTTGATAGTATTCATAGATGACATCCTTGTGTACTCCCGTAGTGAGGATGACCATGCATATCATCTTAAAGTTGTCTTACAAACTCTTAGAGACCATCAATTGTTTGCCAAATTCAGCAAGTGTAAATTTTGGCTAAGATCAGTAGCCTTTCTCGATCATATTATTTTTGCTGATAGCATTAGAGTCGATCCCCACAAGACAAATCCATAAGGAATTAGCCTAGACCTATCTTTCTGTTAGACATTACGAGATTTTTGGGTATAGCTGGTTATTACCACTATTTTGTTGAAGGTTTCTATTCTATCGCTTCTCCTATGTCTAGATTGACCTAAAAAAAGTTAAGTTCCTATGGTAAGATTCCAGTGAGAAGAGTTTTAAGGAGTTGAAGACTCGACTCACTTCAGCCCCAGTTCTAGCATTAGTTGATGGTACAGACTGCTTTGTTCTTTGTTTTGATGCCCCTAGAGTTGGTTTGGGTTTTGTGTTGATGCAAAGAGGTAAGGTCATAACCTATTCCTCTAGACAGTTGAAGCATCATGAAAATAATTACACAACCTATGATCTTTAATTAGCTGTTGTGGTGTTTGCATTGAAAATCTAGAGAAATTATCCGTATGGTATGCATGTTGATGTGTTCATGGACCACAAAAGTCTACAGTATGTATTTACTAAGAGGGAGTTTAATCTCCATCAGAGAAGATGGTTGGAGTTGTTTAAGGACTATGATATGAGTGTGTTGTTTCATCCGGGAAAGGCCAATGTAGTGGCAGACACCCTTAGTAGATTGTCTATGGTCAGTCTTGCTCATGTAGAGGATAATAAGAAAGAGTTAGCTCGAGAAGTTCATTGTTTGGCTAGATTGGGTGTTAGGTTGGTTGATTCAGTTGAAGGGAATGTTTGGGTATATAGTAGTTTCAAATCTTCTCTTGTTTCAGAAGTGAAGGAGAAATATGTTAAGGATTCTAGTTTAGTCAAACTGAAGGAATCAGTTAAACACCAAAAAGTAGTGGTTTTCTCCCAAGTGGGAGATGGTGTGTTAAGATACTAGAATTGATTATGTGTGCCTTGTGTTGATGAGTTGAGATAGAGAATTATGGATGAGGCACATGGTACACGTTATTCTATCCACCTAGGAGCCACCAAGATGTACCGCGACTTATAGAAAATCTAATGCTGGAATGGTATAAAGTAAGATATAGCAGAGTTCATAGCTAAACATGAAACTTGTCAATAGGTTAAGGTGGAACACAAAAGACCTGGTGGTACATTGAAAGAGATTGATAGCCCTACTTAGAAGTGGGAAGAAGTGAATATGGATTTTGTGACTGGTTTACCCCAATCGCGACATCATCATGATTCAATTTGGGTTATTGTAGACAGATTGATTAAGTAAGCACATTTCTTTCTAGTTCATATATTCTATATAATTGAGGATTATGCTAAGTGGTTTATCTATGAGTTAGTCAGACTACATGGAGTCCCCTTGTGTATTATCTCATATAGGGGTACTCAGTTTACTTCGTAGTTTTAGAGATCTTTTCAGAAGGGTCTTGGTACCCAAGTTCATCTTAGTTCATCTTTCAACCCTCAGACAGATGGTCATGCAGAGAGGACCATCCAAATGTTAGAGGATATGTTGAGAGCTTGCTCTCTTGATTTCAAGGGTATCTGGGATGAGCATTTGCCATTGATTAAGTTTTCTTATAATAACAGTTATCATGCTAGCATTTAGATGGATCCATTTGAGGTTCTTTATGGGAGGAGATGTAGGTCACCCATAGGTTGGTTTAAGTTCGGCGAGGTCCCTTTACTTGGGCCTGATGTAGTGTTTGAATTTATGGAGAAAGTTATGTTGATTAGAGAAAGATTAAAACAGCTCAGAGTCGTCAGAAATCCGACGCAGATATGAGAAGAAGGGACCTAGAGTTTGAGGATGGTGATTTAGTGTATCTAAATATTTCACACATAAAAGGGTGAAGTGATTTGGCAAAAAGGGGAAACTCAGTCCCCGGTATGTTGGCCACTATAGAATTGCAAGTCGTGTAGGGCAAGTAGCTTATGATCATGATATTCCCGCAGAATTGTCAGTCATTCATCCTGTGTTTCACGTCTCTATGCTTAAATACAGTATCAGTTACTACACTATTGTAGTTCATTTAGAAAGATCAAATATTCAGAATAGACTTTCTTATGAAGAGATTCTAATTGAGATTCTAAACCAACAAATCCGTAGACTAAGGAACAAAGAAGTTCCCTTGGTCAAAGTTCTTTGGACGAATCAGTCTTTTGAGGGTGACACTTGGGAAGCAGAAGCAGATATGCGAGCTAAGTACCCTTACCTTTTCTCAGCAAACTTAGATGTAGCCGAAGGTAGCACTCATCCTTGATTCAGTTCTTTTCTTATCATATATTCAACTATATAGTTGTCCATATGTAAGTTCATACACTCACATATTACTCAGAAGCTTACAATGATTTAGATTCAGTAGCTTAGTTCTTTTAAGTTGTGCCTTCTATATTATATTCTCAGATTCCTCAGAAATTTCAACTTAACTAGACACATTCGAGGAAGAATGTTCCCAAGGGGGAGATTTTGTAATACCCCACAATTTTTCTAGCTTAAATTCGTCCCTAGAATTTTAAGGTATAGCTTCCCAAAACAAATACTATTTATTTCATCTGGAATTCCTTTGATTTTACTTTTTAATGCATAGGAAATTGAATTAGCTTTCCTACGATATAAGATTTGCACAAATCTGATAACCGGGTAATAAGTTATGGCTATTTTAAGTTCCAGTCGCAAAACACTGTCATTCAGACCCCTAGCACGTCACGGAGCGGTGTAAATTTTGAATTGTCCCATTCCAGAGTCCTTCTATGATATTTGTTCGTAGAGGGTCAATTTCCCGTGTGTTAATTTCAAAATATCCAGCGTGATAATGACGCATCACGCCATATGCCAAAATGGCATTCCAAAGGGGCACCGCGATACCTTCATGTCGCAGAGTCTTCCCAGTTTCCTTTTGTCAATTACCAGTGAGCCACTGCAATTGTGGCACATCATGGTATCCACCCAAATCGGAAAAATGTACATTTTCCAGTTCCGTTTAAAAGTTTAAAGGGGGTATTTTGGTAAATCCTCAACCCCCAATCCGTCCAAAACCAAAAGATTTATCCTAGTTAAGAGAACTTTATGCTCCATTCATCATTCTCTCTCAAGCAAAAACCCTAAGTCTCATACTTCCTCTCCAAGAAACTCAAAATTTCCTCCATTAATCCTCCAAGATAATTCAAGATTGAAGGTTCCCAATACAAAAACACTAAGAATTCATCTCCAAAGCATCAATAAGGATCCAAGATTCAAGTTCTTACAACTAGATCATCAATTTAGGTGTGTGGGGTTTGAAGAAGGATAATTCTTTCATTCTTGTGCCCAAAACTTTATTTTACTTACAAATTTACTGCAATTTATGTGATTTTCCATGAAATTTAAGTTATGGTTCATACCCATTACTGATATTTACAAACTTGGGATATTTTCAATGATTTAGAAGTTGAATTCCATGCTTATGTTTATATTCTCATGCATGTTGCTGAAATTTCCAAAATTTTGATTGTATTATCAACATTTACCTCATTAAGCATGATTATTATAATGGTTTATTATGAGATTGATACATGGGTTACTACCCTAAGATTGAATATTATTATATCATGAAATATGGTTCTTTAATCATCTTATGAGCAAATTATTTTCAATTTTCTAGAAAATCTTTGATCTTTTGATCATTGGTTTTGCTTTGGAATTCACTACAGATTATTACAGTTTATAGAACTCAGATTTACATTATTTGTAGATTTACTCAGATAAACGCATAACTAGTTTTCATATAAATCCTTATGCTAGTTTTAAAAGTGGATTTTCAATGGTTTGATCATACAGATTTAAGAGGGAGTAGTATTTAGCACTGAGTGGGAATTGTGGGATTAGCGTGCCCTATCTTCCACAGAACTACGTAGCCAACGCAGGCACAGACTTAGATTATCCCCATTAATATAGATGACATATTTACCTTATGATCGATCACATGGATTAGGTTATACTCCCTGGCAAGAGTATGACACCTCTCCCCAATGTGAGGTTTCCTCCTTAGGAGGTTAAGACGTTGAACTCCAAGTAGCTCACATGGTTTATGTCGGTTAAGAAAACCTCCCTTCAGATAAAGAGTTTTTCCTAACAATTTTAAAAGGTATTCTCCCTACAGTCTAATAGTTAAGAATATATTCCCTAAAGCTTTGAAAGAACTCCCTTGCAGAATAAGTTTTTAGATATGATTTAAGAAAAAGAACAGAATACATATTTTAGAACTAAGTATTATGGATCACAAGATTTATACTATATGTTTTACTATTCTTGATTATGATCTTCAGCTTTTAGATTTACTCAAGCCTACGTGAGTCATTTACATTTAGAATGCATGATTTCATAAATTGTGATGTTATTGCTTACTCATGTATACACCCCCATATACTGAGTACATCCTTAAAGTATTGATCCACATATAAGTCCATGTGCTACATTGTCTCATAATTTAGGTTCGGGTGCTCAGTCTCAGCAGCGTTAGTGATTTTCGAGCATCGCATCTACATTCCCGCAGTTGGTGAGTCCTCATAGTTCGGGGACTTAGTTACTCACACTTTCAGTTTATTAGTAGATATTCCTCATTTTACTTCAGACAGTTTGGGTCAGCTGGGGACGGTCCCAATGAATCTCTAGATTCAAATAGTAGAGGTGTGTCGGACTATCTGATTTAGTATACAGATTTTATTTTAGTACTTAACTTTTCAGCATTTGCTTTATCCGACTTTCGAGATTAGTATGATTCAGATATACCCAGATGATTCGGATAGTTTTCTGCATATATTATAATTTTTCATTGATATTTTCCCCTATTTTGAGATTCATATTTAGAAAAGGCAGCCAAGGTTAGCTCAGGACTACTTGTAGTTCGAAGCGCCATGCAGCATCCCGAAAACCAGATTTTGGGGCGTTATAATTTAACTAAGCAAAACAACTGATCATGATAACTAGCTGGATGGCAATGCTCATGGTTTATTTGAAACCATTCTGAAAATATTGAAAAAAGGCAGCCAAGGTTAGCTCAGGACTACTTGTAGTTCGAAGCGCCATGCAGCATCCCGAAAACCAGATTTTGGGGCGTTATAATTTAACTAAGCAAAACAACTGATCATGATAACTAGCTGGATGGCAATGCTCATGGTTTATTTGAAACCATTCTGAAAATACTGAAAATATGGAAACAGCTAAGTATCGGGTATTCATAACCCCAACACGAAATGTAACTAACGATAAATCATACGATGTCTAAAGAAAACCATAATAAGTAATTATTGCTCAAACTCAATCATTTAGACATATCATGAAATACTTGAAGTTCATGAACATAAGCATGGGAAAGATTAAAACCTTAGAGAATAACATAATTATAATACTAAAACCATAAGTTAGGGATTTAACATGGAATTTTCATCATTCAAACATGTAAGGACTTCTTTCAACGAGAAACACTTGTAAACATCATGTATAATCTAAATTCATAAAAACTTTATAGATATGGCATATTTTAAACATACAAATTCATGATTGAAAATATAAAAATAGGTTCTTGAACTCCATGGGTGAAAGAAATCCATGGATGAACATCACACATACCTTGAATCATAAATCTTGAAAGCTTTCTAGAAGTTCTTGGGTTGGGATACTTGAATTCCTGGCTTTTCTTGAAGAGCATGCAATTGAATTTGATGTTCTTGGGAGAGAGTTAGGGTTTCTTTGATAGAAATTGGAGAAGAATGGGCAAATAATCCCCAAATTACTGATATAAGTCGGGTTATGACGACCTTGATTGAGGGGAAACTATGCTACTTCCCCTCAGATATTTAAACTAGTAACTGAAATGCTGATTAAAAGAGAACTACGATGCGCCAAGACCCGCATTGCTATACCCACCACGACGTGCCACTACCGCGGCGAGGTTTTGAAATTGAAATTCAAACGTGCCCCAATCCTCATTGGAAAAATCCAAAACTTCCCTGAGATATGCTCCTTACACCCCTGAACATGAATTAACTCAAAAACCAACATCTCGGGGTCGGAAAGACCCATTTAAAAATCCTCAAAGTTAATAGGATAAAAATATGACAAAGTCCCCAACAGTTACTTAAATTTTCTATCTTTAATCCTCTTATACATGCAACTAGGTGCTGAATTGATCTAAGAAAAGTACGGGGTATTATATTCTATTTGAGGAAAATCAATTTTTCTTGGAAAAATATCCTTTTGGTTGTTGAAAGTAGACTCACTTGCAACAACATTTTTCTTGATCTTACTAAGAAATGGACTGAAACAATCAAAATCAAAAAAAGGTTTGAAAAGAACAACGAGGCTACTCTCTTCTAATAATCTAGGACACTTCTGAGTAGGAGTAGAATCAAATGTGGGTGTAGAAGACATGATTCATGTCTAAGTAAAATAAAAGCATAAATCGAATAAATAATGTAACTGAATAAAAATAATTTCTAAATTGAAACAAAATTCAAACCTCAAAAGCAAAAATCAGTTAAGAAAGACCAAAGATGATACATCAAAAAAATTCAACCTAGAGAATTAATTTATAGATGATTAAAATATAATATATTAAAGGAAGATGCACGTGTTAATAGTCAAAAAATATTTTTTCAATAAAGAGAGTACTAGAGAAACATGTAACTTTTCTAAAACAGAAAAAGAAAAGATAATTAGCAAAGATAAATTATTAAACAGATTTTACTTCTGCCATAATTATCAACATAGTTATTTGGGAAATTTCTCTAAAAGTGACAAAATAGTTTGAAAATGAGGTGTAGGTGACTCAAGTCTTAATAAATGAGTGTAGGTGACAATCGCTTTATTAGTGATTAAGAAAGTTGGAAAAGTTTGAGAACAGCCCAGAAGTTTTTTAATTTACACTTTAATCTAAATATTGATCTAATATAACTAGAAACGGAGGAAATAAAAACATGCATTTTCTCTCTCTTTGCTATTTTTGTTGTTCATTGTTGCTACTGCTTTATTCATCATATTGCGCTTTATTATCATCATATTCTTCTTCTTCATCATAATCATCTTCTTCTTGTTTACCATTGTTGTTGTTGTTACCGCTACTACTGCTACTTGACTAATTTCATAAGTAAAATTTAGTTTTGTACATCACTTTGGCATTACTTTATAGGCGACGTTTGTAAGTAAAATTATGATTTTATTTGAATTTCTCATATGGATGCACTACTATTGTGCTATTTTTAAAATGATGGATAGAATCCGAACATAAATGCATCATACGAGCCATCTGTTTCAACAAATTACTCATCTGTTGCATCAGATAAGTCATCTGTAATAATGGAAAACTCATATGTTGGATTCATGTTTATGGTTCTATAATGCTGTAACATTAATAGAACAAATGATTTATCTGTTGAAATAGATGATTTATTTATTGCAATAGAGGAGTTACTCACCTATTGCAATAAAACCTCAACTCATGTAAGACCCCACACAATCCTAAGCTTAATTCAGTCCTTCAAAGCTTGTTAAGGGGTGCCAGACTTAGAAATTTTTAAATAAGTATTCATACTTAGAGTTATTTTAGCCTTCATTGTTGGAGATCTTATTTTGTGACCCTTATGACTATTAAATGTCGATATTAAAGTTGCTTCATGATCAGGAATGTCAGTACGTGTTCTCGGACGAGTTTCAAATTTTTTGAACATTGTTTGAAACACGTTTGCGTATCTAAACCAGTGTATCGATGCAATATAAATGTGCCGTATCACCTATTGGTGTCGATGAATATTTCCCCCAGCTCCCAGTGCAATTTCCAGTGAATTGATGCGAACTTGATGCATCGCATCGACCATTGCATCTATCCCATCAATGCAACATGTTGGTCATCACGTCAATCCAATCGAAGTAGCACATTGGTCTGTGTGTCGCTAGGCCAGTTTTCAGTCATTAAAAAGTCGCATCCTCAGGGGTATTTAGGTTATTTTCCCACATTTATCAGCCCCCAAAACATGATATTTTGCCACTTTAGAGGCAAATCCATTCACTATTCTCATATTACTCAAGAGCAAAATCGTAGGAGATTTAATTTCAAATTCAAGATTCAAGAACTCACCATCAACCTTAGTCAAGTCAAGTACTCAGGAATGTGAAGTGTTCTTCGAAGGTTTCCTTACGCCCTTGGAGTCCAAGAAACTCTTTTAAAACTTCAAGTAGATTTATTTCATGATTTTCATGATTGGATTTAAGTGTATTTATGAAATAATGTTAATTGGGTTTCTAATTTATGGTATATTAGAAGTTTCATGTGGAATTGATTATCAGGTGTGTAGTATCATATGAATTCATATTAAAGCCATTAAATTTTTTAATTTGGGAATTGATGTTATAATGCCTACATGTTGTTTAGTATCATGTACATATTGGTGCTCCCCAAGTAGTTGTTAAAATTCTCATGTCAATTAAATAGGGAAAAATCATAACATGCTAGTTTATGTGTAAACTTATGCCTTACAAGTGTTTGATAAAATGTCTCTATGGATGAGTTATGAACAAGTGCACAGTGTTATGCTTTTCTAGTTCGCTCTATGCTTTAATTTTCATGTACCGAGTCTTGGGGTATTCAATACCCAAAAATTTAGCTGTTTACCTAGAGCTACATTAATTATAGAACATTCTCAGTAGTGTTATGAATAGTAGTACTCAGTAATCATTCATAGTCTCAATTTAGTATTCAGTTCAGACCTCAGTAAACTCTGTTAGTTAATTAGATTCAGTAGTACTCAATTAGTTAGTGGAACCTAGTGAACTCAATTCAGTTTAGTTAGACAATACGATCAGTGACAGTTCAGTCAAGCCAAGCATGGACTAGAAATCAGTTCAGTGTTTATTCAGTTGGAAGTAGGATTCAGCACCAAGTGAACTCAGGGATAGGGGCATTCCTGCCAGCAGAGATTTTGACCCTTACTAGAAATCCCTGCTTTATAGAACTACATAGCCAGCATAGATTGAGATATCTTTCTTCCTGAATAGGGTTGATACATCCCGTACAAGTTTTACTGCCAGCGAGCACTGATGAAAGAACTTCCTATCAGAGAGGGTTAACTCACATCTTGTCTTTACCCATGGCACGTTACTAACCCTTCCAACTAGGGTTACGGGTTAGACCCCAATCCATTTAGAGAGGGGCATATTGATTAGATGATTACCTCTAACAGATTCAATTTCAGTCTCAGTATAGAACTCACTTTAGTTTTATAGAATCAGGACTATCAGATACAGTCACCCAGCTCAGTATAGAATTTAGTTCAATTCTACAGAATTAGGACTGTGAAAAATAGTCACCCAGTTATCAATCAGGAGTCAGGACTATTAAAAAAAATCACTCGATTATCAGTATTACAGTATCGGTAAACTAAGATATCAAATAATCAGTATTTAGAATTTATGTATCCAAGTATGTTCTCTAATTAAGTTATGTTCATGTTACTCAGTCAGTTATTGTCCATGCATATGCACCTATGCATATAAGCCTACCTCACTTAGCATACCAGTATATTCAAAGTATTGACGCATACCTTTCTTTTTCACTATGATATCTTATATCATAGGTTCAGACGTATTGTCTCCTGATCGTACTTAGAAGTCCATCCTATTAGTAGCAGACCTAGTGGTGAGTCCTCATAGTTTAAGGATAGAGTATTATTTTTGTATTTTAGTATATTTTTCAATAGTCAGAGTTAGTTGGGGGATTGTCCCATCAACTCCATAATTTTGACAGTTAGAGGCTTTTAGACTAGAGTATTTCAGATGGATGTTTTAGTTTTCAGTATTCAGTTTTAAATATTCAGTATTAGTCTTTCAGTTATGAACCTTATGGCATTTTCAGCCTAACTTTCACACTTATTTCAATTATATTATTATTACAGTATTGTTATTTTTCAGTGCTCACAACATGTACTAGTCATAGGTTAGCTTGTGGTCCTTTGGGGTTGCTAGCACCATGTCGCATTTGGGGTATAGACTCGGGGCATTACAAACTTAGTATCAAAGCCTAAGGTTCAACAGATTCCTAGAAATCTAAAAGCAGTGTCTACCATAGTCTTGTGCATCGGTGTGTAGCACACCACACTTATGGATATGAGGCTATTAGATGTCTTTGGAGAAGTTTACCTTATTTAAGTATTCATTTCATGTGAGTGAGCATGAGCTCAAGATAAACTCTTATTCTAATCATTTCCCCTTCTATTTACAGAACATTCATCAAAACTAAGGGAAGAGGAATGAGAGGCCAGCCAACACATCAGCCTGTCCAGCCAGATCCTCTGGATGAGCATGTCTCCCACGCAGAATTTAGAGCAGTTTTCACCACCCTAGCTCATTCTGTGATAGCCTAGAATGAATGAACAGATGTTATTCTGGCCAACCTCATGGCCAATACTACTGCAGCTAGGATTCAGGACTTCACCTGAATAAACCCTTAAATTTTTACTGGGTAAAAATTAGATGAAAAACCAAAGGAATTTATTGATCAGGTATAAAAGGTTATAGATTATGGGGGTGACCGCTAGTAAGAGTGTTGAGTTATCTGCATATCATTTATAGGATATGGCTCACTCATGGTTAAAATAGTTGAATGTAGAGAGGGCTATAGATATAAGGCCCATAGAATGAGAGAAGTTTGTTATTGCTTTTTTGGATAGGTTCTTCCTGCAAGAGTTGAGAGAAGCAAAGCTTTTAGAGTTTATTAATCTGAAGTAGGGAAACATGACATTACAAGATTATTCTCTCAAGTTTACTCAGTTATCTAGATATGCCCCTCAGATAGTAATAGATAGTAGATTTATTTAAGATGAGTAAGTTTGTGTCTAGTGTGACTAACAGTATGGTCAAGGAATATAGGACCACAATGTTGATTAAGGAGATGGTCACATCCAAGCTCATGGTCCATGATCAATAGATAGAGGAGGCTAAGAATAAAGAGAAGAAGAGGGAGAATAAGAGATCTATAATAGGTAGCTTCACCTCACTAAGCTTAAGTCAGATGGTGGGAATCATTCTCAGTTCCACCCAAAATATTTATTACCATATCTTTGCTCAGCCAGTGCTCCAATACAAAAATTTAGAGATTGTAATAGAGATAGGTCATCAGGCCCTAAACCCCAGAGTAGTGTTAGTAGTGCCCGAACAAATCCTATCTACCAGAAGTGTGGTAGAAATCATTAGGGTATCTGCAGAGCTGGCAGGGATGTATATTTTTGATGTGGTAAGCCAGGCCACAGGGTCAGACAGTGTCCTCAGTTGAGTTCTCAGAGTTATCACAATCATCCCCCAGCTCAGTCCGGTCTCACGAATCAGCAGGGTGCCGCTTCTAGTTCCACCAGTGGGCAACGCCCAAACAGACTCTATGCACTTCAGTCCCGATAGGATCAAGACATTTATCTTAATGTGTTCACTGTTATGTTACAAGTTTATCATTTTTATGTTTATGCTTTGCTAGATCTAGGAACTTCTTTGTCTTTTGTAGCTCCTTATATAGTTGTTGACTTTGGAGTCAGTCCTAAAATTCTAGCAGAGCCTTTCTCAGTCTCTACCCCAGTGGGCAAATCTATCATAACCCGGCGGGTATACAGGATATGACCGATTATGGTATCTCAGAAAGTCACTTTAGCAGACTTAGTAGAAATAGAGATGACAGATTTTGATGTTATTCTCGTTATGGATTGTCTTTATTCATGATATGCCTCAGTTGACTGAAGAAATAGAATTGTCCAATTTTAGTTTTTGAATAAACCTGTCTTAGAGAGTGAAGGGGTGGTACTTCAGCACTTAAAGGACAACTTGTCTCCTACCTTAGGGCAAGGGAATTGATATCTAAGGGACGTGTTTACCATCTAGTCAGAGTCCAATACTCTAGTTCAGAAACCCCTACTCTTGAGTCAGTATCAGTAGCACGTGAATTTCCAGATGCATTTCCTGAAGATCTTTATAGAGTTTCTCTTGAGAGGGAAATTGACTTCAAAATAAACCTTTTTCCAGATAACTAACCCATCTCTATTCTTCCATAGAGAATGGCTCCAGCCAAAATCAAGGAATTAATAGAACAGCTGAAGGATCTCCTAGATACAGGATTCATCAGACCCAACATATTCCCATGGGGTGCACCAGTTCTATTCATGCGTAAGAAAGACAGTTCTCTCAGATTGTGTATAGACTACCATCAGCTAAACAAAGTCTTGATAAAAAGAAAGTATCCACTTCTCAGAATCGATGACTTATTTTACCAACTTCGGGGTTCTAGTTACTTTTCTAAGGTAGACCTCAGATCAGGCTATTATCATCTCAGAGTCAGAGAATGTGACATTCCAAAAATATCTTTCAAAACTTGGTATAGTTACTTTGAATTCCTAGTTATGTCATTAGGTATCACCAATGCCCCAGCAATATTCTTGGACTTGATAAACTCTATGTTCAAGTAGTACTTGGACATGTTCATCATATTCTTCATTGATGACATTCTTGTCTACTCCCATAGTGAACATGATCATGCAGACATCTCAGAATAGTTTTACAGACTCTTAGAAACCATCAGTTGTTTGCCAAATTCAGTAATTGCAAATTTTGGCTAAGGTCTGTAGCCTTCCTTAGTCATATAGTTTCTGGTGATGGTATTAGAGTGGATTCTCAAAAGGTCGAAGCAGTAAGAAAATGGACAAAACCCATTTCTCCGATAGATATAAGGAGTTTCTTGGGTTTGGCTGGCTATTACTGATGGTTTGTTAAGGGATTTTTGTGGATTACATCCCCTATATCTAGATTGACTCAAAAGATAGTCAAATTTCAGTGGTCAGATTCTTGTGAGAAGAGTTTTCAGGAGTTAAAGACTCAACTCTCTACAACTTAAGTTTTGACTCTACCAAATGGTTCAGATGGGTTTGTGGTATATTGTGATACCCCCAAAGTTGGTTTAGAGTATGTTTTGATATAGAGAGGTAAGGTCATAACCTATTCCTCTAGACAGCTTAAAACCCCCGAGAAGAACTACCCCACTCATGATCTTGAGTTAGTAGCTATAGTATTTGCCTTAAAGATTCGGAGGCACTATTTGTATGGTGTATATGTTGTTGTGTTCAAAGATGATAAGATCCTTCAGTATGTGCTCTCTCAGAAAGACGTAAACCTCCGTCAAAGAAGGTGGTTGGAGTTGTTGAAATGCTATGACATGAGTGTTCTGTATCATCCAGGCAAGGACAATGTAGTGGTTGATGCTCTTAGTTGGATTTCTATGGGTAGTGTTCCTCACGTGGAAAAGTATAAGAAAAAGTTAGCTCAGGAAGTTCATCATCGTGCCTGACTAGGTGTCTGATTAGTTGATTTAACAGAAGGTAGTGTATAGGTGTAGAGTAGTTCAGAATAATCTCTGATTTCTGAGGTAAAGGAAAACTAGGACAGAGATCCCAATCTAGTTAAGTTGAAAGATTTAGTCAGAGATCAGAAAGTGGACGTTTTATCCTAAGGGGGAGATAGTGTATTCCGTTTCTAAGGTCGTCTATGTGTGCCAGGTGTAGATGACTTAAGGCAGTGGATTCTTGCAGAAGCGCATGGTACGCACTACTCTATTCATCCAGGAGCCACTAAGATGTATCGTGATTTGCAGGAAGTTTATTAGTGGAGTGGGGTAAAGAGAGATATTGCAAAGTTTATAGCTAAATGCTCAACATGTCAGTAGTTTAGGATTGAACATCAGAAGCCTAGTTGGTCCATGCAAGAGTTCAGTATTCCCCTATGGAAATGGGAAGGAGTGAAATGGACTTTGTGATGGGTTTGCCTCTTACTCATCATCAGCATGATTCAGTTTGGGTCATTGTAGATAGGATAACCAAATTAGCTCATTTTCTTACATGTCCATACTTGTTATTCAGCCGAGGATTATGCCAAGCTCTATGTTAGAGAGTTGGTCATATTGCACGGAGTTCCATTATCTATCATTTTAGATACAGGTACCCAGATTACCTTTCATTTCTACAAAGCCTTCAAAAAGGGTCTTGCTACCTAAGTTGATCTCAGTACAACCTTCCTTCCTCAGACAGACGGTCAAGAATAAAAGATGATTCAGACTTTGGAAGATATGCTAAGAGCGTATGCCATTTACTTTAAGGGTAGTTTGGATAACCACTAGCCCTTGATTGAGTTTACATATAACAACAGTTATCATTCCATCATTCAGATTGCTCCGTTTGAGGTACTCTCTGAGAGGAGATATAGATCTCTTATTGGTTGGTTTGAAGTGGGTGAGGTCGTAGTGGTAGGTCCTAACTTTGTATTTGATACCTTAGAAAAACTTCAGTTGATCAGGGAAAGGCTTAAGATAGCTCATAGCCAACAAAAATCGTATGCTGACATACACAGAAAAGATCTTGATTTGAGTTTGGTGACTATGAGTATTTTAAAATCTCTCCTATGAAATCATTGCAGAGGTTTGGAAAGAAGGGGAATCTCAGTCCCCGATATGTCAGTCCTTACTGATTTCTCAACAGTTTCGAAAAGGTAACTTACGAGCTTGAGTTGCCTTCAGTCTTTGCTTCAGTGCACCAAGTGTTTCATGTCTCCTTGCTAAAGAAATGCATAGGTGACCCAATAGTTGTAGTCCCTGTAAAATATATAGATGTTTAGAACAACCTCTCTTATGAGGAAATTCTAGTCGAAATCCTTGATTATCATATTCGCAAACAGAGGAAAAAAGTAGACCCTCTATTCAAAGTTCTTTTGCGGAATCATTCAATTGAAGGAACTACTTGGGTAGCATAAGAAGATATGCTGACCAAGTATCCTCACCTCTTCTTCGCAAACTCAGACTCAGCTGAAGGTAACAGTTTTCCTTAAATTTACTCAGTTTCATGTTTAGATGTTGATACCAACTTGGTATCAAGTAATGTTGCACACTTAGTCATGCATTCATGAATTAGTACAGTCATATACTCATGCATCAGATATGCATGTTCAGTATACAAACTCAGCTTATCGGAGATATCGGTTACAAAATCATGTATCAGTTATGCATGTTCAGTATGATAATTTAATATATCAGTAGTCTCAGTCATGAAATTAATCTTCAGTTGTCCATGTCCAATATGTAATTTCAGTCTATCAGTTCTCCCATCTTAGTCACTCATTCGAGGATGAATGTTCCCAAGGGGGAGATATTATAAGACCCCATAAAATCGTAAGCTTAATTTAGTC
This sequence comes from Capsicum pubescens, assembly GCA_030864215.1. Taxonomy (NCBI): domain Eukaryota; kingdom Viridiplantae; phylum Streptophyta; class Magnoliopsida; order Solanales; family Solanaceae; genus Capsicum; species Capsicum pubescens. The sequence continues at coordinate 277,243,602 of CM061543.1, read as the reverse complement.
CTTTAATGCTTGTTAAGAGGTCCCATACTTTGAAAAATTTAACTAAGTATTCATACTTAGGGTTATTTTAGCCTTCATAGTTGGCGATCTTATTTTAGAACCCATACAACCATTAAATGTCGATTTTTAAGTTGCTTCAGATTAGGAATGTGAGTCAGTGTTCTCGGATGAGTTTCAGATTTTTCAAACATCATTTGAAGCACGTTTGGGAGTCCAAACCAGTGTATCGATGCAATATCAATGCACCACATCGCCTATCGCGTTGATGAATATTTTCCCCCAGCTCCTAGTGCAATTTCCAATGAACCGATATGGACTCGACGCGGCGCATCGGTCTGTACGTCGCTAGGCCAGTTTTTAATCATTAAAAAGTTGTGCCCTCAGGGTTATTTGGGTCATTTTCCCAGGTCTATCATCCCCTAAAACACAAGATTTATCCCATTTAGAGGCAAAATCCATTCACTATTCTCAAATTACTAAAGAGCAAAAACCTTAGGAGATCTAATTTCAAATTCAAGATTCAAGAAATCACCATCAACCTTAGTCAATTCAAGTACTCAGGTATGTGAAGTGTTCATCCAAGGGTTCCTTCGGCCCTTGGAGTCCAAGAAACTCTTTTAAAACTTCAAGTAGATTGATTTCATGATTTTCATGATTGGATTTAAGTGTATTTAAGATTATAAAGTTAGTTGGGTTTCTAATCCATGGTCTATTACAATTTTCATGTGGAATTAATTATCATGTGTGTAGTATCATATGAATTCATGTGGAAGCCATTGAATTTGTGAATTTGGGAATTGATCTTATGATGCCTACATGTTATTTAGTATCATGTGCATATTGGTGCTCCCTAAGTGGTTGTTAAAATGCTCGTGTGAATTTAATGGGGGAAAAATCATGAAATGCTAGTATATGTGTAAACTTATGCCTTACAAGTGTTTGATAAAATGTCTCTATGGATGAGTTATGAACTAGTGTACAGTGTTATGCTTTTCAAGTTAAGTCTATGCTTTAGTTTTCTTGCAACCGAGTCTTGGGGGTATTCAGTACCCTAAAATTTAGTGTTTTACCTAGAGATACATTTGTTACAGAACAGTCTCAGTATTTTTAGGAACAGTAGTACTCAATAATCAGTCACAATCTCAGTTCTGAATTCAGTGAACTCAGTCAGTTAACTAGATTCAGTAGTTCTCCGTCAGATAGTGGAACCCAGTGATCTATGTTCAATTAAGTTAGACAGTATGATCAATAACAATTCAGTCAAGGCTAGTATGGACTAGAAATCAATTCCATGTCTATTCAGTTGAGAGTAAGATTCAACACCGAGTGAATTTAGGGATAGGGGCATTCCTGCCAGCAGAGGGTTAGTAGCAATCCCTACTTTACAGAACTACATAGCCAGTGTATGTTGAGATATCTTCCTGCCAGACTAGGGTTGATACATCTCGTATGATTTTTTCTGCCAGCAAGGGTTAACTAAAGAACTTCCTGTCAGAGAGGGTTAACTCATAGATTGTCATTACCCGTGGAACGTTATTGACACCCTTCCAACTAGGGTTATAGGTTGGATCCCAATCCATTCAGAGAGGGGAATGTCGGTTAGATGATTACCTCAAATAGTTTTGATTTCCATTTCAGTCTTAATATAGAACTCAATTTAGTTCTATAGAATTATGAAAGTCAGATACAGTTACCCAACACAACAAAGAATTCAGTTCTATTCTATAGAATCAGGTCAGTCAGAAACAATCATCCAGCTATAAATCAGGACTGTCAGAAATAGTTACTCAGTTATCAATATTACAGAATCAGTAAACTCAGATATCCATTAATCAGTATTCAAAACTCAGTAACTAGTGTTAACATGATCTCAGTTACAATTTATGTATCCATGCATGTTCTCTCATTCAATTATGTTCATGTTACGTAGTCAATTATTGTTTATGTATATGAACCCATGCATATCATCCTACCTCACTTAGCATACCTGTACATTCAAAGTACTGACGCATACCTTTATTTTGTGCTATAATGTATTATATCATAGGTTCACACTCATGAACTCCTAACAGTATTTAGCAGTCTAGCCTATCAGTACCAGACTTAGTAGTGAGTTCTCTTAGTTCGTGGATAGAGTATTATTTCAGTCTTTCAGTATAGTTTTCAGTAGTCGGAGTTAGTTTGGGGCTTGTCCCATCAACTCCATAATTCAGATAGTTATAGGCTTTCAGACTAGAGTATTTCAGATGGATGTTTCAGTTTTCATTTTTCAGCTTTTAGTATTCAGTATTGGTCTTTAAGTTATGAACCTTATGGCATTTTCAGCCTAACTTCCGCACTTATTTTAGTGATATTATTATTACAGTATTGTTATTATTCAGTGCTCACTGCAGGTACCAATCAAGGGTTAGCTAGTGGTCCTTTAGGGTCGTAGCACCGTGTAGCATCCGGGGTACAGACTCGGGGCTTTACAACTCGATTACAGCTGACGAGTCATCTATTACAAACAAGTAACTAATATGTTGCAACAAGTTATTTATCTGCTGTAATATGTCAGTCATCGATTGGAATCAAATCAAAGGTTTTATAGTACATTCCATCAGGTGATTCATCTATTGCAACAAATGCATAATTTTTTACAACATATGATTCAACTATTCCAATATATGACTCATCTATTAGAATCATCTTTAGGTTCTATAGTATTGTAACATGAATTAACAATAGGTGATTCATCTGTTGCAACATATTACTCACCTGTTGTAACAGACTACTCATCTATTGGGGTTCATGTTATGGCCATATAAAATCACTATTTATTTTATTATGATGTCATTATGAATTTCTTTTAACAAATTTCTTTATTTAGGTACCACTAATGAAAAGATCAATAACAATATGGGTGGATTTTTATGGTGAATGGATCGTGAAGAGCAATCAATATGTGTGGCATTGGAAGGAGGGTGAGATGCTAGATAGGATAGCTGTAATAGTCAAAAGTGATGTTTTGTATGATGGTTTTATAAACTTAATCATCATATATTGTGGACTGAATTATCAACAGGAAGCACTTGTCATCAGCTACATGCACATCTCCATTAAAAATTAGAGGATACTACCTTTCAATATAGTCGATTAGGTTCAGTTGCGCGCTTATCTTAGTGATTTAGTTAGGTTGGTGTTAAGGTTGTACGTGGTTGAAAAATTGAGAGAGAATGAGAAATAGAATGTAGAAGAAGAACAACAACAAGACCTCTTTCATGATAAGATGGATGATCTAGACATGAGTATTCCAAAGGATGATCAAACCCATGTGCCCATTGTTACGAGAAATACGGTGGACTGTTCTTCTCAATCAACAAAGTCGGGCAATCGGCAAGATGACGAGACCTGATTTTACAAGGGAATGTAATTCAAAGATAAGAAAGAACTTTCTACTACTTTGTTTATTGCTTTATTGAAAAATATTTCAGACCAACGAAGGTGATTAATCCGAGAAAACTCTTTTCCTTTAGATGTGCTAATCCAAACTGCAAGTGCTGGTTGAGGGTTGTGAAATACTTAAATTCTAAAAAATTCATTATTAATGTTTATAGAAAGTATCACTCATATTGTTTAGAGCATATTACGGGGGAAAATCCTCATTCCACGATAGAGGTTGTCATGACCCTAACCAAGGCCTAGGCCGCGATTAGCATCCCAAACCATGAAGGATCGAGAGCCCTTCCAATTGGAAATCATATATAATGTTCACCTACAATAAAGAAATACAGAAAACATAGTAAAATGGAAATATGGTCGCTATTTTACTTCAACTTAACAATACAAAATTTAATTCATAAACATATGAAAATACATGACACCAGTCTGTGAAATCTGTAGCAATATGAAAACAATATCAGTTTCTTTGGAAAAGGGCCCTAGTCGGACGATGAACAAAAATAAAATAACAATGTCCTAAAGGGAACAAGTCCTTTCGAAATAAAATAGGTTCACTGACTGCAAACTTATGACAACGAATCTAATGCTTAGCGGGAACCCTAAGACTGTGCCTCAGATCCTAACATCTAGGGGATCAATGCAATTATACAGGTATGTGAAACAATCCAAAATAGCATTTTATTGAACATCATAGATGAGAACTTTTCGTAAAACATTAATCATAGGATAAGTAAAATAATGGGCATAATTAAAGTTTTCCAATGCTTTCTTGAAGTGAAAACTCAACATTTTATCTTACTCCTGAGATAGATGGTACATACTACAATTCTAAAATCCCACGGGCCATATAAAATCCACCCTTGACTCAGTGTCCAAGCCCCCAATACAGGTTTGCCGCCAGGATTGGAGTCCTAATCACTATTCTAGTATAACTGTGTCTCAAGGACAAGTATATATTGGCATTACCCAATCATATCACCCAAATCAGCAAAACATGGTTTTTCTAGCAATGGTCCCTTACACTTAAATACCTTCTTTAGGTAACCATCTACCTCTCTTTGGGCCCAATTTTAGTTGTTAAATCATCATGTTGCATATACAAAATAATTAAATGCCTAAAATCTTAAGGGCATATCATCCTAGGGTATCGACATACCCAGACTTGCAAGTCATTCATTTCGTGTCTATTTCATAGCCCATCTTATTAAAAACATAAAAATGAACACAAAATATTTATAACATCACAAGTGAGTCATCATTTTAAAATATCATGAAATCTTTAGGCAATTATTCTCTTTACAAAATACTTAAACATGCGGTGGCCATGTCAATTATTCATTCACATGCAATTCTTATTTTTAATACAAAGAGTATAGTTATTGTAAGCAAACTTCCTCTCATCATATCTTACACCATGTCAAACACCATGATGTTAAGGAAATTACTTCCAAACTTTAGTCCATGTAATAAAAATCATTCGCATAGCAAATAGAAATACAATTCGTAACAAGAGAGGAAATTCATTGTTTATTATCTCTATTTAAAATTCCAAACTATAAACATATATACATAAGGGTTTATAATTTGATCTCCACGAAATGATTTTCAACCCAATGCACACACTTTCATCAAAACGATCTTTATGATATGTTTTTCAAAATAATATTTAAAACCATTTATTTGCAACATAATTATAAAACATTATAATTTATAAAAATGATAAAATCCATTCCCATGGAGTTTAAGGATAGTCAACATACCTTAACGACAAAGAAATTGTGAAAAAATTGAACCTTTAAGCTTGAATGAGAAAACCCTTACTTGGTTTTTCTCCCCTTGTTCTTTAGATGATAAACTAAGGAATTAATAGGGATAAAATGTGTTTAGAAACTTTAATCTCTCATAAGTATGTTTAGGGATGGTTATTGGGTGCAAAAAGACTTTGTTGCCCTTAAATTAACTCAAAAATGGAGCCCCTACACCGCAAAAATGCAAGGTTGGCGGTGCCTAACCCATGACCAGGTCTAAGGTTGGAGACGCCAAACCTATAACAAAGTCCAAGGTTGGTGACCCTAAGCTTATGGAAAAGTCCACAGTTGGTGACGCCAAGACTATGGCCAACCCTTTCTAGTAAAGGTTTGCGATTGCACGGCGATGCCTATCAATCGCCTAATCTCTAGTTTCTGATGCCGACTTTTTTTGAGGTCCTTAATCACTCCCAACACCTCTTACCATGTAAAGACATGATCTCCCATCACTACAAGGGTCCGGAATATCATTTTAGAAGCATCTAAAAGAGTCTTATAACTAAAAGGTGTTTCATTGTCTCCCCTTGGGATCATTCATCCCTGAATAATAAGTTGGAGTACAGTTAGCATGATTTCAAGCACTACAAGGAAATAAAGAGTAGGATAAGATTGGTAGCTTCCATATCGTCATCTATGGTTTCAAAAAGAGTTGGGTACCTTTCCGTATGTCATTCTCTGATTCCCAAGTAGATTCCTTCACTTTATGATTCCTCCACAATACCTTAACTTAAACTATCTCTTTACTTCTCAATTTTTTGACTTGACGATCCTAAATGGAAATGGGTTCTTTTTCATATGACAAAGAGTCTTTCACGTCAATATGCTCATAGAAAAAACAAGAGAATGATCCCCAATACATTTCTTCAATATCGATACCTAAAATACAGGATTGACAGAAGATAAACTAATTGGAAAATCCAACTCATAAGCAACCCCCCCAAATCCTTCTCATAATCTAGTAAGGACCTATGTAGTCAGGACTAAGTTTCCCCTTATTTCGAAATCGCATGACTCCCGTCATAGGTAAGACCTTTAGAACTACCCAATCATCAACCACAAACTCCAACTTTCTCCTTCTGACGTCAGCATAAGACTTTTGGTGACTCTGAGCTATCTTAAGTTGCTCCCTAATGACTTTCACTTTCTCTATTGCTTGATAAACAAGATTAGTCCCAAACAATTGGGTTTCACCTACTTTATACTATCTAATCGGAGACCTACATGTTATTCCATAAAGTGCTTCCAAAGGAGCCATCTGAATATTAGAATGATAGCTATTATAGTAAGTGAATTCTATCAGGGGAAAATGATCCACCCAACTAACCTTGAAGTCTATTATGCCGGCTCTCAGCATAACTTATAAGGTCTGAATGGTGCATTCATCTTGACCATCTATCTGACGGTGGAAAGCGGTACTCAGGTTTACTTGGGTACCTAGACCCCTTTGGAAAGACTGCCAAAACTGTGAAGAAAATTTCATACCTCGGTCGGATATAATTGACAATGGAGCACCATGAAAAGGACTATCTCTTGAATGTACAACTATAATACCCCATACTTTTTCCTAACTAATTTCCCATCAACTCCTTACTCAGACTGTTCAGTCAGTTAGAGGCTTTCTAGACTATCATGTTTTAGACAACAGTATGTTCAAATTTGTTTTGGGTATTCTATTACCCCACAGAGATATTATATCATTCAGATCATGTTCAGTATTGAACCTTATGGCCTTTCAGTTTATGTGTCCGCATTATAAAGTATTTTATGTAGTATACAGGTACAAATATCAGTCATGGATTAGCTTATAGTCCTTCCAGTTCATGAGCACCATGTAGCATTCTGGGTACCAGATTTGGGGTATTACAAACTTGGTATAAGATCCTATGGTTCAATAGAGTCCTAGGAAGTCTGAAAGCCGCATCTAGTAGAGTCTTGTACATGAGTGTGTTGCGCGCCACATTTTTTAGGAATGGTTCCCCTTCTTTCGGTATTCATGTCGTGCCAGTGAGAATAATCTTAATTCAATCTCTCAGTTTAATTTGTTTCTCCCTTTCTTCTAAAAAACGTGCCTCCTAAAAGAAGAAACGAAAATCAGTCAGCTCTCAGCCCGAAAATCCTTTGGGAGATTATGCTTCTCATGCAGATTTTAGGGCGCATTCACTACACTTGCTCAGTCAATTTCCACTCAAAATGAATGTCTAGCAGTCATTCTAGCCAACCCAGTGGCCAATTCAGCTACAGCTAGGATTCAGGACTTCACCTGAATGAATCCTCCATCCTTTCTTAGTTCTAAGGTAGATGAGAACCCTCAGGAATTCATTGATCATCTTTAAAATGTGATAGACATCATGGGGATGACTACCTTTTGAGAGTGCTGATCTAGATGCATATCAGTTACAGGTTGTGTCTCATACTTGGTTCAAGCAGTGGAAATCAGAGAGGTTAGCTGATGCAGGTCCTATTGAGTGGGAGGAGTTTTTCACTACATTCTTAGACAGATTCTTTCCCCAAGAGCCTAGAGAGGCTAAGGTGCTAGAATTCATCAACCTCAGGCAGGGAAATATGATGGTGAAAGAGTATTCTCTTAAGTTTAATCAATTAGCAAGATATGGCCCTCATGTGGTTGCAGACACTAGGGCCAAGATAAGTTTCTTTACTTCAGGGATAAATGAAAGTGTGGTAAATGAGTGCAGAGCTACCATGCCGAATAGTGACATGACTTTAGCCAGGCTCATGACTCATGCTCAACAGATAGAGAAGTAGAAGATTAAGCAGAGGGAGAAGCAGAATAAGAGAGAAAAGATAGGTAGATTCAACTTTGTTCAGCCTAAATTAGAGGGAGGAAACCATTCCTAGTTTTGTCCTAAGTTATCAATTTCAGCCCCTTCTCCATCCAGTGCTTCAGTTCCTAAGTTTAGGGAGGGTAACAAAGATAGAGCGCTAGGCTCTAAGTCTCAAGGCAGTGTTATCAATACCCAAACTAATAACCTTTGTCAGACTTGTGGTAAGAACCACAAGGGTGCTTGCAGAGCTAGTAGCGATGTCTCTTTCAGTTGGTGCAAGCTAGGCCACATAGTTAGAGACTGTCCTCAGTCAGGTTATCAGAGTCATATATACTCCTTATCTCAGTCTGGCCACCCAAATCAGCAGGGTGCCACCACCAGTTCTACTAATGGGAAATGCCCAAATCGTCTCTATGATCTTTAGTCCTAACAGGATCAGGAAAATTCTCCTTATGTAGTTAGTGGTATGTTACAGATCTTTCATGTGCATGTTTACTCTTTTCTAGATATAGGAGATTCTTTGTCTTTTGTTACTCTCTATATAGCAGGAAATTTCAAAATCAGTCCTGAAATCCTAGCAGAGCCCTTTTCAGTCTCTACCCAAGTGTGTAAAACCATCATAGCTCGATGTGTATACGACAACTACCCGATTATGATATTTTAGAAAGTCACTTCAGCAGATGTAGTTGAATTAGAGATGACTGATTTTTATGTCATTCTCGACATGGATGGGATTCATTCCTGCTATGACACAGTCAAATACAAAAATAGAACAGTCCAGTTTCAGTTTTAAAATAAATCCATTCTTGAGTTGAAGGGGAGTACTTCAGCATTCAGAGGTTAGCTTGTTTCCAACCTTTGGGCATGGAAAATGATATCTAAAGGATGTGTATATAATCTTGTTTGAGTTAAGGACACTAGTTCCAAAACTCCTAGCCTTGAATCAGTTTCATTTGTCGGTGAATATTCAGATGTCTTTCTCGAAGATCTTCCAGGAATTCCTCCCGAAAGGGAAATAAACTTCAGCATTGATCTTCTTCCAAATACTCAACCTATATCTATTTTGGCATACAAAATGGCACCAGCAGATCAAAGAGAACTGAAAGAACAATTAAAGGACCTCTTAGATAAGGGATTCATTAGGCCCACCATTTCCCCGTGGGGCAGTAAAGACCCGATTTGCTGAAAAAGAATTCTACACGGTGCGTATGATCCTGAAGGGCCACAAGCTAACCCATGACTGATATCTATACATGTATACTACATAATATAACATAATAATATGAAAACATGCACCGAAAGGACATAAGGTTTGATCATGAACATATCTGAATAACGTAACATCTGTGTGGGGTAATAGAATACCCAAAACAAAACTGAAGTCTAAAATATGATAGTCTATATCTAGTTTGAATCTAGTCTGTAGCTAGTCTGTATATAGTCTAAATCTAGTCTAAAAGCCTCTACTTTCTAAAGAATTTGAATAAGGAGTTGATGGGATATGTCCCTAACTTACTCCAACTAATAAGCTAATCAATAAGATACTAGAAAATCATTATGTCCTCGAAGGATGAGGACTCACTTCTATTCTTACTGTTGAAACTGGTATCTACTACTCATCTGGAACTCATGTCTCTTACCCTATGGTGTAACATAAAAAGAAAGCACCATAGCGCGAATGCGTCAGTACATATGTATCGAGTATACATGTGAGGTAGTGTTTATGCAATGGTTCACATGCATGAATAATGCTAACTGACTGTCTAACATGAATGTGAGAATACATGCATAAATACGTAACTGTAACTGACAACATGATTTCATGATTTCTGAGTTTGTATACTGATAACGTGATATTATAGTAACTGATATGACTGAAAACATGAAGGACTGTATCAGAATAATACTGATAACATAGGTGAGTATATCTGAGTATAACTGATAACATGGGTGACTGTAGCTGATAGTCCTAAATCTGATGGAACTATCTGAGTTTCTTACTGTATCTGAGTTGACTGTATCTGACATTCATGAAATATGAAGAACTATCTGAGTTTTATTACTGAGACTGATTGACTATATATCTGACAATCCAGATTCTGTAATATGAAACTGTGGGAAGTAGTATGTAACCAACATACCCCAAAAATGCTATAATAGCTATGATGGGGTCCAATCTATGCCCTGATTGGAAGGGTGTCAATACCGCACCACTAGTAAGGACAATATTTGAGTTACCCTTATATTACAGGTAAATCTAGCGAGAACGGTGGGAACCCTTACATAACAGGTTAAGCCTCCTCATCTACCCTCATATAGAAGGCTACGATGTCTCAACTTATGATAGCTACATAGTTCTGGAATGCAAAGATTGCTTCTAGGAGTCACACCCTCATATAATAGGTGAGTCCCCATGCTTGGGTTCATTCGGTGCTAATTTGTATTTCCATTTGAATGGACGCTGAACATGATTTACTGAACTGAACTGAGCATGGACTGAGTTACTAAATTTTCATGGATGACGGAATACTACTGATATCTGACAATTGACTGAGTCATGAGATCATGGAGATTTTTCCAGAGTCATAAGACTATCTAAAGTCTAAGAGTTCATAGATTGACAGAGATTATCGTGAAAACATGACATGGATCTAGGCACACAACTAATATTTTGGGTACAAGTACCCCCAGGACTCGATGGAAGGAAACTGACATAACATGATTTTGTTGAAGGCTTCACGATCATCAAAATACATACTACCTTCATAAGAGCCTTTCATCAAACATGTAATAGTCATAAACTAGTAAATACATGGGGATTTCATGATATCATTCTAGTTAGACAATTTTCCTTCATCTAGGCATTTAATCAAACATATTGTAGTCATAGTACATGTAAAGCACATTATACAATAATTAAACATCATGCTTCAATTCCAATTCCATCATATAAGGTTTTAGTCATGATATTTCATAAATCTTTATCTATACTAATCAACCCACATGGATTTTTTCATCAAGTCAGGGAATAGAAATGAATTCCTCATTTATAAACATGAAAGGGAACATACAAAGCATGAAAACATGAAGAAAATCCATAACTTGTAGTTAAAAAGGATTCTTTGACTTCATGGATTAAAGGAGTCCATGAATGAACACTATGCATACCTTAGATCATGATTTTGTGAAGATTGATGGTGAAACCTTCTTGAAACTGGACCTTCTATGAAAATCCTAGCTTGAGTTCTTGAGAGTATTTGAGAAAAACATCAATATATTGGATGAATAAGGGCTAAACATCAAATGTACAATCTTTCCCCTTGAGAACATTCGTCCTCGAATGAGACGAACTAAGAGGGGAAACAATGAGCTAAACATGAATAAATAGAACATGATCTCATGATGGACGTGACTAACAAACTGAACATAACATACTGAACATGCACATCTGATGCATGTGTAACTGATTCATAAATGCATAATTGAAAGTTTTATAGAACTAAGTTTTCTTACAATGAGAATGCATATATGATGCATAACTATATAACTAATCTGATATATGAATGCATGACTGAATATGTGGTGGTACTTGATACCAATATTATCATGGGAACATGAACATAAGACTGATTACTAAGTTAGTGATGCACACTAATCATGAAACTGAGTAAGCTTAAGTAGAACTATTACCTTGAGATTGATCTGAGTTGGCGGGGAAAAGGTGAGGATACTTGGTATACATATCTACTTTTTCTTCCCAAGTAGCTCCCTCGAAGAACTAACTTCACCTAAGAACTTTAACTAGAGGGACTTCTTAGTTCCTCAATCTACGAGTATGATAGTCTAGGAATTTGATTGGAATCTCCTCATAAGAGAGTATTTTATAAACATCAATGCTCTGAATAGAGACTACGACTGATGGGTCACCTATACACTTCTTGATAAAATAAACATGAAATACTGGATGAGCAGAGGCTATATTTGAAGGCAATTCGAGCTCATAAGCTACTTTGCCGAAATGACTGAGAATCTTGAAGGGACTGACATATCGGGGACTGAGTTTTCCCTTCTTACCTAATCTCTTCACTCCCTTCATAGGAGAGATATTTAGGTAGACATAGTCACCAATCTCAAACTTGAGATCCTTTCTACGAACATCTATATAAGACTTCTATCGACTTTGAGCATCCCATAGTCTTTCTCTAATTAACCGAACTTTCTCTAAGGCGTTGAATACTAAGTCGGGACCTATGACTGAGGCCTTATTAACTTTGAACCAACCAATTGGAGATCTATATCTCCTACCATATAGAGCTTCGAATGGAGTCATCTGAATACTGGAATGATAGCTATTATTGTATTTAAATTCAATCAAAGAAAAGTGGTCATCCCAACTACCCTTAAAATCAATTACACATGCCCTTAGCATATCTTCCAAAGTCTGAATGGTCATTTTTTGTTGACTATCTGTCTGAGGATGAAAGGTTATACTATGATGAACTTGGGTACCAAGACCGTTTTCGAATGCTTTCCAAAAATGAAAGGTGAACTGGTAACTGTGTCTGAGATAATAGTCAACGGAACACCGTACAATCTGACCAGCTCCTTAATGTAGAGCTTGGTGTAATCCTAGGTTGAATACGAGGTATGAACTAGAATGAAAAGAGCTGATTTGGTCATCCTGTCTACAATGACCTAAACTGAATCATGTTGATGACGAGTTCGAGGCAAACCCGTCCCGATGTCCATGTTCACAACTTCCCACTTCTAGGAAGGAATACTGAACTCCTTCATAGGACCACTAGGTTTTTGATACTCTATCTTAACTACTGACATGTAGAGCACTTAGAACCAAATTTTGCACCATCTTTTTTCATCTCTCTCCACCAATAGATCTCCCGCAAGTCACGGTACATCTTTGTCGCTCCTGGATGAATAAAGTAGCGCGCACCATGCACTTCTGCAAGAATTTTCTGCCTTATGTCATCTATTTCTGGAACACAAAGACGACCTTAACAATAAAGAACACCATCTCCCCCTTGGGAGAAAACCTCTATTTAGTGATCCTGAACTACCTCTTTTAGCTTGATAAGTCTAGGATCCTTATCTTGCTTTTCTTTCACCTCGAAAACAAGAGATGATTATGAACTACTCTTAACACATACACCGCCCTCTGAAGAGTCGAGTAAGCGAATGCCTACTCTAGCAAGCTAGTGAACTTCCAGGGCTAACTTTTTCTTACTATCATCAACATGAGAAATACTACCTATGGATAGTCTATTGAGAGCATCATCCACTACATTGTCATTGCCCGGATGATAGAGGACACTCATGTCATAATCATTTAAGAGCTCTAAACACCTTCTCTGATGAAGATTGAGATATTTTTGAGAAAAGACATACTGAAGAATCTTATAATCTATGAAAACGTCTACATGAACTCTGTAGATATAATGCCTCCAAATCTTTAAGGAAAAGACTACGACTGATAACTCAAGATCATGAGTAGGATAATTCCTCTCATGGGGTTTAAGCTGTCTGGAGGCGTAGGCTATGAACTTACAATGCTGCATAAGGACACAACCTAAACCCACTCTATATATATCACAATAAACTACAAAACTGTCAGAACCATCTGGAAGAGCTAGAACTGGAGATGAGGTAAGTCCAGTCTTAAATTCTTGAAAACTCTTCTCGCATGAATCTGACCACTGGAACTTGACTTTCTTCTGAGTAAATCTGGACATAGGGGATGCAATGGATAAAAATCCTTCAACAGACCATCTGTAATATCAAGCCAAACCAAAGAAACTCTTGATATCTGATGGAGAAATAGGGTGAGGCCATTTTCTTGCTGCTTTGGTCTTTAGAGGATCTACTTTAATTCCATCACCGAAAACAATATGGAAAGGGAATTATACTAATCTTATACCAAAATTTGTACTTACTGAATTTGGCAAATAACTGATGATTTTTGAGAGTCTGGAGTACTATTCTGAGATAGTCTGCATAATCGCGCTCAGTACGGGATTAGACCAGAATATTCTCTATGAAGACTATGAAAAACATGTCCAAGTACTGCTTGAACACGTGGTTCATCAAGTACATGCAAGCTGCTGGGGCATTGGTAAGACCAAAGGACATAACTAAAAATTTGAAGTGACCATACTGAGTATGGAAAGCTATCTTCGGGATGTCACATTCTCTAACTCTGAGCTGATGATAGTCGAATATGAGGTCTATTTTAGAGAAATAACTGGCACCCTGAAGATGGTCAAACAATTCATCGATTATAGGAAGAGGATACTTGTTCTTGACCATGACTTTATTGAGTTAACGGTAATCTATACACTTTGTGAGTGAACCATCTTTCTTATGCACGAATAAGGCTGGTGTGCCCCACGGGGAAATGTTAGGTCTTATGAATCCATTATCTAAGAGATTCTTTAACTGTTCTTTCAGTTCCTTGTGTTTTGCTGGAGCCATTCTAAATGGCGGAGTAGAGAGAGGCTGAGTGTCTGAAAGAAGATCAATACCAAAGTCTATTTCCCTTTTGGGAGGAATTCCTGGAGGATCTTTGCAAAAAACATCTGAATATTCATTCATTACTGGGACTGATTCGACACTGGGAGCCTCAAAACTAGAACCTCTACCATGAACTAGATAATAAACACACCCCTTAGATATTATTTTCCTTGCCTGAAGGTAGGAAATAAGTTGGCCACTGAAAGAGGATACACTACCCTTCTACTCTAGGAAGGGTTCATTTGGGAATTGAAACTAAACTATTCTATTTCTACAGTAGACTATGGCATAGTAGGTATAAAGCCAATCCATGCCGAGAATGACATCAAAATTAGTCATTTCTATTTTGACTAAGTCTGCTGAAGTGACTTTCTGAAATATAATAATCGGGCAGTTCTTGTATACCCACCGGGCTATAATGGTTTTACCCACTGGTGTAGATACTGAGAAGGGCTCTGCTAGAATTTTGGGATTGATTCCAAAATTAACTGCTATATAAGGAGTAACAAAAGATAAGGAAACTCCTGGATCTAGAAAACTGTAAACATGCACATAAAAGATTTGTAATGTACCAGTAACTATATAAGGAGAACTTTACTGATCTTGTCGAGTATGAAGATCATAGAGATGATTTGGGTGTTTCCTGCTAGTAGAAGTATAAGTGGCACCCTGCTGATTTGGGTAACCGGACTAAGCTGAAGAGCGATTCTGTTGACCCTGAGGACCTGGCTGCGGACAGTCTCTAACTCTATGGCCTATCTTGCCATAACAAAAAAAATGCCACTACCTGCTCTACACATACCCTAATGGTGCTTACCATAAGTCTAGCAAAAAGGATAGGTATGGGAACTGCTACCACTGCCCTGGGTCTTAGATCCTGGCGCTTTATCTTTGTTACCCTCTTTGAACTTAGGAACTGGAGCACTGGATGTAGAGGCAGATGGAACTGATGACTTAGGAAGAAACTGAGAACGGTTTCCTCTTTTTGATTTAGGCTGAGCGAAGTTGAAACTACCTGTCTTCGTTCTCTTATTCTGTTTTTCCCTCTAATTAATTTTCTTTTCTTCTATATGCTGAGCATAGGTCATAAGTCTGGATAAACTTAGTCATCTTGGATCTACTATCTGCAACCACATAAGGGGCATACCTGGCTAATTAAGTAAACTTAAAAGAATACTCTTTCACTATCATATTGCCCTGCCTGAGGTTGATGAACTCTAGCACCTTGGATTTTTTATGCTCTTGGGGAAAGAATCTATCTAAGAATGCAGTGAAAAACTCCTCCCACTCTATAGGACCTACATCATCTACCCTTTCAGACTTCCACAGTTTGTACCAAGTATGAGCCACATCCTGCAATTGGTATACAGCTAGCACAGCACTCTCAACAGTAGTCACCACCATGGTGTCTTTCACTTTCTGAACTTGATCTATGAATTCCTGAGGGTCTTCATCTACCTTAGACCTGAGAAAGGTTTGAGGATTTATTCGGGTGAAGTCCCGAATTCTAGCTGCGGCTGAGTTGGCCACTGGGTTGGCCAAAATGACTATTATCCGTTCATTATGAGCAGCAACTAATTGATCAAGAGTGGTAAATGTGGTCATGAAATTCATATTAGAAACATGATCTCCCAAAGGTTTTTGGGCTGAGGGGATAACTGATTTCTTCTCTTAGGAGACATGTTTTGAAATAAAAAAAATGGATTAGACTGAGATACTAACTTGTGATTATGCTCACTGGTACGACATGAATACTGAAAGA
The DNA here is from genome assembly GCA_030864215.1 of Capsicum pubescens. Classification (NCBI taxonomy): domain Eukaryota; kingdom Viridiplantae; phylum Streptophyta; class Magnoliopsida; order Solanales; family Solanaceae; genus Capsicum; species Capsicum pubescens. The sequence goes on along the minus strand of CM061543.1, from coordinate 277,227,283 downwards.
GAGGAAACTATTCTTCAAACATCTCATAGCCTTTTGAACATAAATGTGGTGTGCAACACACCCATGCACAAGACTCTACTAGTTGTGGCTTTTAGACTTCCTAGGACTCTATTGAACCTTAGTCTCTAATACCAAGTTTGTAATGACCCGATTTTCTGACCTGGAATGATACACGGTGCTCATGACCCTTAAGGACCACAAGATAACCCATGACTGATATTTGTACCTGTAAACTCCATAAGATAACTTAATAATGTGAATACATCCACTGAAAGGCCATAAGATTCGATCATGAACATATCTGAATAACGTAATAGTTGTGTGGGGTAATAGAATACCTAAGACAAAACGGAAGGCTAAAACATGATAGTCTGTATCTAGTCTGAATCTAGTGTGCATCTGATGATAGGCGAATTTACGCGCCTATATCAATATATTTTGCCCATATTTTAGCCTAGTTTTGAGAACAAATTATATATTTCATGCACTTTTAGTCCTTTTTCCTGTAAATAAGCTAACGAACATGATTAGTAAAGTTTCAGGTATAAATGATGCATAATTCAGCATTATATGGCTTACTTGACGCTAAAGAAAGCTCACGAAGGAAGGGAAGGGAGTTTACACGCCTAAGGACCAAAACTGCTGCATGGAAAATCTGTCCCGGGCTAAAACAGCATTTCTGAAGACTTTGGGGGACCAAAACTGCTGCATGGAAAATCTGTCCCGGGCTAAAACAGCAATTCTGAAGACTTTGGGGACTTACAGACACAAAGCTGGATTTTCACAATGATACATTAACCTAGTACAATTAGGTTATGTATTTCATTATTTTAAGTGGATTATGATAATGTTACCTTAACCTAGTACATTTGGGTTAAGGATTTCATTAGTCTAATAGGATTTGGTTATTTATTTCATTAGCTTAGTAGGAGTAGGATATGGGTATTATAAATACCCTATCATGCTAGAGATTTTAGAGAGGAAGGAGGGAGGAAGGAGGGAGAACACAATACTTCCTTCCATCCCTCTCATCTTCTTACATCTTCTTACATCTTCTTAACATCTCATCTTACAATTCAATTCTATTTTTCTTCTTCTACTCTTCTATTCTTAAACTCCACAACAAGAGAATCGTTACTTGCTAAGGAATCACGCCTCACGCCTATCACTTGATCTACACGCCATTACTCAATATCGTGATATAATAACAATGTCAATCGTGATTTCCTTCGCATTCATGGGTAACTAAACCTCTCTGTTGGGGTTATGGAAGTCGTATGAGATACTATCTATTGCTGTGAGTTTGTGAGTTCGAGGCACGTATATTGCTTATATCATTATTCTCTTCATCTTAATCTACATTCTTTGCGGTTGCAAACGCAAGAATACGCCAGTCTAACATTTAACTTGTTCGAGAGAAAGGTTATTTGTCTGGAAAAGAGATAACGTCAAGGTAGTAGGACACCCTTTCCTATTAAAAAGCTAGTGCCGTAACTGGACTAACCTCTTGGAGAATTCGTACCGTTAGACACGCTTTAAGCTCGAGAGAGTTAAAGTGAAATAGTCCTTGTTTAGGTCGAGAGACGCTTGGATTTACCATCGACTACAATCCTCTATAAGCAATTGCATGTCAGAATTCTACACACTCATAGCCAATAGAGACGTATACCTCAGAAGGTGGACATAACCCCAACGCTTCAATTCTCATTGTTTACATCTCACCAAAACATTCTTTCTCTTTTTACTTTTTTATTGCCATTTTTAGATCTTATTTTGGTTACATTACTTGCACGACAAGACTCCCCCCTTTTTTTACGAGACTTGCACTAAAAGTCCAGTAATATTTACTTACTTGTTGACCAAGCTATTCCCTGTGGGATCGATACCCAACCCAGTTGGGTTCTATATTTGCTAACGACCGCTTTACACTCCTACGAGAGTTGTAGATTGAGCGTTATAAAAAAGAAACTGAAAGCCTCTACTATCTAAAGAATCTGAATAAGGAGTTGATGGGAAATGTCCCCAACTAACTCCAACTAAGAATCTAATCAATGAGATACTAGAAAATCATTATGTCCTAGAAGGATGAGGACTCACTTCTACTCTGACTGCTAAAACTAGAATCTACTGCTGATCAGGAACTCGTGTCTCTGAACCTATGGTGTAACATACAGATAAAGCACCATAGCGCGAATGCATCAGTACATATATACTGAGTATATATGAGAGGTAGGCTATATGCAAATGACTGTCTAACATGAGAGTGAGAATACATGTATAAATACATAACTGTAACAGACAACATGATTTCATGATGTTTGAGTCTTTATACTGATAACGTGACATGCTAGTAACTGATATGACTGCTAACATGAAGCACTATATCTGAATAGTACATATAACATGGGTAAATGTACTTGAGTATAACTGATAACGTGGGTGACTGTAGCTAACAAACTTAAATCTGTTGGAGCTATCTGAGTTTTGTACTGTATCTGAGTTGACTGTATCTGACAGTCTTGAAATCTGAAGAACTCTCTGTGATCTATTACTGAGACTGATTGACTGTATCTGACAGTCCTAATTCTGTAACATAAAATTGTGCGAAGCTAACCGATATTCCCCAAAAGTGCTATAATAGCTAAGCTGGGGTCCAATGTATGCCCTGATTGGAAGGGTGTCAATACTGCACCACTGGTAAAGACAACATGTGAGTAACCCTCATATAATACGTAACTCTAGTGATAACAGTGGGAACCCTCACATAGAAGGTTAAGACACCTTATCTACCCTCATATAGCAGGCTACAATGTCTCAACCTATGCTGGCTATATAGTTCTGGAACTCAAGGATTGCTTCTAGGAATCACACCCTCGTATAACAGGTGAGTCCCCATCCTTGGGTTCACTCAGTGCTAATTCCTACTCTCATCTGAATGGACACTGAACATGATTTACTAAACTAAACTTAGCATGGACTGAGCTAATGAATTTTTATGGTTGATGGAATACTACTGATGTCTAACAACTGACTTAGTCATGAGATCATGGAGATGTTTTCCGAGTTATAAGACTATCTGAAGTCTAAGAGTTCATAGCTTGACACGAGATTATCATGAAAACATGACCTGGATCTAGGCACATAACTAATATTTCCGGTACAAGTACCCCCAGGACTCGATGGAAGGAAACTGACATAGCAAGATTTACTTGAAGACTTGACAATCATCATAATACATACTACCTTCATAGGATCCTTTCATCAAACATGTAATAGACATAAACTTTTACATACATGGGGATTTCATGATATCATGCTATTTAGACAATTTTCCTTCATCTAGGCATTTAATCAAACATATTGTAGGCATAGTACATGTAAAACACATTATACAACAATTAAACATCATGCATCAATTCCAATTCCATCATACAAGGTTTTAGTCATGAGATTTCATAAATCTTTATCTATACTAATCAAAACACATGGAATTTATCATCAAATCAGGGAATAGAAATCAATTCCTCATTTATCAACATTAAAGGGAACATACAAAGCATGAAAGCATGAAGGAAATCCATAACTTATAGTTAAAAAGGATTGTTGGACTTCATGGATGAAAGGAGTCCATGAATGAATACTATGAATACCTTAGATTGTGATTTCGTGAAGATTGACGGTGAAACCTTCTTGAAATTGGACATTCTCTGAAAACCCTACGTTGAGTTCTTGAGAGTATTTGAGAAAAACATCAATATTTTGGATGAATAAGGGCTAAATGTCGTGTTTGGAAGCTTATATAGGGAGAGAAAATTGACCCTTTTAACCCTGGACATGTAATTTAATCTTTTAGTAAAATTTCCCGAATCGGGCCCTTGGCGCGACGCGGCGCTATCGCGTCGTGTCACTTGAAATTGACAATTGGGAAACTGGACGGTGGCACGATGTGGAGCTATCGTATTTCCACCTTATCTATGACTTGGAAGTTTGGTGCGACATGATAGTATCACGTAACAACACTGGAATTTGATAATTACCATTTGAGCTATCTCCACGACGTGCTGAAGTCTCAGGTCAAATACTATCTCACTAAAAAAGCTCTAACACTTCGCCCGGTTGTCGGATCTGGGCAAATTATATATTGATGGAAATCTTATTCAATTTCACACATAATAGGAAGTGAAAATTATGGAAATACCACTTGTATAAAAATGAATTCTTATTTCAAAGAATGTTCTAAATCCTTGAGATAATTTTAAAGCTATGAAAAAGCACGGGTATTATAGGGGCGCTCCAGTACTATTCGTGTGCAAGAAAGTTGGTTCTCTTAGGATGTATGTAGACTACCGTCAACTCAATAAGGTCATAGTCAAGACAAAGTATCCTTTTCCCAGAATCGATGCCTTATTTGATCAACTTTAAGGTGACAGTTATCTCTAAGATAGACCTCAGATTTGGCTATCATCAGCTCAGAGTTAGAGAATGTAACATTCCCAAAATAGCTTTTCATACTCGGTATGGTCATTTAGAATTCTTAGTTATGTCCTTTGGTCTTACCAATGCCCCAAAAACTTTTATGGACTTGATGAACCGTGTGTTCAAGAAGTACTTGGATATGTTCATCATAGTCTTCATAGATGATATTATGGTCTATTCCTACAGTGAGCATGATCATGCAGACCATCTCAGAACAGTACTTCAGACTCTCAGAGATCATCAGCTATTCGCCAAATTCATTAAGTGCGAATTTTGGCTAAGGTCAGTAGCATTCCTTGGTCATATCATTTTCAGTGATAGCATTAGAGTGGATCCTCAAAAGACCGAAGAAGTAAGAAATTAGCCTCGCCCTGTCTCTCCATCAGATAGCAAGAGTTTCTTGGGTTTGGCTGGCTATTAGAGATAGTTTTTTGAGGGATTTTCTTCTATTGCATACCAAGTATCCTCACCTCTTCTCCGCCAACTCAGATCAAGATCAAGGTAACAGTTCTCTTTAAGCTTACTCAGTTTCATGTTAAATGTTCATCACAATCTTGGTATGCAAATTCCTGCTCATATTCCCATTATAAACTTGGTATCAAGTATCATTGCATATTTAGTCATGCACTCATGTATTAGTTCATTTATGTAATTATGCATCATACATGCATTCTCATTATGAGAAACCTAGTTCTTCAGAACACTCAGTCATGCATTCATGAATCAGTTACACATGCATCAGATATGCATGTTCAGTATTATATGTTCAGCTTGTCAGTCATGTCAGTCGTGAGATCATGTTCCAGTTATTTATGTTTAGTATGTACGTTACTTGTCTTTTCTCCCCTCTCAGTCAGTCTCATTCGAGGATAAATATTCTCAAGGGGGAGATATTGTAATACCCCATACTTTTTTCTAGCTAATTTCATCCAAAGAATGCCTATTATTAGCTTCTAAATTAAATTATGACTATCCCATGAGGAATTTTCAATATTTTCACTTTTTTTTATGTGGAAAATTCAATAAGCTTTCCATCGACATAAGATTCGCCCAAATCCAATAACCGGGTCAGAAGTTACGACTATTTCAAGTTCCCATCATAAAACTGTGCCATATAAGTTAGTGGCACACTATGCCACAAGAAGAAATGGGATTTGGCAAATTCCAGTAGGGGTCCGCAATTATGGCGTGTCGTGCCAGGGCCCAAATTCAGAATTATCCTTTTTCAGTGTCTCAGCGCGATCTCCCCCGGGTTGCGCCAAAGTTCTAGGTCACAAAGAAAGTTGCAACGCGATGGCTCCACATCGCGCCATCCCTCAGTTTCCCAATTGTCAAATTCCAGTGAAATAGCGCGACAGCGCCGCGTCGCACCAGAGGTTCTGTTTGGGAAAATTTTAGTGAAATTAAATGACGCATCCAGGGTTAAAAGGGTCAACTTCCCACCCCTATTTAAGCCCTATAACACGAGATTCATCCACTTTTCATCCAAAAAAATGCTCTCTTCTCTCAAAAACCTCTCAAGAACGAGCTAGGATTTTCATAGAAGATCCAATTCCAAGAAAGTTTCACCGTTAATCTTCATGAAATCATGAACTAAGGTATGCATAGTGTTCATTCATGGACTCCTTTCATCTATGTTGCCCAAGAATCCCTTTTCTAAATTCAAGTTTATGGTTTTTCTTATGAATTTCATGATTGGGCTACTCTTGTTCATGTGGATAGTGAGAAATTGAATTCTACTCCATGTTGGGTGATAAATTCTATGTGGGTTAAATGATTATAGATATATATTCATGCAAACCTATGACTAAACCCTTTAATAATAAAATTAGAATTTAACCATGATGTTTAATTAATGTACAATGATGTTTACATGTACCATATCTACAATATGTTTGATTAAATGCCTAGATGAAGGAAAAGTTCCTAACTAGCATGACACCATTAAAACCCCATGTATGTACAGGTTATGCCTATCATATGTTTTGATGAAATGCTTCTATAAATGTATTATGGATTATGATGTTAATTATATGTTCAAGTAAGTTATGCTTGGTCAGTTTCCTTCCATCGAGTCCTGGGGGTACTCGTAACTGAAACATTAGTTGTGTGCCTAGAACCATGTCATGTTTTCATGATACTCTAAGTCAAGCGATGAATCCTTAGACATCAGACAGTCTTATGACTCAGGAAATCTCCATGATCTCATGAACTCAGTCAGTTTTCATATATCAGTAGTATTCCGTTAGTCAACGAAATTTAATAAGTCAGCCATGTTCAGTTCAGTAAATCATGATTCGGAGTCTATTCAGATGAGAGTAGGAATTAGCACCGAGTGAACCCAAGGATGGGAACACACACTATCAGATGAGGGTGTGATTCTTAAAAGTAATCCTTGCATTCCAAAACTATGTAGCCAGTATAGGTTGAGACATCAACACTATTCGATGAGGGTTGATGAGGTGGATAAGCACTATCGGATAAGGGCCCCGCCATTTTCTTTTAGGGACACTATCAGATGAGGGTCGCCCACATCTTGTCCTTACTAGTGGTGCAGTATTGACACCCTTCCTATTAGGGTTACAGATTGGACCCCAACTCATCCATAATGGCGTATCAGGGGTATATCAGTTAGATAACCACTTCCTACAGTTTCATGTTACAGAATCAGGACTGTCAGACACAGTCAATCAGTCTCAGTAATAGAACTCAGATAGTTCTTAAGATTTTACGACTATTAGATAAAGTCAACTCAGATAAAGTATGGAACTCTGATTGTTCCATTAGATTTAGGGTTGTCAGATACAGTCACTCATGTTATCAGTTATATGCAAATTCAGTAATCATGTTATCACAGTATTAGTGTCAGTTGTTATGTCTCATGCATGAATTCTCACGCTCATGATAGTTAGTTAGTTATTATTATTGTTCGTGCATATAAACCCCATGCATTCAACCTACCTCATATGCATACCAGTACATTCAAAGTACTGACGCATTTGCGCTATGGTGTCTTAAACTATAGGTTCAGAGACACGAGCTCCAGAGCAACGGTAGATTCCAGATATCCGCAAACAGAGTTAGAAATGAGTCCTCATCTTTTGAGGACATGATTATTTTTGTATTATCTCATTAATCAGTTTATTAGTTAGATTTAGTTGGGGACATGCCCCATCAACTCCTTACAAAGATAGTTCAGTCAGTTAGAGGCTTTCTAGACTATCATGTTTCAGACTTCAGTATGTTCAGTTTTATGTTGAGTATTCTATTACCCCACACAGATGTTATATCATTCAGATCATGTTCAGTATTGAACCTAATGGCCTTTCAGTTCATGTTTCCACATCATAAAGTATTTTATGCAGTATATAGGTACAGATATCAGTCATCGGTTAGCTTGTGGTCCTTTGGGGTCATGAGCACCATGTAGCATTCCGGGGTACCAGATTTGGGACGTTACAACAAATTGAAATAGTCATCCCTCAAGTAATTTTTTTGTACTGGAAGAAAATTAGTGGACTTCGTCATGCGGTCCACATTCACCCAAATAAAGTCATATTATTTTTGGGACTTCAAAGCCTCGTAATGAAGCCATTGTTGATCATCTCCCACTTCTATATAGGGAAATCTATCTCTTGGGAAGTGCCACCTGGTCTCAAATGCTCAACCTTGACTTTTTGACAATTCAATCACTTAGAAACAAAATTAGCAACATCTCTTTTCATATCATTCCACCAGTAAATTGCCTTAAGATAATGATATATTTTAGTGGAGCCTGGGTGAATAACATACCTCAAAGTGTGATCTTCATCGAGAATCCTTTCTCGCAACCCATCTAATTCGACACACACATCCTTACTTGATACCTCAAAATCCAAACACCGCTAATTTCAAACAACATCACCTTCTGTTTACCAACATTATTCTTAATCTGCAAATAATATGCCCTAAGAAAGAAATAGCACTAAGCTAGAATTCATACTTGGAATACTTGGCGTACAACTCATGATTTTTGAGGTTCTAAAGGATGATTTGGAGGTGATTGGAATGATCCTCCTCATTCTTAAAATAAACCAAGATGTCATCAATAAAGACTATGACGAACAAATCTAGAAATTAATGAAACCTATTAATAAGGTCCATATAATCTGTTGGGGCATTAGTTACCCTGAAGGACATAACTAAGAATTCATAATGGCTATATCGAGTTTGAAAAGCTAATTTAGGAATGTCAGCCTTCCTAACCTTCAACTGATGATACCCCGAATGAAGGTTTATCTTGGATAAACATTTAGCACCTTGAAGTTGGTAAAAAAGATCATCAACATTTCCTTTAACAGAGGGGCAATACTTCTTGAAATGACCTGTCTGACCACAAGTATAACACACACGCTCACCATAGATACACCTTCCCAAATGGTTCTTCCCTAAATTACTGTGATGAGGATATGGCTTAAATGACTGGTTCATAATCTCTTGGGACTGACTACCCTATACTTTTGATCCATTTTTAGGCTAAAAATTCTAAAATCGCCGATCTACTGGAGGTCTGGGTGATAGAGTGCTATATGAAGACTGAGTATTACTCCAAAACTTTTTTCTTAGACCACTTATTTCCCCAATTACTACCTTGATTTTGATAGTTATTTTTATATGTGGACCTACCTCTCTTATCTTGCCTTTCTTTTTCCCTTACCTTAGATAACCTATTTTTCTACACTTCTACCTACTGCATGTGCACTAATAACCTGGACAAGTCCATGTACCTATTCAGAATTTCTCCCTTGCACTCCAACACCAAGTCGTTTGAGAGACAAGATGCAAACTTCCTCATATGATCCCTCATGTTTCCCACTAACTCAGGAGCATAACCAGACAACTGGGTGAACTTCAATGTATACTCTTTGACATTCATTATTCCTTGTTTCAAGTTCATAAATTCTTTAGCCTTTGACTCCCTCGATTCCTGGGAAATAAAAGGGTCTAGGAAAGCTTCCACAAAATCTCGCCACATAGAAGGTTTAGCATCTCCACCCTTCGAATCATCCCATTCATCATTTCACTGACTGGACACATCCTCCAATTGATAGGTTGCTAATTCAACTCCTTTAACTACATTCGTATGCATAACTCTAAAAAATTTTGGTAATTCATTAATAAACCCTTGGGGGGTCCTCCTCAACCTTCATTCCAGTAAACATAGGTGGGTTCAGCCTCATGAATTGATAAACCCATGTAACCTCAGATGAACCAGACACAGAACCCACATTTTCAGGTTGACGGGTCTGAGAGACTACCAGCTGAGCAATCATATGGATGGACTGTCAAAACTCAGCATTGGAAACTTCTCTTTGAGGAAGTTGGGGACGGTTAACACTAGTTCATGGAGATCAAGGTGGACTAGTCGGGAAAGGAGGAACTCCCAGATTAGCAACAGCCTACGGAGTACGAGCTTTATTACGGGTCCACATCCCATAAGTAGGAAGGACACCGTCTGCTTGGGTATTTTGTTTGTTGGCTCTATGGGGAGGCAAGATCAATTTCTGAAATATAGGGAATCATTAAATATAGGAAATTCAGACTCTATAGAATGGAATAAATCATGAAAGAAAGAGAGAATATTCCTAAATGGCTAGTAGTTTCCTCTTTATAAGTGTGGCATGATACCCACCCATAAAAAGGACTCTACCCAATGCAATTTTGCAGATACCCTGGGACCATGAACCGTGATCTGATACCAAGGTTTTCATGATCTGAATCAATGGCTTAGCTAAAACGAGAATCCCAAACCTTGAAGGCCTGAGAGCCCTTCTAAATGGCAATAATATGCAATGTTTACATACAATAATGAAATGTGGAAAACATAGTAAATTGAAAACATGGTCGCTATCTTTCTTCAACTGAACAATATGAAATTTAATTCATAAACATTCAAAAATATATGACACCAGTGTACAAAATCTCTAGCAATATGAAAACAACATTTGTCTAAAAACTGAGACAAGGACCCCAGTTGAACCATGAACTAAAATAAAATAACAATTTACCGAAAGGAATAAGACCTTCTGAAATAAGGGAGGGTCACCTACTTCAAACTTCTGACAATGAATCTACAGCATAGCGGGACCCCGTGACTGTACCTCAGATCCTTAATTAATGGTGGTTAATACAATTGTACTAGTATGTGAAACAATCCAAAATAGAATTTTACTACACAACATAGATGAGAGCTTTTCTTAAGTCATTACACATAGGATAAGTAAAACACATGGGCATAATTTAGAGTTTTTGGATGCTTTTTTTTTGTCAAAACTCAACACTTTATCTTACTCCTAAGATAGATGGTATACCCTACATTTCTACAATCCCACAAACCATAGGGAATCTGCCCTGAACTCAGCAGCCAAGCCCCTAATCCAAGTTTTCTACATGGATTGGAGTCCTAATTACTATTCTAGTATACCAGTGTCCCAAGGATAAGTATACAATAGCATTATCCAATCATATCACTGGAATTGGCAAAACTCAGTTTTTCCAGCAATGAGCCCTTATGCTCGAACGCCTTCTTTGGGTAAACATCTACCTCTCTTTAATCCTAATTTTAATTCATTAAACATCATGATTTGTATACAAAATCATTCAACGCTTAAAATCTTAAGGTTAATCAATCATAGGGTATCGTCATACCCAGACTTGCAAGTCATTCATATCGTGTCAATTTCACAGTCCATCTAATTCAAAACATGAAAATGACCACCAAATATTTATAACATCACAAGAGAGTGATCATTTTAAAACCTCGTGAAATCTTTATGCAATTACTCTCTTTTCATAATACTTAAACATGCGGTGGCTATGTAAATTATTCATTCACATGCAATTTTGCCTTTTAATGCAAAAAGTATAGTTATAGTAAGTAAACTTCCTCTCATCATATCATAAACCTTGTCAAACACCATGATATTAAGGAACTTACTTCAAAACTTTAGTACATGCATTCAAAAATGTTTGCAATGCAAATAGAAACCATAATTCCTAACAAGAGAGGAAATATTGTTCATGATATCAATTAAAACTTCGAAACTATAAACATATATACATAAGGGTTTATAATTTTATTTCCCCGAATTTAGTTTCAACACAATGCACACACTTTCATCAAAACGATCTTTATGACATGTTTTTTGAAATAATATTCAAAACCATTAGTTTTCAACATAATTATAAATCATTATACTTGATAAAAATGATAAAATCCATGACCATGGAGTATAAGGATAATCCAAAATACCTTGACAACAAATAAATTGTCAAAAGATTGAACCTTTAAGCTTGAATGGGCAAACCCTTAATTGATTTTTCTTCCATTGTGCTTTATTTGATAAACTAAGGATTCGATAGGGTTAAAACATATTTGGGGATTTAATCTTGCATAAGTATGTTTAGGTATGGTTATTGGGTGCAAAATGACTTTGTTGCTCTTGAATTAACTCAAAAATGGAGTCCCTACACTGCTAAAATACAAGGTTGGCGGCGCCTAATCCATGGCAAGGTTTAAGGTTGGAGATGCCAAGACCATGTCAAAGCCAAAGGTTGGCGACGCTAAGCCTATGGCCAACCTTTTTTAGTGAAGGTTTGCATTTGCATGATGATGCCTATCTATCACCTAAGCTCTAGTTTGTGATGCCTACTTAGTTTCGTGGTCCTTAAACACTTCCAACACCTCCCACAATGTCAACACATAATATACCACCTTTACGTGGGTCCTAAAGATTATTTTAGAAGCATCTAAAAGAGTGTTACGACTATGGGGTGTTACAAAGGTCCTCGGTCAATATCTCCGGAATAGATTCCCTAATAGAAAGGCCCTTTTACAAGTGATAATGGCCAATTGACTCCTTAATGAATTGGGTGCTATAGTAAGTTATTGGAAAATATATACGGCCATGGTAATTGCTAAGGACTTCCTTAGGGGGATACAAGAGCATGGGTTTGTAATCCTCGATTCCTACCATTACATGCTTGAGTCCACAAATCTTTAAAGTAAGACGGCGTTGCATGTTGACGAAAATGGAAGGTTCAAGTACTTTTTTGTATTAAATTGTGCTTGGATTCTGGGTTTTCAACATTTGAGAAATGTCATATCTATAGGCAGGACATTCTTGAGGAGTAAGTATAATGGAGTATTGCTAGCGGAGATGGCACAGGATGCGGAGAGGCACATCTTTTTGGTCGCTTTTTGTATAGTTAACAAGGAATGTGATGCCTCGTATGGATATTTTTTTGAACAAATGCGAAGCTGCGTTGAAGATATATACAGCCATGGGAATTACAAAGGAGTTGGTTAGGGGGATACAAGAGCATGGGTAGGGGTGTACAAACCGAACCGTTAAGTCAAACTGAACCGATGAATCAAACCAAACCGAGGAAAAAAACTGACTTATGGTTTGGTTTGATTGGTTTAGTGTTGGCAAAAAAAACCCGATCATTCTTGGTTTGGTTTGGTATAAGCAAAAATAAAATAAAATCGAACTCAAACTGAACCGACATAATATATATATATATATATATATATATATATATATATAATTTTAATTTTTTATGCGTAAAAAAATATTACTTATAATGTACTTTTTGATTATTTTTATTACTTTTTTATATTCAGAAAATAGATATATATTCTTGGGCCTTTAATTATAATATTTGTCCATTAGTAACAAATTAATATAAAGCCCAATATTAATATAAAAAGGAAAAATTATATATTATAGTCAAAATACTATATTAATTACATGATATGGTTAATGTTTTAAAAAATTAAAATTCATAGTTATTTGGTAGTTTAAAATTATTATTTTTTGTTCTATTGGCAAAAAAAAAGGCAACAATGGGAACATCAAAACGCACGATTATTGAAGATATCTTCTTCAACTTTTTTTTTCTTATTTTTCTCTCAAAATCACTCTAATTTTCTTGATTTTACATTGAAGAAACAACAACATTGGCAACATCATAATAGTGTTCTTCAAGAGAACTTCTTCAACTTTCTTTCTCCTTATTTTTCTCTCAAAATCAATTTAATATCACAAAATATCATCCTTGATTTTATTTTGGAGAACCTTTTTGCGGATTTGTCACCACATAAAATCCGTTTAGAATATTTATTGAAGATTTGAGGTAATTTTCAGTATTTTTTATATTACATTTAATTTATTTTTTTTATATATATTTTGCAATCCTTTCTATCGTAAATTTTGATTGAGATAACTTAGTTCAATCATTATTTTCTCAATTCAACTAAATTGTTATCAATTATATATTATGTGTCAATTATATATGCGTATATGTATAAGCTGTATATTAATTGTGTATATGATGTAATTGTATAAGTAGTATATGTGTAAGTCAATTGTATAAGTCATATATGTCAATTGTATGTGTCAATTATATAAGTCATATATGTATAAGTTGTTAATTGTATATGTATATATATGAGCATATATATAAATAGTATATTAATTTTATATATGATATAATTGTATAAGTCGTATATGTATAAGTCGAATATGTATAAGTCATATATGTAAATTATATAAGTCATATATGTATAAGTTTTTAATTGTATATGTACATTTATTCTTTTTTCAATTGTATATCTGAATGTTTGTATATTATTATAGAGTATATTAAATAACTATATATCTGTGTATATACAGCTTGCAGAATTTATATTGAGTGTGTACATATACATTTTGCATAGTTTATATACAAATATACAATTCTTTAAATTATACAAAATAAAAGAATGAGAAAGAAAGGGGGGACAAATAGAGGGACAGGAATGGAGGAGGGGAGAGAGAAGGAGGATACATGCAAGAAAAAATGTAAGAAGGAGAGGAATTTAAGGTATATCTATGTTTTGTAACTATGCAAACATTAACCATGTCTTGTAATTATGGACTAAAAGTTACCTATATCTGAATTTTTTCCATATTAAAACCTAAAACTCTTCATTGCTTCACTTTACATTTTGTTCATTCGTTCGTCAAGTTGTGATTTAGGTTTGTTTCTCTTCTATCTCTTTTTTTTTATGGAATTATGTTATAGTTAATTAATTTATGGAGTTAAGTTTTTAATAAGTTGTCTCCAATTCTTCATTCTTTTGTAGGCTCACATTTTATGTGAAGGGAACTTTCAGACAAGCCACTGTGACTAGTGACTACGAAATTGAACCATTGGGTATCCACATAATATTACTTTGAGAGATAGTAGTTTAGATGTCTTAGTAATTTGTCAACTTAATTTTAATTGAAACTACTCTGTGACAATTTTTTTTTATCTTTTTAGTGAAAACATTTAATTTTTTTCTTCAATCACATTATAATTGTAAAAAACCGAGAAAACCGAGAAAACAGAAAAAATGAGAAAACCGAAAAAACCGACTAAAACCAAAATTTAAAAACCGATTGTATATTGGTTTGATTTGATTTATAGATTTAGAAAACCGACATTATTGGTTTGGTTATATTTTAATGAAAAATTTAACCAACCCGACCTATGTACACCCCTCAGTATGGGTATGTAGTCCTCGATGCCTACCATTATGCTTGAGTCCACAAATCCCAAAAGTAAGACGACATTGAATGTTGACGAAAACAGAAGTTTCAAGTATTTTTTTGTATCATATGGTTCTTAGATTCTTGGTTTTCAACATCTGAGAAATATCATAGCCATCGGCTGGACTTTCTTGAGGAGCAAGTACAATGGAGTTTTGCTAGTGGAGATGGCATAGGATGCAGAGAGGCATATCTTTTATGTCGCTTTTTGTATAGTGAACAAGGAATGTAATGCCTCATATGGATATTTTTTTGAAAAAATTCGAAGTTGTATTGAAGATACAGAAGGGTTGTGTTTTATTTTTGATAGTCATCCAAGTATCCCAAAGATGGGTTCAATTTTCTACACTTCAGCTCACTTTGGTTGTTGCATGAGGCATCTTGGAGATAATATTCGAAACAACTCTCTCAAAGAAAGAGTCATGACCTTTTTTATAGAGCATCTAAAACATATAATAGTATGATTTTTTGACAATTTCAATCAAATAATGGATATACATCATAAGGCATAAGAACATCTCGTATGTGTCGGTGTCGAGAGATGGATCCGAGCATTTTATCTGAAAAATAGATAAATTCTTATGAATTTAATGTTCTGTTTGAGGTGCAAGTTTAGTATCATGCTGTACTAAGTGATTCTTTTGTGTAGGTATAATATTATGACGTCAAACATAGTTGAATCCGTGAATTCATTGTTTGGCACTGAAAGAGAATTTCCCATCATGGTGCTATTTGATGAAATAAACAAGAAGTATGGAAAATTATTTCACAAAAGGCGTGTGCAGTTCGCGAACGGAGGAACAAGATTTATTCTAGAAGTGGAAAAATAAATATCAATGAACATTACTTTGGAGAGTATGCTATTTGCTCATCAAATAGCAGAGTACAAGTTCAATATCGACGGTCATGGTGATGTTGACACGGTCAATCTTCAAACAAGATCTTGTATGTGCAGAGTTTTTGACTTGGACAAAATACCCTGTCCACATGCTATAGTAGCGCTTCGAGCCCAATATGGAACTAAAATTCATGAGCACTCGTCTCCATATTATTCGCTGAATAGATATATAATGGGAAGAAGGTGATATAAGAGGAGGCGTGGAGTCAAAGAATCATTTCGATCAAGAAAAAATAAGTGCTCCATATGTAAGAATGTTGACCATAAAAGAACTATATGCTTGGATTGTAATCCACCATGATCGTTGTAATAGCAAAACTTGTGTTATTGTTTGTTATGGAATTTGATATATTTAATTCGTTGCTGTGAACGTAAATGTTATTATTTATTATATAAATTATTTTTAATTAAATTGTGCATTAATAAAAAGAGGTAAAGCAGGAACTAAATATAATAGACCACTAAATTAATTTCAGCAACTACCCATCTGTTTCAATAGATGAACAATTGTTGGAAGAACACAGTACAGTTCATCAAACTGTAATGTGTTCCTTCAATAGATGACCAATATGTTTCAACAGATGTGTAATCTATTAGAGCAACACAATACAATTCCTACCACAAACCCAATATATGACCAATCTATTTCAACAGATGGCCCATCTATTGAAAGAACTCAAAACTCTTGCTATTTCTATTGGATTCAAAATTGTTTATTACATCCATCCATCGACATATTTGTTGAGTAGAAGAAATAAACATAATAAAAATTAAATAATAATTAAAAAGCCAAACTCGACCAAACATAAATTATTCAATAAACAAAAAAATAAAATACATTAGGTAGGTAGATCCGATATAAAAAAATGAAATACATATGCTAAAAGAAAAAACACAACCTAATTATTATTATTATTATTATTATTATTATTATTATTATTATTATTGTTGTTGTTATTCTCAGCTAGCCAGTAGTCAATCGAAAGTAGCAAGGCACTCCTCAGTATGCGAATCTCTCGGAGCATCCTTGCTCTCACGGCGACCAACTCTCACTGGAGTTCATTAACCTGCCTCTAAAGTTTACGCACGGTGTCGCACGGAATAGCAATGTCCCAACTAGGATTAGACATATCTAGAACATGCATGAAGTGATAAAAAATGTAAGCACAAAACTAAAGAAAGTAGTCTGAATGTAATAGAATGTATACAACCAACTGGTAGATTTATACACACACAAAATAAAACTTACCTAAACGAGAAAGGAATATGGTCTTCAAATAAAAGTGATTGGAGATGTAATATGAAAGACAAAATATAAGAAATAAATAAAGTGGAGTTGAATGAATGAGTATGAAGGGACTTATTTACAGAAAAATGAATCTGTATGTGGTGGGCAAAAAGTCATGACTATCGACCTCCTTCATTAAATCTAACTGGTGACGTTTTGATTATTATGAAAAGTCATAATTAAATTTGACTGATGACTTTTTGATTATTGTGAAAAGTCATGTCTTCTAAGATTTTCAATAATATTACATTTTTTATTGAATTGTTGCAACTCTTGCATCCATCCGTTGCAATATATGATTTATCTGTTGCAACAGATTAACCATCTACTGCAACATATGGTCCATTCGTTGCAGCAAAACTCAATTTCTACCTTCAACCGTCAATATGTTGAGAATAAAAAATACACAGAATAAAAAATAAATAATAATTAATAAGACAAAGTCAACCAAACTTACATAGATGTTTGGATCTATTATATACAAATATACAATAAGAAAATAAAACATACATTAGGTTTCTCCCTTAGGTAGATCCGATATAATGAAATAAAATACATATGCTAAAAGAAAAAATATAACCTAATTATTATTATCATTATTATTATTATTGTTATTATTATTATTATCATCATCATAATCATAATCATCATAATCATCATCAGCACCATTATTATTATTATTATTATTATTGTCAACTGGTCAATTGTCATTCGGCAGCAATAGAGCCCTACTCAGCCTTGCTCTAATGATGCCCAACTCCCACCGGAATTCATGAATCTTCCTTTCAAGTTCTCAAAGGAGTCACATAGAATCATCATGTACAAATCTAGATCAGCCATATCTAGAAGTGGAGTATACTGAAGGAGTAAGGAGAGATTTATTTATAGAGGATTGAATTTGAATGAGTTAGTCAAAAATCCATGACTGTTCACTTCTTTTTTTATAATTACATCCCTTAATTAAATAAAACCGGTGACTTTTGATTATGTAAATTAAAAAATAGATTTTCATACAACATTTTATCTTTATTTGATTTCGAAAAGAAAATTTCTTTAAAAATAAATCCAACAGATAGGTAATCTGGTGCAAAATATATTCTATATGTTTGATAATTTACAACATATAGACAATCTGTTGCAACATATGCATATATTTTTTAGATTAATTTCAATAGATAAATTGTCTGTTGCAATAGATTGATCATTTGTTGTAACAGGTATGTATAATTATTTGATAATTTTAATAGATGTGTCATCTGTTGTAACAGGTTAGTCATCTATTTATTCAAATGAATTCATAGATGGGGTAGGAATAATAAGGTGTGTGCAGATGCATGGATCCACTTTCATGTGTGGGGGTTATGTATTACTGATAAGGTCATCGTGACAACTCCTATAAAGTACAATGATTTTTTGAATGGAGTTTTAACTGATTAGGCATTGATCATTCAAACAAGATCCTACATTGTACAGTTAAGTTTGATAGATTTGAATTGATAAGTCCGAGGGACCATGAAGAAGGTGCTGATACCTTATTTTGATTTAATGACAGTTGTTTCTCATGTTTATACGTGTCTAGTTTTTAGAAGGGATCAATAGTTAGTGGCATTGTAGAGATCCAATAGCGATTGGACTGACATTAAGGGTGCACTAGACTTTGAGAAGACCTTCAAAGCCTCCCTCTATAGAAACCAAGAATGGAAAACCAATAGAAATTCCCTTGGCCCAAATTTATATGGATGGGTTGTTCGAGAAAATGATTATACGCTAGAAGGAGCCGTAGGAGAATACTTGGGAGGTAAAGGGGAGTTAAAAAAGACTATATCATCTGAGACCTTATTGAAGAGGAAACATAAGGTAGGAAACAGGGAACTTCTAGTGAATTTGGACTATGAAATTGACTTAAAACATTATAAATCTGAATCAAGTTAAAATATGAAAGTGTATCCAAAAATGAAAATCCTCCAGTCAGCTCTCTCTAAGAAAAATACTGTAGCTAGACACTTTGTTAGGGAACTACGACTAGTTAGCGTTGTTAGAATGATCACCTCCAGAAAAAATAACAAAACACCAAGGAAGCAGCTTTGTAGGCACCGAGGGTTGAAATGATGTACATTAAATAAAGAAAACGTGTACCAAGAATTTCTAAAGTTAAAGTAAGGAATCATGCCAAGGCGACAATTTCTAAATTTTAACTTGCATCCCATGCCTTCTATTTGTGGATCTTATCAAGTCAATAACTGTGGAAATAAAATGGTGTGAAGTTGGGTAGAAATCTCAAGCCTTTTTGTTTATACTACGGCTTACGTGACCTGAACCACAAACTAAAGGCCTAGGATGAAAGTGTAACTTTTTAAATTTCCTCCTTGGCTTGATTCCTTATCTCACCTTCAGAAGTTCTTGGTGCAAGTTTTCATTCTTTATTGTTCATAATTTAAATCCTCGATGCCGTAAAGATGCTTCCTTGGTGTTATGTTATTTTCTTTTGAGGTGATCATTTCGACCACACTAACTAGACGCAGTTCCCTAGCAAAGTGTCTAGTTGTAGTATTTTCTTTTGAGAGGGACGACTGACGGATTTTCATTTTTGGATACAGTTTCATATTTGAACCTCATTCAAATTTTTGGTGTTTTAAGTCAATGTCATCGTTCAAATTCGCTACATGTTCCTTGGTACCATGTGTTTCTTCTTTAATAAGGTTTGAGATGATATAATCTTCATCAACCCCCTTTTCCCTTGCATGTATTCTCCTACTGCACCTTTTATTGTATAATCATTACTCCTAGCAACCCAACAATATAAATTTAGGCTAGGACAATAACTATATTTATTTTTGTTGTTGGTTGCAGCAGTGTGACGCTTCGGAGACCTTTCAAAAATCAATTGAACCCTTAAAATCAGTCCAATCACTACTGAATCTTTTTACAATGCCACCAAAACTTTATCCCTTCACCAAACATGACATATAAAGATTTGATAAACCATCATTAAGTAGTAATAAGATGTCGACGCCACCTACAAGGTCCCTTAACATTATAAGTTTAGACCTATCAAACTTAACTATAAAACTGCAGATATCTTGTTTGAATGATCAATACCTAATCGGTAAAAAACAATATTAACAAAATCTGTGTAGACTATGTGTGTTTTCACAATAACATGAACAGTAATACATACCTTCTACATATGTAGTGGTTCCTTCTACAAGCAGATTATTCCTCCAAACCCATATTTACTCTAGCTTATTCTGTTGGTCAGGCAAATTTTGATCAACTTTCACTTCTTTATATCTATAAACAAGAGAAAAACAATTGATGTCAAATATTAGAAGAAGGAAAGAACATTACAATTGATGTCTGTATAATTTTTAAAAAGGGTAACACAAAATTGAATAAATACAACACATTACAACAAGTGTTCCAATAAATGACCCATCTGTTGCAACAGATTTCCCATCTATTCAACAGATGATCCAACTGTTGCTACAGGCGACGCATCTGTGGCAACAGATAGCCGACGTGTTTAAACTTATGAGTCATTTGTCAGAATAAATCAAACCAACCTTGCTAGTTGTTTGATTTTTTCCAATAGTTGCTCCATCTGTTGCAACAGATGGGTCATCTATTGGAATAGCTGATGGATTTATTCCAACAGTTAGTTGCAACAATTGGAGAATTTGTTGCAACACTATCAACACCACCAAAAACATAAACAACAACATCAACAACAAAGAAACAACACCATTGTTCCAACACCATCAACAACACCAACACCACATGTTCCAACAACACCAACACAACTAACAATATCAACAACCAAGAAACAAATAAAAGATATACAAAAAAATGATACTTCCAACAAGGATTTTTATGTTCTTCCGACAAATGACTTTTTTTGCATATTTTAATAAAAAGTACAGTTTGTTCACTCAAGACTTAAAAGTCACATTTCCATTAATTTCTCAATAAATAGGATATGTGTAATGGGTAAATAAATAGAAATAATAGATTTAAATAACAAATTTAACTAACATGCAAATAAGAAGACGAGAAGGAAAGAGCAATAGAAACCATACCTACAATGTCAAAAGCAAAGAGATTAAAACACTAATTTCAGTCGAGAAAATATATAGATCGGTTGAGATCCGAAAGGATCCTCATTCAAAAGAGGAGAGAAAATAGTGAAAAAAAGGAGACGGTGGTGATTAACCTAAAGATGAGAGAAAGAGAAAGAAGAGAGATGAATTAAATACTCATTAATAACTTTGAGGAGCATGAGGAGACGATGACATTGAAAAGACAAGATAAGACAACTCATAGAGGTGATTTTTGAGTTATCCAAGAAATATTTTTTAGTGCCTTAGTATTTTATCTTTTTTTATTTAGGACAGAAAATTGCTTTACAATAAAAAAGTTTTTAAAACAGATAAGTCATCTGTCACAATAGATGTCAATACCTATTTGACAATTTCCAAATAGCTCGATCATTTGCCGCAACAGATGGAAATGTTTATTTGATTAACAATAGATAAGTCATCTGTTGCAACAGTTGACCATCTATTTTAATACAATTTCAATTGAGTTCATAGGTTAAACTACAATTTCAATTCATTTAACTAGAATTATGGATGATTTCATTGGTTCAACTACAATTTTAATTGAGTCGCTGCAATTGCATGATGTTGGTATTGCATTCCTCCTGACCTGAGTCATAAATAAATCAATCTGAGTTGAAATGACTCAAATTAACTTTAATAACCTGTATTTTTCTCGATCTCTAAATAGTTTACAACTCATCCCTCAAAATGTAAAGACTCTTACGAGTCGTATAAAAATAAGTCGTACTGTCAGTAGTATAGATTCCCTAAGTTTTGTCAAGCTTATGAGTAATGGATACAAGTCATATAGATATGCTATGAGTCGTAAGGTCTGATTAGTAGATAATACAAGAATCATACTTCATGTTTTGATAGATTTATAAGTTACTTGGACATATATTAAGTCCTCAAATATCTCCTAGCTCATGAACAAGTCAAAAATCTCCCTTAGCGATTAAATTTTTTGGATGTACATAACTATAGTCATCTTTAAACGATCATAACTTTGGTTGAACTAAGAATTTTTTAGCTCAAGACTAGCCAAATAGATAGGTAATTGAATTAAGTTTCCAATGATACCATTAATATTAATCCAACATCGGAGTGAAAAGTTATGGATGAAAATACTGAAACACTATTAAGCTGTGTCACACACTGTCCAGCATACGGGTTGCCAAGTCTAACTCATACCCAGACCATATGAGTCGTATGGTAGACCCGTAAGGACTGTCGAGAGTTATTTGTAAAGTCTAGTTTAAGGTCTTTTTATTCTTTTACCCTCTTATAACTCCCAAACCACGATATTTAACCCCCAAGGGGAATTATTTTACCTCTATTTCCATCGATTAAATAATATAAACTTCTCATTCCACTCTCAAGAACAAGATTTGGGTTTCTTCTCAAGGCATCTACCAAGTTTCAAGATTCAAATTCAAGAACCTTCAAGAAATCATCAAGAATAGTGTTTTCCCCTCAAGTTAAGAATCTTAAGGTATGTAGGAGTTCATCCATGAGTCCCCTCTCACCCATGGAGCACAAAAACCTTTCTTTGATTTGAAATATGAGTTTTTCCATTATTATGAAGTTGTATATATTCAATATGAATTTAAATCATGTTTCTCCTTAGTAATTTAACTCAATTCATGCCGTAGTATGATCCCATGAAACGATTGGTTAATCCATGCTTCAAGTTTCAATCTCCTATGTTATGTTCAAGTGAATTCCATATTATATTTTCAAGTTGTGATTTCAAGGGTTTTTAAGTGCAATGAGTCATCTCATGTTTTAAGTGTTGGGATTCTCATGTCATGTTCAGTTGATTTTATGATAAATCCCTAAACTATGAATTTAGCCGTGTAATCATATTGTTTCTTCATGTTTAAGACATTCCAATGTTCAAGTTTATGATTCTTACACATTGGATGAAATGTTCATGTTCTTGGGTCTTTGAACCATAATTGCATACTACAGTATTTTAAGTTTGGTATCATATTTTTATGATCATTTAGTGATTGTGGGTTATGAATATACGATACCTATGTGTTTTTACATATTTTTATTTTTCCAAGTAACAAGTCAGTAAGAATCTTTATTTTATCACTATGTTCAGATCATTATTTTCATAATTAACTCTCCAGTATTTATTTCATGTTAAATATATCCATTCACATATTCATGATTTCTTCAAGATTATGCATGCATTATTATTTTCAGAATACCATGACCTGAGATTATCAGTTATCATTGTATGCACCAGTTTGTGTTTTAGTGTTCTTAAATTTGGAGTAGGATTTAGTACCAACCGAACCTAGGGATGGGGGCTCACCCTCCAGTTAGGACTGGGTCCTTAGTAGCAGTCCCTAATTTCTAGAACTACGTAGCCAGTATAGGATTACGAGATGTCACCCTCCAGATTAGGACTGACACTCTTTTAGGGGTCACCCGTAAGTTAGGACTGACTCCCTAGTCCTACGGGACATCATCCTTGTGGATCCACATCATCAGCAGGTGTTGATACTTTTGGGTACTGACACCCTTCCAACTGGGGTTACAGGTTTGACACAGATTAGCTCAGATTCAGGCATGTTAGTTATATGATACCTCATACAGTCTCAGTACAATATTAAGTGTAGTTCACTTTAGGTTTTCTTGACCAAGTGTACAGAGTTTTAGTTATCCAGTCTTACAGATTTCAGTCATTCAGATTACAGATTATCTCAGAAACATATTTATGATTGGTCTTGCATTGTTAGATATTTCATGTTATGTATCCATACCTCATCCTCAGTTTAGTTTTACAGCATGTTCATCTTTACATGAGATTTACATACAGTATTTATGTTTTACCGCTTCCCAGCTTCAAATTCTACTTTTTCCCTATAAGTAAAGATTTTAAGAAACTAAGTGTAGTGATTCACCAGTTTATTAGATTATGTTTGTTACACATGCTTTAAGATACTTTAGCTTTCAGTTTATTTCAGTCCCTTGGGGATTCTACTTACACTTAGCATGCATGGTTTAAGATTACATATGAAATCAATTTTTCTCATTGCATTCACCCCCACTTACTAAGTACATTCCAAAGTACCGATACACATATATGTCTATGTTCTACACTTTATCATAATGTAGGTACCATTTGTAGCCTACACGACATAATCAGACAGGCTGCAGTTTCCAGTCAGCAGGTGATGACTTATCTTGTTTCGGCGACTTTAGTCAGTTTTAGCGCTTGTACGGTGTTGTATTTTGATTTTTTTTACTTATGTATATTTATTAGTGGTATTTGGAGGCATGTCCCAGCTATATATAGTCAGTATAGTAGAGGCATCATAGATGGCCAATCAGAGTCAGCCATGTGAATTTTGAGTTTCTTTCTATAGATTTATCATGATGTAAACTTTATCAAAATTAAATTTATTCAGACTTTTAATGATTATGCTTCCACTCAGTAAATTAATTTTTGTAATTTATTCTAAATCAGTTGCTTAAGTATCATGAAAGTCCATGAGTTAGCTTGGGATCACTTATGGTTCAAGAACCGTGTTATGACTAGGGGTAGTCTCGGATCATGACATTAACTTATTATTTGAGATACTTAAATTTATTTAGCTAAATATATGGATAAGATAATATGTCCAACTATAATTTCAATTGAGTTATTGAAATTGTATGATGTTCGTATTGTGTTCCTCCTAACCCAAGTTGTCAGCCGATCAATCTGAGTTGAAATGATTCATATTAACTTATTATTTGAGATACCTAAATTAATTTAACTAGAATTATGGATGAGTTCATAGGTCCAACTATAATTTCAATTGATTCGTTACAATTGCATGATGTTGGTATTGCATTCTTCGTGATTCAAGTCGTCAATCGATCAATCCGAGTTGAAATGATTCATAATAACTTATTAGTTTAGATACCTAAATTTATTTAGCTAGAATTATGTATGAGTTCATAGGTATAACTACAATTTAAAATGAGTCATTGCAATTGCATGATGCTGGTATTGTGTTCCTCCTATCCTGCATCGTCAATCGATCAATCTAAGTTGAAACGATTAAAATTAACTTATTATTTGAGATATCTAAATTGATTTAGCTAGAATTATATATGAGTTCATAGGTCCAACTGAAATTTCAATTGAGTCACTGCAATTGTATGATATTGGTATTACGTTTCTCCTGACCCAAGTCGTCAATCAATCAATCTGAGTTGAAATGATTGATATTATTTGGGATAAATAAATTTATTTAGCTAGAATTATGGATGATCTCATATGTCCAACTAAAATATCAATTGTGTCACTGCAATTGCATGATGTTTGTATTAGGTTCCTCCTGACCCGAGTCGTTATTCGATCAATCTGAGTTGAAACTATTCATATTAACTTTTTATTTGAATTATATAAATTATTTTAGCTAGAATTATGGATTATTTCATAGGTCCAACTAAAATTTCAATTGATTCCTTGCAATTACATTATGTTAGTATTCCATTCCTCCTGACTTTAGTCGTCAATCGATCAATCTGAGTTGAAACAATTCATATTAACTTATTATTTGGGATACCTAAATTGATTTAACTAGAATTATGTATAAGTTCATAAGTCCCACTATAATTTTAATTGAGTCACAACAATTGCATGATATTGGTATTACGTTCCTCTTGATACCTGAGTACATGCTAACATTCACTCTTCTAACCGTCTACATGTGTTGTAGCTAGGTAAATGTTTTAAATCCATACTAAACCTTATTCGTCATCCTGGCATGATATATATGAATATATTTGATTCCATATGGTTATCTGATTTAGCATTGATTGATGGCATTATTTTATATTAATACCTGAGTACATGCTAACCTTCACTCTTCTAACCGTCTACATGTTTTGTATCCCTACGCGATGCAGGAACTAGTTATACTACCATTCATATTTCTCAGTGACTTGAATTCGAGGATAATTTTGGGTCAGATTTAAGTGGTGATCTTTCATACTCCAGAAGACTCAATTTCATTCTATGGACTTTTTTTCATTATTTTTATTTCTTTGGTATTGGTTTTGGCTATGGTTGGGGGAATGTCCCAACTGAAGGTTCTTTGATTTTTGTTAGAGGCTTTGTTGAACTGCTATAGTCATGGACGGTATTGGTATTAGTTTTAGCATTGGTATTGGCATTGGGAATGGTGTTTGTTGGACAATTGGTTGTGGTTGTTTTTTTATGGCTATTGACTTAACTTATTGCATTTAATTTTACACTATCTTATATTTTTAATTTTTTGGAATTCATCCGACATGAGGTGTAAGACAGTTAGTGGTTAGAAATTAGGGGTGGTCTCAAATCCTAATTAGACTTAAGATACCTGACAAGACTATGCCCTGGTTCGAGTCGTGTCATAGTGGCATCAAAGCCATAGGTTCATTGTCAATTGGGAGTCCACAAAGACGTGTTGAGTAGAGTCTCTTTTAAGGGTGTGTAGAGCACCACACTCATAAGAAATAGGCTACAAGGCATTTAGGAATGTTTCAATTTTTGTGTTCTATTTTCGGGCTATAGAGTCTAAGGACCTAAAATATTCCCTAATTCCAATTTTTTGCTTTTCAAAGCTTCCTCCAAAAGATCTGAAGTTCACAAAAAATGCACTGTCCCACTAGAGGACAACGTTTATAGGACGCACCCTACTTATTGGGTCTAAAACTGGTCTAGGGGGTCCTGTTCATGATTGCCATTCTAGAGTTCCACTAGTTCATCCAGTCCTTCTCAGGATCCTCAGGATAATATGATGAATAGTGAGTTTCCTTAGTCTATTGATATGTTGGCTCAGTTGGTGGCTTCTCAGGCTTAGCGTGGTGCTTCTATTACTCCCTCTTATGAGTCCACAAAGGTTGTCCAATTTATGAGGTTGAACCCTCCGATCGTTACTAGTGTTAGGGTTGAGCAGGATCCATAAGATTTTCTAGATGAGATGGAAATATTTTTTTTGTTGTGATGCATACCAATTATATGAATGGTATGGTGTTTGCCTCTTACCAATTATAGTATATGGCATATTAGTTGCACGAGAATTGGGATTGGTCAATGGGTGATGATGCTGAGTCATCCCTGTGGGATGATTTTTCTAATGCTTTTCTAGACCGTATCTTTCCTCAAGAGCTAAGGAAAGCTAAAGCAGAAGATTTTGTTAATTTAAAGCAAAGCAAGATGTCAGTGAAGGAGTATACCTTGAAGTTTTATTAGTTATCGCGGTATGCTCAGAGTTGGCTTATAGAATAAAGGCTAGAATGAGGAAGTTCACTTCCGGGTTGTCTTAAGAAGTAATTTTAGAGACTAAGCCTGCCTTGTTGAATAAGGACATGGATATCTCAAGGTTGGTTGTGTACATGCAATAGGTTAAGGAAGATAAGAAAAAGTAGGTATAGATAGGAGAGTGGAAGAGCAAGATGTTTAGATTTTCTAAGTAGGGTAGTGTCCAACAACAAAGTGGTAGGGAGGGTGGAAAGTTGTCCAAAAAGATGTGGGGCAATTCTAGTTTGTACTCGACGACTAGTGCTCTCTACCCAAAGTCATCAAGTGACAGGCCTTTTCATGGAAACAATAATAATTGGTCACAGGGTGACCAATCTCAGGCTAGAGGGGCCCAATCATCTTTATTTTATCTTCTTTGCAGAATTTGTGGTTGATTGCATCGGGGTTGCTGTGATAAAGTAAAGGAAAAGTTCTTCAACTGTGGTCATCTAGGGCACATGCTTAGAAACAGTCCAGTGGCCAAGATTGCTTCTAGGCAAATAAGGTTTTGGTTTTCTCTTCATCAGCTCTGGCACCAAAGGGCGCACCATTTGGCTTCGGTACTGGTCAAAACCAACTATATTCTCTCATTACACATTAGGATTCTAAGGCATCGCCTGATGTCATAATTGGTATGTTGAAATTATTTTCCCGTGATGTGTACTTTTCACTTGATCTGGGGTCCAGTATTTCATATGTGACCCCATTTGTGGTGGTACATTTTGGTTTTGGTCCCAATGTATTTCAGACCTTTTTTCTATTTCTACCTCGATGGGTAACTCTATTATGTCTAGAAGAGTCTATTAGAGTTGTTTGGTATCTTTGGGTTGTCGGGAGACATTGGTTGATCTGTATGAGTTTGACATAGTGGAATTCAATTTCATATTTGGGATGGAATAATTTCACTTGTTCTATGCTTTTATAGACTGTCGAACTTATAAGGTCACCTTTAAATTCCCTCATGAGCCGATTATTGAGTGGAAGGCTAGTTCCCTATCTCCTAAGTGTAGGTTCATATCATATCTTAAGAGGTCAGTGATTAATATCCAAAGGGTGTCTCTATCATCTGGTCTAGGTTAAAGATTCTAACTTGGATGGTCCTTTACATTTTGTCCCGGTTGTGAATGCATTTCTTGTGGTTTTCCCTAATGACCTTCTTGATATCTTTCTTGATATGGAGATTGACTTAGGCATTTATCTTGATTCAGACACTCGTCCAATTTCTATTCCTATATATATAATTTCTCCAGCTGAGTTAAAGGAGCTTAAGGAGCAATTAAAGGATCTTTTAGACAAGGGTTTCATCCATCCTAGCGTGTCTCTATGGGGTGCACCGATATTATTAATTTATAAGAAGGATGGTTCCCTTCGGATGTGTATTAATTATCAACAGTTGAATAAGGTGATGGTAATGAATAAGTACCCTCTTTCATGGATAAATTATTTTTTTGATCAGCTATTAGGTGCTAAGTTTTTCTCTAAGATCGACCTTCGATTATGGATATCATTAGTTAAAGATTAGGGAGGCGGATATCCCTAAGAATTCCTTTTGCACCCTATATGGGCATTTTGAGTTTCTAGTCATGTCTTTTGGGTTGACCAATGCCCCACGGTATTCAAGGACTTGATGAATAGGGTCTTACATTAGTTTCTAGATTTTTTCATCATTGTATTCATAGAAGATATTCTGGGGTACTCTAAGAGAGAGGTGGATTATACCAATCATCTCTACATTATGTTGAGAACTCTAAAAGATCAATAGTTGTGTGCCAAATTTTTGAAATGTTAATTTTAGTTGAACAATATCACTTTTCTGGGTCTTGTTATTTCTAGTGAAGGGATCATGGTGGATCCAAAGAAAGTTACATTGGTTACGAAGTAGCATAATCCCATGACTCCAATCGATATTAAGAGGTTCTTGTCTTTATCTTATTAGTATAGGAGGTTTGTGGAAGGTGTTTTGACTATAGCTTCCCTATTAACTAAGTTAACTTAGAGAAAGGTATAGTTCTTGTGGTATGATGCTTGTAAGGGAAGTTTCAAGAAGCTAAAGGATAAGCTGAATTCAGCTCTGATCTTGACTTTGCCTGAAGTAATTGATGAATTTTTTGTCTATTGTGATGTGTCCTATGTGGTGCTTGGTTGCATTTTGATGCAGCATGACAAGGTGATAGATGATGCCTGTAGACAGTTGAAGATGCATAAGAAGAATAATCCAAATCATGATGTTGAATTCCTGGTTGTGGTGTTTGGAGTGAAAATCTGGCCTCACTATTTGTATGGGGTGCATGTAGATATCTTTTTTGATCATAAGAGCCTACAATACATGTTTACCGAGAACAAACTTAACGTCAGGTAAAGTAGATGGATTAAGCTGCTGAAGCATTATGACATGAGTCTTTACTACCATCAAGGTAAAGCTAACGTGGTTGCTGATGCTCTTAGCACTTTATCTATGACGACACTAGCTCATTTAGATGAGGGAAAGCGACAGTTCGTGAAATATATTACCATTTTGTTAACCTTGGAGTTTGTCTCTTGGACTGTTAGGATGGTGGTGTGTTTGTGCAAAAGGTGGTGTAGTTATCTCTTAGTTAACCAAAATAAAGAAGAAACCGGTACTGGATCCTATATTGATAAGGATTAAGGGTGAGATAGGTGGGCATAGAGTGAAGTTCTTTATGATCAGTGGTTATTGTAACTTACGGTATAAAGTAAGATTATCTGTTTTCGATGTAGATGAATTGCGGGAGAGGATTTTGGCTGAGGTGCATGAGTCGTGTTATGTTATTCATCCTGGTTAGATAAAAATATATCAAGACCTTAAGGAGATATATTGGTGGAACAATAGAAAGTTGGATGTTTCTAGTTTTGTGTCTAAGTTCATGTTTAGCCAACAAGGGATAGTGGACCACATGAGGCCCGGAGGATTGTATCAAGAAATTGAGTTGCTGGTGTGGAAGTGGGAAGTGATCAATATGGATTTTATTGTTAGTCTTCCTTGGTCTCGGAATAAGATCGATTCATCTTGGATCATCATGGATAGGATGGCAAAGTCTGCTCACTTCTTGCCAGTGAGGACAAATTTCTCGATCGAGTATTAGACAAGGATGTACCTCCAAGAGAATGTTAAGTTGCATGGGGTACCTATTTCTATCATCTCGGATAATGTTACACAGTTTTCAACTTACTTTTGGCAGTCGTTTCAGTTAGGTTTGGGGACCAAGTTGAGTCTAGTTACTGCTTTCCACCTGCAGTCGGATGGGAAAGCAACAAAACCTATTCTTACATTGGAAAATAGGGTTTGAGCTTGTTTGATTGACTATGGTGGTAATTGGGTTGAACACTTAACCTCTTATAGAGTTTGCGTATAAAAATAGCTACCATTCTAGCATTGGAATAGATCCATTTGAGGCCTATATGGTAGAAAGTGTAGGTCTATAATTTGGTGGTTCGTGGTTTGTGAGGTAAAGATGTTTGGCCTGGATATGGTTCACCAAGCCATGAGGAAGGTCAAGGTGATTCTGGATAGGCATAAAGCTGCCCAAAGATGCAAAAAGTCCTATATGGGTGTAAGGCATAAGATGTTAGAGTTTGAGGCTAGGGATAGGGTGTTCTTGAAGGTATCTCCCATAAAGGGAGCGATGCATTTTTGGAAGAAGGGGAAGGTTAGTCTCCAGTATGTTGGTCCATACGTGGCTTAGAGATGGTTTGGCAATGTTGTGTATGAGTTGAAGTTGCCTTCTAGCTTGAGCTCCATTCACCTAGTGTTTCATCTTTCTATGTTTAAGAAGCGTGTGGGTGATCCTTCGCAAATTGTACACCTCAAGGATATTGTTATTTTGGATTCCCTATCTTCTGAGGAGGTCCCGATTGAAATCTTGGATCGTCAAGTTCGTTGGTTGTGGACCAAACACTTGGCTTCGATAAAGGTTCTGTGGAGGAACCACAAAGTGGAAGAGGCTACATGGGATGTTGAAAAGGATATGAATTCCAACTATCCATTCCCTTTTCCCATTTAAGAGAATTGTCTTTAAGGTATATGTTGTTCTTAACATCCTTATTTTTTGTCTTTGTTAAAGGAATATTGTGAATTCCTTGGTATCCTATTTTTTGTATTAAAGGTAAGATTAGAGATGTTTGGTGGTTTAAATCGTGCTAGTCACTGCCTTTTCCTATCATTTGAGGATGAATGATCCAAGTGGGGGAGAATTGAAACACCCTGGGTTTTGTCCCATGGAAATTTTCTAAGCTTTGAGCTCAAAGCCTTGATTATGACATGACCATACGAGTCATATGGTGTGGTTATGGGTCAGGTGACCCAAATTGTAAGGTGTCCAGTGAATGGTGATTGGGTTTCTATTGTAGTTACGAGTTGGTTATACGATTTGTTATGGGTGGTGATGAGTCATTAGGATGACCCTTAATCAAATCAGAAACTTAGTTAGTTGACTTGGCTCTGAGTAAGAGTGGCTCAGTAGGAGTCGTTAGGATTGGTTACGAGTCATAAGGATATGTGGTAGGTTTTCCAGTGTCTAATACCTTGGATTTAATATTGGATATGCCATGACCCAAACCAGGGCCTTGTCGTAATGGGCATCCCAAGTCCATCCGGGATAGGAGAACGCCTTGTTACCCAACCTAACAAACCAATATATACTCTGAGTTGGATGAATTCCGAACATATAGAAAGATAGAGTTACTTCTAACTCAAAGACTTTGGGACAGGTCCATAGCCAGGACCGACCCAATTGAGTCAACCATTACACCAACCAGCCTACCAAACCAACCAGACTAACCAAACAACCAAACCAAGACAATAACTTACTATGCAAAATGGAACAATAAGAAATCAAATGTGGTCCAACAAGGTTAGCCCCAATACCAATGTCAATACTAAGGCTGAGACCACTACAGACACCGTCCACACTAACCTATAGTAGTTCCACAAAGCCTCTAACCGAAAGTAAAATAATATCTGATTTGGACATGCCCCCAACCAATCCCAAAAAAAATGTCAATAAAATAACCAAAGTATGTAAATACATCCATGGTATATAATGGATCCTTCCAGAATATGGAACCTCACTACTTCAATCTAACCAAACATATACTGAATTTGATCACTAAGTAGGAGGAGTAGAATCGTCGGTTCCTGCATAGCATGGGGATACAGCCGTCCGAAGATGGGTTAGAGGGTGAATGATATCATACAATCAGGATAAGGATAAAATAATGTTAACCTTTAAAACCAAGTAAACCAACCATATGCATTCACAACCATACATAGATGTATATCCATGCCAAGAAAGGGAATCATTTTTAGCATGAATTTAAAATCATTAACCTGGGTATGTATAGATTAACCATCCTAGAACCACCCACGGGGTTATATGGGTCCAGTGTCACCCCTAAACTAGCCCTGATGCATGTAGCAACATGAACCAGAGATACTATAGGAGTAGGGGATTCCAAAGTAACCTTAGCACTCCATGATATATATGTACAAGTGTACTTAGGGGATTCCCGTATACCCTATAAGTATCATATATGGTCGCTATGACCAACCATCATATCAGCAAACATGAGTTTTTAGTGTCCGTCTATTGGAATCACACACCTTCACGGCTAGCTATCACACTCCAGCCATTATTGCACAATTAAAACCTTTACACACAACCAACCACCATTTCCATTTATTATTAACCAAAGCAATAAGTAGTAGTATCTTCATACCGACAATAGTTTGCAAGCAATGTCCTTAGCCAACCTTTTTAAGATGAAGGGATTCACATGGACCCATAGATTACATTAATAAGTTGCTTAGGGGATTCCCTTGTACTCCATAAGGCTTTCAATTTGACCAACCATTACCAACAAGATCTTACCATTTAACCATTCCAAACTATTTAAACCATTTATACCATTTACGTTTCCATTACCAAGTTATACCATGAAATAGTTTCTTTAAATGTCCAACAATATAGTAAAAGCATTTTCATAGGCATTTTATCAAACATTTTGAGGGCATAGTGTCTCCACATCCAAAACCAAATACCAATTAACCACTCTCATGAAACAAATTGTTCAAACAACCATTAAAACATGTAAGTCCATAATTAAATCATGGGAAAACCATAACCAAGCAATTATAATAAAAAATCCCAAGATATATTTGAAAACCCAAAATCGTACAACATCTATGCCTTGAAAACAATTCATAAAACATACCTTTAGTTGGAATTAATAATGATAGAGGAGTACATTGATTAGATTACGTATATCAAGGAGAGAAATCTCCCATATAAACCCCAAATTGATCCTCTAGATGAAATCCTAGCCTTTCTTTACCCAAGAGCCTTTGAGAGAATATAAGATTGTTTTAAGAGAGTTTGAGTGATTTCAAATAGGTTAAATAATGTCCCAAGAGTGATATAAGTGGTAGGGCCTAAATTGGTTGAAAGGGGGAAATGTCTATATTCCCCCTGCTCATTGTATAAAATTCCCGTAGTATGGCACGACCACCCCACCCTAATCGTACCCTAGGGTACTAGTGGTACCCTAGACTCATATCCTAGACCTCTCTTTGTACTCCAACACTTTCCAACATATGAACATCCAAGCCAAACCATACCCAATCATACGATTAGTAACATGAAATTGTACCTTACATATAATATGATCACCTAGGCCAATCTTTAAGGTAACATGTGATTGACACCTTCCCATTAGTAACCTAACATACGACTAACATGATTCAATATTACCCTGGATAAAAACTAATCTAACCCACCAACCTAAAGTGGTTAACATACGACTAAAACTATACCAATCTTAATCCATCATAAGACTAGTAACCCTAGTCGTATGATGTCCAAAAACCAAAATCTAAGAAAATTTTCTAAGGGTAAAAAACCAGGATGTTTCAGTCTCCCCCACTAGGATCATTCATCCCCGAATGCTGGGCAAAGTTGTACAAGCATGATTCGCAGTCCAACACCTCGACTCTAACCATTAACTAAGTTAGAAAACAATGAAGCAAGGATTTTAATATATCCTTTAACTAAGTTAGTAAAAAAGTATGATTAAGAACAGATACCTTCCACAAAAATATCCGGAGCTGAAAACAAATGTGGATACTTGGACTTCATGTCCTCTTCAACTTCCTAAGTAGCTTTTTTTCACATTGTAGTTTCGCCATAGAAACATAACCAAAGCTCCATCCTTGGTCCGCCACCGACGAACCTGCCGATCTAATATCTCAACCGCGATATCACCATAAGACAGAGAATCTAAGATACCCAATCCTTTCAAAGGAACAACCGAAGAAGGATCACCAATATACTTTCTCAACATAGATTCATGAATTACCGGATAAACAAAGTTCAAACTATAGGGCAAATCCAATTCATATGTAACATTACCAGCCCTCCTCAAAACCACATAAGGACCAATATATTGGGGACTAAGCTTCCTCTTCTTTCCAAACCGCTTTACTTCTTCATGGGAAACACCTTTAGGAACACTCTATATCTAACCTCAAACTTCAAGTCCCTATGAATTACATCAGCATCAGACTTTTGGCGACTTTGGGCAACCTTGAGCCTATCCCAAATCACCTTCACCTTTTATATGGCCTGGTAAACAAAATCCAAGACAAACATATCCTCCTCACCATGCTCGAACTACCTAATAGGAGATGTACACCTCCTACCATACAATGCTTTAAAAAAGGGCCATCCAAATGCTAGAATGGTAGCTATTACTGTAAGCAGACTCTACAAAAGGTACATGCTTAACCTATTTACCACCAAAATCAATCACATATGTATGAATCATATACTCCAACATGTGAATGGTACTTTCTGCTTTCCCATCCATTTGCAGTAGGAAGTAGTACTCATACTAACCTTAGTGCCCAACCCTTTCTGAAATAACCGCCAGAAATAAGATGAAAGGTGTGTACCCCGATTAGAGATAATTGGAATAGGTACCTCATGCAGCTTCACAATCTCATGAAGATACAACTTTGTATAATCCTAAACTAAAAAGTTAGTCCTTACTGGAAAAAAGTGAGCCAACTTTGTCATCCTATCCATAATGACCCACACCAAATCAAATTAATTTTGTGACCAAGGGAGATCTGTAACAAAATCAATGTTGATCACCTCCCATTTCTATTTGTGCAACTCAATTTCATGAGACAAACACCCAGGACTCATGTTCTCAACCATTCCTTGTTAGAACGCCATGCATTTGGCCACAAAGTTAGACACATCTCTTTTTATTCCATTCCACCAATATATCTCCTTGAGATCATGATACATTTTTGACAAACCAAGATAAACAACATAGCATGATTCATAAGCCTCGACCAATATCCTTTCTTACAGACCATCGACATTTGGAACACATAACCTCCTTTGGTACCTCAAGGAACCATCACCACTGATCTCAAATATCATCACCTTTTTCCCATCTATATCAACATTGATTTTATTAAGACAGGATCCAACATTTTATTCTCCTTCATCTCTGCCCCAAGAGACAACCACACCACTTCCATTACCAAGAAACCACCATTATCGGTGTCTAAAAAGAGAACTCTAAGATTATCCAAGTAGTGAATAGCTTTCACCAACTCCCGCCTCTCCTTATCCACATGAGCTAATTTTTTCATGGACAACCTGCTAAGAGCTCATATTATGGTCATTAAGAAGCTCAAGACACCTGCTCTGCCTGAGATTAAGCTCCTTTTAAGTGAACAGATATTCTACTCTTATGATCAGAAAAGTTGTCCATGTGCAGTCCATACAAATAGTGCCACTAGATTTTCAAACAAAATACCAGTTACAATAGCTCCAAATCATGAATAGGATAGTTCCTCTCATGCATCTTTAATTGCCTAGAAGAATAGGCAATCACCTTTCCATGCAACATCAGAACACAACCAAGTCCCAAGTGAGATGCATCACAGCAAACCACAAAGCTCTGAGTGCCTTTCAGTAATGTCAAAACATGAGTCGAAGTTATCTTATCTTTTAGCTTCTTGAAACTACACTTACAAGCATCTGACCAAGAGAACTTTACTTTCTTCTAAGTAAACCTTGTCAATAAGGACGGTATCATAAAAAAACTTTCCACAAACCTCCTATAATATCCCGCCATACCTAAGAAGCTCTGAATGTCGGTTGGAGTCGTGTGTCTAGGACACCTCTTAACCACTACAATCTTTTGTAGATCTACCATGATCCCCTTACTAGAAATAATATGACCCAGAAAAGATATAACATTAAACCAGAACTCACATTTAGAGAATTTGGCATACAACTATTGTTTCTTCAAGGTCTGCAATACCTCACGGAGGTTATTGGCATAATCCACCTCACATTTAGAATACACCAAGTTTTCATCTATGAACATAATGACAAATAGATCCAAAAACTAAGGAAAAACCCTATTAATCAGATTCATTAATGTCGTAAGGGCAATAGTTAAACCAAACAAAATAACCAAGAAATCAAAGTGCCCATACCCGGCACAAAAAGTTGTCTTAGGGATATCCACCTCAATAATATTAAGCTGATGATATCCATATCAAATATCAATCTTATAAAAGAATTTGGCACCTTAAACCTGATCAAACAAGTCATCTATCCTATGAAGGGGAGACTTGTTCTTAACTATCACCTTATTAAACTCTCGGTAGTCAATACACATCCAAAAGGAACTATCTTTATTAGGCACAAATAACACCGTTGCACCCTACATAGATACACTAGGACAAGCAAAACCTTTATCCAAAAGATCCTTAAGTTGATCCTTGAGTTCTCTCAACTCAACTGAATACATTTGATGTCGCAAAAAACTCAACCTTTACTAGAAGTATAATGTGGTTGATTGCAAATATAGTAACCCAACAAGGTTGGTGTCGATCCCACAGGGAAAAGATGAATAGTTCCTTTCCTTAATGTAATCCACAAACAGTACAGGAAAGTAAACGGGGGGATTTGTTATCAATTGAAAATAGTAACCTATTCTTAAGTGTTGTTGAGTTGAAATCACTATTATACGAACGCTAGGTCTGTTTTCCCTCTGGCTTCTCAACAATGTAAATTTCTTGTGTTCAACCCAATTATTCTATTGTCCTGTATGCAAAGCCTACAACATAGTTATTATCCCTTGCTTAGAAGATAAATTTCACCCTTTTTGACTTGGTTATAATCTCAGGGTGTTGCCTTATTTCCCCTTGCTATGGCCTCAGGTATACTTGGTTATCGTATCGCTGTCTTAATATTTTTTCCTAATCACAAGCTTCTTGGTTACAAAATGGATACAAATACAAATAATATCAAGATACTGCAGCTACTTAAGGCTAATTAATGTGAAAAAGAATTGAGATACATGCACAAATCCTAGACCAATTGATTCCCACACTTCCTCGACGTAGCTAATCCACTACGGTTCCCACACCCCTAGCTAAGGAGAGTAACCGCTCATGTTTGTGCAAGAAACTATGGTTATCAATGAAGAACACATAAATTTAATTTTCAAAGAATAAGATGAATAAACTCTAAAGTCCTTAATTAAATAAAACCCTTAAATCTCTTAAACAATTATGAAAGTATGTAATAATATGTAAAAGCGCGTAAAAAAATGTCACAATGCATAACCTAATAAAATATAAAGCCTGAGTATTTATAGTATCTCAAAATAACATAAAAATCCTATTAAAAATAGAAAGGTAAATTTAAGTCAATAGTCGGTACGACTCGATCTTCATTCGTATCCTCAGCTACGAGTCATACCTGCCTTGTCGTAATGAGTCATACCTGCCTTGCCGTAACCATTCTAGTGTCTAATATTACTATGGATTCAATTCTCTATTCAACTTATGAGTTTGGATTATGAGTCATAACTCTGAATATGACTCGATTTCTTTATCCGTATCCACCCTGGACTTCAGTCTTTTTCGATCTTAAACACTGGTTTGTATACGATATCCTTATATGAGTCATACCTAGACTTATGACTCTTATCCTTCTGATACTTCCATTCATGGATAGTATCTTAGATTTTGTTATGTTCGTGGCTTCAGCATACGACTCGTATCTTGGCTTACGACTGAGATACTTTAGTCGTATCTTCCTCATACTTTATTTCTCAATTTGGCTTTTGGTTCTATTCCTTATATGATTCGTATTGAAAGGTTACGATTTAATGGATGGCCCATATACTGATCAAAGTTAGGTCATTTTTAGGTCTTTTTCTCTTCTTTTTTTTTTCATTTAAACAATGTTATAAACCTGTTTTACCTACAATTCATACCAAAGTGCATCATATATAACAAAAAAACCTAAGTTCACACATAAATTCATGATTTTAAGCATCAAAAGTATTGTGTTTCAATGCCACATCAACTCCCTTAACTATTCCTTTTGAATGTCCTCATGTAAACTAAAACAAATACTCTTTCCTAACCTAGAGGCAATGCATAAAATAGGAAGATATCAAAAAACCCATGGAAGTGATTTTGGATTAAATATCAATCTTGTTGTTCCTCTCTCAATTTTCAAATTTTCAATTCATGCGTACGTACAACAATTCTGCATATATAGAAACATGAAAGAATCTGATGATGGCATTATATTAGGAATAAATACATAGGCATAGACATGATTTACATTCATCAAACAATCTAGCAACCTATCAATATAACCCATGTGCACTCACAGTCAAAGAAACCTCATTAACTCCTCATGGATAGACTCCTCTATTCAGGGATATACAAATGACTCTCTCACAAAAAAGTATCATCGGCGTGCACAAAATATCATAATCTTGCCCTTATTCTCTTTTCCTAAGTTGTTAGACTGTTACAGTAGGATCACTAAAGGACATTATTTGGCTTATAACATAAGCTTAGGGATGGTATTGTATGCATGGATTTATAAAGTGACTAAGCCTCCTTGACACGACGCTCTTTTTAGGGTCCACTATTTTTTACTTTTTTTATTTCTACCCTTACTCTCTTTTTTCTTTAGAGCACATTCCACTTGGGTCAGGTGTGCTTTCTATCACTTACTTTTCTTATTCTTCTTCTTTTTCTATACCTTACATACTTCCTTCTTTTCTTTACATCACACTTGTGCATGTTTCAACTTATTTCCCTTGTACACACTTTTTTTTCATTCTAG
The DNA here is from genome assembly GCA_030864215.1 of Capsicum pubescens. Taxonomy (NCBI): domain Eukaryota; kingdom Viridiplantae; phylum Streptophyta; class Magnoliopsida; order Solanales; family Solanaceae; genus Capsicum; species Capsicum pubescens. The sequence continues at coordinate 277,187,419 of CM061543.1, read as the reverse complement.
ACTTTCTCTTCGCACCCCTATAATATCCACCCTCAAATTAGGTGATTTTCCTGAGTTGAGGTGCACAGTGTACCCAGGAGTACCAGGGCCAAAATATATTCATTATTAGTTAAATGGGAAGGTGATAGGTGTAACAATAACAATTAGTCTATTAAAGCTCAAAAATTTGGATCAAGGGGATTTGTACTTTTGGTTCAAGCATTTTAGTCTTAAGTGGACTCACACAAACATGGTTTATGATCATTTCCTACCTAACTATCCTTACAGCTAGGAAAAAGCAACCGGGCAAGTTCTGGATTCCAACACAACTAGGAACTAGTAAACCTTACATGCATACTTGCACAGGGCTATATTACTAAGTACTAGTTATCAAACTATGGAATAGTTTTGTAACACACCAATTTTCTGAACCGGAATACTACACGGTGCCCGTAACCCTGAAGGACCACAAGATAACACATGACTGATATTTGTACCTGAGCACTAAATAACCATACTATAAAATATACGGAAACATAATACTGTAAGTTCATAAGGTTCAAATCAGAATAAACATATGATAAAATAATGTCTGAAAATTATATAAGAATACCAACACAAATCTGAAATAACTGTCTAACATGCTATAGTCTGAAAGCAACTAACTGTACTAAATAAGGACTTGAAGGAACATGTCTCCAACTAACTACATCAACTAAAATGATAAATAAAGTAATAATCATATCATCCTCGAATAAAGAGGACTCACTGCTGACACTGACTGCCGAAATTTGTAATGCTACTGCTTCTCTAAAACTCATGCCTCTGAACCTATGGTGTAACATTAAAAGAAAACACCATAGCGTAAATACGTTAGTACGACTGCATGTACTGAGTATACGAGTGAGGTAGTCTATATGCAAAGGGTTTATATGCATGAACAATGCTGAATGATATGAATGTGAGAATACATACATGCACAGATAACTGTAACTGAACTCGTAGTGATACTATCTACTGAGTCTGAATACTGACACATGAGTTTACTGATACAGAGATACTGAATGATTGAGCTTACTGATATTGATATTTGGGTCACTAATAAGTGAGGAACTGATACTGTATTATGGAATACTGAGAGACTGATATTATATTACTGATAAGTGAATGATCATTTTTGATAGTTCTGATTATGAAAAAATGGTTTGATTGACTGTATTTGATAGTCTTGAAACTGAATACTGATAATATGGTTTACTGATATCTAGCATGACTGATAAGTGAGTTCTGATAACTGATATAAATGATAACATGAATGATTGTATCTAACAGTCCTAAATCTTATAGAACTAACTGAGTTTCGTACTGTATTTGACAGTCCTAAAAACTGAAGAACTATCTAAGTTCTATTGCAGAGCCTAAACGACTGTATCTGAAAGTCCTTATTCTGTAGCTGAAACTATGGGAGAATTCATCTAACCAATATGCCCTGAATATACTTCAATAGCTAAATTGGGGTCCAATCTGTACCCTGATTGGAAGGGTTCCAATACCGTGCAACAGGTAAAAAAAAGCTGGGAGTGACCCTCAAATCTGGCAGTGTCCGCATAAGAGAACAGCGGGTATCCGCCTCATCAACTCTAAAGTTAGTAGTGTTGATGTCTCAACCTATGCTAGCTACATAGTTCTGTAACACAAGGATTGCTTCTAGGAATCTCACCCTTAATCTGGCAGTGTGGATTCCCATCCTTGGCTTTACTCGGTGTTGAATCCTACTCCTATATGAATAGACATTGAACACAAATACTGAGCTGAGTTACTGACTTCTGTTGACTGACGAAATACTACTTACGACTGACTGAGTTCATAAGATTTTTGAGAATACTGAGTCACTATATTTTTCCTGAGTCACATGACTGACTAAGTTCTATGGAACATGGATTGACTGTGGATATTGTGAAAACATGACATGGATCTAGGCACACAGCTATATTTTTTGGGTACAAGTACCCCCAGGACTCGATGGAAGGAAACTGACACAACATGATAATTCTTGATCATTGGACTAAAGTCCACAGTTCATAACATCATAACATGAAGATTTCTACTATACATGGTTCTTGCAAATCCTATACATGAGAGGGATTTCATACAATCAACATGCCATGAGTTCATAAATATAGTTTCATAGTCATCCCATCAATATTCACAACCATATTATGAACATCTCATACAACATCTTCAATTCAAGACAATAGCATGGAAATTATGTTGAATATGAGCATGGAGCATGGACTAGTCATTTAGGACCTATTATGTCATAAAATCATGATTTCTAGTATCTTAGGTATTTTCACAAACACCTTACTTGCACATATTAGGAATAGGTGGATTCATGAAGATTACAAGTATTCAACCACCAATTTCACATATTTATACATCATATACCACCATGGTTTCGCACAAACATACAAAAATCCCATCTTGGGCATCATCCAACTTCAACAACATATATTCATGGTTCTTAATTTAAAAGAAGGTTCCTGAGATTTATGGTTGAAAGGGATCAATAAATCAAAACTACGCATACCTTAGATTAAGAATCCGTAGAAATTTACTGTGATCTTGACTTGAATCTTGAAACCCCCAATTAAACCCTTACTTGTTCTTGATAATCTTGGAGAGAAATGGAGAAAAAAGAGTATATTCTGGTCTCAAATTTCATTAATCCCGTGTTATGGAGTATATATAGGGGTGGAAGGTGACCAAAATGCCCCTAAAGAAAGAGAGAAAGATGTAGTTGTCCCTCTGTTGACTGTCTGACAGGCTAAAGTAAATTGATCATAACTTTTTACTCCAATGTTCAAATTGGATGAAACTAATTGCATTGGTAAGAAGACTCAAATATATTTCCATTAATATATAGCATCTCTAACAGTTCATTATATACAGGAAGTTATGATCATTTGAAGTTGACTAAAATTTTGACCTGAAATGCACCCGAAATGTGGGAGTATTTCAAACTAGTGAATTAGCCACTGAAATGAGCCCAAAATGCACCCGGAATGTGTCCAATGCATACTAGGAGCTTTCCCCATCGCAACGCAACTTGAAGAACCAAAAACGGAGGTCGAAAAGGTCATCAAATATATTCCCAAAGTTAGGAGGTCTAAAATGAGATTAAGTGTTGAACGTGAATACTTATCAAAATTTTTATAAGTGTTGGAATCTCTCATGGAGCTTTACGAGCTGAATTTGACATGCGATTTTTATGGGGTCATACAATATCTCTCCCTTGGGAACATTCATCCTCGAATGATACTGATTCAGAGGGGAAATAATAAGCTGGACATGAGCTGAAGAAGAATGAGTAAAACATGATTTCATGACTGATATGACTGATAAGATGAATTTATATCATACTTGACATGCATATCTGATGCATGATTCTACAACTGATCTGATACATGAATGCATAACTGAATAGGCAATGGTTCATAGTACCAAGCTTATAATGGGAACGTAAGCATCAATTTGGATACCAAGTTTAGAACTGAAATCTGAACATAAAACTAAATGAGTTCAGGGAAGACTGTTACCCTGAACTGAACATGCTGATGAGCCTGAGATTTATTACCAATTATGCCTAAGCAAAAATATGAGAACCTAACTGAGTATGGAACATGATGTATAAACTAAATATCATTATCTGAACTGAGTCTGTAACATGTGACATGGACTGAGTATCGTGAACTAAACTGAGCCATTGAGTATATGGCTTACGATTGAGATTTTAGAGCTAGAGGGTCAACTTATGAGTACCCTTTCCTCAAAACTAGAATCACTAAGAGAAAGAGAGCGACATGTTTATGTCATGAAGGTTCGGGGAATTAGAGCGTATCTCCCCCTTAGGACACTATGTCCCTTGAAGAAGGCTAGACTGAGTTTGCCGAAATATTAAAAAAAAAATGAGGCGATGAACAAGGCACCTAGGAACTGAATCATGACTTATTATTTGGGTTCTGAAGTTAAGGCATGATACATGAACTAGGCTAAGATTGCATCTACATGTTTGGTTTATCTGAGAATGGTTTCATTCATGAGATTTCAGATAGTGTGAATAGATGGAAATATAGAAAATCAAAATGCATGAACTTGTTTGTTTGAGACTAACACATGCTGAAAACTCATACAGGGAGAAAGAGAATCTTGGCCTTATTTGAGCAGGACATCAGAATAGGAGATCGCTACATGACGGGGATTCTTGTATTAAGAGGCAAGGCCTATGAATCATTATTTAAGATGAAGTGGCTAAGCCCCCTGCACTGCAACGGAGACTACTAAAAAGATTTATGTAGGTGTTGATCATGAATGTATAGATATACTGACTTATCTCATTAGCTGAATAACTAGTAGCTGAATACTAGATCTGTAAAACTGAACTCTACTTAGTCTAGATAGCTGGACTGAGATTATAGATTATAACACATAAGAGGTAAGGGATAACTGATTAGCATGAGGTGACTGAGCATGAATTTCATGAAAACTGTATTATTTGAAAATGCAAGACCAAGCGTATCACATAATTTGAAAATATTCCATAGTCTGAGGTATCGAAATACCTATAACTGAATAACTGATAACTGTACTCTATGGTCAAGCAAGTCTGAAACTGAACTATGTTTCTAAGATGAATACTGATCTGAAGTTGAACTATAACTAAGACTGTAACTGGGACTATTTTTAGAACTGAATACTGGTTTCAGATACTAGACAAATGTTGATTACTTATACTAGAATATTAAAATACTAAACTCTAGGACTGAAACTTATTACTGAGTACTGAATGCTTAAACGATAAATGAGATGGTAACTAAGTTTTGATGGCCACGAGATGAGGACTGACATAATTCAAGGATTTTAATGTACACTTACACTCGGTACTTTCCCAGCTTCTAAAAACAATCTCTCGCTAGCCTTTTACTTGCACACTAATATGACATTAAAGCCTATTTTCTTAATTGCACCTTTGTGTAACATTAGCAAGCAACAATATTCTCTTAACATGAAATATTTACTCTCACCCATCTAAGCACTGTTTATCACTACACTGATTTCAGAAGCAGAGCTCACTGAAGGGTTAAAATCAGAAGGACCTGAAGCAAGAATGGATTTAAACTGAGCTTGACATATGATTGAAACTTTGAGGAATAAAATATCAATAGTATAGATTTACCAATAAGGTCTGAACTGAGGATATTTGTAAGGTAGTCTGAATGTATCTGATCTGTAGAGGCATAGCATGAGTCATGGAAGCTGAGTATACTATAAAGCGTGACATGTGTACATGAGTCATTAGTTGCATGACCTGAGTTTGGAGTTTCTACGTTCATGAGACATTATTTGCAACACTGAGTAAACTAAAAGTGCACATGATTCTATGGAAAATGTGTGAATATAAGTTGTGTTCATGAAACTCAGATATGAAGCATGCATAAGCATCAGGCTGACTGAAGTACAAAACTTTGTACAGAGATAAGGATGGGTCAGAAATCAGCTTCCCTTACTACTTTTATATACATACTGGCACTACTACTGGAATCTTAGGGCCTGACTTGGTCACTTTCTCTATCATCTATCTGTAGGACTGTGAGATTCACTGCTTCTGTTACCTTAAAAGTAAGGTGGAGTTGACATGAGTGAATCATGATGAAAATCTACGTGAATTTCTTAAGGAACCTTTCTATAGCATGTTCTAAGAAATGAAAGAGGGGAAACTGTTCCTAAAACATCTCATAGCCTCCTGCACATAAGTGTGGTGCATAACATACCCATGTAGAAGACTCTACTAGATGTGGCTGTCAGACGTCCTAGGACACTATTGAACCTTAGGCTCTAATACCAAGTTTGTAACACCCCAACTTTTTGAACCAGAATGCTACACGGTGACCATGACTGCGAAGGACCACAATCTAACCTATGATTGATATCTGTACCTGAGCAATGAATAACCATACTGTAAAATATGTGGAAACATAATACTGTAAGTCCATAAGGTTCAAATCTGAATAAACATCTGATAAAATAATATCTGAAAATGGTATAACAATACCAACAAAAATCTGAAATAACTGTCTGACATGATATAGTCTGAAAGCCTCTAACTACACTGAATAAGAACTCCATCAACTGAAAACTAAACTGAAATGATAAATAAAGTAATAATGATATCATCCTCCAATGAAGAGGACTCACTGCTGGCACTGACTGCTGAAATCTGCAATGCTACTGCCGCTCTAAAACTCATGCCTCCGAACCTATGGTGTAACATTAAAATAAAACACCATAGCATAAATGCGTCAGTACGACTAAATATACTGATTATACGAGTGAGGTATGCTATATGCAAAGGTTATAAATACATGAACAATGCTAACTGATATGAATGTGAGAATACATACATGCACATATAACTGTAACTGAACTCGTAGTGATACTGACTACTGAATTTAAATGTTGACACATGAGTTTACTGATACTGAGATACTGAATTATTAAGTTTATTCATATTGATATTTGGGTCACTAATAAGTGAGGAACTGATACTGTATTATGGAATACTGAGAGACTGATATTATATTACTGATAATTAAATGATCATTTCTAACAGTTCTAATTATGAAGAACTGGTCTGATTGATTGTATCTGACAGTCCTGAAACTGAATACTGATAACATGGTTTACCGATATCTAGCATGACTGATAAGTGAGTTATGATAACTGATATAAATGATAACATGAATGACTTTATCTAACAGTTCTGAATCTGATGGAACTATCTGAGTTTTGTATTGTATCTAAGTCGACTGTATCTGACAGTCCTGAAAATTGAAGAACTATCTGAGTTCTATTACTGAGCCCGAATGACTGTATCTAACAGTCCTAATTCTGTAATGAAAACTGTGGGAGAATTCATCTAACCGACATGCCCCGAATGTGCTTCAATAGCTAAATCGAGGTCCAATCTATACCCTGATTGGAAGGGTGACTATACCGTGCCACGGGTAAAGACAAACTGTTAGTGACCCTCAAATATTGAAGTTTCCACATAAGAGAATGGTGGGTATCCACCTCATAAACTCTAAAGTTAGTAGTTTTGATGTCTCAACCTATGTTGGCTACATAGTTTTGGAACACAAGGATTGCTTCTAGGAATCTCACCCTCAATCTGGCAGTGTAGATTCCAATCCTTGGGTTCGCTCAATGCTGAATCCTACTCCCATCTGAATAAACACTGAACATGAATACTGAGCGGAGTTACTGAGTTCCGTTGACTGGCAGAATACTAGTTACGACTGACTAAGTTCATGAAATTTCTGAGAATACTGAGTTACTGCATTTTTCCTGAGTCACATAACTGACTGAGTTCTATGGAAAATGGCTTGACTGTGGATATCATGAAAACATGACATGGATTTAGGCACACATCTATATTTTTTGGGTACAAGTACCCCCAGGACTCGATGGAAGGAAACTGACACAACATGACAATTCTTGATCATTGGAATAAAGTTCACATTTCATAACATCATAACTTGAAGATTTCATACTACACATGGTTCTTGCAAATCCTATACATGAGAGGATTTCATATAATCAACATTCCATGGGTTCATCAATCTAGTTTCATGATCATCCCATCAACATTCACAACCATATTATGAACATCTCATACAACATCTTTAACTCAAGACAATAGCATAGAAATTATGTTGAACATGAGCATGAAGCATGGATTAGTCACTTAGGACCTATTATGTCATAAAAGCATGATTTCTAGTCTCTTAGGTATTTTCATAAACACCTTATATGCACATCTTAGGAATAGGTGGATTTATCAAGATTACTAGTATTCAACCACCAATTTCACATATTTATACATCATATACCACCATGGTTTCAGACAAACATACAAAGATCCCATCTAGGGCATCATCCAACTTCAACAACATAAATTCATGGTTCTTAATTTAAAAGAGGTTTCTTGAGCTTTATGGATGAAAGGGATCCATAAATCAACACTACGCATACCTTTGATTAAGAATCTGTGGAAATTTATGGTGATCTTGGCTTGAATCTTGAAACCCCCAATTGAACCCTTACTTGTTCTTGATAATCTTGGAGAGAAATTGAGTAAAAAAAGTATATTATCGTCTTAAATGTCATTAATCCCATATTATGGAGTATATATAGGGGTGGAAGGTGATAAAAATGCCCCTAAAGAAAGAGAGAAAGACGCAGTTGTCCCTCTATTGATTGTCTGACAGGCTGAAGTAAATTGATCATAACTTTGTACATCATTGTTCAAATTGGATGAAACCAATTACATTGGAAAGAAGACTCAAATATATTTATATTGATATATAGAAGATCTTAAAGTTCATTATATATAGGATTGTGATCTTTTGAAGTTGACTAAAATTTTGACTTGAAATGCGCCCGGAATGTGGGATCATTTCAAACCAGTGAGTTAGCCACTGAAATGAGCCCAAAATGCACCCGGAATGTGTCAAATGCGTACTAGGGGCTTTCCCCATCGCAACGCAACTTGAAAATCCAAAAACGGAGGTCGGGAAGGTCGTCAAATAAATTCCAAAGTTAGGAGGTCTAAAATGAGATTTAGTGTTGAACTTGAATACTTAGCAAAGTTTTTATAAGTGTTGGAATCTCTCATGGAGCTTTAGGAGATGAATTTGACATGCGATTTTTATGGAGTCTTACAAGTTTTGTCCTAAATTGCTCTATCCCGAATCCTAATGCCATTATTAGATACTCAATAGAATCACACAGCTATATAAATCACACAATTCTTATAACAATGATTTTGAGGGGGCTTAATATTTTTAATTTTTGAACAAAGTTCACACCACTTTTCATAATCTCATTTCAGACATCAGCATAAAATCTGCATGACTTCATCAATCACAAAATAAATATCAAAATTAGAGTCAAAATATTGAAATATATCCCAACTTTTCAAAAATCCATAAAAATCATCATCAAAAGTAAAAAATATTTGCTGCAATTGGCGTGCTAATATACTCCCTATCTCAGCTGCTTGCCTCAAACCTACAAGTCATAATAGACTTTAAGTTTTAGCTACATGAGAAATATTTTAAACTGCTCCCAAAATTTTTGGTACCTCTACCCCCAACATAAAAAGTTTAGATTGTCCCCAGTGTTATAAAAATAAAATATATTAAGGATTAGGGTCATCCCTAGATCTTGGAGAATCGACATCAATCTATGGGCCCTCGTATCGAGTTCCACTCTCATCCTCTATTATAACACCTGAGACTGGATCAATATTAGGAGGGGGCACAATATCAACTCCCTCATCATCCAAAACCATATCTCTCGAAACACCATCTCTTATATCCATCTGTTGAACCCATGTCTAATGGTCCTTATCATCCTTGATGCTATCAATTCTATGTTTTTTCTTTGCAACTCTAGTATAACACCCCGTACCTTTGGTCTAGAATTTACACTGCCGTTCCTACTCGTATAGACCTGAACCCAATGATTCCTTATTAATATATGTTTCATAATATTTATACTAGTGTGGGAAGTTTGTTGAAAGTGAAAAATATTCATATAAACCACCTAGAGCAAATTTGAGCTAAGAAACTTTGTTTCATCCAAAGTTTGGTATTCGATTCTATAAAGGTATAATTTGAACGTGTATAACTTTTGATATACGTGGAATGGTTTATATTAACACCCACCAAATTTTAGATAATTAAGTCCACTTTCCAACGATACCAATTTTGACATAATCCCATATCCGAGCAAAAAATTATAGCCATTTTTGTAAGAGGCAGTGAGGAGGAGCGATAAGCCCTCCCCGCAGGGCTTAGAGCACCGGACTGAAGCGGGCGTCGTGGTCTCTACTCTCCCAAACTAAGGGAACGCCTCCTAGTTCATTCACATTCTATTTTCAACTCCTTAAGGGTCAATGGATACTTTGGTCCTTCCCCTCAACCCCAAACGTACAAAGGACGATATATATCATCCAAAAGGGTAGTATTTGCCCATGTTCTTCAACATCAACACACCAAAAATCCTCCTTTTCCCCAAGAACGAAATCCAAAATCCTTTTCTCCAAGAATCCAAGGAGTTCAAGCTTTTTTCTCCAAATCAAGAATACTAAGGTATGTGGAGCTTTCCTAAAATCATTCGACATAAGTTTTATGGTTTTTATTAAGTTTAAAGATATACAATCATGTTTACTAAGAGGTTTTTTTATATTGTTTTGAATAGTATTTATTATGAACTTATTTGATGAAAGTGAATGTTTAGAACCTCTTTTTACGTATACATATGCATTTTTCAGTTTTGCAAAAATTAAATTGAGAGCATGAATGTTGAAACCCCTGCCTTGTTATGATACCTCTTTATTTCGCAAATTTTGGGTTTTTCAATTGCATATATTAAACCATGAGATAAGTGTATTACTATTATTTTGGACTTGATATTGATTATGAATTGAAAAGAGGGTTTTTTCTTGTTAATAAATGTTCAATGTGATAATTGAAAGAGTTATATGGATTTGTATAAAGTAATCGACCATCATGTGTTGTTGAAATATTTAAAAGGGAGAATCTTTGCATAAGCTTGCACATGTTTAAATATTTTTGGTGGTCAAATGATTGATTGATTAAAAAATATAAAGCAGAACATTATAAATAGTTTGAATGAGAAGAGTTGTGGAATGATACAAAATGAATGACTTACAAGTCGTGGTATGATGATACCCTGTTGTGAAATTTCCTTAACATAATAATAAAAGAGAGGTTTGTAAGTATAATGCATGTTTTCTTATAAAAGATTTAAAACTGGTCATTATAAGGGTTAGATGGTTACCCGAAAAAAGCACGAGTTGAAAGACTCTATGATGAAACCATTATTTACCGACATGGGGTTATGGTAGCATGATTTTTGGTCTTATGCACCTTGATTTATTTCATCCCAATTAGGAACTATGGTTCTTGTGCACTACCATGACATATTGATTTGATTGGGGATCATGGCATCATGTTGTGTGTTCTTATGTGTCTCCCCATACTAATACTACAATTCATGTGGTAAACATAGATTGGAGGCTTGGCTACCAATTCAAAGGAGGATTCCATATAGACTGTGGAATTACTGATTGTAAGGTGTACTATCTAGCTCAAAAGAATAACAAAGACCAGAGTCAGGATTTCAAGAAGGTGTTATGAAATTTATTAAATTATGCCCATGTGTTTTTGAAGGTTTTAAGATGACATATTTTTATGAAATGCTCTCACCTATGTTGTATATAAATGTATTCTATTTTTAGATTGTCTTTCATACAAGTACATTTTGTATTGACCCCCTATATTTTAGGATCTGAGGCTAAGTCCCGGGGTCCCACTAAGAAGTAGATCGGCCTATTTAGGCATTTGATGTTGGTGAGATTCCCTTGTTTTGGAAGGCCATATTTATGGGATATGTTATTTTATTTTGGATTATGGTCCGACTGGGGGCCTTATCCCAGTTTTTAGAATAATGTTGGTTTTCATATAGTTAGAGATTTTACAGACTTGTGTCATGTGTTTTGAATGTTATGAACTTAATGTCGTACTGTTCAGTCAAAGTAAGAGATTGACCATATTTCTGTTTATTATCTTTTTTGCATTCCTTTATAATACATGAATGTTGTGCATGATTGTAAGATAGACAAGGGCGCTTGGGCCTTTATGGTTTAGGATGCTCGTTGTGGCCAAGGCCTCGACTTGGGTCGTGATATTTGGCCTCTTTTTTCTTTTTTTTCTTTTCTCATCTCTCTTTCTCGGTCTGCTTTGCCAACTCATCCCTGGCTTTTCCCAAATATTCGACACCTCGACTATGGGAATTATAGTTTCTATAGTAGGCTCAACAACCATTGGCCTCTTGAATAACTCAGTGACCATCTTCTTTACCTCCACAATCTCGACTCTGATGTTGGAAATATTAGGAGCTTATCCACTAAAGAACTGCCGAGTAATCCTCTACTCAAATGCATCTAGGCGCTCTTGGACGCTCCTATCTTGTACCTCCAACTACCGAGTCATGTAAACTCTTACTCCGCCTTCTTTATGACTTACTTTTGTAGTCAATTTTGCTAACTGGTAACAACTTTTGTCCACACAACCTGAGAAATCATCATAACCCCGGGTGGCATACCCCTTGGCCTAAGTGTCACTGACTGGACTAGCGGTTGGTCACCGAAAGTAGCCATCGTATTTGTGGATGTAGTCACAGTCTGTGAACCTTCCTCAATAGACATATCTATAGCATGGGTGTCTTTCTGATCATCTTGTAAGAACACTCCCGCCATTGTATCTACAGCCTGCCTGACAAGTTTGGCGAGAGACTTTGTCACATCACAATTCAACCCTCTATCAAACATCCGCCAAGCCTCAATCTTCTCATAGATCCCATGTATATATAAAATTTCCACTTCCAAATAGATCTAAGTAATCAAGTAGGGGTAGGCCAATAGTTCTTTTCAACCCCTAATAGCCCTATCTCTTATCTCTCAGTTCAGGAACTCACCAATGTCGAATGCATAACCGATCATAAAATCAGATATCATAGATACCTGGGCCGAGCTCAAGACATCATCTCTAGTAGTTGGACACATCCTGTGTTGGGCTAGTGTCCACCCAAATTTACCCTCAAAGTTGAGGGTACCCTTCTTTATTTGTTTTGAATCTATAAAACCACCTTCCACCCAAGTAACATGTACTCCATTCGAAGCTATTTGCTCCACCATCCACCTAAACATCACCAGTTTATCCTCTATACCTATTGTTCTATTTGTGATCTTTCTCATCTCTTCCATTCTATAATACATCTCCCCTATATTTTTTTTTCCTTGATATTTAGACCCATATGGAAATCTCCCGATGGTACGGGGCAAAATATCCACTTTAACTCCTTGAATCATGAGGGATGTAATAGGGTCACCTTCCTTCCACTATATAACTTATGGATATTTTTGCTGAAGTTCTCCTTTATATGCAGCATAATACTCATGAACAAGAACCTCACTATATTTATTTGATTCTCTCCTCATCTAGACAAAACCATAGCACCTAAAGTGATCAGCGAACTTAGGTAACTCAGCCATCCCTGTAGTAGTCACTCGCCTCTCTGGATATAACACTCTTCTTATGTTACCTCCTCAAAGACAAGACAACCTCGATTTAAACATCTCGTGCATATTAGGGTATCTCTATCATTCAATGATGGGCACCAAAGAAGTGATTAATACAATTAGGGGGTTCTTTCTGTCTATTAGGGTAGCATCTATATTTGGCCTTTCATCTTCATTTGAACTCACTTCTGCTGAACTAGATCCAGCTTCATCATCATCATCCTCATCTTCATCATCCACAGGTTGTGGTGTGTGTAGAAGAGATACTATCATATTCTTTCTCCTTGGTATCTTTATTGGTGGTGTTTCTGACTCTTGGGAAACGAACTTCTTTCCCTTTGTCTTAGTATCTTCCTTTACTTTTTAAACAACTTCCGTTGATGTAGTTCTGTCACATTCTTCTTAAATGCTTTCTGTCTAGCTTTCGGATAAGCTGGTTTCTTCACTTTTGATCGGCTTTTGTTTGATAACTTTCTTAGAACTTGGTTTAGAGGATGCAACATTTTTTTGAGTCATTGTACCTACAAATACACTATTCTTAGTAACTAAACAAAGAAAACAACAACAAAATTTAAAACTAAAGTTCAATGTACTTTGTCATAGTTGGTACGAGTCGTGGGTACCGGTTGTATCTACTAGGTATGACTCACATGCTATAGTCGTATCTGAGAAAGTCCATGACCTTTTTAACTGGCCATCTTAAGACTCCTCTTTACCAGTTGTACTGAATGGGTACGACTCATGACCAATAGTCGTAAGGTAATCAAAAACATTTATTCCAGTTGAGTTCTTTACCCAGGTGGGTACGAGTTGTAAGGGTAGGATACAAATCATATTGGAGTTGTCATATAAAATAAATTTTTAATTATAGGTTAATGGTTGAAGCAATAAATTGTAGGTCAGTGATTAGTTGTTAGTGAAGCTAGACAAACAAATATTATTAGAACTTAGTACTGGGAAGCAAGCATTCATTATTTTATTTTCTATTTATTTATATTGTAACTTTGATTGCTATTACTTCTAAGAGTAGATAAATAAATATTTTGATTGGGCAATAATTGACTAACAATGAGAAACCCGTATGGCTATAATAGTGGCTCTATTAACAATAGGATGAGATATTGGTCAAAAAATTTGATGTCTCTGATCGAGCAATTCATTATCTTTGGATGTACTATGTTTGGATAGAGGGTTGGGATATTTTTACCTTTCCAATTCATGGTCAAGGTGTGAGATTATAAGTATTAACAATAAGACTTAGAGTTGCGGATATTGACGCTTGACCTCGACTAGTATAATTGATATCGACAATTAATATTTTTGCATAGATTGAAGACAATGGAGGCTATTTGGTTGGTGTTCCACACATTTTTGGGTTGGAGAACTAGTTATTGGCGAGTTAAGTGAGACTTTAATATTTGAGTGCTTATTTTTCAAATATTATTTTGAAATTGTGTTTTTTCCAGTCCGGTCCATGTGTTGGGACGAACGTGTGTTTGGCAGAATCGGTGGCCTTCAAGGCCAGCTATGTATACTTTATATTTAAGAAAATCAATTACCTTGTTATAAATTATTTTGTGATGTGATATGATTATGTACTGTGAGATTGGGGCATTGTGCATGCGTCTTAATTTCATTGGGGCATTGTGTATGCTTCCCTTGAGCATTGTGTATGCTTGTTGATTTGATATGGGACATTGTGTATGCTTCCCTTGAGCATTATGTGTGCTTGTTGATTTGATATGGGGCAATGTGTATGCTTTTGAGTACCGTGTATACTCTTGATGTATTTGGCGCTTGATGTATTTGGCTCATTGTGTATGTTGCCGAAACTTCTGGTGTTGGCTAATTACTTTATTAAAAATTATGATAAGTGCATTGTATGAATTGTATTGAGGTATATGTTTCTTGATGAAGGATTGTTGGGACTCATTGGTCATCTTATTATGATATAATTCTTGCGTGATATAACTTTACGTTCTTGGTGTTGTTGTATTTTCTAAAACTTGTTCCAGGAGTACTTAAAGTAGCGACCCGATGATCTTACTAAGTTATATTTATTTATATCTTACTCCTTACATACATGTCTGTAGATACTAACGGGCAAGGTGAAACTAGTAGGTGACGGTTCCTTCATAATGATTCTATTGCCAAGGTGAGCCTTTGCATTGTTCATGGAGGCTTTCCTTTCATATTTGTCTATCTAGTTTATGTTTCTTTTCATTGGGTTTGTATGCCCGAAGTTTGAAATTATCTAACTCTATGTTAGATGATCCATGTCTTAGTGTGGGATTTGGAACAAAGAATTAGTTCACAAGTGTTTGTTGAATTTACAGTTTGGTTATGAATTTTTGTTAACTGATTATTCGTTATTTATTGATGTCTTGGAGTTGCACATACCATATTTTAGTGCTTATTAATTGGTTAAGCAGACAGGTGGTATTAGCAGAAGCCAGTCACGTGTAGTGATTATTTTGGGACGTGACATATATTTCCTCCATTGCCTTTATTTTGTTGTTCTATAATTATTAATTATGTTTCCTGTGTCGCCATACTTTTTGAGCAACAGAAAGAGAAATCTATATTAACCAAGTCCTCATGCAAAAAAAAATTCTACATGACACAACGTACATTACCCAAATATTACAAAGTAAATTGGAGTCTACAATAGTGACATTATTAGTAATAAATTCATCGAACAATACAAAATATTCCAAGCATAATAATCACACTCTTGAGGTACAAATCAAGAAAAATCTTCAAACACCAAACCACAAACAAAAAATACATAAAGCTATTTAAGAACGAACATTGTCATACACCCCAAAAGAGTTACAATAAACATGTATTTATTAATAGTGATGTAACCCTAGTCCCTTGGTGATGAACTCTTTGGTCGGAAAATCTCATATTATCTATAATATATAAGGTCCAATATTTTTGTAACTGCATATATAAGAAATGATGAATATCCTTCATTGAAATTCTTGTCTCCGCCACTCAATGTATCAACTCAAAATATTAGTTCAATGGAGGTGGCGAGAGAGTAGGAAAAGTTGGAATAGTGAGAATGTTTGGGATTGTTGGAATAGAAGGAATTGGAGGCAATGACAATTTTTGTATAGTATTGTGAAATTTTTGCAAAGATTGTAATGTAGTTGGCGTGTTTGGTATTTTAGGCAATTGTAGCAATGTACATTGTGATAGAGAAGGAATTAGGAATAAGCTACAGCCTACAAAAACTATGGCTAATGTTTTACAAGTACTATGTAATTACCAAGCACAAGATAAAACAATTCATGAAAGTGGCCAATTTTGTACAAGTGATTTGGAAGATTCTTTTGGTAAACTGTATTTGTCTTGACCTGAAGGTCTATCGTCTGAATAAACTCTTTTCTCTCCAAAACCCACTTTGTTTGAATATACTGGGTATGTTTTTTATGGTGGTCAGAGCACTTCTAGCCTAATTATGATCCTGACCCATTTGGATGATGGGTTTAATACCATAAAAAAGGTGGGAACTTTTTGAACCAGATGCAAAAGACCCATTTAGATAATGGAGGTGCAAGCTCTTCTAACCCGACCAAGAGGACCCTTTTAGATGATGGGTTAAAAGCCAATGAATACCCGACCAGGAAGACCTGTTTGGATAAATTTTGGAGTAGGTATCCTTACTGTTACTATTGTCACACCACTTTTTACGCGTACTCCAAAACATTGGAATACCTTTTTAAAGTTCGAAAGAGTTTTATTATTTAAGTGACAAGAAATGAAAATTTGTTTCGAAAAAGGATTATTTGCATTTTTTATTCAGAGTCGCCACTTCGCATAATCCGGTGTGCCAAGTCACCTTTGAAAAATCCCTTTCGAAACCATTTGACTCTTAAACCGGTTTGCGCACAGAGATTCCGTCTAAGGAATTCTGTTGATCGAGGGGAAGGTGTTAGGCACCCCTCAATCCCGTGGTTCGACCACGATCTCTTGGTGGAGTGTATCGACTATTTCTGGCATTATGAAGTGTATAAACCACAAAAAAAAAGCACGCAAAAAAAAACAATCAAACAAAAAAAAATGAAACAAACTGAAATGTAAGTCCAGTCCAATTATTACAACCCAAAAATAGAAAAGAACTGAAAATAAACCAACGCTAATCCTAAACTAATGCTTTACCCGATGCCTCGGGCCTTCATCACGGACGTCCTCTGGGTACAAGGTACTTCGGGGCATTCCCCGGATAAATCTATACAAATCCTTCGGGGCATTCCCCGGCCAAATGAATACAATTTAAACTTTTCGTGAAATAAAATAGAAAGTGTCATTCAAGCACATATCCAAAACACTCCAACAAAACATTTATTTCTAAATTTTGCCTACCCGACCCTACGATTACCTACCCACTTGACCTATTATGATACTATCCCATAGTCAGTGATGAATTAAAACAAACAACCTTCAACCTATTTGATTATCAAATTTTCAATCCCGACCCCCAAATCAACAAATTTAATCCTCAAACCATGGTTAACAAATTTTCCGATTGTCGAACACTTTTCGAAAGTCTAAAATCAACTTCAAACATATACATCCAGCAAAGATTCGAACTTAGAAATACAAGTCATCCACACCAACAATTAATATTTTTTGCTCAAAATATTTACAGTCACACCACAAACTTATGACATTAACCAATTTCAAGATAAAAGAGTAGAGTCAAGAGATGGACCTTCGAAGAACAGATTTGTTGATAATAATAATGTTTAAGAGAACCCAGACTTGGAATCCCGAATAGAGAACCTCAACGGCAAACCAAACCCAAACTCGATAGCACAAAAATGGAAATTCCAAACTAACCACGATGAACCGATCGAGGCAAAACAGAAAACAAATCCTTGAACCAGTATGAAGACTGATGAACGAACCTAGAAAAATCGCAACTCGAAGAATAATCAACCAAAACCCCGTACGAAAAATCCGAAATGAAACCAAAATCAACTGATTTCAAACTAAGCTAACGCAGCTTGCCGGAATCGAGGTCGAATTATCACTTTTCTACCACGCCGGAGCTCCGGCCAACCTGACAGTCAACGAAATAGCTTTTTTGGCTAGATTTCACTGGAGAAAAACAAAACGGAAATAGTAGCTCCGTCCGTTCTCTCGCTCTCTTCGTCACTGCTGGTCGGATGACGAGCTCACCGGCGAAGTCCGAACCTACCGTCTCCCTCTCGATCTCTCTCTCGACTAGATCTCTCCATTTCTCTCTCTCAGTTCTGACCCTCTCTCTCCATTTCTCCCTCGCTCCGATCATATCTCTCTCTCTCCATTTCTCCTTCAACTCCGGCCAGATCTCTCTCTCCGTTTCTCTCTCCGATCTCTATTTTTTTAGGTGCGTGTGTGCGTGTGATGTTCTGTGTAGAAGATGAGAATAGAATGTGTATGTGTATATATTTTGCTCCCTTATTCACTGTTAGTCGTCCCCCATTAATGGAAAATATGAGGTTGTGTGCTTGTGCGAAGAAGAAAAGGAAACAAAAAGGGAGCTTTCAAAAAATAGCCGTCCTGTATTTTTTTTTGATCTCTCTCTCTCTGTTCTGTGTTTATATATGATGATGGACGAAGAAGAAAGGAAAAAAAATCCCAATTGGAATCCTCTCTCCTTGTGTATGTGAATTTTTTCTTTTCTTTTTGTTTTTTTTTTTTGGAGAAGAAAGGTTCCCCCCCGTCCTTTTTGTGTTGTGTCTATTCTCTCTCCCCCCGATGGGATGTGTGCTGTGCGTGTAGATATTAGGATGGGGTAGTGGGGTAGGGTAGTGAGGTAAGTGTAGGGGTAAGGATAGAGTTTGTTAGAGTAGGGTAGGTAGGTGATGTTTTTTAATTGGAGGGATAAGGGTTAGGTGTCCACTTTTTATTAGGAAGGTTGTTAATTTGTTATCAGTTGGGATTATGTGGGAATTTTGGGATAAGATTTGTTTAGAGTTGGTTTTGATTTTTGTCATTTTTGGAAGGATAATTACATGATTGAGGGTACACGGTAGGATAAGGTAAAAAATAGGTAAAAATGATATTGCGGAAGGACGAAATTAGGTGTCTACGTCATGCCCCCTTTGAATGTAAACACGAAGTGTTTTCAGACAAAGAAGTAGACAACAAGACTGAATTTTGTCCCGACCATTATTCAAAGAAAGAAATAGAAGGAAGAAGGACAACCGGGTCTTGACTTAAGACATCCTACCTACCCAAGTTACGAGAGAATCATTTCACGGGTATTTCAAAGGATTGGAAGAAGTGGACTATACCGAGTTGGATAGTCGAGTGAGGTTCCGTCGAGGTTCCAGTCCGCGGCTCTGTCATTACATCAAAAAATGAAAATTACAAGTTAAAATACAAACGAAATTACAAAATCCTATCTAACAACTTCTGTTGGATCTTGACTCGACTTTTATCACCTTATTCTTCAGGAGGACTCCTGACTTGCAATTTCTTTCAACTTGTTGCTTGACTTTCAATTGCTTCACATTGTTGCTTGACTCTTTTGTTTCTTCACCCTATTCTCCAGGCGGGCTCCTGACTTGCTATTTCATCACTTTGTTGCTTGACTTTTAATTTTCTTCACTCTGTTCTCCCGGTGGGCTCCGAACTTGCTATTTCATCACCATGTTCTTCAGGCGGGCTCCTGCCTTGCTATTTCATCACCCTGTTCTTTGGGCGGGCTCCTGCCTTGCTATTTCATCACCCTGTTCTTCAGGCGGACTCCTGAAACTCAAAATTAAAACTAGAACGAAAATTATCCCAAACAAGAATTATAAATAATTAGTATTTCATTTTTTGAAAGCATTGTCCCATTTTCCAGGAGGGTCCTGACCAGAAGGTGAAATCCCATTTTTCAGGAGGGTCCTGAGAAGAAAGTAAAAATATCTAAATAGAAACTAAAGTCCCATTTCTCAGGAGGGTCCTGAACTGAAAGTAAAATCCCATTCTTCAGGAGGGTCCTGAACTGAAGTAAAATCCCATTTTTCAGGAGGGTCCTGAACTAAATGTAAAATCCCATTTTTTCAGGAGGGTCCTGAGCATAAAGTAAAATCCCATTTTTCAGGAGGGTCCTGTACATAAAGTAAAATCCTATTTTTCAGGAGGGTCCTGAACATAAAGTAAAGTCCCATTTTTCAGGAGGGTCCAGAACTGAAATAAAATCCCTTTTTTCAGGAGGGTCCTGAACATGAAAGTAAATTCCCATTTTTCAGGAGGGTCCTGAACAAAAGTAAAATCCCATTTTTCAGGATAGTCCTGAACAGAAAGTAAAATCCCATTTTTCAGGAGGGTCCTGAACTGAAAGTAAATTCCCATTTTTCAGGAGGGTCCTGGACTGAAAGTAAATTCCCATTTTTCAGGAGGGTCCTGGACATAAAGTAAAATCCCATTTTTTAGGAGGGTCCTGAACAGAAAGTAAAATCCCATTTTTTAGGAGGGTCCTGAACTGAAAGTAAATTACCATTTTTCAGGAGGGTCCTGGAGATAAAGTAAAATCCCATTTTTCAGGAGGGTCCTGAACAGAAAGTAAAATCCCATTTTTCAGGAGGGTCCTGAACTGAAAGTAAATTCCCATTTTTTAGGACGGTCCTGGACTGAAATAAAATTCCATTTTTCAGGAGGGTCCTGAACATGAAAGTAAATTCCCATTTTTCAGGAGGGTCCTGAACAAAAGTAAAATCCCATTTTTCAAGAGGGTTCTGAACAGAAAGTAAAATCCCATTTTTCAGGAGGGTCCTGAACTGAAAATAAATTCTCATTTTTCAGGAGGGTCCTGGACTGAAAGTAAATTCCCATTTTTCAGGAGGGTCCTGGACATAAAGTAAAATCCCATTTTTCAGGAGGGTCCTGAACAGAAAGTAAAATCCCATTTTTCAGGAGGGTCCTGGACTGAAAGTAAATTCCCATTTTTCAGGAGGGTCCTGGACATAAAGTAAAATCCCATTTTTCAGGAGGGTCCTGAACAGAAAGTAAAATCCCATTTTTCAGGAGGGTCCTGAACTGAAAGTAAATTCCCATTTTTCAGGAGAGTCCTGGACATAAAGTAAAATCCCATTTTTCAGGAGGGTCCTGAACTGAAAGTAAATTCCCATTTTTCAGGAGGGTCCTGGACATAAAGTAAAATCTCATTTTTCAGGAGGGTCCTGAACAGAAAGTAAAATCCCATTTTTCAGGAGGGTCCTGTACTGGAAGTAAATTCCCATTTTTCAGGAGGGTCCTGGACATAAAGTAAAATCCCTTGGATATGCATTTCCAATGTTAGCTGAATCAAGTGAAACGAATTTTCCCCTGTTTCAATCAAAGAAAAATTGGTCAGTTAAAAACTTAGTGGTGGCTTGCAGCTCTTGGCTTCTCAGGTATCTGCCTCAGTACTCGTTCCTTTTATCTTTCTTCCAAATCGCTGACACTTGTCCTATCTTGCCGCATCATTGACCCGGATCCAGATTGAGGGAAATGAGTTCTGACTAAATCAATGGGTTTTCATTTTACCATGCCCCTGAGGTGCACTCTTTTCCCAAATCTGAATGATTCCACGAATCCAAATAGCCTGTCGGTTGATAGACTTTCTTTGCTTCGTGTTGAATTATGATCATATTTCTTTCCTGTGCTGTTCCTTGGCTTTTCCTCATATAATTGGAAAGACTGGTAGTTAATTTTGAAATCCTTTCTCCCTTGTGTTAACACAGACTTGACTTAAAAATGTAAAGAAATGATGGTGACTTTTGTTTTGTTAAATAACATAAGAAAAGACAAAAACATGAATATGTAAATGAAAGAAAAGGGCAATGTACCATATTCAGAAGAAAACTTATCTGAATACGACAACCAACTCTAATGAGTATGACATGCATTTTGGATTTAGTTGTCTGATCTTCCTATCCAAACTCCCCATTTGTTGTTGAGTTCGTGCCTTTTGTCGCTGAGCCGCTTCTTCAAATCCATTGGACTCATACATCACATTCGACCGACGACATCTAAAAAGACATTCACCAACAAATCTCTTTCTTTTCACTTTTCACTTTTCTCTTGAACTCTCCATCGCCTTACGGTGCCCGTGAGGGTTTTCACCAATAAGACTCTCTCATTTTTGTATTTCTCTCAACTCGCCATCGCCTTAAAGTGCCCACCAAGGTTTTCACCAATAAGACTCTCTCATTTTTGTTTTCTCACAACTCACCATCGCCTTATGGTGCCTGCAAAGGTTTTCACCAATAAGACTCTCTCATTTTTGTATTTCTTTCCTAATTTCTTATGCTGAGGGAGACAAGCGGTACTTCGCAATGTATCATCATATCCATTGCATGCTTAGCCTTAACACTATCAAAAATTGATCTAAAGGACTTTCTTTGGTTGTAACTTGGCTTTTGGTCAAGGTTAGAAAAGATGGTAAGAGGCTCAAACGATACTTGAAGTGGGGGTGGGACTTACAACTTTTGGAATCGACTCAAACAATGCATTAACTCATGCCCCAATTTTGTTGACTGGGTGAATCTTAAAATTTATTTGGTTGGACCGAGCCCGAAATAGGGCAGCCTACGTATCTCACTCTCGAGAGAGAAGAATCAGGTCGCACGTAGTTCCATCAACTTGTCCTTTGCTTTGCTTTGATTTTTTTTCTTTTATTTTCGAACTCTTTCTTTTATTCTTATTTTCTTGACATTTATCTTTGACTCTATTTTGATTCCAAAAGAGGGATATGAAAGAAAAATAAATGAGGCTCAAACGGGTAAACAAAAGATGACACAATGTTTGGATAAAAGAATAAAATGCCTTCATCATATCAATCTTCAAAAATGCAAGTACTAAACATGCAATAAACTCAACAAAGGATCAAATAGCATACATAGTATCTTTTGACCGCGTCAGAATTGATAGCCATTTTTGCCATTTTGCCGTCAATATCTGTCAAATATAAGGCTCCATTGGGTAACACTTTCTTCACAACAAAGGGACCTTGCCAGTTAGGGGAGAACTTTCCTTTCGCTTCAACCTGGTGAGGAAGGATACGTCTTAATACCAACTGACCAACTTCAAAATTCCTGGGAAGGACCTTTTTGTTATACGCACGAGCCATCCTCCTCTGATACAACTGGCCATGACACATGGACGTTAGCCTTTTTTCTTCAATCAAACTCAAATGTTGACATAGCTCCTATAAGCATTGTCGATACGGGATGAGCTTTAAATCTCGCGTCTCCCAATCGCCTTGAATTTGATGGACGAGCAAATCCGAATCTCCCATCACCAATAATTCTTAGACTCCCATATCAACAGCTAACCTCAAACCAAGGATACAGGCTTCATACTCTGCCATATTGTTAGTACAGTAGAATCGAAGTTGTGCTGTTATCGGGAATGTTGTCCCGATTCAGAGATAAGAACCGCACCTATTCTGACTCCTTTCATATTGACAGCTCCATCGAAGAATAAACTCCAACCTGGATCAGCATTTATAATGACTTCATCGACACATGACACTTCTTCGTTAGGAAAATATGTCTTTAATGGCTCGTACTCTTCATCGATGGGATTCTCAGCAAGATGATCTGCCAAGGCTTGGGCTTTCATGGCGGTTCGAGTCACATATACGATGTCAAACTCGGTAAGCGATATTTGCCACTTTACCAATCGACCTGTCGGCATAGGCTTCTGAAAGATATACTTCAAAGGATCCATGCGGGAGATGAGATAAGTAGTATAGGATGAGAGATAGTGCTTCAACTTCTATGGTATCCAAGTTAGGGAACAACACGTCCTTTCAAGAAGAGTATACCTGGCCTCATATGCGGTGAACTTCTTGCTAAGATAATAAATAGCCTGCTCCTTTTTGCCTGTGACATCATGTTGACCCAGGACACAACCGAAAGAATTGTCCATGACTGATAAATATAAGATCAAAGGCCTACCAGACTCCGGGGGTACCAACACGGGAGGATTTGACAAATATCTTTTGATTCGATCGAACACTTCCTGACATTCTTCAGTCCATTTTACCACATCACTCTTTTTCAGCAACTTGAATATGGGCTCACAAGTGGTTGTGAGTTGAGCAATAAACCTGCTAATGTAGTTCAGTCTACCAAGCAAACTCATTACCTCCGTTCTATTCTTGGGCGGGGGCAAATCCTGAATGGCTTTGATTTTCGAGGGATCTAATTCAATTCCCCAATGGCTGACTACAAACCCCAACTGCTTTCCAGATGGAACTCCAAATACACATTTTGCCGGGTTGAGTTTGAGATTATACCTGCGAAGTCTTTCAAAGAACTTTCTCAAGTCTTTTACATGGTCGGCCTGACTTTTTGACTTAATAATCACATCATCCACGTAAACCTCAATCTCCTTATGCATCATGTCATGAAACATAGTGGTCATGGCTCTCATGTATGTTTCTCCAGCATTTTTCAAACCGAACGGCATCACCCGATAACAATAAGTTCCCCATGGTGTGATAAAAGATGTCTTCTCCGCATCTTCATCATCCATAATGATCTGGTGATATCCGGCATAGCAATCCACAAAAGAGGCAACCTCGTGTTTAGCACAATTGTCTAGCAAAATATGGATGTTGGGCAGTGGAAAATCATCTTTTGGACTTGCCCTGTTCAAATCGCGGTAATCAACACACACTCGAATTTTGCCATCTTTCTTTGGTACGGGAACAACATTGGATAACCACATGGGATAATGAGCCACTCAAATTACTTTGGCTTCAAGTTGTTTCATGATTTCCTCTTTGATTTTAATACTCACATCTGTTTTAAACTTCCTCAACTTCTGTTTGACAGGAGAGAATGCGGGATCCGTTGGCAATTTGTGAGACACTAATTCAGTGCTTAAACCAGGCATATCATCATAAGACCATGCAAAAACATCCTTATAATCCATTAACGTTTGAATCATTTCATCTTTTAGCTGGGGAAAAACATGTACACTGATTTTAGTTTCCCTAACATCTTCTTGATCCCCTAGATTTATTGGCTTAGTCTCATTCAAATTAGGATTCGATTTGTCTTCAAATTATTCCATCTCTTTCCTTATTTCTTCTAATGCTTCTTTTTCATCATATTCCTCATCCTGCTCCATTACATCTGGATTATTTGGGATTTTAAGATCAGGCTGAAAATTCCACATGCATGTCATGTCATTAGAATCAGCATAAAGAGAACTGTGTAAAAAAGAAAAACAAACTATATTAGAAACAAAACAAAAGGGACATTGCATTTCATTAAATAAAAGATAGAAGGGTTTAAACACAGACACCAATATAACATAAACAAACTAAAATCCGAATTACAACCCTGAAATAACTCGGATAAACAGAAAGAAAAACAAAAAAAAACTACCAAAACTCCCTCCTGACGGGGAGAGGAGTCACTTCCCAATTATTGAGCCGGACAGCTGGACCTATGAATTGTACATCTGCCATACTGGTACCTTCTCCTGCTTCAACCATATCAACTTCAATAAAAAGGTTCTGGAGGTCACCCACCAATTCAACTTCAGATTCCACATGCTTCGCGACATCGCTCTTAACAAATGACTCACTGAGTAGTGGAATTGGGCGAGGGAGTGACCATATTTCCTTCTTCCTTCCCCTGATTTTCTTCAGATCTTCAGCTGTAGGCTCAAATCCTAGACCAAACGTGCCCACGTTCTCACTCGGACATATGGGATAAAATATACCATGCAGAGATGCTCCCAAACCTTTTCCTGGATCAATTCCGTATTTCCAAAGTTCACTCACCATCATGATAGAAGCAGAAGACAATTGCGGTCCCGGTATAGCTTGCCACTCAGGGATACGGCTCGCTGGCACTGTATCAAAAATTTGATAGACGAATGTCTCCTCTACGTTATTTGTTTCAATAAAGGACAAGGGAGAATCTTTGTAGGCTGATAAATCTCCTTCACCATGAATAACTACTTCTTGCCTGTCATGCTCAAACTTAATCATTTGGTGCAGCGTAGATGCAACCGCCTTGGCTTTGTGGATCCAGGGCCTTCCCAACAACAGATTGTAAGAGGATTCTACGTTCAATACCTGAAACTCTATGGAAAACTCAACAGGCCCTATGGTCAACATTAGTTCTATTTTGCCAATGGAATTTGATTTTGCACCATCGAAAGCCCTAACACATACATTGTTGGGCTTGATCCTATCAGCACCAACATTCAGTTTTTGCAAAGTAGAAATAGGGCAAATATTTGCACCTGAACCCCCATCAATCATAACATGAGTGACGTAGAAATCCTCACACTTCATTGTAATGTAAAGACCCGGATTATGCCATGTACCTTCAACAGGCAATTCATCATCAGAAAAGCTGATCCAATTGACCTCAAAGATTTTTCCCACCATTTTCTCAACCTGGTTGATTGTAATCTCCCTTGGAACATATGCTTCATTCAATACCTTCAGCAAAACATCACGATGCTCCTTGGAGTGCAACAGCAAAGATAAAAGGGAAATTTGAGCAGGGGTTTTCTTCAGCTGGTCTAATACTGAATACTCTGGCAATTTCATCTTTTTCAAAAAATCTTCGGCTTCCTCCTCATTGATAGGATTTTTGATAGACGACGGTCCACTCACCGTTGGCTTAGACTTTCTTAAGCTTTCAGGCACAAAGCATCTTCCTGACCTGGTCAAACCTCCTACCTCATCTACATCTTCCACAACTTCTTTCCCGTGATAGGTCATCACAGTCCGCCCATAATTCCAGGGAATCCTTTTCGTATCAACTATCGGAGGTTTGGTCACCGGTTTGAGGATAATAGGCGCTGCCAGTGCTCCTTTCACCGTCAAGATAGGCTGACTCAAAGCTCCCACTACTGTCAACTTAGGTTTATCCTGACACGAATCACCATACCTTCTGGCGCCTGGTACTGTGATCAGGGGCTTCTTTGTGCTTTTTCGGGATTTATCCTCCCTCATTCCTTCCTGGCTCAATGACATTGCTTTCAAAGACTCCGCTACATTTACCGATTTCTCCTCAGTGGTGTGTATCTTGACAATAGTCTTATAACCCCTCGAAGACTCTTTCCCATCATATATCAATTCTAATATATTGTCTTCAGCATGGGTCGGCAGCGGATTTTTGTTAATGTTTGGACCCTTCGGGGCTTGGACCAACATCTGATTTGTGTCAATCAAATCTTGGACAGCTCTCTTTAAATGCCAGCATTTCTCAATATCATGGCCTGGCATATCAGAAAAGTACACACACCTTAAAGAATAATCGAGATTCCTTGGTGGTGGATTTGAAAGACTTCCTTGAATTGGGCTTAAAACCTTCAACTTCCTCAACCTATCAAACAAGCTAGCATATGACTCCCCAAGAGGTGTGAATTGATTTTTGACCGTTTTCTCCTGATTATACTTGGGCCTAGGCTGAAAACTGGGTCTGGAGGGGTTTTGGTAATTTGGTGGAGCGAATGGGCAATTTTGTGAAGTTTGCGCGCGCCACTGCGGGTAAGAAGGGGTTTGGGCATATGGTTTCGCACTATATACTGGGTAAGGGGGTGGTGGAATAGAATATAAAGGGTTTTGTGGAGGGTAGTAATGGTGGGGAGGAATATATGGAGCTTGGGCGTAGACTTGGGCTTGGGATTGGGGATAGGGGCGAGGTGGTCTTTTAGGATAAGAATGGGTTCCGACTACGACAGTCACAACGTCCTCTTTCTTCTTTTTGCCTCCAAATGCGCTAGATCCACCTTGAATCGCTTGTGTGGTAGCTTTTAATGCAGCAAAACTCACTATTCGACCGGTCTTAATCCCGTCCTCTATTATCTCCCCCATTTTGAGGACTTCCAAAAAAGACTTTCCCATTGCCGGAAGTAAATGTTGAAAATAGGTCTCATCCTGCGCCTGAATGAAAACTTCTACCAACTTACTTTCTTTCATTGGAGGCTTTACCCTAGCGGCCTGTTCACGCCACCTTATCGTGTATTCCCTAAAACCTTCAATGCTTTTTTTCTTCATATTGACCAAAGATTTTTCGTCCGAAATCAAGTCGATGTTGTACTGAAAATGTTGAACAAATTCAGAAGCCAAATCATCCCAACTGTTCCATTTATCGATATCCCGATCGATGAACCATTCTGAAGCCAGATCTGAAAGACTCTCACCAAATAAGGCCATGAGTAGTTCTTCATTTCCTCTTGCAGCCCTCAACTGGTTGCAATAACGTCTCAAGTGTGCAACAGGATCACCGTGCCCTGCGTACTTCTCGAACATAGGCATCCTAAAACCGGGGGTCAGGTTGATGTTTGGGAACATGCACAGGTCTTTATAGGAAACACTTCTATAATCTCCGATTCCTTGCAAATTCCTCATAGCTTGCTCTAAACTCTTCAGTTTCTGAGCTATGACATCCTGTTCCTCTGTTGCGACAGGTTTCTCCGTATCAAATGGAAATCCAGGCGGCTGAGTATACCCATACGGTTCATTCAATTGCAGAGTAGGCTCCGTGGCATAATACTGACCATCTGAAACCTTCAGTACTGGCTCATTGGAAGACCGAGGAAGCCTCATTATGGGACGCACAACATATATGAGAGTTTCATGTGGTGGCGGGGCCACGAATACCGGTGTGATCGGTGGCGCTGGCTGAGCAGCTGGTCTTGATTGGGGAGATGCCAAGGGCACTCCAGAATTGCCAGGATAATAATGTCGCGAAGTGAATCCTGGCGCGTGCTCAGGTGACTCAGTAGGAGCAGAGAATTATGCCTGAGAGAGAGGTGCACAATTAGAGATATTCCCATGACCTTCAGGGAGCGGAGGAGGAGGCATTCCGCTGGCCCATGCCCAGTGCAAATCTATCAATTGTTGCCTGATCCTTACTACCTCATCATTGTGTTCTGAACTTTCTTCCCTGTGATCCTGATCCGGGTCAATGAGCGAATTTTCAATCTCCCTGCTAGCCATTGCGAGCTGTGCTTTGGATCTAGTGAAGTATGGGTGACTAGCCAGAGTGCTGCAAACCTACCACTGTTATCTGAAAGAACATGCTCATCAAAGACGACATCCGTTAGGATTAGGGTATACCAAAAGCATAGGAATCACATTGGTAAAATTGCCCTAAGTTCATGTTCATTTCTACCAACTTTTGAGGGTAGCGAGGTCATTTCAACATCATCCCGATTTTTATTTACACACTTTTTTTTTGTATCAATATCTGTTCTTTTCCTCACGTTATCTACCTTTATTTTATCATTCTTTATGGCTTTTGTTTTCCTTAAAAGAGCAAAAATAATGAAAAACAACGAAACAAAATGATTAGATCGAACCCAAAAGTAGGCTGCCTACGTATCATGTTGTACATGAATCAGATCTTGCGTAGTTCGGGCAGCTTATGCATAAACATTACACAATTGAAGGTTTTTTTTTTCACGAAACACGAAAACAAGTAAACAAAAGAAAGACGTAACATCCTAACATTTCGATGAAAGATAGCAAAACATACAACGAATTTAGGACCACTTTAAAACTAAACAACAAATACAAAACAACACTTTAAACCCCTAACGATATGCGTGCAATAAAGACCCGAATATCAAAAACAACTTAAACTCTGACTTAATACAGACACCAACCTACAATGACAGAAACATAAAAGACTCAAAACTACATAAAGATAAAACATGTTCTTTCAAAATGGTGCTCTGTGTGATGTCCCCGGCTGAGATGAACCCATCTGTGAAGTCCCCACTTTTCCACTTAGACTTTGCAACATGTCCTGCAACGACATTTTGATACCCGGAAACAAATTTCTTGCCTGTATCCCCGCCTCTTGGAGAGTACACCCGCAAAGGTTTTTCTGACTCCCATCCACAGTTGTGATCAAACGCGACAACTGAACTCTCAAAAACTCCACCTTGACACCCGAATCTTCCTACTCATCATCTTCTACCATGATTGTTTCCCGTATTCGCCCTCTAAGTTGGGCTGGTAAGGGTCTACTAATGCCACGGGGCAGAGATTGTAGCCAGATTTCATAGTTTTGAGTGCATCCTGGATTTTCCTCGAAAGTATCGACACCTAACTTTATCGCGTTATTCCAGAATTGCTCATATTTTCTTTCCCCCACGGCTTGGTTTTTAATGTACTCTACATCCTTTAGAAGGTCCATTATTGGGGGGACGTCTTGCATCCTACCCAACTGACGCATCACCCTTCTTGGACTGTAAGGCCTAGTGCAGTTAAGTCCTATCAAAACTAGAAAGAGTTGCATTTGAGATCCAATCAAGATTTTCTTAGGACAAAACCATATATAGCACCAAAGAATGTTGTTTGGAGTTCTTGATCCGAGAAATTCGATCCAAGAATTCACTCCAATAGGAAAAGAAAATTTGTCAAAACGCATTCTTTCTTGCATGGCTTGCACTCGATCATTCAGACAACGGTCGATCACATCTGCTCTAATCAAAGGAGGCGTATGCAAGTGCTCCATCATCCACAACTGCAATATCAGATTACTCCCCTCAAAAAATCGTACCCCTCCTTTTACTTCAGTTAAAGCCTTATATATTTCTGTTAAGATCATTGGTACAATGGTGACCTCATCTTTTTTCTTGAATAAAGCTATCACCACTGATTGTAGACGAGTATTGATACACTTCTCATCTAACGGAAACACTAAGATACCCAACAAAGCCAGACAGAAAACCTCCAGACGACGTTGTTCCCAGATTTTTTTGGTAGTACAGAATTCATCACAAAAACAGTCGAAACCCTCTAAATACCCAAACCTAGCAAACAAATAGTCCAAGGAAATCCATGATTGTTTGAGCCATCCCAGATGCTTGTTATCTTTTAATCCACAGAGTCGAAGGAATTTCTTATGAGTATGATTGCGGGCTAAAATCATCTGCTGGTCCATGTAAGTCAACCGAAACAAACAAGATATTTCTGCCAGGGTAGGAGTCAATTCACAACTTCCAAACCTAAACACCAAATTATTTGGATCCCAGAAAGTCAACGCAGCTTCTATTAAATCCAGACGAGGCGTGAGATCTATGAGTGTTAGAAGATTGCCTAACACTTTCCTCACTTCATGCTTTTCGGAGTAATTGAACGTGACCCACCACTTGATCACCTTTTTGGGTACCTTGACAACCATAAGGACTCTAGACTTTGTGGACAGATCCATCCTATAGTAGCAGATAAGAAATTGTCTCAAAATTTGATAAGAGCAAAAGGTTCCCAACCAATGGGAATTTGATGCGGACATATGTCGATGGGACAGACCGCTTCATGACTGCAAATCGCCGAACAGTAATGCTGAATTAAATCAGCCTACTTGGCTAACAACTCTAGGTTACGGAGTAAAACACCTAGCCTAATACTAAGACGAAGACCAAAATAAAGGTTACCGGACCCACCGAGGGTTGCCTACGTATCCCGCCCCGAGGGACGGAAATCAGGTATGAATAGTTCGTCCAGATGGACACTTAACGATTAACTAATAAATTGAACCTAACTTAAGAGACAACCAAAAACAAACGAGTGAAAACATTTTGGATTTTCAACTAGACATTTCAACTAAGACTGACACCACCAATTATAAAAAAAATCTTTTTGGTATTTCGTTTTTGACAAATAAGTAGACAAAGCAAACAAAACCCTCTTTTTTTCATTCATTTTTTTTTAACTTACGGTACTTTGAGAAGATAAATGCAAAACGTAAAAAAAAATCTTTTTGAGTTTTGGGATCGTGAAGAACAAAAGCCATAAAGAACTCTAAAATAAACTACGACACTCCTTTTGATTCATTCTTTTCGACTCACTTTTTTCCTTTTTTTCTTTCTTTTTCTTTTTTCACACTTTACTTATAACACATGTTTTCCCCAAATCGGTCCGTCAAATGACCACGTTACCCTCAAATATGCAACAGTTAGCACGTAGGGATACTTTAAAGGCGAGTCTCCTACAAAGGACCGTGTAGGCCCCGCTAGGTCGCAATATGATGCACATAAGAATGACCTAAAGGCTGACCTACGTTGTGGTTTACTAACAAAGCCGTTCGGGGGAGCATATGGTCGATAGTGGCTGCTTTGCTTTCCACCTACTCCATACATCCAGCGGCTCCCCCCCTAAAATAAAGGTGACTCAACTAGAGTTCGTGCGCACGACGTGCGCTCCGAGACTTGTTGCAGAAAGAAGGCCGAGGGGTGGACTCATGATGACAGATATAAAGCGGTAACACATAGGATAAATACTATAAACAAAGAGCACGAAAATACACAAAAGTGAAAATAATAACAAAACAATAATCACAAACAATACTTATACACTCGTAATGCCAAACAAAACCGATACGACTCAAAAATAAGCTCGAATTCTGAAACATCCCCAGCAGAGTCGCCAGAGCTGTCACACCACTTTTTACGCGTACTCCAAAACATTGGAATACCTTTTTAAAGTTCGAAAGAGTTTTATTATTTAAGTGACAAGAAATGAAAATTTGTTTCGGAAAAGAATTATTTGTATTTTTTATTCAGAGTCGCCACTTGGCATAATCCGGTGTGCCAAGTCACCTTTAAAAAATTCCTTTCGAAACCATTTGACTCTTAAACCGGTTTGCGCATAGAGATTCCATCTAAGGAATTCTGTTGACCGAGGGGAAGGCGTTAGGAACCCCTCGATCCCGTGGTTCGACCACGGTCGCTTGGTGGAGTGTATCGACTATTTCTGGCATTATGAAGTGTATAAACCACAGAAAAAAAAGCACGCAAAAAAAAACAATCAAACAAAAAAAAAAATGAAACAAACTGAAATGTAAGTCCAGTCCAATTATTACAACCCAAAAATAGAAAAGAACTGAAAATAAACCTACGCTAATCCTAAACTAATGCTTTACCCGATGCCTCGGGCCTTCATCACGGACGTCCTCCGGGTACAAGGTACTTCGGGGCATTCCCCGGATAAATCTATACAAATCCTTCGGGCCATTCCCCGGCCAAATGAATACAATTTAAACTTTTCGTGAAATAAAATAGAAAGTGTCATTCAAGCACATATCCAAAACACTCCAACAAAACATTTATTTCTAAATTTTGCCTACCCGACCCTACGATTACCTACCCACTTGACCTATTATGATACTATCCCATAGTCAGTGATGAATTAAAACAAACAACCTTCAACCTATTTGATTATCAAATTTTCAATCCCGACCCCCAAATCAACAAATTTAATCCTCAAACCATGGTTAACAAATTTTTCGATTGTCGAACACTTTTCGAAAGTCTAAAATCAACTTCAAACATATACATCCAACAATGATTCAAACTTAGACATACAAGTCATCCACAACAACAATTAATATTTTTTGCTCAAAATATTCACAGTCACACCACAAACTTATGACATTAACCAATTTCAAGATAAAAGAGTAAAGTCAAGAGATGGACCTTCGAAGAATAGATTTGTTGATAATAATAATGTTTAAGAGAACCCGGACTTGGAATCCCGAATAAAGAACCTCAACGGCGAACCAAACCCAAACTCGATAGCACAAAAATGGAAATTCCAAACTAACCACGATGAACCGATCGAGGCAAAAAAGAAAACAAATCCTTGAACCAGTATGAAGACTGATGAACGAACCTAGAAAAATCGCAACTCGAAGAATAATCAACCAAAACCCCGTACGAAAAATCCGAACCGAAACCAAAATCACCTGATTTCAAACTAAGCTAACGCAGCTTGCCGGAATCGAGGTCGAATTATCACTTTTCTACCACGCCGGAGCTCCGGCCAACCTGAAAGTCAATGAAATAGCTTTTTTGGCTAGATTTCACCGGAGAAAAACAAAATGAAAACAGTAGCTCCGTCCGTTCTCTCGCTCTCTTCGTCACTGCTGGTCGGATGACGAGCTCGCCGGCGAAGTCCGAACCTACCGTCTCCCTCTCGATCTCTCTCTCGACTATATCTCTCCGTTTCTCTCTCTCAGTTCCGACCCTCTCTCTCCGTTTCTCCCTCGCTCCGATCAGATCTCTCTCTCTCCGTTTCTCCTTCAACTCCGGCCAGATCTCTCTCTCCAATCTCTATTTTTTTATGTGCGTGTGTGCGTGTGATGTTCTGTGTAGAAGATGAGAATAGAATGTGTATATGTATATATTTTTCTCCCTTATTCACTGTTAGTCGTCCCCCATTAATGGAAAATGTGAGGTTGTGTGCTTGTGCGAAGAAGAAAAGGAAACAAAAAGGGAGCTTTCAAAAAATAGTCATCCTGTATTTTTTTTTGATCTCTCTCTCTCTGTTCTGTGTTTATATATGATGATGGACGAAGAAGAAAGGAAAAAAAATCCCAATTGGAATCCTCTCTCCGTGTGTATGTGAATTTTTTCTTTTCTTTTTGTTTTTTTTTGGAGAAGAAAGGTTCCCCCCGTCCTTTTTGTGTTGTGTCTATTATCTCTCCCCCCCAGTGGGATGTATGCTGTGCGTGTAGATATTAGGATGGGGTAGTGGGGTAGGGTAGTGAGGTAGGGGTAGGGGTAAGGATAGAGTTTGTTAGAGTAGGGTAGGTAGGTGTTGTTTTTTAATTGGAGGGATAAGGGTTAGGTGTCCACTTTTAATTGGGAAGGTTGTTAATTTGTTATCAATTGGGATTATGTGGAAATTTTGGGATAAGATTTGTTTAGAGTTGGTTTTGATTTTTGTCATTTGTGGAAGGATAATTACATGATTGAGGGTACACGGTAGGATAAGGTAAAAAATGGGTAAAAATGATATTGCGGAAGGAAGAAATTAGGTGTCTACAACTATATTTATGATTTTTTGAAGGATTACAAAGGTTGTTCTTTGTGGTGTCCAAATGAGAAATGTAAAAGGACATGGCAAGTGCTGCTGATTATGGGCCCACATTCACCACCCGAGGTGGCGAAGAAAGGTCAGTGTATTTGCTCTGATTTCTATACTTTGGGTGCACAAGGCAACTATTTATTGTCCTCTTTTATGAAGAAGAAATATTATGTTATGTACTTTGTAATTTCTGATGATGATGAAGTAGAGGATGTTGGAAATGAAAGAAAGGAGGAATCTTAATTGGCAGAAGATGAATCAGTGAAAACTAATGCTTATGAAATGAATAACAATGTGGGGTGAGAAAATACAACAACAATATTTTGGCAAATGATGGTAATGTGTTGGGGGGAGAACAGGCTAATGAGAACAATAATGTTGAGGGAAATGGTGATTGTGATATTGGTAATGTGGGGGGAGAAAAGACTCAGGACAATAATGACGATGAGTTTGTTATGGGAGAAGAGCTCTTAGTGGTCTTGCAAGATGGTTTGGATATAAGGGCTCATGATCTTGAAGCATTGTTCCACTGAGTAAAAAGTTAAAAAAGTTTTCTCCTTTGTTAATATGTTTTAGTACTATAAAGTTTAGAAAGTATATAATTTACTGTAGCTAAAATTTGGTTTATGAATAGGTTGATATTTCTTGTAGTGGATAGTGATAGGTCTCTTTATTGGTAAGAAGAGGCAAATATGTCTCAAAATTGTAAAGAATGTACATGAATTTTTTTTCATTATTGTTGAGTAACATGAGCAGTTTTTTAGTTATTTTTAATGTTTTTGTTGTTAATATTTCTCAGTTGTTTTACTCCCGTCTTGTGTAATATTTGTGAAGACTTCAAGAGTTTTTGGAAATAATATCTCTACCCCACTGAGGTAGGATAAGGTTTCATCCTTTTTGGACCCGACTTGTGTAGAACTGGATATGTTAATGTTCTGATAGTGTTACCATGGTCAATTAATTTATAAGATAGTGATATAAAGGTTATCTGACATCTTATCGTCACTTTCATTAAACTATGTTGTAAAGGACTTGAAACCAATGATAAAGTTCTGGGATTTCTTCAAGTGAACATCCTTCACTTTCTGTTGAATGTTGTTGACTTCAAAGTAGTAACTTGTTGTTTATCCTTTTTATCTTCTATCCTATCCGTTTTATTGTTGCAGCATTTGCATCTCTACTTAATTCCCAATTTCAATTGGCATAAATGATTAGCCCTTTGTATTATATGTTAAAAAGGTTGCTTAAATTAGCCGAGGTGCAAAAACACCAGATGATTTCTTTTCATATGTCCAAGCCTCGATGGATAGAGTTACGTCGTGGTGTGAGGTTGCATGTGCCTCGTAGAATTCGTAGAGGTGCATATAAGATGGAATGGACACCATGATTACAAAAGGAGATCTTGTTTGAATGAGATATTATGAATTTGTAAAAAGCTTCAAAGTCACAAGGTTTGCCTTGACTCCTTGTATTTAGGCAGGAGGTTCACTATTTGTGGGCCTTTTTGTCATCTTTTGCCTCCTGAGAACAATGCCTTATCCTTGTTATTTTTTCCTACCAAAATACTATAAATACAGAAGTAGTATACATGTTTAAATTTACGTGTTTATGAATTTAGATTGGATTTATTTGACAATAATTAATCAATATTAATTATGAGAAGACCATTTAAAAATAGAGAAGCTTTTACAAAAATAAAAGAAAATTTAATTAGTAATTATTCAGAATATATAAGTCTAAATAAAACAAAACAAAACCCACAAAGATTAGCTTACCTAATTACCTTAATATCTAGTATTGAAGCAAAATTAATAATCCATTTAAAATCTAGAAGAATGAGACATATACCACCTAATTATGATAAAATTAGATTTAGATATCCGCCAAAATACTATAAATACGGTTAAAATGAATAAAATACAGAAATAAAAGAACTAAAACAAACTATTTCTGAAAAACGTAAAGAATTAAGAATAAGAATAGAAAGATTAAATTATAATATATTTGCCGGAGTTAGTAAAAACTCAATAAATGCACAAAAAGATGAAATATCAAATTTAGAATCACAAATAGATAGTTTAGAATATATATATCAACATGAACTATTTACAATAAAATGAACAAAGAAGAATTTATAATAGACGAAAAAATATATGAAAATCACGAAGAATTAAAAATAAGAATAGTATTTTCTAATCTAGGAAGAAGATATAAGAAAATAGGCGAACATTTATATTTAATGTTAGAAAAAGAAGAATTAAAATTAGAAGATAAATTGACAGCTATGGTAAGAACAGAAACAGAAAACGAAGAAATAGATAGAAAAAAGGAAATAGAAAAAATAAAACTACAGAAGAAATACGAAAAATAGAAGAAACTAAAAATAGTAGGATTGCTGAATTAGAAAAAGAATTACAAAAGTTAAAAGATCTGTTTGAAAAAAGACAGAAAGAAAAAGATAAAGAACAAAAATTATTAAACGAGATAAATCAATTTAAAGAAAAACTAGAAATAGACAATAAAGAAATAACAAACAAGGAATTAGAAATAAATAATATAGATGTTGAAGAAACAGATAATTATGATTCAGAAGATAGTGAAACATATACAGAAATATTAACAAATACAAAAAATTTAGAAATCAATGAAAAACAAGAAGTAATTAATGAAGAAAACTTAGAAAATATCAACACAGAAATAAATACTCTTGATAAAAAAGAAGATGAAAACATAATACCTAGAACATCAGAAATAAGGAAACCTACATATTATAAGAATAAGTTTAAAAGATATAATATAAAGAATGAATATGACAAATGGACACCAAAACAAATAGTTAATAAAAATTACAACTTTTTAGACTTAGATTGTGTAATAGATACAGAAAAAATGATACAATTATGGATAGGATATATGACAAAACAATTATTAGATAATAATATAAGTGTAACAGATGCACCAGAATATATAGAAAGAACACTAATAGGAACAGTGAAATTATGGTTTTTAAATCTAACTGAAAATAGTAAAAGAATATTAAGAACTGACAAACCTACAGAAGGAACAATATTAACAAAATTAACACCTATAGAATTATTAAAAAAATATGAAACAGCTATAAAAGACGAATTTAGTAGCATGACAACAACAGAAGAAGAACAAAATGAAGAGAAAGATATAAATAAGAATTTAATGTTAAAATTAGCAATATGTAATATGTGCTACATAGATGAATATACTTGCGCATTTAAAGAATATTATTATAAAGGAGCATATAATATAGAAGAAAGTAAAGAAATAAGAAAATTATATTTTAATAAATTACCTGAACCATTTAGTTCAAAAATAATAAAAAGTTGGGATGAAACAAAAATAGTAGATACTCTAGGAGCAAGAATAAAATTTTTACAACAGTGGTATAGAAACCTATGTGAAAAATACAGAGAAGAAATAAAAATGGAAAAAACATTAATAAGAAATTTAGCATGTTGCAAAGACAAGATAGCACCTCAATTTGGATGCGAAGAAAGATATTATAAGAAAAGAAAAAGACATAAGAAATATAACAAATACAAAAAATCAAAATATAAGTATAAGAAATCAAGAAAAAGATATTATGTAAAAAATTACAAACATAAAAGACCATATAGGAAAAAGAAATCTATAAAGGAATGTACTTGTTATAATTGCGGAAAAATAAGACATTTAGCTAGAGATTGTAAATTATCTAAAAACCCAAAAAATAAACAAATATCAGAAATAAAAATAGAAAACACAGCATATATGCAGATAGATTACATAGATTACGAATTAGAAAGTGAAGACAGTATATATGAAATTTCAGAGAATGAAACAGATAACGAAATAGATAGTGAATTAGACGAATTAAATGACTGAAGAAGATATAAAAATATTAACAAAAGAAGAATATTTAAATGACGAAGGAACAGATCAAAAAATAATATTTGATAACAATGTATTTGATGAAATAAAAGGAAAAGAGTTAGACTTAAGTGTAGAAAAAATATTTAAAATACCAACAATAAAAAATATATTTACTAGAAAAAAAGAAGAATATTATGTAGTAAGTCAAAAAGAACATGTAATAGACTGTAGATATGCAAAAGGTAAAGCTAGTATACCACTAGTAACAAAAAGAATAATTAATAAAGAGATAAACGATATAAAAAGTAGAGACCCAATAAAATATGTACACCTTGGAGGTACAGAAATATTAATACAAACATGTTTTAGAGAAGGAATAGATACACCAATAGAATTATATTTAGCAGATGATAGAATTATAAAACCTATAGAAAAAAGTATATAATAACTGCCATAAAAGGAAATTTAATATACCAAAAATTTAAATTTATAATAAGTTCGAATTATTCAGTAGAAGTAACGGATAGAAATATAGATAAATCACTAGTATTATATTGGAAGATATCAGGAATAGAATTAACCCCATGAAGTAAAATATTTACAGCACGATGCAAAAATTTATATGTATTAACAACAAGATATAAAATAATAGGAAAAAATAAGATTAACAAGATACAAATAGATAGCCCATTCGAACAATTTGTAAAAACAATAGATTATAATGATTATAGCTATAGAGACATAGATGTAGAAGAAAATCTAGAAATAATAAATGACAGAATAAGTACAACAAAAAGAACAACTTATGATAAACCGGAATCATCAAGCTCATAAAAAAGAATAAGTTATGAAACAAGTTCAATGGATAATTCAAACCAATATTACATAACAGGAAAGGTAAATGAAAAAGAATATTTAATACTCTTAAATACAGGACAAGAAGAAAATTATATAGCAAAATATCTAGTAAAAAATGAGGAAATAAAAACCGACAATAATATATGCCCACATCTACCAAGAAGTTTAATAAATACTAAAAATATAGCAGAAAAAGAAATAGTAATAGGAATAAGAAAAATAAAAATAAAATTTGAAGTAAAAGAAGAAATACAAAAAACAGACATAATATTAGGAATAAAATGGCTAGAACAAGTAAAACCATATAATATAGAACATACACAATTAACTATAACATATAACAGAGAGAAATTATTCTTAAGAAGAGCTTTAACATAAAATGAAAATATATGTATTAATGAAGATAGTAGTAGAAGGATATTACAGTAGATATTATACGCCTATGATAGATACAGGAGCAGAAGCTAATTTATGTAGATATAATTGCTTACCAGAAAGTAAATGAGATAAATTAAAAACACCAATAATAGTAAAAGGATTTAATAACGAAGGAAGCTTAATTACTTATAAAGCTAAGAATGTAAAAACACAAGTATGGGATAAAATATTAACAATAGAAGAAATTTATAATTATGAACTAACATCAAAAGATATACTTTTAGGAATGCCGTTCTTAGATAAATTATTCCCACATATAATAACTAGAACAGATTGGTGGTTTACAACACCATGTAAACAGAAAGGAAGAGCAAAAAGAGAGTTAATAATAAAATAAGAAAGAAAACTGATTGGATAAAAGGAAATGAAAAAATTACACAAAAGTTAGAAAATATAAAAAATCCTGAAGATACAATAGAACTAGTCGTATTTTCGATAAATAAAACAGAAATAACTATATTTTCAATAAATAAGGTAGAAATAATTAAGAAAAAATTAGAACAATTATATAGTGAAGATCCATTAAAATGGTAGGAAAAACGTAAAACCATTATAAAAATTGAATTAATAGATAAAAATAGCATAATAACCCAGAAACCATTAACATATAATTTTGATGATTTAAAAGAATTTAAAATGCATATAGAAGAATTATTAGAAAAACAATATATACAAAAAAGTAATAGTAAACATAATAGCCCAGCATTTATAGTAAATAAACATAGTGAACAAAAAAGAGGAAAAAGTAGAATGGTTATTGATTATAGAAATTTAAATGCAAAAACAATAACTTATAATTACCCAATACCAAATAAGATATTAAAAATAAGACAGATACAAGGATATAATTATTTTAGTAAATTTGATTGTAAATCAGGATTTTACCATCTAAAGTTAGAAGAAGAATCTAAGGAATTAACCGCATTTACGGTACCACAAGGATTTTATGAATGGAATGTATTACCATTTGGATATAAAAATGCACCAGGTAGATATCAACATTTTATGGATAGTTATTTTAAACAACTACCTAATTGTATTGTATATATAGACGATATACTATTATATACAAAGACCAAAGAAGAACATTTAAAATTATTGGAACAATTTACGGATATAATAGAAAAATCGGGAATAAGTTTAAGTAAAAAGAAAGCTGAAATTATGAAAAATCAGATAGAATTTTTAGGAATACAAATAGATAAAAGTGGAGTAAAAATGCAACAACATATAGTACAAAAAATAATAAATTCGAAAGAAGAATTAGATACAAAAAAGAAATTATATCATTTTTAGGATTAGTAAACCAAGTTAGAGAATATATACCAAAATTAGCAGAAAATCTAAAGCCCTTACAGAAAAAATTAAAAAAGGATGTAGAATATAATTATAACGAAGAAGATAAAAAACAAGTTCAAAAAATAAAAATACTTTGTAAAGAATTACCAAAGTTACAATTTACAGATGAAAATAGAAAATTTATATATATAGTAGAAGCAGATGCTAGTGAATGTAGTTACGGAGGAGTACTTAAATATAAATATGGAGAGGAAAAATTAGAACACCACTGTAGATACTACTCAGGTACATTTAATGAAACAAAAATAAAATGGGAAATAAATAGAAAAGAATTATGCTCATTATATAAATGTTTATTAGCATTTGAGCCATATATTGTATATAACAAGTTTATTGTACGAACAGATAATACACAGGTACGTTGGTGGCTAACAAAGAAAATACAAAATTAAGTTACAACAAGAGAAATTCGGAGACTAGTATTGAATATATTAAATTTTACATTTACAATTGAAGTAATTAGTACTAATAAAAATGTTATTGTAGATTACATATCAAGACAAAGCTACACAGACTGATATCATAGAAGAAGATACTCTAGAAAAAATACTCAACACCCTAACTACGCTTTCAATAAAAGTGGAAAGTATGGGTAATGAGATAGAAAAGCTAAAGACTAATGATGATAAACTGAAGTCTATAGCTACAAATCAGCTAACTCAGCAGTGTACAGAGCTATGTCGATCGGAAGACATTACAATTCCAGATCTAGAAGGAGACGTTGGGACACTCCACAAAACCCATAATGTTAATCAATCTACAATTGCAGGTACAAACAGAGGAGTTAGTAGACAAAGATATCAGAATATAAATATGAATAAGATATTTGAGAAACCATTTATACCAAAAACACAAAAAGACCCCTTGTTCATACCCCCACAAATTACCACATACCGAGATAGTCTGAACCAAGATAAAAAAGTTTATAACTACACAGCACAAAAATACATAGAAAATATATATAGAGTACAAGCTTTCCTAAACCTTAACCCCAGAGCCACAGATATCAAAGAACCAAATACAAACTATATAACCCAAAAATTACAAGGTTACAACGAGCTAATTGCACTACCCAAAACCAATCCAAGCTTAATAAAAAATTATTTTAGCTATGGATTATTAAATACCATATATACCCAAGACGGAGAAGAACTAACAGCTATGGAAGAATTACATAAAATATTCACCACCTATAAAAGAATAACCAAAGGAAATCTATTTTATATAAAATGTTATACTGCACCGGCAGAGATATTATACGACGAAATAAAACCAGTTATACAAGTTGTAAAAATAGGATTAACCAGAGATATGATTATACCAGAAGATATTATGCAGCAGCCAGAGATATCCAGAAATGAAATACCTGATTTCTACGCAAATAAACGACTTATTGGACTAGCTACAATTATTCAAGAATTAGCAAATAATTATACCAATGGAAACCCAATATGGAGCTATTATTCAAGAGATCATCAGATAATTTATTCAAATTCAAAAGAACTACGACAAGCAGATATGGAATATGTTAGACAATGAATAATGACATTACTTAACCCAGAAAAACAGTCTACTGCAAGAGCCATTAAGAGAGGATTTATTTCAGACGGATTACTGACAAGATATTGCAAAAATAATTAGACACAAATATCCAGACCATCAATGTTAGAGATGTAATGGAGAAGATAATATTATCCCAGAAGTCCACCTAGAATAAAAGAACCAAAAAGATAAGCATGCCAGCTGGAAAGAAGATAAAAAAATCAACAGATACGACAAAAAGATAAAGGAAGACGGAGCAGCAAAAGTAGACAGAGCAATAAAGAAAGAAACATGTAAAAAGATACCTTTCAGAAAAGATATATATGTTAGGTAGCCATATGTAGCCTACTTTTTTGACTTTTGTAAAGACTTTATTAACTTTTTCTTCTCATTTATTAGCTTAAGAGAAATAGAGAAACTTGTAAAGTTTTTTTTCTTTTAGAATCATGTAAATGCTCTCATTATAAATAGAGGCATAGAAGGCAGCAGAGGAGGCAAACCTTCATGCGTTGAAGCAAATACTCTCTCAAATCCACAACAAATATTTTTCTCAGTTAATTAAAAAACAGATTTATTTCAATGGAAAAATCTATGGAGGAACAAAGCTCAGAAATATCAAACCTACCCGAACAGGTATATTTATTTATGATTATGAATGGCTAAATTCATAATTCCCAACAATCATGGTATGATAAAATAAATTCATGTTAGTTACTTTATAGTAAAATTATTCGAAGAATAATATGTTAAGAAGTTTATTAGCAAAGTGGAAACGGAGAAAAATCCCTAAGAACTATGCCATCCTAAAGGTGAAACCAATAAGGCAAGAAGCCGTGGTGGGGAGTAACTAGAGTAGAGGCGCTGTTTATGGGAAAATATCCAGATTACAATGCTAATAGTGACCGAAGAACATGTTATTTAAGAATAATCTAGTATATAGTAATCTAAGATGACCATATTTTGTTATGAACATGGTTGAAGGGAATATTTTGAAAAAAGAAATTTTATGAAAATGAATAATTATTTATCTGATGTGATGGTAGATAAATTTAAGATACTTATTTTGTATGCACTTAGAAGTATAGATGTTGCAGATATTAGAAAAATTATATTAGAAAAAGTATTCGGAAAATATTACATAAATAGAGTAAATTATATACCATGTCTACCTAGCTACTCTTATAAATCCTTATTATGTTAAAATTACTTAGAATTTTTAAAATATATGCAAAATATACAGTTACTAGAAAAACAGATGAAAATAAATATAGACAAATACATGGAAAATAAAAAATATATATAAAATCTCTTAATAAAAATATGCAAGAACTACTAAGGCTAAAACAAACAATTATAAAATATCAATTTTAGAAAATAGATCGTTTAGACTACCTTAAAGTTTTAATCTTATATATACTTAAAGATATATAAATTATAGATATTAAGAAAATAATATTAGAAGAAGTAATAAACTACGAAATTGAAATAATAAATGCGTTAGAACAGATATACGAAGACATTTACCCAGAAGGATATTATTCAGATCAAGACTGTGGATGTTAGAATATATTAGAAAA
Source organism: Capsicum pubescens (assembly GCA_030864215.1). NCBI lineage: Eukaryota > Viridiplantae > Streptophyta > Magnoliopsida > Solanales > Solanaceae > Capsicum > Capsicum pubescens. Next base: position 277,142,721 of record CM061543.1, on the reverse strand, counting down.
ACTAGGGAAAACCAAGATAATCTAAATAATGAAATTAATTACAGAAACCGAACTAAAAAAATAATGGAAGATCTAAAAGAAAAGTTAATATGGATAGAAAAAACATTAGAAAATTTAGAAAAAAGTACATGTGACAGTTTACATAATTTAAAAAACTCACTACGAGAAGAACAACACAAGATAATAAATGACATAGAAAATCTAGAATTAGATATACACTACAGTACAGATAGGATAAATTATTATATAGAAATTTGTAATTCTGCAGTTACTACAGGATAAATTTGTAGTAAACATGGTATTATACATGAAATTTCAATAGGATAAAATAATAAAATACACAAATTAATGAATACATCTCACGAAAAGAATAAATCATTAAAAGAAATAGAAACTCAACTATATAGTTTATACCTAGAATACAAAAGATTACATATTACTAATGAGGATCCTAAAACAATAGATAATTTAATCACGATAATATCTAATTTAGAATATGAATTAATAAAACATCTTAAGTCAAGAAGATAAAAATGAAAATTATTCCAATCAATAATATTCATTATAAAAATAAATACCTACGTATTTATTATCTAGTTGAATCTACGCATCTAATCCGCACCCCCCTCCAATACGTATTTATTATCTAGTTGAATCTACGCACCTAATCCGCACCCCCCTCCAATTGGTTTATAAACTCTAACTCCTACTTCTTCAAAATATACAAATCTCCCAAGGTATATGTTCTAAAGACTTTGAGTTCCCAAAGTTGAAGACAGTGATCCTAACTGAGTTTATACTTCACTGATATTAGAATTACATAGACATTAGAAATTACAAACCAATACTAATGCATAGAATCTAAGACACCATATCTTTTAAGTACTAGCAACAGGTTCGACTACGTGTTTCTCAAAGCTTTCAAACTGCTGGTCAATTTAACAATTTGTTGCTATCGTTGTAAGTCCAGTGAGTAACTACATGAGTCACTCCAATACTTAATCAACAATTCTCCAAAGAGTCCTTCAATAGGTAAGTCTCTTATATTCCATAGAACTATCATTTCTTCAGAGTCCATTTTCAAGTAAAAGTCCTCCTTCAAATTGATCTCCTTGTCTAAATAGGACTCCTTCTTCAACTCATCTTCTCCTATTTTCAAGTGTTGGATTCAAACTGCACTTCTTCCTTAACTGACATGATATCTATATTGAGCTTATCAGAGTTATGCATCTTAATCCCCTCCTAAATTTAAGAAACCTTGAATTTATGTGTAGGTGAACTTTATTTGTATGTCAGTAGACCATATGGTGGACCGGCTAGACTAATCTATTTCATTTAGTTGGTAGACAACAAAACTACAATTTCTAACAAATTCTCCCTTTTTTATGATGACAAACAACAACCTTTGGTTATCCACCACAAATTCCTGACACACTCAACCAAGGAATCAAAAAAGGAAACACTAGAACAAAACAAGTTAGTCATTGAGTTGTAATTTGTCACGAACCGAGCCGGGGCACTGGCCGTGACGGGCATCCCAAACCACAAAGGCCCAAGAGAGCCCTTAGCATACTATCATAAGCATAATTCATACATAAATCACAATGCGGAAGATATAATGAGGTTCAATGGAAACATATAATAGAATCTGTGTCATTAAAGTATGACAATACAATACTCAAATTCCATTTACGAAGCCTATACTGAATACAAACTGTGCAGGATGAGAAAAGGCCCCCAGTAGACAATAAACTGTATTAGATAAACATATGAATAGCATGGTAATATCATGAACTTCATCATGGAATAGAGATTTCCCCCAAACCATTCTCATAAAACTCTTTACTAAAACTCATACAATGAATGCACATGATTGTAACATAAGTTTCTGGAAAATATAATAATAAACACATATTTCCTTGTAAATGGGTTCATGATGCATGCTCTTCAACAGATTTTCAAAACCCTTTTCATATGCATACATATATATCTTTAAAACTTATTAAAAATATAAAATTCATGCCCATGTGATTTAGGATAGTCCCACATACCTTTTGACAGATAGAAATCAAAGACAACGTAGATAAATTGGACTCCCTAAACTTGAATTCCACAAACCAGTGGTAGTTTCTCCTATCTTTCTTTGGGAGAGATGATTAGGGGATTTTAAGAAGTGATATAATGATGTTATGTCATAAAAATAGATGAAAATAGGGTAATATAGAGTGTAGGGGTCGGTTATAAGTGAAAGCACTTCAATACTCCTCCTCCCAAGTCTACAAACCAAAAAATTAACAAATTTAAACCATTTGTGTATCGCGGAGGTAATCTTTACGATGAGCTCCGTGTCTCGCCACTCTCGCGGGCCCTCACTGGTTCTCATGAAAATATTCATAACTTTTTTCTCGGATATCAAATTAAGAATAAATTGGCGGCACTGGAAATTTAATTCAATTATCTACAATTTGGTAGGGCTTGAGCTCCAAAATTTCACATATTCAAAAAGTTATACACATTCAACGTTGACCCTTGTAGAATCGAATTCCATAATTTGGTCAGTAACAAAAGTTCTTAACTCTACTTCACTCTAAGTGCTTACTACGAACATTCTTCCCCTCAAAGGAACTTTTCATGCTAGGTTAATGACCATGACACTTATTTTTATGTAGAAAAAATAGGATTCATGATTATGCACGTAGAAACGATGTTTCTAATTCTAGCCTAAAAATGCAGGGTGTTACATTATTCTACCCCTTGGAATCATTTGTCCTCGGATGAGGGATAAGAATCTTTTGAAGCTCTAGAAGTATGGAACAAAGTATGTAAATTCTCATTAAGAACTCCCCCCTTAAAAACACGAATAGGAATATGAATCAAAGGTAAAAATGCTTAATGACATCACTAATTAAATTATGTAAGCATGGATCATAAGAACATGAGACCAAGGTTGTTTTAATACCCATACCTTTCCAAGCTTAGTTTAGCTCCTAAAATGTCAAGGGTTAGCTTTGAAAATGAAAAACTCTTTATACATTCAGAATTTTCAAGATTTAGACCCACCATTTTGTAGATAATTAAACTAGCTTTCCAACGATACCAATTTAGCCTTAGTTTGAAACTTGGATGAGAAGTAATGGCGATTTTAGTGAAAGCAATAGGGCATTTTGACAGGCACCGCGTCGCGGTGAAGGACAAAATTGCAGTTGTCCGATTCCAGTGAAGCACCACGATTGGCCCGCATCGCAGTGAAACTCCAGTTCCCGTTCATTCCTTACCAGTAGCTCATCGCAATTTTACTGTATCACACCAAAATTCTAAAATGAACTTATACCGCGTCACAGAGGAGTGCAAAATGGCACTAGTCTTTTTTTCCAGTGGCATAATGTGATTACGCTAGTTTTTCCCAAAGGCCAAAATGACACTCGTCCTTTTTCCAATTGGCGCAATATGATTACACCGCATTGCTCCAAAGCCCAAAATGACAATGATCCCTTATCCATTGAGTCACTGTGATATCCCCAAGTCGTGGTGTTGTGCCAATTCAGGATTTTCTAGTTCCTAGTTAAATTTTACAAAGGGAAATCTAGTCCTTACTCCAAGCCACAATTCATGTAAAACACAAAATTTAACCTATCCTAAGAACTTTATGTATACTTTTCATCAACTTTCTCCCAAAGAAACCATAGAACATGAAACCTTCATCCCCAAGAAATCGAAATTCCACCATTCTTTTTCCAAGATAGCTCCAAATTAAGGATTCTCAATTCAAGATCTTCAAGAGCACAAATAGCAATTCGATATTCAAGTTTCTTCATCTAATCATCAATTAAGGTATGCAGGATTTTCAACAAGGATAATTCTTTCATCCTTATTCCCAAAATTTGTTTTTGAAGATAATATTACATGAATTTACATGATTTTCAAATTAGGGTTCATACCCAATATTGTTATTTGCAAGATAATGAGGTTTCAAATGATTTAGATGTTGAATTGCCTATCTACTATTGTATTTTCATGTGTATTGCAGTAATTTCAAGATTTAGACTTGAATTATCAATATTTTCATTACTTTGCATGAGTTTTATGATGATTTGATGTAAAATAGATGCATTCATTATTAGCCCTAGTTTGAATGTTGTTATTTCAAGAAGATTATGATTTTAAGCATCCCATAATTTGTTATATTCAGATTTTGAACAAAGATTTGATCTTTTGATCACAACTTAGATATGGAGTCCACTTTACAGATTTATCTATTGTTTACAGTAAATAGATTTACAAGATGTTTTCATTGTAAACCCGTATATTAGTTTATAAAAATGGATTTCCAACAGAATGAGCATACAAATTAAAGGGAGTAGTATTTAGCACCAAGTTGGGTATGTTTACATGCCCTAGAACTATGAGACAATATATTCAAGCAATATGACAAAAATTGTTGCTTGAAGTTACTGCTTATCATTTTTAATGCTGAGATAGTCATGGGATTGCATTAACTTTATGACTTGGGGTAATACTGAAATAAAATTAATTCGTAATATATAGAAAGCATAGTTTCTTAGAAATAAGCATGATATGAGACATAGATTTATGGATCATGAACATCATAACATAGGGCATGAATACTTAAAAACTTGGATTTCTGAGGGGCATTATCGCTTCTAGTTTGGAGGTCGGAGCATAACATGAGTAACATAGAGAACTCAAAGCTTATCATAGGCATGACTTCAATACACAAAACTTTAGTGGAATACCCTCATTGAATTGAAGTACGAGGAGTTTGATTGAATAGAAATAGATTTACCATGACCTCTCCCTGAAGCTTTCCACCACGATAAAATTTGGGAACTACCTTAACTCATCATTTCCTCATTAGATCAAAGTCACCATCATAGAATTGAAGACATATCCTCTCATTAAATCTACAAGCACAACACTGAGCACAAATGGGGGTGTATCACTATTCACTTTAACTCTAAACTTCCCTGATAAACTATACTTTAAAGGCATTGCATTCCTAGAATGTTGCTCTTAACTTTCTCTAGACTCTATAGTCATCACCCTAAAACTCACACTCTCTCATAGGCTTACTTTAACGCCCAAAAAATCTATCCCTAGACGTCCCACGGTGCCTTGGACCACATTGGCCCCAAGCTAACCCTTTTACTGGCATAAATCATATGAAACTGAATAAAATGCATAAATCTATACAAAATCAGCGGAAGATAACTCCTTTCTAAATTTGATCAATACAAGAGTGAATTCACAACATTACAACTCTGCTTTTACAAACAAAACTGAAATTAAATACCTTAACTCTACTGACTGTCTATGAAGCCTCTACTAGTATTGAATATAGGTAGCCGGGACATGATCCCCAACTATCCCAAATCAATTCGACTGAATTAAGAAAATAAACTATTACTAAACAGTATGATTGACTCGAGCCCTCAAATCTAAAGAACTCATCACCTGCTGACTGGAAGCTGTAACTGTCTGAATATGGTATGTGTGCTACAACTGAACAGATACCTACATTATGAGAGAATGTAGCACATAGACGTATATATGGATCAATACTTTTAGGATGTACTGAGTATATGGGGGTGCAATGCAATAAGTAAACAATATCTCAATATTATCATAGTTTATAAAATCATGCATGCTAAATGTAAATGACTCACCTAGCTTGAGTAAATCTGAAATCTGAATATATAAGTCATGAACAATAAATCATGTAGTATACATCTCGTAAGTCATTACACTTAGTTCTAAAATCTGTATTCTCTTCTTGTTCTCAAATCTTGTAAGGTAGATAAAATATGAAAACTTATTTTGCATAGAAATTGCTTCATCTAAATTCTTTAAATCAATAAACTATTTTAAGAGTAGGGGACATCTTTTAAAATTTAGGGACTATGAATCTTTAGGAGACTGTGGGACTTTGGGAACCTTAAAACCATAGTTTTCAAAACATATACTTTTCTCTTAAGGAGAGTAGGGAACATCTTTGGGAGTTTCTTCTAACCGACATAAACCATGCGAGCTATCATGGAGTCCAACGTCTTACCCACATTAGAGAGAGTTGTTCTACCCTTGCCATAAGAATAGAACCTTAAATTTAGTGATCACTATCTCGGCCTCGGGCCCATAAATCTCAATCCTACGGTGGCACATAGTTCTGGGACATGAGACCTTAGAATCATACCCAACTCGGTGCTAAATACTACTCCCATACGTGGGCTCAGAACTTTTAGCAAATCCACCTTAAAACAGTACAAGGATGTATAATGGAAGCCAAATTATGATTCACTTCTTTAAATCTCAAACTCTATGAACAATGTGGATTTCTTATCTTAGCTTAGGCTCAAAAGATGAATTTCTTTCTTGAAACTTGGTAAACAATCATCAAAGAGGCTTAAAATCATAATCTTCTTGAAATATAAAGACTAATTCTTAGGGCTTAAAGCCCATGCTTCAAACTTATGTTAAAACACCAAAAAGATTCATACTTTATAATGTAATTATTGATAAATCAACTCAAAATATGGAAATTTAAGCAATAAGCATGAAAAAATAAATATACTTGGAAATCATGCCAAAACACAATAAACCTCAAACTCATAATAATAGAATTGAAATACTTTAACAAATATAAAAAAATCATCCTTGGATTTATATGTATATACATAAATAATCATTATTTCATAATGAAGATTAATTCTTGACAACTTTAAGATAGCAATTTACAATAGGGATATGCAATTCATGGTATAAATCCGCAATTCAAAGCATAAATAGGTTGAACAAGCATGCACTTCAAAGATTAAATCACATACTAGTTCATAAACTTAAAACAAGATACTTTGGGTATAAACACAAACTTGTAAAACTTGTAATCTTTAATAAAAATTAAATCTTTGGGCACATGAACGAAAGAATTATTCTTGTGCAAACCCCACATATCTTAGATTATTAATTTGGATGAACTCTTGCTTTTGGGTTGCTATTCGTACAATTGATGATTGATTCTTAAAGCTCTCGGTGTGGGAATTTTGATTCTTGAATCAATTTCAGAATTTCACGGTGAAATCTTAAGGGACCTTGAATCTTAGGTTGAGACCCTAATGTTTGGTTCTTGAGAGGATTTGAGAAAAATGACCATATTTTGGCATTGGAAGGCTTAAATCTCGTATTATTGGGTCTATTTAAGGGTGGTAAATAACCTAAATACCCCTCTTGGACGCGGAGCTTGACTGTAGAAAATTACACTATCTAGAATAGGCAGGGTGCCGCCTTGCCCATTGCCTCGGCTTACTGCCTCTTCACGAAAATGGTTGTAACTTTTAGCTCGTGGAACAAATTTTTGCAAAATTGGTATCATTGGAAAGCTAATTCAATTATATACAATTTGATGGGTCGTGAGATGAAAAAATCCATGTATATAAAAAGTTATACACATTTGAAATAGACCCTTGTAGAATCGGATATCAAATTTTGGACGAATCAAATGATCTTAGCTCAACTTTAATCTAAGTCATTGCTATGAACATTTTTCACCTCTAAACTACTTCATAGACTATAATAATGATCTTGAAACTTATATTCACATGGAAATCATTTGGATTACATCTTAGACGCGTAGGAACAAGGGTTAGAATTCTAGCACAAAAATACAGGGTATTACACTTACGCATCCATACTTCTTATCACATAACAATCCTTTCTCTACTACTTAACATACTAGCATTAAACTTCTAATCACATACCCTTACAACTTAACAAAGTTTTGAAAACTAGACCAAGAGCTCACATCATCTATCTATCTTTCCCTTAATTAAGGTCTAAACAACACCATATAGTAGCTTTTTAGGCTTCTCCATACAAAGAAATTCAAGAACACAAACTAGGTAAACATGACACTTATACACATATAACCTTGTCTAACCACATGTAAGGGTTCAACTTATTCTTTTAAATCAACACTTTTATCCACCTAGTGACTCAACCACAATTTATCATTATAACACTAATCCTTATGTATTTATATCACAATTATCCACTCAAACTTTACATAAGTTACCAACCTAGGATCTTTTGCACATTACATCAAGCCTACAAATTAATCCCTATAAAACATGCATCATTACTCTTAAGCTACTATTCTTACCACCACAATCCATATCTAAAGTTCAAACCTATTGTCTAGCATGAATCATGTATCACCGATGAAACATGGTACATACTATACTGATCCGTGGAGTAGAAAAATCAACCTAAGACTCTTATTTAACATAGCTACATCCCATAAGTTCATTCTCTCCACAATGTTACTACCACACCTTAAAAGTTGCCACACATTTTCTCACATGCAGTACTAGTTTACCACTACTAGAGAAAAGAGAATAAAGGGGTTAAAGTCAACTAGTGAGAAGAGTCGATCTTAATTTTTCAACAGAACACATTACGATCTTATCATCATATTTTTCTTTCTTACATCATATCTACTTACCCATGCATGTATCACAACAACCTTAAAAAATTCATAAACACCAATGTGTCTAGATTTCCCAAACGTTAGTTGACATTAAAAATCATTAGCCACTCTATCTTTTTATTCAACAACAATAACAAACTTAGTATATTCCCATGAAGTGGGGTCTATGGAAGGTAGAGTGTACGTAGTCCATACCACTACCTCTAAAGAAGTAGAGAGGTTGTTTTCGATAAATCCCGGCTCAAGACACAAGACAATATACAAAAACAACCAAAGTATGAAATATGAGAAAACTAACATAGATACGACATCCATAAAAATAATGTACATTACCAAACAAAAGAAACAAAAGCCCCCTAACTACTGACTACGATACATCCACCCACCTTATCCCTTTATCCTAATATTTTTCCTCCAAACCTTCCTATCAAGGGTCCTGTCCTTAGTAAGCTGAAATAGCTCCATGTCATATCTAATCATTTCTCTCCAGTATTTCTTTGATCTACCTCTGCCCCTCTTGAAACCATCTAACGCCAGCCTTTCACACCTGCGAACTGGGGCATCCGTGCCCCTCTTCATTACATGACCAAACCATCTCAACCTCACTTTCCATATTTTTTCCTCCACCGATACCACTCCCACCTTATCCCAAAGAATCTTATTCCTAACCTTGTAAGCCCTTATAAGACTACATATCCAATAGAACATCCTTATTTCTGCGACCTTCAACTTTTGGATATGAGAATTCTTAACTGGATAACACTTCGCACCATACACCATAGCCAGATGGAAAGCAACTCTATAAAATTTTCCTTCAATCTTGGGAGGCACCTTCTTATCACATAAAATTCCCAAAGAGAGCCTCCATTTCATCCAACCTTCCCCAATATAGTGAGAGTCATCCTCATCTATCTCTCTACTCCCCTGAATGGTAGACCGAAGATACTTAAGACTATCCCTCTCGCAAACTGCCCGAGAGTCCAATTTCACTACCACCTCTTTCTCTTACCTTGAGTCTCTAAACTTGCACTCCAAATTCTCCATCATGGTCATACTCAATCTTAAACCTTTAAGCTGCAGGTTTTGTCTCCAAATCTCTAGCTTATCATTAACACCTTGTCGCGACTCATCAATCAAAACTACATCATCCCTAAAAAGTATACACCAAGACACCTCACCTTGTATACTCGGCGTTAAAACATCCATCACCACGACAAATAAAAATGGACTAAGATTCGATCCCTGGTGCAACACTGTCAAGATTGGAAAATGCTCAGAATCTCCTCTCACAGTCCTGACTCGAGTCTTCGCCCCCTCATACATATCCTTAATCGCTCTGATGTATGCCACAGGGTCCCCCCTCGTCTCCAAGCTTCTCCAAAGAACCTCCCTAGGGACCTTGTCATATGCCTTTTCCAAGTCCATAAACACCATGTGAAGATTCGTCTTTCTCTCTCTATACTTCTCTACCAATCTCCGCACTAGGTGAATTGCCTCAGTCATTGAGAGGCCAGGCATAAATCCAAATTGATTCTCCAAAATAGACACAATTTTTCTCAACCTCCACTCCATCACCCTCTCCCAAAGATTCATCATGTGACTCTACAACTTAATACCCCAGTAGTTGTTGCAACTCTGAATGTCACCCTTGTTCTTATATAGTTGAATCATCATGCTCCATCTTCACGCCTCAGGCATATTCACAGACTTAAAAATGTTGTTAAACAGGTTGGTCAGCCACCTCAATCCTACCCCGCTAGAAAACTTCCAAAAATCCATCGAAATCTTATCAGGCCCCATCGCCCTGCCCGTTCACATCTTGCAAATAGCCTCTTTGACCTCATCAATTTTAAAATGCTGACATTAGACAAAATCACAACATTCCCTGATGTATTCCAACTCCCCTAAAACAATACCTCTATCCCCCTCTTTATTCAAGAGCTTATGAAAATACGACTGCAATCTTTTGTTAATGAGGGCGTCCTACACCAAAACTCTGCTATCCTTCCCCTTAATGCAATTCACTTGGTCCAGATCCTGACCCTTCCTCTCCCTAGCCTTAGCAAGCCTAAAAAACCTCTATTCCCTACCTTTCTCTTCTAACCCCTTATACAAACTCTCAAAAGTTGCTATCCTAGCAGCTGTAACTGCTAACTTAGCCTCCTTCTTAGCTAACTTATACTCCTACTTGCTTACCCGCTTCTCCTTTTCATCATTACTCTACACAAACTTAACATAAGCCTCCTTATTCGTATCCACCTTCTTCTTAACATCTTCATTCCACCATAAATCCCGCCATCACCGGCCAGCCCAGCCCTTCAAGACACCTAACACCTCTCTAGAAGACTCTTTTATGCATCCCACAACCCTATCCCACATACTATCCATGTCCCTCCTACCCTCCCAACCCCCATCCCCTACAACTTCACCCCTATCTCAAAGTCACTAACTGGAGTCAGGCTACCCCAACTAACTCTAGGCTGACCCTCCCAACACTCTCTCTTTATGCCCTTCTTGATAACGAAGTCCATCATAAAAAATTTATGTTCGATCGCAAGATTCTCAGTAGGGATTACCTTACAATCCTTACACATTGCTCTATCCCCCTTCCTAAGAAGCAAAAAGTCAATTTGAGTCTTGGCTAGCCTATTACAGAAAGTAACCAGATGCTCCTCCTTCTTTGGAAAGCTGGAATTCACTACCACTAACCCAAAGGCCCTCGCTAAATCTAAAAGAGAAGCTCCCTCAACATTTCTATCCCCGAACTCTAAGCCTCCATGTACATCCTCATAACCCATCGACAGAGAACCGATATGCCCATTAAAATCCCCTTTTATGAAAATCATTTCTTAACTAGGCATGCCTTTTACCACCTCGTCCAAAACCACTAAAAATATCTTCTTCTCCTACTTGTCCAGGCTTGCCTGTGGTGCATACGCACTACAGATATTCAAAGAAGACCCCCCAAGTATCAACTTGATAGTCATCACCCTATCACTATCCATTTTAACCTCCACTACCTTCCCTCTAAGCTCCTCTTCCACTAAGATACCTATGCTATTCCTATGCCTATCAATACCAGAGTACGCCAACTTGTACCTATCTACATCTCTAGACTTAGAACCTACCCACTCGGTCTCCTGAACACACTTAATTTTGATCCTTCTCTTCCTAAGAATCTTTGCCAGTTCTATCGACTTACCCTGAAGGTTCCTTATGTTCCACGACCCTACTCTCAACCTATCATCTGTCTTATCCCCTCCCTTAATACCTCACACTCCGCATCTTAAATCTATCCCAACACTAGACCCCGACCCCACCCCAGTCCCCCAGGACATGACCCTACTCCACCATTAGCAACCCAAGCCACTACTCAATGAAAAACATAGAGAAGGCAAAAAAAACAGCAATAACTCTAAAAGGCAAATGCAAAGCACACAATGTAACAAAATTTCAAGAACAACAGATGCTAGAAATAACCAGTGACTCTATCTTTTTATTCACCGCCTATAAATGTTTTACATCTACCATCATTATTCATCATGAGCTCTTTCCCTATTTTACATACCTAATTATACTAGCTAGTCACTTACTCCTCAAACTACCATAAAATCTAAAAATCTTACTATAAAATTTACCAATCCCCACAAAAGGGCATACCACCCTTCACTCAAAGGTTATACAACTAAAACTAACTTTATTACACAAAAGCTACCCTCACTTTAACTTCTAAACTTATGACTTTATGTCACTAACTTTGGGACAATCTTTCTACCAATAGTTTATAACACCATAACAAATAATACTACTTGGGTGGAAATACTGTTCCAACATTCTACTACCCATCTCTACCTTTAAGCATGACATATGTAACAAGGATTCTGAAAGGAATTGAATTTGCTTCATACCTCAGGTTCAAATGCATGATGGATATAGATATGTGTATACACTTGAATTAACACACTCTAAAGCACTAATGGACTTCTCTCAAGTCTTTGTGCTACTTCATAACTGTATGGATAACTCAATCAGAAATGACAATGTCATTAGGAATCTAAACTCTTGAACTTATATTGCCTTGACAATGAGGAATGTCCTATAAAAATTAAGGTAACGGAGGAATTTGGATAATTTTTTGATGAATGACTCAATAGAAAGAACTGCAGTATGAAATAATAAGACATAACTCCTAAACGCCCGACAACTTCCTAATTATAAGTGATGTATATAATACACCCATATGAAAGACCGAAATAGACACGACTTTATTGATACCCTGGGAATATAAACCATGCGTTGATACCAAGCTTGTAATGATCCAAGACAGGTCCCTTGCCACAACGGGCATCTCAAACCACAAAGACCTAAGAGACCCCTTAGCATACTATCATAAGCATAATCCATACATAAATAAAAGTTCTGAAGATATAATGAAGTGCAAGAGTAACTTATAATACAAATTCTGTCATCAAAGTATGACAATACAATACTCAGATTCTATCTACAAAGCCTCTACTGAATACAAACTGTCTAGGCCAAGAAAAGGTACCCGATGAACCATAAACTATAATAGATAAATGTGTGAATAACATGGTAATATCATAAAATTCATCATGGAAGAGGGATTTCCCTCAAATCATGCTCATGAAATGCTTTCTGAAAAATCATACCATGAATGCACATGATTATGACACAACTTTCTGGAAAACACAATAATAGACAGATATATCTTTCAAAATGGGTTTATGATGATTACTCTTCAAATGATTTCCAAAACCCTTTTCATATACATACATATATGTCTTTAAAAGTTGTTAAAAATGTAAAATTCAAGCCATGAGATTTAGGATTGTCCTACATACCTTTTGACAGAGAGAAATGAAAGAAAATATAGAGAAATTAGAACCTCAAAGCTTCAATTTCTCAAACCCTAGGTAGTTTCTCCTCTTTTTCTTAGGGAGAGATGATTAGGGGATATTATGAAGTGATATAATTATATTATGTCATAAAAATGGATGAAAATAGGGTAATATAGCATGTAAGTGTAGTTTATAAGTGAAAGGACTTCAATACCCCTCATCCCAAGTCAACAAACCTAAAAATTGATGAATTTAAAATATTGGTGCTTCGCAGAGGGTTATCTCAGTTATGAGCTCCGCGCCACGTCAATATATCAGACCCTCACTGGTTCTCATGAAAATGTTCATAGCTTTTTGCGCGGGTATCAAATTTAGGAGAAATTTGTGGTGTTGGAAAGCTAATTCAATTGTCTACAATGTGGTGGGTATTGAGCTCCAAAAATTCCATATATTTAAAAAATTATACATATTCAAATTTGACCCTTGTAAAATCAAATTTAAAAATTTGGTTGATATCAAAAGATCTTAACTTCACTCAACTCTTAAGTGTTTACTATTTATATTCTTCCCCTCAAAGGCACTTTTCATGTAGGTTAATGACCATCACACTTATTTTTATGTTGAAATAATAGGATTCATGATTATGTATGTAGAAATGATGGTTCGAATTCTAGCTCGAAAATGAGGGGTGATACATAATCATTGCACAATCTTTTCTTCCCACCTTGAATTTATCAAAAAGTTGGTTCAAGATTAGTTAAGGCTAGAATTAGTGTTTAATAATCCATGGACACTGGGTCTATCTCTAAAAAAATCCAAAACATAGAGTAAATAAATAAAACGTATTATGAGTTACTAGATTAGAACACAAATATCAAAAAGATTCCATTTCACTAATTTGCAAGGTACGATTTATAAAACTTGAAACTTAAAAAACATAAAGATGAACCAATTGAGACACAAAAAAATCGTAAGGATCTAAGAGGTGGAGGAGGATGGAGGAGTAGGTGGGAGTAGTTGGGTCAGCCTTCACACTGTCTCCATATTCTCAGTGTATTCGCAATCTAGTCTATCAAGATGAGCATCAATTCGAGAAAAAAGTCACTCCCTCATGTTCATGAGAAGCCTGGGTTTCCTCCAATTCATCATTATTTTCTACAAGAGCATTCCTTAACCTTTGGATAGGGTTATCATCCCATCTCATGAAGCCTGGGTTGCCTCCAATTCATCATTCTTTTCTACAAGAGCATTCTTTAACCTCTGGATAGGGTTATCATCCCATCTCATTAAACCAGGTAGATCTACGTTATTCATAGTTTCAATAACTTTTTTTGTGGTTTGCAAGAATATCATTTGCATAGGCACTGAGTAGTATTCAGACACAAGGGCATTCCATAACTCATAGGGTAGATCATGACTATTTGTATCTTTAAGAATGTCCCTCTGAATATGCTTGATAATAAGCCTAGGCAAATCAATCATAGCCTCAGTATACAATTATTCTTGGATAGTCAGGTCAAGGAAATTTACCTTAGTCCTGTGCTACTTCCTAGGAATTATCATTTTGTGGACAACATCAAAATAGATTTTATGGAGAGGGGATATTTCCTGCTTAAGATCTCTTTAATAACGGAGAAGGTGAGGATCACCAGAGAACTTTATAGAAAGTGTAAGGCAGAAACAAGATTATCTAAAGGGGCTATTCAAACTACACAAAATGATCCCAACACCCAATAAAAATTTGCACGATCCTAGAAATATTATCATCCACTAAATTAATGGGTAACCCTTTGTAACACCTCAAGAGTACACCCTGGGCGTCACATGGTTCTTACAGTCCTGAGGGACCATAAGCTAACCCATGAACTGGTACCTGCTGTGAGCAATGCATAATAATATCATAATTATGGAAGAACAACTGATATGCCATAAGATTTTATTACTGAATAAATACTGGAGTATGTTTCTCGAAAAAAAACTTTCTAAATCAGATAAAATACTGAGAAAATTGAATAACTAACTGACATGTCCAAAAGCCTCTAAACTTAATGAATATGAGTTGATAGGATAGGCTCCACCTAACACGAACTAACAACGAGACTAAAAAGCATAAAATAAAATAAATTCATTCTCCAAATATAAGGACTCACCAATGCTACCACTGAGAGTATAATAATTCTAAGCGCGATTCGTGAACTGAGAGTCAGAACCCTTGATGTAATATAACATAGCGCAAGAAAACGTATGCGATTAATACTTTGAATGTACTGGTCTGCTAAATGATGTAGGTTAATATGCTTGATTTAATGAACATGAATAATAATTATCTAAATATACATGTAAAACAAGGAGTTCTAAATAAAATGTATGAAAGTTTATAAATACTAAAAGTACATGAAATCTGTAGATACTGAGGATACATGACTAAGAATATAACATGAGCAGAATAAAATCTGTAAACTAAGATACTAAAATGACTGATATTTGTATGCTTTGGTCTAACAACATTGAGACTGAATGTCTGAATTGATTAGTAGACTATAAGTGTAACTGAGACTGTGATTGAGACTGTGTGAGGTATCATCTAACCGACATTCCACAATCTGAGATAATTGGGGTCAAACCTGTAACCCAGTTTGAAGGTTGTCAATATCGTGACACAGGTACTAACGCTAGATATGTGGAACCACTATACTTATGTACTATCCCAAAGGACTAATGGTGTCAAGCCTGAACTAATGGGTGACCCCTGTGGGATAGACAATCCTAAATTGATGGGTGACTTCTCATATACTATGCTGGCTATGTAGTTCTAGAGTTTTAGGAATGCTACAAGAAAATCTACCTGTCTGATGGGGAAGTCGCCATCCCTACAAGTGCTCGGTGCTAAATCCTAATCCCATCTAAAAGACACTGAAACACTAGACTTCTGGGTTTAACTTACTGTTCTGATAATGCTCATAATATAATCTGAAATTATTCTGAAGATACTAAAATGAGACTAAGTAAACAACAATGGTTTTTGGGTATTCAATAACCTAAGGACTCAAAAAAATAATAGTAAAATGATTCTAAAGCTTTGAGGACATAGCATGAAGACTTTTATCAGATATTCATTCTTGTAAGAATTTTATCAAACACTTAATATGCATGGTGTATATAGAGAAAAGGAATTAGTTTAAAGATTGAATTAAAGCACAATTTCAACACCATTATCACAAATCATGAATTAAATAAGTGGACAACAATATTTAAACATATGGAGTGTAATAATAGACATCAATTTCGCTGTAACATAGTATAGAACAAGATACTTGGAAATTAATGGATTAATCATAATATTAAAATCAAGATAACTTGAAAAGATCAAAATTTTACAATTTAAATCAGATACATGGACTCAATGGGTGAAAGGAACCCATGAATGAAAATCTAACATACCTGGGTTAATGAATTTGAGAGGATTGATGGTGAGTTCCTGAGATTTGGTCTTGAATTTAAGAGTTAGAGTTTCTTGTTCTTGAGATGGGGATCTTTAATTTTGACAGGAATTTAATAAATGATTATTATTATGGTCACTTAGGGGTTAAATCTCAT
The DNA here is from genome assembly GCA_030864215.1 of Capsicum pubescens. Classification (NCBI taxonomy): domain Eukaryota; kingdom Viridiplantae; phylum Streptophyta; class Magnoliopsida; order Solanales; family Solanaceae; genus Capsicum; species Capsicum pubescens. Next base: position 277,125,768 of record CM061543.1, on the reverse strand, counting down.
GTTTTGGGATGATTAGGGTTGTGGAAAAAGACACAAATACACCCAAACGAATTTAAAGACTAAAGCTAGAAACTGAACATCCTGATTTTTGGCTCCGATGCGATGTGGTGCAATCGCGCCGGGCCACTGGAAATTGAAGATACCCATTTCATCCTTTGGCTTGACGCGGAGCTATTGCCATAAGACTTTGGAATGCCATTTTGGCTACCTCCACGATGCACCATTATCGCAGAGACTAACTGGAAATTGCCAAATGTTAACTGGGTCCTTAGACCGATACTCCAATATCGTGGCACCTTACTGGAAATTTATAATTCTCACTTAGAAAGCCTCCCCGATGCGCTAGTGACCAAAATGATGGTGTTTAATGACTGAAACTTAAAATAGCCATAACTTCTTACCCGGCTATTAGATTTGGGAAAATTTTATATCGTTGGAAAGATAATTGAATTTTTTATGCAATGGAAGGCTCTGAACTGAAAATAATGGGTATTTCAAAAATTTTATATATGAATACTAATGTATTTGGACTTAAATTATGCTAGGGAAATACGGGTTATTACAATATCTCTCCTTTGGGATCATTTATCATTGAATGGGACTGGTTAAGCTAAGGAAAACTAATGGACTGGGCTTACACACTAAACATCCATATCTGATGCATGGAATGCATGACTGAACTGATTTGTAAATACACGACTGACATGAACAGGATGTGAAACTTAAACTGATCATGATAGAGAGAAATCTTAAGAAGATTAGTTCCTTAAACCGAATCTGAATTTGTAGAGAAAAGATGAAGGTACTCGATTTTCATATCTTCTTCACCTTCCCAAGTAGCTCCCTGAACGGAATGATTCCTCCAAAGAATTTTGACTAGTGAAACTTCTTTGTTCCTTAGTCTACGAACTTGATGATCAAGAATTTTGATGTGAACTTCCTCATAGGAAAGACTGTTCTGAACATCTAAGCTTTCTAGGGGAACAACTACAGCTGGATCACCAATAAACTTTTTCAATAATGAGAAATGAAACACTGGGTGTATTGAAGCTAGATCTGGATGCAACTTAAGTTCAAAAGCTACCTTTCCAAAATGTTTAAGAATCCTGTAAGGACCAACCATCGGGGACTGAGTTTCCCTTTCTTGCTAAAACTCTTCACTCCCTTTGTGGAAGATATTTTTAAGTACATGAAATCACTGACTTCAAACTTGAGATCCTTTCTCCGCACATTTACATAAAAATTTTGTTGGATCTGGGCTACCCTAAGCCTTTATCTATTCAACTAAACCATCTATAAGGCATCAAACACCAAATCAAGACCTACTACTTCAGCCTTACCTACTTCAAACCAACCAATTGGAGATCTACATATCCTACCATAGAGAGCTTCAAATAGATCCATCTGAATACTGGAAGGATAGATATTATTATATTCAAATTCAATCAAAGGCAAGTGGTCATCCCAACTACCTTTAAAATCAACTACGCATGCTCTCAGTAAATCTTCAAAAGTCTGAATGGTCCTTTCTGCTTGACTGTCAATCTGAGGGTTGAAGATTGCACTATGATAGACTTGGGTACCTAGACCCTTTTGGAATGATTTCCAGAAATGAGAGGTAAACTGGGTACCTCTATCTGAGATGATAGATAAGGAACATCATACAACCTAACCAACTCTCTAAGATAGATTTTGGCATAGTCCTCGACTAAGTAAGTGGTATGAACTGGTAGGAAATGAGATGATTTGGTCATCCTATCTATGATAACCCAAATAGAATCATGATGATGATGAGTACGGGGCAAACCCATTACAAAATCCATATTCACTTCCTCCCACTTCTATGTGGGAATACTGAACTCCTTCATGGACCCACTAGGTTTTTGATGTTCAATCTTAACTTGGTGACATGTATAGAACTTAACTACTAATTCTAAAATATCTCTCTTCATCCCACTTCACCAATAGATCACCTGCAAATCACGCATATCTTAGTGGACCCTAGATGAATTGAGAGACCTGCACTATGTGCTTTTACATGAATTCATTGCCTCAAATCATCTACTCTAGGCACACATAGCTGGCCCTAAAAACGCAGCACCCCATCTCCCTCTTAGGAGGAAACCTCCACTATTTTATCTCTGACTGATACTTTCAACTTAACTAGACTGGGATCTCTATCCTTATTTTCCTTCACCTCGAAAACTAGACATGATTCTGAGCTACTCTGCACACATACACTACCTTCTACTGAATCGACTAAGTGGACACCTAGTTGGGAAATATGATGGACTTCCTGAGCTAACTTCTTCTTACCATCCTCAACATGAGCAATACTACCTATAAACAATCTACTGAGAGCATAATCCACTAAATTGGCCTTGCCTGGATGATACATAACACTCATGTCATAATATTTCAATAACTCTAACCACCTTCTCTAATGTAAATTCAAGTTTTTCTGAGAGAACACATACTGCAAGCTTTTGTGATCTGTGAACAAATCAACATGCACCCCATACAAGTAATGCCTTTTAATATTTAAGGCAAACACTAAAACTGCTAGCTCAAGATTATGAGTCAGATAATTCTTCTCATGGGGTATAAGTTGTCTAGAGGCATAGGTGATAACCTTACCTCTCTGCATAAGGACACAACCCAAACCTACTCTGGATGCATCACAGTATACAACAAACCCATCCGAACAAGCTAGAAAAGTAAGAACTAGGGCTGAGGTGAGTGGAGTCTTTAACTCCTAAAAACTCTTCTTGCAGGAATCTGACTACTGGAACTTTACTTTCTTCTGAGTGAATCTGTACATAGGGGATGCAATAGATGAAAACTCTTTGATAAACAGACGGTGATAGAAAAATAAACCCAAGAAACTCCTGATGTTTGATGGAGATATGGGTCTGGGTTAGTTCTCACCGCCTTGGTCTTTTAAGGATCAACTCTAATGACCTCATCGAAAATAATATGGAAAAGGAAAGCTACTAACCTCAACCAAAATTTGCACTTAATGAATTTAGTGAACAACTGGTGAGCTCTAAGAGTCTGCAATACTCTTCTGAGGTGATTTGTATATTCCTTTTTGCTTTGGGAGTAAACAAGAATGTCATCAATCAAGACTATGATGAACATGTCCAAGTACTGCTTGAAAACTCGGTTCATCAAGTCCATGAAGGTTGCTAGGACATTTGTACTACCAAAGGACATGACTAGAAATTAGAAGTGACCATATTGATTTTTGAAAGCTGTTTTCCAAATATAATCCCTGACCCTGAGTAGATGATAGTCTGATTTGAGGTCTATCTTGGAAAAGTAGATGGCACCCTAAATTTGGTCAAACAAGTCATCCATTCTAGGAAGTGGATATTTTTTTTTACTGTAAGTTTGTTCAACTGATGGTAGTCTATGCACATTCTGAGAGAACTATCTTTTTTATGCATGAATAAAACTAGTGCGCCCCACGGGGAGATGTTGGGTCTGATGAATCCCTTATCTAGGAAATCCTATAACTGTACATTTAAATCTTTAAGTTCTATTGGAGCCATTCTATATAACATAATGGAGATAGGTTGAGTATCTAGGAGAAGGTCTATTCCTAAGTCTATTTAGCTTTCGGGAGAAACTCCGGGAAGATCTTCAAGAAATACATCTGACAATTCATTTACTATTAGAACTGACTCAAGAGTTGAAGTTTATGATCTAGAGTCTTTGACTCAAACAAGATGGTAAATACACCCCTTGGATATAATTTTTTTTACTCTAAGGTACGAAATAAGCTGACCCCTACGAGTCGTGGTACTACCCCTCCATTCAATGACTAGTTCATTTGGGAAATGAAAGTGAACAATTATGTTCCTATAACCAATTGAGGCATATCATGAGTGGAGCCAATTCATGCCGAGAGGGACGTCAAAATCTGTCATCTCTAACTCCACAAGATCAACTGAAGTAACTTTCTGAGATATTGTGACTAGATAGTTCCTGTATACCTTCCTGGATAGAATAGAAACACCTACTGGGGTGGACAATGAGAAGGGATCTGCTAGCATTTCAGGACTGACTCTGAAATTGATGGCTATATATGGATTTAGAAAAGAAAGAGAAGCTCCAGGGTCTAGTAAAGCATAAATATGTAAGTGGTAGACCTGTAACATACCAATAACTACGTCAGGAGAATTTTTTTAATATTGGCGGGGCTGAAGAGAATATAATCTATTCGAACGCTGGCCATTGGTAGCACTAGAAGCTGAACCCTACTGAGTTAGTCCACCAGATGAAACTAACAACTGATGGGACTGGCACTGTTGGCGCAAATCCCTACTTTTCTGAGCAACTACCCAACATTATTGAATTTGATGACTTAGATTACCACACCCTAAGCGCATATCACTGCCAGCTCTAAACTCACCCTAATAGTGTCTGCCTTATTTCTTACATAGAGGTTTTGTACGGGCACTGTTGACACTTTCTTAGAACTTAGATCCTGCTGACCTATCCTAATTTTCATTTTTGAATTTGGGTACGGGGGTACTTTATGAAAATAGTGATGGGGCTAAAAACCTCTGATGAAATTGGGGATGATTACTACCTTCTGACCTTGGCTGACTGAAATTAAAGATACTTGTTCTATCCCTCTTGTTCTCTGTCTCCGTTTCTTTTTAATCTTCTTCTCCTCTATATATTAAGCATAGACTATCATACTAGCCAAGTCCATCTCCCTAATCTTCACTACAGTCCTACACTCCTTGACCACACTGTCGGATACACCAGATATAAACTTACTCATCTAGGACCTGCTATCAGCTACTACATAAGGGGAACACCTAGCTAGATAAGAAAACCTGAGGGAATACTCCTTCATTCTTATGCTTCCCTACCTCAAATTAATAAATTATAACACCTTGGTCTCCCTCAACTCTAATGGGAAGAATCTATCTAAGAAAGTTATGGCAAACTCTTCCCATTCTACAGGCCCTGAATAAACACCCCTATCTACCTTTCACTTCTTAAACCAAGTATGAGCTACATCCTCTAACTGATATGTAGCTAAATCACCAATCTCATTGGATGTCACCTCCATATCATCTGTTACCATTTGAACCATCTATAAGAATTCTTGTGGATCCTCTTCAGACTTGGTGTAATAACCCTGATTCCCTAGCTCAGTCTAGCACTCAGTATATTAGAATTCCTATATGAAATTTTTGTTCCAAGTAGAATTTTCAAGATTTAGACTCACAATCGTGTAGGAAATATGATCATCTTTCCAATGATATTAAATTTTCCATAATCCGATAGTCTGGTAAGAAGTAATGGCGATTTAAAATTTCAGCAGTCAAACTCCGCTATTTCAGTAAGTAGCGTATCACGGAGATCGGCCAAATGACAATTGTCAAATTTCAGTGAGCCTCCGCAATATCACCGTGTCGCGTTGATGTCCCAGTTCACAGTTTTCAGTTTCTAGTGAGGGACCGCGATTGTGTCGCGCACACCGTAGGTCAAATTATCGTATGTCAATTTCTAGTGACATGGCGCAATAGTGCAGCATCACGCCAGGGGGTATTTTACGAAATTTTGAATGGAAATCCAAAGTTTTGTCCTAGGTTAAATTGGTCCTTTCCCATAATTTTAATCCTCCAGGTGTGAGATTAAAGACCTAAAAACATTTTACGTCATTCATTATTCAACTTTTCCCCAAACTCAAAAGGTATTATCTCTCAAGAAAACAAACCCTAGCTTCATAAAATAAAGAACAATCTCAAGAATTTCTTCAAGAGTCTTCAACAATTAACAAATTAAGGTTGGTTAGGTGTTCATTCATGGGTTCCTTCCACCCATGAGTTCCACGAATCTTTTTTCAAAATACAATGATTATATATTTATGAATTTCCATGATTGAATTGAATTGAATTCATGTTTATGTTATTGTTGTGTTTTAATCCATGATTTAGACTTCAAGTTCTAAGAATTGATCCTAGTATGTATTTGAGTTACATGATATTCATGATAAATTCATCAATTTGAAAGTTGTGTTGTAATTATGTTATCCCTAAGTGTTTATGATTTAACGAATTAATTATACTCCCTATGTGTTTGGTAAAAATCCTATGGGGATGAAATAGTGCCATTATAGCATGCTAACATGTAATCCCTATTCATGTACAAGTTAATGCATTACGAGTGACTGATAGAATGTACATGAAAATTAAATTATGCAATTATTTACATGCTAGTATATGTACAAGCCTATGCCCTATAAGTGTTTGATAAAATGTCTCCATGAGTGAATTATGGCCAAGTGTACATTGTTATGCTTTTCAAAATTATGCTATGTTTTACTTTTCATGTTATCGAGTTCTGGTGGTATTTTATATCCAAAAATCTAGCTATTTTCTTAGAGCCAATGTTAGTTATAAAATAGTATCAGTCATGTCACAATCAATAAGGTTCAGTCAACTATAGAACTCAGTAGAACTCGGTTAGTTACATTATTCAGGAAAACTCAGTAAACTCTATATCAGTCAAGTGCAGTTCAGTATACTCAGTTCAGTGTCTTTCAGTTGGTAGTAGGATTCATCTCCGAGCGAGCCTAGGGATGGGGTCTCAACCATTAGTTAGGACTGGGTCCCTAGAAATAATCCCTAAGTTTCAGAACTACATAGCCTGCGTAGGTAATGAGATGTCACCTGTTAGATAGGAATGACAAGCTTAGGGATCACCCTCCAGTTTAGGACTGATATCAGGGGTCACCTATTAGTTAGGACTGACTCTACAACAATTATTAGTACCCGTGGAATGGTATTAGCACTCTTCCAACTGGGGTTACAGATTGGGACCCAACTAGAACTCAGTTCAACATTATAGAATTAGGACTATTAGACACAGTCAATTAGTATCAGTAAATCAATTATCAGTAACTTCAGATATCAATTACTCAGTTGTAAAAACTAATAACTCATCTTCAGAAAAACTCAGTTACAGTCTATATGTATATGTATGGTATTACATACTCAGTGATTTCAATAGTATTGGTTATCACACACATCAATATTTAGTTACTTTATATCGTTTAGTAAGTTACTATTCATGCATACGAACCCTTGCATTTAGCCTTACCTTATCTAGCATACTAGTAAATTCCACATAATGATGCAAACTCTTTCTTTGCGCTATGGTGTATTATATCATAGGTCCGGACGCTCAGGTTCCTGACCTTACTTAGACAGATCTAGTCAGCAGTTGCAGATTTAGGAGTGAGTCATCATCTATTGAAGATGTGCTTTTATTTTAGTATTTTAGTAGTTATAGTATTTCAGTAGTTGGGGTTAGTTGGGGTCATGTCCCATCAACTCCATTTTCAGACAGTTCTAATTAGAGACTTTCTAGTTTCAGACAGTATTTCAATTTTATACATTTATTAATCAGTTGATATTGTTTATCAATATTTCAGATGTTTTAAACCTTATGGCATTCCTATTTTTCCACTTTTATTACAATATATTTATTCAGCTCTTACAACAGCTATCGGTCATATGTTAGCTTGTGGTCCCTTGGGGTAGTAAGTACTGTGTAACATACAGGGTATAGACTAAGGGAGTTACACTTGGATCCCATGAAGGAAGGAGGATTCATCCGGGTGAAGTCCCAAATTCTTGTTGTAGCAGTATAGGCCACTGGTTGGCCATAACAGCAGCTAGATGGCCAAATGTGCTGGATGGTTTCCCGCTCCTCTTCTATTATTCTTTTTTGGAGGCATTCTATTATTCTCTTTTGGAGGCATGTTTTATTAATGGAAGGAAGATTAGATTAGACCGGGAGTTTAATCATTATCTCATGCTCAATCACATGATATGAATACTTAAAAAAGGAAAACTTTCTCTAAACGTCTTGTAGCCTCTTTCCCATAAGTGTGGTGCGCTACACACCCAAGGACAAGACTATACTTGATGTGACTTTCAAACTACCTAGGACACTTTAAAACCTTAGGCTCTGATACCAAGTTTGTAATACCCCTAGAGTATACCCTGGGAGTCACACATTGCTTAAAGTCCAAGGGGACCATAAGCTAACCCTTGAGTTGGTACCTGCTGCGAGCACTAAATAATAATATCATAATTATGGAAGAACAACTGATATTCCATAATTTTTTATTACTAAATAAATACCAAACTATGTATCTAGAGAAACAACTATCTGAATCTGATAAAATACTGATAAACTGAATAACTAACTGACATGTCCGAAAGATTTAAACTGACTGAATATGATTTGATGGGACAGGCCCCACCTAACTCCAACTAACTACTAGACTTAAAAAAATATAATAAAATAAATTCATCCTCGAAATAAGAGTACTCAACACTGCTACTACTGAGAGACTGAGAAGTCTAAGTGCGATCCAGGAACTGAGCGTCAGAACCTAAGATATAATACATTATAGCGTAAGAAATGGTATGCGATCAGTACTTTGAATATACTAGTATGCTAAATGAGGTAGGTTAATATACATGGTTTTAATAACAGGAATAATAATTATCTGAATAAACATGTAAAACATGGAGTACTGAATACAAAGAATGAAAGTTTGTAAATACTTAAGGTAAGTGAAATTTATAGATATTGAGTATGAATGACCAAGCATATAACATGAGATGAATAAAATCTATAAACTAAAATACTGAAATAACTGATATTTGTATACTTTGGTCAAACAACACTTAGATTGAATATATGAACTAATTATTTGACTAAAATTGTAACTGAGACTGTGACTGAGATTATGGGAGGTATCATTTAACCGACATTCCCCAATATAAGCTAATTGGGGTCCAACCTATAACCCAAGTTGGAAGGGTGTTAATACCATGCCACAGGTACTAGCACTAACTATATGGATCCACTATACTGATGTGATGTACCAAAGGACTAAGCGTGTCAAGCCTATACTGATGGGTGACCTCTAACAGATAGTCAAGCCTTAACTGACGGGTGACCTTCCATATCCTATGTTGTCTATGTAGTTCTAGAGTTTAGGGACTTCTACTAGCAACTCTGCCTCTCTGACAGGGAAGCCACCATTCCTACACTCGCTAGATGCTAAATCCTACTCCCAACTAAAAGACACTGAAATACTAGACTGTTCTGAGTTAAACTGACTGTTCTGATAATGCTCATAATATAGTCTAAAGTAATTTTGAAGATACTGAAATGAGACTAAGTAAACAACTATTATTTTCGGGTATTCCCCCAGGACTTAATACAATAATAGTAAAATGCTACTAAAGCTTGAATGACATAGCATGATGACTTTTATCAAATATTCATTGTTGTAATAATTTTATCAAACACTTAATATGCATGGTGTATATAGACCATGGGAATTAGTTTAATGCTTGTAGTAAAGAACAACTTCAACACCATTATCACAAATCATGATTTAAATTAGTGGACAAGAATATCTAAACATATGGAGTGTAATAATAGAGATCAACTTCGCTAAAACCTGGTATAGAATAAGATTCATGGAAATTCATGGTTTAATCATAATTTTAAAATCAAGATAACTTGGAAAGATCAAAATTTTGCAATTTAAATCGTATACTTGGACTCAATGGGTGAAAAGAACGCAGGGATGAACATCTAACATTCATGGGTTAATGAATATGAGAGGAATGATGGTGGGTTCTTGAGATTTGGTCTTGAATTTGAGAGCTAGGGTTTATTGTTCTTGAGAAGGGGATCTTTAATTTTTTGAGGAATTGAATAAATGATGATTATTTAGGTCACTTAGGGGTTAAATCTCGTGTTTTAGGATGATTAGGTCCATGGAAAAGACCTAAAAACCCCTAAACAAATTAAAAAACTCGAGCTTGAAACTGAACATCCCAATTTTTAGCTCTGCGCGATGCGGTACAATCGCGTCGATCCACTGGAAATTGACAGTCCTCATTTTATCCATTGGTGCGACGCGGAGCTATCACAGTAAGCCTTTGGAATGCCATTTTGGCCACCTCCGCGATGCACCATTATCGCAGAGGCTCAGTAGAAATTGCCAAGTGTTAATTGGGTTCATGGTGCTATGCGCCAATATCGTGGTCCCTTACTATAAATTGACTATTATTATTTAGACTGGCTTCGTGATGCGCTAGTGACCAAAATGACGGTGTTTAGTGACTGAAACTTAAAATTTCCATAACATCTTACCTGGTTATCGGATTTGGGCAAATTTTATATCGTTAGAAAGCTAATTGAATTTCATACGCAATGACAAGCTCTAAACTAAAAAATAATGGGTATTTTGAAAAATTTATATATGAAAACCTATGTATTGGGACTTAAATTATTCTAGGGAAATACGGGGTATTACACCCTCTCATAGTAGTAGATAATAGCTCTCCACATTCAACCACAATGTTTTAGAACTCATACACCTCAATGTTGGAAAACTTACTTTGAAGATCTCCTTGAATAAACAAAGCAATCACCGTTGTTCCTCAAATTGTTTAACATAATTTCCATGGTAAGGCTCCTAAAGCTTGTAGCTACTCGTCCACGAGCAAGCTTTTTTTTTCTCTGAAAGTGAATAACATAATCCACCATAGAATCATGGGCCTTAGGGGTTTCATCAATATCAAAATATTTTTCATGCTCATTAGAGGTATCTAGTGTTGCCTCAGAAGCAGAGGTGTCATAAGGAATAGGTTTCCCAACCAGTTTCTTAGGACGATAGGCGGATTTAGACTTAATTGATTTATAAGAGGTGGAATTTTTAGGCTTGACCTTGGAATTTTTGTTGAAGGAGGAGGACAAAAGGTGGAAGGTTTTGGAATGGTATGTTTCACAGTTTTGCCGTTGCGCACAGAGCAGAGAAACATATCTTGAGAAAGAGGGTTAAGAGAAGTCCAGGTATTGAAATGTGTTTATTTTTGTTGGCTCGAAGGGATTCAACAACAAATGCCCTCTCTTGTTACTTTTTGCGGCAAATATGAGGGTTTCTAGAAGAAAGAACTAAAGGACGTGGTTCATCAGAAAGCTCATAGTCCTCGACAACAAAGGGAGAAAAAGATCATTTTTTCTTTTATTAGTATCTAGATTTTCTCGAAAAAATATTTACAAAAGTAATATCATCAGTATTGATGATTTTAAGAGGAACTACATCTGTAACTATAGGAGTTGATGTGAGAGGAAAACAAGGACCGGTAGAAAATTTAGAAAATTGGATTTTTAAGTTAGTCCAAGAAGAGTAATCAGATAATTTTATAGGAATGGTGGGAGGAATGTAGAGTTCAATATTTGTAGTACTGTGAATGACCAATTTAGTGGATTCAGATTCAAAAGAAGGGTTAGATTTTGGGATTTTAGAGGATGAGGATATGCCATTGGTAAAATAGAACACAAAATTGAAAGATGGAATGGAATAACAAAGAGTTTTTGGTTGATTTAGAGTAATAAAAATATGATAATGATAAAATGTATATAAAGAGGAAAATAGGAAGAATCTGAAATGTAAAGGGCATGGATTTCATTGGTTTGGAATAGGTAATAATGGGAAAAGGCAGTGCAACAGTAATGGAAAAGTGGTGGCAGTTTTTTTTTGAAAAAATGGGACCCTTGGGTTTTTTGGAGATTACCATTTTGGATTAGAAAAATTAATACATTTGGACCTAGTTTGCTCAACTGTTTCAACTCTATGTATTTTAGTAAGAATGTAAGATCATACCTGAACAACAGAAAGACATGGGCATAATTTCGTGAATGTTCTAGCATATCTGTACAAATCAATATACATTTAATTTTATTAAATCTAAAATTTTGGAATTAGGACACTCAACTAAATGTGTAAGATTGGATTAATCAACATCCTAGTAAGAAATATAAGAAAAAACCATCTTTCTAATATATCATTGGAGGAGATTTAAACAATCTTAAGCATCCCTAACTCTAACATATTCTTTCAAAATATTTCCTACCCGACCTTAACTGTGTCCTTGTCATAATGGACATACCAAGACCAACTAGGACCGGAGACCAACATCGTTACCCAACCCAACCTCCAACCGCCTGCCTTGAGATGGCTGAATTTCGAGCGTATAACAAGATAGCATAACTATCCAATTCCAAACTCTCGGATAGGTTTATAATTGAGACTGACCCATTTGAATCCAACCGATCGAACACATCCGATAACCAAAACACACCATAAACCATCAACCAAATAATAACCAAACCAAGTTACATAACATAACATAAATGGAGGGACAATGATAAATCTAGTCCACCGGTATCATCCCCAATACTAATGCTAATACAAAGGTTAACACCAATACTGATCCTGCCCATACCAAACCATAGTGGTTCCACAAAATCCTCTAACTAAAAGAAAACCAATATCTTGTTGGGGCATGCCCCCAACCATAGCCAAAACCAATATCCATAAATAATCCAAAGTATGTAAAAACATCCATAAAAGAAATAGATCCTTCCGAAATATGGAAGCTCACCATTTCAAACCGATAGCTGACCCCAAAGACAAACTCTAAGTAAGAGGAGTAGAATGGCCTATTCCTGTATGGAGTGGGGATACAGTTGCCTGAAGATGGGTTAGCAGGTGACCACTAGAAAGAAACTCAGGATAAGAATAAAATAATGTCATCCAGTAAAAACTAAGTAAACCATCCATATGCATACAAATTGTATATATATATAAAAAAACTGGGAAAAGGAATGGGGTTTAGCATGAACTTAAAATAATTAACCTAGGTATGTGTAGCTTAACCATCCTAAAACTACCCATGAGCTATATGGGTCCGGTGTAGCCCCCTGAACGGGCCCCAATTCGTGTAGCCATATTAATCGAAGATACCATAAGAGTAGGGGATTCCCAAGTACCCTTCGCTCACCATAATACTTATGTAAATTGAACTTAGAGGATTCTAATGTACCTCATAGTATAATATAAGGTCGTCATGTCTATCACATCATGTAGGGAAACATGAGTTTACTATGCTCGTCCATGGTACTTACACCTTCATAGTTAGCTATCACAACCCGCCATTATTTCCCAATTAAAACCATTTCCATCCAACCATGTTATTAGAAAATTATTATCAACCAAGGCTATAAGTAGTGGTATCATCATACCAACTATAACTTGAAAGTAATGTCCTTAGCCGACCTTTGTATGTAGAGGGATTCCAATGTAACCATAGTCTACATTATTAGGTTAACTTGGGGGAGAACCCCGTGTAAACCTCAAGTGTTTCATTATTAAGTTTTCTTGGGGGAATACCATGCACCCTACAAGTGTTTCATTAACCTTATTTACTTAGGGATTCCCTTGTAACCCACAATGAAATTTAATTCACCATAATCAATACTAACAAACCTTACTATTTAACTATTTATACCATTAAGAGATCCATTACCAAATCATAACATGCAATATTTCCATTAAAAATCAATAACATAGTAAATGCATTCTCACAGTCAATTTATCAATCATGTTGGGGGCATAGTATTTCCAAAACCAAATCCAATAACCAATTAACCATTCCTATGCAACCAATTTTCCAAACCACCATTAAATCATGTAAGAACATAATTAAAACATGGAAAATCCATAACCAAACATTGTATACAAAAATCCCAATACATATTTGAAAACACTAAAAACATACAATAATCATGCCATAAAAACATTGTATAAATCAAGACTTTAGTTAGAACTAACAATGATGGAGGGGTATATTTCCTTAGGTTAGAAGTAGATGAGAAGGAATCACCCAAACAAGTACCAAATTACTCCTCAAGTTGAAACCCTAGCCTTAGTTTACCCAAAAGCCTTAGAGAAAATTATAGAGTGTTTAAGAGAGTTTTCTAAGTGTTTAGTGATAGAATAATAGGGTAAATAACCTCCCATATGGGTTAGTTATCATGGGGCCTTAATAGGTTAAGTAGGGAAATTTCCAGATTACCCCACTTAAGTTGTATAAAAATCTTGCATATGGATACGACTCATCATACTAGTCGTATCCTTCAATATGAGTGTTACCCACCAATCGTACCATAGGCCTCCTGTGACGCCCCGAGATGATCCCCTAGACATCACATAGTGCTTAGGACCATAAGTGATTCTAAGCTAACCCTGAACTGGAACTCTGTCAAGAAACTGATTTTAATGTACAAAATAACTGAGTTTACTGTGCGGAAAGATCATCTTGATGAAATCTAGGAAAGTGTAATACTAATACAATTTTTACATTCTGATAAAACTAAAGTAGGAACTGAAATTAAATGACTGACTCTAACTAAAATCTATGAAGCCTCCACTATACTGTCTATAGATAGTCGGGACGAGACTCCAACTACCACTAATCAATTCATATGAGTAAGAAAGTAAAGTATATGAATAACATCTATCTGAAGTCCTCAAAATATGAGGACTCATCACTCGTTGGCCGGAATCTGCAACTGTCTGATCGTGATTATGCGCTACAATTGAACAGGTACCTACATTATTAAACAATGTAGCACATAGACATATATATGGATCAGTACCATTGGAATGTACTGAGCATGTAGGGGTGAATGCATATGTAAAACAGTAACTCAATTAATCATATAGATTGTAAAGAATGAATACTAAGTATAAATGACTCACATTAGCTTGTATGCTGTAAAATCTACGAAATATAAACATACTGTAGAAAAGAATAAAGAATATCTTTTTGATCCATCACACATAGTTCTAAACTCTGTACTATTACTCTTTCTGTTTGTAGAATAAGTAGGATTGAAGTTAAGTCTGTTTTCAAATCATGCAGACAAAGCGTAAAAAGGACTCACCTTTGTATCTATAAACTAAAAGATGAAATCTCATAGCTAATGTCTTATGTAAAATAATATCTAAAATAAATTGTGAGACTTTACACAGTTTCTGAAAGTTGTTAATTTATTCTATCTTAGGACATAGGGAGTTTCTTCTAAAAGATTTTCAGTAAGGGAGGTACTTCTAACATACACAAACATTGTAAGCTATTATAGATTACAATGTCTAGTTCTTCTAAGGGGAAAACCTCATGTTGGGGAGGGGTTTCATACTCTTGCCAAAGAGTATAACTTGCACTGATTGATCACAATTTGTATTTGCATCCATATTAATGGGAATAATCTAAATTTGTACCTATGCTAGCCCGTAGTTCTGGGACATGTGAACTATGATACATACTCAACTTGGTCCTAAATATTAGTCCCTTTAATTGGAATGCTCATTCTGTAGAAAATCCACCTTAAAATAGCACAAGGGTTTATAATGGAAACCAGTTATGCATCTGTCTATTTTAAACTGTAATCAAAACAAAGTGTGTGGATTCCATATCTTAGATGAGGATCAAAATATCAAATCTTTATTAAAATCTGAATATAAGCTAGTCATAGGGTGCTTAAAAGAAAAATCTTCTTGAAATATAGATACTCAAACTAGGGGCTTATAAACCCATGTTTTTAACTCCTGTCAAATCATCACAAAGTTCATGCTTAGCAATAATATTCTTGAAATACTTTAAAAATTCTAGTCAAGATAATAAACTTCAATTCCCAATATGTTAAATCAAGTCTCGTGTATAAACATGTGAAAGTAGATATGCAATTCAGCAATTAAATCACCTGCTACTTCATAAACTTCAAGTAATAATAATTGGGTATGAACCCTACATTAAAATTCATTTACACTCGACTTTAAAACTAGTTTTAGGAACAAGTATGAAAGAAGCATCCCTATTCATAACCCCACATACCTTAATTTTCTTGAATTGTGAAAAAAGCTTGAATCTTGAAACATGAATGATGAACTTCTGAAAGAAACTTTATTCTTGATATTTCTTGAAGAATTATTGAACTTGGAATCTTGAACTCTTAGATTTTTTGAAGGAATCTTTAAGTTGAATCTTGAATTCTTTGTGTTCTTGAGAGAAAGCCTTGAAATATTGTTTATGGGAAAGGGGAGTTTTTTTACGCGAGTTGTAGTGAGGAAATTGGGAAAATAATGCCCCTTTTTGACTTATAAATCGTGTTTGGACTGCTGGGGTTGAGGGGAAATGAAGAAACTTCCCCTTGGCCTCTTTTTACTGTGGAAATATTCATTGTGGAATGAACCCTAGTAGGTTTAAGCAACCCTCAAGATGTGTCCCCTAATCGGGTTGAATAGCTCTCGCGGCGCGGGGCTATCGTGACTTTTTACTACCTATCATGGAAAAGGTCATAGTTTTTTGATTGGATATTGGATTAAGGAAAAATTTGTATCTTTGGAAAGAAAACTCAAATATCTATAATTTGGTGGGTATTGATATGAAAAATTCTATTTATATCGAAAGTATACACATTCAAAGTAATCCCTTGTAGAACCAAATACCAAACTTTTGACGAATCAAAGGCTCTTAGCTCAACTTTGTTCTAAGCGATTTCTATGAACATTTTTCACCTAGAAAGCACTTCACACACTAGCATAAAGATCATGACTCATGAATTCAAAAGTACATCCTGGGATTATAATTGACACATGTAAGAACGACGTTTCAAAGTCTATCCCAAAAAAATTAGGTGTTACATTATCTCTCCATTTGAATCATTTGTCCTCAAATGATGGATAGGAACTCGTTGACATCTTAGAAGTAGAGAATAATGTAGACATTATATGTCTACTATGAAAAGGTATAAATTACCCGAAACATTAAAACTTTCATCATGAGACTAATTTCTAAGTTGGCTTGACTTTACTTACTATAATGAGTTGATTCATGTTGAGAGTTTAGAACTCACTTGAACTGTTTATCATACAATCATACATATAGAACTGTGAAGTGATAACATATGAAAGCCCAAACCATGAGATAACGAGACTAAGATCGTACAAGGGGTATTACACTGTCTGAGCTGGAATACTTGGAAAACTGAGAGTATGCACTAAACACTTATGAACTGAGTCATGACTAGATAGCTGAATTCGAATCATGATGCATGTGTTGAACGGAATTCTCAACTTACATCTATTCAAACAAATTAACTCATAGAATAGCCATATTCATGAAACCTCAGATAGTAACGCTAGATGGAAAGATGGAAAACCATATGAATTTTTTTGTCTGACTTCTAGACTGGATCTCTAGCTATAAGGAATGAATTATACTAAAAGTTTATACTCAACTGGAGTATTTCTTCAACACTCTTTCTACGAATTGTTAATAACATTAGTGAGCATAGAATCTTGGGCATGATCTAAATATGATATCTGAGTACGGAACCTTATTATATCTATAACTCTATAACACGAAAAATAGGCGTATAAAACATAAGCCAGGATAGAACTTCTAAGACTGATGCAATGCATTTTCTAACATTAAAGCTTAGCCCCAAGTCCAAGTTAATCTACATACCCTCAGCATGTTTAAGCCTAACTCGAAATAACAAAGTACTGCACATAACACCATAATACTAGTCTGAACCATGAATTCCATACTATATGCGTGTTTCACATCTTCCATCTCACAAATAATTCTTATTACCACTTCAACAATTAAATTTAACCTCTTACTAGGAATTCACTAACGTACAATGCATTCATCCACTTATAAACCAACATGACATCCAAGCCTATCTTCATAACCATATATGAACTTCCATGCACTATCCCCAATAAAACACACACAAAATTTTAACTAACCATGACATATATCAAATGATCTACCTAATTAATCCTTCAAACTTATAGACTTATATAAAACAATCATACAACAATCTTTCCCCAACAAGAAATATATACTCCCTTCCATCTAAACAATTGCTCATCACCTCTATCATTTTATAGGGAGGGGTTACTGAAAAGTTAGAACATGAAGATCTGAAACATGAAAAAATACTATGCATAACTTTGACACTTAACTAAGGCTAGAGGAATAAACTATCAAAAGCATGAATTCATCGAAGAGAGACAAACTGAGGACATACATGACATAATCTGAATTTTGTTGATCATTAAGAGTGTACCATGACATTCTGTAAACCATGAGTACATGATTCATGAGATGCATAACCAAAGTTTGGAGTTCATAATTTTATGGAACATGATTCATACTGCTGAGCAAACTGGAACTCCTTATACTAGGGACTGGGACCATACATAATTCTATGAAAAGTGCATGATTTAGAGATATGTTCATAGAGCTGACATGTAAGGCAAGATAAGATGTCGTAATGAATAAAATACAACATTTTATACTGAGACAAGAACGGGTTGGGTATCTTCCTCTCTTACTACTGTTCTATAACACACTGACATTACTACTAGAATTTGAGAGCCTGACTTGGTTACTTGTTCTATCATCTCCCCCTAAGATTAAAGCCATTACTTTAAGCCTATGGACCCAATTACTAACTGTAAACTGAACTATAACCACTTTACTCTAGAGTATGTGATATAATAATACACATCAATATTAAACATAAACTAACCCTAAAAGACTGCAACTAAAAGTATAAAACCCACTACTAATACTTTATTCTAAGATACAACTCTTAACTTTCTATATCCTTAAGAGTCATCATATAATAACACAAATAGTAACTAACTTAAAATCTTCATAAGTATCACTATACTAGGATTTTAAACCATCTACGGCTTCAAATCTTATTTCTATTAGCTCAATCATCCTAAATTCAAACTTAGATTCTAACACTTAACATAGACGTCACCAAAATTTAATGAACCATAACACTACTGTCATAGCCTACTAATATCACATCTCTAAACTTATGTTTTTCCCTAAACCATGAGAATCAAAATCATACCGAAAGACTCAACATCACACATAGCTCCTTAACTTAGCTATTAAGAACACTATATACTATATAACTAGCCTTATTCCCATTTAAAAACTCAAGGGTACTACTAACCACATACATTCTTTAATAATCTGAGAAAATAATGCATCCCCATATCACCTTGGGCACACATCTAAATCGTACCTACAACATCAAACTCCATTGCAAATAAATGAAATTAAACTCTTGCATATACTATTCAAGCCTACTAGATCACTTCCATATACTACCATCACTAACCAAGGAATCATTGTTTCCACCATGATGATCATCCACTATTCAAACTTAGTGTCTAGTTCTAGACATGATTAACAACCTAACTTCACTTACTATTCTCACTTGGAAGCTATAAAATAAAACATCCCAGAACCTCATAATAACAATAATTGATCATATGATCATATGGCCTATCTTACTATGATCCATTAGCACATCCTCATTTTATATATTACTACTATTCACCCATTTGTACACCTAAATTTCTTTCATAGCTCTATAAGCCTAAATTAATAATACTCAACCACCAAATACTTTCATCAATAGCCTATACATTTCTAACACAATAAATACCATCAATAATTCCTTATCTATATTCAACCAAGGAACTTGTACCACATTCATTACCCCTAAACTAACACAAAAGGACCTATCCCCTCACAACTAACTCGATCATATGCAAAAGTTCATCCATATACATTTGATCAATCTCCATTACCACCTTTAATATAACTAAACTTATAAACCCACACCTCCTACTATAAGAAGATTATACTAATTATGAATCATAACACTCAAGGTCATAATATCCCATGAATACAAACTCTATTTAAAAACCTAAGTTCATATTATCTCCTTGCATATGCATAATTTGTATAAAAGAGGTTAATAAGGAATTTGAATACACGACATATTTCATCTTAAATTCACAAGTCATATGGGTGAGGACATAAGATTTCAACTCAAGGGACTTATAACACCCTAGCGAGCTCCTCTCACGCACCTTGTGTGACTTTTAAAGTTACTGATAGTAAATCAGAGAGCATCATTTTGGGAGGAATAGGAACATTCTAATCATGTTATCTCAAGAATAAGTCATAGATAAAGGATTATGGAGTAACTTACGAATCGATAGAAGTTTCTTAGAGAACAACTTTACAACACGTCTAGAATATGAAGAGGGGAAATATTTCCAAAATGCCCTGAAGCTTCTTGAAGAAAACTATAGATGTCTTTGTACCATTCCGCCAGTCTCAACTAGACATGGCCTCACAAACACCCTAGTACACTTGTACCTTAGGATCTGATACCAAGTTTTTAACGTGCTATGACAACCCCCTGGATGTCACACGGTGCTTAGGACCACAAGTGATCCCAAGCTCACCCATGAACTGGCACACAGTCAAGTAACCAATTTAAATATGTATAAAACAACTGTGTTTAATGTGTGGAAACATAATCAAGATGAAATCTGGGAATAATACAATATTGATACAATTTTACATTCTGATAAAACTAAAAAAGGGAACTGAAATTAATGAATGACTCTGATTAATATCTATGAAGTTTCTTCTACACTGACTATATATAGATGGGATATGTCTCCAACTATAACTAATTAATACATATGAGTAAGAAAGTACAGTACTTGAATAACATCAATCTAAAGTCCCCAAAGTAGGAGGACCCATCACCTGCTAGATAGAATTTACAGTTGTCTGATCGTGATATATGTACTACAAATGAACTGGTACCTATATTATTAGACAATATAACACATAGACATATGCGTGGATCAGTACTTTTGTAATGTACTAAGTATGTGAGGGTGAATGCATAAGTAAAACAACAACTCAATTAATCATATAGCTTGTAAAGAATGCATGCTAAATAAAAATGACTTACATTGGTTTGAATATAGTAAAATTTGCAAAATATAAACATACTGTATTAAAGAATAAAGATAATCTTTGTGACCCATCGTAATTAGTTATAAAGTTGTGCTATTATCCTTTTGGTTTATAGAATAAGTAGGACTGAAGTTACGTCTATTTTCAAATCATGCATGCTAAGTGTAAAAAGTACTCACCTTTATATCTATAAACTGAAAGCTAAAATCTCATAGCTAATGACTTATGTATAAAAATATATGACATAAATTATGAGCCTTTACACTTAGTTTCTAAAAGTTGTTCGTTCATTCTGTCTTAGGACTTAGGAAGTTTTTCCAAAAATCTTTTCTATTATTCTTTTCTGTTAAGGAGTTTCTTCTAAATGACATAAGCCATGTGATCTATCATGGAGTCCAATGTTAATTTCCCCTAAGGGTAAAACCTCATGTTGGGGAGCGGTGTCATACGCTTGCCAAGGTGTATAACCTGAGCTGAGTGATCACAATCTGTATCTGCATCGATATAAATGGGAATAATCTAAATTTGTACCTACATTGGCTCGTAGACATAGGGAATGTGAACTAGGAAACATGCCCAACTTGATGCTAAATACTACTCCCTTTAATTTGTATGCTCATTCTGTAGGAAATCCACCTTAAAATAGAATAAGGGTTTATAATGAAAACTAGTTATGCATCTTTCTGTTTTAAACTATAATCAAAACTAAGTGTGTTGATTCCATATATTAGATGTGGATGAAAAGTTCAAATCTTTCTTAAAATATGAATATAAGCTAGTCATATGGTGATTAAAAGAAAAATTTTCTTGAAATATCAATACTCAAACTAGGGGCTTAAAACCCCCTGCTTTAAACTCATGTCAAATCATCACAAAGTTCATTCTTAGCAATAATAATCTTGAAATACTTTAACAATTCTAGTCAAGACAATGAAATCCAATTCTTAATATGTCAAATCAAGTCTCGTGCATAAACATGTGATAGTAGATATACAGTTCAACAATTAAATCACTTGTAACTTCATAAACTTCAATTAATGATAATTGGGTATGAACCCTATATTAAAATTCATGTAAATTCAACTTCAAAATTAGTTTTGGGAACAAGGAATAAAGAAGCATCTTTGTTCATAACCCCACATACCATAATTTTCTTGAATTGTGATGAAAGCTTAAAACTTGGAACTTGAATGATGAACTTGTGAAGGAAACTTTATTCTTGATATTTCTGGAAGAATTATTGAACTTGGAAGATTGAACTCTTAAATTTCTTGAAGGAATCTTGAAATGAAATCTTGATGTCACGCCCCAAATCCCATTGGAGCGGACTGGCACCCGTAGCCGAGGAGGCCCGGGAGAACCTGTTCATAACCTATACTTTCACATTTACATTACTTATGAAAATTAGAAATTTGTGCAGCACTTCGTTGTAAATAGAAGAAAATAGTACCTGTATCAGCCCAGCAGACACACATACATATATATATAAACAGTAATTGGACGTCAGAGCCATCACGTCTATCAACCAAACACTCCTATGGCTGTACAATATGTCTACAAATGCCTCTACATAGATACACAACTGAGTTAGGGTCGGGACAAACTCCCGCCCACAAAAGACTTTTATACAAATACCAAAAGTACATATAGAAATAACTTGGGATGCCCCGAAACAACTGGAGCTCACCACTATCAACAGAATGTCCTGGCTCTTACTGCGGAGGTGTACGACCTGAAGTACCTGTTCCTGCAGGCATGAATACAGGTCCCCCGTGAGGGACGTCAGTACGGAAATATGTACTGAGTATGTAAGGCAGTGAGTATCAAGATGAGATACAAAAGATCAACAGAACCCAGATACCAGTGAATAAACAGTATGAGTAGACCACACTTAAAAGAGCTGATGGGATACCTGCACATTACTTTCATATCATTACTTACCGTATTCCTTATCAATACATAACATATGTCATACAATGGCCAACTGATCAGTGGTACTAATACAATACATCAGGGACCACCCCTGGAATAACATATATACATAATCTTTATAATACAATGGCCAACTGATCAGTGGTACTAATACAATACATCATATCAACAATTTAAAATAAAGACATTCCATTTCATACTTCAATTAATCTTTGAGATTGGTTACTTTGTGGTCATACCTTATGGAACTTGAAACCATGATACCTCAATAGGAAAAACATTTAAATAGGTAATCAATATCATGAAAATGAAGTAGAGAATCATGGATACCTCATTAAACCATTTCGGAGTCAACAATAGTATATGGACATTTTTTTGACTAGCCGGACATCTTAAAAGTGAAAACAAGTTCAATTGGTAGTGTCGAAGATCACATGATGTTATTATGTGTCACGTGTCGTAGGACAATGTTGGAAGCTTACTTGAGAGTGCCATGGGTCATTATTCATGCCAAATATTAGATAGAGTATGTCTTACATACCTTGATATAACCACTTCAATACAAGTCCAACTTGACTTCCCGTACTCTTCGAACACTTATCTACAATAAGTCATTTGTGGCAAACTAGTATTAGAAACCAAACCTTACCATTTAGGTATTAACTTCACCAAATAATGTCTAGGAAGTAATCCTTTAACTCATCAATAAGAGTGCTACATACATCCTCTTATACTCTTATTACATTCACATATCATGCATTTTCATGCAATATCCCTCAACATCACTCTTAGCCTTTATTTCCCCTCTTAATCACCATCCAATACCAACATGATCACTAGGCATACATAACCACTAATATAGTGATATATCACCACAATTCATCCTCCATAATCCAATACAACAACTTCCATAATTTACTACTAACAATTTATACAAAACAATTCATAACTATGTTTCTAGTTATCTTCCAACATCAAGACAATACTCATAATCCCTTATCAATACTTATTCATGGATAAGAATCAAGAATAAACAATATTCATACCTTAACAATGAACTCTTGTATTTAGAATCCTCCTTACATAACCATGGGGTGCTTCTCGAAGCTTTCGAGATGGTGAACACAACTACGGAACCAATTCGAATTTTCTACGGTTGAATCACAAAATATTTGAAGTTGAAATTAGGCCAGGGTTTCACCTTCTCTTAATAATTGGATGATATAAGATATATATGAGGCTAAGTGTATGTTTATAAAGACCAATTTTTCGTCCAAGAGGTAATAGAAAATGACCATTTTGCCCTAAAAATTTAAATAAATCCGAATCTGTCCCCAGTGGACAGTTTTGACAGGCTGAAGTAAATCGATCATAACTCTTTTCTCCGGTATCGGATTTGGGTGAAACCAATTGCATTGGAAAGATAATTCAAAGTTATTTCATTTTCATATAAATTATACCACCCAGTTATTCCTGTACAAGGAGTTATGGTTGTTTAAAGTTGACCCAAAAATCTGTCCCAAAATTCTGTTTTTTTTTTTGATAGGCTGTAATAAAACGGGTATAGCTCCTTACTCAGACATTGGATTTGGATGAAACCAATTTCATCGGAAATAAGACTCACGGATATTTTCGTCGATATATAGAAGCTCACACAGTTCTTTTTTTACAAGGAGTTATGATCGTCTAAAGTTGATCCAAAAAAAAATTGCCTAGCTGCAGTAATTTTCCTGAAGATTTACTGTTCACAGGCTTCCCGGCCACCGTTTTGAAATTTTGAATGTGCTCGCTTATATGAAATACTCCTCTGTTTTGGGCAAACTTTATATCGTTGGAAAGCTTATTCCAATACCTACACATACAACTATTGAAGGGATACTTCCGAACACCATAAACTTAATTTAACCCATACGCAAGCCTTTAGGACTCCATATAATCGCGATAAGTGTACGAAAAAATTTACGGGGTGTTACACTTGAATTCATTGTGTTCTTGAGAGAAAACCTTGAAATTTAGTTTATGGGAAAGGGGAGGGTTTTTATGCGAGTTGTAGTGAGGAAGATTGACAAATAATGCACCTTTTTGAGTTATAAATCATTATTAGACGACTAGGGTTGAAGGGAAGGACAATAGTGACCCTTGGCCTCTTTTTCCCATGGAAATAACTATCATGGCGAGACCCCTAGTCGTGTTAAGTAGCCCTCGCGGTGCGGGCCTATTGCAACTTCTTACTGCCTCTAACTAAAAAAGGTCATAAATTTTTGATCGGGTATCGGACTAAGGAAAAATTGATATTGTTTGAGAGCTAACTCAATTATCTATAATTTTGTTGGTCCTGAGATGAAAAATTAACATTTATCAAAAGTTATACATGTTCAAAGTAGACCCTTGTAGAATTGAATACCAAACTTTGAATGAATCAAAGGCTCTTAGCTCAACTTTGTTCTAAGTGATTTCTATGAACATTTTTCACCTCGCAAGCACTTCACAGACTAGGATTAAAATCATGACATATGAATCAAAAGTAAATCATGGTATTATAGTTTACACATGTAAGAACTCCGATTCAAAGTCTAGCCCTAAAATTTAGGGTGTTACACCTCCCATTGGACCCAACACTTTCAAACATACAACTTTACTAAAACCAAGTTGTACCCAATCATACGACTTGTACCCCTTACCCATACCCCAGGCAAAATAAAATCACAAGAGGCTTGAATACTATTCACCATAAGAGTTCATGACCTGACTTGTACCCTTCTATACGACTCGTACCTCTAAATTCATACTCATTCCAGAAACCAATCCATCCTACAAACCAACACTGGTCAGCATATAGGCAAGGCATACCACTCGTACCCTAGGGTACGATTTATACCAACAAGTCGTACAGGGTCTTAAAACTAAAAATCCAGGAAATTTCCTAAATGTCTTAAACTAAGGGTGTTTTAGTTTCCCCCACTACGATCATTCATCACCGAATGATTAACAAGGTAGGTCAAACACAAGCACGATTCACACAACCCTTAGATATTTCTACTCTTACATTTAACAGACATAAAACAAAGATGCAAGCAAATCAACCTTTCCATTAACAAAAACAAAAAATAAAGATGTGGTCAAGAACACATACCTTCCACACGAACATTCGGAGCTGAGAAAAAATACGGATACTTGGAATTTATGTCAGATTCTGTTTAACATGTAGACTCTTCCACCATGTGGTTCTTCCATAGAACCTTAATCCAGGACACATACTTGGTCTATAACCAACGAATCTGTCGATACAGTATCTCAATTGGATCCTCTTCATAAGATAGAGAATCTGAGATACCCAATCCTTCCTAAGAAACAATTGAAGAATGATTACCAAGACATTTCCTCAACATGGAGACATGAAATACAGGATGAATGTTGCTCAAGCTAAAAGGAAACTCCAAATCATATGCCACTTTACCAACCCTCCACAAAACCACATATGGACCACTATACAAAGGACTTATCTTTTTCTTTTACAAAATTGCATCACTCACTTCATGGGAGATACCTTTAGGAACACCTTATCCCTAACCTCAAACTCCAAGTCTCTACGTCTAATACCTACATTTAAATTTTGGCGACTTTGGGAAGCCTTAGGCCTATCCGAAATCACCTTAACCTTTTCCATATCCTGATGAACAAAGTCGGAACAAAACATATCCGCCTCACCAAACTTAAACCACCTAATAGGAGATCTATACCTCCTACCATACAATGCTTCAAAATGCGTCATTCTAATACTAGAATTATAGCTATTGTTGTTAGAAAACACTATAAGAGGTAGATAATCAACCCAATTGCAACTATAATCAATCACACATGTGCAAAATATATCCTCCAATGCCTAAATAGCCATTTCTGCTATCCCATACATTTGTGGGTGAAAATTAGTACTCAGACTAACCTTAGTCCCCAGTCCTTTCAAAAAATACCACCAAAAGTAAGATGAAAACTGGGTACCACAATCAAAGATAATAAAAATAGGTACCCAATACAGGTTTATAATCTCCTGAATAGACAACTGTGCATAATCCTCATCACAAAAGTTTGTCCTTACTGGAAACAAGTGAGATGACTTTGTCATCCTCTCCATGACAACCCAAATTGAATCAAATTGATTCCAAGATCGAGGAAGACCCGTAACAAAATCCCTATTGACCACATCCCATTTTTATTCGGGAAAATCAATTTCCTGATACAAATTAGTATGCCTTATGTGCTAAACTTTCTCCTGTTGGTACATAATTCACTTGGCCACAAAATTAGCCATATCCCTCTTCATTCCACTCAAATAATATATTTCCTTGAGATCATGATACATTTTAGTCAAATCGGGATGTGAAAATTAGAGTGATTCATGCGCCTCAGCCAAAATCCTTTACTGTAGACCATCGATGTCAGGAATACATAAACTCCCTTGGTATGCAAAGTACCATCACCACTAATATCGAAGCTCTAACCTTCTCTTGCCTGATATTTAGCTCTTTTTGAGTGAGCACATACTGTAGACTCTTATGATAAGAAAAGATGTCCACCTAAACTTCATTTAAATAATGCTGCCAGATTTTAAAAGCAAAAACAACTACTAAAAGCTTCAGATCATAAGTAAGATAATTCTTGTTATACACCTTCAACTACCAAGAAGCATAAGCAATCACGTTCTCATGCTACATCAAAACACAACCAAGTCCCACTCGAGATGCGTCACAATAAACTATGAACCCCTCATTACCTTCAGGCAACGTCGAAATTGAAGCCAAAGTTAGATTATCTTTAAGCTTCTCAAAACTCCCTTCACAAGATTCCGACCAAGAGAGCTTTACCTTGTTCTAAGTTAACTTAGTCAATGGGGTAACTATGATAAAGAAACCTTCCACGAACACCCTATAATACCCAAAAAACCCTAAGAAGCTCAGAATATGGATTGGAGTCGAGGGTCTAGTCCACCCTTCACAACTATAAGCTTTTGTGGATCCACTATGATCCCCTCTCTAGAAATAAAATGACTAGAAAAAATACAACATTCAACCAACACTCATACTTAGAGAATGTATCATACAACTGTTTCTCTATCAAGATCTACAACACAACTCAGAGGAGATTACCATGATCCACCTCACTCTTATAATACACCAGAATTTCATCATTAAACATAATGACAAAGTGATCTAAAAACTACCTAAAACCCATGTTCATCAAATCTATAAATGTTATTAAGCCATTAGTAAAATTGAATGACATCACCAAGAACTCAAAGTGCACATATGGAGCTTGAAAAGCTATCTTAAGGATATTCACCTCCCTAATCTTAAGCTAATGATATCAAGACTGAAGATCTATCTTAGAAAAGAATTTTGCACCTTACAACTGATCAAACAAGCCATCTATCCTTGGAAAAGGATACTTGTTTTTAACTGTTACCTTATTCAATTATAGATAGTCAATGCACATTCAAAGGGAACCATCCTTCTTGCGCACAAATAGAACCAGTGCACCCAACGGGGAAACACTAGGATAGATGAAATTATAATATCCCGTATTTATCAAACTCTACATAACTCTAAGTACATGAGTCATCTTATATAATATTTTTTTGAAATACGTAGTATTTTTCAGTTTAGAGCCTGCTATTGCATAGGAAATCATCCACAATTGTCAATTTCTAGTAAAGCAACGTGATTGTACCACGTCGCACCAAGATACCAAGTCCATTACTGTATTGTAATGCAATTCCACTACATCACGCCACAAACCTCATTCCCAGTTGTCATTTTCTAGAGGCTTGGCGCGATAGTGGCATGCCGCACTAGGTGCTCAAATTGAGAATTTTTCAATAACAATTTTAAATCATTCCTAGGGGTAATTGGATATAGTACATGAACTACGTCAGCCTTTAACATGTAAATTAAACTAAATTAACCTAGTTACATCCTTATTATTCAATTTTCCCCAAAATCAAAGCATTTTATCTCAAGAAAACAAACCCTGGCTTTAAGAATCAAGGTCAAAACTCAAGAATATCTTCAAGCACCTTCAATAACTAATAACCCAAGGTACGTTACGTGTTCATCTATGTGTCTCTTTTCAAACTCTAAGATAGTTGAGTTATGAACTTCCATTCTTGGATTGAATTGAATTCATGTTCATGATATTATTGGGTTTTTGTCCATGATTAAATTAGAAGCATTAATGAAATTTATCATTATATGTGTTGGATTACATGATACTCTTGATGAAACCTTTAATTTACAAGTTGATTTATGTAGCCATGATAACTATGTGTGTTGATGGTTGTATAGCCTAAGCATACTCCCCATGTGTCTGATAAAATGCCTATGTGGATGAATTAGTGCCATTATAACGTGATAGCATGTATTCCCCATTCATGAATAAGTAGATGCCTTACAAGTGTTTAGTAAAATGTCTTTATGGATGAATAATGAATAACTGGACCATGTTATGTTATTCAAGATCATGATATGCTTTACTTTTCATGCTATCGAGTCCTGGGAATATTTAATACCCAATAATTTAGATGTTTACCTAGAGGCAGTGTCAGTTACAGAATAGTATCAGTCATGTCATGATCTGTAGTACTCTCAATCTGTTACAGAACACAGTAGACCTCAATTAGTTACAAAACTCAGAAATCTCAGTAAACTCTGTATCAGGCAAGTTCAGTTTAGTATAATCAGTTCAGTGTCTTTCAGATGGGAGTAGGATGCAACACTAAGTTAACACAAGGATGGGGGCTCACCTGCTAGTATAGGGTGTGACCTTTAGAAACAATCCTTGCATTCTAAAACTACGTACCCAGCGTAGGTTGAGACATCAACCTTTTAGTTTAGGGTTGATGAGGTGTTTTAACCTGCCAAATAAGTGTTCCATAGAGTACCTTCTACATGAGCGTATCCCTTCAGTTATCTTTACTTGTGGTACGGTAATAAAACCCTTCTAATTAGGGTTACAAATTAGACCCCAACTCAGTTATCTTATCTTATTTAGGGCATGTTGGTTAGTTGATTACCTTCCACAGTTTTAGTTTTAATCTTCAGAATAGAACTCAATGCAGTTCTACCGAATCAGGACTATTAGATATAGACAATCAGTATCAGTAACTTAGTTATCAGAAATCTTAGATTATCAGCTACTCTGTATCAGAACTCAGTATGCAGATTCTGAAAAGGTTAATTACAGTACATATATATATGCACAGTATTGCATGCTCAGTATTTATGGTAGTTTAGATTATCTACGTACTCTTATGTTCAGTTTCTCTATATTATTCAGTCAGTTATTGTTCATGCGTATGAACCCTTGCATTTAGCCTTACCTCATATAGCATACCAGTATATTTCACGTACTGACGCATACTATTTCTTTGTGGTATAAATTGTATCATTGGTTCGGATGCTCAGGTTTCTGACCGCGTATAAAAAGATTCAAATTAAGCCTACATATTAGATTTATTAGTGAGTACTCATCTATCAATGATATTTCATTATTTAATTATTCAGTAGACTCATATTTTAGTAGATGGAGTTAGTTGGGGGATTTTCCCATCAACTCTACTTTCTGACAGTTTAGTAAGAGGCTTTTCAGATGAGTTCAAACAATATTCAGTTTTATAAATTATTATTTCAGTTAATACACTTATCAGTATTTATAAATTTTGAACCTCATGGGATGTCAGCCTATTATTCTGTATTTATTATAGTATCATATTTCAGTGCTTACAGCAGATATAAGTCATGGATTAGCTTATGGTCCTTCGGGGTCGTAAGCACCGTGTAGAGTCTAGGGTACAGACTCGGAGCATTACAAACTTTATATTAGAGCCTATGGTTCAACAGTTTCCTAGGAAGTCTGAAAGTTGCATCACGTAGAGTCTTGTTCATGCATGTATAGCGTGCCACAATAATGGATAGGAGGCTATGAAATGTTTTAGGAAAAGTTTCCCTTCTTTTAGTATTCATGTTATGTGAGTGAGCATGAGGTTAAGTTTAACTCTTAGTCTAATCTGTTTCTTCATTTTGTTTACAGAACACGCTTCAAAAAGGACTAACAAAAAAAGCACTGGAAATCAGTCAGCACCTCAGCCTGTTAAGGAAAATCCCCTAGACGAGCATGTCTCTTCTGCAGAATTTAGAGTTGCATTTACTACTCTAGCCAATTTAGAAATAGCTTAGAAGGAACGACCAACTACTATTTTGGCCAACCTAGTGTCCAATACTGCTACATCAAGGATTCGGGACTTCACCCGAATGAGTCTTCCCCGATTCTAAGGATGTAAGTCATAGGAGGATCCATAGGAGTTCCTCGATCAGGTTTAGAATGTCATAGACAACATATGAGTGAATTCCTGTGAGAGTGCTGAGCTAGTTGCCTATCAGCTTCAAGATGTAGCTCATATATGGTTTAAGATATGGAAGGTAGACAGGGTCACAGATGCAGAGCCCTAGAGTGGGAAGAGTTTGATACTACCTTCCTAGATAGATTCTTTCCCTTAGAGCTGAGAGAAGATAAGGTGTTAGAGTTCATCAACCTCAGGCAAGGCAGTATGAGCATGAAGGACTATTCCCTTAAGTTTACTTAGTTATCTAGGTATGATCCACCTCTAGTGGCACACAGTAGGTCCAGAATAAACAAGTTCATATCTGGGGTGTCAGATAGTATTGTCGAGGAGTGTAGAACAGTGATGTTTATTAAGGAGATGGACATATCCAGACTCATGGTCAATGTTTAACAGATAGAAGAGTCTAACATCAGAGAGAGAGAGGTAGAATAAGAGAGATACAATAGGTAGCTTCAATTTTAATTGGCCTAAGTCAGAGAGCGGTAACCGTTTCTAGTTTTGCCTAATGTTTTCAGTTCTAGATCCATCCTTATCCAGTGCTCTAGTACCTAAGTTTAGAAATAGTAAAAAATATAGGGTTCCAGGGTATAAATCTCAGGGTAGTGTCAGCAATGCCCGAATAAATCCACTATGTCAGGAATATGGCAGAAACTACCAGGGTATCTGCAGAGTTGGAAGTGATACTTGTTTTGGGTGTGGTAAGCCAGGATAAAGAGTCACGAATTGTTCTTATTCAGGTTCTCGTGGTCAGTATAATTATCTTTTAGCTCAGTCCGGTTGCCCGATTTAGCAGGTTACCACTTTTAGTTCCACTAGTGGGAAACGCACAAACAACCTCTATGCACTTTAGTCTAGACAAGATTAGGAAGTTCTCCTCACGTGGTCACTGGGACATTACAGATCTTCCATTTACAAGTTTATGCCTTATTAGATCCAGGAACTTCTCAATTTTCCCTAACTCCTTACATAGCAGTCAACTTTAAAATCAAACTAGAAGTCTTGGAAAAACTATTCTCAGTCACTACCCCAGTGGGTCAGTCTATCATAGCCCAATAGTTATACTGTAACTGTCCTGTTATGACATCCAGAAAGTCACTTCAGCAGACTTAATAGAATTAGAGATGACAAATTTCGACATCATTCTCGGCATGGATTGCCTCCATTCATGCTATACCTTGATTTATTGTAGAAATATAATTGTTCATTTTTAGTTTCCAAATGAACCTTTCCTTGAATAGAGGGGTTTTACTACATCATTTAAGGGTTAGTTTATTTCATACCTTAGAGGGACAAAAATGATATCCAAGGGGTGTGTCTATCATCTTGTGCGAGTCAAAGACATTAGTTCAAAAACTCCCAGTCTTGAGTCAGTTCCAGTAGTAAATGAATTCTCAAATAAGTTTCCCAAAGATTTACCTGGATTTCTTCCTGTTAGGGAAATAGATTTTGGAATGGACCTTCTTCTAGGTACACAACCCATTTCTATTCTACCATACATAATGTCTTCAGAAGAACTCAGAGAGTTAAAGGAATAGTAAAAGGATCTCTTAGATAAGGGATTCATCAGACATAGAATTTCCCTATGAGGTGCACCAGTACAATTCATACATAAGAAAGACGGTTCCCTCAGAAAGTGAATAGACTGCCGTCAGTTGAATAAGGTCAAAGTCAATAATAAGTACCCACTTCCTAGAATTGATGAATTGTTTGACAAACTTCGGGGTTCTATTTAATTTTTTAAAATAGTCCTCATATCAGGCTATCATCAGCTTAGAGTCAGAGAATTTGACATTCCAAAAATAATTTTACGAACCCAGTATGGTGATGTGTGAGCTAATGCGAACACATTGGAGGCTTTTAACTAGAAATAATTGTAAAGTCTTAAGAAAATTTTGTCGTTTTTGATTGCTTTCTCTTTGATAATGCTGGAAACTCAAGATGCAAGAAAATGAAAGACAATAAGAGCAGAAGAGATGAATTCAAAACAGGCGTCCATGAAAGTTTAGTTGATGACTTGTCTGATAAGTTGTCAAATTTGTGATAAGTTATCAGAGTTATCATCAGCTATAGACAGTATGATGATGTTAGAGAAGAAGTGTGATGACATCTTTGATAAGTCATCACAATTCTAATAAGCCATCGAGAATGCCATCAGCCTAAGGAAGTACATGAGATTTGAAGTGAAGAAGTGACGACATTGCCTGATATGTCATAAAATTCCTAAAAAGTCATAAGGATTACCGTTAGACTTAGGCAGTGTTCAGAAGATGAGATGAAGAAGTGATGATATTCCATGATAAGTCGTCAGATCTTTGATAAGCCATCAAGCTCGTCGTCATCTGAAGACAACAACAAATCAAGTACAGAGAGGAGTTAAAGATATGTCTTATACGCTGTCAACCCCCTTATAAGTCATCACATGTTTTTGTCACATGTACGAGAAAAATCTGTATATTGTGATTTGGTTCCAAAATTAGGCTAACTATTTAAGGAAAAGTTGAGGGTTTTCTAGGGAATATTGAACTTCACGACATTAATCTGATTTCTCTCTAGTTTTAGGGCTTAACATCTTGAACTTATTCCAGAGACTACTTTACTTCTCTATGATTTCTAAACTTGGATTTGAATTTTCAATTCTTTGATTTAGTTGTGGGATATTATTCTTGAATTTGGAAAGAGAATGATTTTTTTACTACATCTTTTGTAAGTTTAATCACTTTGAATTATGAATTCAGTTATTGTTATCACTTTCTCTTTTATGTTGAACTAAAACCCACAACTAGGATTGTGGGATCTATGTTCACTCCTATGTTATCTTAATAGTTGGTTAGGGTTCGAGTGATTGTGGGAACATCTTGATAATTTTTTGTATTAATTATTTTTTGTTCGTTGCAAACAATAGATCTTGCCTTATGTTGATTTTCCCGAACTGAGAAATAAACTAAAGGTAGTGAATTATCAATGAGGATTTGGGAAGGTTAAGTTCCCTTCTAATGATTAATGTTGTAACAAGATTAATCAACTCAAAATAAAATCAGTATGAATAGAATCTTTTACTAAGTTTGAGAGAATTAGGGAGTTCAACATCTAGGTAGGTTGAGAAACACTTATATGGACTGTCGAAACTAATAATTTGGTGTTTCCCATAAGTCATGAGAATCTAGTACTACTACTATTATTCAATGAAGGATTACTAATCATAGTGATCACAACTCTAATTTCTCTATAGCATTGATTTGATATATTGCAGTTTAAACTTTGAGTTCTATGGCGAATTGAAGTGTTAATAACTTTTGTTCAATCATTAAAAAACCCCATTTTATCTTTTCATATTATTTGTTTTAATGTAACTTGTAGTTATTGTTTTAAATTAATTTAATCCCCACTCACATTATTCCTCGTGGATTCGACCCCGACTTTAAAGTTGGGTAAATATATTGACAAAGACCGCCTTGCACTAAATTGGCGTGTAAGTTGAGCGTTATAAAAAATGGCGCCGTTGCCGGGGAACAATTTGGTGTATTGAGTGGGTTTGAAATTTTAGCCTACTTGCTTGAATTCAAACTTGTAAATATTTGTTTTTAGTTTTCTTTTATTTCTTGTGATAGGTAGATTTTTATTTTAGTTTACTTATTACTATGGCGTCGTGGAATGAACATGAGCTTGGTGGTTGAAAATCTTATCTTGATGATCCATCTCCATATTGTGATAGACCTCACTTTTGGCAAGATTACAGATGTGTGCACCATCTCCATCCAACAGGGAGTATGATTGTTCTTTATGTGGTGGTAAACATGGACATTGGAGTGATTGCCTAAATTCCTCCTCCCCCTATTGCGCTAACCCAAATTCTAGTTCTTTTTATGAGTTTGATAAGTCTTATGGTTATGAAAAGGAGGAACAAAGCACCGAAAAAAGTGGCATTGAAGCTATGTTTCAACTATTGGTAGATCTCAAAAAAGAAATATATGATATCGTACATGATATGCGTAAGACACGATGTCAATCATTCATGAGGATATGTTTATAGAGGTCAATCATTCAAAGCATTCTTCTATATTATATTTAGATGATATCTTGTCTATGGAATCATTTAAAATAATGAAAGACTGTGAAGATGAGGAGCAAGAACCCTACATTTATGTTGAAATTGATAATGAGCAATTCTCGGTGATTTCCCAACCAACCACACCAACCATGAGAGATGATTCCAAGATTGAAGAAATGGTCCTAGAGGCAAAAGAAGAAACAAAGCCAATCATTTATAAAGACTCTAGCCCTATTCGGGGTGAAGAGGTCGAGAAGGATGCAACTCAAAAATTAGGGAGAAGACCTCACTCGAATTAATTTTCAATATTATGCTTGGTGGATGTGATGAAAGTCGAATCACCCAAGCAAATGATGAATTTTGGAAAAGAGGAGGCAAATTCCTACATTTTGGAGTTTGTCTTTTTGAAAGGGTATAATACAACACCAATCTTGAAGGCCAATAATATTAAATATCAATGTCCATTTAGTGGCTTTTTAAGATTCTCACCATTGACAAAATAGCCCACACGTAAGTTTGATGCAAAATTGGGCAAGCGGTTCAAGTCTTCGAAGTGGAGTGATAGAACTTTCCTTATCATGCTCTCACATTTGCCCAACGTACCTAAGAGATTTAAAGATGAAAAGATGGGCTGACGATTCAAATCGTCTAAGTGGAGGGATAAAGGATAAAGCACTTTTAAGGTATCTTGATGAATTCTGAGTAGTCAAGATAACCTAGTCGTGCTGCGACATTAAATCAGGAACTGCTTGGGAGGCAACCCAAGGTATTTTGTTGTTTGGATTTGTATTTTGTGATTGACATCATATCTTTGCACCTATGGTTCCACAAGAATCTTTCTAACTCTATTGTTTTGGTTTGACACATTGGTGACATTGCATGATTTTAAGTTGAGGGTGGGGCTACTTGTGCGTGTTGATGTCCTCTTATGGTTTTTGTTGTCTCCGAA
The DNA here is from genome assembly GCA_030864215.1 of Capsicum pubescens. NCBI lineage: Eukaryota > Viridiplantae > Streptophyta > Magnoliopsida > Solanales > Solanaceae > Capsicum > Capsicum pubescens. The sequence continues at coordinate 277,089,655 of CM061543.1, read as the reverse complement.
GCCTTTTTCCTAGTAGAGACGACATGTTTAGGCATATTGTGTTTTTTGTGATGTGCTGTGGTTAACTGGGGGAAAAATAAGTATCTAGGAAAGTTGACATATTTTTGTTGATTTTTGAAAACCTCTCAAATTGTCTATTTTATAACTGTACGATATGCATTTATGTGTGACCACTGTGCATGTTGTGATGGCATTAGTACTAGTGACATGATAAACATTGCTAAACAATTTCATGAATCGGATGGGTAGTAGCTTGTAATGTACCTGTGTGCCATATGTGAGATATTACTTAGTTCCCTTTGTATGTTCAATTCAGAACTTGCCCGGTTAGTTATGCCTTGGTTATAGGATAAGGGTTAGGAAAGGATCATAGGTCATTTTTAGATTAGTCCACTTCTATCCTAAATTACCTTCCCTATATGAATGATATCCCTGAATCCCATTTTTGAGCCGAAATGCCTATTCTTTTATGAAACCCACCTTCCCATTTATATCACAATGAACCTGTTTTAGCCCTTGTCCTCGTTTGACATTATGTACTTTGACTTAGGGAAATATCCTAAGTTGAGGTTGGCTACCATAGAGGTGCGTGATGTAAAATGAGTATAAAGAAAGGTAAAATAAAAGAAAAGAATAAAAAGTTGGGTGCGGTAGAAAAAGAATAAGAAAAGAAAAGTTGTGAATAAAAAGAAATTATTGTCAAAAAGACTGCACCCATCCGGAATATGTGTGATCAATAAAGGAGAGAATTAGGTAAAGGTAAATAAGTGAGACACCAAAAGTTAGTATAGTGCCAAGGAGGCGTAGTCACCTTAAATATCACCGAGTATCATACCATCCCTTAGCCTACGTTACAAGCCAAAGAAAAAGACCTATAGTGATCCTAGCTTACCTGTCTGAAAACCTTGGTAATGAAATAAAGGGCAAGCTTATGGTATTTGGCATACATTGACTAGAACTTCTTTTTGAGAGTGAGTGTATATTGATTGTCCCCACAATTATATATGTTATTTATTTTATGAGTGAGGAGGGACTTCTTTTTTGGTAAGGGAACACTAGTTATGTTACTAGTTGCTAACTTGTTTGGGTAGTGTAATATTGGTACATGCATGGTTGTTGTTGCTAAGTTGATGCCATAGCTTGATTACTTTGTGTTGCATTGTTGCTTTTCAGTAAAATAGACAGTTGAGTTTGAGATGATTGACATTGGAAATGGTAAATATGTTTTGAGCTTAAATGGATGATTGACTGCCGAATGTGCTTTGTATCCTCTTAGTTATGTTTAAGTTGCTTGAGGACAAACAATTGTTTCAAGTTGAGGGTGTTGATGTGTGAGCTAATGCTAACACATTTGAGGCTTTTAACTAGATATAATTGTAAAGTCTTAAGCAACTTTTGTCGTTTTTGATTGCTTCCTCTTTAATAATGCAGGATAGTCAAGATACAAGAAAACCATAGACAATAAGAGCAAAAGCGGTGAATTCCGAACAAGTGGCCATGAAAGTGTAGTTGATGACTTGTCTAATAAGTCATCAAATTTGTGATAAGTTATCAGAGTTATCATCAGTGGTATACAGTGGGAGGAAGTAAGAGACAAAGTGTGACGACATCTCTGATAAGTCGTCACAATTCTGATAAGCCATCGAGAATGCGGACAGCCAAAGGCAGTACATAAGATTTGAAATAAGGAATTGACGACATTATATGATATGTCATCAATGTCCTGATAAGTTGTCAGGATTACCGTCAGCCTTAGGCAGTGTTTAGAAGATAATTTGAAGAAGTGACGACATTCCGGGATAAGTTTTCAGATCTTTGATAAGTCGTCAGTTGAAGACAACAACATATCAAATACAAAGTGAAGTTGGTGACATGTCTGATAATCCATCAACCCCCTGATAATTCATCACATGTTGTTATCACTTGTGCGAGAAAAAGTTGAATGCTCTGAGTTTCTTAAAAAATTAGGCTAAGTATTTAAGGCAAAGTTGAGGGTTTTCTAGGGCATCTTGAACTTCATGACATTAATCTATTTTTTCTCTACTTTTAGGGCTTAATATCTTGAACTTATTCCAGATACTACTTTACTTCTCTTTGGTCTATAAACCTGTATTTGAATTTTCAATTCTTTGATTTAGTTGTGGGATATTCTTCTTGAATTTGGGAAGACAATAAATTTCTGACTACATCATTTGCAAGTTTAATCACTTTGAATTTTGAATTCAGTTATTATTATCTCTTTATCTTTCATGTGGAACTAAAACCCACAACTAGGGTTATGGGATCTATGATCACTCCTGTATTGTCTTAATAGTTGGTTAGGGTTTGAGTAATTTTGGGAATATCTTGATAATTCATTTGTATTAATTATTTTTTGTTGGTAGCAAACAATAGATCTCACCTTATGTTGATTTACTCGAACTGAGAAATTAACTAAAGGTAGGAAATTATCAATCAGGATTTGGGAAGGTTAAGTTCCTATCTAATGATTAATGTTGTAACATGATTAATCAACTCAAAATAAAATCAGTATAAATAGAATGTTTTCTAAGTTTGATACAATTAGGGAGTTCAACATCTAGGTAGGTTGAGAAACACTTAGATGGACTATCGAAACTGATAATTTGGTATTTCCGAAAAGTCATGAGAATCCAGTACTGCAACTATTATTCAATGGAGGATTACTAATCATAGTGATCACAACTCTAGTTTCTCTATATCATTGATTTGAAATATTATAGTTTAAGCTTTGAGTTCTAAGGCGAATTGAAGTGTTAATAACTTTTGTTCAATCATTAAAAACCCCCCATTTTATCTTTTTGTACCATTTGTTTGAATTTAACTTGTATCTATAGTTTTAAATTAGTTTAATCGCCACTCACATTGTTCCTCGTAGATTTGACCCCTACTCCAAAGTTGGGTAAATATATTGACGATGACCGTCTTGCACTAAATTGACGTGTAAGTTGAGCGTTATCATATGGTCACTTGAATTTCTAGTCATGTCCTTTGGTCTTCTCCGTAAGATCAGACTCAGCTTAAGGTAACATTTTTTCTTAGCTTTACTCAGTTCCATATTAAGATATAATTATAAACATAGTATTCCTTACCGTTGCATACTTAGTCAAGCATTCATTAATTAGTTCAGACATGGACTCATGCATTAGATATGCATGTTCAGTATGAAAATTCAGCTTATCAGTAGCTTCAATCCTGTATTTCGTGCGTCGGATATGCATGTTCAGTATAAGTACTCAGTTTGTCAGTAGTTTAGTCATGTAGTCATACATCAGATATACATGTTTGGTATATAAGCTCAGTCTATTAGTGTTTCTCGAAATAATTAGTCTTATTTGAGGACGAATATTCCCAAGTGGGAGATATTTTAATACCGCGTATTTCTCAACCTTAACTTAGATCTAAGTACATGAGTAATATTATATAAAAGTTTGTTGAAATACTCAGTATTTTTCATTTTAGATCCTGCTATTAAATAGGAAATTCTGCCAACTTTCCAGCAATATAAAATTTTCCCAAATCCGATACCCGGGTGAAGAGTTATGAGCGTTTTTGTAAAACAGTATGCCACCTGGTATTTCAGTGCATTGCGGAGGTTGTCTAAATAGAAATTTTCATTTTCTAATGATCCAATGTGATACCACTGCATCGTTCCACCAAATCATTTCCCAATTGGCAAAATCCTATGTTGCTCCACGATATTGGCGCGTCGCGCCAAGGACCCAATCCACAATTGTCAATTTCTAGTAAAGCAACACAATTGTACCACGTCACGCCAAGCTTCAAGGTCCCATACAATTTTTCAACATGATTCCACCACGTTGTGCCACTAGCCACATTCCCAATCGTTATTTTTCTAGTGGCTTGGCTCGATAGTGGCGCGTCGTGCCAGGTACCCAAATCGGGAATTTTTCAATAATGATTTTAAATCATTCCCAAGGGTAATTGGATATTTTCCATGGAACAAGTCATCCTTTAACACTTACATTACCCAAAATTAACCTAGTTACATCATTATTATTCAATTTTCCCCAAAATCAAAGCATTTTCTCTCAAGGAAAAAAACCATAGCTTCAAAAATGAAGGTCAAAACTCAAGATTTTCTTCCAGAACCTTAAATAACTAATAACCCAAGGTATGTTAGGTGTTCATATATGGTTCCCTTTAACCCATAGAGTCCACGAATCCATTTTAAAACTACAAGATTGTTGAGTTATGAATTTTCATGCTTGGATTGAATTTAATTAATATTCATGCTATTGTTAGGTTTTTGTCCATGATTAAATTACAAGCTTTCATGAAATTAATCATTATATGTGTTGAATTACATGATCCTCTTGATGAACCCTTCAATTTACAAGTTGAATGACGTAGCCATGATAATTATGTGTGTTGATGGTTTTATAACCTAAGCATGCTCCCCGCGTGTTTGATAAAATGCCTATTTGGATGAATTAGTGCCATTATAACATGATAGCATTTTTTGCCCATCCGATTTCAGTTGGTGCCATTCTGTATGGTGAAATACATATAGGTTGAGTATTTGGAAGAAGATCGATGCCGAAGTCTATTTTCCTTTAGGGAGAAATCCCTCGAAGATTTTCGAGAAAGACATCTGAATATTCATTCACGACTAGGACTGATTCAAGACTGGGAGTTTTGGAAATAGTTTCCTTAAATCAAACAAGATGATAGACACATCCTTTAGATATCATTTTCTATGCCCGTCGGTACGAAACAAGCTGACCTCTGAAAGCAGATACACTACCATTCCACTCTAGGACAGGTTCATTTGGAATTCTAAACTGGACTATTTTGTTTCTGTAGTCTACTTTGGTATAAAAGGAATAAATCCAATACATTCTGAGAATGACATCAAAAATAGTCATATCTAATTCGACTAAGTCTGCTGAAGTGACTTTTTGAAATATCATAACCGGGTAGTTCTTGTATACCCACTAGGCTATGATGGTTTTACCTACTTGGGTAAAGGCTGAGAAGGGATCTGCTAGAATTTCTTGACTAACTCTAGAATCAAATACTATATAAGGAGTAACAAAAGACAAAGAAGCTCCCGGATCTAACAAAGCATAAATATGCACTTGAAAGATCTCTAACATACCAGTAACCACATCAGGAGAATTTTCCTAATCTTGCCAAAACTGTATAACATAGAGTTTATTTGGGCGTTGCTCACTAGTGGCACTAGAAGTGGCACCCTGTAGTGTTGGGCGACCATACTGAGCTAAGGAATGGTTCTGCTGACCTTAATAACCTAACTGGGGACAATATCTGACTCAGTGGCCTGGCTTACCACATTCAAAACAGACATCACTACCAGCTCTGCAAGTACCCTTGTGAAACTTACCACAAGTCTAAAAAAAGGGATTAGTTCGGGCATTGCTGACACTACCCTGAGACTTAGAGTATAGAGCCCTATATCTATTTTCATACCTGAACTTAGGAGTTGGATCACTGGATGAAGAAGGAGCTAGAACTAATGACTTAGGATGGAACTGAGAGCGGTTTCCTCCTTCTGATTTAGGTTGAGCAAATTTAAAACTACCTGTCTTTGAACTCTTATTCTGTTTCTCCCTCATCTTAATATTTTCATCTTCTATCTGCTGAGCATGAGTCATAAGCCTGGCTAAATTCATATCACTATTCAAAATTGCAGACCTACACTCGTTGACCAGACTATCATTCATCCCAGAAACAAACTTACTCATCTTGGCCCCATTGTCTGCAACCACATGAGGGGCATATGTGCCTAATTGAGTAAGCTTAAGAGAATAATCTTTCACCGTTATGTTTCCCTATTTGAGGTTGATGAATTATAACACCTTGGCTTCTCTTACCTCTAGGGGAAAGAATATCTCTTAGAATACGATGACAAACTCCTCCCACTTAATATGCACTGCATCATTTGGCCTTTCAGACTTCCACTATTTAAACCAAGTTTGGTCAACATCTTACAACTGGTATATAGCTAGCTCAACGCTATCTCTAGGAGTAACGCCCATGATGTCTATAACCTTTTGAACCGGATCAATGAATTATTGAGGGTCCTCATCTTACTTAGACCCGAGAAAGGATGGAGGATTCATTTGGGTGAATTATTGAATCCTGGATATTAATGAATTTGCCACTGGGCTGGATGGAATAATAGTTTGTCGTTCATTCTGAGAAATAACTGACTGAGCAAGAGTAGTGAATGCAGCTCTAAACTCTGTATGAGAGATATGTTCTCCCAAAGGTTCTTCAGGCTGAGGGGCTGACTGATTCCCGTTTGTTCTTTTAAGAGAGATGTTTGGTAGAAGAAAGGGAGAAATGGATTATACTGAGAGATTGACTTGATATTATGCTCACTAGCATGACATGAATACTAAAAGAAGGGAAATTGTTCCTAAAACAACTAGTAGCCTCCTGTACATAAATGTGGCGCGCAACACACCCATGGAAAAAACTCTACTAAATGCTACTTTCAGACTTCCTAGGACTCTATTGAACCTTAATCTATGATACCAAGTTTGTAACTCACCGAATCTGGTACCTGGAATGCTACATGGTGCTCATAACCCCGAAGGACCACAAGCTAACCCATGACTGATATATGTACCTTCATACTACATAATATACAGTATGATTGTGGAAAAAATAACTAAAAGAACATAAGTTTCAAGACTGTAACATAACTAATAAAGATATAACATATGAATACGGTATGAAATACCCAAAATAAAACTGAAATAACATGATAGTCGAGAAAACCTCTAACTGACCAATCTGTCTGAATGAGAAGTTGATGGGAAATCTCACCAACAAACTCCAACTAATAAATTAATTAATGAGATAATAAATAAATTATCATGTCCTCGAGTGATGAGCACACACTACTAAATTTGACTGCAGAAACTGGAATGCTATTGATGCTCTGGGGCTCGTGCTTCTGAACCTATGGTGTAAGACACCATATCACAAATGCATTAGTACTTTGAATGTACTGGTATGAATGTGAGGTAGGCTGAATGCATGGGGTTCATATGAATGAACAATACTAGCTAACTGACTAATATGAATGTGAGAATACATGCATGAATAAATAGTAACTATATATGAGATCGTGATAACATGAATTTACTGATAACTAAAAATGAATGATAATTGTCTTCTAATGGATGATATAACTGATAACATGAGTGACTGTATCTGGCAGTCCTGAATCTAATGGAACTAGCTGAGTTTCTTACTATTCTGAATTGACTATATCTGACAGTCTTGAATTTGGTAGAACTATCTGAGTTCTAATACTGAGATTGATTGACTATATCTGACAATCCTGATTTTATAAATGAAACTGTGGGAAGTAGTATCTAACCGATATGCCTCTAATATGCCATTATGGCTATGCTGGGGTCCAATTTGTAACCCCAATTCAAAGGGTGTCAATATCGCACCATTGGTAAGGACAAGCTGTGAGTGACCCTCATCTGATGGTGTCCCCAAAAGAGAACGGAGAGGCCCTCAACTGAAAATGCTTATCCACCTAATTAACCCTCATCTGATAGTGTTGATGGCTAAACCTATGCTGGATACATAGTTCTGGAATGCAAGGATGACTTCTAAGAATCACACCCTTATCTGACATTGTGTGTTACCATACTTGGGTTCACTCGGTGCTAATTCCAAATCCCATTTAAATAGACATTGATTATGGATTAATGAACTGAATTGGACTGAATTAACTAAGTTCCATTGATTGACGGAATAGTACTGAGATTACTGTATTACTGAACTTTCCTAAGTCACATAACTGACTGAGTTCTATGAATCATGACTTGACTGGATATCATGAAAATATGACACAGACTCGAGTCATACAATTATATTTTTCGGGTACAAGTACCCCCAAGACTCGATGGAAGGAAATTGACAAGGCATGACATTTTTGAATACATGACTAACATCAACTATCCATAATACAATAATTGAAGATATTTCATGGACATGTGATTATCATACCTTGGTTCATGAATATGATAGCATGTACGCATAGCATAATTTCATATTGCTATCTCATGTGCAATCCAACAAATAATTTCAATTCATAAGAATAGCATGGAAGTCATTTTTTATTAAAATTAAGCTATTGTGCATAATTTCTATCCTCCTAGGCATTTTATCAAACATCTTGCATGTACCCTTAGGGCATAGGCATAATCATCAAATTGACACATTATAAATAATTCAATTTATGGATTGCACTCACTTGCTAATGTAGTTTCATGAAAAACACATAAATATTCCAACATGGGAATCATATAACAATATAAACATGGTTACAACCAACCCACAACATAAATATCATGATTCATAATTTAAAATAGTGTTCTTGAGATTTATGGATGAAAGGAATCTATAAATCAACACGACACATACCTTAGTTCTCGATTTAGCAAATATTGATGCAGAGACTTTCTTGAAATTGAATCCCCAATTGAAAACCTAGCTTGTTCTTTAGAGAAAATTGAGAGAAATTAGTATATTTTGGGTTCCAAATAGCTGAATATCATGTTAAAAGCCTTAAATAGGAGTGGAAAATTGACCCTTTTAACCGTGGACATTTCTTTAAATTGCAATGAATTTTTTCTGAATTGGACCCCTGGTGCGACGCGGTGCTATCGTGCTGTGTCACTGGAATTTGATAACTAGGAAATTGAGGGATGTCGCGACGCGAAACCATCGTGTTGCCACTTTATTTGTGACCTGGAAGTTTGGCGTGACGTTCCACTATCGCAGACCCCTACTAAAATTTGACAATTTTCATTTTCTCCTGTAGCGCAGCGTGGCACTAACTAATATGGTGCTGTTTTATGACGAGAACTTGAAATAGTGATAACTTCTTACCCATTTATCAAAATTTAGGCGAATTTAATATCGATGGAAATCTTATTGTATTACCCACATGAAAAAAGTAAAAATCTTGAAAATTCCTCATGGAATAAACATCATTCAATTTAGAAGATACTAATAGACATTCTTGGGATGAAATTAGTTAGAAAACTTTGGGGTATTACAATAACTTCCCTTTAGGAACATTTGTCCTTGAATGAGACTGACTGAGATGGGAAACATGATAAGCTAAAGTACATACTAATCATGAACAACTGAAGCATGACTGGCATGTTTGAGATTTATACTGAGCATACATATCTTATTCATGATTTCATGACTTAACTGACTGATGAACACATGACTGAGATTTCTGATAACTGAGTTTCTCACTAGAAGAATGCATGTATGATGTATGAACACATGACTAATATGATGCATGAACATATAACTGGATATTCAATGGTACTTAGTACCAAGTTTTAAAAATGGAATCCTAAACATGAGATTGATACCAAGTTGTAACTGAAATCTGGACATGAAAACTGAAAAGATATAGGAGAACTAATACCTTGAGCTTGATCTTAGATATAGGAAAAGAGGTGAAGGTACTTGGTACATATGTCTGTTTTTGCTTCCCAAGTATCTCCCTCAACGGACTCATTCTGCCAAATAATTTTGACTATAGGGACTTCTTTATTCCTCAGTCTGCAAGTATGATAGTCTAGGATTTCGACTGGAATCTCTTCATAAGAGAGGTTATTCTGAACATCGATGCTATGAATAGGGACTACAACTGCTAGGTCACCTATACACTTCTTGAGCAAAGATATATGGAAGACTTGATGAACTGAGGCTAGATCTGAAGGAAATTTGAGCTCATACGCTACCTTGCTGAAGAGACTGAGAATTATGAAGGGACCGATATATCCGGGACTAATCTTTCCCTTCTTTCCGAACCTCTTCACTTCATTCATGGGAGAGATATTTAGATAGACATGTTCCCCAATTTCAAACACAATATCCTTTCTATGCACATCTACATAAGACTTCTGTTGGCTGTGAGCATCCCAGAGTCTTTCTCTGATCAACTGTACTTTTTCTAAATCATTGAATACTAAGTCAGTCCCTATGAATGAGGCCTCACTAACTTCAAACCAACCTACTAGAGATATGCACCTCCTACTATAGATATATTCAAATCGAGCCATCCAAATACTGTAATGATAGCTATTGTTGTATAAAAACTCAATCAAAGGAAAGTGGTCATCCTAAATACCCTTGAAATAAATTGTATATTCCCTTAGCATATCTTCTAAGGTCTGAATGGTCCATTCTGCATGACCATCTATTTGAGGATGAAAGGCTATACTGCGATGAATTTGGGTACCAAGACCCTTTTAGAACGCTTTCCAAAAATAAGAGGTAAACTGAGTACATCTGTCTGAAATATTAGATAATGGAATAATGTGTAATCTGATGAACTCCCTAATGTAGAGTTTGGCATAATCCTCGACTGAATAAGAGGAATGAACAGGATAAAAATGGGATGATTTGGTCTTCCTGTCTACAATAAACAAGACTTAATCATATTGACGACGATTTTGAGGAAAACCCGTCATGAAGTCCATGTTAACTTCTTCCCACTTCCAAGTAGGAATATTGAAATCCTACAAAGTCCCACTAAGATTTTGACTATCTATCTTATCCTACTGATACGTAGAGCACTTAGCCATAAACTCTACAACATCCCTCTTTATCCCACTCCAATAGACCTCCCGTAAGTCACAGTACATCTTTGTGTCCCCTAGATGAATAGAGTAGCACGCACCATTCGGTTCTGCAAGAATTTGCTGCCTCAAGTCATCTACACCTGGAACACATAGGAGACCCTGATAACGTAATACGCCATTTCCTCCTTGGGTGAAAATCTCTACTTTCTGATCCTTAACTGACTCTTTCAACTTGACTAAATTGGGATCTCTAACTTACTTTTCTTTCAACTTGAAAACTAGAGATGATTCTAAACTACTCTATACCCATGTATCACCCTCCTCTGTATCGACTAAGTGAATGCCTAGTCTTGCAAGCATATGGACTTCCTGATCTAACTTCTTCTTACTATCCTTAACATGAGAAAAACTACCCATAGACAGTCTACTGAGAGCATCGTCCACTATATTGGCCTTTCCCGGATGATAAAGGAGTCCCATGTCATAATATTTCAAGAGCTCTAACCACCTTCTCTGACGAAGATTGAAATATTTCTAAAAAAAGACATACTGAAGGCTCTTATGATCTATGAACACATCTACATGAATTTATTATAGATAATGCCTCCAAATATTTAAGGCAAATACTACAACTGCTAACTCAAGATCATGTGTAGGATAATTCTTCTCATGGGGTTTAATATTTCTGGAGGCATAGGCTATGACCTTACCATGTTGTATGAGGAAACAACACAAACCTACTCTATATGCATTATAATACACTACGAAACCATCTGAACCCTCTGGAAGAGCTAAGACTAGAGTTGATGTTAGTTGAGTCTTCAATTCCTGAAAACTCTTCTCCCAAGGATCTATCCACTGAAACATGACTTTCTTCTGAGTCAATCTAGACATAGGGGATGCAATAGAAGAAAATACCTCAACAAATCTCCTATAATAGCCAGCCCTACCTAAGAAAATTCTGATATCTGATGGAGCGATAGGTCTGGGACAATTTCTTACTACATTAGTGTTTTAAGGATCTACTCTAATCCCATCACTGGAAATGATATGACCAAGGAATGATACTGGGCCTTGCCAAAATTTGAACTTACTGAATCTGGAAAACAACTGATGATCTTTGAGGGTCTGAAGTACGATTCATAAATGGTCTGCATGATCACGCTTACTGTAGGAATACACAAGAATATCATCTATAAATATTATTACAAACATGTCCATGTACTGCTTGAACACATGTTTCATCAAGTCCATAAAAGTTGTGGGGTTATTGGTAAGACCAAAGGATATGACTAGGAATTCGATGTGACCATACCGAACACAAGGATGTTTTCAGAATGTCACATTCTCTGACTCTAAGATGATAATATCTAGATCTGAGGTCTATCTTAGAGAAATAATTGGCACCCTAAAGTTGGTAAAAAAAGTCATCAATTCTTGGATGTGGATAAGTATCCATGACTCTGAACATGACTTTATTGAGCTGATGGGAATCACTGCACATTCTGAGAGAACCGTCTTTCTTGCATAAAAGTACAACTAGTGCACCCCACGAGGACATACTGGGTATGATGAATCCCTTATCTAAGATATCTTTCAATTGTTCTTTCAGTTCTCTGAGTTCTGTTGATGCCATTCTGTATGGCAAAATAAATATAGGCTGAGTATCTAGTAGAAGATCGATGCCGAAGTCTATTTCCCTTTGGCAAGGAATCCCGAGAAGATTTTTAGGAAAGACATCTGAATATTCATTCACGACTGGGACTAATTCAAGACTGGGAGTTTCGGAACTGGTGTCCTTAACTCGAACAAGATGATCAACACATCCTTTAGATATTATTTTTCATGCCTAAAGGTAGGAAATAAGCTGACCTCTGAAAGTGGATACACTACCCTTCTAATCTAGGACGGGTTCATTCAAAAACTTAAAATAGACTATTCTGTTTCTGCATTTAATTATGGCAAAGAAGGAATAAAGACAACCTATGTCTAGAATAACATCAAAATCAGGCATCTCTTATTTGACTAAGTCTGCAGAAGTGACTTTCTAAACTATCATAACCGGGCAGTTATTATATACCTGCCGGGCTATGATAGTTTTACCCACTAGGATAGAGACTGAAAGGGGCTCTGCTAGAATTTCTGGACTGACTTCAAAATCAACTGCTATATAAGGAGTAACAAAAGACAAAGAAGATCCTAGATCTCTAAAAGAATAAGAATGCAAATGAAAGATCTATAACATACCAGTTACCACATCAGGAGAATTTCAATGATCATGCCAGGACGGGAGAGCATAGAGTCTGTTTGGGCGTTGCCCACTAGTAGTACTGGAAGTGGTACCTGCTGAGTTAGGAGAATAGACTGAGCTGAGGAATGGTTCTACTGACCCTGATAACCTGACTGGGGATAATCTCTGACTCTGTGGCTTGTCTTTCCATATCTGAAATAGACATTGCTACCAGCTTTACAAGCACCCTTGTGGTTCTTACCATTAGTCTGACAAAAGAGATTAGTTCGGGCATTGCTAACACTACCCTGAGACTTATAGCCTTGAACCCTATTTCTATTTCCATCCATGAACATAAGATATGGAGGACTGTATGAAGGAGGTAGAACTAATGACTTAGGACAAAACTGAGAACGGTTTCATCATTTTGATTTAGGTTAAGCAAAGTTGAAACGCCTGTCTTTGCTCTCTTATTCTGTTTCTCCCACATCTTAATCTTTTCATCTTCTATCTTCTGAGCATGAGTCATAATCTTGGCTAAATTCATGTCACTATCCATCATCGCAGACCTACACTCGTTGACCACACTATCATTTACCCTAGAAACAAACTTACTCATCTTGGACCTGATGTCTGCAACCACATAAGGGGCATATCTAGTTAATTGAGTAAACTTAAGAGAATACTCTTTCACCTTCATGTTGTCCTGCCTGAGGTTGATGAATTCTGACACCTGGGCTTCTCTCAACTCTAGGGGAAAGAACCTATATAAAAATGTTATGACAAACTCCTCCCACTCAATAGGCCCTGCATCATCTGGCCTTTATGACTTCCACTATTTAAACCAAGTGTGGCCAATATCCATAAACTGGTATGCAGCTAGATCAGCTATATCACTAGGAGTAATCCCCATGATGTTTATAACCTTCAGAACCTGATCAATGAATTCTTGAGGGTCCTCATCTAACTCAGACCCAAGAAAGGATGGAGGATTCATTCGAGTGAAGTAATGAATCCTTGTTGCAGCTGAATTGGCCACTGGAATAGATGGAACGACAAATGGTCATTCATTCTGATCAATAACTGACTGAACAAGAGTAGTGAATGCATCTCTAAACTCTGCATGAGAAACATGTTCGCCCAAAGGTTCTTCAGTTTGAGGGGCTGACTGATTCCCATTTCTAGTTTTAGGAGGCATATTCGGTAGAAGAAATGGAGAAACAGATTAGACTGAGTGATTGACTTGAGATTATTCTCACTGGCACTATATAAATACTGAAAGAAGGGAAACTGTTCATAAAACATCTCGTAACCTCTTGTACATAAATATGGCGCGGAACACACCCATGAACAAAACACTACTAGATGTGACTTTTAGACTTTCTAGGACTCTATTGAAACTTAGGTTCTGATACCAAGTTTGTAACACTCCAAATCTGGTACCCGAAATGCTACACGGTGCTAATGACCCCTAAGGACCACTAGCTAACCCATGATTGATATCCATACATGTATACTACATAATTTACTATATGATTGTGTAAACATAAACTTAAAGGACATACAGTTCAAGATTATAACATAACTGATAAAAATATTATATCTGAATGGGGTATGAAATACCCCAAACAAAACTGAAATAACATGATAGTCTGGAAAGCCTCTAACTGACTGAACTGTCTGAATGTGTAGTTGGTGGAACATGTCCCCAACTAACTCGAACTAATATATTACTTAATGAGATAATAAATAAATTATCATGTCCTCGAGAGATAAGGACCCACTGCTAACTCTGACTGCTGAAACTTGAATGCTACTGATGCTCTGGAGCTCTTGCTTTAGAACCTATGGTATAAGACACCATAGCGCAAATGCGTCAGTACTTTGAATGTACTTGTATGCATGGAGGTAGGCTGAATGCATAGGGTTCATATGCATGAACAATACTAGCTAACTGACTAACATGAATGTTAGAATATATGTATGAATACATAGTAAATATATCTAAGTTTGTGTTAACATGAATTTACTGATAACTAACAAGACTAATAACTAAGTTCTGTTGGCTGATATAACTGATATCATGAGTGATTGTATCTGAAAGTCCTAAATCTGATGAAACTAGCTAAGTTTCATACTATTCTGAGATGGCTGTATCTAACATTCCTGAATTTTGTAGAACTATCAGAGTTCTAATACTGAGACTGATTGACTATATCTGACAGTCATGATTCTGTAACTAAAACTGTGGGTAGTAGTTATCTAACCGATAAGCCCCTAATATTCCATTATATCTGAGTTGGTGTCTAATCTGTAACCCTAATTGGAGGGGTATCAATACCATGCCATTGGTAAGGACAAGCTGTGAGTGACCCTCATCTGACGGTGTCCCTAAAAGAGAATGGCGGGGCCCTAATCTGAAAGTGCATATCCACGTCATCAACACTCATCTGACAGTGTTGATGTCTCTACCTATGCTGGCTATATAGTTCTGGAATGCAAGGATGACTTCTAAGAATCACACCCTCATCTGAAAGTCTGTGTCCCCATCCTTGGGTTCACTCGGTGCTAAATCCTAATCACATCTGAATAGATACAGATCATGGATTACTTAACTGAACTGGACTAAATTAACTAAATTCCATTGACTGATGGAATAGTACTAAGATTTCTGTATTACTGAGCTTTCCTAACTCACATAATTTACTGAGTTCTATGGATCATGGCTTGACTGAGGATATCGTGAAAACATGGCATGGACTCTAGGAACACAGCTATATTTTTTGGGTACAAGTAGCCCTAGGACTCGATGGAACAAAACTAACAAGGCATGACATTTTTGAATACATGCCTAACATTAACAATACATAATACAATAATTGAAGATATTTCATGGGTATTTGATTATCATAGCTTGGTACGTGAATAAGATAGCATGTACACATAGTATAATTTCATATGGCTAATCATGAGCAATCCCACAAAAAATTTCAATACATAAGAATAACATGGAAGTCATTTTGGATTACAATTAACCTATAATACATTATTTCTATCTTCCTTGGCATTTTGTCAAACACCTTGCATCCACCCTTAGGGCATAGGCCTAATCATCAAATTGACACATTATAAATAATTCAATTTATGGATTTCACTAACTTGCTAATGTATTTTCATGAAAAACATATAAATATTCCAACTTGGGAATCATATTATAAGATAAACATAGTTACAACTAACCCACAATATAAATATCATGATTCGTAATTTAAAATAGGGTTGTTGAGCTTAATGGAAGAAAGGAATACATAAATCAACACAAAGCATACCTTAGTTCTTTATTTAGCATAGATTGACGTCGAGACTTTCTTGAAATTGAATCCCCAATTGAAACCCTAGCTTGTTCTTGAGAGAAAATTAAGAGAAACTAGTATATTTTTTGTTCTAAATAGTTGAATCTCGTATTAAAAGGCGTAAATAGGGGTGTACCATTGACCCTTTTAACCCTGGATCCATCTTTTAATTTCAATAAAATTTTCCTGAATTGGACCCCTGGCACGACGTGGCGCTGTCGCGCTGTGTCACTGGAATTTGAAAACTGGAAAATTGAGAGATAGCGCGATGTGGAGCCATCGCATTGCCACTCCTTTTGCGACCTGGAAGTTTTGTACGATGCATCACTATCATGGACCAATACTAAAATTTGATAATTTCCATTTTCTACTATGGCGCGGCGCTCCACCGACTAATTTGGCGTTGTTTTATGATGTGAAATTGAAATAGTTATAACTTCTTACCCAGTTTTCGAATTTAGATGAATTTTATAACAATGGAAAGCTTATTAAATTTCCCTCATGAAAAAAAGTGAAAATCTTGAAAATTCCTCATGAAATAAACATCATTCAATTTAGAAGATAATACTAGAAATTCTTAGGATGAAATTACTTAGAAAACTTTGGGGTATTACAATATCTCCCTTTTGGGAACATTCGTCCTTGAATGAGACTGACTAAGATGGGAGAAACGATTAGATGAAGTATATACTAACCATGAACAATTGAAGCATAAATGATATGTCTGAGATTTATACTGAGCATTCAATCTGATGCATAATTTTATGACTTAACTGACTCATGAACACATGACTGAGATTTTTGAAAACTGTGTTTCTCACTAAAAGAATGCATATATGATGCATAAACACATGACTAATATGATGCATGAACATATGGCTGGATATGAAATGGTAATTAGTACCAAGTTTTTAAAATGGAATCCTAAACATTAGACTGATACCAAGTTGTAACTGAAATCTGTACATGAAAACTGAAAAGCTTAAGGAGAACTATTACCTTGAGCTTGATCTGAGTCTACAGAGAATAGGGGAGGGTACTTGGTATGGATTTCTACTTCTACTACCCAAGTAGCTTCCTCAATGGACTAATTCCGCCAAACAACTTTGACTAGATGGACTTCTTTGTTCCTCAGTCTGCGAGTCTGATAGTCTAGGATTTTGACTAGAATCTCTTCATAAGAGATGTTGTTCTGATCATCTATGCTTTTAATAGGGACTAAAATTGTTGGGTCACCTATACACTTCTTGATCAAAGAGACATAGAAGACTGGATGAACTGAGGCTAGATCTGAAAGCAATTCAAACTCATAAGCTACATTGCCAAAGCGACTGAAAATTTTAAAGGGACTGACATATCGCGGACTGAGCTTTTCCTTCTTGAAAAACCTCTCACTCCTTTCATGGGATAGATCTTTAGATAGACATATTCCCCAAATGCAAAATCTAGATCCTTTCTACGCACATCTACATAAGACTTTTGTTTGCTCTGAGCATCCCAGGGTCTTTCTCTGATCAACTGTACAATTTCTAAAGCATCGAATACTAAGTCAGGCCCTATGACTGAGGCCTCACTAACTTCAAACCAACCGACTAGATATATTCACCTCCTACTATAAAGAGATTCAAATCGAGCCATCCAAATACTGGAATGATAGCTATTGTTGTATGAAAACTCAATCAAAGGCAAGTGGTCATCCCAACTACCCTTGAAATCAATTGTACATGCCCTTAGCATATCTTCTAGGGTCTGGATGGTCCTTTCTTCTTGAACATCTGTCTAAGGACAAAAGTCTGTACTGAGATGAATTTGGGTACCAAGACCCTTTTGGAACGCTTTCCAAAAATGAGAGGTGAACTGGGTACCTCTATCTGAAATAATGGATAATGGAATACCATATAATCTTACCATCTCCCTGATGTAGAGTTTGGAGTAATTCTAGGCTTAATAAGAGGTATGAACTAGAAGAAAATAGGATGATTTGTTCATCTTGTCTACAACAACCTAGACTGAATCATGCCGATGACTAGTTCAAGGCAAACCCATCACGAAGTCCATGTTCACTTCTTCCCACTTCCAAGTAGTAATATTGAACTCCTGCATAGGTCCACTAGTCTTCTGATGCTCTATATTAACCTGCTGAGATGTACATCACTTAGCCACAAACTCTGGAACATCCTTTTTCATCCCAATGCACCAATAGACCTCCCGCAAGTCGTGGTACATCTTTGTGACCCCTAGATGAATAGAGTATCTTGTACCATGTGCTTCTGCAAGAATTCACTACCTCAAGTCATCTATACCTGGAACACACAGAAGACATTGATAACACAATACACCATCTCCCCCTTAGGAGAAAACTTCTACTTTCTTATCCTTAACTGACTCTTTCAACTTGACTAAACTGGGATCTCTAACTTGCTTTTCTTTAACCTCAGAAAATAGAGATGATTCTGAACTACTCTGAACCCATGTATAACCTTTCTCTGTATGTACTAAGCGAACGCCTAGTTTGGCAAGCTGATGGACTTCCTGAGCTAACTTCTTCGTACTGTCCTAAACATGAGAAACACTACCCATAAACAGTCTACTGAGAGCGTTGGCCACTACATTGGCCTTTCCCGTATGATAAAGGACACTCATATCATAATCTTTCAAAAGCTCTAACCACCTTCTCTAGTGAAGATTGAGATCTTTCTGAGAAAAGACATACTGAAGGCTCTTATGATCTGTGAACACATCTACATGAACTCCGGATAGATAATGCCTCGAACTTTTTTAGGCAAATACTATGGCTGCTAACTCAAGATTATGAGTAGGATAATTCTTCTCATAGGGTTTAAGCTGTCTAGAGGCGAAGGCTATGACCTTACCATTCTGTATGAGGAAACAACCCAAACCTACTCTCGAGGCATCACAATACACTACGAAACAATCTGAACCATCTGGAAGAGCTAGGACTGAAGCTGAGGTTAGTCGAGTCTTCCACTTCGGAAAAATCTTCTCTCAAATATCTTACCACTGAAATTTGACTTTCTTCTGAGTCATTTTGGGCATAGGGGATGCAATAGAAGAAAATCCACCAAAAAAACGCCTTTAATAGCCATCCAAACCAAAGAGAGTCTTGATATTTGATGGAGAGATGGTTCTACACCATTTTCTTGTTGCTTCTGTGTTTTGAGGATCTACTCTAATACCATCACCAGAAATAAATGACCAAGGAATGATACTGAACTTACCCAAAATTTGAACTTACTAAATTTGGTGAATAACTGATGATCTCTGAGGGTCTAAAGTAAGATTCTAAGATGGCCTGCATGATCACGCTCACTATGGGACTAGACTAGAATATCATCTATAAGGACTATAACAAATATGTCCAAGTACTAATTGAACACACGGTTCATTAAGTCCATGAAAGCTACTGGGGAATTGGTAAGACAAAAGGACATGACTAGGAATTCGAAGTGACCATACCGAGTACGAAAGTATATTTTTAAAATGTCACATTCTCTGACTCTGAGCTGATGATAGACGGATCTGAGGTCTTAGAGAAATAACTGGCACCCTAAAGTTGGTCAAACAAGTCATCGATTCTGGGAAGTGGATGACTTTTCTTGATTGTTACTTTATTGAGCTAACGGTAATCAATGCACATTCTTAGAGAACTGTCTTTCTTTCTCACGAAAAAGACTGGTGCACCCCTCGGAGACACATTGTGTCTGATGAATCCCTTATCTATGAGATCCTTCAACTATTTTTTCATTTATCAAAGTTCTGCTGGTTCCATTCTATATGGAAGAATAGATATAGGGTGAGTATCTAGAAGAATATCGATTTTGAAGTCTATTTCCCATTCGAGAGAAATCCCTGGAAGATCTTCGAAAAAGACATCTGAATATTCATTCACGACTGGGACTAATTCAAGAGTGGGATTTTTGGAACTAGTGTCCTTAACTCGAACAAAATGATAAACACATCCTTTAGATATTATTTTCCGTGCCCAAAGGTAGAAAACAAGCTAACCTCTGAAAGCGGATACACTACCCTTCCACTCTAGGACGGGTTCATTCAAAAACTAAAATTGGACTATTTTGTTTCTACAGTCGATTGTTGCATAGCAGGAATGAAGCCAATCTTTTCCAAGAATGTCATCAAAATAAGTTATCTCAAATTTGATGAAGTCTGCTGAAGTGACTTTCTAAAATATCATAACCGGATAGTTCTTAAATACCCGCTAAGCTATGATAGTTTTACCCACTGTGGTAGAGACTGAGAAAGTCTCTGCAAGAATTTTTGGACTGACTCCAAAATCAACTGCTATATAAAGAGTAACAAAAGACAAAGAATCTCCTGGATCTAGCAAAGAATAAACATGCACATGCAAAATTTGTAATGTAACAATAACCAGATCAGGAGAATTTTCCTAATCTTGCTAGGACTGGAGATCATAGTGTCTGTTTGGGCATTGCACACTAGTAGCACTGGATGAAGAAGGATCTATAACTAATGACTTAGGACGGAACTGAGAACGGTTTCCCACTTCTGATTTAGGTTGAGCAAATTTGAAACTACCTGTCTTTGCTCTCTTATTTTATTTTTCCCTCATCTTAATCTTTTGATATTCTATCTGCTGAGGATGATTCATAATATTGGCTAAAGTCATGTAACTATTAAACATCGCAGACCTACACTTATTGACCACACTATCATTTACCCCAGAAAAAAACATACTCTTCTTGGCCTTGCTGTCTGCAACTACATGAGGGGAATATCTGGATAATTGATTAAACTTAAGAGAATACTCTTTCACCTTCATGTTGCCCTGCCTGAGGTTGATGAATTATAACACCATGTCTTCTCTCTGCTTTAGGGGAAAGAACCTCTCTAATCATGCGGTGAAAAACTCCTCCCACTCAATAGGCCTTGCATCATCTGGTCTTTCTGACTTCCACTATTTAAACCAAGTGTGGGAAACATCCTTCAAATGGTAAACAACTAACTCAACACTCTTACTATGAGTAACCCCCGTGATATCTATAACATTCTTAACCTGATTGATGAATTCCTAAGTGTCCTCATTTGACTTAGACCTGAGAAAAGATAGAGGATTCATTCTGGTGAAGTACCGAATCTTGGATGCAGCTGAATTGACTATTAGGTTGGTTGGAATGATAGTTGGTCGTTCATTCTGAGTAATAACTTACTGAGCAACAATAGAAAATGCAGCTCTAAACTCTGCATGATAAACATGTTCGCCCAAAGGTTCTTCGGGATGAGGGGCTGACTGATTCCCATTTCTTCTTTTAGGAGGCATGTTCTGTAAAAGAAATGGAGAAATGGATTAGACTGACAGATTGACTTGAGATTATTCTCACTAGCATGACATGAATACTGAAAGAAGGGAAACTGTTCCTAAAACATCCCATAGCCTCTTGTACCTAAATGTAGTGTGCAACACACCCATGCACAAGACTCTACTAGATGCGGCTTTCAGACTTCCTAGGACTTTATTTAACCTTAAGCTCTGATACCAAGTTTGTAACACCCCGAATCTTCTACCCGAAATGCTACACGGTTCTCATAACCCTGAAGGACCACAAACTAACCCATGACTAATATTTGTACCTTTATACTTCATCATATACTGTATGATTATGAAAAAATGAACTGAAAGGCCATAAGGTTCAAGACTATAACATATTTGATAAAGATATAATATCTGAATGGGGTATGAAATACCCAAAAAAAACTGAAATAACATGATAGTCTGAACATGATAGTCTGGAAAACCTCTACCTGACTGAACTATTTGAATGAGGAGTTGATGGGACATGTCCCAAACTAACTCCAACTAATAAATTACTTAATGAGATAAAAAATAAATGATCATGACCTCAAGATATGAGGACTCACTTATAACTCTGACCGCTGAACCTGAAATGTTACTGATGCTCTAGAGCTCGTGCTTATGAACCTATGGTATAAGACACCGTAGCGCAAATGTGTCAGTACTTTGAATGTACTGGTATGCATGTGAGGTAGGCTTAATGCATGGGGTTCATATGCCTGAACAATACTAGCTAACTAACTAATATGAATATGAGAATACATGCATGAATACATAGTAACTATATTTGAGATCATGATAACATGAATTTACTGATAACTAACATGACTGAAAATATAGTTTTGATGGATGATATAACTGATAACATGAGTGAATGTATCTGACAGTCCTGAATCTGATCGAACTATCTGAGTTTTATATGGTATTGAGTTGACTGTATCGGATAGTCCTGAATTTTGTAGAACTATTTGAGTTCTAATATTGAGAATGATTGACTGTATCTGACAGTCCAGATTCTACATGTGAAACTGTGGGAAGTAGTTATCTAACAGACATGCCCCTAATACTCCATTATGGTTGAGTTGGGGTCCAATCTGTAACAATAATTTGAAGGGTATTAATACCACACCACTGGCAAGGACAAGCTGTGAGTGACCCTCATCTGATGGTGTCCCCAAAAGAGAATGATAGGGCCCTTCTCAGGCTGTGCTTATCCACCTCATCAACCCTTATCTAACAGTGTTGATTTCTCAACCTATGCTGGCTACATAGTTCTGGAATACAAGGATGACTTCTAAGAATCACACCTTAATCTGACAGTGTGTGTTCCCATCCTTGGGTTCACTCAGTGCTAATTCCTACTGCCATCTGAATAGACACTGATAATGGATTACTGAACTGAACTGGACTGATTTAACTGGGTTTCGTTGGATGACAAAATAGCACTGATATTACTGTATTACTGAGATTTCCTGAGTCACATAACTAAATGAGTTCTATGAATCATATCTTGACTAAGGATATTGTGAAAACATGACACGGGCTCTAGGCACACAGCTGTATTTTTTTAGTACAAGAACCCCCAGGACTCGATGGAAGGAAACTGACAAGGCATGACATTCTTTAATTCATGACTAACATCAACAATCCATAATAATATAATTGAAGATATTTCATAGGAATTTGATTATCATAGCTTGATACGTGAATAAGATAGCCTGTACACATAGCATAATTTCATATGACTAACTCATGAGCAATCCGACAAACAATTTCAATACATAAGAATAGCATGGAAGTCATTTTGGATCACAATTAAGCTATAGTGCATAATTTCTATCCTCCTTAGAATTTTATCAAACACCTTGCATGCACCCTTAGGGAATATGCCTAATCATCAAATAGACACATTATAAATAATTCAATTTATGAATTTCACTCAATTGCTAATGTAGTTTCATAAAAAACACATAAATATTCCAACTTGGGAATCATATAACAAGATAAACATGGTTACTACCAACCCAAAATATAAATATCATGACTCATAATTTAAAATAGTATTCTTGATCTTTTTGGATGAAAGGAATCCATTAATAAACACAATGCATACCTTAGTTCTTGATTTAGCGAAGATTGATGGAGAGACTTTCTTGAAATTGAAACCCTAGCTTGTTATTGAGAGAAAATTGAGAGAAAATAGTATATTTTGGGTTCCAAATAGCTGAAATTTCGTGTTAAAGGGCTTAAATAGGGGTGGAAAATTGACCCTTTTAACCCTGGACGCATATTTTAATTTCAGTAAAATTTTCCTGAATTAGACCCCTGGCGCAATGCGGTGCTATTGCACTGTGTCAATGGAATTAGACAACTAGGAAATTGAGGGATGGCGTGATGCAGATCCATCGCGTTGCCACTTTATTTGTGACCTAAAAGTTTGGCGCAACGCGGCAATATCGCGGACACCTACTGGAATATGATGATTGCCATCCTCTCCTGTGGAGCTGCGCTCCACTTACTAATATGGCACTGTTTTATGAAGGGAACTTGAAATAGTCATAACTTATTAGCCGATTTTCTTGAAAATTCCTTATGGAATAAACATCATTCAATTTAGAAGATAATACTAGACATTCTTGGGACGAAATTAGTTTGAAAACTTTGGGTTATTACAATATGGTAGTAGGATTCAGCACCGAGTGAACCCAAGGATAGGGTCTCACCTGCCAGTAAAGGGTGTGACCCTTAGAAGCAATCCTTTCATTCCAGTACTACGTAGAAAGCATAGGTTGAGACATCAACCTGCCAGTTTAGCGTTGACGAGGTGTTTTAGCATGCCAGATGAGGGTTATACCATTCTCATTAGTGTACCTGCAAGCTAAGGGTATCTCTTTAGTTGTCATTACCCTTGTCACGGTACTGACACCCTCTAATTGGGGTTATAGATTGAACCCCAACTCAGTTATCTTATCTTATTTGGGGCATGTCGTTTAGATGATTACCTCCCACAGTTTCAGT
Organism: Capsicum pubescens; assembly: GCA_030864215.1. Classification (NCBI taxonomy): domain Eukaryota; kingdom Viridiplantae; phylum Streptophyta; class Magnoliopsida; order Solanales; family Solanaceae; genus Capsicum; species Capsicum pubescens. Next base: position 277,065,061 of record CM061543.1, on the reverse strand, counting down.
CTCAATCTTCAAAATCGAACTCTGTTCAATTCCAAAGAATCAGGATTGTCGGGTAAATTCAATCAGTATAAATAACTCAGTTATTAGATATCTCAGATTATCAGTTACTTTGTTTCAGAACTCAGTACTTAGCTTCATAAAAGCTCAGTTACAGTACATATATATATATGCACAGTATTGCATGCTCGGTATTTAAAATAGTTCAAATTATCCACGTACTCTCATATTCAGTTTATCTATATCATTCAGTTAGTTATTGTTCATGCAGATGAACCCTTGCATTCATCCTTACCTCATCTAGAAAATCCGTACATTCCGTGTACTGATGCATATTATTTTTGTGTGCTATGATGTCTTATATCATAGGTTTGGATGCTCATCTTCCCGACTGCACATAGACAGATTCAAATTCAGCCAACATTTAGATTTAGTAATGATTCCTCATCTATCAAAGATATTCTTTTATTTCATTACTTCAGTAGACTCAGTATTTTAGTAGATGGAGTTAGTTGGGGGATTGTCCCATCAAGTACACTTTCAGATAGTTTAGTGACGCTTTACATACTAGAGTTCAGATAGTATTCATCTTTAAAGATTATTATTTTAGTTGATACACTGTATTAGTATTTACAGATTTCAAACCTTATGGAATTTTAGCCTATTATTCTGTATTTATTACAGTATTATGTTTCAATGCTCGTAGTAGATATTAGTCATGGGTTAGATCGTGGTCTTTTGGGGTCATAAGCACCGTGTAGTGTTCGGGGTACAGACTCGGGGCATTACAAAAACCATATTCAAAATATCCTTAAGTTGCTTCTTTGAGTTTCCTCAACTCAGCCAGAGCCATTCTATAATGAGGAATAGATATCGAACAAGTGTTTAGAACCAAATCAATACAAAAATCTATCTCCCTATCAGGACGAACACTAGGAAAATGATCCATAAAAAACTCAGGAAACATATTTACCACTTTAACCGAATGGAAAGAAGGACCTTGAAAATTAGAATCTTTAACCCAGAACAAAATATAGAGACACCCTTTAGAGATTAACCTCCGATCTATTTGATATGAAATTAACCTCCTCTTAGGATATAGGGAACCACCCTCCTACTGTATAACTAGTTTACCAGGGAATCAAAAGTCAACCTTATGGGTCCGACGATCCAAGAACATCTAGCAAGAGTGTAACCAATCCATTTCCAAAATAACATAAAAATCTACCATATCTAGTTCAAATAGATCTACTAAGGTTTTTTTGCTACCAATAGATACCACACACCCTATAGACTCTCTTGGAAATCACAGGGTTGCCTACTGGGTAGAAATAGAAAAGGCATCTGAAATAATCACAGGATAAAAACCAAAACACACAGCCACATATGGGATCACATAAGAAAGAGTGGACCCTGGATCAAGCAAGAAATACATATCACAAGAAAAGAGTTGTAACATAACAGTAATGATATTAGGTGATGCCTCAGATTGCTATCAAATAGCAAGAGCATATAACCTATTTCCACCTATGTCGGTACTAGGAACAGAAACTGATGCAAAAGCAGTACCCTTTGGTGCAGGAGCAGAAGATGAAGCAACTAAAGCACCCTAACCAACTAGATAATTTCTCAGCATATAGCTATGATGAACATATTTGAAATATCTATCCCTCTCTTTATCACAGAATCCCCTATGTAACCTCCCACAGAATCGACAAACTGGACATGAAGAAGCCAATTGTGCTATACTTTCCTAAGATTGGGCACCCTGTGCCCAAAAATTATCACCTCCCCGGTGCCTATCACTCGACTACTTTGGGTAAGGAGCACTAGTTATAGAAACATAACAAGAACTCCCCTACTTTTTCTTTGGCCATTTATCTCCATCCTGACCACTTTGCTGATGAGCATAATTTTGTTAAGATGAGATGAACTTCTTATGTTGCCTTTCCCAAACTCATCTTATTTTCTCTTTTCATCCTCCACTTTTTGCATATGAACAACCTACCTAGAAATATCCATAGCATTGATAAGGAATGTCATCTTGCTTTCAACGATCAAATCCCGAGATAGTCCTGAAGTGAACTTTCTTATCCTAGTCCTCATGTCAAATACCAATTCCAGAGCATACTTAGACAGCTGATGGAATTTCAAGGCATATTTCTTGATAGACATCTTCCCATATTTCAGATTAACAAATTACTCCGCCTTTTCTTTCCTCAACTCCAGTGAAAAGAAGAGATCTAGAAAGGCAATGGAGAAAGTCTCCAATAATGATGAATCCTCAATATCATCATCCCTCACTTAATCCCATTCATCGTACCATTGGAATGCCATATCCTTTAGTTTTTAAGCTACAAAATTAACCTCTTCCAGTTAGTTGCCTGCATCACTCTAAATATCTTCTCTATTATATCCAAGAAACCCTAAAGATCCTTCTCCACCTTCACACTAGTAAAAAAGGATTCATTTTCATGAACTGGACAACCCTTGTGGCCTCCCCAGATAAAACACAGATGCACCTCGCTCAGCCTAAGTAGCAATAAACGGAGAGATAGTATGAATCAATTGATGAAATTATGCATTAGTTATCTTACCTTGAGAAGGACTAGTAGAAACTCGTGGAACTCTAGAAACCTTAGGGATAAGACTCTTGGACCAAGTATGAACTCCAGAAGAGGGGTGTACTCCATCAATATCATCCCAATATGGGACAAAAGAATTTCTTTGCATTTTAAATCAATGAGGCATGATCTAAAAAGCAAACAAACCAGGATTAGAAAGGACCTTCGACCCTGCAGCTTGAAATAGAATACCAACAAATTGAAACATTTCAAAATGCATTGTAGCCTCTCACTTATGAGTGTGGAATGCTACACACCCCTAAAAGAGACGCTACTAGACACGGCTTTCTGGACTCCAAATTGACCATGAACCTCATGCTCTAATATTAACATTATATGACCCAACTTGGGGCCTTTTCGTAAAGGGCATCAGAAGTCTAACCAAGTTCGGGGACAACCCCCATTACCCAACCCAACCTCTAACCGCTTGCCTTGAGTTAGATAGATTTTGAGAATATAACAAGATAGTGTAAATGTCCAATTATAGACTGTAGGATAGTTCTATAACTAACACTGACCCAATCGACTCCAACCAACCAAACCCATCTGATAACCTAACCACACCATAAACCATCAACCAAATAATAACCAAACCATCTTCCATAATATAACATAAAATGATGGAACAGTGAGAAATTTAGTACACCGGTATCATCCCCAATATCAATACCAATACTAAGGTTGAGACCAATATCGATCCCGCCCATACTATCCCATAGTAGTTCCATAAAGGTATCTAACCAAAATAAAACCAACATTCGGTTGGGACATGCACCCAACCATAACAAAAAACAATATCCATAAATAATCAAACGTATGTAAAAATATCCATGAAATTGAGCCTTTTAGAAATGGAAGCTCACCACTTCAATTCAATTGCTTATCTCAAAGCCGAACTCTAAGGAAAAGGAGTAGAATGGTCGGTTGCTATATTGCGTGGGGATATATCCACCCGAAGATAGGTTAATGGGTGAATGCTAGTAAGAAACTCAGGATAAGGATATAATAATACCATCGAGTTAAAACCGAGTAAACAACCATTTGCATGCAAACCATACATACATATATATATAATAATCATGTATGGAAAGAAAATCGGGTTTAGTATGCAGTTAAAACCATTAACCTGGGTATGTGTAGCTTAACCATCCTAAAACCACCCACAGGCTATATGGGTCCAGTGTAACCCCCTGAACGAGCCCCAATTCGTGTAGCCGTACAAATCGGAGATACCGTAAGAGTAGGGGATTCCTAAGTACCCTTTGCTCTCCATGATACATATGTACATTGTACTTAGAGGATTCCTATGTACCTCATAGTATCATATAAGCTCGCTATGTCCATCCCCTCATGTTGGGAAATATGCGTTTACAGTGCTTGTCCATAGTACTTACACCTTCATAGTTAGCTATCACAACCCTCCATTATTTCCCAGTGAAAACCATTTCCATCCAACCAAATTATTAGACCATTATTATTAAGCAAGGCAATAAGTAGTGGTATTTTCATACCGACTATAACTTGCAAGTAATGTCCTTAGCCGACCTTTGTATGCAGAGGTATTCCAATGTACCCATAGTATACACCACCAGGTTAACTTGCGGGAATATTGGGTACCCCTCAAGTGTTTTATTAGTAAGTTTTCTTGGGGGAATCCCATGTACCCACAAGTGTTTCATTAACCTTGTTTACTTGGGGGATTCCCTTGTACCTCAGAAGGAATTTTAATAAACCATAAATAATACAACTAAACCTTACCATTTATCCATTTATACCATTTAAACTTCCATTAACAAACTATACCATGAAATATTTCCATTAAAAATCCAATAATATAGTAAATGTATTCTCATTGGCATTTTATCAAACCTGTTGGGGACATAGTGTTTCCAAAACTAAATCCAATTACCAATTAACCATTTCCATACAACCAATTATCCAAACCACCATTAAAGCATGTAAAAACATAATTAAAACATGAAAAAACCATAACAATACATTTAATACCAAAACCCCAACACATATTTGAAAATACCAAAAGAATACAATAATCATGCCATGAAAACATTGTTTAAATCATGCCTTTAGTTAGAACTACCAATGAGGGAGGAGTATATTTCCTTATATTATAAATAATATAAGAATAGATCACCCAAAAAAGTCCAAAATTTCTCTTCAAAATGAAACCCTAGCCTTTCTTTAACTAAAAGCCTTAGAGAGAATTGTAGAGTGTTTAAGAGAGTTTTCGAAGTATTTAATGGTAGAATAATAGGGTAAATAACCTCGCAAGTGGGTTAAAAGTCATGGGGAATTAATAAGTTAAGTAGGGAAATTTCCAAATTACCCCACTTAAACTGCATAAAAATCTCTCATATGGGTATGACTCACCATACCCGTCATACCCTTCTTTACAAGTGGTACCCACCACTCATACCCTGGTCCTACCACTTGGACCCAACACCATCAAACATATGATTTTACCCAAACCAAGTCATACCTAAGAATATGACTATTACCCTTGACCCATACCCCTAGTAAAATAAAATCACAAGAGGCTTGAACATTGTTCATCATACGAGTTCATGGCCTGACTCGTACCCTTCCATACGACTAGTACCTTCCAATTTGTACCTATTTCAAAAATCAATCCATTTCGCCAACCAACACCTCGTCAGCATACGACCAAGGCATACCACTCGTACCCCAAGGTACGATTAGTACCCACAAGTCGTACTTGGTCCATAAATTAAAAATCTAGGAAATTTTCTAACGTTCCCAAACCTAGGGTGTTTCAGTTCCATACTTAATGATTTAGTTAATTTATCAGCAATTTGATCTTCAGTTGAAAAAAAACATATGTGAAATAAGTCCCTTTTTCTTATTATCTCTAAGGAAGTGATGTCTTATATCAATCTATTTAGTTTTTAAAATATTTTTGAAGATTTTTTGCAATATTAATAGCACTATTATTTTCACAAAATATAGGAACACAACCAACATTAATACAAAAATCCTATAGTTCTTACTTAATCCATAATAATTGAGTACAATGAGATCCAACTGCGACACATTTAGCCTCAATAGTGGACAAGGCTACAAAATTTTGCTTCATAGTAGACCAAGAGATTATACATGATCCAAGAAAGTGTTCCATAACTATGGTTGTTTTCCTATCTATTACATAACCTATATAATCAGCATCAGCATATCCCACCAACCTGAAATTGCTACCTTTTAGATACCAAAGGCTAATGTCAGTCATTCCCTTGAGATATCTCAAAATTATCTTAATTGATTTGAGATGGAATTCCTTTTGATCTTCTTGAAATCTTGTCCATAAACCTACACTAAAGAAAATATTAGCTCTACTAGTTTTAAGATACAGAAGAGACCCAACCCTACCTCTATATAGCTTGTGTTCCACAGATGGGTATGTTTCATCCAAATCCTTCTTTGTAAAAGTGGCAATGAGAATGCTTATATCCTTTGCTTCATCTATACACAATTTTTTTAGTAACTCCTTCACATATTTTTTTTGATAATCATTGTTCCAACAACTATTTGTTTGATTTGCAATCTTAAGAAAAAGTTTAGTTCTCCCATCATGCTCATATGAAATTCACTACTTATTAGTTTTGGAAATTCATGAGTCGTGTTTATATTGGTAGAACCAAATATGATATCATCTCGATGGACCTGCGCAATTAACAAATCCTTCTAATTAGACTTTAAGAAGAGACTATTGTTAATTTTACCTCTTATATGTCCATGATCCAAAAGAAATTTTGACAATCTTTCATACCAATTCCTAGAGCTTGTTTCAAACCATACAAAGCCTTGTCAAGCTTGTACACATGGTCAGGAAATTACTTACTTTCAAATCTAGGGTGTTGTTTCACATAAACTTCTTCCTTGAGAATACTATTCAAGAATGCACTCTTTATATCCATTTGGTAAAGAGTAAATTCCTTGTAGGCAACAAAATCACAAGTAGTCTAATTGGAGAAAAGGTATCATCAAAGTCCATGCCTTTTCCTGATTGTATCCTTGGACCACCAACCTTTCCTCGTTACTAATAACTATTGCATTTTCAAAATCTTATTTTTGTACTCCCACTTAGTTTTAACTACAATTCTATCTTGTGGAGGTGGAACTAAGTGCCAAACATTGTTTTTTAAAATAGTTTAAGATCCTCTTGCGTTTAATGATCCAATTTGCATCAGGAAGTGCTTTATTTACCTATTTTTGCTCAATCGAAGATACGAAGGCTTTGAAAGAACATAGTTTCTTTAATCTATATATAATGGTAATCCCTGAGGTAAGATCAACGAAAAGAGTTTCAATAGTATAAAACCCTAGATACTTGTATCCTTTTGGAATCAATTCTTTATAGCTATTGGAACACAGTGATTCGTTTGAGCTAGAGTAGCTGGTGATTTAGTTCCCCCTGTCAGTGTGCCTCGAGGTTTAGTTCCATTTATAGAAGTGTAATGCCTCAGAAAATCCTATTCCAGTCTGAGCCTTACAGCGTATTTGGTAAAGCGAAAATCCGAGTCAAAATATTTCAAAAATATCCTCCCAAGTATGAAATAATTTGAATCATGTGGAAATATATTTGATTATGAATTAAGATCATAGAGGTCCCCTAACTTATGGACGAGTTGAAAACTTTCCTATCGTTCAAGTTTTAGTGACCGTCAAAATTTGGGTCAACTTCAATCGACCATAAGTCGTTGTATATGAATAACTGAGTGGTTTTATGTATATCAAATGAAATATCTTTGAATTATATTTCCAACAATACCAATTTCTCCTAAATATGATATCAAAACAAAGAGTTATGCCCATTTTACTCCAGCATGTCAAGCTGGAAAATGGTGACAACGTTTCTGATGGGTTATCACGTTTCTGACGACCTTTTTGATGATGTCGTCATATTTTGATGATATTTTTTATGACATCATCATCCCTGGGAAAAAAATCAAGAATTGGACCCCTTTTGTGAACCATTCATGATGGCCTATCATGGACCTGACGGCCTGTCACGGATGGCGTCAAGAACATTTTTTCCAGAAATTCAAGGGCATTTTCGTAAGGGTATTTTGGTCATTTCCCACTTTTTGAGCCTCTATAAATATGAGGAACCCTCATTCAAACCCTAATTTCTCCATTTCTCTTCCAATTTTCTAAAGAGAGAATATCTAGGGTTTCAATTCAAGAACCTTAATCCTCCAAAAATTCATCCATAAATCTTCAAGCTTTCTACAAGAATCAAATTCCTCATAGTGTGGGCTTCAAGAATTTATTTATTTCAAGTGTGGATAAAGTTTCAAGCACTAAAGTTCATCCAATTTCAAAGGTTAAGGTATGTAGATGTTGATTCTTGGGTCCCTTTCATCCAAGAACCTCAAGAACCCTTTTTAAAACTAAAAGATTTTTATGTTTATGAGTTGTTAATGATTTGTATGAGTTGAAATGGATGTTTAATGTGTTGTTGCGTTTTGATTTATGTTTGCCTACAAAATTTATGAGCTTTTTCCCTAGTATGTGGAATTCATGTGATGTTTGTGATAGACCCTTTTGAAGCTGTTTTTTCATGTAATGTGTTCGTGACTTTTGGGTGTAGAAATAGTTGAATAAGTGAAGAACGTTCCCCATAGGTTTGATAAAGAGCTTAGGTGAAGCATAAGGGCCACTATAGTATGTTGAATAGGAAACCCCAAATTGAAAGGTAGTCCATGCATGACTTAGTGAGTGAAATGTGCCAAGATAGCATGAAATCCCCAAGTAGGTGTAAAATCGGTCGTGTCTAATGGTTGTTGAAAGACCCTAGTGAACAATTCGAGATATGATGGTTGTAAATTCTCCAATTTTGTGCTCTTTGATATATGCTAAGCTTTTAATATATGTCAAGTGGTTAGCAAGTAAATAGTGACGTGTTAGTATGAAGTTTCCCACAAATCAAGTGATATCCAAATACATGAAAAGACCGATATAGGTATGAATTACTTGATGTAAGATCTCATTTAATGTGGTACAATCTAATAGAATGTCTTCCCTAGGCTAGTATATGATAGTGAACTGATGTTGATGATCCTTAAAGGTTTGAAGTAACCCTTTTGTGGTTGTGATGATGAATAGAGGTCTATGTTTCCTAAATACTTAATGCGATGTCCTAAGGATCTTGAGAGGGAAAGTATGTTGTGATTCCTAACTACTTGAAGTGATTATTTAACGATTGTGATAATACATGAATAATTGTAAAGATGAAATAATGCTTGTAATGATGAATGAATGCTTGTAGTGATGAATGGATGACTGTGATGATGCATGAATGATTTGTGATTAAGAATGATTATGTCTTACTTTTATGTTGTCGAGACCTGGGGGTATTTATACCCAAAAATAGAGTTATTGTCTAGAGCCTATGTCAGTTTCTTGATAATTCCAATCGAGCCATGATTACATAACTTAGATAACTATAGAACTCTGTATCCTCAGACAAGTGAGAAGCTTAATAAAGCTCGATAATCTCAGTTATCTCTATAATCTCTTTATCACTAGTAACCTAGCCTCATACCTGTAATCAGCTCAGTTCTAATAGTATTCAAGTGATTTAATCCTAATCTCAAAAGTAATTCGAGTAATCCATTCAAGCTCTGTATCGTCAGTCAGATACCATGATTCGATATATTTTCCATCAGATATGGAAACAAGTGATCTCAACGTAACTCAGTCAGACCTTTTGTGTAATATGATCAATGTCAGATTCAGTTCAGCCAGTGTTCAATTGAGAATTCAATTCTGAGTCTTTCAGTTGGTAGTAGAAACTAGAACCAAGCAATCTCAAGGATGGGATCTCACCTACTAGTAGAGGGCGTGATTCTTAGAAGTAATCCTTGTGCTCCAAAACTACGTAGCCAGCGTAGGTTAATACATCTCACATGTTAGTTGAGGGTGGATGGATGAGAGACATCATACCTTCCAGATGAGGGTAGATGAGGTTGATTGACCTGCTAGATGAGGGCTCCACCATTCTCGTTTGAGGACCTGCTAGATGAGGGTCACATAGAGTTATCTTTACCAGTGGTGCAGTAATGACACCCTTCCAACTAGGGCACAGGTTGGACCCCACCAGTGGTAGGTCAGGGTATGTCGGTTAAGTGACTACTTCCCACAGTTTCAGTTTCAGATTCAGTCTCAGTTTCAGAATCATTCTTCAGAAATAGTGACTGTCAGATACAGTCATCTATCATTGTGAGGAACTCAGATAGTTCCATTAATTTATGGACCATCCCATCAGATAGACTTGGTCTCACATACAGTTATTTGATATCATATTCAGAGATATGCCGTCAGACAGGCTTGATCACAGTATCAAATTTCTATTGAGTATTCTAGTTGTCAGATTCAGATATAATCATATTTCTTATCATTGATAAAGCTTCCGAAATCATCTGTTAGAAAGGTTGATATCTAATCCAGTCAGTCAAAAGAAGTAAGTCTAATAATTCAGTCATTGATGTAAGCACATCCAGATCCTCAGTTATCAGTATCAGATGAGTTAGTGATTCAGTATCTCAGTGTCAGTAGTGAGTTCAGTCTGTAGTAAAGTGGTATCTGAGTTTCAGTATCTAGAGTTACGATAATTGTGTTCATGTTCTGTGCATTCATGTATGTGTTCTCATGCGGCATTTTCCTGATTATTCTGTTTAGATATTGCGCATGCATGAACCCTTGCACTATCCTACTCCGTCTACATACTAGGTACATTTTTGTACTGACGCATTTGCGCTATGGTATTTCATTTGACACCATAGGTTAAGAGGCACGGGATCTAGTTTATCCTCACCAGTTTGGTCCCAGTCAGCAGCAGTAGCAGTGAGTCCTCTTCTTTCGATGATGAGTCTTAGTTTACTACTATTATTTCAGAATTTGTTTATTTTTTGTTGACGGAGTTATTTAGGGACACGTCCCATCAACTCCACAGTACAGACAGTTAGAGGATTTTCAGACAGATGTATTAGTATTCAGTTTTTAGCATTAAGTATGTATAGATATGTTGAACCGTATGGCAAGTTTCCATATTTTTTCCAGCTATTATGCAGTGTACAGGTACAAATATCAAAAGGGTTAGCTTGTGTTCCTTTGGGTCCATAAGCACCGGGTGATGTCTCAGGATGGGATCTGGGGGCGTTACAAGAAGTTCCTCCAGGTTCTATTCCCCTGTCAATGGACCAGTTTGTACAACATGTTCCTTCACCTATTCTTCACATTCACTTTCCTTTGGCAGGTTAGTCGCATCACAATATTCATTAAATACTATATGCAAACTTTCTTCAAAATAGTTTGTTCTATTGTTTAAGACCCTATATTCTTTTCTATGATGAGAATATTCTATGAGGATTCCCTCATCACTTCTAGTATCTAATTTTTCCAAATTAGCTTTTCCATTTTTATGAATGAAACTATTGGACCCAAAAGTTCTAATGTGAAAAATATTTTCTTTTCTTCCTTTTAGTAATTCAAAGAGAGTATTCTCTAGAATATGCCCAATCATGCATCTATTGATATTATATGTAGTAGTACTGATTTCCTCAACCCAAAGATTTTTTACAATATTCGTTGCAAGCTTCATTATTCTACCCATAACTTCTAAATTCCCATTTTCCTTTTTATTACTCCATTTTGCTAAGGTGTTCTAGGAGTAGAGAAATTATGATTTATACCATTTGTGGAACAAAAATCCAAAAACTTTGCATTTTAAAATTTTGTACCATGGTAAGATCTTATGGAAAGTAGGAAGTGCCTAGTGTTTTTTTTTCACTGTTTAACTAATATAGAAAAGAAATCAAAAGAATTTTCTTTAGAAGCTAAAATCAATGTCTAGTTAAACCTAGAATAGTCATCAATAATTACAAAAACATACCTTTTCCCACCTCTACTTTGAACTATCATTGGTCTACAAAGATCCAGGTCAAGGCACTTGCTTTTGCTGACATGGTTCTTAGATTTGAATGAAGATCTTACCTGCACCCCCTTACACACGCACTACAAACTTTATCATCTTTGAACATAGTTTTGGGCCAGCCCATTACCATGTCCTTAAAGTTAAATTTGTTTAATTGCTTCAAACTTGCATATCCAAGTCTTTTCTGTAAAATGATGGGATCATATTCAATAGCACATAAACAAGTCATTCATATTCCAGGCATGCTCGAGATATCACTTTATACACATTTTTTTTGTCTTTTTGCAGACAACACAATCTACTTTGTATCCATCCTTCTGACCTGAACACCTGGAAAAGTAAAAATTTCCTTGTTGCCTTTATCACATAGTTGTGATATGTTAGTCAATTTGTACTTCAATCCTTTAACAAGTTAAACATCTTCCAGTTCTCTTGATTTAGATGTGTCAATATTTCATACTCCAGTAACAAAACTCTTTTTGCCATCACCAACTAATACACCCCCTCCATTTATTTTAGAGAGTAAAAAGAATTTTTCTTATCACCAGTCATGTGTCTTAACCAAGAACTATCCAAGTACCAATGCTACTTGCTTTCTTTTACTGTCATCAGCAAAAGAAATTAGGGGTTAGATTTAGGAACCCATACAACCTTGGGTTCTTTCTTATGAGTAAAAGGGTGAATAATATCTCTTCTATCCCATCGAGGCAATAAGTTTTGTGACCTGTTCCTTTGACCAGTTTTGTTTTTCTTCCTGTTAGCCTGTGCTAACATGGATTATGAATTCTTTTCTACGTTTCTGCTCTTAATCGTGCTTTTATCAGCATCTTGACATTCAGTTGTTCAGTTTTCTTGAATTCCACACATATAGCACAAGTCTTTAGTAGACTAGAACTTTTGCAGAACCCTAATCCAGTTTTCTCATTGTGGGTTTTTTCACCCAATTGATCGACAATTCTTGCGGAGTTTGTCCACTTATTTTCTTTTTCCAGATCAAGTTTCATTGTAGAGACTTTTTTGCTTAAACTTTTCATCTTTCCGTTTTCACAAAAGCATTCATGTTTTCATTTTGTTAATTATAACTCAATCTTCTCTTGTTCGTCACATTCAACCCTTTTCCCATTATCACAAAGAGATAGTTTAAGATTTTAGGGTTAAAGAGTCATGTTGTCCAACCTATTCATTGAGAGTGTTGTTTTCCTTTTCAACAGTGTCCTTGCGAGATTTTAAATCAATAAAGTCAAATTTCAGGCTTGCAAGACTATTGAAAATTCATCCATATAAAAAGTTAATTCTTGGTAATCATAAATTCAAGCACTTAATAAGGAAACAAGTATTCTTTTAAAGAATAAATTTGATTTCTTTTTAATTTCAAGAATACTTACCTTAGAAAATTCCATCTTCATCTTCCATGTCTAAATCTCCAACGTCCATGAGGGCATTTTCATCAACTTCTTCATCATCTGATTTATCTGATTCAAACTCCCAAGTGGCTACCATAGCATACTCTTCTTTCTCTTTTTTATTAATTTTTCTTTCAATTCCTTTACATCTATTTCTTTTCTCCTTTCAATTTCCCAAATAGGACAATCCCTAATTTGGTGATTAGTCTTACCACACTTTTAGGATTAGCAAGATGATCATTGGAATGATTCTTTCTACCTATTACTTTCTTACTTTTGAAGAACTTACCAAAGTTCTTGGTTACAAATGCAACTTGTTCCTCAACCAATTCAATCTCCTCATCACTATCAAATGCCTTAAAGGCCAGAGTTTTTTTTTCAGGGGTAGCTTCATCCTTCTTGTATTCATCTATTTGCATTCATAGGTCTTCAAGTTTCCAAACAGTTCATCTTGGGACATTGTAGTAAGGTCCTTTGCTTCTCTAATAGCAAAAACTTTAATATCCCGTTTAGATTTAGGCTGGACCCTCAACACCTTTTTACATGTTCCCCAGTAGTGATGAACTTCCACAAAGATGTTAATTAATTTTTTAGGGTGGTTAGTTTTTTCGTCATGTCATGAAGAGATTCATTCTCCTTCATTTTGAAGCCCTCATATTCAGGAAAGTGTGCAGTAATTCTTAATTTTATTAGGTGAGTGGTGCCCTCATGTGCATTAACCAATGAATCCCAAATTTGTTTAGCAGTGGTGCAAGTGAACACTCTGTTGTATTCAGCTGAACACTCTGTTGTATTCAGCTGAACCCAGTACATACTCCAAAATGTTCTTAGCCTTTTCATTCTTCCTAAATGAAATCTGATCCTTAGTAGTAAATTCACTTCTCACCTTCTTGACTTGCTCTACATCAATCATTTTTATTAGCATAGTTGGACCATCAGTAATCCTATCCTATAACTCATAGTATTCTCCTTGAATAAACATTTCTATTTTGGCTTTATACCAAATTAAATGAGAGACATCAAATAGTGGAGGTCTAATAGTGGATTGACCTTCACTGTGACCAATAGGAGGTTCGGAAATCATAGTGATCTTTTCTAAGGTGCAAACCTTATCTATGAAAACCTGCTATGATACCAATTGATATAATATATAAACTACTTATTTACTTAGTTTAGCCTAACTATTTCCTATCAATGAAACAAGTTTCCTAAAGTGTTTCAATAGTGCTTAAGGAGTATGTAAAACAGACAATGATTTTCACGTCTAAAACACCCAATGAAAAAATGTGTGAAAAAACACAACCTTTATATCTACAGGATTTTACCCCAAATACACTAAAAAATTTTGAGTCTTAGCTACAACAAATTACAAGACTTACATCGTCTTGGAATTATAAACTCTAACTCCTACTTCTTCAAAATACACAAATCTCCCAACGTATGTGTTCCCAAGTATTCGAGTTCCCAAACTTGAAGACAGTGGTCATAACTCAGTTTATACTTCTTTGAGACTAGAGTTACATAAAAATTACAATTCAAGAACTAATCCTAATTCATAGAATCTAAGACACCTTATCTTTTAAGTACTACCAACAGGTTCAACTACTTGTTTCTTCAAGCTTTGAATCTACTGGTCATTATGCCAATTTGATTCTATCTTTGCAAGTATGTGAGTAACTAAATATGTGAGACACTCCCTTTAATTAATCAAAAATTCTCAAAAGAGTCCTTCAATAGATATGTCTTCTATGTTCCATAGAACTCTCAGTTCTTCATAGTTTGTTGTCAAGTAAAAGTCCTCCTTCAAGTTGATCTCCTTGTGTAAGTGGGACTACTTCTTCAAATCACCTTCTCCTATCTTCAAGTGTTGTATTCAACCTCCACTTCTTCCTTAACTTATGTTAGATTCATATTGAGCATATCAGAGATATGCATGCTAACCCCTTCCTGAATTCAAGCAACCTTTTCTTTATGTGCTGGTGAACTTGATTTGTATATCAGTGGACCATTTGAGTGGACTGGCTTGAGTAATATAGTTCATTTAGTCTGTATTCATCAACACATCAATTCATAATGCCTCTATATTGATATAATTGGTTAGTATGTCATTTATTTTACTTTTTGTACTATTATAAATTCAAATTTTCCTTTTTAATCTCTATTTATTTTGCTATTTTTTCCTTGAAGTTGAGGGTCTATCGGAAATAGTATTTCTACTTCTTTAGAGGTATAGGTATGGACTGCGTACATCTTACCCTCCCCAGACCTCACTATGTGGGAATACACTGGGTTTGTTGTTGTTGTTTCCTTAAAGTTGAATTTTCCTAAATCCAAATGTATTCCTAGGGTGTATTTAATTCGTATGGTAGTTTTTACCCTCAAAATATCATAATTCTTATTTTTAATATAATGATTACATTAAGTGGCACTAGTAAAATAAGGAGAAAACTAAGAAATTGGTTTCTATGTAAGAAATGGAGTATTACATTATATGCATATAATAATTGAGTGAGTTTCTTTGCAGTTTGAGTTGATTAGTTCTTTAATGTTTTTGGTAAGGTTTAATCTGATGTTGCTCTTCTACTTTGTTGATTTATTCCTTGCCTATTCTTCAACATTAATTTCCAATTATAACTCTCTTTTTGGTTTATTGTTCTCTTACATTGAATATATTTATTGCATAAATGTAGTCTCAAAAGAGAGTGTTATTTTAATGTTGTACAAAAAGAGCTATTTTTATTATGTTCTATTTGATATATTTGTTTAGATTTTTATTAAATTTGTTACTTCTCCATTCAGCAGTGGTTTAAGCTAGCTTTGTACTATACTATATGCGAGAATGTCATCCTCAAAAAGCAAAAAATAATTGACAAGAACATAAAGAAGCTGGTAGGTACAAGAGAATAGATAAGCAAGAAAGAAACTAATCTTTGAAGTTCTAATGTGCAACAAAATAGGGCAAACAAAAAATACGAAGCGACATGTTGTGACGCTCCGAGACTACCCCTGGATGTCACATGACTCTTAGAACCAAAAGTGACCACGAGCTAACCCATGTACTGGCATACTGCTTGATCAATTGATTTAAAATGTATATAAAAGATAAATTTTCTGAACGGAAGCATAATCATGACATTATCTATTTCAAAACATTTCTAATCAAAGTTTACAACACTAAAATATGGAACAATGAGGAACTAAAACTACATATGATGACTCTAAATGACTATCTATGAAGCCTCTACTATACTGACTATAGGTAGTCAGGACATAACCCCCAACTATCCTAAATCAATATATAATAATAAGAAAAATATAATACAATTACAACAACTAACTTGAGTCCTCAAAAAAGGAGAACTCATTAACTGAATGTCGTAAACTGTCTGAACCTGGTGTGTGGGCTATATCAGGAAGCAATGTAGCCACAAAAACATCTCTCTGGTCAGTATGTTAGAATGTTCTCAGTATGTGAGACATGCACTAAATAATGAAAATACTTGTGAAAATACTTAATATATTCTATAAAATTGAGGACATAAGTTATTTGCTGAAATAAGCATTTAATAATGGTTGTACTTACAAGTTATAAAATGTAGTGAAATTTCAAAATCATGAGCTAAAATATTTTTGTAAACTGGGAAGCGATAGAGACTTGAATAATATATGTAATTATCAAGTTAAAGCTAAATATCCAGTAAAACTGTATTGAGGATCATGTATGGATACTAGGTCTAAAACCGTGGAATGGGAACTGACACCAGATCATTCATATCTGAATTGAAATATAAACTGAATATAAATTGTTGATCTATATATACAAATATTCTGAGCATGGATGCATGAATACGAAAGTCAAATGCAAAACCAAGCATAAACAGTTACTGATATGATTTGAATAACTTGATAACTGATATACAAAAGACTTTGTCATACAAACCTACACTGAACTAAATCTAAATACTGAATTGGATACTGTGGGATATAACATTTAACCTATATGCCCCAATCTGAGCCAATTAAGATCCAACCTATAACCTCAGTTTTAAGGGTGTCAGTACCTTGCTACGAGTACCAACACTGGTTATGTGGATCAACTAATCTAATATCCCGAAGGATGAGGGTGTCATGCCTTTAATGATGGGGGGCCTCAAAATATATGGTGGAGATATAGGTCTAGAACATAGGGACTACTAGTAACGACTCATGCCTAACTGACGAGGGAGTTTCCATCCATGCATTCGCTAGATTCTAAGTATTACTCGTAACTTAATGACACTAGTATTATTATTAATTTAACTTGATCTAGTACTGATAAGAATTTTATCTTGGTTCACACTGATAAATTCTCAACATAACAATAATATGAGTATAATAACACAAACATGATCTAAATGACTTGTAACTTGAAATTTTGTAACATGCATAACTATCTAGGTATCGGGTGTTCATAACCTACCTGCATGGAAACTAAAATAATTAAATATATTGGTTTCAACGTAATGAAATAATAGGAAATTTCAACACTTAAACTCAAGAATACAACAATTTCATCAATATACAACTTATCAAGGTTAGTATACGGAAGAATACTTGAAGTTGTGAGGAAATACTATTTCATGGTTAGAATCAAGAATTACATGGAGAAATCATGAAATTTACAATTTTTGTGAAACCCTAAATTAAAAAAGGCATTATATTTTGGAAAACTTTGGGACTGAATGGGTGAAAGGAACCCATCGATGAATATCCTACAAACCTGATTTTTTTGGCTTCTTGAAGGGAACTTGGATTGGGAGCCTTGGGAGTTGAACTTTTGGAATAAACCCTAATCTCTTTTCTCTTGAGTGTGGAAAGAAGAATGAACTTTTAAAACTGACTTTTAATGTTCAAAATAGTGTGTAATGGAGGTTTTAAGTCGTGGAAGAGAAGTTTGATGTGAGGAAAAAAACAAATTACCCCTAAGGAAACCCATAAAAAATTGCAGAAATTTTAAGTTAACAAAAAGGTTAAGAGCTTGTCAACTAGTTGATAACTTATCAACATAGCCTTCATCCTCTAGCTGGACTTGGACACTTTCTGGTTAAGGTTAACGACTTAGTTGATATCTTATGAACTAGTTGATAACTTATCAGCCTAGTCTTCACCCTATAGATGGATTGGACATATTTTGGTTAAGATTGACGACTTCGTTGATAGCTTGTCAGCTAGTTGATTGCTTATCAACTTAGTCATCACCTTTTCTAAATGATTTAGGTTTTTTGTTGTTTTGGATGACAACTAAGTTGGTAGTTCATGTCTTAGTTGACATCTAGTCAACTCAAGTCGTCACCTTCTATCAGACAGACACACCAGGTAAAATGAGCATAAATTACTACTATGATATCGGATTTAGGTGAAATCAAAAGCGTTGGATAGGATACTCGAAGTGATATGTAGTAGGATACATGAACCATTATATCATATTCTTTATACTCATTTAAAGTTTACCCTTTGAGGATTGGATACTAAAACTCAAATGATACAAGTGTTCTCAACTCGACTTTGCTCTAAGTCCTTCCAATGATCATGATTCACATCAAAAACACTTTACATACAAGGTGAATGTTCATGACACTTAATTGTGTCTTGAAATAATCTCTTTAGGGACTTTAAACATATGAAAGATAGTTGGAAACTTATCTAGGAACTTGTGGGGTATTACATATGTGATCTGTGGAATTTAAATGACAAGGAAGACAAGCTTGAAGAAAAATTGCAGAAAAAAGGATTCCTAGCAGAATGATATAACCTATTTATTTATTTATTATATTTAATTTTAGTTATCAATAAAATATTTATATTTTTCTAAATAAATATAAGGATATATTATACACAATGTATGATTAATTTTACTACTACAATATCTAGTCTTTATGAGCTCTTTTCTTATTTCTACTAAAAACAAATATTTTTAACTAACCAGTCTCTTTATACAGACTACCATAAGTTTGCAAAATTTGGTATGTCATAAACAATATCTGAAGGATATAACACCCCCAAAAATGACCAAAGCTTATGCAAATACAACTAGCCCTTTTCAGTAAAAAGTAACCCTCACTTCGACATCTAAACTTATAACATCATACCACTAGCTTTGGGATCATCTTACTACTCATAGGTTATAACACATTAAATTTCACTACCTCTATAACGGAATACTATCCCAAAATACAAATACATACCTCTCTCTAATGGAATACTACCCCAAAATGAGTCAAGAGCCTTATTAGTCTTCATGAATTTTATGATGGGTGAGAATTGGTAGAGGGATGTTATTATGATTTAAATTCCAAAAATGATGAATGAAGAAATTTCAGTAATCTTTTGAGAAATTGACCACATCTTGTTGAAATTGTTGAAAGGGTGAGAATCTTTGCATGGTTTTGACATATGTCTTGAAATATGAATTCTTTTATACTATTTGAATGCTTGGGTGGTCTGAACATTATTTTTAATGAAATAATCATACATGGAATCACATGGCTCAGATATATGACTTGTAGGTCTTGGTGTGATGACACCAACACAGATAATTCCATAACAGACTCAGAATAAAAATAGAAATCAGATTTTGAATTCAGAAAGATCCATGTTCAAAAAAGGTTAAAAATGGACATAAAGAGATGTTAGGTGGTTACCCAAAGAAGGAACGAGTTCAGATAACTCATTGCCTAAAATAGTGTTTTGCCGATATAGGTTATTATGTCCCCAAGAGGGATTATACGCTGGCCTAGTTCCATGTGGTGTATCAGAAAAAAAAACTCCAACTATTGCAGTCAACTTGGGTTGGGGGCTTGGCCGTGGAGTTAAGGGTAAACTCCATATAGCCCATGGGTTCGTAGAACTATAGGGTGTACCACCTAACTCAGAAGTAATAAAAAGAATAGAATTGCATTGACAATAATATTTTAAGATTATTAGAGACTATCCATGTATTTTAAACTATGTCATGCATGATTTTTCATGACTTTCTCTCACCTATTTTATATATATATATAAATACATTAATTTTGATTGCTCTGCGTACCAGTATATTTGTATTGACCCCCTATATTTTAGCGTCTTAGTCGTAATTCCAGGAGCCCGCTAAGACATAGATTGATTGGTCAAAGAAATGCAGTTGGTAAACCTCCCTTATTATGGAAGACCTAATGTATTAGTCGTTGTTATTTTACTTTGATTCATGGTCTGACTAGGGTCCTTGTCCCAGTTTCAAACAGTTTGTTAATTTTTGTATGTATTAGAGATTTCGCAGATAGAAACAGATGTTGTCTAGATATTGATGAATCTTCTTCCGTATTGATATACTTAACTAAGAACATGACCATGAATTCTGTAATGATTTATATTTCTGTATCTTTTCTTTGTTGAATGAGTACTGTTCATGATCACCAGATGTATAAAGGCACCCGAGCCTCCATGATTTGGGATACTCGTTATGGCCAGGGATGCGGCTCGGATCATGAAAAACTTGGTATTAGAGCACGGTTCATGGTCCTAGGGTTGTCTGCAAAATTATGTCTCATAGAGTCTTGCTTATGGGTGTATTGTGTACCACAATTATAATAAAGAGTCTATCGGGCGTTTAGGAGTTGTTTCTTATTCTTTCATACTCTAGTTCATTCTATAGCGTCATCCATAATAAAGTTATCCGAAATTCCATCCTTGTTTAAATTTCATGGGCCATGCGTAATTGTCGAGGTGATACAAGTCAAAGTGTCTAGCTTCCCCAGCGATGTGATTCTTTCGATTGAGTTGTCCATAAATTTATGAATTTGTACGAAGACTTGAGAGGAGTCCATGAGTTCTTTAAAGTATGTTTATTTAAGTATATACTCTATCTGCATTATTTGTGTTGTTGTATTCAATCTCCTTTAATAAATTCTTATTGCAGATGCCTTGCATAATGGTGATGATGTGTAGCAGAATATTGGAACTGTAATTCCACCCGAGTATTAGTATATGTTAAAGAATCATGACCTATTAGTAGTGAGATTGGCGAAGAAGTTGGAGATATGAAGTCACAAGGTTAGAAGTTACAATAAAGGTGACTTCTGTGTAAATAAATATTTTTAGTTGTTTAACCATTGATTGAGGGATGGTTTTCCGTTATATATTGATAGACTAATGTGGTAGAAATATTAGTAGACTGTATGGTAGTCTGTGAAGGAAGTGGATGGACATGATTAATATTTGTTCAAAATGGAGAAGGAGCTCAAAGTGGATAGTTATGGTGGTTGTAGAAATCATTTATAAGTGGTAAATGGAAAGGGGGTAGATTAGTTAATAAGTTGATTAGTTAATAAGTTGTAGGTAGAGACTCATTAGAGATTATCGAATCCTTGTGATGTATGATTAGGTAAGTAAGTATGATATGAGGAATTAGAATATGTTGATAAGATTGAAATGGGTCATATTATAAGATTAAGATCGACTAATTATGTCATATGACTTTACCCCTTTGATGGTCTTTTCTTTAGTAGTAGTAAACTAGTACTTCATGTGAGAAGGTATGTAGTGGATTTTTAGTTGTAATAGTGAGGTTATGGAGAGGTTGTGATTGTAGGTAGTACCTAAGTGAAGTGAAGTATTTGGGTTGATTTCCTAATTTAATGGACTAGCTAGTATAGTATGTGGCATGCTTTACCGGTGGTATATAATTGAGGATAGACAACAGGCTTTAACTTTAGATGTGGAGTGTAGTGGTGAGAATAGTAGCTCTAGATTGATGATGCTTGTTTGTGGGGATTAATTAGTAGGCTTGATGCGATATGTAAAATGTCCTAGGTTGGCAACTTGTGCAACAAAGAGTGGATAAATGGTGCTATATAGTCATGAGGGCTTGTGCAAAAAAAAATATGATGAGTTGTGGTTGAGTCATTAAGTTGGTAAGAGTGATAGTCATATAAGAATAAGTTGAACCCCAAATAGTACGTTGTTAGATAAGGTTGTATGGTATGAGTGTCAGCGTACCTAGCTTGTGTTTTTTAATTTTGTAGTACGGAGAAGTCTAGGGAGTTTGTAGTATAGTGTTCATTAAAGTTGAACTTGAGTAAATATAAGTAGGCAATATACGCCTTTGGTATAGGTGTGAAGATTTTGTTAAGTTGTAGGTTATATGATTAGAGGTGTAACGATAGAATTCTAAGGAATTGGAGATGGAGAGTTAAGTGTTTAGAAGTGTAGGTGTCTAGGCCCATGAAAATGTTAGTCATAAGTTGATAACTTTGGTGATTAGAAGATATTACGATTAGTGTCCCTGTAAGGGGATGTCCTAGAAAATAATTTAGTTCTTTTGTATTATAGATTAATGAGAGGAGTTTGAGTTTATGTATATACTGATACCCCTTTTGTGATAAGGAGTGTGGATATGTGTGCTCATGAGAGTGGGAGTTGTAGAGTGATGGGTATAGAGGCTAGAAGAAGTTCAGAGTTGCATTTACAGAAAATGAAGGCCTTCAGAGTATAGTTCTTTAGGGAGAATAGAGTGTAAGTATGTAGTGATATCTCATTTATGTTGGGAGTTGTGGCTATTGATTTGATGTGGGGTTATGTCCGCAATTCTAGGAGGGTAACTTTGCTCTAAGGGGGAGATGATGGATTAAAGTAGTTCCCAAATTTTCTTATGATATCATGTTTCAAGTATGAATCATGATCAATCAATTCCTGTTCAAGAATAATCCTCCTACTTCAATTTGGGAGAGTATCTTGCTAATGTCTTATGTCATCTGTTTAAGTCATGCATGTAGCTATGGTTAGAGTCTTCTATGAACTTATGTTTATGATATGACCTCTAAACTAGAAGTAATTATGTCTCTCAGTAAAACACTCTTTCATATATACAAGACATATGTTCTGCTGTTCATGATCCATGAAAATCTATGTCTCTCAGCATGCTTAGTCCTAAGGAAATATGTTTCTATATGTCATTGATTCATTCTATATTGGGTTTAGCCATAGTGTTAAAGTTTATGCAAACTCATGGCAAATCTCAGTTCCTTAAATGAGAAGAAAACACTTCAAGCGGCAATCTTTGTCTTATTTATAATGTAACACCCCGTAGCATTCTATACTCAATACCATTCTTGGTTGCATGGATGGAGAGCTGACAACCTGGAAATTTTCCTTATTGGTAGAAGACTTAGTCATATTTATGAGCTCTTAACTTCCATGAATTTTTTCAAATTGATATCCCCGACATCGAGACGTAGATTTTTGAGTTGATTCATGATCAGGGGTGTAAAGGGGGTGTCTCAGGAAAGTTTTGGATTTTTAAGACAATGTTTGAGGCATCTTTAGATGAGCAAAATAGTGGGCCAGCGAGATGTCGACGTGTCTTAAACTAGCACGTCTTTTCTCCGAGTTAGGGTTCAACATAGGAGTATTATATAGTGGGACTCAAAATCATGTGGTTAGACGTGTATGGGGAGAATTGTAAGTGTGAAATGATAAAGTATGTTATTTGTTGTTTGGGGCATAGTTGAGTAGTGTCTCTCAGTTTTGGGTCTATTCGTTGTACCTTGTAAGGTACAAAATGTTTCTAATTCTATGTTCAGTGAAAACCTTATTACATGATTAATACCGATGTAAGTGAGGCTTGTTATCACCAAATCAACTTATGCCTCGTGTTGTGATTATTATGATTCATATAACTCACGTGCAAGTTCATCCCTAAGTATAGTCTCATTATCCTGTGGTTCGTGCTTTCACTTTCACTAGGAGTTATAATTAAGCTCGTTTGATGATTTAGCATATTTATTTAGGTAAAAATGTTAAATTCAAGGTTTCGTTCTTTATTCTACACTTTTAGAGCTTCAACAAGTCCCTACCCATCATTCGGGGACGAATGATCCCAAGGAGGGGATAATGTAACACCTCTCGTTGTTCGAGCAAGAAAGCAAACCGTCATTCCTATGCGCATCATCTCTAATCCCATGTTTTATATTTAAATTCATGTATAATGATCCTTCTCCTATTGTATGAAGTGATTATGAGGTGAAAAGTGTTCATAGAAATCATTTAGAGCCAAGTTGAGTTAAGATCCTATGATTCGCCCAAAGTTTGGAATTTGATTCTACAAGAGTCATATTTGAATGAGTATAACGTTTTGTATATATATAATTTGTCATATTAAGATCCACCAATGTGTAGATAATCAAATTATCTTTCCAACGATATCAATTTCGCTAAAATCAGATAGTCGAGTGAAAAGTTATGTCATTTTTCGTGTAAGGCAGTGATCTGTCGCGATAAGATAGCGACGCGAGTTTCATTCCCATTTCTGGGAGTCCCGACGCGAGTTTCATTTCCGTTTTTTGGAATCACGCCAAGATGGTCATTTACACGAGAAAGAGAGGCCAACAGGTAATTTAGTCCTTTTCACATCCCCACCCGTCCAAACATGAATTATAACCCAAAGAGGGGCATTATTTGCCCATCTTCTTCAATCAACTCATGTAAAAACCCTCCCCTTCCCCAAGAACAAAAATTAAACTATTCTCCTCCAAGTAATCTAGAATTCAAGCCATTCAACTTCAAGATTCTCAAGAAAAATATCAAGATTTGGGTTCCATCTTTCAATTTAAATAATCTAAGGTATGTGGGGTTCTCCTAAAACTACATGGGCATAGTAAACTATTCTTAATTATGTTAAAGGTTTAGAAATCATTAATTTACAAATGGGTTTGGATTTACAAACATGATTATGCATTTTTGAAAACCTTTTGATGATATTGATTTGGTCTCGATGATTTCTCTCGATATTGATTTGGTTAGTATATACGTATGTATGTGTTTGAATCTTGAAATATGAATTGAGATCATGAATTATTGAATCTTCCCCTCTCTCATTGTGTTCTACATGATTTACAAGTTATGGATTCCTAAATTGCTTGATTTAAAGAATGAGTCAAGAGCCTTATTATTCTAAATGAATTTTATGATGGGTGAGAATTGGGAGAGGGGTGTTATTATGATTAAAATGCCAAAAATGATGAAGGAAGGAATTTCAGGAATGTTTTGAGAAATTGACCACACTTTGTAGAAATTGTTGAAAGGATGAGAATCTTTGCATGGTCTTTGGTTATGTATTGAAATATGAATTCATTTATACTATTTGTATGCTTGGGTGGTCTGAACATTGTTTTGATTGACAGAATCATACATGGCACCACATGGCTCAGATATATGACTCTCAAGTCTTAGTGTGACGACACCAACATAGATAATGCCATAATAGACTCAGAATAAAAATAGAAATCAAATTTCAGATTTTGAATTCAGAAAGATGCATGTTCAGAAAAGGTTAAAAATGGTCATAAAGAGATGTTAGGTGTTTACCCGAAGAAGGAATGAGTTCAGATAACGCATTTCCTAAAACCATGTGTTGCCGATACGGGTTATTATGTCCCTAAGAGGGATTATATGCTGGCCTAGTGCCCTATGGAGTATCAGAATCAGAAACTCCAACTCTTGCAGCAAACTTGGCTTAAGGCTTGGCCGCCGAGTTAAGGGTGGACTCCATACAGCCCATTGGATCATAGAATTGTAGGGTGCACCACCTAACTCAGTAGTAATTCAAAGAATAGAACTACAGTGACAAGAATGTTTTAGGATTATTAGAGATTTCCCATGTATTTTAAACTATATCATGCATGATGTTCCGTGTCTTTCTCTCACCTATTTTATATATATATAAATACATTATTTTTCATTACTCTGCGTACTAGTACATTTGTATTGACCCCCTATATTTTAGGGTCTTAGTCTCATTTCAAGGAGCCCGCTAAGACGTAGATTGATTGGTCAGAGAATTGCAGTTGGTGAGCCTCCCTTATTCCGGAAGGCCTAATGTATTAGTCATTGTTATTTTACTTTGATTCATGGTACGACTGGGGGCCTAGTCCAAGTTTTGAACAGTTTGTTAATTTTTGTATGTATTAGATATTTTGCAGACAAAAATAGATGTTGTCTAGATGTTGATGGATCTTCTTTCGTATTGATATACTTAACTCAGAACATGACCATGAATTCCAAAATGATTTATATTTCCGCATACTTTCTTTATTGTATGAGTATTATGCATGATCACCAGATGTATAAGGGTGCCCGAGCCTCCATGGTTTGGGATGCTTGTTACGGTCAGGGCTCCAGCTCTGGTCCTAACACTAGTAGATCGGATAAAATATGTTCATTTACCAAAACAAGTCATAAATCACATGCACAACAATTATACATAAATATAGGATATCGGGATAGGTGCACGGGACATTAAATATGATTGTTTTAAACATTATTCCTGAACTATGTAGCTCGTATTAATGTTTTCCAGGAACCCACGGGCTATATGGGTTCAGTTCCCTTTACGGAAAGGCCCCAGTCCATGTTAGTCGCATGTAATGAGGAATGGCCAAAGATACCAAGGCAATAGATATTCAAAATATAATGTGTGCATTAGGCACAATGGTTATATAGACCCTCCAACATCGACAAATGTATTTTTCAGTGTTGGTCTGCCTGAGACTACACCTTTTCGGTGAGCTACATGATTTCCTTTAAACCCTAATTAAAATAATTTACATGTAAACAAATCATTATCTAGAGAATTTTTAATTAGGAATTTCCAACATAGTATCGTCATACCAATAGACTTGCATGATATTCCAATTATACCAAACCATAACCATTTAACCAGTTAGACTCAAATTTATAGTTTAAACACAAAAACCTTAGCCACCAAGCACAATCCAAAACCACTATATCCTTTGTCCATTTAATGCAATGCAAAGTTTCAAAGTTAGATAAATCATGCAAAATCCTTGTTCAAAACCAAATAAACAATATGGGTTATGGTTAATGACATCATCATGCCAAAAATCATAATCAATGTAAAATCAAGTACAAAATTCCACCATTATCATAAACATAATTTCTATTCAAAAACCACCATTTCAACCATGAAGAGAAACCATTAAAATAAAGGTAAAACCATGCAAAAATAATTAAAAAACCTCAACCTTAGTTTAATCAAGCACTCAAGGACATGTAAGAAATCATATAACTAATAAAATTGTATAATTAGTAAAATAGGGACTGTACGCATGCCTTTATGACTTAAAAGAATTCAGAAAAAGCTTGAATCATTAACCTTGAAGCTTAAACTCTAGTTTTAAAATTATATGAAGACTTGGATTCATTTTCTGTTTCCTTGATGATGAAATTGGTTAGAGAAAATTGAAACAATCTTTGACCTTTCTTGAAACTTATGATTGGGATCATGGTGTTTTGAGGAGAGAAGATGAATTAGGGATTAGGGAGTGACTATTAACTTTGAGTCAAATTTTGGGGATTAAAAACGGATTGGGGGAGTTATTTCGGGTGAAAGAATGAGTTTTCCCTTGGTTTAATGTTGGAAAAACATATTTTCATGTCAGGTAATAGTGGGTTCACACCACAGGTCTAATCAAGGGGCATAAGGTTTGCTTCATAGTCCATCTCACACCTCAGACAATGCCTCGCTAAAACGTTCATAACTTTTTACTCTGAAATTGGATTGAAGAACGGGCAATGGCATTGGAAAGAGGAATCAAAGGTATTTAATTTTTTATATGATAGTCTACCTATCTCGGTATATTCTAAGAGTAATGTCATCGAAAGTTGACCCAAGTAAAATAGTATACTAAAACTTAATCGTTAGGAATTCTCAACTCAACTTTGAGCTAGAAGGTTTTTATGAAATAAATCAATATCCAAAGATGTTACCATATTAAATAATTGATCATCCCTCTTATATTTAGATAAAATTCATTGGGTACAGGTCAATACGCATAAGAAGGATGGGTTCGAATTTTAATTAGAAAAGGTGGGGTATTACAGGTCTATGATTGGCGAAGCCAATTTAGAAGAAATAAATATGTACTGTCAACACAATTTCCATAGTATGAAAGGTTTCAGGTAGAGTAAAATATCTCTACCCTAATGAAAATTGTTAAATGGTGTAAGTTTTTATTGCAAAAAGAATTTCATACATTATTTATTGGTCTTTTGATATTCATAAAATTGATAGGATCAAATATTTAAGAAAGACCATAATGATTATAGGAAGGAGCCCAACAGAAAAACCAATAATAAGTTCATCCTCAATGAAGGAATCACATTTTTCTAAAGAGGAATTAGAAAGAATGCTCAAAGAAGCCTTATCAAGTCTAGATAATAAGAACGATTCAAACCAAATAATAAAATTATTGGGTACTGCATCTTCACATACCAGTGAACCCAACAACGGTGAGATGATGGATCCGCAAGGGCTAGCACATGCATACCTTCTCAATTAAAAGACAGATGCCATCACTCATTCAAAATTTTAAAAGATACTAAATTAAATGGTATACCACACTGACAACCTCAAAAACTATGAAGACTAGAAGACAAATGACACAATCCTCAAGAAAGAAAAGGTTAAAACCTTGACAAAATCATGAAAAGGCACTTTTTCAAGATAATGATGAAAAGTTTTTAGCTACTCAGAGACACATGCGGAACAAATATGTAGTCATTAGCTACACTTAGACAAGTGTAAAATAAATAGCATGTATTATTACATGGACAGATGTAATAGCAAGTAAAATATATAGTGTATGACAGATATTAGTGAATACTTTTAATGCCTATTTAAGTCTTTCAATTTGTATCAGTAGAGGACATTCAGAAATAACCCAATTAAGAAATTTCCCAATTAAGAAATACTCTCTACTACTTTTCATATTTTCCACCTTCCCTCTATGAGTTCTCTACATTACCCAATTAAATAATAAGTTTTGTAAGTATATATTTCTCTACTTCTCTCTGCCACTATACTTCTTTTTTGTTTTACTTTGCAAGTTTTCATTTTATGTACTTTACATTCTAAAGTTAGTTTTAAAAGTTAAAATTACTTTACATGTTTAATGTAATTTTAAGGGAAGAAGATCAGGAAAATGGGAGGAAAGTAACAATTTAAAGTAATTAAAATATGTAAAGTACTTTAAACTTTGAAAATAAACTTTAAAACAACAAAGTAAAAGAAAAGGAAAATAGAGAAAGATAGTAAAGAAAAGTTGAGATTTATACTTACAAAAAAACTTTGTATTGATAAGGGAAATGTAGAGAGGATACTGAGGAAAGATAGGAAAGAGAGAGTTTTGGAGTATTTCTGAATAGAGAAATTTCTCTATTGGGCAATTTCTAAATTTGGGAATTTCTGAATTGGGCAATTTCTAAATTTCCTCTACTGATACAAGTTGAAAGCCTTAAATAGACCTCAAAAGTGCTGACTATATCTAACATACAATATCTATTTTACATTTGTATTGATAAATGCTATTGCATATGTCCATTTACTAATACGTACTATTTAAGTTACACCTGTCTAGGAGTAGCTGATGACTACATATTTATTTTACACGTGTCACTTAGTTTCTTATTTAAAGAACCTTTTTATAATTATCTTGAACATGTATTTTGATGAATTTTAGAAGCTTGAACATGTGTCTTGATCGTGTGCCTTTTGATGAATTTGAGAAGCTTTTGGCCTTTTCTTCAATGAAGATTTGTGTCATTTGTCTTCTAGTGTTTAAAGTTTTTGGTCCATGTCTTGTAGGGTCCGCCATGTTTACTGTTTTTTGTGTCTTTATCCTTTTGTGAGATGAAGATTTGTGCTTCGTCGTCCTATAGTTACATAGTTTTTTGGTAGATGTCGTGGGGTTCACCTTTTGTTGTGTTATCCTTTTAATTGTAGAAGAAGTGCTAGCTCCTTTTATTTTAAATGAGGAAACGTATTTTATGCTAACCCTTGTTTGTTTATCACATCTCTTTTGCTGGCGCATTATCTAATAACTCCATTATATGCTTCGAAAAGTGGGATTCCTTCCATGTGGAGGAACCTGATGTTGACTTATCTAATGGTGTTTATCCTTTAATATTTGATCCTTTAGAATAACTAATAATATATAAAAAACTATTTAATATTTTTTGATAGTGTAGAGATATTTTGCTCTACCTTAAACATTTAAAAATTATATTTTTCATCTCCTCAATTCATATTTATTAGATAATTTTTTTAAATGTATTATTGATTGAAAAAGTAAATATTCACCCATGAAAACCTTTTAATTGCAAAATAAATGACATTATAAGGACTTGGTATAATAATACAATTTCTATTTAGAAAATTGAGAAGTTTTGTTATCTATTAAACAAGATATAAAAGTTACTGAAATACTTATAATATCAGTGAGTATTTAGGAAATTATCTATTTACATATATTTTCAATTTGTATAAAAAGGCTTTTTAACCCTTCTATTCAAAATCTTCATATTTTTATCAAGTTCCATAATTGGCAAAATTATCATTTATAATTTTTAATACTACTTGTAAATAAGTCTCTTGGTAGAAACATTTTTATTTGTTGATAAAGAGGGGCGTTCCTTTAAAAATTTGTTTAAATGGTTTTAATTTATGTAAACTGGATATGTATTCCATTAATTGAAGGTTTCTGCAGAGATGGAAATTCTTTTGTAAGGAATATCTATTATATGACCTCTATCTTCTTCTTTGAGGACTTTTCTTTTTCTATTTAGGTTGAAAAGGTTGAAATGGAGGCCTCAAAGGTCTTATTTTTATTAGATTAAATGCAATGTTTTCATCCTGAACTATAAACGAAATTGATGAGACACACCCCAACTTAAAGGGGATCCTATTACCTCTGCGGACTAATTAAAACCATATTTTTGGAAACCTTAAGTACCGACGTGGCACATACGTGTGCCTACATGGACCTTCAGTATGTTGATTCACATAGTGTGCCACGTATGTGCCATGCAGGCTTTAAGGTTGTCAAAACTATGGTTTTTTTAGTTTAGGGGATAATAGGATCCCTTTAAGTTGGAGTGTGTTTCAGCATTTTCATATATAGTTCAAGGTGAAAATAGTGTATTTTCTCTTTTTGTTATTTTGAGTCTCATTCTTTCCCAGTAGAAACTCCCTTGACAAAAAATTTGGGAGAGGAATTGTTTTCTCCCTTTATAAATTCTATTTTAAAATCAAAGTTGGATAAGAAAGCTTGCCATTGGGAAAATATCTGTTTGGAAATAAAATTTTAACATTCTTTTGTAAAATATCTTTAGTTGCTTTGCAGTCTACTCTTAATAAAAATTCTTTGTTTACTAAATCATCTTGATATTTAGTAATACATAGTATTATAGCCAAAAATATATTTTTAATAGTACTATAATTTTTTTGAGTATCATTCCAGATTTTTGAAGTGAATCTCACTAACTGTTCAGCAGATTTTATGAAAATCTTTTGTTTGAGAATGCCTCCATATCCTATGTTTGAGGAATTAGATTCACCAATCATAGGAGCATCTGGATGTTTTATTCCTAGACGTAGGAATTTTTGAATTATTGATTTATGTTTTTGTACTTTATTAATGTGTTGTATTCTCCAAGGCACTGGATTTTTCTTATGACCCCGAATAAGAGGCTTACAAACTTATCTAATATTAGGAATAAAATCTACAACATAGTAGAGACTTCTAAAAATCTTTGAAGCTGAGTTTTATTAGTTAATTCAACTGAAAACTTATATGAGAACTCTATAGCCCTATAAATGGTTTTATAGGTTCCTTGATATAAGTCATGATAAATAAATCTAATAAAGGTTTGAAATAATTTAATACTTTTAGCAATGACTACTAATCCATTTTCTTTAACAATTTTTAAAAAGGTTTGAAGATGTTTTTAGTATTAGTCAATATCTTCTTAAAATATTAAAACATCATATATGTAGACAACAAAAATATGGCTATATTTATTAAATATATTATTCATTATATTTTTAAATTCAAACGGAGCATTTTTTTAGTCCAAATGGCATTACATTCCATTCATATTGTCCCAAAGGGATACTGAAGGTTATTTTATATTTATCCCTTTTCTGCAATTTGGATATGCCAAAATCCTGATTACATATAAAACTTGCTATAAATATTAGCTTTATATGTTCTTTAAAGAAGGTCATGTTTGTTAGGTATCAAGTAGCTAATCCATTTTAATACTTCTTTAAGAGGCTTAATTGATAACTAATCTCGGGGAACCTATTTTTTTTTTAACCAGTATTATTAACATTAAAGGTGAGAAACTCTAGAGTGGTTTAGAAGGTTTAATAATTTTCTTATCTAACAAATCATTACTTTCCTTTTGATAATATTCCATTAATTCATGGTTCATTTGAATATGTATTTGTAACGACCCAATTTGCTTAACCGAAATGCTACAAGGTGCTCATGACCCCGAAAGATCACAACCTAACCCATGACAGATATTTGTACCTATATACTGTATAAGATAACATAATAATGAGGAAACATGCACTGAAAGGCCACAAGGTTTGATCATGAACGTAACTGAATAACTTAACATCTGTGTGGGGTAATAGAATACCAAAAATAAAACTAAAGTCTAAAATATAATAGGCTATATCTAGTCTGCATCTAATCTGCATCTAGTTTGAATCTAGTCTGCATCTATTATAAAAGCCTCTACTATCTGAGAATCTGAATAAGGAGTTGATGGGATGTCCCCAACTAACTCAAACTAATAATCTAATCAATGAGATACTAGAAAATCATTATGTACTGGAAGGATGAGGACTCACTTCTACTCTGGCTGCAGAATTTGGAATCTACTACTGATATGGAACTCATGTATTTGAACCTATGGTGTAACATAAAAAGAAAGCACCATAGCGTGAATGCGTCTGTACATATGCACCGAGTATACATGTGATGTTGGATATATGAAAGGGTTCACATGCATGAATAATACTAACTGACTTTCTAACATAAACGTGAGAATACATTCATAAATACGCAACTGTAACTGACAAGGTGATAACATGATACTGATACTGTGGTAGTATGACTACCAAGTTTGGATACTGATAACATGACATAACTAATAACATGAATGACTGTATCTGAATATAACTGATAACATGGGTGACTGTATCTGGGTATAACTGATAATGTGGTTGACTGTATCTGACAGTCCTAAATCTGATGGAACTATCTGAGTTCCGTACTGTATCTGAGTGTACTGTATCTCGTACTCCTAAAATCTGTAGAACTATCTGAGTTTTATTACTAAGACAGATTGACTGCATCTGACAGTCCTGATTCTGTAACATGAAACTATGGGAAGTAGTATCTAACCGGTATGCCCAAAATATGCTATAAAAGCTGAGCTGGGGTCCAATCTATGCCCTAATTAGAAGGGTGTCAATACTGCACCGCTAGTAAGGACAACATGTGTGTAACCTTAATATTATAGGTAACTCAAGAAAGAACGGTGGGAACCCTCACATAACAGGTTAAGCCACCTCATCTACCCTCCTATAGAAGGCTATGATGTCTCAACCTATGCTGGCTACATAGTTCTGAAATGCAAGGATTGCTTCTAGGAATTTCACCGTCGTATAACAGGTTAGTCCCCATCCTTAGGTTCACTCGGTGCTAATTCCTACTCCCATATGAATGGACACTGAATATGATTTACTGACCTGAACTTATCATGGACAGAGTTACTGAATTTCCGTGGCTGGCGGAATACTACTGATATCTGACAACTGACTGAGTCATGAGATCATGGAGATTTTTCCTGAGTCGTAAGACAATCTGAAGTCTAAGATTTCATAGCTTGACTGAGAGTATCGTGAAAAACATGACATGGCTCTAGGCGCACAGCTAATATTTTGGGTACAAGTACCCCCAGGACTCGATAGGAAGAAATAGACATAGCATGATTTACTTGAAGACGTGACTAACATCATAATACATACTAAATTCATAGGAGCCTTTCATCAAACATGTAATAGGAATAAACTTGTACATACATGGGGATTTCATGATATCATGCTAGTTAGACAATTTTCCTTTATCTAAGCATTTAATCAAACATATTGTAGGGATAGTATATGTAAAGCACATCATACAACAATTAAACATCATGCTTCAATTCTAATTCCATCATACAAGGTTTTAGTCATGAGATTTCGTAAATCTTTATCTATACTAATCAACCTACATGGAATTTATCATCAAATCATGGAATAGAAATCAATTCCTCATTTATCAACATGAAATAGAACATACATAGCATGAAAACATTAAAAAAATCCATAACTTGTAGTTAAAAAGGATTCTTGGACTTCATGGATGAAAGGAATCTATAAATGAACACTATGGATATCTTATATCGTGATTTCGTGAAGATTGATGGTGAAACCTTCTTGAAATTGGACCTTCTATGAAAACCCTAGCTTGAGTTCTTGAGAGTATTTGAGAAAAAACATCAATATTTTGGATGAATAAGAGCTAAATCCCGTATTTGGAAGCTTATATAGGGGGAGGGGGAAAATTGACCCTTTTAACCTTGGACACATAATTTAATTTTTAGTAAAATTTCATGAATTAGGCCCTTGGCGCGATGCGGCACTATCACGTCATGTCACTGGAAATTTACAATTGGGAAACTGCACGATGGCGCGATGCGGAGATATCGCGCTTCCACCTTTTCTACGAACTGGAAGTTTGGCACGACATGCCAGTATCATGGAGAAAACATTGGAATTTCACAATTGCCATTTGAGCTATATCCACGATGTACTGAAGGATCAGATCAAACACTGTCTCACTAAAAAGGCTCTAACTCTTCGCCTGGGTGTCGAATTTGGGAGAATTATGGAAATAGCACGTGTATAAGAATGATTTCTTATTTAAAAGCATGTTCAAACATCCTTGATATGATTCTACTTCCCAAGTATCTCCCTCGACGGACTAATTTCGCCAAAGAACTTTAACTAGAGGGACTTCTTTGTTCCTCAATCTAAGAGTCTGATAGTCGAAGATTTCAACTGGAATCTCTTCATAAAAGAGGCTGTTCTGAACATCTATGCTCTGAATAGGGACTACGACTGATGGGTCACCTATACACTTCTTGAGCAAAGAGACATGAAAGACTGGATGAACTTAGGCTAGATCTGAAGGCAATTCGAGCTCATAAGCTACCTTGCTGAATCGACTGAAAATCTTGAAGGGACCGACATATTGAGGACTAAGATTTCCCTTCTTGCCAAATCTCTTCTCTCTCTTCATAGGAGATATATTGAGGTAGACATAGTCACTAATATCAAACTCGATATCCTTTCTATGAACATCTGCATAAGACTTTTGTCAGCTCTGAGCAGCCCATAGACTTTCTCTGATCAACTGAACTTTCTCTAAGGCGTCGAATACTAAGTCAGGACCTATGACTGAGGCCTGGCTTACTTTTAACCAACCGATTAGAGATCTACATCTCCTACCATGAGAGATTCAAATAGAGCCATCTGAATACTGGAATGATAGTTGTTGTTGTACGCAAACTCAATCAAAGGAAAGTGGTCATCCCAACTTTCCTTGAAATCAATTGCGCACGCCCTTAGAATATCTTCCAAAGCCTGAATGGTCCTTTCTGCTTGACCATTTGTCTGAGGATGAAAGGCTGTAGTAAAATGGACTTGGGTACCAAGGCCCTTTTGGAATGCTTTCCAAAAATAAGAGGTGAACTAGGTACCTTTGTCTGAGATAATAGTCAACGAAACACCGTGAAATCTGGCATGTTGATCTTGGCGTAATCCTTAGCTGAATAAGACGTATGAAATGGAAGTAAAAGTGTTGATTTGTTCATTCTATCTACAATTACCCAACTGAATCATGCTGACGACGATTTCGAGGCATACCCATCACGAAGTCCATGTTCACAGCTTCCCACTTCCAAATAGGAATACTGAACTCCTGCATAGGACCACTAGGATTCTGATGCTCTTTCTTAAATTGCTTACATATATATCACTTAGCCATAAACTATGCAACATCTCTTTTCATCCCACTCCACCAATAGATTTCCCATAAGTCGCGGTACATCTTAGTGGCCCCTGTATGA
The DNA here is from genome assembly GCA_030864215.1 of Capsicum pubescens. NCBI lineage: Eukaryota > Viridiplantae > Streptophyta > Magnoliopsida > Solanales > Solanaceae > Capsicum > Capsicum pubescens. Next base: position 277,029,005 of record CM061543.1, on the reverse strand, counting down.
ATAGAGTAACATGCATCATGTGCTTCTACAAGAATTTACTGCCTTATGTCATCTATGTCTGGAACGCAGAGAAGACCCTAACAACAGAGGACGCCAACTCCCCCTTGGGATAAAACCTCTATTTTCTAATTCTGAACTAACTCTTTTAGCTTGATAAGGCTAGGATCCTTATCTTGCTTTTCTTTCACCTCAGAAACTAGATATGATTCTGAACTACTCTGAACACATACACCACCCTCTGAAGAGTGGACTAAGTGAACACCTAGTCTGTAAAGATGGTGGACTTCCTGGACTAACTTCTTCTTACTATCATCAACATGAGAAATACTATCCACGGATAGTCTACTAAGAGCGTCGGCCACTACGTTGGCCTTACTCGGATGATAGAGGAAACTCATGTTATAATATTTTAAGAGCTCTAACCACCTTCTCTAACAAATATTGAGATATTTTTGAGAAAATACATACTGAAGTCTTTTATGATTTGTGAAGCCGTCTACATGAACTCCGTAGAGAAAATGCCTTCAAATCTTTAAGGCAAAGACTACGGCTGCTAACTAAAGATCATGAGTAGGGTAATTCCTCTCATAGTGTTTAAGTTGTATGGAGACATAGGCTATGACCTTACCATGATTCATGAGGACACAACCTAGACCCACTCTAGATGCAACACAATAAACTACAAAACCGTCTGAACCATCTGAAGAGCTAGAACTAGAGCTGAGGTGAGTCGAGTCTTTAATTCTTGAAAACTCTTCTCACATAGATCTGAACCCCGAAACATTCTTTTCTTCTAAGTAAATATGGACATAGGGGATGCAATACAAGAAGATCCCTCAACAAACCATCTGTAATAACCAGCCAAAACCAAGAAACTGCTGATATTTGATAGAGAAATAGGGCGAGGCCAGTTTCTTACTGCTTCGGTCTTTTGAGGATCTACCCTAATGCCATAACCGAAAATGATATGACAAAGGAATGTTACTGATCTTAGCCAAAATTCAGACTTATTGAAGTTGGAAAATAACTGATGATCTCTGAGAGTATGAAGTGTTATTCTGAGATATTTGCATGTTCTAGCTAAGTGCGGGAATAGACCAGAATATCATCTATGAAGACTATGACGAACATGTCCAAGTACATCTTGAACACACGGTTCATCAAGTACATGAAAGTGGCTGGGGCATTGGTAATACCACATGACGTGACTAGAAATTCTAAGTGACCATACCGCATATGGAAAACTGTCTTCGTGATGTCACATTCTCTATCTCTGAGCTGATGATAGTCGGATCTGAGGTCTATCTTAGAAAAATAACTAGCACCCTTAAGTTGGTCAAATGAGTCATTGATTCTTGAAAGAGGATACTTGTTCTTGACCGTAACCTTATTGAGTTGACAGTAATCAATGCATATTCTGAGAGAACCATCTTTATTGCGCACAAATAAGACTGATGCGCCCCATGGGGAAATGCTGGGTCTAATGAATTCCTTATCTAAGATATCCTTCAACTATTTATTCAGTTCCTTGAATTCTTCTGGTGCCATTCTATATGGCGGAATAGAGATAGGCTGAGTGTCTGAAAGAAGATCAATACCGAAGTCTATGTCCCTTTCGGAAGGAATTCCTGTAAGATCTTTGGGAAATACATATGAATATTCATTCACTACTGGGACTTATTTATGACTGGGAGCCTCAGAACTGGAATCCTTAACATGAACTAGATGATAAACACACCCCTTAGATATCATTTTCCTTGCTCGAAGGTAGGAAATAAGTTGACCCCTAAAAGCGGATACACTACCCTTCTACTCTAGGACGGGTTCATTTGGGAACTGAAACTGAACTATTCTATTTTTGCAGTCGACTGTGGCATAGCAGCAATGAAGCCAATATATATTGAGAATGACATCAAAATCAATCATCATTAATTCGACTAAGTCTGCTGAAGTGACTTTCTGAAATATCATAACCGGGCAGGTCCTGTATACCCACCGAGCTATGATGGTTTTACCCATTGGGGTAGAGACTGAGAAGAGCTCTACTAGAATTTCGGGACTGATTCCAAAATCAACTGCTCTATAAGGAGTAGCAAAAGACAAGGAAGCTCCTAGATCTATTAAAGCATAAATATGCATATGAAAGATCTGTAACGTACCAGTAACAACATCAGGAGAACTTTCCTGATCTTGTCGAGTCATAAGAGCATAGAGATGATTTAGGCGTTGCCCTCTAGTAGCACTGGAAGTGGCACCCTGCTAATTTGGGCGACCAGACAGAGCTGAAGAGCAATTTTGTTGACCCTGAGGACCTGGCTAAGGACAGTCTCTAACTCTGTGGCCTGGCTTGCCACAACTAAAAAAATGCCACTACCCGCTCTAAAAATACCTTTATGGTGTTTCCCATAAGTCTGTAAAAGAGGATAGGTACGGGAACTGCTAACACTGCCCTGGGTCTTAGAGCCTAAAGCTCTATCTTTGTTACCCTTTCTGAACTTAAGAACTGGGGCATTGGCTATAGAGGGAGTTGGAATTGATGACTTAGGATAAAACTGGGAATGATTTCCTCCTTCTGAATTAGGATGAGCAAAGTTGAAACTACCTGTCTTCGCTCTCTTATTCTTTTTTCCCTCTACTTAAATTTCTTCTCTACTATCTGTTGAGCATGAGTCATGAGTCTAGCAAACGTCATGTCACTATTCAGCATTGTAGATTTGCGCTCATTAACCACGTTGTTGTTTACCCCTGAAGCGAACTTACTCATCTTGGATCTACTATCTGCAACCATATGAGTGGCATACCTGGCTAATTGAGTAAACTTAAAAGAATACTCTTTCACTTTCTTATTACACTGCCTGAGGTTGATGAACTCTAGCACCTTGGCTTCTCTAAGATCTTAGGGAAAGAATCTATCTAAGAAAGCAGTGACAAACTCCTCCCATTCTATAGGACCTGTATCATCTAATCTTTTAAACTTCCACTGTTGGAACCAAGCATGAGCCATATCCTACAACTAGTAAGCAGCTAGCTCAGCACTCTCAACAGTAGTTATCCTCATGGCGTCTTTCACTTTCTTAACTTGATCTATGATTTCCTGAGGGTCTTTCTCTACCTTATACTCGAGAAAGGTTAGAGTATTCATTTGGGTGAAGTCCTGAATCCTCACTGCAGCTGAGTTGGCCACTGGGTTGGCCGGAATAACTGTTGGTCGTTCATTATGAGCAACGAATGATTAAGAAAGAGTGGTAAATATTTTCTTAAACTCTGCATGAGAAAAATGATCTCCCAAAGCTTCTTCGGGCTATGGGGCTGACTGATTTCTTCTCTTAGGAGGCATATTCTATAATAAAGAGAAGAACCATACTAGACGGAGAGAATGACTTGTGATTATGCTCACTGGCACGACATGAATACTGAAAGAAGGGAAACTATTCTTAAACATCTCATAGCCTCTTGCACATAAATGTGGCACGCAGCATACCAATGCACAAGACTCTACTAGATATGACTTTCAGACTTCCTAGGACTCTATTGAACCTTAGACTTTGATACCAAGTTTGTAATGACCCAATTTGCTGAACCAGAATGCTACATGATGCTATTGACCCCAAAGAACCACAAGCTAACCCATGAATGATATTTGTACCTTTATATTGCATAAGATAACATAATAATACGGAAACATTCATTGAAAGGCCATAAGGTTTGATCATGAACATAACTGAATAACATAAAATCTGTGTGGGGTAATAGAATAGCCAAAATAAAACTGATGTCTAAAACATGATAGTCTGTATCTAGTCTGCATTTAGTCTGCATCTAATCTAAATCTAGTCTACATCTAGTCTGAAAGCCTCTACTGTCTGAAGAATCTGAATAAGGAGTTGATGGGACATATCCCCAACTAACTCCAACTAATAAGTTAATCAATGAGATACTAGAAAATTATTATGACGTGGAAGGATAAGGACTCACTTATACTCTGACTGCTAAATCTGGAATCAACTGCTGATCTGTAACTTGTGTCTCTGAACCTATGGTGTAACATAAAAAGGAAGCACCATAGCACGAATACGTCAGTACATATGTATCGAGTACACATGTGAGGTAGGCTATATGCAATGGTTCACGTGCATGAATAATTCTAACTGGCTGTCTAATATGAATGTGAGAATATATTCATAAATACTCAACTGTAACTGACAACGTGATAACATGATACTGATACCGTGGTAGCATGACTGCCGAGTCTAGATACTAATAACATGACATAACTGATAACATGACATAACTGATAACATAAATGACTGTACCTGAATATAATTGATAACATGGGTGACTTTATTTGGGTATAACTTATAATGTGGATGACTGTAGCTGACAGTCCTGAATCTAATGGAACTATCTGAGTTCCGTACTATATCTGAGTTGACTTTATCTGACAGTCTTGAAATCTGAAGAACTATCTGAGTTCTATTACTGAGACTGATTGACTATATCTGACAGTCCTGATTCTATAACATGAAACTATGGGAAGTAGTATCTAACTCACACGCCCCAAATATGCTATAATAGCTGAGATGGGGTCCAATCTATGCTCTGATTGGAAGGGTGTCAATACTGCGCCACAGGTAAGGACAATATGTAAGTAACGCTCATATAATAGGTAACTCTAGAGAGAACGGTGGGAACCCTTAGATTGCATGTTAATCCACCTCATCTACTCTCATCTAGAACGCTACAATGTCTCAACCTATTTTGGCTACATAGTTCTGGAATGCAAGGATTTCTACTAGGAATCACACCCTCGTATAACAGGTGAGTCCCCATCCTTGGGTTCACTCGGTGCTAATTACTACTCCTATCTAATTGGACACTGAACATAATTTACTAAACTGAATTGAGCATGGACGAATTTACTGAATTTCCATGGCTAACGAAATACTACTGATATCTAAAAACTGACTGAGTCATGAGATCATGGAGATTTTTCCTGATTCATAAAACTATCTAAAGTCTAAGAGTTCATAGGTTGACTGAGAGTATCGTGAAAACCATGAAATGTCTCTAGGCGCACAACAAATATTTTGGGTACAAGTACCCCAGGACTCGATAGGAGGAAACTGACATAACATGAATTACTTGAAGACTTTACTAACATCTTAATACATACTACATTCATATGAGCCTTTCATGAAACATGTAATAGGCATAAACTTTTACATACATGGGGATTTTATGATATCATGCTAGTTAGACAATTTTACTTCATCTAGGCATTTAAGCAAACATATTTTAGGCATAGTACATGTAAAGCACATCATACAACAATTAAACATCATGCTTCAATTCCAGTTCCATCATACAAGGTTTTAGTCAAGAATTTCGTAAATCTTTATCTAAACTAATCAAACCACATGGAATTTATCATCAAATAATGAAATAGAAATCAATTCCTCATTTATCAACATGAAAGAGAACATAGAAAGCATGAAAACATGAAGAAAATCCATAACTTGTAGTTAAAAAAGATTCTTGGACTTCATAGACGAAAGGAGTCCATGAATGAACACTATGCATACCTTAGATCATGATTTTGTGAAGATTGATGGTGAAACCTTCTTGAAATTGGACCTTCTATGAAAACCCTAGCTTGAGTTCTTGAGAGTATTTGAGAAAAACATCAATGTTTTTTATTAATAAGGGCTAAATCCCATGTTTGGAAGCTTATATAGTGGGGGAATTGACCCTTTTAACCGTGGACACGTAATTTAATTTTTAGTTAAATTTCTTTAATTGGGCCCTTGGTGCGACGCGGTGCTATCACGCCGTGTAACTGGAAATTTACAATTGGGAAATTGCACGGTGGCGCGACACAGAGCAATCGTATTGCCACCTTGTCTAAGACCTGGAAGTTTGGCGCGATGTGCCACTATCGTGGAGAAAACACTGGAATTTGACGATTGCCATTTGAGCTATCTCTGTGACGCGCTGAAGGCTCAGGTCAAACACTGTATCAATAAAAAGGCTCTATCTTTTCGCCCGCATATCGGATTTGGGAGAACTATATATTGATGGAAAGCTTATTCAATTTCCCACGTGATAGGAAGTGAAAATTATGGAAATACCACATGTATAAGAATGAATTTTTATTTTAAAGCAAGTTCTAACATCCTTGAAATGATTTTCAAGTTAAGAAAAAGCACGGGTATTACAGTATTACTTTGGTTGGGAAAACACTTTCGTCAAATTCATCTATATAGGGTAATTAAACAAATCAACTCTTTCATTCCTAAAAGTTATTACGGAATTCTAAGTAAACTTCCCTCTCTAAGACATCTTGTAGACTTTTAAGTTTTGCTCCGACTTTTGGGTTTTTTAAAGAGGATTAAATTCACTTAATTTTTATTTCATCTTTTAAATAGTTTATTTGCTGTGAAATTAAATTGATTTTACAGAAAAGTTTATTTTTTATAAAGTCACTTTCTTCATTTTATATACTACTTAGATGGGGAAAATAATTTGTTTGCTAAAATAGTTGTGTGGGTTTCATCTAACTCAGAAGTATAAGATTTTATTTTAGTTATAAAAGGAATACCTAAAATTATTTCTTCATTTATATATTTAGTTATCACAAAGTCATTTTACAAAGCAGATTCCATCATTTCAAATGTGTGCACTGGGTAGTTTATAATTTATTTTTAATCTTTTTTCTATTGTAGTGAATAATTTTATAGTACTTTTTTCAAGGTACTTTGTGGAAATTATTACCTCAATGATGTAGTTTTACGAATTGTGTAATTTTTATTTATACCCGAACACATTGAGGAGCGTACATACCATCTCTAAAACTTGCAAATGATATAAAGCAATGACAAGGGAAGGGTAAAATGGTAAGAACATGAAAAAATCTAAAATACACAATGAGGTTCAGTACATATGTTGAGGAAACGATGGGCCACACTAGCATCACTAATCAATGAAAAATAAATGAAGTTTACAAGCTTTAATATGGAGATATATGCTTTATAGGATGGAAACTTTAAGTATAAGTGTTGCTTGTGCAACTAATTTGAATTTTTGAGTGAGAAGGGTATTGGATCACGATTTTTGAAATGAAGATGTAAATTTTCAAAGTGATTAATAAGGAAATTGATGTATCACTTTTGGAGGGATTTATTAGTTGAAATGAAAGAGGGAGAAGAGGAATCAAGTTTGTAATTTGACCATGTCATGGTCCAATGAGTCACTAGCTAAGGCCATGATTCATTATGTGACTCTTCAAAAGCAACATCAAGATAAACATACATGGGACTTGATGAGAGTAGAACACGACTTATTCTCTGATTAGATGAGTTGTGCCTTGGGTTCATTAGTCATTTTAATAAAGCATGACAATTGAGTTAATTAGGATGATTATAATGACCTGTATTTTTTTATATATTTTTTAATATTTAGAGATTTTCCATAGCTTCACCAAGTGATTTATGATTTTCTGGGACTTACATTTCGATCATCGGAAAATTTGTTTACTTTTCAAAGCCTATTTTCTGTTTTGGAGTTTTTTACGATATTAAATTGAGCGTCAAATCTAGACTTCAACAAAACTTTATTGGATACCAATTCTTAAAATTATTTTATCTTTTAAATACCAATTTTAGGCTATGAGGACCCTTGGTTCGGTACCATGACTTCCAGACTCATTCAGTGCTATTTGGTGGAATTTGGTTAAAATGACCCTTTAGATGTGGGACTCACATTCAATCAAAACAACCTCAAATGTAAATTCTTATTTTATCATTGAGCCAAAAATATCAAATTATTTATGGTAGCATAGCTCATTTCCATTCACTGGATTATAAATAAATCCTGATAATTCCATCTAAAATATGGTAAACTGCAAAGTTTTCTATTGCAGGGCAAAAATAGTCGTCGCATTGTGAGTCTTGACCCACATTAATGAAGGGAAAGGTGAAAGGTCATCATGTTTGTGAGGTACTATTCTACGATCACAAAGACCAAAGGTATTGTCCATCACTTTTTCTTCAAAGCAAATCTGACCAAACTTAAACTAGGGCTTCAAAGCTAATCGGAGAATTAATACTTCCTTCGAAGCCCTAGTTTATGTTGGTTCGGATTTTTGGGTCCATTTATACTCAAGTTTCACCTATTTTTTACGGTAGAAGATACTTGAGCATAGAGGGATGCATTGGTGTTTTCAAATGTGTGACTCCATAAGTAGGCTCTACATAGGATTTTTAGCTTGAGTTTGGACCAACAATATTTATATGCAATATGGGTATCACTATTCTCATATTTAGCTCAACTTTTGATCCGGATACTTATATACAATATGGGTATCAATATTCTTATCTTAATGTATCGATTATCATTTTGATAGTGTGGCAGCATTTGGAGGCTTATCAGAAGAGAAAACCTAGTGGACTTTCTCGAGGTTTTTGGATGTTTTTAGGTAGGCTAGGATTATTTCCATCATATATTAAGCTTAATTATGATATTAATGTGACATTATGCTAGATTTGGTGTGTATTTATGGCTTAATTAACAATTTAACTTATTATAGGATTAATTAGCCGATTAGAAAGCTATTATTGGTAGAATTCATCCCGTTCTTTCCCTTATTCAACTAGATTGATACATTTTTGATATCTTAGGATTAATTATCTCCTAGGGATGTAATTTTAATGCCTTAGTCTAGGCTTGGGTAAGTTCTTGCCCTACCATGGGTTTCGGGACTAGTTTCATGCTCCATCGGTCTTCTCCTAGTAAGTATGCATAAGTTAGCTCATTGTAGATCAAGAAGCCTTTTAGTCATGAACTGGATGACTTGGAAATTTAATGAATTTCGGTTACTTTCATTAAATCAGAAAAATGAACTTTAGGTATTTCGGACCGCACATTTAGGCTTGTTAGTAATAATACACCTCTTGTTGATTTGACCATACAACCTTGTAGTCATACTAAATAGAGTATAAAGAAGGTCATGATCTTTGAAATATATCATACTTGGGCTAATAATTAGTTTCGGTTAAAGTCCGACAATCAATATCTCCCTTGATATTCATTATATTGGAATCATGTATGTCATATTTAATTCATGGCCCTTATTTACTAGTTTTGGTTTAGGTCAACAACCATGATCTATATGAAGCACTTTATTATTATGATTCCATTCTTAATATCAATTTAAGTTCATCATTTAGGATGTGGAGAGGAGTTCGGCTATATTGTCACATTGGGCATAATTTAAGATTTCTATTCTTGACACTTTCTCCTTGTTTATATCCTTGGGATAATGAGGGCCCAATAGGGTTATTTATCCATTATATGTGCACTCTGGACTTATGGGGGCCCATTTTGGTGATATTTAAATGGTATTTACTTTGAGTTAGATATTTTGTCTATTAACTAGTTTTGTTGTTCTTGAGTATTATTTCAAATTTAACTTATACTTGACATCAGTTTCTATTCTCGCATTTTGTTATACTTTTATTGTGATATAGCCTTGTCAGCTAATGATGCCTACTGAGTACCCATTAATTTTTCTAATAATTATATACTTTTCATCTTTTTTTATGCAAATCTAAGTTCCAGCTGCCACCATTGACACTTCATTTGGGCTTGCTTTGGTGATCTTGGATGAGGCAAGGCTTTAAAAGTCAGAGTTGATCCTCGGAACTCTCGTTTTTTTTATTTTTTAACATTCTTTACCTTTTTTAGACTACTTATATATTTGATACTGCCTAGTACTTAGTTCTTTTTTATTTAGAGGCTCTTGTATCGACCATACCAGGTCGTGGGATACTTTTTGCGCATTTCCTTAACATTCTTGTCTTCTAGTACTTTAACCATTATTTAAGCTATTTAATTTTCTACATGCATTTTAAATTTTGTATTCTTTAAATCTTCTCACTTTCAGCCCGTTACTTCCCTTTCCTGGTTATAGTTTGGGTTACCTATTGGTGAGTTATAGTATGTGCAATAAGGACTTAAGATATCAGGTTGTGATGAATTTGTTTCGTAGCATAGGTTTACTGGTGTTTTTAGTAATAGAGAAAATGTTTATAAAAGTCATACAGATTGATATGATGATGATCTTACCCTATTTTAAGGAGGCTACAAGAGATTCTTAGTAAAATCTCACCTCTTTTATTCATTTTGAGCTTGGTTTTTGAGTTCTCATTTGTTCTACACTTTTGAAGATGGATAGGACCTGAGATATGATGACAGGAGATAAAGATCATGAGTCAGCAACTAAGGGACCCATTAGAGGATGATACATACAAAGGTGAAGGCCTAGCTAGAGCTGTAGAGCCATCTAGGTGTCCAGATATGGAGCCTTTACTAGTTCAAACTATTACTCCCAAGCTAGAGGTAGCTCCAGAGGTTCAATCACCCCAACTAATAGAAGTCTAGAGGTAGCCTAGGCCTCACTGAGATTTATATCTTTCTTAGTCTCCAGAGATACCCTATTTCAATTATTAGGGTTAGTAAGTAGTGTACCATCTTATGGTTCTCAATTAGTGAAATAAAGTGATACAGATATAAAAGTACAAGTTATAGTTGCGGCTCCTAGATTAGAGGTTCCTCAAGCATAAGATGTACTATAGCAAGTGGTGGCTCAACTAGCTATGATAGTTGAGGAGACAAAAATATTTGGCCAATTTATGGGATTGACTACACCTAGGTTTGTAGGGGGCCCATGCGATGATGATTTTGATTTTATGACATATTCTGAGGAGAGGCTACATAATTTAGTGTGGTTTTCATGTGAAGTGGATTATTTTACTACTTATTGACTAAATACAACAGGTAGACAGTTGTGTTGGGGTTTTCTAGATTCTAGGCTAGATGGATCTCCACCTATGACTTGTGCAAAGTTCTTCGAGGCTTTCTTGGTGAAGTTCATGTCTCGTAGCATTCATTATCATCTCATGGTTAAGTTTAGTGTATTGAAGCAAGGTTCCATGACTGAGGCTGAGTATGAGGAAATGTTTCATGAGTTATACAGAAATTACATCATGATTATACCTATAGGGTATGACAAGATTCTTTATTTTATGAAAGGGTTGACATTAGCACAATGTAGCACCACTAAGAGTGTAGTTACAATATGATAGTATTTTTCAAAGATTGTTGATCATGCCTACACTAAAGAGTTATTAGATCACAATGCTAAAGAGGGCAGTGATAAGAGGTTGCATTAGCAGGGTAGTTTTAGTAAGAGGGGGGTAGCCTAATTATGCTGATATTATGGAGAGTAGTGGTCAGTCTTCCAGGAATGCTAAATAATGGTCTTGAGGTTGAGTTGGATATTTTAGGGTAGGCGGATATTCTTGATAGAGTTGAGTGCCTAGAGCATGTTATGATCAAGTTGAGTGCCTAGAGAATGTTATAGTTTTGGGGTTGTTAGTCATTTCTCCTGAGACTGTCCTTGGTATATGATGATTCAACCTTTAGATCAGAGTGTTAAGTCAATTATATTAGTGTTATTTCTAGCTAGAGTGTCAGAGGAGGTCCTCAGGAAGAAAGGATGGGTGGTCTATCGGGCACCCAGTTTTAAGATGGATGGGTCATTTATATACTCTACCTAGTAGGGCAGAGATAGAGTCTCTGAATAAAGCTATTATAGGTACCATTTCCTTATGTTGACTGGTAGATATTGGTTCATTTGATTTGGGATACACTTATTCATATGTTTCTGCTTATTGTGCATCACAATTAAAGTTTTCTTTAGAGCCTTTATATGTGCCATAATGTGTAGCTACTTCAGTAGGGATTCTTTAGTAGTTGATCAGGTTTATAGATTATGTGTAATGACAATTTGAGAATTTAATACAAAGGCTAACCTTATTACTCTAGATATGGTTGATTTTGACGTTTTTCTAGGAATGAACTAGTTATACCCCTACTATGCGGTGTTGGATTTTTTTGCAAGACCATTACCTTAGTTATGTCTGGCATACCCTAGTTGTGTGGCAAGGTTCTTTTAGCCGTGAACCAAAGGGGATTATTTCTTATGTTTGGCCTAGGAGACTAGTGTCAAGAGGTAGCTAGTTTTATATTTCTTACGTTCATTATTTTAGTATGGAGAGCCCTTCGCTTGATTATTTCCTTATTATTCATGAGTTTGTATTGAATTTTCCTAGATGACCTAATTGGCCTTCTTACTAAGCGTGATATTGAATTTCCTATTGATTTTGAGTTGAGCACCCAAACTATTTCCATGACTCATTATAGTATCGTTCTTGTCAATCTTAAGGAGATAAATTCTAAACTATAAGATCTTATGGTTAAGGGTTACATTAGGTCGAGTGTATTGCCTTGGGGTCCTTCTATCCCGTTCATAAAGAAAACAAAATAAAGCTATGTGTATATGTATCGACATAAGCAGTTGAATAAGGCAGCAATAAAGATTATCTATCCTATGAAATTAATTGATGATTTATTTAACCAGCTTTAGGGTGTGGCAGTGTTCTCTAAGATGGACTTAATATTTGTTCATCACTAGTAGAATATTCAGTCCAAAGATACCCTTTAGGACTCGTTATGACCATTATGAGTTCTTTCTGATGTCTTATTGGTCGACTAATGCCCCTACAATATCCATGGACTTTATGAAGAATATTTTCAAGCCTTATTTGGACTCCTTCAAGAAATTTTTCATTGATGATATTCCTGTGTATTCCAAAAATAGGAAGGAGCACGAGTAGCATTTCTGAATTTTCCTCCAGACTTTGAGAGATCAAAGTATTATTGCCAAATTCTCAATGTGCGTGTTCTAGCTTGAGCCAATGAAACTCTTAGGGCATGTAGTGTCTAAGGATTGGATTATGGATGAACCGATGAAGATTATGGCTATTTGTGATTAGTCCAAACCTAAATATCTGACGAATATTCATAGATTTATCGCTTTAGTTGGTTACTATAGGCATTTCATCAAAGGATTTGTAACTATAGTTGTGCTTATGAACAGATTTACTACGAAGGAGGTTCCATTTCGATGGTCTAAGATGTATCAGTCGTGCTTTTTGAACCTTATGGGCTTCCTCACATTAGCTCCTGTATTGAATTTTATAGTTCAAGGCAAAGATTTTACGATTTATAGTTACACATGTAGTATTGAGTCCCTGGCCGCAATAAGCATCCCGAAGCATGAAGGCTCGGGTACCCATGTCTATCTGGAAATCATGCACACTGATCATATATAAACAAATGCGGAAAGATTATCATATGGAAACATGGACAATCTCATAAATAAACCGATAAATACGAACATAAGCTCATAAACATTCTAAGAATATCTACCATTAGTTTGCGAAATCTCTAACACTATGAAACAACATCTATCTAAAACTAGGACAAGGCCCCCAGTCGAACCATAATCCAAAATAAAATAAAAATGACATATAAACCAGGCCTTCCAAAATAAGGGAGGCTCACCAACTACAAATCTTAGACACACCAATCTACTGCTTAACGGGGTCCCGAGACTATGCCTCAGATCCTGAAATATAGGGGATCAATGCACTTGTACTGGTACACTGAGTAATCCAAAATAAAGTACTTTTATACAACATAAGTAAGAGAAACTCATAAAAACATATTAAATATGATATATGAAAACACATGGGCATATTTAAAAGATTTTGAAACATTTCTTTGAAATCCATGATTCACTCTTTATCTTACTTCTAAGCTAGGTAGTACCCCCTACAACTCTAGAATCCCATGGTATCTATGGAATTCACCCTTAAATTGTCAGAAAAGCCTTCAACCCAGGTTTGCTGCAAGGGCTGGAGTATCTATCTCTAATACACAAAAGGGCACTAGGCTAGCGTATTGTAATACCCCGTACTTTTCCTAGCTTGAATTCGTCCTTAGAATGTTAAGGGATAGATTCCAAAATGAATAACATTTACTTCATATAGAATTTTATTTTTTTATGCTTTCTATTATGTTAAAAATTGAATAAGCTTTCCATAAATACCATGTTCGCCTAAATCCGACACTCGGTGAAGGAGTTATGACGTTTTTAAGTTGACAGTATGCCACCTAGGCACTCGATGCATCGCGAAGGAGGGTAAAATGATAATTTTCAAATTCCAGTGGCCCTCCGTGATAGCCCCACATCGCGGAGAAGCCCAAATTCCTAATTTTATTATTCTCGTAGACCGACGCGATATTGGCGCATCGCGGAGAGGGTTAATTTCACAATTGTCGATTTGTAGTAGTCCAATGTGATATTGGCGCATCACTCCAATTGCCAAAATGGAATTTAAAAGTGGCATCGCTATGGTTACACATTGCGGAGAATGTCCATTTCCTACTCATCCATTTTCCAGTAAGCCATCGCGATAGTGGCGCGTCTCGGTGGCCACCCATATCAAAAAAATGTTACATTTTTAGTTTTGTCCAGAAATTTAAAGAGGGCATTTTGGTCAATTCGCAAGGCCCCAATTCATCCAAAACAGGGGATTAAACCCATTCTAAACACTTTATGCCCAATTTCATCCATCCTCTCCCAAAAGCAAAACCCTAAAGCTCCAAAGCTATTTCTCTAAGAAATTAAAATCCTCCATAGATTCTCTTAGAAAGCTTTAAATTAAGGACTACCAAGGAAATATAATCAAGCACTCATCCCCAAGAACTCAAATAGGAATCCATAATTCAAGAATCTCCATCTAATCATCAATCAAGGTATGTGGGGTTTATGAACAAGGATTTTCTTCCATCCTTGTACCCAAAACCAAGATTTTACATTAAATTCATATGATTTTGAATGATATTACATGAGTTTTGAATTAGGGTTCATACCCATTATTTCTATTTGCAAAGTTATGAGTTTTTGAGATATTTTGAAGATGAATTGCATGTCTATTATCATATTTTCATGCCTATTGCAGTAAATTATAGATTTTGAGATGAATTATCATTATTTTCATTATCAAGTATGATTATTATGATCTTTTGACATGATTTTGGCACATGGGTCATTAAGCCCCAAGTTTATACATTGAGATTTTGAGAAAGATGATTCTTTAAGCATCGTATGAGCTGATTATAATAGATTTACAATATAATTTTGATCTTTTGATCCTCAAAGAAGTTATGGAATCTACTTTACAGATTTACTACAGTTTATAGAAAGAAAAATAGCTTTATTTACAGATTGATTCAGATAAATGCATAACTGGTTTTATAATAAACCCTTATTTTAAAGTGAATTACCAACAAGATGGGCGTAACAAATAAAAAAGAAGTAGTATTTAGCACCGAGTTGAGTATGATTTCAAGGTCTCATACCCCAAAACTATGTGATAACATATAATTGAGATTAAGTGCCCATAGTGGGCTGAGATGTGTTTACTTGAGATAAGGTTATACTCCCTGGCAAGAGTATGACACCTCTCCCCAGTGTGATATTTCTTCCTTAAGAGGATGAGATGTTGGACTCCATGTATCTCGCATGATTTATGTCGGTTAGAAGAACCTTCCTTAAGATAAAGTACTTTCTCTAATAGAAGAAAATAATAGAAAATCTTTTAGAAAACTATGTGTAAAGGCTCACGAATTTATTCAAACTATGCTTTACAGAAAGACTTTAGCTATAGTTTTCAGCTTTCAGATCTCAGATTTAAGAGTGAGTCCTTTCTAAACTTAGACTGTCACGACCCAAACTTGGGCCCTGGCCGTGACGAGCATCCCGAACCATGAAGGCCCAAACTTCCTTTGATGTGCTAGATTATTGTAGCACATTTAAAACTTTAATCGTAAGTAATTATTGGTGTTTTTGATGTTATTTCTTAAGATTTTGTAGGTAAGTCAAGGATGGGAGGAAAACATAGGAAAGATGAACAAAATAAGTAAAATCAAGTACAAGTGAGATGATATGAGTCTGACGACATTTCTTACAAGCCGTCAAAGATGTGGTAAGCTACCATAAAAAGATGTCGGGAAGAACAGTGAAGAAGAGTTGTTGGATGAAGGTGAAGACATTCTCAATATGTCGTCATAAGTGTGGTAAGCTGTCAGAAGATGCCATCAAGTGGGACAGAATATGGTAAAATAAGATGAAGGTCTGATGACATTTTCTACACGTCGTCACTCCTCTGGTAAGCCATCAGAGGACATCGTCAGAGTGAGGCAGGACAAGTTAAAAAGGCACGACTTCTAACGACATATCTGAGATGCTGTCAGAAGCCTGACGATCAACACCAATATGCCGTCACCTAAATCCGAGCCCATCTATGATTTTGTTATTTTATTACCTTAATTAGGCTTTAGCATAATTAGCATCTTTTAGGGTTTTTAATTCATTCATAATTCATCTATCAGACAATTAACCTAGGAAAGATAGGCACGTAACATTGCTCTCTTACATCAATTATTTTTCTAGTTTTTATCAACTATTTTTGGGTTTCTACCTTGTGATTCAATCGAAGAAACTACTTGTGGTTTTCCATCTAATCCAAAGTTATCCTTATAATTATGAATTCAACAAGTGTTTTCGTTCATCAAATCATGAGTGGCTAATTCCATTAACCAGGGTTATGGGATCCATGGATTAGGGTTTAATATGATACTAGGTGTTTAACGGATTCAAAGAGTAGTGGAACACTTGAAATTCTATTGTTTTAACTGAAATCTAGTGGTTGCAAACATTAGGTTATGCCTTAGGTTTTATTTGCTTCTAATGGATAAATAGACAAGAGTACGTGAATTATCAACAGGGACTCGGAAGCTACCAACCTTCTGTTTAATGATTAATGTCGTAACTATATTAATCTTCCTGCGATAACATCCTATTGGAAATAGATAAGTTATCTAAGTTTGAGAGAATTAGATAATAAATTGTCTAGTGAGGTCGATAGATAAGTCAGATAGTATAATCGTCAGGGATATTCTGCTGTTCTAATCATTACGAGAATCTCTAGCATTACCTAGTATCTGTCAATTCCTGAAACCCTTGGTGAACATAGATCTGGTTTCCCATTTATATTGATTACAAACATTAATATTGAAGTGACAACATTACATGATACTTTCAAAACCCCCATCTTAATTTTATATTTTTCGTACCATTTGTTTGAATTAAACTTGTAGCTATAGCTTCAAATTAGCTTAATTGCAACTCACATTGTTCCCTGTGGATTCGACCCTGACTCCAAAGTTTGGTAAATATATTGACGAAAAACGCCTTACACTAATTTGAGGTGTAAGTTGAGCGTTATCAAAAATGGCGCCGTTGCCGGGATACAATTTCGTGTATTGAGTTGGTTTGGAATTTTAGCCTACTAGCTTGAATTCAAACTTGTAAATATTTGTTTTTAGTTTTCTTTTATTTCTTGTGTTAGGTAGATTTTTATTTTAGTTTACTTATTACTATGGCATTGTGGAATGAACATGAGCTTGGTGGTTGGAAATTTTATCTTGATGATCCATGTCCATATTGTGATGGATCTCACTTTTGGCAAGATTATAGATATGCTCTCCAGAGAGAGATGTGTGCCCCATCTCTATCCTACAGGGAGTATAATTGTTCTTTATGTGGCGGTCGAGATGGACATTGGAGTGATTGCCTAAATTCCCCCTCCCCATATTGCGCTAACCCAAATTCTAGTTCTTCTTATGAGTTTGATAGGTCTTATGGTCAAGAAAAGGAAGAACGAAGCACCTGGAAGAGTGGCAATGAAGCTATGTTTCAATGAATATTGGATCTCCAGAAAGAAACATATGATATCATATGTGATATTCGTTAAGATATGAAGCCGATTATTTATGAGGAAATAGATATAGAGGTCAATTATTCAAGCATTCTTCTCTATTATGTTTAGATGATATCTTGTCTGTGGAATCATTTAACATAATGAAAGAGTGTGAAGATGTGGAGCAAGAATCCTATACTGATGATGAGCTTGATGTTGATCTTCCATTGGAGATTTCCCAACCAACCGAACCATTCATGAACGTAGATACCAAAGATGAAAAAATGGTACTAGAATTGAAAGAAGAAATGAAGAACAATCCTTGTGAAGACTCTAGTACATTTCGGGGTAAGGATACTAATAGAGACTCTACTCTAGAATTGAGAGTCAGTCCTCATTCAAATCACTTTTCAACATTATGCTTGGTGAATGTGAAGAAAGTCGAACCACCTAAGCAAATGATGAATTTTGAAAATGATGTGGAAAATTCTTACATTTTGGAGTTTATCTTTCCAAAAGGGTACACTACAACCCCAGTCTTGAAGGCCAAGAAGCATAAAGATCGATATCCATTTAGTGGATTTTTAAAATCCTCATCGTTCCCCAATGAGCCCATACGAAAGTTCGATGCAAAATTGGGAAAGCGGTTCAAGACTTCTAAGTGGCGTGATAGAACATTCCTTATCATGCCCTCATATTTTCCCAACGTACCTAAAAGATGTAAAGATCAAAAGATGGGCCCATAATTTAAATCGTCAAAGTGGAGGGTTAAAGGATGACTGGATGTTGTCATGCCGCGACACTAAATAAGGCGCTTCTTGGGAGGCAACCCAAGGTATTTTGTTCTTTGTATTTGTCTTATATGATTGACATTAGATCTTCACATCCATGGTGCCACATGTATGTTTCTAACTCTCTTATTTTGGTTTGACGCATTGGTGACATTGCATGATTTTAAGTTGAGGGTGGGGCTAGTTGTGGGTGTTGATGTACTCCGTGGGTTTTTGTTGCCATGACTCTTTTCCCCGGAGTCTTCTTCCTAGTAGAGACGGCATGTTTAGACGTATTGTGTTTTTTTTGTGATGTGTTGTGGTTAATTAGGAGAAAAATAAGTATCTAGGATAGTTGACATATTTTTGTTGATTTTTGAGATTGATAAATATCTCTCCGTTGGTCTGTTTTATAACTGTGTGATATACATTTATGTTTGAATACTGTGCATCTTGTTATGTCATTAGTATTAGTGACATGATATCCACTGCTAAATAATCGCATGAACTGGATAGGTAGTAGCTTGTGATGCACCTTTGTGCCATGTTTTTGTGATATACTACTTAGTTCCCATTGTGTGTTAAATCCAAAATTTGCCCGGTTAGTCTTACTTTGGTTGAAAGATAGGGGTTAGGAAAGGATCAAAGGTCGTTGTTGATGTTAGTCCACTTTTAGCCTAAATGACCTTCCCTATTATGCATGATATCTCTTCATCCCTATTTTGAGCCTGAATTGACCATTTCTTTCTATGACACCTATCACCTTCCCATTTATATCAAAATGAACCTGTTTTGGCCCTGGTTCTCCTTGAACACTGTGCACCTTGACTTAGGCAAACAACCTAAGTTGAGGGTGGCTATCATAGGGGTGCGTAATGTAAAATGAGTATGAGGAATGGTTGAATAAAAGAAAAAAGAATAAAAAGTAGGGTGTTGTGGAAAAAGTATAAGAAAAGAATAGTTGTGAACCAAGAAATGAACAAGATAAGCTTCATCCATCCTGAATAATGTGTGATCAAGAAAAGGAGAAAAAAAATAAAAAGGTTAATAAGTGAACCCCAAAAGTTAAGGTAGTGCCAAGGAGGCTTAGTCACTCTAAATTCCATTGAATATCATACCAGCCCTTATCCTACATTACAAGACGAAGAAAAGACCTATAATGATCCTAACTAACCTATATGGACACCTTTGTAATGAAAATAAAGGCAAACATATGGTATTTGACATGCATTCATTGGAATTTCTTTCTGAGAGTGAGTGTCTCTTGATCATCCCTGCATTGACATGCTTGAGTTCATATATGAGTGAAGAGGGACTTCTTTGTTGTTAGGGAACATCAGTTGCATTCCTAACTGTTTACTTATTTAGGTAGTGTAACTTGTACATATGCATGGTTATTGTTGCTCAATTTATGCCCTCTCTTGATTCCTTTGGTCACATAGTTAATCTTCATTAATATGCACAATTAGATTTATAAGTAATTGAATGCGGAGAGTGGCATGAGTGTTGAGCAAAACTGGATAATCAACTGTGATAGGTATCTTATGTGCCTCTTGGTTAAGCATCGTAGTATGGTGTTATGTAGTTTCTTGAGGACAAGCAATTGTTTTAAGTTGAGGGTGTTGATGTGCTAGATTTTTGTAGCATATTTAAGACTTTTTAACTTGAAATAATTGTAAGTTCTTAAGTAATTATTGGTGTTTTTGATGTTATTTCTTAAGATTTTGTAGGAAAGTCAAGGATGGGAGGAAAACATAGGAAAGATGAACAAAATAAGTAAAACCTTGTACAAGTGAGCTGATATGAGTCTGACGGCATTTCTTGCAAGCCTTCAGAGATGTGATAAGCTACCAGAAAAAGGCGTCAGGAAGAACTGTGAAGAAGAGTTGGTGGATGAAGGTGACGACATTCTCAATATGTCGTCACAAGTGTGGTAAGACGTCAGAAGATGTCGTCAAGTGGGACAGAACATGGTGAAATAATATGATGGTTTGATGACATTTGCTGCATGTCGTCACTCCTCAGGTAAGCCATCGGAGGACACCATCAGAGTAAGGTAGAATAGGTTAAGAAGGCATGACTTCTGAAGACATATCTGAAACGCCGTCAGATGCCTGACGATCAACACCAATATGCTGTCACCTAAATCCGATCCCAGCTGTGATTTTGTTATTTTATTACCTTAATTAGGCTTTAGTATAAATAGCATCTTTTAGGGTTTTTGATACATTCATAATTCATCTATCAGACAATTAACCTAGGGAAGAGAGGCACGTAACATTGCTCTCTTATATCAATTATTCTTCATGTTTTTATCAACTATTTTTGGGTTTCTACCTTGTGATTCAATTGAGGAAACTACTTGTTGTTTTTCATCTAATAGTAATTTATCCTTATCATTATGAATTCAACTTGTGATTTTGTTCATCAAATTATGAGGGGCTAATTCCATTAGCCGGGGTTATGGGATCCATGGATTAGGGTTTGATATGATACTAGGTGTTTAACGGATTCAAAGAGTAGTGGAACATCTTGAAATTCTATTTTTTTTAACTGAAATCTAGTGGTTGCAAACATTAGGTTATGACTTAGGTTTTATTTGCTTCGAATGGAGAAATAGACTAGAGGACGTGAATTATCAACAGGGACTCGGAAGCTACCAACCTTTTGTTTAGTGATTAATGTCGTAACTAGATTAATCTACCTGAGATAACATCCTATTGGAAATAGAAAAGTTATCTAAGTTCGAGAGAAGTAGATAATAAATTGTCTGGTGAGGTTGCGAGAAAAATCAGTTAGTATAATTGTCAGGGATATTCTGTTGTTCTAATCATTTCAAGAATCTCTATCATTACCTAGTATCTTTCAATTCCCGAAACCCTTGGTTTACACAGCTCTGGTTTCCCATTTATATTGATTACAAACATTAATATTGAAGTGACAATATTACATGATACTTTCAAAACCCCCATCTTAATTTTATATTTTCGTACCATTTGTTTGAATTGAACTTGTAGCTATAGCTTCAAATTAGCTTAATCGCCACTCACATTGTTACCTGTGGATTCGACCTCGACTCCAAAGTTGGGTAAATATATTGACAACGACCGCCTTACACTAGTTTGAGGTGTAAGTTGAGCGTTATCACCCTTCTCTATCTGGTAATCATACACTCTTTCATATAATATGGCAGAAAAATGCAGAAATATAAAAGAATACACAATCATGGTCATGCTCTAAAATAAATATATCAATACTAAAGAAGACCCATCAACATCTTAACAATATTTGTTTCTGTCTGCGAAATCTCTAATACATAGGAAATGAACAAACTGTCTAAATCTGGGACAAGACCCCCTATGGAACCAAAAGAAAATAAATAACACAGTCTAAAGTAAACAGGCCTTCTAGAATAAAGAAGGCTTACCACTGCACAGTCCGCTTCTGTCTGAAAACTCTACTACTTAGCCGGACCTCTAGACTGAACCTCAGACACTAAGAGGTAGGGGGTCAATACAATTTTACTGGTATGCAAAGTAAATCCAAAATAATAATTTTTATTCAACATAGGTGAGAGCAATTTAAAAATAGTTCATACATATAAATATGATTAGAAAACACATAGACATATTTAAAAAACGTCTGAACAATTATTTGAACTCTATGACACTCTTTGTTTTACTTCTATGTTAGGTGGTATACCCTACAACTCTGAACCTCCATGGGCTATATGGAATCTTCACTTAACTCGGAAGCCAAGCCCCCAACCCGAGTTTGCCGAAAGGGCTGGAGTCTCTGTCTCTGTACACCACAGGGAACTAGGCCAGCATAAAATCCCTTGTGGGAAAATACTGAACTCGTATCGGCAAAACACGGTTTTGGGCTAAGAGTCACTTGAACTCAAGCCTTCTTCGGGCAACCACCTAACCCTCTTTGTGCCCATTTTTAACTCTTTTAAATATGGATTCTCTAAAATCAAACTTTGAAAACTATTCTTCTGTTATGGCATACACTTATATGGTATCATCATACCATTGACTTACAAGTCACATCTCTGAGCCGTTATTAGCATATTAAAATTTTTATTTTCAAAACATAAGTTTGGGATCACCATATCAATAAATCAGTTCAAAGAACTCTTTCTTTAAATTCATGTAAACACATGCAAGAAGCTCTTTTTATCAACATTTCAAATACACAAGGTGGTGATGTCAAAGTTCTCAATCACATGCAATGCTTTCACTTTAACACAAGAACATAATTATATCAAGAAACTCCCTCTCATCGTCTCTAAATCATGCTCAAATGCTATGATATTGACAAAACTATTTTCAAACCATAAATCATTCATTTCAAACCATTCATAATAAGATCGTAAACTTAAATTCATCACAAAAGAGGAATTTCATAATTTGTTCTCTCAAACAATCTTCAATCTAATTTTTCATACATATACGTATGAGTGTAAATCAATTTAAGAATGAAAGGACTAAAGGTCAAAACAACAATATCCCAAAAACATTCACGATGCATAATTAAGATCATGATGTAATGCTCGTGCTTTTTCTTAGCTTGAAAATCATCTCAAGGATGTTAGAACTTTATTTGAAATTATAATTCATTATTATACATGTTTTATTTCCATAATATTTACTTCCTATCACATTGGATATTAAATAACATTTCCATCGATATATAATTCGCCCAAATCCGACACCCGGGCAAAGAGTTAGAGCATTTTTGGTGAGACAGTGTTTGACCTGAGCCTTCAGCGCATCGCGGAGATAGATCAAATGGTAATTGTAAAATTCCAGTGTTACTCCGCAATACTGGCATGTTGAGCCAAACTTCCAGGTCATAGACAAGGTGGCAACATGATAGCTCCACGTCGCACCACCGTGTAGTTTCCCAATACTCAATTTCCAGTGACACGGCGCAATAGCGGCGCGTCGCGCCAAGGTCCCAACTTGGGAAATTTTACTAAAACTTTAATGACATGTTCTGGGTTAAAAGGGTCAACTTCCTACCCCTATATAATCCCTTTAACACGTGATTCTACCACTTTTCACCCAAAACATATTAGTTTGTCTCAAGTTTATCTCAAGAACAAATTAGGGTTTCTATGGGGGATTCAAATTCAGGAAGGTTTCACCATCAATCTTCATGAAATCACGATCTAAGGTATGCATAGTGTTCATTCATGGACTCCTTTCATCCATGAAGTCTAAGAATCCTTTTTAACTACAAGTTATGAATTTTCTTCATGTTTTCATGCTTTGTATCTTCTATTTCATGTTGATAAATAAGGAATTGATTTCTATTCCATGATTTGATGATAAATTCCATGTGGGTTGATTAGTATAGATAAAGACTTATGAAATCTCATGACTAAAATCCTTGTATGATTGAATTGGAGTTGAAGCATGATGTTTAATTGTTGTATGATGTGCTTTACATGTACTATGCCTAAAATATGTTTGATTAAATGCCTAGATGAAGGAAAATTGTCTAACTAGCACGATATCATGAAATACCCATGAATGTACAAGTTTATTCCTATTACATGTTTGACGAAAGTTCTCCTATGAATGTAGTATGCATTATGATGAAAGTCAAGACTTCAAGTAAATCATGCTATGTCAGTTTCCTTCTATCGAGTCCTGAGGGTACTTATACCCGAAATTAGTTTTGTACCTAGAGCCATGTCATGTTTTTCACGATACTCTCAGTCAATCTATGAACTCTTAGACTTCAGATAGTTTTATGACTTAGAAAAAATCTCCATGATCTCATGACTCAGTCAGTTGTCAAATATTAGTAGTATTTCGTCAGCCACGGAAATTCAGTAACTTAGTCCATGTTTAGTTCAGTTCAGTAAATCATGTTCAGTGTCCATTCAGATGGGAATAGGAATTAGAACCGAGTGAACCAAAGGATGGGGACTCACCTGTTATACGAGGGTATGATTCCTAGAAGCAATTCTTGTGTTCTAGAACTATGTAGCCAGCATAGGTTGAGACATCATATCCTGTTATATGAGGGTAGATGAGGTAGTTTAAACTATTATGTGAGGGTTCCCACCATTTTCTCTAAAGTTTCCTGTTATATGAGGGTTACTCACATGTTGTCCTCACCAGTGGCGCGGTATTGACACCCTTCCAATTTGGGCATAGATTGGACCCCAGCTCAGCTATCATAGCACCTTTGGGACATGTCAGTTAGATACTACTTCCCACAATTTCATGTTACAAAATCAGGACTAACAGATATAGTCAATTAGTGTCAGTAATAGACCTCAGATAGTTTTTTAGATTTTAGGACAGTCAGATACAGTCAACTCAGTTATAGTACGGAACTTAGATAGTTCTATCAGATTCAGGACTATCATCTACAGTCACCCATATTATCAGTTATACTCAGATACAGTCATTCATATTGTCTGTCATGTCATGTTATCAGTATTTATATTCAGTAAATCATGATATCACGTTGTCAGTTACAGTTATGTAATGATGTATGCATTCTCGCGTTCATGTTAGATAGATAGTTATCATTATTCATGCATATGAACCATTTCTTATAGCTACCTCATATGTGTACTCAGTACATATGTACTGACGCATTTGCCCTATGGTGCTTTCTTTTTATATTACACCATAGGTTTAGAGACACGAGTTCCAGATCAGCAGTAGATTCCAGTTTTAGCAGTCAGAGTGGAAGTGAGTCCTCATCTTTTGGGGAAAAAAATATTTTCTACTATCTCATTGATTACCTTATTAGTTGGAGTTATTTGGGGACATGTCCCATCAACTTCTTATTCATATTCTTCAGATAGTAGAGGCTTTCGGACTAGATGCAGACTGGATACAGACTATCATGTTTTAGACTTTAGTTTTGTTTTGGGTATTCTATTACCCCACATAAATGTTACGTTATTCAGTTATGTTCAGTATTGAACCTTATGGCCTTTCAGTGCATGTTTCTGCATTATTAAGTTATCTTATGAAGTATACAGGTACAGATATCAGTCATGGGTAAGCTTGTGTTCCTTCGGGATTATGAGTACCGTGTAGCATTTTAGTTCAGCAAATCGGGTCGTTACAAACTTGGTATCAGAGCCTAAGGTTTAATAGAGTCCTAGGAAGTCTAAAAGACACATCTAGTAAAGTCTTGTGCATGGGTGTGTTGCGCCCCACATTTATGTTCAAGAGATGATGAGATGTTTAAGAACAGTTTCCTTCCTTTCAATTTCATGTCGTGCCAGTGAGCATAATCACAAGTCAGTCTCTCAGTCTAATCCACTTCTTCTCTTTATTTCACAGCATGCCTCCTAAGAGAAGAAATCAGTCATCCCCTTAACCCGAAGAACCTTTGGGCGATCATGTTTCACATGCAGAGTTTAGGATTGTATTTACCACTCTTGCTCAATAATTCGCTACTCATAATGAATGGACAACGTTGTTCCATCCAACCTAGTGGCCAACTCAGCTGTAGAGAGGATTCGGGAATTCACCCAAATTAATCCTCCAACCTTCCTTGGGTCTAAGGTAGATGAAGACCCTCAGGAATTCTTAGATCAAGTTCAAAAAGTGACAGACCCCATGGGGGTGACTACTGTTGAAAGTGCTGAGCTAGATGCATACCAGTTGCAGTATGTGGATCATGCTTGGTTCAAATAGTAGAAGTTTGAAAGATCAGATGATGCATGTCCTATAGAGTGGGAGAAGTTTCTTACTGCATTCTTAGACAAATCCATTCCCTAAGAGCTCAGAGAAGCCAAGGTGTTAGAGTTCATCAACCTCAGGCAGGGCAATATGACAGTGAAAGAGTATTTTTTTAAGTTTACTTAATTATCCAGGTATGCCCCTCATGTGGTTGCATACAGTAGATCCATGATGAGTAAGTTCACTTCAGGGGTGAACGACAGTGTGGTTAATGAGCGCAGTTTTGCCATGCTAAATGGTAGCTAAACTTATGAATCAAGCTCAGCAGATAGAAGAGCAAAAAATTAAGTAGAGGGAAAAGCAGAATAAGAGAGCGAAGATAGGTAGTTACAACTTTGCACAGCCTAAGTTAAAAGGGAGGAAACCATTCCCAGTTTCATCCTAAGTCATCAGTTCTATCTCCCTCTACAGCCAGTGCTCCAGTTCCTTAGTTCATAGAGGGTAACAAAGATAGAGCGCCAGGCTCTAAGACCCAGGGCAGTGTTTGTAGTGCCCGCACCTATCCTCTTTTCATACTTGCGGTAAGCACCATTAGGTTGTGTGTAGAACAGGTAGTGGCATTTGATTTGGTTATGGCAAGCCAGGCCATAGAGTTAGAGACTTTCCACAGCCAGGTCCTCAGGGTCAAAATAATCGCTCCTCAGTTTAGTCTGGTTGCCCAAATCAGCAAGGTACCACTTCCAGTTCTACTAGCGGGCAACGCAAAAATTGTCTCTACGCTGTTCAAACTCGACAGGATCAGGAAAATTCTCCTGATGTAGTTACTGGAGCATTACAGATCTTTTGTGTGCATATTTACGCTTTGCTAGATCCAGGAGCTTCCTTGTCTTTCATTACTCCTTATAGAGCAGTTGATTTCAGAATCAGTCCCAAAATTATAGCAGAGCCATTTTCAGTGTCTACCCCAGTAGGTAAAACCATCATAGCTCGGCGGGTATACAAGAACTGCCCAGTTATGATATTTCAGAAAGTCATGTCAGCAGATTTAGTTGAGTTAGAGATGACTGATTTTGATGTCATTCTCAGCATGGATTGGATTCATTCCTTCTATACCAAAGTCAACTGCAGAAATAGAATAGTTATGTTTTAGTTCCCTAATGAACCCGTCCTAGAGTGGAAGGGTAGTGTATCCGTTTTTAAGGGTTAACTTATTTCCTACCTTGGGGCTAGGAAAATGATATCTAAGGGGTGTGTTTATCATATAGTTCATGTTAGAGATTCCAGTACCGAGGCTCCCAGTATCGAATTAGTCCTAGTAGTGAATGAATATTCAGATGTCTTTCCCGAAGATCTTCTAGGAATTTCTTTGAAAAGGGAAATAGAGTTCGGTATTGATCTTATTTAAACACTCAACCTATATCTATTCCTCCATAAAGAATAGCACCATCAGAACTCAGAGAACTGAAAGAATAGTTGAAGCATCTCTTAGATAAGGGGTTTATCAGACCCAGCATTTCCCCATGGGGCACACCAGTCTTATTCGTGCATAAGAAAGATGGTTCACTCAGAATGTGTATAGATTACCGTCAAATCAATAAGGTTACGGTCAAGAACAAGTATCCTCTTCCCATAATCAATGACTTGTTTGACCAACTTCAAGGTGTCAGTTATTTCTCTAAGATAGACCTCAGATCCAGCTATCATCAGCTCATAGTTAGAGAATGTGAAATCTCGAAAATAGCTTTCCATATGCGGTATGGTCACTTAAAATTTCTAGTCATGTCATTTGGTCTTACCAATACCCCATCCACTTTCATGGACTTGATGAACCATGTGTTCAAGCAGTACTTGGACATATTCATCACAGTCTTAATAGATGATATTCTAGTTTATTTTCGAACTAAGCGAGATTATGCAGACTATCTCAGAATAGCACTTCAGACTCTCAGAGATCATTCTCCAAATTCAGTAAGTGCAAATTTTGGCTAAGGTCATTAGAATTCCTTAATCATATAATTTCTTGTAATGGTATTAGAGTAGACCCTCAAAATACCAAAGAAGTAAGGAACTAGACTAGCGTTGTTTCTCCATCAGATATCAGGAGTTTATTGGGTTTGGATGGGTATTACAGATGGTTTGTTGAGGGATTTTTTTCTATTACATCTCCTATGTCCAGATTGACTCAGAAGAAGGTTAAGTTCCCGTGGTCAGATCCTTGCAAGAAGAGTTTTCAGGAATTGAAGACTCGACTCACCTCAGCTCCAGTTCTATCTCTTCCAGATGGTTCAGATGGTTTCATAGTGTATTGTGATGCATCCAGAGTAGGTTTGGATTGTGTCCTCATGCATCATGGTAAGGTCATAACCTATGCCTCCAGACAGCTTAAACACCATGAGAGGAATTATCCTAGTCATGATTTTGAGTTAGTAGCCGTAGTATTTTCCTTAAAGATTTGGAGGCATTATCTCTACTGAGTTCATATAGACGTATTTACAAATCAAAGAGCCTTCAGTATGTCTTTTCTCAAAAATATCTCAGTTTTCGTCAGAGAAGGTGGTTAGAGCTCTTAAAATATTATGACATTAGTGTTCTCTATCATCCGGGCAAGGTCAACATAGTGGCCGACGCTCTCAATAGACTATCCATGGGTAGTATTTCTCATTTTGATGATAGTAAGAAGAAGTTAGTCCATGAAGTCCACCATCTTGCCAGACTAGGTGTTTGCTTAGTCGACTCTTCAGAGGGCGAAGTATGTGTTCAGAGTAGTTCAGAATCATCTCTAGTTTCTGAAATACTCTGAACACATACACCGCCCTTTAACCTGTCAACTTTCTACCCATATATAATCCCTTTAACATGTGATTCATCCACTTTTCACCCAAAACATATTAGTTTCTCTCAAGTTTATCTCAAGAACAAACTAGAATTTTTATTGGGGATTCAAATTCAGGAAGGTTTCACCATCAATCTTCACAAAATCATGATCTAAGGTATGCATAGTGTTCATTCATGGACTCCTTTCATCCATGAAGTCCAAGAATCCTTTTTAACTATAAGTTATTGATTTTCTAACTGTTTTCATGCTTTGTATGTCCTATTTCATTTTGATAAATGACCAATTGATTTCTATTCCATGATTTGATGATAAATTCCATGTGGGTTGATTAGTATAGATAAAGACTTATGAAATATCAAGACTAAAATCCTTGTATGTTGGAATTGGAATTGAAGCATGATGTTTAGTTGTTGTATGATGTGCTTTACATATACTATGCCTACAATATGTTTCATTAAATTGCTAGATGAAGGAAAATTTTCTAACCAGCATGATATCATGAAATCCCCATGTATGTAAAAGTTTATGCCTATTACATGTTTGATGAAAGGCTCCTATGAATGTAGTATATATTATGATGTTAGTCAAGTCTTCAAGTAAATCATGCTATGTCAGTTTTCTTCTATCGAGTCTTGGGGGTACTTGTACGCAAAATATTATTTGTGTGCCTAGATCCATGTCATGTTTTTCACGATACTCTCAGTCAACCTACAAACTCTTAGACTTTAGATAGTCTTATAACTCAGTATCAATCTCTATGATCTCATGACTCAGTTAGTTTCCAGATAACAGTAGTATTCTATAAGCCACGGAAATTCAGTAACTCAGTCCATGTTCAGTTCAGTTCACTAAATCATGTTCAGTGTCAATTCAAATGGGAGTAGGAATTAGCACCGAGTGAACCCAAGGATGGGGACTCACCTGTTATACAAGGGTGTGATTCCTAGAAGCAATCCTTGCGATCCAGAACTATATAGCTAGCATAGGTTGAGACATCGTAGCCTAATATAAGAAGGTAGATGAGGTGGATTAACCTATTATGTTAGGGTTTCCACCATTCTCGCTTGAGTTACCTATTATATGAGGGTTACTCACATGTTGTGCTTACCAATGGTGCGGTATTGACACTCTTCCAATCAGGGCATAGATTGGACCCCATCTCAGCTATCATATCACCTTTGGGGCATATCGGTTAGATACTACTTCCCACAGTTTCATGTTGCAGAATCAAGACTAATAGATACAGTCAATCAGTATCAGTAATAGAACTCAGATAGTTCATTATATTTCAGGATTGCCAGATACAATCAACTCAGTTACATTACGAAACTCAGATAGTTCTATTAGATTCAGGACTGTCAGCTACAGTCACCCACATTATCATTTATACTCAGATACAGTCATCCATGTTGTCAGTCATGTCATGTTATCAATATTCAGATTCAGTAAATCACGATATCACATTGTCAGTTACAGTTACATAATTATGTATGCATTCTCACTCTCATGTTAGATAGTTAGTTAGCATTATTCGTGCATGTGAACCATTGCATATATCCTACCTCATATGTATACTCGGTACATATATTCTGACCCATTCACGCTATGGTGCTTTTTTTTATGGTACACCATAGGTTCAGAGACACAAGTTCCAGATCAGCAGCAGATTCCAATTTCAGCAGTCAGAGTAGAAGTGCGTCCTCATCCTTTGAGAACAAAATAGATCTCATTGATCAGCTTATTACTTGGAGTTAGTTGGGGACATATCCCATCAAATCCTTATTCAGATTCTTTAGACAACAGAGGCTTTCCGACTTGATTCATACTAGATACAGACTATCATGTTTTAGACTTTAGTTTTGTTTTGGATATTCTATTACCCCACACAGATGTTACGTTATTCAGTTATGTTCAGTATTGAATCTTATGGCCTTTCAGTGCATGTTTTTGCATTATTAAGTTATCTTATGCAGTATACAGGTACAGATATTAGTCATGGGTTAGCTTGTGGTCCTTCGAGGTCATGAGCACTGTGTAGCATTCCAGATTAGAAAATCGGGTCATTACACATGGATTCCAAAACCCCTTTCTAAATTCATGTTTGATAACCTTTAAATCATTTTTTAATATTTCAACAAACCCATGTAGTTTAGGATAAACCTCACGTACCTTAGATCATTTAGGAGAAAGATCGAAACCCGGATCTTGATCCGTTTCTTGAAATCTTAAACTTAAGATCTTGATTCTTGATCTTGAGAGAAAGGATTAGGGTTTGGATTTTGAGAGGATTAGAGTAAAATAAGCAATTTTGGCTTCTTGGGAATGAAATTCTATGTTATAGAATGATTTTGGGAGAGGAGAAATGACCACGGTTCCCCTAGACCCATTAGAAACTGAAATAATGCATAAAACAGCCTTATATCTGCGTCTGGTTTTGTGTCGATGCTATCTCGACGTGACTCGTCTTGATCGCGTTGGCTTACTACCTCACACGGAAAAAGCCATAATTTTTTCTCGGTCATTGGATTTTGACGAAATTGGTATCATTGGAAAGCTAATTCAATTGTATACAATTTGGTGGGTCTTGAGCTAAAAAATTCTATGTGTATAAAGAGTTATTCACATTCAAAGTAGACCTTTGTAGAATCAAATATACAATTTTGGATGAATGAAAGGTTCTTAGCTCAACTTTGCTTTAGGACATTTCTATGAATATTTTTCACCTCATAATCACTTCATATACTAGGTGAAATATCATGACACATGAATCTAAGAATAAACCATGGAATTAGAGCTTACGCACGTAGGAACGACAATTTAATTTCTAGCTCAAAAATGCAGGGTGTTATATAGATAGTATGATTTAAAGAGAGAATACAAGTACAACTTTTAGAACTAAATGTTATGGCTCATGAGATTTATAAAGTGTATTTTACTCCTTATTCCTACTTATTTCAGTATTTCAGATATTCCAACTTATGTGACTCATTTACATTTAGCATGCATTGTTTTATAAATGATGATTATGAGATGATGTTTTACTTATGCATTCACTTCCATATACTCAGTACATCCTCAAAGTACTGTGAGTAGTAATCTTACCATAAATTGTGTTTTCTAACTTGCATATTTTTTACTTTATTTTGATGAAACATTGAGTTATGAAATTCTTTTAAATTTTATGTGGGGCAAGTCTTTTGCTTGATATGATATTGAAATGGTTATTTAAGATATGATATTATTATGGTGAATATTTTCACTTACATCAGAAATAACTATTTTTGACACGTGTTTTATTCAAGTTTACAAGTAGCATGATTTGATATGAATTTTATATGCTATGTACTATTCGGAAAAGGCCTCATATGAATATCTATTGTTTACAAAGAAAGTATAAATAGGAGTAGACATCGATTTGAATCATGTAGCTAACTGCAGGACTGTTAGACCTAGTGTACCTTGTATTTACTAATGATGGTTACATCCCTCACTAGTGGAAAGGTAGAAATAGCAATCTCCCTCGAGCAGGGACCTACTGATATGATATTTGACTCCTTTATGAGGGGTCCAGTGTTATGGGCTATTCTTGATGAAGAATGCCACTGATTACATGATTCATTCTTGGAAACTCCCAAATATATTATATTTGATATGATTTAGTATTTATTGAGTTTATTACTAAACTATTGGTTCACTTGGCTTACATGAAACAATGATATTGTTTATTGTTACTGTTTTCTAAAGAGAATTTATTTCAAGATTTTTTTTGACTTGCCCTCATTAAAACGGTTGTGGTTAAGTGTTATTACTCACTGAGATAGCATCTCACTCCTCGCTATTATTTTTAAAGAGAACACATGTGATGATGAGGATTTCGTTAGCTAGAGATCTCAAGGTAACATATTCCTAGTGAGCCCCGCATTTTTTTGCATGGGCAGAGTTTATTTATTTGTTATGTTCTATTTCTTAAAAACTCTTAAAGTCGCTCCATAGTCACGTCTTTAGATTTTTGAGTATTCTTTCATTATTTTGGACTTATGGAGTATTGAACTTTCTCTCATGACTTTTGAGATGGATTTCGTGTTATTATTTGGTGGTGTTGGTGACTTATTGAGAGTTTGCAGTGGATTTTGTTGGTTTTATTGATGTGTTGGTTGTGCTGCTGTTGAATTGAGACAGGAAATTTTCTTGATAGGCCCAAAAATATGGGGAAACTCTGCCCGATTTTCTGTAGAATTCTGATGAGGCTTGTTTTGGAGTTCTAACCTCCTTAGCACCGGTCATGATCCTATTTTGGGTCGTGATAATTTTCATAATTAAGAATTGGAGGCATTACTTTTATGGTGTTCATTGTGAGATATTCACTGATCAACATAGTCATTTGTAAATCATGACTCAGAGATAGTTTAGTATGAAATATCGCTAGTAAATGTTGATGTTGAAGGACTATGACATATGTATTATATATTATCCAGGAAAAGTAAATGTGGTAGTAGATGCCTTGAGTTAGAAGGTAGCTAGTATGGTTAGCTTTTTCTTTATTTAAGTTTTGAAGTGATCATTGGCTTTAGAAATTTAGTCCTTACCCAACTTAATAGTTGTCTTGATATTTTAGACTCCAGGAGGATTCTTACCAGTGTTAAGGCTAGTTGTAGTTTGTTTGAAAAAATTTGAACTCGCTAGTTTAAGGAGGGTAGATGTTGTAGTAATCGTGATACATGCTGAAAGGTGACATTTTAAGAATATTTTGAGATTTGATGGTCATGTTTGTGTTCCCAAGTTCAGAAACTTGATTTATTTTATTATTTAAGAGTTTCATCACTTAGGATATTCTATTTACCCTGGGACAACTAAGATGTAAAAATATTAAAAGAAACATTACACGTGCAGTGGTATATTGAAGGATATAGAACACTTTGTGGCTCAATATTCATATTGTCAGCTGGTTAAGGCTGAGCATCAAAGATCTGGTGCTTTACTTTAAAGGCTGTCCATTCCTAAGTATAAGTGTTAATGGGTTACTAGGAATTTCGTGAATGGATTTTCTCACCTTTCTCGTGGTTCTGACAACACATAAGTCATCATAGATCATTTGAACAAGTTAGATTTTTGCATTCCTATTCAAATTTTATCTTGTACCAAGAGGTTAGCCCATATTTATGCCTGATAGATTATTCGCCTTCATGGAGTACCAAAGTCTATTATCTAATAGGGGCTTAGAATCACTTCTAGATTTTGGAGGATATTTCAGGAGGAATTGGGTACTCAGGTGGATCTTAGCACCAATTTACACCATCAAACTAATGGTCAGTCAATGTGAACCATTAAGGAATTATAGGACATGCTTTGAGCATATGTTATTATCTTTGTATCTTAGTGAGAGCGAAATTTATCCTTAGCAGAGTTGCTTATAATAATAGCTACCAATTGAGTATTAAGATGGCATCTATTTTATGTGTTATATGGTTGGTATTGTCCATCTCTAATTAGTTTTTTTAAGACATTTGAGAATAACTTCTACATACCAACTTGCTCCGTGAGTCTTTGGTTAAAGTTTTGTTAATTCGGGATATGTTATGTGAAACCTACAGTTGAAAAATAAAAATTCACATTATAGGCTTTGCACTTTGAGGTTTGGAGTGGGTGATTAGGTTTTCCTTCGACTGTCACCCATTATTGGTGTGATGAGATTCATAAAGAGGACCCAGATCAACCCTAGGTACATAGGGACATTTGAGATAGTTTAGACTATTTTGGGGGTGGGTTAGCTTATGAGTCTTTTTTTCATTAAGTTTCAACTTTTCTATGGTGTCACTGTACATATTTAATGAGTCTCACATGCTTATTTAGAACATGGTTAAGTTAGAAGGGATGTTGACCTTTGCGGAGGAGCTAAACTTCATATTAGCTGGGGAACTCAGATGGAAACGCTCTAGAGGGATTTTAGTTAAGGTTTAGTGGAGCAATCATCTAGTCGACTAGGCTACATGAGTGTTGATAGTGGATGTGGGGATAGTATTCCCACCTATTTGAGCCTTCAATTACATCTTGGTAGTTTACTTCTGCAAAGTGAAAGTCCTTTTAGTAGTTGATATTGTAATGACCATCTAGGTGATTACTAGCTCTTTAGTGTTTTTTCGATATTTTGAGTATTTCTATAGCTGCCTAGTCACTTATGACTTGTTCATACCGATAGTGTTCGCCAAACAATTTATTTGGATTAAAGAGCAAATTTCCTTTTTTGCAACATTCACTATTGAGAATTAGGCATCAGATCTAAACTATAGTCAAACGGTATTGGATGCCAATCCTGACAGTTTTGTTAGCTCTAAAATGCCGGTTTTAGTCTCTAGGGACACTTGGTTTACGTCCCACGACTTTCAGATTCATTTTGAGCATTTGAATAAACTTTTGATATTTTATTTTTTTTTTGTAAATTTTTCTTTATTTATCCACAAAGAGCTATACAAGAGGGGGGCATAAACCTGACTTCAGAATGTAACAACATATTGGAATGAGACAAATAATTGACAATAAACCAGTGTGTTATACTAAAAACATGGTTATGTTTATTCCCAAATGTTGTATTATACTATGGTAGATCATAAGGCTTGTTCACCGTCCTTCTTCTGAATCTTGGCATGTTTACTTTTTCAAGCTGATAATAACCTGCTATAGTTGATGGTAATTGATGGTTATGAAAATAATGTTGTGGTTTCTCAAATTGATGGCTCACTTTTGACAATGCATCTGCTACAAAGTTAGCTTCTCCGTATACATGTCTGTAAATACACAGCTAAAATTATGAAATGGTCTTTAGTAAAGACTCCGCAAGAGGTTGTAGTTGCCATGGAATGTCCATTAGGTTCCTTATCCATCTGATTAGTAATTCAGAATCCACCTCCAGTATTACCTGTTGAATACCATTTTTCAAACACCAAGTAAGACCCCTTATAACAGCCTCCACTTCAGCTTGATTATTAGAACCATGTCCCAAAGGAGTAGCATAATCATAAATAATATCACCATTATGATCTGTAATAACTCTCCCTGCACCAATTCTTCTAGGGTTATTTAAAGTATTACCATCCAAGTTCAATTTAACTATTGGAGCTGGTGGTTTAATCCAATAAACAGTGATAACTCTGGTCCCTTGTCGACACTTATCCACATAAGCTAGCAGGTTGAACCATCCAGTATGCCAGTGAATGTAAGGGAATGTATTATATAGAAGGACGAAGATGTCTTTGTATATAAGAAATTGAACTTTGGCTAACTGGGGTTTTTTACCACCATATTTAACAGCACATCTGTTTTTTCATAGATTCCAATAAATGAAAATCAGAAGAACCTGAAGCACCAGTGTATGAGCTCTATTAACTGCTCTCATTCTCCACTATTTCAGTACCAAGTTTTTTATAGGTGCAGGAACATGTGGAATTCCCATAGACGATGAGAAGTACCTCCAAATATGGTTTGCAAAGGGACCTTTAACAAAAGTGTGGGGAATATTGTCCCAACCTGACCGAGAACAACACCCACACCTTACAGGGTATATACCAAAGAGACAGAGCCTATTATTGGTAAGGAGTTTCATTCTTAGGGTTCTCCATATAAGAAAAGAGCATTTGAATGGAATCATGGTGTGCCAGATATGACTATTCAGGATTGTCCTCTCCCTGTGTTCTCTAATCAGCTCCTAAGCATATGAACAACTGAACTCACCACTTGAAAGAGCTTTAACAAAAAATGAAAATATATGTATTAATGAAGATAGTAGTAGAAGGATATTACAGTAAATATTATACGCCTATGATAGATACAGGAGCAGAAGCTAATTTATGTAGATATAATTGCTTACCAGAAAGTAAATGGGATAAATTAAAAACACCAATAATAGTTAAAGGATTTAATAACGAAGGAAGCTTAATTACTTACAAAGCTAAGAATGTAAAAACACAAGTATGGGATAAAATATTAACAATAGAAGAAATTTATAATTATGAACTAACATCAAAAGTGTAGGGGGGTGAGGATTAGGTGCGTAGATTTAACTAGATAATAAATACGTAGGTATTTATTTTTATAATGAATATTATTGATTGGAATAATTTTCATTTTTATCTTCTTGACTTAAGATGTTTTATTAATTCATATTCTAAATTAGATATTATCGTGATTAGATTATCTAGTGTTTTAGGATCCTCGTTAGTAATATGTAATCTTTTGCATTCTAGGTATAAACTATATAGTTGAGTTTCTATTTCTTTTAATGATTTATTCTCTTCGTGAGATGTATTCATTAATTTTTTTGGTTTATTATTTTATCCTGTAGTAACTGTAGAGTTACAAATTTCTGTATAATAATTTATCCTATCTGTACTGTAGTATATATCTAGTTCTAGATTTTCTATGTCATTTATTATCTTGTGTTGTTCTTCTCGTAGTGAGTTTATTAAATTATGTAAACTATCAGATGTACTTTTTTCTAAATTTTCTAAGGTTTTTTCTATCCATATTAACTTTTCTTTTAGATCTTCCATTATTTTTTTAATTCGGTTTCTGTAATTAATTTCATTATTTAGACTATCTTGGTTTTCCCTAGTTTTTCTAATATATTCTAACATCCACAGTCTTGATCTGAATAATATCCTTCTGGGTAAATGTCTTCGTATATCTGTTCTAACGCATTTATTGTTTCAATTTCGTAATTTATTACTTCTTCTAATATTATTTTCTTAATATCTATAATTTCTATGTCTTTAAGTATATATAAGATTAAAACTTTAAGGTAGTCTAAATGATCTATTTTCTAAAATTGATATTTTATAATTGTTTGTTTTAGCCTTAGTAGTTCTTGTATATTTTTGTTAAGAGATTTTATATAAAAAAAAATTATTTTCCATGTATTTGTCTATATTTATTTTCATCTGTTTTTCTAGTAACTGTATATTTCTCATAACTTTTTCTAAAAATTCTATGTAATTTATCATGCTAAGTATTTGTAAGAGTAGTTAGGTAGGTATGGTATATAATTTACTCTATTCATGTAATATTTTCCAAATGCTTTTTCTAATATAATTTTTCTTATATCTGCAACATTTATATTTCTAAGTGCATACAAAATAAGTATCTTAAATTTATCTACCATCACATCAGATAAATAATTATTCATTTTCATAAAATTGCTTTTTTCAAAATATTCCCTTCAACCATGTTCATAACAAAATATGGTCATCTTAGATTACTATATACTAGATTATTCTTAAATAACATGTTCTTCAGTCACTATTAGCATGGTAATCTGGATATTTTCCCCTAAACAGCGCCTCCACTCTGGTTACTCCCCACCACGGCTTCTTGCCTTATTGGTTTCACCTTTAGGATGGCATAGTTCTTAGGGATTTTTCTCCGTTTCCACTTTGCTAATAAACTTCTTAACATATTATTCTTCGAATAATTCTACTATAAAGTAACTAACATGAATTTATTTTATCATACCATGATTGTTGGGAATTATGAATTTAGCTATTCATAATCATAAATAAATATACCTGTTCGGGTAGGTTTGATATTTCTGAGCTTTGTTCCTCCATAGATTTTTCCATTGAAATATACCTGTTTTTAATTAACTGAGCAAAATATTTTTTGTAGACAAGAGAGAGTTTTTTTTGTGCTTCAACGCATGAAGGTTTGCTTTTCAATGCCTTCTGCCTTCTCTATTTATAAAACAAAAGAATGTTTACATTTTTGTACACGTTTTTCTAATGTTTACAAAAAACAAATAAAAGTCATAAAGCCTACATGGCTAAAAAGTTACCTTGGGGTCTAAAAAGTCTTACAAAGATAAACTACATTTAATGTACATTAAATGCTATCCTATCTTTTTTTTTTTTTACGTAAACAATAAATTTATACAATAAGATTAAATATCTTGATATCTTGTCTTCCGTTTATTTTGTCGTATCTGTTGTATCTCCATTATTGCTCCTGATCTTATCTTTCCAGCTGGCATGCTTATCTTCATGATTCTTCTAGCTGAACTTCTGGTACAATATTATCTTCTCCATTACATTTTGAACATTGATGGTCTGGATATTTATGTCCAATTAACTTGCAATATCTGGTTAATAGTTCTTCCGAAATAAATTTTTCTTTGATAGCTCTGGCGATAGGTTTTTTCTCTGGATTGAGTAAGGTTAAAATCCATTGCCTTACGTCTTCCATATCTGTTTCTCGTAGTTCCTTTGAATTCGAGTATATTATTACATTACCTCTTGAATAATAGCTCCATATGGGATTTCTGTTGCGATAATTGTTTGCTAATTCTTGAAGAATCGTAGATAGTCCAATAATTCTTTTATTTGCATAAAAATTTGGTATCTCAATTCTAGGTATTTCTGGTTGTTGAGTAATATCTTCTGGTATAATCATATCTCGGGTCATTCTTATCTTTACAACTTGTATAGGTGATTTAACTTCATCATACAATATCTCTGCTGGTGCCGTATAAAATTTTATAAAAAATAGGTTACCTTTGGTTATTCTTTTAAAAATGTTAAATGAATCATATATTTCTGGCATAGTGGATATTTCATATCCGTCTTGGGTATATACGGTGCTAAGTAGTCCATATTCGTAACATGTTTTAACTAGACCAGGTTTGGTTTTGGGCAAAGCAATTAGCTTATTGTATCCGGTTAGCTTCTGGGTTATGTAATTTGTATGTGGTTCTTGGATGTTTATAGCTCTGGGGTTGGTATTTAACAAGGTTTGTATTTTGTAAATATTTTCCATGTATGTTCGGGTTGTATAGTTGTAGGTCTTTTTGTCTTGGTTTAGACTTTCTCGGTATGTGGTAATTTGTGGGGGTATAAACATAGGATCTTTTGGTGTATTTGGAATAAATGGTTTATCAAATAACTTGTTTAGGTTCATATTTGTAGTATTTCTCCTAACTCCTTTGCTTGTACCTGCAGAAGTAGATTGATAAATGTTATGGGTTTTATGGAGTATCCCAACGTCTCCTTCTAGCTTCTGAATTTTAATGTCTTCCGATCGACATAGCTCTGCACACTGCTGAGTTAGCTGATTTGTAGCTATAGACTTCAGTTTATCTTCATTAGTCTTTAGCTTCTCTATCTCATTACCCATACTGTCCACTTTCATTAAAAGCGTAGTTAGGGTGTTAAGTATCTTTTCTAGAGTATCTTCTTCTATTATATCAGTCTGTGTAGCTTTGTCTTGATATGTAATCTGCAATAACATTTTTGTTAGTGCTGATCACTTCTATTGTAAATGTGAAATTTAATATATTTAAAACTAGTCTCCGAATCTCTTTCGTTGTAACTGAATTTTGTATTTTCTTTGTTAGCCACCAGCGTACTTGTGTATTATCTGTTCGCACAATAAATTTATTAATATATGGCTCAAACTCTAACAAACATTTATATAATGAGCATAATTCTTTTCTATTTATTTCCCATTTTATTTTTGTTTCATTAAATGTACCTGAGTAGTATCTACAGTGGTGTTCTAATTTTTCCTCTCCATATTTATATTTAAGTACTCCTCCGTAACTACATTCACTAGCATCTGCTTCTACTATATATATAAATTTTCTATTTTCATCTGGAAATTGTAATTTTGGTAATTCTTTACAAAGTATTTTTATTTTTTGAACTTGTTTTTTATCTTCTTCATTATAGTTATATTCTATGTCCTTTTTTAGTTTTTTCTGTAGTGGTTTTAAGTTTTCTGCTAATTTTGGAATATATTTTCTTACTTGGTTTACTAATCCTAAAAATGATTGTAATTTCTTTTTCGTATCTAATTCTTCTTTCGAATTTATTATTTTTTGTACTATATGTTGTTGCATTTTTACTCCACTTTTATCTATTTGTATTCCTAAAAATTCTATCTGATTTTTCATAATTTCAGCTTTCTTTTTACTTAAACTTATTCCCGATTTTTCTATTGTATCCGTAAATTGTTCCAATAATTTTAAATGTTCTTCTTTGGTCTTTGTATATAATAGTATATCGTCTATATATACTATACAATTAGGTAGTTGTTTAAAATAACTATCCATAAAATGTTGATATCTACCTAGTGCATTTTTATATCCAAATGGTAATACATTCCATTCATAAAATCCTTGTGGTACCGTAAATGCGGTTAATTCTTTAGATTCTTCTTCTAACTTTAGATGGTAAAATCCTGATTTGCAATCAAATTTACTAAAATAATTATATCCTTGTATCTGTCTTATTTTTAATATCTTATTTGGTATTGGGTAATTATAAGTTATTGTTTTTGCATTTAAATTTCTATAATCAATAATCATTCTACTTTTTCCTCTTTTTTGTTCACTATGTTTATAAATGCTGGGCTATTATGTTTACTATTACTTTTTTGTATATATT
Organism: Capsicum pubescens; assembly: GCA_030864215.1. NCBI lineage: Eukaryota > Viridiplantae > Streptophyta > Magnoliopsida > Solanales > Solanaceae > Capsicum > Capsicum pubescens. The sequence goes on along the minus strand of CM061543.1, from coordinate 276,987,581 downwards.
GTTTTTCTAATAATTCATCTATATGCATTTTAAATTCTTTTAAATCATTAAAATTATATGTTAATGGTTTCTGGGTTATTATGTTGTTTTTGTCTATTAATTCAATTTTTATAATGGTTTTATGTTTTTCCCATCCTTTTAATGGATCTTCACTATATAATTGTTCTAATTTTCTGTTAACTATTTCTATCTTATTTATTGAAAATATAGTTATTTCTGTTTTATTTATCGAAAATACGACTAGTTCTATTGTATCTTCAGTATTTTTTATATTTTCTAACTTCTGTGTAATTTTTTCACTTCCTATTATCCAATCAGTTTTCTTTCTAATTTTATTATTAACTCTTTTTGCTCTTACTTTCTGTTTACATGGTGTTGTAAACCACCAATCTGTTCTAGTTATTATATGTGGGTATAATTTATCTAGAAACGACATTCCTAAAAGTATATCTTTTGATGTTAGTTCATAATTATAAATTTCTTCTATTGTTAATATTTTATCCCATACTTGTGTTTTTACATTCTTAGCTTTGTAAGTAATTAAGCTTCCTTCGTTATTAAATCCTTTAACTATTATTGGTGTTTTTAATTTATCCCATTTACTTTCTGGTAAGCAATTATATCTAAATAAATTAGCTTCTGCTCCTGTATCTATCATAGGCGTATAATATCTACTGTAATATCCTTCTACTACTATCTTCATTAATACATATATTTTCATTTTATGTTAAAGTTCTTCTTAAGAATAATTTTTCTCTGTTATATGTTATAGTTAATTGTGTATGTTTTATATTATATGGTTTTACTTGTTCTAACCATTTTATTCCTAATATTATATCTGTTTTTTGCATTTCTTCTTTTATTTCAAATTCTATTTTTATTTTTCTTATTCCTATTATTTTATGTTTTGTTGTTAATACATATAAATTTTTGCATCTTGCTGTAAATATTTTACTTCCTGGGGTTAATTCTATTCCTGATATCTTCCAATATAATACTAGTGATTTATCTATATTTCTATCCGTTACTGCTACTGAATAATTCACACTTATTATAAATTTAAATTTTTGGTATATTAAATTTCCTTTTATGGCAGTTATTATACTTTTTTCTATAGGTTTTATAATTCTATCATCTGCTAAATATAATTCTATTGGTGTATCTATTCCTTCTCTAAAACATGCTTTTATTAATATTTCTGTACCTCCAAGGTGTACGTATTTTATTGTGTCTCAAATTTTTATATCGTTTATCTCTTTATTAATTATTCTTTTTGTTACTAGTGGTATACTAGCTTTACCTTTTGCATATCTACAGTCTATTACATATTCCTTTTGGCTTACTACATAATATTCTTCCTTTTTTCTAGTAAATATATTTTTTATTGTTGGTATTTTAAATATTTTTTCTACACTTAAGTCTAACTCTTTTCCTTTTATTTCATCAAATACATTGTTATCAAATATTATTTTTCGGTCTGTTCCTTCGTCATTTAAATATTCTTCTTTTGTTAATATTTTTATATCTTCTTCAGTCATTTAATTCGTCTAATTCACTATCTATTTCGTTATCTGTTTCATTCTCTGAAATTTCATATATACTGTCTTCACTTTCTAATTCGTAATCTATGTAATCTATCTGCATATATTCTGTGTTTTCTATTTTTATTTCTGATATTTGTTTATTTTTTGGGTTTTTAGGTAATTTACAATCTCTAGCTAAATGTCCTATTTTTCCGCAATTATAACAAGTACATTCCTTTATAGATTTCTTTTTCCTATATGGTCTTTTATGTTTATAGTTTTTTACATAATATCTTTTTCTTGGTTTCTTATACTTATATTTTGATTTTTTGTATTTCTTATATTTCTTATGTCTTTTTCTTTTCTTATAATATCTTTCTTCGCATCCAAATTGAGGTGCTATCTTGTCTTTGCAACATGCTAAATTTCTTATTAATGTTTTTTCCATTTTTATTTCTTCTCTGTATTTTTCACATAGGTTTCTATACCATTGTTGTAAAAATTTTATTCTTGCTCCTAGAGTATCTACTATTTTTGTTTCATCCCAACTTTTTATTATTTTTGAACTAAATGGTTCAGGTAATTTATTAAAATATAATTTTCTTATTTCTTTACTTTCTTCTATATTATATGCTTCTTTATAATAATATTCTTTAAATGCGCAAGTATATTCATCTATGTAGCACATATTACATATTGCTAATTTTAACATTAAATTCCTATTTATATCTTTCTCTTCATTTTGTTCTTCTTTTGTTGTTGTCATGCTACTAAATTCGTCTTTTATAGCTGTTTCATATTTTTTTAATAATTCTATAGGTGTTAATATTGTTCCTTCTGTAGGTTTGTCAGTTCTTAATATTCTTTTACTATTTTCAGTTAGATTTAAAAACCATAATTTCACTGTTCCTATTAGTGTTCTTTCTATATATTCTGGTGCATCTATTATACTTATATTATTATCTAATAATTGTTTTGTCATATATCCTATCCATAATTGTATCATTTTTTCTGTATCTATTACACAATCTAAGTCTAAAAAGTTATAATTTTTATTAACTATTTGTTTTGGTGTCCATTTGTCATATTCATTCTTTAGATTATATCTTTTAAACTTATTCTTATAATATGTAGGTTTCTTTATTTCTGATGTACTAGGTATTATATTTTGATCTTCTTTTTTATCAAGAGTATTTATTTCTGTGTTGATATTTTCTAAGTTTTCTTCATTAATTACTTCTTGTTTTTCATTGATTTCTAAATTTTTTGTATTTGTTAATATTTCTGTATATGTTTCACAATCTTCTGAATCATAATTATCTGTTTCTTCAACATCTATATTATTTATTTCTAATTCCTTGTTTTTTATTTCTTTATTGGCTATTTCTAGTTTTTCTTTAAATTGATTTATCTCGTTTAATAATTTTTGTTCTTTATCTTTTTCTTCTTTTTCTTTCTGTCTTTTTTCATACAAATCTTTTAACATTTGTAATTCTTTTTCTAATTCAGCAATCCTACTATTTTTAGTTTCTTCTATTTTTCGTATTTCTTCTGTAGTTTGTTGTTTTATTTTTTCTATTTCCTTTTTTATATCTATTTCTTCGTTTTCTCTTTCTATTCTTACCATAGCTGTCAATTTATCTTCTAATTTTAATTCTTCTTTTTCTAACATTAAATATAAATGTTCGCCTATTTTCTTATATCTTCTTCCTAGATTAGAAAATACTATTCTTATTTTTAATCCTTCATGATTTTCATATATTTTTTCGTCTATTATAAATTCTTCTTTGTTCATTTTATTGTAAATAGTTCATGTTGATATATATATTCTAAACTATCTATTTGTGATTCTAAATTTGATATTTCATCTTTTTGTGCATTTATTGAGTTTTTACTAATTCCGGCAAATATATTATAATTTAATCTTTCTATTCTTATTCTTAATTCTTTACGTTTTTCAGATATAGTCTGTTTTAGTTCTTTGTATTTTTGTATTTTATTCATTTAAATCATATTTATAGTATTTTGGTGGATATCTAAATCTAATTTTATCATAATTAGGTGGTATATGTCTCATTCTTCTAGATTTTAAATGGATTATTAATTTTGCTTCAATACTAGATATTAAGGTAATTAGGTAAGCTAATCTTTGTGGGTTTTCTTTTGTTTTATTTAGACTTATATATTCTGAATAATTACTAATTAAAGATTCTTTTATTTTTCTAAAAGCTTCTATGTTTTTAAATGGTCTTCTCATAATTAATATTGATTAATTATTGTCAAGTAAATCCAATCTAAATTCATAAATTCAAACATGTATACTACTTCTATATTTTTTAAATAACTGGGCTTTGATACCATTTGTAGGGGGGTGCGGATTAGGTGCGTAGATTTAACTAGATAATAAATACGGAAGTCTTGAATTCCTTCATGATACTGGATTGAAGTTCTGAGGATATATTGCACCACCTGAGGGGGAAGAATAGTAGACAGCATCTGAAGATTCCATTCACCATTAGTTAGGAAATTTGAGACTTTAGCATTACTTGATTTAACACCATCAAATCTGTAGTTGTTTAATGCTCCCAAGCCACCAGTTGTCCCACCAAAAGTAACAAGAACCAGACCTGATTCTCTATAATATATGGTGTTCAACATCACTCTTGGTCGTCATCATAGTTCTCCATATCAAAGATTGTCTAGTGGACCTTTTCCTGGCTACAACATGCTTCCTCTTGCAGTATTTGGATAATAAGAATTTTCCCCAAAGAGTGTTGCTACTTCTGAATATCCACATTGCTTCAGTTTCAATGCCTTAGATGTATCAACAATGTTCCTAACACCAATACCACCTTCAGCAACTAGATTACATAACTCTTCCCATGAAGCCCAATGAAACTTCTTCTTGTTTTCTTTCTATCCCCAAAAGAAATCAGTAAACAAATAGGTGAGTTATTTCATAATAGACTTTGGAGGTATGCAAGCAGAGAGAATATGGAGAGGCATAGACTTTAAGACATGTTTAATCAGAACACATCTACTCCCATAACTAAGATATTCAGAATGCCAACCAACTATTCTTGAAGCCACACAACTAACTAGGACAGTATAATGACCGATTTTCTATCTGCCAATATAAATGGGACATCCAAGGTATGTAATAGGGTTGTGTGTTTGTTTAAACCCAGTTTCATCCTTAATCCGTAAGATAGTTGAAGGAAAAGCTTGATCTGGTAACATGAAGTAGCTCATATTTTTATTGATTATTTGACCAGAAGTTGCTTCATAAGAGGCCAATGTTTTCATAACCAATCTGAGAGTGTTTCTTCTTCCCGAAGATGATGATATCATCAGCAAAGCTAAGGTAGTTAATTTTTAGCCCTTTTTTCCCATGTGAAATCCATGATATTGAGGCTGGTGGTGTAAATTGTTAAGAGCTCTTGATAAGACTTATGCCCCTATAATGAATAAAGCAAGAGAAAAGGGATCCCCCCAGTTCCAATCCCCTTGTAAAATGGAAAAATCCATGTCTAGTGCCATTCACCAATACTGATTATCAGTTATTAGACAAGGTTCTCCATATCATATAAATAATGGTTTCAATAAATCCAAATCTTCTTAAAACCAGACATGTGTATGACCAAGAAACCCTGTCATATGCCTTGGCCATGTCTAGTTTGATGACAACATTGCCCCCTACAACTGGTTTCTTGATGTCACTAATAATTTCCTGAGCAAGCATAATGTTTTTTGCAATATTTATTCCCTTCACAAAGCCAAATTGGTTAAGAGAAATAATATTGGGAAGGATTGGTGTCATTCAGAGGTAGAGAAGATTAGATATGATTTTGTTGGTAAAGTTGCTCAAGCTGGTAGGTCAATATTCTTACAATTTGTTTGGATGAGACACTTCAGAAAGAAGAATTAAGCATGAATGAGAGAAATATTTAGGTAACTCCTGACCACAAAAGAAAGCAAGCACTATTTGAAACAGATCCCTACCAATAATATGCCAACGAGATTGGAAATATTTACCATTCATACCATCAAGACATGTTGCTGAGTGAATACTCATTTAGAACACCACATTTTTTACCTCCTCCATATAAGGAATAGCCTGATGTTTTTCATTCTGATCATCTATTATCAATTTGGGAATATTAACAAGCATTTCCTCAGGTAAAACATCTACAACCACTGTAAAGATGTCTTGAAAATATTGAACTACAGTTGCAGCTATATCAGCATCCCCTTGGATCCACTCCCCATCCTCAGTCTTAATTTTGTGCATAAACATTCTTCTTCTCCTGCGTCTAATAAATGCATGGAAATAGTTGGAATTGGCATCACCATACTTAACCAATGCAGTTGAGATTTCTATCATAAAATAGCATCCTCCACCTTAAGGTGTCTGATATATTCAGCTTGTATCTTGTGAAATGCCATTCTTTTCTCATCAGAGCCATTCAGGATCAAATTTTCTTCAGCAACCTTGACCTTTTCTTCATAACATTTCACATTGGCATAGATGTCACCAAAAGCCTCCCTAGACCACTTACTTAGAGTAGAAGTTAGCCTTTATACTTTGTTATGGAATCTCCACACGGGAGATCCCTCACAGGGTGTTTTCCAGTAGGTTTCCACAGTGGTAAGGAATGTGGGATGCTCCACTCAACAATCCAGGAATTTAAAGTATTTAGTGTGTGCTTTCACCCTTTCCTGCATTTCTAACAACAAAGGGCAGTGATCAGACTCCACAGAGGACAAATGAGTAATGTTTGTCATTGGTATGTCTCTCAACCAAGCATCCGATACCATAGATCTATCAAGTCTCTTCCATATTCTAAATTGAATTCCTCTTAAATTTGACCAAGTAAACTTAGGACCATTGAATCCCAAGTCAGACAAACCTCAAGCCTCAATCACCCCCAAGAAGTCAAAACTTTTCCCCATATCATAAGGGATGCCTCCTATTTTTTTACTAATTTAGTAATCATATTGAAATCTCCAATAGTGCACCAAGGTAGAGTTGTTCCAGATAGTTGAACCCGCTTACTCCACAAAGGCCTTCTAAGTATCTCTGCACTTAACATACACAAAGGTCATCAGGTAAGGTTGCTGCATAGCAGCATGTGTAATAGAATATATAATCTTCTGATCATCAATGGCAATAATGTCACATAATATATCCAGGGACCAAAAGATCCAGATTTTGTCATTAGAGTTACATAGGGCATGTTCCATCTTGAGTTTTTTTTTGGCTGTTTCCAAATAAATATTGCTGGAGAAAGGTTACAGTATTGTAATTAGAGAGATGTGGTGAAAATTGATGAGATGTTGAAGTCTGTCCAAGACACCTTGGGTAAATATACCCCTTGCATTTCAAACAAGATGGTTAGTCATTTGCTTATTTTATGTAGGTGAGACCTTGTAATAGGTCTAGTTGTGTGTCCAGTCACGTTAGCAATGTTTAGCAAAGAATGGTGTTCAAACCAAGGTCTCCAAATAGGTGTTCTAGGGAATATCAAGATATGTCTGCTTCATCCACATCAAATGCATTTACAGCTCTGCAATAAGACAGTGAGACCACATCTATTTGACCTGACAATAATGAGGATAGGTACAAGTCCTTACCACAGTAGTTAGATGACTGTAATAAGGGAGACCTAGATGATCAAGTGTTAGCAGATGACAGGGACCTGACATTGCTACCTGATAGTGATGAAGTACACCAGATGGATAGAATTGATAATAATGCAGTACCTGATAAGGATGTGAATCCTGCAGTAATACCAGAAATTGAGGAGGTGATAATTCACCAGCTGCATGATTGGATGCATGATGAGGGGAGGAATGTGGGAGATGATACTCCTGTTTTTCTCCACTATCCTTGTGGTGTTTCATCCCATACCTCTAAGCAGGTGGGGGATCAAGCCAATGAAAACGAACCCCAAAGGTTTTTCCAAGACCCTGAAGATGAGTATAGAGTAATACATTCTGAGGATGAGACTGATGATACCAGTGTGAGTCAATTGGAGAAGATGGAAGGAATTATAAATGATGTATTTGATCCAGGAGATCAAGAGGAGTTTGCTAATAAAGTGAATCAATTGGCCTGCCAACAAGGGTTATCTCCCAGGGTTATCTCAGTAAGCCAAAGAAATAAACTTTTGATAAAATTATCCTTTGGGTGTGAAACATTGATGGTGTCATTGAGTTTTGATTGTCAAATTTAGTATGCTACAAGAGTTTGTGTCCTCAATATTCCTAATGAAATTTGAGGGTTCAATCAGAAAGGTGGGAAATTGCCAAATTTATGAAATTCGATCAAACAAATGAAGTGCTAGGCTCTAACAATTTAATTTTGTGAAAAATATTGCAAATCAAAAAGTGTAAAATCAATATAATTAGATTTTTGAATAATGTTTGATCTCTAAATATATTTCATGAGATTTGGAGACCTCCAAATAATAGAATAAACACTTAACTATTTTACTCTTTGTGTTTTAAGTGGAGTTCAAGTTTCACTTCACCTCCACACAAACAAAAGTATTTGTGTGTGTCTACCATGATAAAATCAAACAAACACACTAGGGTGCATGTTGTGTATCTAAAATAAAAAAATAAAAGTATTTTCTCTCTAATGATTTATATTTGTATGAAAAAGATTTATAAATCTAAATAAATAAATAAAAGTTTTCACTTTCAAGACGATTTGCAAATCGAGAATTAGTATCAATAAGTGTTATCTTTTAACGATTTAAGGGAATTTAAGTTACCACTCGTAAAGATAAATATATACAAATATATAAGTCATGGTTAGGATCACACTGAAATAGTCTTCAGTTCTTTTACCAAGCAATACTACTAAGTAAAACAACCATCATGATTTTGTAAACAAACAACTAGTTATGTTAAAAAAATTTCAACATACAGCAATACTAAAGGCTATGAAAATTAGAATGTTATATTAAATAGCAGCAAACTATTTCTTATATTTCTTGTTTGGATGGGAACTTGAACCTTCATAGAGAACTTGAACTTGTAAGTAAAGGTCTTTACTGTATTTTTCTCCCACAAATTCACATATACATATGTCATTTTTATCCACAATATTCCAATTACATAAACTACGCCATCCGCCAACTAGCCATATTCTACCGTCCTTCCAAATCTTGAGTTTTGTCTGAAATTCTCAGCCAGCAGAATCACGAATGATCATGCTTGAAGGGATGTCAAGTTTGTAGTCTCTTACCAAATCAACTGGAACGTACTGTAATTCGGAACAAGAAAATTTGTTAAGTGAATGCAATAAAATTGAACTACAAAATCATTCACTAGAATATATACATATATATTTATACACTTTAAGTTACCAGTTCATCTTTCCTTTTTACTCGTACTTTCGCTATGAAGTATGGATTTTCTGGTTGAATTGCACGTCCACTTCTGAATATATCTTTACCAAATTGGTCATGACGACCACTTACCTTATGATAAGTAGCCCTCTTGCATCTAGTTGAATTACGAAAGTTGATAACTTTTTAGATTCATAAACCAAAATCTCACGAAGACTTGCAGATACTCTATCCTTTTCATTTTACATGGTGGTACTTTATTGAAAATATAATTTAATTTAAAAATAGACTTTTAACATATATAAAATTTGCATAAAAGTTATATCTTAATTTATTCTTCTGCACTATTCAAAAAGACAAACAAGAAAGAACCCTTAGGCTTGCTTTGTCGGCGAACCAAACAACCAAACATTTTCAAAATCATGTCCAACTATAAATATTAACGTCATTTTTGAAGAAATATACTAATGAAAAAGGACTGGATTAAATATAAAATGTAACAGAAGAGTAGTTATAAAAAATCTTCAATTTGTGTCTACCTTTTGAACGTGGCATCATATTCATAAATGTGCCAACCCTTTCATTCTCGTCTTCATATTCTTCCTCCTCATCGTCTTATTCCTTTTCCTTGTATATATGTTTTGACCGTGGTTCAATTTCATTCTCTTCTTCCTCTTCTACTTCTTCTTCCACGTAATCCTCATCACTATCATCAGAAGAAGAATCACTGCTTCTATCCCTATACAAATTCTTCATTTATGGTTCTATTTTGATTTAATGTTCCATATTCCTTTCTTCCCTTTTATTTTCACCTCCATCTCCTTTATTTTCACATCCATTTATTATAAGTAATTTTAAGTCAAATTCTCCATTTTTATCATAATCAAATATTAAAAAGTCACCAAACTCTAGAGTATTATCCTTGGTAAATTTCGTCCATCCATAATGAAAATAAAAATCACATCTTATTTTGGTCACTCTAATAGGCCACATATACCCAAACCCATCTCTAAGGAAAACCTTCCTTGTTAACTTTCCGTTCATGTAATCGATAAAACTTGTGGGAATTTTCTGTGAAGAAAGCAAGAAGAATATAGTAATTAATTTCTTTAAATTAGATTGACCTGTATCATAAAATCAATCATAGTCAAAAGGAAAAATATTGCAAATAAACAGAAATGTTATGACGTTTGAGGCTATAATTCACGAATGTAACTATATTAAAAACTACAAAAAGAGAATAATAGGCATTTTAAGTTTTATAGTGATGTTACTTTCATCTACACTAATAATATGGTGACTTGGAAATGATATATAACTTTATGACATATATTGACTGAACAATTGTACATACTTTATTTAAAAACTTAGTTGATTTAACACATAAAACACTAGAATAAAATTTATTTTCTTCACATCAAGGCTTCTCCCTTCTTTTAATATTCTCTTTCATTTTCACATCTCGTATCTTTGAAAAGCATTACTAAAAATGTTTCATGAAAAACAGCTGCAATCACTAATCAAATATTTGTTTGTTGGAACATGAAAAAAAGGATGAAAGGAAAAGTACACATAAAAATGGTAAAATACATGAAGTATTTATGTTCATTCATATCTAACTTTATAGATCTAAATCTCATCAAAGTCTTCACCTTCAACATCCACTGTCCACATTTCCGAAAAGGAAAAAAAATTCAAGAAATGAAGTCCAAAAATTCAAATACCACAAGGATGGGGTGGGTGAAAAGGGGGGTGGGTGAAAAGGGGGGAAGGGGAGTATACATACCATTCGTTGTGCACTTGTTTCAGGATCAAAAACTTTGAAGAATTCTTTCCTCATATTATCTAATGATATCAAAAAAGTTTAGCATAGAAGAAGAGGTGGCAATCGTAAAGATTCTTTATGTTGAGAGGATAAAAGAATTGGCAGATCCATAACCCTAAAGTTTTTTTCTGTTCGGAGGATGGAATAAACGGCGGCCCAGTTCTAACCCTAACGTTTCATTGTGGTAGGGGAGTGTGTGTGTATATATATGTAATAGAGATATAAAGGAGATAATTACAATAATCTTAAAATAATTTCATAAAGCTTTTGGGTTTTTTTGGCATTCTTCTTTTATTGTTACTACAACACTTTAAAGTATTACTCTCTTGCCCACTTTTAATTGTCTACCATATTAAAAATATATGTTCATTTCTACTTTTTCAGTTTAGAAAATTAATAGATGACTTTCCACTTTGTTTACAAATTACCATATTTATTAATATTTTTTAGTCATCAAATATATTATATTCATAGGGTGATAGAATAAAATTTCCATTTTATTTATTCTTCTTTATGATATGTGTTATGTCAGTACTAAACATGTATAAATGAATGGAAGAATTAAGAAATGGTGAACTCATTTTATAAATCAGGGACGGCTCAACTTATCCAGTGGCCTAAAGACAAAATTCACTATGAGGCTCTAAACTTTTTTTATTTTTATAAAAATCATGCATACATTATTTGGTGTGTATTTTTCTAGACTTTTAAATGCAAAATTATTAATTGTTATTTTCAAAGTAGAATAATAAGTAAAGTATGTCACGTAAATTGAGACCCGTAAATAAAAAACTTTAAATTAAAGAAAATAGAAACTAATTAGAATAGTAGAAAAAATTCTAAAATTTGATTTTGATATTATAATAAAATTTCACTATTTGTATTTGCTTGTTACTTCGTTAATTATTTTTTTCAGAAAAGTAACACATAAGGCCAACTTATAATAGTTAATTTGGGGCCTAATATATTTGGGGGCCTAAAGCGATCACTTCATTTATTTGGCCCTTGAGCTGGCTCTGATAAAAATAAAAGTGACATGGGGTATACTTGATCATTCCGCATTGTACATGGGTATATATGATCATTCCCACTAAGTTCAAGTGTCTTTGATCATTTGCTTATGTGAGTGTTTGTTTTCTTTTTGCCTTTTTTGGTTTAACATTTTTATGTAAAGACCTTTCAGGTAATTTTTCAATCTTTCATCCATTATAAGCATCCCAATATTTGCCACCCATAGTTTGATTGAGAATTTTATTAATATTGAACGTCAAGTAAAATATTTAATTTAAATTAGAATTTGGTAAATGATAATATATTACCATTCTAAAATTTTTGAGATATTTATGAAATATTTTTTAGTTAAAATATATTTGTATATGTACTTATTTGTCACTACCAGAATTCGCAAGTCATGATAGCGCCTAATATATCCCACCAATAGACAAGCCAAGCCATACCCCGAAATGATAGCTAATGGGTTAGCAGACATAAATCACAAAAGAATAGATATAAATAATTACAATAGTAACAATAAAGTGAAAACTGAAGAAGAACATCTAAAATATATAAAATAAAAAAGTCGAAAAAGTTTAATGCCAAAATATACAATTGAATTTCTCCCAAGACCTGGTAAGGTCGGTATTATACCCTTTACTAAAATATACCCAGAGTATTAGACGGAATAAAAGATATACACAATATATACAATTAGTTTTGAGTATAATGTACTAAATTGTAATCGATAAAAGTGGATCAGCCTTAGATGATAGAAAAGCTCACCTAACTTCGGATCAATACTGAAAAATAGGAATCACGTCAAAGTCAACTTCTAGTACTCCGATGTGCATCAAGAAAAATATGTAGAAGTGTTGTATGAGTACCGCAGAAATGGTTACATAGTAGGCATCATCAGCCGACTGATATTGATACAGAAAAAGTATAACTAAAAAGTGAGGGTGTAGTCTAAGTCAATAGTATATATGCATAGAAATGTATTCAACCATCGAGCTATGCAAATATGATAAAAGAATAAGTCAAAGCAATATAAAGAGATAAGTAGAACAGTAATGAGAAGGCAAGCCAAATATAACCTTACTTGGACCGTATAAGTCCGCTAGGAACACTGTAGAAGACAATTAACTTAATTATACCCCATAAGCCGGTGGTATACAGAACAAGGAATTTAAAGAAAAGTGTAAATAGTCTTTAACTGATCAGATACGAAAAAACCATGGAAACCAGCTAGATGTGCACTGAATTTTAACCGGCAACAATGGATATTAACACGAGGCTAGACGCCAGTCTCAAACTTGAAATGGTGGATAATAACAAGAGGTCATATGTCTGATTCGAACTGAAAATAATGGGTAATAACGAAAGGTCAAATATATGATATAGAATAAAACTTGTAATCAAATGTCGGACTTGAACCGAAACTCAGAGGAACAATAATTTCTAAAAAACATAATAATCAGTACAACAACTCCAAGATCATATCATAACCAAATGTCGGACTTAAATCGAAACTCTTAACAATCACACTCATCTATAAACAAAAACCCACAGCATACCTAAACCAATGCCTAAGTGGTGCAAAAATTAACACTGAATGGCAGAAATAAAATATATGATAGCCCTGAATAGTAACTGAAGTGTATTTAAATAATCATACGAATAATTTAGTGAAAAGGGGAAATCCAAAATTTAGCAACATAATACCATGTCCTATGCTAAAAAATACTACATATAAAAATATAAAGGGACCAAAATTTACTGGAATGGGGTCCTAACCAGGTTAATAAGACATGAGATATTTCAAACGATATCCAAAGTACAATTACCTTCTCAAAACTTGCATAATTGAACACAATTATCATAATTAAGATCAAACTAAAGATAGGGCAAGTATAGCCTACGTGGATATCAAAGCTAAAATTCTCTTCAAGAAGTCCTCGAATAGTGCTTCACTAGAACCCGAACTTAAATAACTTGAGATAGTTGATTAATTTCTTCTTATTTTTTTGTAGGAGACCAAATAATACATAAAAACAATTCTTTACACACGACCCTCGTTAATTATTCATACTATATATTGTGTATAACCACTAATATGTCAATATTTGTTTCCAACAACCCGTGCAAATGAACCATAAAGGAATATATATGTATGCTACCTAGTTACATAGAAATATATTTACATAAAACAATTAACAACATGGTAATTTCCCACTAATTGACACCTTTTTGGACAAGTGACTTCCATTAGACTAATTAGAGTTTTGTTGCTGCATCCATCAATCCGCGTGGATATTGGGAGGTTACACTACATTCAATATTTGTGCCTATTATGTATGCACTCGGGTATTATATAGATTGATGGTAAAATAAATATAATATTTTTAATATGTCATATTTTAGAAATGTAATTAGTTGTTTCGTCTCAAGAGATTCTAATTTAATTTAAATATTTCACAACTAAATTCGATATTGTTAAAATTCTCACACAAACTTCTTGGAAACTGAATTGGTAGTGCAACGAGTCATAAATAATTTAGGACTTTTATAGAAAATATCTAAAAGTTGAGAACGTGGAAAAACGAGGGAAATGAATGGGAGGATCATTTCATTATTTTAAAGAATTTTATAAATTAGATTACTTTCTAATGGAGATAGTAAATCTTTTTATGTTGTAGAATTATTATTATATTATGCAGGCTTTATTCATGATAATTTTTTATTTATTATGATATATTCAAAATATTATATTTATTTAACCATAAATTTAAGCAAGACCCAAAAATATACATAATGGGGTTGAAACATATTTTAGTAAGCCCCACAATAAATGTCTAGCTATAATGGTGGAATCAAATTATTTCTAGAATATACAAATATTTGAAAGTAAAATATATGTTTGACCATTCATGCTGGTGGCAAACATTCTGAAGTGGTATGCATGCATGTTTTTATCTTGACTTCATCACTGATTTACATTCTTTTCTCTTACAAAGACAAAGCTGCATATATATTTTGCATTTTCATTAATTTAAATTCTTCCATCCAAAAGGTATAAGTAATATAGATTCTTCGTATATTTATTGGTTCGGCGGCAGAGGGAAATATGGAGGAACCATATTTGAGGATATACTTAGACATCATAAGAAAATTAATTATCTACAACAATTTATTCAAGCATGAATTTAGTATAAAGTTCGGACCTACGAAGATATTTTTCAATTATTGAAGTTTATTGATACGGTGTTTTTTTGAGATTAGTGGAGGGGCCGAGCAACTCGTGGTCGGTTAATGCTGCAATTTGGCATCCAAGTAGGATACAGTCTACCTTTTTATAGACTTTTTTCTATGAGATTGTATATAATATAAGTTTCATGCATGATTGGGGTTTCGGGATACACTTAAGAGTAGACAATTAACTTGTAACTTCATTAAATATGCCTGCTATAGCAATAGTAATAAGAGTGATACTTGTGACCTTCTAACTATTCTACTATTATACATCCATTCCCTTTGCAGCGATGATCCTAGCCAACCAACTGAAGTGTATCCTCTTGTCATCCACACTCGGATTATTGATTTTTGATCTTCTTAGGTCATCATCCCTATTGTCATATTCATTATCATTTGGCGGGGCTTCATACTCCTGGACATATAATAAGCGCAAGATTGTGAACTCAAATATATCAACCCTGGTACCTCGAACAAGTACAGTAGGCTATGTAGGATACTTTTTTCTAACTTGATCCACAAAAGCCTGATAATATATCATAGGTAAATATGCTGCAAAGATTTCTCGAACAATCTCGAAGCTACATGTCCCTATAGACTCAATCACCTAGTTGATTCTATACCGATTGAGCAACTCTAGAATATCTTCTATGTCTATGATTCCAGTAGTCGCCAGTAGAAGATCATTGTTACAACCCAACTATGACGATCATGTGACAACTTATTCTAATCCACCAACATATGAGAATACCTGACAACAATTTCAAAATATATGTGGAATTCATTCATATGGTGAAATGCATTTACTTATGAAAACCAATTTATCAAACTTGAACTACATCATAAAACTTTCCCCAATAACCTAGTCTATATAGGTATGCGATCTTCTAATAGGTCAATGATAACACATAGGACAAAACTCCCACCATAGGAATGAGAAGAGTAAAAGATGTTGGAGATCACTATCCATGTCACCTGAGAAATATCAATTGACTCGGCAACAAGACTATACCCCAAAAAGAGTTTAACAAATATTATATTAGAAAAAATATGTAATGGTAGGCATGATCGTCCGACAAAGCTTAACATAAGAAACCAACAAATATAACTCGTGATAAGCCCGGTCCACTCAAGGAACCAATGTACATAACAAGAAAATAGATAATCTCGGTCCGCTCAAAGAACCAACATATATAACAAATAAACAGATAAGTCCAGTCCACTCAAGAAACAAATATAAATAAAAAGTAAATTGATAAGCAAGGTCTACTCAAAGGACAAACATACCAAACATTTAAATATATAAACTCGATCAACTAAAGGAAGCAACATATTAACAAGTAAACAAAAAAGCCCGATCCACTCACGGAACCATTGAATCATATATATAGTATTGGTGTGGTACTTGAGCCAAAGAATTTCGTAATGATGTCCAAATATTTGTGCATCCAACAATAATAAATATAAATCCAATGAAGATGTCCAAATAGTGTTACATCCCACAATAATAAGCATAAATCTTATAAAGGTGTCCACATACAAGTATATCGCAGAATAATAAGTATAAATGTCATGAAGTTCAAAATACTAGAACATCCCAGAATAATTAATAAATATCACAACAATCTCCGCCCCAATGATACATGGATAACACTTGTAAAAGTAATAACATTTTCATACAAGTTCATTGCATGAGATTATTCTTAGGATACCAAATATTCAGTCACTTTCCTTGTACATGCATTCTTAGGATACCAAATACGATGGTGTCATTGAGTTTTGATAGTCAAATTTAGTATGCTACAAGAGTTTGTGTCCTCAATATTCCTAATAAAATTTGAGGGTTCGATCAGAAAGGTGGGAAATTACTAAATTTATTGGTGCAACGTCAACTGGTGCAGACCAAAAATTGCCAATGCATTTGCGATGCTTGAGCTGTGTTTGCGAAGGCCAAGGTCATTGTTCATCACATTTGCAAGGACTTGGACTATGACTTCAACACCAAAGTGATTGGTGATCACATTTGTAGGTCATCCTCTGCTTTCGCGATGAGCAAGCAAAGTAGAACTCGCGTTCATAACGGGATCCCCGCTATCGTGATTAAGGTACCCCTGCCAGTATTAACTTTTGTGGAACAAAATTTTCTTTGATTTATTTTAAGTCCCAAGTTCATAATAACCTTAGAAAGATTAGAGGGAGTGGGGATCGATCATCGGGTCTCAGGGTTAGTTGTAGACATCATTGTGGTCATTTTCTCACTATTATTTTTGTATGTTTCCATCTATTTTTTTGATTAATTCTTCAATTTGCATTGACGCCCTATTTTACATTGGAGCAACTTTACTTTTAAAACAACATATATACTTCCTATTCTTTTAAATACATGTCATGTTTTACCTCTGCATATTTTCAAGTAAAACTTTAACTAGAGAGTAATTTGATAAAATTATCCTTAATTTTTTTTAATTTCAATTTAGTAGAGTGCTTTCCCCTTTTGCATCACATTCATATCTGTCCATATTTATGATGAATGGAAAACTTGGAAACAAACCACTAATGATATATTAGTTTTCTAAATGACAAGTATCTCTAAATTTTCTTTTAGTTGTCATGATAAGACTTTGTAGAGCCATTAAGTATTAATTAGGAGTGTAATTTGACTCATATACCTCATATTAATCTTTTCTATTTCTAAGTCTATCAATTATAAAATAATCAATGTTAAGTGAAAAGATGACAAAAGAAATTAATTCACTCTTGATTTTAAAAATTGGCCAGTATTTCGGAACAACTATGTCTAGTATATATGACAGCAAAAATAAAATAGAGAGGATATTGTGAGTCATCTATTTTTAATAAGAAAGACAGTATCTTGGAATGAAAGTCCCGTTATATTTTAAAAGTAAGGATTTATTACTTCTTACATTTGTTATTATTGATGTGATATACACATGCAATATAAATAAATAAATATAAATAGGTATATGTTTGTGTGTGTATGTATGTATATATTCTCATCTTAAAATAAGAAAAATAAAAATAAAAAAGACATGCTATTAAAAATTAGAACATAAATAATTTTTCCTTGGAATTTTTTTTAGTTATTTTCAACTACTTGACATTCAAAACAATTGTGATTTACTATATACTTATGTATATTTTACAGTTAAGAAATAGAATATACGAGAAATAAAAGAATTAAAGATCTTTTATAGCTATCTATAGATTGTTCAAATTAAATAACCTCTCTTAAATTAGAAAAGATAAGTCTTTTGTATTGATTTTCTGGTTCAATGTAAATTGTAATTAGTAAATGACGAATACAAGAAAATAAATTATCCAAAATATTATTTTATCAATTCAATAAAATATAAAATGTAGTCTTGGATCATATCAATCATGTTTCCAATACATTCTCGTCAAAAAATGCTTACATGAAAAGTCAATATTTTATCATCATGAAAACATAAAAACTTACCCCCTTCCAAAAGTTGCTCTCTTTTGAAATTTCATCAAATCATGAAAAAAAATCCACAGTTTAATGTGAAAAAATAATTATGACGTATGTATTAAGCACACCATATATTTACTTCAACCATTAACAAAATAGTTGGGCACTCTTAAACCAAAACAATGATAAGAAATACTTTTCACCACGTGAAGCATGTTATAGATCTGGTTGCTCTCTAGATAATATTTGATAAGATTTCTATATCTGAAATAACCACTATTCATGATTTAAATTGAGTTAAAGTTTCAACTCAACCCATTAACAAAGATGTTTCACGTATGAGTAATATCAAACCAGCATGTGAGGAACACATTTTCTACATCAAACAGATGAAGTGCTATGCTCTAACGATTTAACTTTGTGAAAAATATTGCAGATCAAAAAGAGTAAAATCAATATAATTAGATTTTTGAATAGTGTTTGCTCTCTAAATATATTTCATGAGATTTGGAGACATCCAAATAATAGAATAAGAACTTAACTATTTTACTCTTTGGGTTATAAGTGAAGTTCAAGTTTCACTTCACCTCCACCCAAACAAAAGTTTTTGCATATGTATACCATGATAAGATCAAACAAACACACTAGGGTGCATGTTGTGTATCTAAAATAAATAAATAAAAGTATTTTCTCTCTAATGATTTATATTTGTATGAAAAAGATTTATAAATCTAAATAAATAAATAAAAGTTTTCACTTTCAAGACGATTTTCAAATCGAGAATTAGTATCAATAAGTTATATCTTTTAACGATTTAAGGGGATTTATGTTACCACTCGTAAAGATAAATAAATACAAATATATAAGTCATGATTAGGATCACATTGAAATAGTCTTCAGTTCTTTTATCAAGCAATAATACTAAGTAAAACAACCATCATGATTTTGTAAACAAACAACTAGTTGTGTTCAAAAAACTTCAACATACAGGAACACTAAAGGCTATGAAAATTAAAATGTTATATTAAATAGCAGCAAACTATTTCTTATATTTCTTGTTTGGATGAGAACTTGAACCTTCATAGAGAACTTGAACTTGTAAGTAAAGGTCTTTACTGCATTTTTCTCTCACAAATTCACATATACATATGTCATTTTTATCCACAAGATTCCAATTACATAAACTATGCCATCCGCCAACTAGCCATACTCTACCGTCCTCCCAAATCTTGAGTTTTGTCTGAAATTCTCTGCCAGCAGAATCACGAATGATCATGCTTGAAGGGATGTCAAGTTTGTAGTCTCTTACCACATCAACTGGAATGTACTGTAATTAGGAACAAAAATATTTGTTAAGTGAATGAAATAAAATTGAACTACAAAATCATTCACTAGAATATATACATATGTATTTATACACTTTAAGTTACCAGTTCATCTTTCCTTTTTTCTCGTACTTTCGCTATGAAGTATGGATTTTCTGGTTGAATTGCACGTCCACTTCTGAATATATCTTTACCAAATTGGTCATGACGACCACTTACCTTATGATAAGTAGCCCTCTTGCATCTAGCTGAATTACGAAAGTTGATAACTTGTTAGATTCATAAACAAAAATCTCACGAAGACTTGCAATACTCTATCCTTTTCATTTTACATGGTGGTACTTTATTGAAAATATAATTTAAATATAAAATGTAACAAAAGAGTAGTTATAAAAAACCTTCAATTTGTGTCTACCTTTTGAACGTGGCATCTTATTCATAAATGTGCCAACCCTTTCATTCTCGTCTTCATATTCTTCCTCCTCATCGTCTTCTTCCTTTTCCTTGTATATATGTTTTGACCGTGGTTCCATTTCATTCTCTTCTTCCTCTTCTACTTCTTCTTCCACGTAATCCTCATCACTATCATCTGAAGAAGAACCACTGCTGCTATCCCTAGACAAATTCTTCATTTTTTGTTCTATTTTGATTTGATGTTCCATATTCCTTTCTTCCCTTTTCTTTTCACCTCCATCTCCTTTCTTTTCACATCCATTTATTGCAAGTAATTTTAAGTCAAATTCTCCATTTTTATTATAATCAAATATTAAAAAGTCACCAAACTCTAGAGTCTTATCCTTGATAAATTTCGTCCATCCATAATGAAAATAAAAATCACATTCTATTTTCGTCACTCTAATAGGCCACATATTCCCAAACCCATCTCTAAGGAAAACCTTCCTTGTTAACTTTCCGTTCATGTAATCGATAAAACTTATGGGAATTTTCTGTGAAGAAAGAAAGAAGAATATAGAAATTAATTTCTTTAAATTAGATTAACCTGTATCATAAAATCAATCATAGTCAAAACGAAAAATATTGCAAATAAACAGAAATGTTGTGACGTTTGAGGCTATAATTCACGAATGTAACTATAATAAAAACTACAAAGTAGAATGGTAGGAATTTTAAGTTTTATAGTGATGTTACTTTCATCTACACTAATAATATGGTTACTTGGAAATGATATATAACTTTATGACATCTATTGACTGAACAATTGTACATACTTTATTTAAAAACTTAGTTGATTTAACACATAAAACACTAGAATAAAATTTATTTTCTTCACATAAAGGCTTCTCTCTTCTTTTAATATTCTCTTTCATTTTCACATCTCATATCTTTGAAAAGCATTACTAAAAATATTTCATGAAAAACAACAGCAATCACTAATCAAATATTTGTATGTTGGAACATGGCAAAAAGGATGAAA
Organism: Capsicum pubescens; assembly: GCA_030864215.1. NCBI lineage: Eukaryota > Viridiplantae > Streptophyta > Magnoliopsida > Solanales > Solanaceae > Capsicum > Capsicum pubescens. The sequence goes on along the minus strand of CM061543.1, from coordinate 276,966,419 downwards.
GGAAAAGTACACATAAAAATGGTAAAATACATGAAGTATTTATGTTCATTCATATCTAATTTTGTAGATCTAAATCTCATCAAAGTCTTCACCTTTCAAATTCACTGTCCACATTTTCAAAATGGAAAAAAAATTCAAGAAATAAAGTCCAAAAATTCAAATACCACAAGGATGAAGGTGGGTGAAAAGAGGGGAAGGGGAGTATACATACCATTCGTTGTGAACTAGTTTCAGGATCAAAAACTTTGAAGAATCCTTTCCTCATATTATCTAATGTTATAAAAAAAAGTTTAGCATAGAAGAAGAGGTGGCAATCGCAAAGATTCTTTATGTTGAGAGGATAAAAGAATTGGCAGATCCCTAACCCTAAAGGTTTTTTCTGTTCGGAGGATGGAATAAACGGCGGCCCAATTCTAACCCTAACGTTTCATTGTGGTAGGGGAGTGTGTGTGTATATATATGTAATAGAGAGATAAAGGAGAAGATTACAATAATCTTAAATAATTTTATAAAGCTTTTGGGTTTTTTTCGCATTCTTCTTTTATTGTTAGTACAACACTTTAAAGTATTACTCTCTTGCCCACTTTTAATTGTCTACAATATTAAAAATATATGTTCATTTCTACTTTTTCAGTTTAGAAAATTAATAGATGACTTTCCACTTTGTTTACAAATTACCATATTTATTAATATTTTTTAGTCATCAAATATATTATATTCATAGGGTGATAGAATAAAATTTCTATTTTATTTATTCTTCTTTATGATATGTGTTATGTCAGTACTAAACATGTATAAATGAATGGAAGAATTAAGAAATGGTGGCCTCATTTTATATTCAAAGTATATAAAATTCTCATTTTATATTCAAATATTTTCCAATCATCAACGACAGTATTCGATTGAGTAAATTTATTTATTTAATGCTTGCATATAAAAAAAGTGAGGTGTAAAATATCTCTGTTAACATTTTGATTTAGATCTGATACACCACATGTTTAAGAAAAATTGGTTCATTTGTACAATTATCATTTTGCAAATGAAGAGGTTATACCTTTTTTGTTGAAGTAAGTTAAATATTTAATTTTAAGTTTACTTTTGTATAAAATTCAGGGACGGCTCAACTTATCCGATGGCCTAAAGAAAAAATTCACTATGAGGCTCTAAACATTTTTTATTTTTATAAAAATCATGCATACATTATTTGGTGTGTATTTTTCTAGACTTTTAAATGCAAAATTGTTAATTGTTATTTTCAAAGTGGAATAATAAGTAAAGTATGTCACGTAAATTGAGACTCGTAAATAAAAAACTTCAAATTAATGAGAATAGAATCTAATTAGAATAGTAGAAAAATTTCTAAAATTTGATTTTGATATTATAATAAAATTTCACTATTTTTATTTTCTTGTTACTTCGTTAATTATTTTTTTCAAAAAAGTAACACATAAGGCCAACTTATAATAGTTAATTTGGGGCATAAAATATTTGGGGGCCTAAAGTGATCACTTCATTCGTTTGGCCCTTGAGACGGCTCTGATAAAAATAAAAGTGACATGGGGTATACTTGATCATTCCGCATTGTACATGGGTATATATGATCATTCCCACTAAGTTCAAGTGTCTTTGATCATTTGCTTATGTGAGTGTTTGTTTTCTTTTTGCCTTTTTTGGTTTAACATTTTTATGTAAAGACCTTCCAGGTAATTTTTCAATCTTTCATCCATTATAAGCATCCCATTATTTGCCACCCACAGTTTGATTGAGAATTTTATTAATATTGAAGGTCAAGTGAAATATTGAATTTAAATTAGAATTTGATAAATGATAATATATTATCATTCTAATATTTTTGAGATATTTATGAAATATTTTTTAGTTAAAGTATAATTGTATATGTACTTATTTGTCACTGCCAGAATTCTCAAGTCATGATAGCGCCTAACATATCCCACCAATAGGCAAGCCAAGCCATACCCCGAAATGATAGCTAATGGGTTAGCAGACATAAATCACAAAAGAATAGATATAAATAATTACAATAGTAATAATAAAGTGGAAACTGAAGGAGAACATCAAAAATATATAAAATAAAAAAAGTCGAAAAGGTTTAATGCCAAAATATACAATTGAATTTCTCCCAAGACCTGATAAGGTCGGTACTATACCATTTACTAAAATATACCCAGAGTATTAGACGGAATAAAAGATATACACAATATATACAATTAGTTTTGAGTATAATGTACTAAATTGTAATCGATAAAAGTTGATCATCCTTAGATGATAGAAAAGCTCACCTAGCTCCGGATCAATACTGAAAAATAGGAATCACGTCAAAGTCAACTTCTAGTACTCCGATGTGCATCAAGAAAAATATGTAGAAGTATTGTATGAGTACCGCAGAAATGGATACATAGTAGGCATCATCAGCACACTGAGCTTAATACAGAAAAAGTATAACTAAAAAGTGAGGGTGTAGTCTAAGTCAATAGTATATATGCATAGAAATGTATTAAACCATCGAGCTATGCAAATATGATAAAAGAATAAGTCAAAGCAATATAAAGAGATAAGTAGCACAGTAATGAGAAGGCAAGCCAAATATAACCTTATTTGGACCGTATAAGTCCGCTAGGCACACTGTAGAAGACAATTAACCCAATTATACCCCATAAGCCGGTGGTATACAGAACAAGAATTTTAAAGAGAAGTGTAAATAGTCTTTAACTGACCCGATACGAAAAAACCATGGAATCCATCTAGATGTGCACTGAATTTTAACCGACACCAATGGATATTAACACGATGCTAGACGCCAGGCTCAAACTCGAAATGGTGGATAGTAAGAAGAGGTCATATGTCTGATTCGAATTGAAAATAGTGGGTAATAACGAGAGGTCAAATATATGATATAGAATAAAACTTGTAATCAAATGTCGGACTTGAACCGAAACTTAGAGGAACAATAATTTAAGAAAAAAATAATAATCAGTACAACAACTCCAAGATCATATCATAACCAAATGTCGGACTTAAATCGAAACTCTTAACAATCATACTCATCTATAAAACAAAAACCCACAGCATACCTAAACCAATGTCCAAGTGGTGCAAAAATTAACACTGAATGGCAGAAATAAAATATACGATGGCCCTGAATAGTAACTGAAGTGTATTTAAATAATCATCCGAATAATTTAGTGAGAAGGGGAAATCCAAAATTTAGCAATTTAATACCATGTCCTATGCTAAAAAATACTACATATTAAAATATAAGTGGACCAAAATTTACTAGAATGGGGTCCTAACCAGGTAAATAAGACATGAGATATTTCAAACGATATCCAAAGTACAATTACCTGCTCAAAACTTGCATAATTGAACACAATTATCATAAATAAGATCAAACTAAAGATAGGGTAAGCATAGCCTACGTGGATATCAAAGCTAAAATTCTCTTCAAGAAGTTCTCGAATAGTGCTTCACTAGAACCCAAACTTAAATAACTTGATATAGTTGATTAATTTCTTCTTTTATTTTTTAGGAGACCAAATAATACATAAAAACAATTCTTTACACACGACCCTCGTTATTTATTCATACTATATATTGTGTATAACCACTAATATGCCAATATTTGTTTCCAACAACACGTGCAAATGAACCATAAAGGAATATATATGTATGCTACCTAGTTACATAGAAATATATTTACATAAAACAATTAACAACATGGTAATTTCCCACTAATTGACACCTTTTTGGACAAGTGACTTCCATTATACTAATTAGTGTTTTGTTACTGCATCCATCAATCCGCGTGGATATTGGGTGGTTACACTACGTTCAATATTTTTGCCTACTATGTATGCACTCGGGTATTATATAGATTGATGGTAAAATAAATATAATATTTTTAATATGTTATAATGAATAGAAAATTATTTCTAATAAACATCTATAATATGATAATAATATTTTGACATATCCAAATTTACTGTTTCCACTTAAAATATTAGCAGATTATAAAAGTTATCATAAAGATATAAATATATAATAATTAAAGAATTTTTTCAATATCAAAAATATTTTAGAAATGTAATTAGTTGTTTCGTCTCAAGAGATTCTAATTTAATTTAAATATTTCACAACTAAATTCGATATTATTAAAATTCTCACACAAACTTCTTGGAAACTGAATTGATAGTGCAGCGAGTCATAAATAATTTAGGACATTTATGGAAAATATCTAAAAGTTGAGAATGTGGGAAAACGAGGGAAATGAATGGGAGGATCATTTCATTATTTTTAAGAATTTTATAAATTACATTACTTTCTAATGGAGATAGTAAATGTTTTTATGTTGTAGAATCTTTATTATATTATCCAGGCTTTATTCAAGATAATTTTTTATTTGTTATGATATATTTAAAATATTATATTTATGTAACCATAAATTTAAGCAAGACCCAAAAATATACATAATGGAGTTTAAACATGTTTTAGTAAGCCCCACAATAAATGTCTAGCTATAATGGTGGAATCAAATTGTTTCTAGAATATACAAATATTTGAAATTAAAATATATGTTTGACCATTCATGCTGGTGGCAAACATTCTGAAGTGGTATGCATGCATGTTTTTATCTTGACTTCATCACTGATTTACATTCTTTTTTCTTACAAAGACAAAGCTGCATATATATTTTGCATTTTCATTAATTTAAATTCTTCCATCCAAAAGGTATAAGTAATATAGATTTTTCGTATATTTATTGGTTCTGCGGCAGAGGGAAATATGGAGGAACCATATTTGAGGATATACTCAGACACCATAAGATAATTAATTATCTACAACAAGTTATTCAAGCTTGAATTTAGTGTAAAGTTCGGACGTAGGAAGATATTTACCGATTATTGAAGTTTATTGATACGATGATTTTCCGAGATGAGTGGAGGGGTCGAGCAACTCGTGGTCGGTTGATGCTGCAATTTGGCATCCAAGTAGGATACAGTCTACCTTTTTATAGACTTTTTTCTATGAGATTGGGTATAATATAAGGTTCATGCATTGTTGGGGTTTCGGGATACACTTAAGAGTAGACAATTAACTTGTAACTTCATTAAATATGCCTGCTATAGCAATAGTAATAGGATAGGGATATTTTTATGTTTCTGTGATACTTGTGACCTGCTAACTATTCTACTATTATACATCCATTCCCTTTGCAGCGATGATCCAAGCCAACCAACTGAAGTGTATCCTCTTGTCATCCACACTCAGCTTATTGATTTTTGATCTTCTTCGGTCATCATCCCTATTGTCATATTCATTAGTATTTGTCGGGTCTTCATACTCCTCGACATATAAGAAGCGCAAGATTGTTAACTCAGATATATCAACCCCGGTACCTCAAACAAGTATAGTAGGCTATGTAGGATACTTTTTTCTAACTTGATCCACAAAATCCTGATAATATTTCATAGGTAAATATGCTGCAAAGAATTCTCGAACAATTTCCAAGCTACATCTCCCTATAGACTCAATCACCTAGTTGATTCTATAACGATTGAGCAACTATAGAATATCTTCTATGTCTATGATTCCAGTAGTCGCCAGTAGAAGATCATTGTTACAACCCAACTATGGCGGTCATGTGACAACTTATTCTAATCCACCAACATATTAGAATCCCTGAAAACAATTTCAAAATATATGTGGAATTCATTCATATGATGAAATGTATTTACTTATGACAACCAATTTATCAAACTTGAACTGCATCATAAAACTTTCCCCAATAACCTAGTCTATATAGGTATGCGATCTTCTAATAGGTCAATGATAACACATAGGACAGAACTCCCACCATAGGAATGGAAAGAGTAAAAGATGTTGGAGATCAATATCCATGTCACCTGAGAAATATCAATTGACTCGGCAACAAGACTATACCCCAAAAAGAGTTTAACAAATGTTGTATTAGAAAAAATATGTAATGGTAGGCATAATCGTCCGACAAAGATTAACACAAGAAACCAACTAATATAACTCGTGATAAGCCCGGTCCACTCAAGGAATCAATGTATATAACAAGAAAATAGATAATCTCGGTCCGCTCAAGGAACCAACATATATAATAAGTAAAAAGATAAGTCCAGTCCACTCAAGAAACAAATATAAATAAAAAGTAAATTGATAAGCAAGGTCTACTCAAGGGAAAAACATACCAAACATGTAAATAGATAAACTCGATCAACTAAAGGAAGCAACATATTAACAAGTAAACAAAAAATCCCGATACACTCACGGAACCATTGAATCATATATATAGTATTGGTGTGGTACTTGAGCCAAAGAATTTCGTAATGATGTCCAAATATTTGTACACCCAACAATAATAATTATAAATCCAATGAAGATGTCCAAATAGTGTTACATCCCACAATAATAAGCACAAATCTTATAAAGGTGTCCACATACAAGTATATCGCATAATAATAAGTATAAATGTCATGAAGTTCAAAATACTAGATCATCCCAGAATAATAAATAAATATCACAACAATCACCGCCCCGATGATACTTGGATAACACTTGTAAATGTAATAAGATTTTCATACAAGTTCATTGCATGAGATTATTCTTAGGATACGAAATATTCAGACACTTTCCTTGTACATGCATTGTAAAAAGCTATACGATGGAAAAAGTATCATGCACATGTAAACAAAGTTGGGTTTCAACAATATTAACTCATTCCTACTGTTTAAAGGGCTATCATCATGTATGATTACAAATATCTCCACTTACACCTCAATACAGTACTTATCTAAAAATACAATGATATCATTTTTGCATAACGTTCATGACAAATCATTAAGCCTATTCATTAGAGTCACAACCTGAGACTACCCCTAGTCGTAACACGGTGCTTAGAACTACAAATAAATTCAATCTAACCCATGGTACTATCATAATTCATGAGCCATTGATTTAACATCAATATAAAATATAAATTTTCTTAATTATAATCATTAGATAAGCTACTTAAATACATTTCAGTTCAAAGTTTACAACACAACAATCTGAAAGAATGGAAAACTAAAACTACATACAATAACTCTAATTGACTATCTCTGAAGCCTCTACTAATACTGACTATAGGTAGTTGGGACATGTACCCCAACTATCCCTAGTCAATACATACGAATAAGAAAGTAAAATACAAAAACAGTAACTGACTTGAATTCTCAAAATAAGAGAACTCATCACCTGCTGGATGGATGTTGTAATCTAGTAGACTATGATCCTAAGAGTAAGCACCAGAATATATATCATATGAAAATATTGAAAGAAGAGGTATGCGATCAGTACTTTGGGATGTAATGAGCATGTGAGATATGTACTACTCTTGAAAATACTTAACACGTGCTTTAAAACTGAGGATATAGGCCATTTGCTGAAATGTGTATTTAAAACATGCTTATGCGTAAAAGTTGTTAGGCGTACTAAAATTTCTAAATCATGAGATAAAACATTTTTGTAAAATTTAAAGTTGTAGAAACATGAATACTATATGTAATCTTAAGTTAAAGTTGAATATGCTGTACAACTATAGTGATGGTCATTTATGAATACCGGGTTTGAAGCTGTGTCTTAGGAACTGATGCAATGACCAAGTATAAACATTTACTGTATAAAACTGAATAATTGAATACAAGGTCATAAATATCTAAACTAAAACATAATCTTAACATAAACTGGGAACTGTGGGAGGTAATAGTAACCGACATTCCCCAGTGTGAGCTAATAGAGGTTCAACCTGTAACACAAGTTTGATGGGGGTTAGTACCTTTCCAAGAGTATTAACACTGGCTAGCATGGATCCAGTAAATTTTTGTCCCAAAGGATTAGGTTCTCAATCCTCTACTGGTGGGTGACCTTGTATAACCTACGGTGGCAATGTAGTTCTAAAACTCAGGGACTTCTCTAAAGGCATTAGTCCTTAACTGGCGGATGAGCCTTCATCCCTACGCTCACTCTGTGCTAAGTACTACTCCCAGCTGAATGACACTAGTAACTGAAAAATTCTTAACATGATTTGATAACTTATATATGTGCAACATGATAATATTCTGAAAGTATCAACTATGTTTATTTTTATGTTCTCAAAGACATGTAAACTGATATATGTATGAGCCCTAGGTATTAAGTATTCATAACCCACCTGCTTTAACTAATTTAAACTGAACATGATAATAATAAAAGCTAATCATAATAGGAAATTTCATGAATAAGGCCCAAATTTTGAACAACTGATCATAATATGAAAATTCATGATTTTTGGAGACAAGAAGATGAAATTTTTATGGGAAAACATGTATTCTTTATTTAATTATAAAATAATCTAAAGAAATTTGGAAAAAACTCATATTTTACCTGAACACCAAACTTGAATGGAAATTAAGCTTGAGGATTGAGAAATCTTAAAAACATGAGCACATCATTCATAGTTTGATCATATGCTTTAAATTTGTAGTAATAACATATAAATCATGCATGGACATGATAATAGTATGAATGATATATTATGGGCCTAAGAAATAATGAATTAATCGCTAAAACATTCTTATGAGTGAAAACTTATATCATGGAGGATTGAATTTAAGCTTAGCATAACATTTGGATAAAACCCCTATTTTATGGAAATCATAGAATTCATGAAGAAAATCATATTTTTGGCATGTAGATGAAAGGACATCCTCATTGAATACCTACATACTTGATTACTTTTGATTCTTGAATTAAAGTTTTGAGGATTTGAACTTGGAGATGAAAAATATAATTTCTTGCTTTGGAAGAAGAGAAGATTGCATATTTTTGGCATAATTTGCGTGTTGTGTTGAGAATGATGGATTTGGAAGAAGAGAAGATTGCATAAGTTCTAATCACATTAGAGAGAAAATAATTTATGGCATGATATAAGTGAAAAATCTGAATAAGGAATCACAACCTGAATATGACTTTATGGAATATAGGTATATAAAACATAAGCAAGGATTGAATTAATATGCCTTAGGCAATACAATTTCTAACTTTCAATCTTATCCACACTTCGCAAATAATCCCTCAATTATACTTTTCTCTTAAATATTACACTTTATTTGACGCCACTTATAATCTTCAAATGGGTATTGATAACTCATTCTACCAAAGTATGAGTTGAAGTAAATTCTCTCGCTCAAGCCTAACTCAAAGTCATAAGATACTACACATAACACCATAATACTAGTCTAAAAAACGGATTCAATATCCTACATGTTTTTAGAGATCTAATCTGAACATTAATACTCCATACTACTTCAACAACTAACTTTAACCTCTTACTAGGGATTCACTTATGGACAATGCATTTGTCCACTTAAATATCATCATGACATTCAAACCTATCATTATAACCACATATGAATTTCTAGTCAACCAACCCACCAAGGAATTTTCCCATATTCTCTAATACTTGTATTAATTTTCATGCACTATACCCAAGAAGACACACCCAGAATTTCCTACTAGATATGACATATATGTAAAGGTTTACTTCAATCTTCCTTCACACTTATAAGCCTTAGATAAAACAAGCTTACAAAAATATTTCCTTAATAAGGAACATTTACTCTCTCCTATCTAATCTATTATTCATCCATTTTTTTCACCACTATCTTTACATAAGGAGAGGTCACTGAAAGGCTACATGAGGACCTGATGCATAAAAAAATACTATATATAACGTTGACGCTTTACTGAGGCCTGAGGAATAGAGTATCAAAGGTATGAATTCATTAAAGAGATAAAACCTGAGGACATACATGCTATAATGCAAAATTCACCGGACATTGAGGGTTTACCATAAGTTCTGGGAACTAAGCATACTGTAAAACATGAGTAGATGAGCCATGAGCTTCATGACTTGTGTTTTTGAGTTCATAATTTCATGGAATATGAGTCGTAATTCTGAGTAATCTGACACTCCTTATACTAGGAATTGGGTGTGTACATGGTTCTATATAAAGTTCATGAATATGAGCTATGATTATAGACATGACTTGTAAAGCATTAGTAGATGTCATAATGACTGAAGTATAAAAATTTGTACAAAAGTAAGAATGGGTCGGGTATCTTCCTTCCCTGCTATTGTTCTAGAACTCATTAGCATCACTACTAGAATCTTAAAACCTTGCATGGTCCTTGTTCAACCATCTCCCTTTTAGATTTAATCTGTTATTTTAAGTTTGTGGACCCCTTTAAAAAACTCTATACCAAACTGTAATCACTCTACTCTAGAGTTTGGGATATAACGATACACATAAATACAAAATTCCCCCCAAAATACTATATCATCAAGTGTAAAGCCCCATACAAGTACTTTATTTTGATATACAACTCTTATCTTTCTACTTATTACTTAGAATCTTCAAGAGTATCCCCATACACTTAGTTCACACTTTTTCTTTCTAGAATTCAAAACTTTTCTTTCTATTAGCTTGATCATCAACAATAAAATCTTAGATAATAACACTTAATATGGATGGCCACAAAACTTCTCATACACTAACACCAACTTATTACTACTGGATAGGAATCATGAAACACTAAAGCACACAAATTTTATAAACATATTCAACCTTAACAAACTTCTCTATCTTTGTGGTCACTGCCTGATCTCTATCCTGACTAAAGTATTAACATAACATACTATAAGTCCTCTTAATTTATAAATCTCCCTCAAGTTACTTTTATCTTAATTTGTAAATCTCCCTCAAGTTACTTTTATACAACTTGCACAACACTTGTCTGAACCCATGGATACATAATCTACTAAATACAGATAAGCAATATCCCTATTTTACTATTGTTATACTTCTATGCTCCTGCTTCTAACTTTAAGTCATGCTGCCATAAGATTTTGAGCAAGAATCTGAGGGCATATCTGACTTTGGCTCATTGCCCAATTTTTATTAACAAAAATAAACTCTTTCATAGTTTGGAATTCAAAGGCACTAATGGGATCCTTTCAAGCCCATTTGCAATCTCATAGCTGTCTGCGGGGATTGTTTTTGAAAACTCTATCAGTAGGAATTTAAACTTGACTATTTCTATAACCTTAAAAACAAGGCAGAGTTTGCATGAATTGAGAAATGTAAGAATCTGTTTAAGTTTCTTAGAGAACATCTCTATTGCATGATATGAGATATGAAAGAAGGGAAACAGTTCTTAAATGCTCTATAGGATCTAAAAGAAAAGTAGACACCTCTGTATAGTTTTGCAAGAGTCTACTAGGCACAATGTAACACCCCGCATTTTGGGCTAGAACGAAAACCGTTATTTCTATGCACAGATGATCTAAAATCCATAAATCGTATGCAAATTTGGCATGTTAATCAATTATGTAGTGTGGAAACCTGTTTGAGCTTGAATTGAAATCATAAAGGTCCCCTAATTCAAGGATGAGTTGAAAGCTTTCATATCATTTGAGTTTGAGTGAGCGTCGAAATATGGGTCAACTTTAATCGAACATAACTCTTTAGTATATAAATGATTAGAGGTCCTAATATATATAAAATGAAAACTCTTTGAATTATCTTTTCAACGATACCAATTTCGTCAAAATCTGATACCCGAACAAAAAGTTATGGCCATTTTCGTTACTGACAGAGTAGCATCGCGCGATTATCGTGCTACGCACGCTATGTCGCACACACCCAATATCCAAGTTTTGTTTTTGCATTTTTAAGGAAAAAAGTGGTATTTCCACCCCCTTCCCCATTCAGCCATTACACGGGATTAAATTCCCCAAACACCAAAATAAGGTCATTCTCTCTCAAAACCAGCAAGAACACTTCTTAGGGTTTCAACCCAAAGATTAAAATATCTTAAGATTTCACCGTGGATTTTCAATAATTCTTTGAGATTCGGAATCTCCATTGTAAGGGCTACAAAAAGCACCCATCAATTGTTCAAACAGCACCCCTAAAGCACGAGTTCATTCAAGAGTCATAAATTAAGGTACGTGGGGATTTCCTAAAACTTTATGGGCATATAAACCTTCTTTAATTCATGCTAAAAATTTAGAATTAATGATTTTACTGAAAGGGTTTGAATTTTACCATTACTAGCATGTTTTAGAAGCTTTAATTAATATTTTTTGGTCTTTAGGCCTTCCCCCGAAGTGATTTGAAATCCTATGTATATGTATGTATCTGTTTTAATGTGATGTTTGAATTGAGAGCATGACTCATATGAAATCCCTCTTTTGATATGATTTATCCCATTTTTCATATGATATGGATTGTTTTGAAATGCATCTTGAAAAGCATGATACAAAATGTATTGATTTATACTATGACATGAACACGATTTTTGAATCAAAAGAGAGGGTTTTTTGTATTGATAAATATTGAATATAAATATCTAATGGAAAGATTTGCATGGTTTGACAAAGATTTTGGGACCACCACATTGTTATTGAAAGAATGATAATCCTTGCATAGTTTTGACTTGTGCTTTCGAAACATGAAATTTCTTATACTATTTGCATGTTTGGGTAGTCTGAATTGTATTTTTGATGAAATAATCATGCATCATACATTATGGCTCAGAAATAGGACATGCAAGTCTTGGTGTGACGACACCAAAATAGATAATTCCATGTTAGTTCAAAACATAATAGAATGCATGTTTGAAATCAGATTTTCAGATTTTGAAACTAGAATAATGCATGTTTCAGAACAGTCTAAAATTGGGCATAAAGAGAGCTTAGGTGGTTCCCCAAAGAAGGCACGAGTTAAGATAACTCATTGCCCAAAACTGTGATTTGCCGATCCGGGTATATTATTTTACGCTGGCCTAGTGCCCTGTGGAGTATTTGACTCAGACACTCCAACCCTTGCGGTATATTTGGGTTGGGGGCTTCCCCACCGAGTCAATGGTGGATTCCATATAGCCCGTGGAATATCACACTTGTTGGGGAGTGTCACCTAACTCAGAAGTACTATAAAGAATAGAATTGCATTTACTGAAAGTTTTATGTTTTCAAAAATGCCCATGTATTTTTAAATTATAGCTTTCATGATGTTTATGACTAGATCTTAACTATTTTATTTATATACAAGATTTATTTTGGATTTATTTGCGTACCAGTACATCTGTATTGACATCCCTCCCTTCCAAGTTCTGAGGCTCAATCTAGGGGTCTGGATAAGAAGTAGATTTTCTCCAGGCATAAGTGTAGCGTCCCATGGCGAGTCTTCTATGTTTCAGAAGGCCTATATACTTCAGTCATTTATCATTAGTATGTTTTGGTCTACCGGGAGCCTTGTTCCAATTTTCAGACGGTTGGATTTTTACATGTATTAGAGATTTCGCAGACTGAGTCAGATATCATTTGGATATTTTTTTGAATTTCATCTTTAATTATGATTTGAATTTAGATTAAATGACCATGTTTCCATTTTAGTATATATTTTTGCATTATTTTTTTTATGAACAGTGTATGTAATTTAGAAGGGCATCCGGGCCTTCACGGTTCGAGATGCTCTCTAGGGCCCCAGTTTGGGTCGTGAAAAAACTTGGTATCTGAGCACTATTCATGGTCTCAGGGTGTCTACAAAATCTCGTTGGGTAGAGTCTTATTTAAAGGTGTGTAGCGCACCACACTTATAGGCAGGAGGCTATTAGGCGTTTAGGAATGTCTATCTTTCTTCATGTTCTAGTTCGTGCTATGAAGTTAGAATTTTCCTTTTACATACTCTAATTTGCGCTATGGTGTCGCCCATATGGAAGTAAAGTCATCCCAATTCTTTCCTTACTTTGATTTGCTCAGTTATGTCTCATTATTGGGGTGATTCAAGTGTAGAAGTTTAGAGTCTAAATGGCATGGTCCTTACTAATTAATCCATATAAGAGTTTAAAATTTGTGCAAGGACTTGAGAAGAGTCCGTTAGTGCTCAAAGGTGTATTGATTCTAGTGTGAACTTTGATTCTGATGAAATCGTATTTTTCAGATTGTTGAATTAAGTGTATTCAGTCCTTTACAAAATTTATGTTGCAGACGTCATGCTTCGGGGGAATGATGTGTAGCAGAATATTGGAACTATATTTCCACCCGAGTAGTAGTATAAGTTAAAGTGACGGTGCCATGACCTATTGGTAGTGATAATGGACCAAGAAGTTGGTGATGTAAAGTCACAAGGTTAGAAATCAGAGTGAGGGTGGCTTTTGTGTAGATAAATGTGTTTAGTTGAATAAGTGATGTTTGAGAATGATTTACAATTTAATAGTGATAGACTAATATGGTATCTAGTAGCATGTGTGAATTGTATGGTAGTCTGTGGGGGAAGTGTTTGACTTAGATTTTTTTTATTTATACAAAGTAAGATGTGTATTCTTAGATCATTGAATGTTGTGTGTCAAGTTTCTATCTCTTGTAATCTTGTTATCATTGTGTTGTTGAAACTGAAAGTCTATTAAAGCCATGTGGGGCTCTTTCGATTAACTAGCATAGTTTCCTTGTCATTCATCTCATTTCTTATTCAAAACAAAAAATTAAATTCTAGTGGAGCCGTGTGGGGCCTATTGAAGTTGTGGTTCATCATAGCTAGAACTAGACACTAAGTTGGAATAGTAGATGGTGATCAAGGTGGATATAATGAATTGATGTGGTGGGTGTTAGTTGTGTGAAAGTGATCTAGTAGGCTTGAACAGTGTATACAAGAGCTTAAGTTTATTTGATTCGTAATCAAGTCAGATGTTGTAAGTATGATGTTGAAGTACGCCCAAGGTGCTATGGGGATGCATTATTTTAAAGGATCATTACATGTTGTGTGGTTAGTAGTACCTTTGAGTTGCTAGGTAGAGAAAGACTAGTTAGATAATATGTGATGCTCTTGATAGCTAAGTTATGGAGTTATGATTAATGATGTTGAGCCTTTTTGTATAATCTTTATTCTTATGGTTTAGAAATATAAGTTTGCAGGCATGATGCTGGTAGACTATGACCGAAGTGGTATGGTCCATCAAAGGTTTGGAGATATCCATGTTTAGTGTTAGAAGAATCTAAGTTGGTGAATTTGTAAGCTTTTATATGATGACTTTTGGGGCTATAGAAACCTAAGGTTTGAATCTTAGAAAGAGGTATTAGCATTGGTTGCTAAACATGAAGATACCTTCTTACAAGGTAAGTTTAGTTTTATGTGTATTGTTATATCCCCGACTCTAGAGTAAAGTGATTCCAATTTATACCAGAGTGTATATAGTGGTTCACAGACTTAGAGTAATGGATTAAATCTAAGGGAGAGATGATAGAACGAGTAACCTAGTCAAGTTTTTAGATGCTAATAGATGTGCCTGTAAGTTGTGGAATTGGCCGTGAGAAATAATAATGCTCCATCTATTCTTATTTCAACAGTTTACTTTAGTTATTCCGATACATACTCATGATTTATGTTTCAGTTTCGTGATCATAGCTCGTGTTCATGCATATGATAAGGAATCATGTACTCTCCTAGTTCCTAGTATGATGAGTTCCCAGTTTGTTAAGCAGTCAGAATCACTTTCCGTAAATTATGAATTCCAAAAGTTCAGGTCATGCGGTTCATGACTCTTGTGCATATGTGATACTTTTAGCGATTAGTGAAAATTTAGTTTTATATCAAGTACATCCTCAGATTAGATATCTTTAATGAGTTCATGCCGTGAGTTCTCTATTCCTCACGCCTCGGTAGGGTATCAAGTTATGCTTAGTACTCTCCTCATGTTTCGAATCCCGATATTCTAATTTTTTAGTGACCTTTTCCCTTAGGTCGAGAAAGTGATGATGAACAGTTGTCTAGATGGGAAAGAGTAAACAGTTCTTGTTAATGAAAGATGGTTGTGTGCTTATTTGAGTTAAGGCAGTAATTGTGGAGCAAGATTAAGGCCATGTCTTTGATACATGTCAAGGTTAGTTGAAGTTTTAGGTGTTATATTTGGGAAAACTTGTTGTGTGCTTGTTTTATGTAAGTCTATAAATTGAAAGAATTTTGAGGTGAAGTTTCGTGTATGGCTTGGTTAGTTAAGGATATTTTATGTGTATTATCTGAATAGTGCAGGGAAGTTGTTATGGATAGAAGTATTAGAGAATATGAGAAAGATGCTTTATGAGTGTTTGTTTAGAAGTGCATATGTGGGTATGCAGATAAGCTTGAATGCCATGTTTGCATACATACAGATGAATGCTTTGAGTGTTTGTGAATGTCTAATACGAAGTTGAAGGTGATTGTTTTAGTGGCAATAAGAATTATGCAGGAGATGAGGATTTGTGAAATACAGGGTGTACTGAATTCATGACTAGTACTGCATATTATGTGGTACGTCTTGTGATTTTGATTTAGGCTTGAAGATGATGAGGGGATTTAGTTCAGTTTAGACATTAGTAGATGGAAATATCAGCGGCCATATGAGAAATATAAGTGGAATCAATGAGCATGGTATTTAAGGGGAAAGTATAGTTGAGAGAGTATTTTAGTAGTGTGGCTAATCTTGAAAGTAAGAAGTTGCATTGCCTAAGGTTTGGTAATACTATCCTAGTTTACAAGTTATATGTCTATATTATATGCTATAGTGTAGTGTCATTGTTGTGATTCCTTAGTTGGATGTCTTGTGTAACTCATGTCAGAGATTCTTTTCTGCCTAATGCTGCGAGGACTTCTTTAGAAAGAGTGTTGAAGAGATACTCCAGTTAAGTATAAGTGTCCAGTATAATTCAGTTTAACAGTCTGGCAGACAAGTTACTGTGGTTTTCCACCTTTTCACCTAGTCCTACTATCCGTAGTCCAATGCGTATGACCATCACAAAAGATAATCTATTCCATCCAAGTAAGTTGTGAACTCAGTTCAGTCCAAGCATCATGTTTCAAATTCAGTTATTTAGTCATGACTCAGTTCATAAGAGTTTAGCACATAATCTCAATTTTTTTCAGTTATGTTAGCTCAGACAGTGTAATACCATTGTATGATCTAAATCTTATTTCCTCATGATTCGTACTTACATAAGTTATCACTTCCAAATCCAATGTGTGTGATTTGAGCATAAACACTTCGGGGGGAATCCTAAACTCTCAGCATTAGACAACTCCTTAAAACAAGTAGGGGCAAGTCAGCTCCGAATTCAGTTTCTTGATTGAAGTTTAAATGTTTCAGATCAGTTATATCCTTTCTTAGAAGAAACATCATGTCCTCATTATTCCATACCTTTAAGCTTCAATGTTCCCACCCATCATTCGGGGACGAATGATCCCAAGGGGGAGATAATATAACGCCCCATATTTTGGGCTAAAATAAAAACCGTCATTTCTATGCGTAGATGATCAAAAAGAAAAAAATCCTAAGCAAATTTGGAATGTTAATCATAATTTAGTGTGGGAACCTATTTGAGCATGAATTAAGATCATAGAGGTCCCATAACTTAAGGACGAGTTGAAAGCTTTCCTATCGTTCGAGTTTGAGTGAGCGTTGAAACTTGATGCCAAATTCAATCGACCATAAATCTTTGTATATAAAGAATTAGAGGTATTACTAAATATAAAATGAAATATCTTCGATTTATCTTTCCAACGATACAAATTTTGCCAAAATACGATACCTGAGCGAAAAGTTATGACCATTTTTGTGACTGAGACAGTAGCATCGCACTATTAGCGTGCGACGCACGCTCTATCGCACGCACCCAATTTCCAGGTTCTGTTTTCGAGTTTTTAAGGGAAAAAGTGGTATTTTCCTCCCCCCAATTCAGCCATAACATGGTATGGTGAATAACAATTATTTAGTGTGAGAACATCCTTGGATATGATTATACTTCATAAATGTCAACTAGCTCAATGTTAAGTCGAGTACGTTCATATCGTTTGAGTTTTAGTTGGCGATTTTTCTAAGGTCAAATTCGAACGAATATTACTCCTAGAATATAAAATTTTATTTGGATAATTATAAATATAATTAATGATATTTGAGTACTTTTTCCTACACAACCTATCGTTCATCAATCAAAGTTCGGAGTCAAGGGTTATGAGTGTTTTAGTAAGACACTTTTCAGAGTCTGAGTTAAGCCTACGCAGTGAAGGAATAGCCAAACGTCACTGGAATAGGTTGGATCTAGATGTGTGCCACCAAACCTTATGTTTTATTTGGTCTTTTTCCAATAACCATGAGGTTGGATTTGGCCATGTTCCACCAAGCAAAAGCCAAGTATCAAAAAGTGTTCCATTTCATTCTATTTTAAGGGCGTTAGGGTCTCTTCACATTCTATAATGTCCTAATCATATATGGATAAAATTAAGGTATTAACACACGTTATTTCACTTCTCAAATACACAAATAATCTTTCCTTAATCAAGAGGGTAGAAACTATCTAGGGTTTGAGAATTTTATCTCTAAGGGAAAATCTCTCTACGTTCTCTTCAATATTTCTCAGTCAAAAGGTATGTCGGACTATCCTAAATCTCATGGGCATAAATTCACCATTTTTATGAGTTTTAAGGATATATAATTTTGTATATGTAATGTTTTTTGAGAAATTGTTTATAGAGTTTGCATCCTGAACCAAATTTGATGAAAGGATGTATTATCATAGGGCTTTTCCATAAGATTGATATAAAATCATGTGCATACATGAAATTTGTATTAAAAAGTAATTTATGAACATGATTAGATAAATTCCCTTCAACAAAATGAATTTTATTTTCATAACATGTTACAAATTGTTAAATGATTTTTAGAGCATGAATTGTTACTCCCTTTTTTAAATCATGAGATTTATGTGTGTCTAATGTTGAGGTTGTTTTATGATAGATGATAATTATTGAGTTTTAAATGCCTCTTGATTAACATACATGGTTGTATAACGTATTTTTCAAAGAGGTGATTTCTTTTCGAAATCTCATGTTCACCTAGCTCATGCTCTTAAATTTCTTAGTATGGAGAAGCATATATGCTATATGGTCTTCTTTAAATATGGATTGGGGGAAATATAGAAAGATTATGTGAGCTCTTGGTCTATTTCTTTTTAGAAAAAAAACTTTGGTAAGGTATAAGGGTATGTGATTAGAGGTTTAATGCTAGTATGTTAAGTGATGGAAAATAGATTGTTATGTGATAGGGAGTGTGGATGTGTACTCCCAAGAGAGTGGAAGTTGTAGGGTGATGGCTATAGACTCTAGCGAAAATTAAGAGTAGCATTCCCAAAAATCAATGCCTTCAGAGTATAGTTTATCGGGGGGAGTTCAACATTTATGTGAATGGAGACACCCCCATTATGTTGAGTGTTGTTATTGTATATTTAATGATAGGATATGTCCTCAATTCAAGGATTGGGACTTTGATCTATAGGGGAGATAATGAGTTAACGTATTTCTCGAATTTTCTCATGGTGGCAAGTTTTAGGGAAGAGTCATAATAAATCTATTCCTACTGAAGAAAACTCCTCCAACTTAAATTTAAGAAGTCATTATACTAATGTCTTATGTTATGTATTCAACTCATGTTATGTGTATGGTTCGGTTTCTCTATGCACTTATGTCTATGTTCCGACATCTAAATTAGAAGCAATAATGCCTCTCAATAATCCAATATTCAAAGTATTCAAACTCTAAATTAGGATGCTCATGATACATAAATCCATGTCTCATATCATGCTTAGTTTTATGAAACTATGCTTTTTATATATTTCCGATTTATTTTATGTCGGAATTAGATAAAGTGATACAGTTTATGTGGATTAATGACTAATTCAACTCTAAAAATAAGAAGCAATAGCTTCAATCAACAATACTTATCATGTTCTTTGAGTATATGAATCCAGTTTTATGTTATACAACTTAGGATATATGCGCTCATGTTTCTCGCTATGGCCAATCCTAATAATTCATGTTGTGTATGTTTATGCCTGAATGACTCTCTATTTATGATATAGACATATAGTATATGAAGTACTTTGTTCTTATCGTATCGGATCGTATCTTACATCTCAGGACCCACCTTAAGTAGATCCACTAATATAAGTTCTAATTGAATAGTGCTACACCCATTCTTGATGCTTGTTCTCTAGTACCTCAATGACACTCCTTGTGTTAGTATGATAGTGATTGTAGAACCGTAAAAATTTCTTAGATAAGAGAGTAGATGTTTCTTATGGTGAAAAAGTTTGGTGTGACTAGCTCGAGCTAAGGTTATAGTTGAAGAGGGAAGAAGGAGATGATCTTTCATTATGTGAACTGGTTAGGAAGGGGAATATATGGCAAAAATCTTTGTGATAGTGGGTAAAATTGCTAGTTTTAATAGGGAGATCCATAAAGTGGGTGTAGTAAAAATAGGCATGAACGTTGTGATTGATGAAAACACAAATCAATGTGCTATGTGTCGTTAGTATTCTTTGAATTAATACCTGAGGTTGTTGGATTATAGTGATAAGGTGAAGTGATATTCTTAATGAGATGTAGAGTACGGGTATCGTCGCTTAAGTTAGACCCTTTTAACTCTGGGTTTGGCTTCAACATAGAAGCACTATACAATTGGACTCAAACTCTTGTGATTAGGTGTGTTATAGGAGAATTGTAATATAGAAATGATGAAGTATGTTATTTATTATTTAGGGCATAAATTAGTAGTGTCTCTAAGGTCTATTTGTTGTATCTTGTAAGGTGGAGAATAGTTCTGTTCCTATCTCCTGCCAAACATTATTTCATGTCAAGTATCAACATAAATCAAGGCCTATGATCACCAAATAAACTCATGCCTTATGTTGTGATGATTATGATCCCTATAACTCATGTGCAAGGTCAACTCTATGTCAATTCTAATTATCTCACGCTTTGTGATTACACGACTCACTAGGGGTTATCATGAAGATCTTTTGATGCCTTTTCATATTTAGTTGAGAAAAAATATCCAATGAGAGGTTACATTCTATATTCCATACTTTTAGAGCTTCAATAAGTTCCTATCCATTATTTGAGGATTAATGATTCCATGGGGGAGATAATGTAGAACCCTGCTTTTTTGGGCTAAAGTTGAACCATATTTTCGACGAATGATTCCATGGGGGAGATAATGTAGCACCCTGCTTTTTTGGGCTAAAGTTGAACCATCTTTTCGATGTATATAAACCCAAATCCAATGGTTTATAGTAATAAATAAGTGTGAATAACAATGATTTAGTGTGAGAACATCATTGTAGATGAGTATACATCATAAAAGTCTCCTAGCTCAAAGTTAAGTTGAGCACGTTTTTACCGGTTGAGTTTTAGTTGCTGATTATTATTTTGTCAAATTCAAACGAACATTAATCCTAGAATATAAGGATTTATGTAGACAATTATGTATAAAATTAAAGATCATTGAGTTCTATTTTCAATGCAACTAACCGTTTGTCAATCAGAGTTTGAGGTCAAGAGTTATAAGTATTTTTGTATGACACTGTCCAACATCTGCTTTAGGCCCGTGCCGCGAAGGAATCGCCAAATTCCACTGGAATGGGTTGGATTTTTATTTGTTCCACCAACCTTGAGGTTGGATTTGGTTGTGCACCAACAACCTTGAGGTTGGCTTTGTCCATGCGCCACCAAGTAAAAGCCAAGCGTCAAAAAGTGGTCCATTTTATTCTATTTTATGGGCGTTAAGGTCTCTTCACATCCTATAATAGTTCCTAATCATATATGGAAGAAATTATGGTCTTAATACACATTATATCACTTCTCAAATCCTCAAATTATCTCCCTTTATGCAAGAGAGGAGAAACCACCTAGGGTTTGAGGATTATTATCTCTAAGGGCAAATCTCTGTACATTCCCTTCAATTTTTCTCCATCAAAAGGTATGTGGGACTATCTTGAGTGTAAATTTACCATTTTTATGAGATTTAAGGATATATAATTATGTATATGTAATGAGTTTTGGGAAATATTTTATAGAGTATGCATCATGAACCTAATTTAATGAAAGAATGTATTGTCATGGGATTTTTCCGTAAGCTTGATTTATAATCGTGTGCATACACAATACTCATTGTCATGAGATTTTTCCATAAGCTTGATTTATAATCGCGTGCATACACGATATGAGTATTGAAAATTTATTTATAAGCAACATTTGTGAAATTACCTTCTCCATGATGAAATTCATTATCTTATTATGTTGCGAATTGTAAAATGGTTTTGAGAGCATGAATTGTAAGTCCTCTTTTCAAATCATGAAACTTATATGTGTCTAATGTTTGTGCTATTTTATGATTGATTATGATTCTTGAATTTTAAATGCCTCTTGATTATTATACATGGTTGTTTCACGTGTTTTTCTAAGAGGTGATTTCTATTAAAAATGTTATGGTTTCCTAATGAAGAAACTACATGCGATTGATGAAAGAATTGACACCCATGTGTTTAAGTCTTGAAAAAAGAGTGTGTTTTCATAAGTTTCATATGCTTTTGAATATAAAAACTCTCGTGTGATTTGATAAATCTTTTGGTGGTCTTATGCATGATTTTAAATGATAAGGGCTATGGTTTTGATATGATATGCCTTTCAAGTCAAGGTATGACAGTACCTAAATACCCTTAAAATGAAAGAAATAAAGATTTTGAGTATGAAGCATGATTTTAGAAGGTTAAATTGGGCTTAAAGAGAGATAGATGGTTAACCCAAAGAAGGCATTTGATTGAAATGGCTCATTATTGAAAACCGTGTTTTAAGGATATGTGTATTATCCTTATAGGGGGATGCCTTCAGTATGACTGAAGGGGGTATTACCAATTTTTGGAAACTCTAATTCTTGTGGAAAAATTTGATTGGAGGCTTGGCCGCCGAGTTAAGGGCAAACCCATATTGCCCGTAGGTAATCAGAATTGTAGGGTGTACCATCTAGCTCAGAACTAAAGCAAAGAGATTAGTTGATATTTTACAAGCATGAATTGAAGATTTTTACATTATGCGCATGTGTTTTTATATATATACATTATGCTAAATTATTTTCAAAATGCTCTCAATTATGTTATGTGAAGTATACATTATTTTGGGGCTAGATCTACATACTAATACTCCCAAAGTATTGACCCCCCATATTTCAGGTTGTGCGTTGTAGTCCCATGTTCCATCACATCAATAGAACTCTTGGGAGTTGACAAAATTGGTGAGACATCCATCTTTCGTAAGGCATTTACTCATATGTTGAGTCTTTCAGTATATGGTCCAGTCGGGGGCTTTGTCCCGGCCTTGATAGTTAATTTTCATTAGAGGTTTAGTAGACAAAATTTGAATATTGTATTGTCATAATTTCGTTGACACATTTTGGATTATAAGTTTACATTGAACATTATTATATCTTCCACACTTTGATTTATATGTGGATTATTCTTATGATAGTATGCTAAGGGGTCTCTCAGGCCTTCGTAGTTCGGGATTCCCTTCTTGGCTAAGACCATATCTCGGGTCGTGACATCTAATAAATTATTGTAGTTGAAGCAACACTCATATGATTGATTGCCGGACACGAACAAGAACTCAAATACTCATGTACTGGACTTGAACAGAAACTCATATCAAAATTAATGCTGGAATCAAATCGATCTTATGATTATATGTCGGCGGACATCAACCAGAACTAGGATCAACTCCCAACTACCAATATTTCATAATCATCATGTATCTAGCCCCTTTCATGGTCTAAAATATATATTTGAAAAACATAACACCCCTATAAAATCTACAAGGAGCTAATGGTAGTCTTGGCCCAAGGTTGGCTGGAGGGGCCTATTTCTAATCCCTAAAAATCTACTCTAAGGTAAATTCTACCCGAACTAGGATACAATATCTAATTTAACCAACAGATATCAAATAAGTCACATTTAGTCCTGAGATAGCAATTATACCTAAAACATGAGTACTAAGTCAATTACGACTAATTTATGGGTCCTTAATAGGCTAATGAATCGAAATTATATAGATTAGGCTTCAAACACCTAATTCCTAACCCATATCGAGAAAATTATCACAACTATACAACAACTAACACCAATCTAAAATAAGGGTAAACCCAGCCTACATGGACGTCAAAAAAGACCTATGAACTTTTCTAAAACGGCAGTTTTCCTTTCTGAGAAGATTACGTTAAATACCATGCTATCCAAATCATAATATTCTCATGAATAAGAGAACAATGGTACCCGTATCGTATTTTATGCTTTGGGTCTAAAATTTGATAAAAATCCCATTTGTGGCCTACTTATAGAATCAAACATTCTAAATCGTCAACACGTCCCTCTATTCTCAAGGAACATTTACCCTCTACAATAGGTAAATTCTGAGCTTAAATGGTGATAAAACAAAAACACCAGTAATCTAGGGATTTTGGAAAATAATAGAGAGTTTAATGGAAGCTTACAAGGAATTCGGGAAAGAAACAAGAAATCCAAGCTCACTAACACCCCAAAATCACCTACTAATGTTTCTCCAAAGTCTCCACACTTTTTACAGTTTTTAACTATAGAACTTGTGCGCAAAATGAGATAAAATAGGGCAAAGGGCCATTTAATGCTACATAAGTGCCGCTTAAGAAGACATTGGGTTGTTTAAGCGGTCAACACTTTCGTGGCCTAGTGCCACTTTCACCACACATGCCATAGCCTGAACACATCTCATAAGCGACCCACTAGACGCTTACACATAAATTCACTTATGTTATGGTTCCTCGCTTACGCGACCCTCGGTCAGTCATGCCATGTCATATAAGCGGCTGCACCAGCTGGGGACTTGAAAAATTCCAAGTCTCCACTGACCTCTCAGGATTCATCCGTAATCTCATGAATGCAAGAATATTATGCTACCCATCAAATTCAATATATAGACATATGGCAAGGAAAAACTTTCCATTTGAGGTCGTTTCAACAAAATATAGGTCCTACACTAAAATGGCTTTTTTCTTCGTTTCTGATCAATAGCCCAGAATGAGTCCAAAGCAAACCCAATCATAACGTCAACCTAGCCTAAAGTTGATGTTTTAGAACTAATGGAATAGATAGATTCGGCATATGAGTTTATTTGAATGATGTTTTTTCCTAGCATCCAATTCATATAGGCGAAGACTGCAACTTAGGGAATTGGCTTTAAAAACAAAAGAAATTGCCCGTTAACTGAACTGTAAGCTTTAGCAAGTCATAAATGACTTGGGAAGCTATGTGAAATCTCTAAATGGAGAAAATATGTGGGCATAAATGAAAATGACCTGGAGGGTCAATATATTATCAAGTACTAAAAGAACATTTTGTCCGCAAAAGTAAAGGGTTAAGATGCACCTTAAGGCTAAAAATGGTGTGACTACTAGGCCCATATCTTACTCTTAGTCTCCCAAGTTACCTCCTCTATATGGTGATGCCTCCACTGAACCATAACTACTGGAATCTTTCTAAAGCGTAACCGCCTAATATCCTTGGCTAATATGAACAACGGCTCCTCTATCAATGTCAACCTCTCATCCAACTATATCGTGTCCCACTAAATCACATGAGACTCATCATGAATGTACTGCCACAACATTAAAACATGGAAAACTAGATGAACAGTCCCAAAATCTGGGTTAAGGCTAACTCATATGTCGCCTCTCTAACTACACTAAGAATCTCAAAAGGTCAAACATATTAGAGGATGATCTTTCCATTTTTTTAACCTCATCACACCCTTCATGGACTATACACAGAGGAATACTCGGTCACAAAATCCAAATATCAAGGTTTGAAGTCTTCGATCGGCAGAAGAATTTTGCCTACTCTTACCTACACTAAACCTATCCTGAATCACTTTGACCCTATCTAATCACTCTTAAAGCAAGTCAGTAACACGTTTTCTAAGCTAGGAGGTTTCAAACTATCCAATCAGAGAATGACAATGCCTATCAGAAGTTGTGCCATATTAATGCTCGAATGGTAGCTATTATTTTATGAAAACTCAACCAAAAGCTAAGTGCTACTCCCATTAACCTTAAAAATCTATAGCACTGGGTTAGAGCATATCCTCGGGAACTTGAATAGTCTGCTCCAATTATCTGCCAGTCTGAGGGTGGAACATTGTGATAAGTTCCACCTGTGTACCCAACTCCTCCTAAAAAGATATATAGAATCTATATCTAGAAACCAAACCCCTATCATAAATGAAAAATATAAGAACACCATGCATATAGACTATCTCACGAACATAGATATAGGCTACCCTCTCGGCACTGAAGGATATCTAAATGTGTATGAAATATTTCGTCCTGGTTAACTGATCAACAATTACACAAATAACATCGAAGCCACTAGAGATCTTAATCAAGCCACCTGGTCTAAAATTCTTGGCCTTTACCTTCTAACAACATAGTAAACGAGATACAAAGTCTGCCATATCTCTTTTTAGGCTACTCCATCAATAATGCTACCTCAAATATCTATACATCTTAGTTGTACTAAGATGAATAGAGTATCATGAGCTGCAATCCTTAACTAAGGACATCAAATATCAGAACACCCGTAGAATCTATGGTAGCCCTCTTGGACTCATCACTTGATATCCGATCACGAATGATGCCAATTTTCGTATCCTCGACCTGGTGACACTAAATCTTCTCAAATAAGGTAGATCGCGCCTCAACAGTAGAAAGAATACTCTTCATTTAAGAAATATCTAGTAGCACCATTAAGTTGGCTAAGGAAGAGATGTCCCATGCCTATAGCCTCTAAGAAACTAAGATAGAACAAAAACTACCCAAACTCAATGCCTTCTAACAATAGGAATCCACTACCAAGTTCGCCTTGTCCGGATGATATATTTTATAGATGTCATAATCTTTAAGAAAATCCATCTATCTACGCTTCCTAGAATTAAGCTCTATCTGGATCATAGAATGCTAAAGAAAACAATGATCAGTATAGATCTAAAATTACATACCATAAAGATAATGCCTCCAAATCATAAGTATAAGAACTACCCTTCCAACTCCAAATGTCATGATCTGAACCATGGACTGGCCATGATGGGTATCTCAAGTCCCATTTAGACTGGGGATCACCGCTACACCTAACCAAGTGAACACAACATCCCCAACGTTGGATGAATTCCAAAGATATAACAAGATAGCATAAGAATAAGCTTAAAGATACTTAAATCATATCTATAACCATCAATCAGTAACTGAAAAACAACCTACCAAACTCACCCAAGTCCACAGTAATCCAATAAAACCTTCTAACAAAGAATCAAAAACCAGTCATGGCTGGGAAATATCCCCGACTCTGAATGATGACAATGATTATGTTAGTGATAATGAAACCTATTATCTCAAATCTAAGAATGGAAATAGATGAAATGCCTAAGCCTTTCGAAGAATGGAAGCTCACCACATCGCTGCAACAAACTGATGAACCGAGCTAATCCACCTAACTCTGTGCATTAAAAGTAGAAGTATCTCCGGTTCCTGCATCTTATGGGAATACAATATCCAGAGACTGTTATTGGGCTGAAGAATAGCATATAACACAGGAATAGGCTATAAAATATTGTCAAGTCCAATCATTTCAATGCCATATGAATAACATAATAATACATACATAAGAAATATGTTGGGATAGGGACAAGTCTTAGCATGCACTTTAAAACTCATCCTGGATTATGTAGCTCAACCGTCATAACATAAGAAGGCACCCACTGGCTATTAGGCCCAGCTCTCCCCAAGGTAGTAAGGCCCTAGTCCGTGTGGCCGCATGAACAAGAGGGTATACATATGCACTATAGGGTACTCAAACTTCCTAGCATATCAAGAAGACATAAGCACCCAATCATGTACTATAAAATGGGGAACTCCAACCTCCCAATGATAATGTAAAAATAAGGGGGACTCGAACCACTCGGTTATATAGACCCCCACGTCGGCAACCATGGTTTCTAGTATTGGTCGCTCGGTAGATTCACTTTCACAACTTAGCTACACAACCCTCATTAGAGCCTAGTTAAAACAATTATAACATATTCCTATTCAACAAACCATAACACACATTCAGGCATACATTCTTGGTACCATCATAAAAACTACACCTTCAAGGTAACAACAACATGCTAAAATAGCTTAATCACTTAGGGAATTCACAACCTCTTTGGACCAATTTTGTAATAGCATGTTAAAATACAACCCACAAGGTTCAGTTCAAAACCATTATGCCTTATTAGCCTTTTCAATCATAACATAGTTCAAATTAATTCAATGTGCGCACTCTTCATAGCAAAATTAGTTTCACAATATGGGATTAAGGTCATGGCAAGTTCAAAAGACACAAGTTGGGTAAAATCACAATCCCTTTATTTATTCACCATACCCATGTACCAGATAGGTTTAAAACCATATTTGAAGCGAGAACAATCATATGTAAACCATGGGAAACATTGTTAAAAAAAACATTGTATATCCTCAACCCATGTTTCAAAACCAACAACAATATCATATGAACAACACTTTTAAAACATGTGCTTTTAACAAATTAGCAATTAGTGAAGATTAACATGCCTGAAATACCAAGTTTCATGAAAGTAATTAAACCCTTGAGTCCTTGGATGAACTACTTCTTGGAAACCCTAAGTATCTTGCTTGAGATATTTGAGAGAGTCTTGAGAGTGTTTGATTACGTTGTGAAGAACAAATAATCCTGCTGAGAGCTTTATGAATGTGGGGTTTTAATTGGGTAAGAAGGGTATTGTCTAAAGTATCCTCAAATTAAAAGCTAAAATTTAGTTGTTAGTGACTATGGGTCACGGTACGAATCGTAAGGTTTCATTACGACTCTTCACCACAAGTCATATCCAAGATAGTCTCCAGGTCACACAAAAACCATTGACCTTACGACTCAACTGATACGACTTCTATGGGACCCAATGACTCGTAGGTCCAGTCGTAGTCAAAAGAGAACCCATTTGGGGTATACAATGGACATCCCACAATTACACCCAACAACTCGTAACGAGTCCTTATGACTCTAAGTAATCCCCTCCTATTCAAAGCAGAACTTTACCACACACTCACTACTTAGGCTACGATTGGATCCCTTGGACCCATCAAGACTCCTTACGACTTGTAGGGGGAGTCATTGTTAGGGCAGTGAGGATAAAATTTTAGAAATTTTCAAGGACCAAAAACCCAGGATGTTACATACTCCCTCCCTCCCTATAGGATCATTCATCCTTGAATGACAGGACAAGAAATTTATTAGCATGATTTGACTCCAAACTTTCCACACTTACCCTTAATAAAGATAGAATAAAAAATGCAAAGGAATTTACCATTTTCATTACTAAAATCAAAAAACAAAAATGCTTAGGAATATGCATACCTAAAAAAACAACAACAACAAACCTAGTGTATTCCCACACAGTGGGGTCTGGGGGAGGTAAAATGTACGAAGTCCATACCACTAACTCTGAAGAGGTAGCAAGGCTATTTTTGATAGACCCACGACTCAGGACAAAGAATAATAAGCAAATTCATAATACATCATGAAATGAAATAAGTTGGCACAATATAGAAAAGGCACCCACACATTAATACCCTATACTAACAAACCAAAGGCACCCCCACCCACATACCCACATACCCCTATCCTAAAGCTCTCCTAACTACTGACTACGGCCCAACTACAGGCACTAACCTTATACCCTTATTTGTGTCCTCTAAACCTTCCTATCTAGGATTATGACCTCAGTAAGATGTAATTACTCTACGTCACATCTAATCACCTCCCTCAAATATTTCTTCATCCTACCCCTACCCTACCTAAAACCATCAAAAGCCAGTCTCTGGCACCTATGAATTGGGTCATATGTTCCCATCCTCCTCACATGCCCAAATCATCACAATCAAACTTTTCATATCTTGTTTTCCATCAAAGCCACTCCAAATTTCTCCTAGATAGTCTCATTCCTAACCTTATCACTCCTAGTAATCCTACACATCCAATGCAACATCCGTATTTCTTCTAGCTTCAACTTTTTGATATGGGCGTTCTTCACTGGCGAACACTCTTCTCCATACAGCATGGCCGGACGGACTGCCACTCTGTAAAATTTTCCTTTAAGTTTGAGCGGTACCTTCTTGTCACACAACACTCCCGAGGAGAGCCTCCACTTCATCCATTCTGCCCCAATATGGTGGGATATATCCTTATCAATATCACCATTTCCATAAATCATGGACTCGAGATATTTAAAACTATTCCTCCTACACATAACCTGGGAATCCAACCTAACTACAACCATGTCCTCCTGCCTCAAGTCATTAAACTTGCATTCCATATTCTCTGTCTTGCTTCTACTCAACCCGAACCCTTTAGACTCAAGGGTTTGTCTCTAAACCTCCAATTTATCATTCACACCTCCCCGCGTCTCATCAATCAATACAACATCATCCACAAAAAGCATGCACCAAGGAACCTCTCCTTATATAAACCGCTTTAAAACATCTATCACAAAAGAAAATAGAAAAGGGCTAAGAGTCGAACCCTGATGTAACCCTGTCAAGACAGGGAAATGCTCCAAATTCCTCCTACCATCCTCACCTGAGTCTTAACTCCTTCATACATGTCCTTAATGGATCTGATGTATGCCACGGGGACCCTACTCACCACCAAGCATCTCCAAAGAACTTTCCTAGGGACTTTGTCATAGTCCTTCTCCAAGTCGATAATACCATGTGAAGTTCCTTGTTTCTTTCCCTATACTGCTCCACCAGTCTCCGCACCAAGTGAATTGCCACCTCCGTCGAGAGACCGGGCATAAAGATAAACTGCTTCTCCGAAATAGACACTATTTTCCTCAACCTCCGCTCGACCACTCTCTCCCAAATCTTCATAGTGTGACTAAACAACTTAATACCCCTGTAGTTATTGCAACTCTGAATGTCACACTTGTTCTTATATAAAGGAATTATTGTTCTCCACCTCCAAGCCTCAGGCATTTTTGCATTCTTAAAAATGCCATTAAACAATTTGGTCAACCACCATAAACCCACCCCGCGAGCAAACTTCCAAAAATCCACAGGAATCTGGTCTGGTCCCATCGCCCTACCCCTTCTCATACTGTGAATAGCCTCGATGACCTCCTCCACCTTAAAATGTATATAATACCTAAAATCATGACACTCCTCCGAGTGCTCCAGCTCTCCTAACACAATGTCTCTGTCCCCCTCATCATTTAAGAGTTTATGAAAATATGAATGCCATCTTTTATTAATATGAGCATCCTCCACCAGCACACTACCATCCTCCTCCTTAATGCACTTCACTTGATCAATGTCACAACCCTTTTTCTCACTCTTCTTAGCAAGCCTATAAAACCTTTTTTCCCTACCTCTCTCCTCCAACCCCACATATAAGCTCTTAAAAGTTGTCGTCTTAGCAGCCGTAACTGCTAACTTAGCCTCTTTCCTAGTTAACTTGTACTCCTCCCTATTTGCTTGCTTACCCTATTCATCCTTACTCTAAACCAACTTAGCATACGCCCCCTTCTTAGTCTTCACTTTCTTCTTTACTTCTTTATTCAACCACCAATCCCCCTGTCGTTGACCAGCTCGACCCCTCGAGACCCCCAACACCTCTCTAGCCATTTCCTTTATACACCTAGTTTCCCTATCCCACATACCATCCATGTGCCCCCTACAATCCTAGACCCCTATCTCTGCCACCTTCTTTTATATCTCCATCTCACTTATCGGTGTCAAGGCCCCCACTTTATTCTAGGATGACCCTCCTCACCCCTTCTCTTCTTATCCTTCTTTAAGCCCAAATCCATCACCAGAAGCCTATGTTGGTCGAGACTTTATCAGTCAAAATCACCTTAAAATCCTTACAAAACACCCTATCCCTCCTCCTAAGTAACAGAAAGTCAATCTGTATCTTAGCTATTGCATTTCGAAAGGTGACTAAGTGATCCTCTTTCTTCAAAAATCTTAAATTCACTAACACTACCCCAAAGGCCCTCGCAAAGTCCAACAGAGTAACCCCCTCTTCATTTCTCTCCCCAAAACCATAACCCCTATGCACATCGCCATAACCTCCCAATAATACTTCGATGTGACCAGTAAAATCCCTTTCTGCAATAATATTCTTAGATCTAGGTATGCCTCTTACCACTTCATCTAAAGCCTTCCAAAACCACTTCTTCTTCTCACCGTTCAAGCCCACCTAAGGCGCATAAACACTACACATATTCATAGTAAACCCTCCATAGACCAACTTAATCGTCATTAACCTATCATTGACCCTCTTAACCTCCACTACTTGCCCTCTAAGTTCTTCATCTACTAAGAAGCCTACTCCATTCCTACGCCTCACTCCCCGAGTAACAAAACTTGTAAGCATCCACATCCCTAGCCTTAGATCCTACCCACCTAGTCTCCTGAACACACGCAGTATTAATCCTCCTCTTTCTCAAAATATTCACAAGCTCTATGGACTTACCCTGAAGGGTCCCTATGTTCCAAGACCCCACCATCACCCTATCTATACTTGTAACACATCTACTTCTACCTCCCCTAACACATCTACTTCTACCTCCCCTTACTCCATACCCCAAGCCCGACCTAACACCATATTTTCCCCCAATACCAAACCAGTCCTCCCCTCTTCCCCTACCCCTTACCAGCCCTCTTTCTTCCCCTGCCTTAATAACTGCCCCCCAACCCTAACCCTCTCAGACATGACCCTACCCTATCATCAATGCCCAAAGCCACTCCTCAAGAAACACAAAAAAAGATAGAAAAAAAACTAACAGCAGGAAACAAACAATGATAGAAATAAAATTAAATTAGGATAGAAACAAAACTAACCGCAAGTCATATAGAGCACACTAATAGCCTAGCACCAAGGACAACAAAACCAATATTAAAAGCAGGGTAAGTGACCACTATACGACAACAGATAGTCCCAACAAATTAAAACAAGTCAAGATATAGGAGATAATACTAGAATTAATACGAAGAAGAAAATAACAAAGGTTAGAAGTCACCGGGTTATGCTTGTAGACTACGTCCTTTTTTCCTGCGTGTTATGTTGGATCCCGGTAAACTGATACAGAAACTGGTCACCATAATATTATTATCGCAGTGCCACCGGAATCATATCTGGTACTGCCAAAATCAGATCTGATCGGAACCAGTAGAACCTTCCGGTGGACCCGCCAGAATTGGTCTCTTGGCACCGGGGCTGCACATTGCCTATGTCATTGGAGATCTTCAAATGGAGCCATTTGAATACTGGAATGATAGCTATTATTGTATGCAAATTCAATCAAAGGCAAGTGGCCATCCCAACTACCCTGGAAATCAATTACACACACCCTTAGCATATCTTCCAAAGTCTGAATGGTCCTTTTTGCTTGACCATCTATCTAAGGATGAAAGGCTATACTAAGATGGAATTGGGTACCAATACCTTTTTGGAATGCTTTCCAAAAGGAGAGGTGAACTGGGTAGCTCTATCTGAGATAATAGTCAACGAAACACCGTGCAATCTGACCAGTTCCTTAATGTAGAGCTTGGCGTAATCCTCGGCTAAATAAGAGGTATGAACTACAAAGAAAAGAGCTTATTTGGTCATTCTATCTACAATGACCCAGACTGAATCATGCTGATGTCGAGTTCGAGGCAAACCCATCACGAAGTCCATGTTCACAACTTCCTACTTCCAAGTAGGAATACTGAACTCATGCATAGGACCACTAGGCTTCTGATGCTCTATCTTAACTTGCTAACATGTAGAGCACTTAGCCATAAACTCTGCAACATATCTTTTCATCCCACTCCACTAATAGATTTCCCATAAATTGTGGTACATCTTAGTGGCCCCTGGATGAATAGAGTAATATATACCATACGTTTCTGCAAGAATTCACTGCCTTAAGTCATCTATGTCTGGAACACGGAGATGACCCGGACAATGAAGAAGACCATCTCCCTCTTGGAAAAAAACCTCTATTTTCTGATTCTGAACTGACTCTTTTAGTTTGACAAGGCTAGGATCCTTATCTTGCTTTTCCTTCACCTCAGAAATTAGAGATGATTCTGAACTACTCTAAACACATACACCACCCTCTGAAGAGTCGACTAAGTGAATGCCTAGTATGGAAATCAAGTGGACTTCCTAGACTAAGTGAATGCCTAGTATGGCAATCAGTCTACGGATAGCGTCGGCCACTACATTAGCCTTTCTCAGATGATAGAGGACACTCATGTCATAATTTTTTAAGAACTCTAACCACCTTCTCTGACGAAGATTGAAATCTTTTTGAGAAAAGACATACTGAAGGCTCTTATGATCTATGAAGGCGACTACTTGAACTCCGTAGAGATAATGCCTCCAAATCTTTAAGGAAAACACTACAGCTACTACCTCAAGATTATGAGTAGGATAATTCCTCTCATGGGGTTTAAGATATCATGAGGCGTAGTCTATGACCTTACTATGCTGCATGAGGACACAACCTAAACCCACTCTAGATGCATCACAATAAACTACAAAACCGTCTGAA
Source organism: Capsicum pubescens (assembly GCA_030864215.1). Lineage (NCBI taxonomy): Eukaryota > Viridiplantae > Streptophyta > Magnoliopsida > Solanales > Solanaceae > Capsicum > Capsicum pubescens. The sequence goes on along the minus strand of CM061543.1, from coordinate 276,931,797 downwards.
CCATCTGGAAGAGTTAGAACTGTTGCTGAGGTAAGTCGAGTCTTTAATTCCTGAAAAATTTTCTTGCAAGGATCTGACCACTGAAACTTGACTTTCTTCTGAGTCAATCTGGACACAGGGGATGCAATAGAATAAAATCCCTCAATAAAGCGTCTATAATAGCCAGCCAAACCCAAGAAACTCTTGATATTTGATGGAGAAACAGGGAGAGGCCAGTTTTTTACTGCTTTGGTCCTTTGAGGATCTGCTCTAATGCCATCACTGGAAACAATATAACCAAGAAATGTTACTAACCTTAGCAAAAATATGTACTTACTGAATTTGGCGAATAATTGATGATCTCTGAGAGTCTGGAGTACTATTCTGAGATGGTCCGCATGATCTCGCTCAGTGTAGGAATAGACCACAATATCATCTATGAAAACTATGACGAACATGTCCAAGTACTGCTTGAACACATGGTTCATCAAGTCTATGAAAGTATCTAGGGAGTTGGTAAGACCAAATGACATGACTAGAAATTTGAAGTGACCATACCGCGTACGGAAAGCTGTCTTCGGGATGTCACATTCTCTAACTTTGAGCTGATGATAGCCGGATCTGAGGTCTATCTAAGAGAAATAACTGGCACCCTAAAGTTGTTCAAAAAAGTCATCGATTCTTGGAAGAGAATACTTGTTCTTGACTGTAACCTTATTGAGTTGACGGTAATCTATACACATTCTGAGTGAACTGTCTTTCTTGTGCACGAATAAGACTGGTGTACCCTACGGGGAAATGCTAGTTCTGATGAATCCTTTATCTAAGAGATCCTTCAACTGTTCTTTCAGTTGTCTGAGTTCTGATGGTGCCATTCTATATGGAGGAGTAGAGATAGGCTGAGTTTTTGAAAGAAGATCAATACCGAAGTCTATTTCCCTTTCAGGAGAAATTCCTGGAAGATCTTCGGGAAAGATATCTGAATATTTATTCACTACTGGGACTGATCCGAGACTGGGAGCCTCAAAATTGGAATCTCTAACATAAACTAGATGATAAACACATTCCTTAGATATCATTTTCCTTGCCTGAAGGTAGGAAACAAGTTGACCCCTGAAAGTGGATATGCTACCCTTCCACTCTAGGACGGGTTAATTTGGGAACTAAAACTGAACTATTCTATTTTTGCATTCGACTGTGGCATAGCAGGAATGAAGACAATCCATGCCGAGAATGACATCAAAATTAGTCATCTCTAACTCAACTAAATCTGCTGACATGACTTTCTAAAATATCATAACCGGGAAGTTCCTGTATATCTGCCGAGCTATGATGGTTTTACCCACTAGGGTAGATACTGAAAAGGGATATGCTGGAATTTCAGGACTGATTCTGAAATCAACTTCTATATAAGGAATAACAAAAGACAAGGAAACTCCTGAATCTATCAAAGCATATACATGCACATGAAAGATCTGCAACATACCAATAACTATATCAGGAGAGCTTTCCTAATCTTATCGAGTCTGAAGAGCATAGAGACGATTTGATCATTGCCCGCTAGTAGCACTGGAAGTGGCACCCTGTTGATTTAGGTGACCAAACTAAGCTGAAGAGAGATTCTCTTGACCCTGAGGACCTGGATGCGGACATTCCCTAACTCTATGGCCTAGCTTTCCACAACCAAATCAAATGCCACTACCTACTTTACACATAACCTGATGGAGCTTATCGCAAGTCTGGCAATGAGGATAGGTGCGGGCACTGCTAACACTGCCCTGGGTCTTAGAGCCTGGCGGTCTATCTTTTTTACCCTCTCTGAACTTAGGAAATAGAGCATGTCTATAGAGGGAGATGGAACTGATGACCTAGGATGAAACTGGGAATGGTTTCCTCCTAACTTAGGCTGAGCAAAGTTGAAACTACCTATCTTCACTCTCTTATTCTACTTTTCCCTCTGCTTAATTTTCTGTTGTTCTATCTGTTGAGCATGGGTCATAAGTCTAGCTAAGGTCATGTCACTGTTCATCATAGTGGATTTGCACTCATTAACCATGCCGCCGTTCACCCCTGAAGCAAACTTACTCATCATGGATCTACTATCTGCAACCACATGAGGGGCATACCTGGCTAATTAAGTAAATATAAAAGAATACTCTTTCACTATCATATTGCCCTGCTTGAGGTAGATGAACTCTAGCACCTTAGCTTCTCTAAGCTCTTGGGGAAAGAATTTGTCTATGAATGAAGTGAAAAACTCCCCCCACTCTATAGGACCTGCATCATCTGATATTTTGGACTTCCACTGTTTGAACCAAGCATGTGCCACATCCTGCAACTGGTATGCAGCTAGCTCAGCACTCTCAACAGTAGTCACCCCCATGGTGTCTTTCACTTTCTGAACTTGATCTAAGAATTCCTGAGGGTCTTCATCTACCTTAGACCTGATAAAGGATGGAGGATTCATTCGGGTGAAGTCCCAAATCCTCGCTGCAGCTGAGTTGGCCACTGGGTTGGCCGGAATGACTGTTAGCCATTCATTATGAGCAGTGACTGATTAACCAAGAGTGGTGAATGCAGTCCTTAACTCCATATGAGAAACATGATCGTCCAAAGGTTCTTTTGGCTGAGGGGCTGACTGATTTCTTCTCTTAGGAGGCATGTTCTGAAATAATGAGAAGAAGCGGATTATACTAAGAGACTGACTTGTTATTATGCTCACAGGTACGACATGAATACTGAAAGAGGGGAAAATATTCTTAAAACATCTCATAGCCTCTTGCACATAAATGTGGCGCGCAACACACCCATGCATAAGACTCTACTAGATGCGGCTTTCAGACTTCCTAGGACTCTATTGAACCTTAGGCTCTAATACCAAGTTTGTGACGACCCAAATTGAAGAACCGGAATGCTACACGGTTCTCATGACCCTGAAGGACTACAAACTAACCCATGACTAATATTTATACCTGTATACTGTATAGGATAACATAATAATGCGGAAACATTCACTAAAAGGACATAAGGTTCAATCATGAACATAACTAAATAATGTAACATCTGTGTGGGGTAATAGAATACCCAAAACAAAACTAAAGTCTAAAACATGATAGTCTGTATCTAGTCTGTATCTAGTCTGAAAGCCTCTACTGTCTGAAGAATCTGAATAAGGAGTTGATGGGACATGTCCCCAACTAACTTCAACTAATAAGATAATCAATAAGCTAGTAGAAATCATTATTTACTTGAAAGATGAGGACTCACTTCAACGATGACTGCTGAATCTAGAATCTACTGCTGATCTGGAACTCGTGTCTCTGAACCTATGTTGTAACATAAAAAGAAAGAACCATAGCGCGAATGCGTCAGTACATATATACCGAGTATACATGTGAAGTAGTCTATATATAATGGTTCACATGCATGAATAATGCTAACTAAATGTCTAACATGAACGTGAGAATATATGCATAAATACGTAACTGTAACTGACAACATGATTTCTGAGTCTGTATACTGATAATGTGACATACTAGTAACTAATATGAGTGATAACATGAAGGACTATATCTGAATAATGCTGATAACATAGGTGACTATATCTAAGTATAACAGATAACGTGGGTGATTATAGCTGACAGTCCTGAATCTGATGGAACTATCTGAGTTCCTTACTGTATCTGAGTTGACTGTATCTGAAAGTCCTAAAATCTGAAAAACTATCTAAGTTCTATTACTGAGACTGATTGACTGTATCTGACAGTCCTAATTCTGTAACATGAAACTGTGGGAAGTAGTATCTAACCGACATGCCCCAAATGTGCTATAATAGCTAAGCTGGGGTCCAATTTATACCTTGATTGGAAGGGTGTCAATACCGCGCCACTGGTAAGGAAAACATGTGAGTAACCCTCATATATCAGGTAACTCTAGCGAGAACCATGGGAACCCTCACATAACAGGTTAAGCCACCTTATCTACCCTCATATAGCAGGCTACGATGACTCAACCAATGTTGGCTACATAGTTCTATAATGCATGGATTGCTTCAAGTAATCACACCCTCGTATAACAGGTGAGTCCCCATCCTTGGGTTCACTCGGTGCTAACTCCTACTCCTATTAGAATAGACACTGAACATGATTCACTAAACTGAACTGAGCATGGACTGAATTACTGAATTTCCGTGGCTGATAGAATACTACTGATATCTGATAACTGATTGAGTCATCATATCATAGAGATTTTTCCTGGGTCATAAGACTATCTGAAGTTTAAGATTTCATAGCTTAACTGAGAATATGGTGAAAACATGACATGGATCTAGGCACATAGCTAATATTTCGGGTACAAGTACCCCCCGGACTCGATAGAAGGAAACTAACATAGCATGATTTACTTGATGACTTGACTAACATCATAATAAATACTACATTCATTAGAGTCTTTCATCAAACATGTAATATGCATAAACTTGTACATACATGGGGATTTCAAGATATCATGCTAGTTAGACAATTTTCCTTCGTCTAGGCATTTAATCAAACATATTGTAGGCATAGTATATGCAAAGCACATCATACAACAATTAAACATCATGCTTCAATTCCAATTCCATCATACAAGGATTTAGTCATGAGATTTCATAAATCTTTATCTATACTAATCAACCCACATGGAATTTATCATCAAATCATGGAATAAAAATCAATTCCTCATTTATCAACATGAAAGAGAACATACAAATCATGAAAACATTAATAAAATCCATAACTTGTAGTTAAAAAGGATTCTTGGACTTCATGTATGAAAGGAGTCCATGAATGAACACTATGCATACCTTAGATCATTATTTCGTGAAAATTGATGGTGAAACCTTCTTGAAATTGAACCTTCTATGAAAACCCTAGCTTGAGTTCTTGAGAGTATTTGAGAAAAACATCAATATTTTTGATGAATAAGGGCTAAATCTCGTGTTTGGAAGCTTATATAGGGGGTCAAATTGACCCTTTTAACCTTGGACACAAAATTTAATTTTTCGGTAAAATTTCCCAAATTGGGCCCTTGGCGCGACGCGACACTATCGTGTCGTATCACTGGAAATTAACAATTGGGAAACTGCACGGTGGCGCGATGTGGAGCTATCGTGTTACCACCTTGTCTACGACCTGGAAGTTTGGCACAACATACCAGTATCACGGAAAAACACTGGAATTTGACAATTGCCATTTGAGCTATCTCAGCGACGCGCTGAAGGCTCAGGTCAAATACTGTCTCGCTAAAAAGGCTCTAACTCTTCACCCGGGTGTCGGATTTAGGCGAATTATATATCGATCGAAATATTATTAAATTTCCCACATGATAGTAAGTGAAAATTATGAAAATAACACGAGTATATGAATGAATTATAATTTCAAAAAAAGTTCTAATATCCTTGAGATGATTTTCAAGCTAAGAAAAAGCACGAGTATTACAATATCTGACTCACATGTATATATAAATATATAGGATATGTATCATGTATTTTTTTATTATCTATATGTAAATGTATATAGTTGTCCCTTTTATAGATATTATGTGTCTTATATGTTTATATATACATGTGAGTGAGATATATATTTTTGTAAATACATATGCAGATACATATGTATGTTTTTTACTGTAAATACATATCCAAATCTGTATGACTATGTATTTTGTATATTTTTTTTATATGTGTATGTGATGTACACATTTGTCTTTTCAAAATAAAAGTTAGAGATAAAAGAGTAAAAAAATAAGAGGAATAAAACAAAAATAGAAAAAGAAAAAAAAGTGAAGTGAAAAAACAAAAAAATTGAGTTTGAGCAGCTTTAAAAATCGATTTTGATCACTATATTGTTCGATCAGTTTAATTTATTGTTGCATTATTTTTTTCCAAAATTCGTTTATAAAATACACAATAACAATTTAGCAAAATAAATTGTTAAATTGTACAATGTAGCGGAAAATTGATTTTGATCTCTCTAACGAAAAATCGTTAATGGATTAAAATATTCAAAAATAATTTAACAAAAGTCGATTTTGATCACTATATTTGAACGAAACATCAATAATGACTCAAAAAATTTTGAACGAAATAACAGTAATGGTTCAGAAAAAATCAGAACAAAAAAATTTAATCGATTTCAAACAATTGATAATCCATATAAGAAAACAATATTACGGTTGAATACCTTCAACAATAGTAATGGTGTAATTTGAATTTTCGAAGATATTGAACAGAAAAAGTTTTAGTTGAATTTGATTTTGATTTTTTTTGGATGAAAACGATAATGTGAAACTGAAATTTAAATTTTGATTTCAATTGGTAACAAATAACAGAAATCATTTTAATTAAGAGATTTTGATGAAAAAGAAATTTCAATATTTAATTCATGACTAATTATATCACATTTAACTCAACTGATTTGAGTTAAACATGGGTAGTCAAACGATTTGTATATGTATTTTTATAGCAACAGTTTGTTCAAATACAATATACATGTTACTTGTTTAAGTAATTATGAAAGTATTCCTATGAATTTCTTAATTATGATCTTAAGTAATGCTATTTATGAATTTTATGCACTTAATGGTTTGAAATGTGAACCATTTAGATTCAGACCTCCATTAAGTTCAAATAAATGAGCCCTAAATAGCACACGAGATTTAGTAAAATTTGTTGCAAAAGTCATGAGGTTGGAGAAAACTGCCATTTCATGGGGTGTTTAAGGGGGAAAGTACTGATAACTGGATTCCCAATAAATGTTCATCCCAACACAACTTACTCTTTTTCTTCCAAAAAAACGAGGCTAATTATTATCTGGATACCAATGCCTTGATTCTTTACTTTCTTTTTGTTTTTGTTTCTGATGTCTAATTGAAAACATAACCAAAAATGAGAATTACACTTGAAATTTAAGGAAAAAGTAAAATCCAAGAAAAAACAGGAAAAAGAAAAAGAAAATTTATAATGAAATATTAGGAAATAATAACATTATGTTGAGAAAGAGCAAGGAGTTGTTTATTTTATTTCAAAGCCTTTGCATTAATATAGTTGGTTAGTATTGTAGTTGTTTCACTTTTGTACTAATAATTTCAAATTTTCCTTTTTTCTTGAAGTGGAATTTTTCGAAATTCAATGTTTTCGTAGGGTGTTTCTCTTTCCCTTGGTAATTTTTCACTCAAAATATGGCAATTTTTATTTTTAGTATAATTTTACATCAATTGGTGCTAGTAAAATAAGGAAAAAACAAAGAAGTTAGTGTCTATATAAACAACGGAGAATTATATGCACACAGTAAATTCATTGGCACTAATAAAATAAGGAAAAACAAAGAAATTAGGGTCTATATAAACAATGGAGAATTAAATGCACACAGCAAATTGAGTTATCTAGGCTTCTTCAATAATAACGTAAGTTTCTTTTCACTTTGAGTCGATTAATTCTTTAATTTTTTTTCTTTTACAATAATGTTGCTCTTCTAATTTTTTCATTAATTCCTCACTTCTTTATCTACGCTAATTTACAAATTATAATTCTCTCTTTTTTAACTTATTGATTCGATTACAACAACAACAACAAACTCAGTATATTCCCACCTAGTGGGGTCTGGGGAGGGTAGAATGTACACAGTCCATACCACTACCTCTAAAGAAGTAGAGAGACTATTTTCGATAGAGCCCCGGCTCAAGACACAGGACAATATACAAATTGATTTGATTACATCGAATATATTAATTTGCTATAGAAAACTACTTATTCTCACAAACATATATATTGGAAAGTATTTAACATAAATGTAGTTTAAAAGAGTGTTAGTTTAATGTAATATGGAAAGAGATACTTTTACTATGTCCGATATTTTTATTTCAATTTTCATTACCTTTGTTACTTCTTCATTCAACAGTGGTTCAAGCTAGTTCAATACTGTACTAAACACGATAATGTCACCCTCAAAAAATAAAACATTTGACAAGAACAAGAAGAAGTTGATAGATACGAGAGAACAAATAAACAAGCAAGAAAAAGACCTTCGAAATACTAATGTGCAACAAAAAAATGTGCACAAAAAAATACGAACAGACATGTGATCATTGGAAGTTAAAGGACAATGAAGACAAGATCGAAGACAAATTGGAGAAAAAAGGGATTCCTAGAAGAAAGATATAACCTATTTATTAATTATCTTTTAGTTATTAATAAATGTTTAGGTGCTACTAATTAAGTTCAAGGATATGTTTAGGTTTTAAGATTTTTGAGATTTGTTACTAGGAGTTTAAGACTAGTTTTATATATATATATATATATATATATATATATATATATATATATCCGTCATTGCCTTTTATTTTTTTGTCTTATATTTATTGTTTATGTTTCGTGGGTTGTGATACTTGATTTGAGCAACAAAAAGAGATAACTATATTAACTAAGTCTTTCACGCAAAAAGTTTCTATATGGCACAATGTACATCATTCAAATATTACAAAGTTAATCAAAGTCTACAATAGTATCATTATGAGTAACAAATTCACTGAACAATACAAAACATTCCAACCATATTAATCACTCTTGAGGTACAAATTAAGAAATATCTTCAAGTGCCAAACCAAAATCCAAAAAAATAAATAAAGCTCTAACGCACATCGGCATATACCCCAAAAGAGTTACAATAAACATGTATTTATTAATAATGATGTAACCCTAGTCCCATGGCAATGAACTCTTTCGTAGTCTCATATTATCTATAATATAAAAGGTCCAATATTTTTATAAATGTATATATATTAAATGATGAATCTCCTTCTATGAAAAAATTTGTCTCCACCACTAAATGTAACAACTCAAAATATTAATTCTGTGGAGGTGACTAGAGAGTAGGAATAGTGGAAATGTTTGGGATTGTTTGAATCGAAGGCATTGGAGGCAATGACAATTTTGGTATAGGAGTGGAAATTGCTTGAAAGGATGGCAATGTAGTTGGCATGTTTGGGATTTTTGCCAATCATGGAAATGCAATTTATGGTAGAGATAGAATTTAGAATAGGCTACGACCTATAAAACTATGGCTGATGATTGTCAAGGACAGTATAATTACCAAGCAAAAGATAGAGAAATTCTTAAGAGTGGCCATTTTTGTACATGTGATGTAATTACAACATTGAGTACAACAATGTTTTGCCAAATGATGGTAGTGATATGGTGTTAGAACTCTGTATCGTTAGATCTCCATGAAACAATGTGTATAAAACACTAGAAGCTCAAGAGGCAAAGGAGAAACTGAAACATTTCATTAGAGATGAAAAATATCTTCTGTTGTATTCTAGAAGGGTCCAGATACATGTATATATAAAAAATTAATCAAAAATATGATGATTAAAAGTAATTGTATGCTTCTATGTTGTTGTTGGGCTCGGGTCATGCTTCATATTGGGCATGTCACTTGGGCCGATGTCAACACCCCTCCCCCTTCAAGCAGGAGGGTGTTAACACTCCTAGCTTGCATAAACAAGAACCATGAAGAGGACCTGAAAGTGGCTTGATCATGATGTCAGATAGTTGATCAGCTGAAGATACATGATGCAAAGAGATAATATCAGATATAAGGCAGTCACGAACATAATGACAATTAATCTCAATGTGCTTGGCACGCTTGTGAAATACCGAATTCTTAGCAATGTGCAAAGAAGCCAAGCTGTCATAATAGATAGGAACAAGAGAAGATATGGACAAACCAAAGTCAGTAAAAAGATGAGTGAGCCAAACTACTTCATCCACAACTTTTCACAAAGCACTGTATTCTGTCTCAACGGAGGATAAAGAAATGATAGTTTGCTTCTTTCTCTTCCAAGAAATGGAATAAACCCTAAAAATGATGTAAAAACTAGTCATTGAACGTATGGATAAAGGGCATGCAGCGCAGTTAGAATTAGCATAAGCAGAGAGATCCAAACAAGGTAATAATAAAAGAAAATGCCCTGATCAGGTGCAGAACTCAGGTATCTCAACACATGAATACCGGCCAACATGTGAGGAGTGAAAAGACGGTTGAGAAACTGACTTTGATGCTTAACAACAAAAGAAATGTCAGGTCTAATACATTGAAGGAAATTGAGCTTCCCAATAAGACGATGATAAATTGAAGGATCAGGCAAATGATCTGGCATGTCAGATGTCAATTTGGCAGTAGGGTCCAAAGGGGAACCCACTAGTGTAAAATGAGAACACTGAAATTCTTCCAACAAATCAGAGTCAAACTTATGTTGTGTAATGAGATAACCAGAGTCATGAACAATGACCTCAAGACCCAGAAAGTAGTGGACTAATCCAAAATCCTTAATATTGAATTTTTTATCAAGAAAAGATTTGAGGCTAGTCATCTTAGAGTTATCAGACCCAGCAAGAAGAATATCATCCACATAAACAACAAGGACAACAAGAGAAACAGTGGTACACTTAGCAAAAAAGAATAATCATTCTTGCTAGCAATGTAGCCTCGAGATAACAAAGCTTCAGAGAACTTGGAAAACCATTGCCTAGAAGCCTGTTTGAGGCCATACAAGGACTTTTTGAGTTTACAAACCAAAGAAGTATGACTAGAGAAGGCAGTAGAGACCCGAAGACCAAGAGGTAATTTTATATAAACATCCTCATGAAGGTTACCATGCAGAAATGCATTGTTGACATCCAACTGGAAAATAGTCCACTGATTTGGAAGCAAGTGATAAAAGATACTTGACAGTGGTTAGTTTCACAGCAGAAGAAAAATTATCATAGTAATCAATGCCCTCTTTTTGGGTATCACCCCTAATGACCAATCTAGCCTTGTACCTATCAATGGTACCATCGGATCTCTATTTGACCTTATATACCCATTTATAGGGAATAACCTTCTGATGAGAAAGAAGAGGGATAATCTCCCAAGTGTGTTTTTCCTCAAGAGCCTTGAATTCCTATATGATAGTCTTTTTCCAGGTAGAGTGAGAAATAGCGTGCTGGTAAAACTGAGGTTCATGCATGTGTAAGTCAGAAATAGATACCTTGGAATTGACAGTAGGTAGAGAAGGATGGGATTGAATAGAATAATAAACATAATAAGAAAGATATGAAGGAGGGTGAGTTGATTTAGTACTTCTCCTAAGAGGGGAAACAAGAATGGGAAAAGTATTAATAGGAGGGAAAGATGAATAAGACTGAGCAGGAGATAGGCTAGGCTCTTCAGTGTTAACAAAAACTGAAGGTGGGGAAAAATATTAGAAACACCAGTAGTACAAGAATAATGGAATATGTGTTTATGAAAGATAACACTTCTAGAATAGAAAACAGAGGAGGAAGATAGGTTGAGTAATTTGTACCCCTTCTTCCCACAAGGATAACCAATGAAAAAATTAGGGATATATCTAGGATGGAATTTGTCCCTAGAGTGGGTAAGGGAAACAATATATGACAAGAAACCAAAACTTTTCAAATGCTCATAGGAAGGGGAGGAACCGTGCAATTTCTCATAAGGAGATAAATTGTTCAGTATGACAGAAGGAAATGCATTGAAAAGATATGTGGCAGTTAAAACACATTCACCCCATTATTTCAAAGAAAGGTGGAATTGAAACAATAATGCTTGAGAGACTTGAAGAAGATGTTTGTGTTTCCTCTCAACTACCCCAATCTATTTTGGGGTGTGAGGGATAGTAGTTAGGTGAAAAAATACCATTATCAAAAAAGAGTTTCTGAAGGTCAGTACTGTTGCCTAACTCAAAAGCATTGTCAGACCTAGAAGTTTGAACATGGGAATAAAAATAAACTCTAGCAATATTAACAAAAGCTTTAAGAAAAAAATAGGCACTACCTTTGAAAGAAACAAGATGAGTCCAGGGAGTTGTAATGCCCCGAGGGTATAGATGTCTCATGGTGCTTACAATCCCGAGGGACCATAAGCTAACCCATGACTGATACCTATTGTAAGAATTGAATAATAATACTATTAAAAATATATGAGGAAGTTAAGATAAATTTTCCATAAGGTTCATAAAATACTAAAATAAGTACTGAATACTGATAGTAATACTGAAAAATTTAACATCTGTCTGGAATAGTCTAGTATGAAAGTCACTAACTGTATGAATATTGAGTTTATGGGATAATTATCCAACTAACTCTGACTAATGAACATACTAAACTACTGGAATGCTGAAATAATAACTTTGTCCTCAAAATATGAGGACTCACCACTATAACTGCTACTGATAACTTGAGCTGCTAGGTACTGTCAGAAGCCCATGCTTCTGAACCTATGATATGAGACATCATACCGCAAAAGAAAGAGTATGTGTTAGTACTTTGAATGTACCAGTATGCTAAGTAAGGTAGGCTGATATACATGGGTTTGTATGCATGAACAATAACTGACTGAATGATATGAATATAACTGAATGAGAGTACATATATAACTGAAACTGCTATAAATACTGATTATGCTATATTGTGTGTATATATATATATATATATATACTATAACTGAGATCATACAGGAACTGAATACTGAGTTCCGATAACTAAGTGAGTGGTATCTGAGATTACTGATTAACTGTATTACCAATAACTCGATGACTGTTTCTAATAGTCCTAATTTTATAGAACTGAACTAAGTTCTATACTGAGTCTAAAATTGAAACTGAAGGTGGTATCATCTAACATACATGCCCCATGTTAAGCTGATTTGTAGTCCAACCTGTAACCCCAGTTGGAAGGGTGCTAATATCGTGCCACGGGTAATAACAGTCTAAAGAGTTACCTTCATCTGGAAGGTACCCTAATGAGATAGGTATTACCCTCATCTAGCAGGTAAATACTTTATCAACCCTCAACTAGCTGGTTGATATCTTAACCTACACTGGCTACATAGTTCTGGAACACAAGGACTGTTACTAAGGATCAGACCCTCAATTGGCAGGTGAGCCCCCATCCTTGGGTTCACTCGGTGTTGAATCCTATTCCCAACTGAATAGATATTGAATTGATCGCTATACTGTACAGGGTTTGACTTAACTGTTACTGATAGTGTTGACTAACTGAACTGGACTGAGTTCACTAAGCTCTGTAACTGACTGAGTATTACTGTTTGTGATATTACTGAGACTATTCTATAGCAACTGTAATTCTAGGTTAACAACTAGATTTTTTTGGTATTGAATACCCCCAGGACTTGATAACATCAATAGTAAAACATGGAAAATTCTTGAAAACATTACATAAATTAATTATTCACCATGCATTCATTTAGACATTTTGTCAAACACATGAGAGGCATGTACTTGTACATGAATGGGACCATATGATAACATGTCATGAACTCACTCTTCAATTTACATAGGCATTCTATCAAAAACTTGGAGAGAACAACTAATGCACATGGAAATCATCGAGATATAAACATCATGGCTACAACATTCAACTTGCAATTCAAGGGTTTAACATGGAGTTCACATAATTCTACATACTTGCTAATTAATTCACTTGAAACTTGTATAAATCTTGATTTGAAAACCATACAACAATACATACATTAACACAATCTAATTCAAACATATAAATCATAAATTCAATAAACTTGTAGTTTTAAAAAGGGTTCTTGAACTCCAAGGGTGGAAGGAAACCCAATGATGTACACCGAACATACCTTGATTGTTAATTTTTTAAAGATTGCAGGGAAATTCTTAGAACTTAATCTTGAATTTGATAGTCCAGGGTTTGTTCTTGGGAGGATTTTGAGAGTAAAGAATGAATTTTGCCCTTTTTGGGGCTTAATCTCGTGTTTTAGCGGAATTGGGTACGGGGAAAATGACCTATTTGCCCTTGGAAAGTTGGATTTTTAATGAGAAAATTTTTTCCAGTGATACGATACCTGATGCATCGCGTCGATGGGGTCGATGCGATGGCCAATACAATGCGTCGTGATTGAATTGGCTCACTAGAAATTACACTAAAGGCTTGCCTAGCGACGCTACAGCTGATGCGTCACTTTTATGGGGTCAACGCGATGGATGACGCATCGTGTTGAGGGTGACATGATGAAACTTGATGGTGGTGATGATACTGTCAATGCGATTACCGATGCGTTGCACCGGGAATGCATCAATTCACTATTTTTGACATCTTATTAAGCTTGTAGCGACGTCCAAAAAATCCTAAACTCATCCAAGGTGACCTATTGACATCCCTGATGATGAATCGACTTAAAATTAATATTTTAAGATCATAAGGATGAAAAACAAGATCATCCAATTATGAAGGTAAAAAAATTATTCTAAGTCTTAACACTTAGCTGAATTTTTCTAAGTCTGGAACCCCTTTTGGCATGCTTTAAAGGACCAAAATGACTAGGATTATGGGACCTTACAGTAGTCCTAGTGAATTCATCAATGAAGGTTAAGAAATACCTAAATCCATTGTAAGTTTGTGTATGGTAATGGCCCCAAATGTCAATGTGGACCAACTGAAAAGAGGATGTGGAATGAATAGTATTGGATGAGAATGGTTGTCTATATTGTCTGGCCTTGGGACAAACATCACATAAAAAAGATTGATAAGAAGAAAGAAGTCCAAAAATGGAAGGAATGGATTTCATTTTACTATAAGAAAGGTGTCCCAGCCTTTGATGCCAAAACATATCAATTTTATTTATAGCACAAGTCTCTTTACAATTGTTAGGAGAGACATCAGGATATGGATGAACAACAGAAGTAAAGGGAGAACTATGAGTCAAAAGAAATATAGAATCAGTAATGAAATAGTACAAACCAATTGCTACTCTGCCAATTTCCAACTGCCTCTTTAAAGAAGGGCCCTATAAAATGCAGGTAAAAATGGTAAAGATACCACTAAGAAGTTTGTGAATGGATGTAAGGTTTAACTAAACAGAAGGAACTAATAATACATTGTGTAAGGTCATATCTTGTCTGGTATGTAAGGACCCAGTAGATACAATCTTAACCCTATAACCATTAGGTAAACTGATTAAGAGAGGGGTGTCTAAAGGACTAATATTGTGTAAGAGGTGTTTGTGAGGTATCATGTGATTAGTGTAACCAGAATCAATTATCCAAGGATCTATTCCTAAATAATATACTGCACAAGTATGAAAAATAGTAGAGCTAATAATAGGGTGATTCAACACATCTATAAAATGAGCAAACCCTATAGCCTAAGGAGCAGGAACCACAGGGTTGCATGGTAAATAATGAGGAGCAGAATTATGATGAATATGCTGAAGATATTGATAGTGTTGACATTGTTATTTGGTTAACTTGTATTCATGATCATCAAGTCTTAAAGAGTAAAAACCCCAGCATCAGGGAGATGATTATCAGAGAGAACACAGGAAGCAAACTTATTGCTTTTAGGACATTTGAAATCAGCAGGATAGCCATGAAGCTTGTAAAATTTGTCAATGAGATAGCTTGATTTCTTACAATACTTGTAGAATAAACTAGAAACAGGATTGGAAGAAGAGGTGGAAAACCTCTTAGACTCAGACTGAGTAGAGGAGTAACCTCTATTTTCCACAGGCAGAGAATGTGTAGGGAAATTTCTTTTTATGTCAAAGTGGACTTTATGAGTAAAAACTCTCCCATAAGATGGATTCTGAGTATAAAAATTGAAAGACGCTAAATTATTTGAGAAACTAGGAATAGAAGAAGAAGTTTCATTCTATTTCTCAATATGTTGCAACATGGAATAAGAGCTATTGAGGTAGGGAAGAGTTTGTAGTATCAAGATATTACTTTTGCATACAAACTAATCATCATTAAGTCCACTAAGAAACTAGAACAACTTTTGTTGTTCTAAGAATTTCCCTAAGGCTCCAAAAGTACACACTGGACCCATATAAGAAGTGAAGTTCATCCCAAAGGCTACATAACCGGGTAAAGTAAGCAGCAATAAAAGATGACCCTTGGGAAATAGAATTTATTTTCTTTTGAATCTGAATATACTTGGTCCCATTAGATTGACCAAATCTCTTATTGATGTCAAACCATATTAGTCGTGTTAAAACACATGACACTGGTGGCTAAGTTAGTGGAAAGGGAATTGGTGATCCAGGCAATAATCATATTGCTATACCTCTCATAAAAGGGAAAGTATGGAGAATTAGGTATTGGTTTCAAAATAGTACCAGTGACTATCCCTTACTTGTTTTTGGATGATAGAGCAACAAGTATATTCTTACGCCAAACTACAAACCCATCACTATCAAACGGAGGTGAAACCAGAAGATCGAGTGTCTGGACTGTTGGAAGGATGTATGTAGAAGGGATGAGTTGGTGATACTGTAAGCTCATCAAAACCTTCTACAAAACTGGAAGTGTCAGTAGACATTAGGACATTGAAATTGATGAACAAGAATGCACACAAGATATATGCTTATAGGGATAAATCATACACAAAAAATTAAGTTTCTCCAACTATTTTGGGTTTCACAGCTCGCAGACATAAAATACATAAGCTACAAGTATCACAATCTAGATAAAACTAAATTGAAATAGTAAAAATAGGGATTAAAACCCTCCTTCGCAAACTGAAGAAGCAATGTCTTCAAAGATTTTAAAATCTGTAAAAAATAATAGAAAATTCACTGAAATTGCTCAAAATCCCAAATCACAAACCAGACAAACCCATTAAGGGTAACATCAAAAGATAGAGGAAGAAGAGAGGAGTATATATCCCCACTCTGATACCATGTTAGAACTCTGTATCTTTTGGTCACAATGAAACAATATGGACAAAACCCTAAGAGCTCAAGAGGCAAAGGAGAAACTGAAACATTTCATTAGAGATGAAAAATATCTTCTTCTGTATTCTAGAAGGGTCCACATATATGTATATATTCAAGATTAGTAGAAAATGCAATTATTAAAAGTAATTGTATGCTTCTATTTTGTTGTTGGTCCTGAGTCGTGCTTCATGTTGGGCTTGTTATTTGGGCCGATGTCAACATATGGATAATGTTTTGGCCAGATACAAAGTTAGTGAGACCAATAATATTGAGGGAAATGGTAATGTGGGAGGGGGGAGAAAAGACTCAGAACAATAATGAAGATGAGTTTTTTTATTGGAGAATACCTATTAGTACTCTTACAAGATGGTTTATATATGGGGGCTCAAGATCTTGAGGCATTGTTCAATTGAGCAAAAAGTTTAGAAAGTTTTCTACTTTGTTAATATGTTTTAGTAGTACAAATTGGGCAGTATATTTCTTTTAGTAGATAGAGATAGATCTCTTTATTGATTAGAAGAGGCAAATATTACTCAAAATTACAAAGAATATACATAAAAGTTTATTAATTATCTTAAATGAACAACCCTTTATATTAGATGTTAAAAAGGTTTTGTTTAGAAACACTAGATGATTTCTATTTTATATGTCGTAGCCTCACTTGATGGAGTTATATCTTGGTGTGAGGTTGCATGTATCTTTTAGAATTAGTCGAGTGGTTACAATCTGGCCTTAACACCACAATTACAGAAAAAATCTAGTTTGAATGACCTTCAAAGTCACAAGCTTTGCCAAGATTCAACTTCTGTTCTTGACTCCTTGAATTTGTTGGCCTTTTTGTCATCTTTATCCTCCTAAGAAGAATGTTGAAGTTCTTGTCGTTGTTAATTTTTCCAAGTTTCCTTCACTTGTATTTTCTACAATGCTTTGAGATGTATGCATCAAAGCAGATAGTCTGTCCACTTTGCTATGTAATTTACTTGAGCCGGGGATCTATCGAAAATAACCTTTCTACCTTTTCAAGGTAGACGTAAGGCTGTAAACACACTAGCCTCTCCAAACCTTCTCCACTTGTAGGTTTAAGTGGGTTTACACTGGGTATGTTATTATTGTTCTACTGTTCACTCAACATAACTTGATGTTTGGCTGCAGATACACTTGCTAGAGCTCGTGTTTTTGGAATCCGTTAGCACAAAAATTCAATGTGAAGTTCTCAGTCTTAAAGCATAAACTTCAAATATTACTCATACTCCTCTCTACTCCTAAAGTAACAAAACTTTTATACAACTGTATCCATCAAATTCTACAGCATAAACTTCTTGTGCCTCCTAAGAATAATGTTGAAGTTCTTATCCTTGTTAACTGTTTTTAGTTTTTTGTAAGCAGATATTCTACACTTTTTTAAGATGCATGCATTCAATCAGATAATCTGTCTACTTTTCTATTGGCTTTACTCAAGCATTGGGTAAACACAACCCTTTTACCTTCTTAGGTTAAGAAGGTTGAAAACACACCATGGTCAATCTCCAGACTATACTTGCAGAATTACACTGAGGTTATTGTTATGTTCTACTGTTCACTTAGATGAACTTGCTGATTGGCTAAATAATAAAGTATTTTTGTAGAATCAGTTGAAATGTGCATAAGATACACGAACACTACAATTATTAGTTTAAGGTTTACACAGTCGTAACTTTACAAAATGTTGAAATTTAATTGTGGTGTAGTCGAGATTTTCAATATGGAGGTTCAAAATCTAAAGAAGGAAACACGCAAACAAGTATAATGGAGTTCAACATCTACTATATACACTACATCAAATATAATTTTAACTATGTATAAATAGTGTAATTTTCCATTGAAGAGGATTCAAGAGAACCCCTAGCGAAAAGGTAATAATATATTTTACAGCAAATGGGCCGAAATAAAATTTCAAAACATAAACTCATAGTTAAAGTTTAAATTATAGATCTACATGTCTATGATATATATTTTTTTAAATTAATGGGGATTTTATTAATTTAAATAATAAACATCATTGTCTTTACATAATGGACCAACCCATTTAATATAACTAATTGTCCATTTAGAAACAGAAGTCCCAAAATAAAACATCCAACCCGGCCCTAATCTGGTTTGTACCAAACTCGTGAAAATAGGATTTCCTAATCCATTTCCATTATTATTCGCCTCTTCTTCAACAACCTGAGAAATGTTGAGCTCGGATAAGTAATTCAAGCTTCTTGTTGTTGTTACTTTGGATTAAAAATTCTCTTCCTCTTGTCCTCAGCTTGTATGCTTCTAATAAATCAGCTAACATAGTAAGTATCCTCTTCTCCGTTGTTTTCTCCGTCTTCATCTGCATCTCATTTTTGTTTGTTGTTGTTCTTAGTTATGATCTCATGTATTAGGATTTGGATCTATTTTTGGTGTTGAACAAGGATTTGAGACCCTTGATTGCAACGACATAACCAAGTGACCTCCTTTTCTATTGATAACGAAAATAGTTGCAAAGTCTTTGCATCCTCAGGAGAATCATTTGAAAATCTTGTTGTGAATCCTTCTTGGTGGCTGTAAATCTATAGAATAGATAGCTTTGTATAGTTTTTGCTTCTATGTATTGTAAACACTTGCTTGAGTTCTAGTTTAGCTTTAGCCTCGCCATCCTACTTATCCCTTTTTTTGTTGTTATCCCGATGTATGGACATTGCATCTTATCACTATTTAAAAACCTTTTAGCATGAGATAATCTGCTAGTTGATTCCCCTCTCTCATTATATGTTGAAATTAAACCTGCTTGATTTCGACTAGTTCCCAAATTGTCTCTATTAATTCCAACAGATATCAGGGACACTTCCACTCTCTTGTTGGTATTTTTTGCCCAAGAAAAAAAATCTGTTTGAATCACTACTTTTTTATGATTAGTAGTGCTACAATGGATTACAGCCTGTAGAATAGCAATTATTTCAGCCTCTATATTATTAGTATTTACAATTCTTGCTCCTTTAAATATCCCTTGACCATTTCTCAAACAAAAGGCATAAGAAATTGTACCTGGGTTTCCTCTTGAGGAACATTCTGTATTGTACTTCACCCACCCATCATGTGGAAATTGCCACACCACTCTAGTCATCTTCAACTTAGTTTTCTTCAGCTTTAATTCATTAACAATGCTTGGCCATGAACTGGAAAACTTTTAATTGCGCTGTCTGACTCTAAGAAGTAATCCAATGATTTTGGTAATATTGAAACTTACTTTATGCAAAGTTAGTCCCTTCCATTCATGCTTAATGCTATTCCTCATTTTCTACAACACCTATACAATCATACTATGTATAGATTGATAATATGCCTTTGCCCTCCTGCTCTCTGCATTCCACCAAGATAAAATAAGTTCCTTGAAGCTCATTCCTTCCATATTGATACCTGGAAAAATAGAGAAGTAGGACCAAATACTATTAGAAATTGGAGCCTTGTGGAACACATGTGAGATGGTTTCCTGGTTTAGACTACTACAACAACAACACTTTAAAGGACCAGGCAACCCCCATCTTCTTAAATTTTTATCTACTGGAAATTTTCTCTTCCAAATTATCAACATAAGAAATGCAATTTTAAAAGGTAATCCTTTTACCTAAATGTATTTAAAGATCTGCCTTTTTTGTCCCTTTTGCCGGATGAACTGCTAAGTTGATTTCACCAAAAATGTGCCTGTATTTTCCATCATCCAAATGGGTCTGTCATCTCCAGTAGTACTGATGGAAGGCTTAATTTCTGCAATGATATGATCATTCAGTTCCTAGTTGAACAATTGATTGACTAATTGCTCATTCCATCTACCTTCTGCCTGTAGGCCATTTACCTTTTGATACTTACTGTCCCATACTCTATCATTCTGAATAAGTGTGTATAAATATCCTAATCCCGTCTAGTTATCATGCTACAAACTAACCTCCCCCTTTTTAATTTCCACAGTATTTGATGCTCAACTATGTCTCTAGCTTGAAGCATTTTTTTCTAGACTTGAGAACCCATACTGGCTTCCACATTACCTCATTAGGGTAAGTGTTATGGAAATATTTATTCTACATATATACACTTTAAATAGAACTTTATTTCTAAAATTCCACTATAACTTGCAGATTAATGCCATTGAAATGTTATAACGCCCCAGATTATGAATCCCAGACGCTACACTGTGCTTATGATCCCAAAAGACCACAAGCTAACCCTTTTCTGGTACCGGTAACTGAGCACTGCATAATATACTGTATAAATACAAAAAATAACTGGCGAAAACTTTCCATAAGGTTCCAAAACTAAAATACAACTCAATAAAGTATCAAAAATACTAAAGCAACTGTCTGAACATCTAGTCTGAAAGCCTCTAAACTGTCTGAATAAGGAGTTAATGGGACAATCCCCCAACTAACTACGTCTACTAAAATACTGAATCTAAAAATATAATGAAAAAATAGAAAATCCTCGAATGATGAGGACTCACTGGTAAGTCTACTGCTACTGGCTGAATTTTAACTGCTAAGGGTGCTCTGGATCTCGTGCTTCTGAACCTATGGTATAAAATACCATAGCGTAAGAGAAAAGTATGCGTTAGTATGTGAGAATGTACTGGTACGCTAGATGAGGTAAGGCTAAATACAAAGGCTCATATGCATGAACTATAGCTTACAAGATAACATGAGACTACTAAATGAGGATACATGCATGAATGCACAAACTATAACTAAAATCGCAGTAATACTGAATACTAAATTCTAATAACAAGATTACTGATAATTGGGTTTACTGACAACTACTACATGATTTTAATGATACTAAATTCTTATAATGAAGTCTACAAATACTGAAATCTGAGATCAAGCCTATCTAGTGGGTGATCCTTAAATTGCTGATACTGATACTTATTGATTGAATCTGAGATCAAGCCTATCTAGCGAATGATCTCTGAATATACTGATAATGAATATAATTTACTAAAAATGATATGAAGCCTATCTAACGGGTGATATCTAAATAACTGAAACTATCTAAGTTCTTTACTAAGCTGATTGACTGTATCTGATAGTCCTGATTTCTGTATAGCTGAACTGAGTTCTATTACTGAAACTTAATCTGAAATTGAGACTATGGGAAGTATTCATCTAACTGACATGGACCGAATCTAAACTGGTGGGGTCCAACCTATAACCCCAGTTGGAAGGGTTTCAGTACCGTGCAACGGGTAAAGACACTTCTATGGTCAAGCCTGTCTAACGGGTGACCCTAAATAGAAAGTCAAGCCTAATATAATGGGTGACTCCTGGGAGGTAGTCAAGATTTGATCTAATGGGTGGCTCCTCATCCTGTATTGTCTACGTAGTTCTGAAGTATAGGGACTGCTACTAATGACTTTGCCTATCTAACAGGGAAGCCGTCATCCCTGACCTCACTCGGTGCTGAATCCTACTCACAACTGAAGACACTGAATAAATTCTTAGACTATACTAGACAGAGCTAAATCTATTACTGATCATACTAATTATCTGAGTTGAGCTGAGTTCTATTGACTGGAAGAATACTACTGAGTTCTATTAGCTTATTGAATACTATTGAGTTCTAAATTGATTACTGAATTGGACTGGGATGTTACTGAGATTATTGAACTTTCCTAAGTCATGAAGTTGACTGAGTTCTACCGAATACTATAACTGACTGAGAATACTACTGATCGTGACTTGACTGAGAGTACTATAACTGACACTGGCTCTAGGTACACAGCTAAATTGTCGGGTATTAAATACCCCTAGGACTTGATAGCATAAAAGTAAAGCATAATAATTCTTGAATAACATGGCAATCGTCTATCATTCACAATACAATCACTGAAGCATCCTTTAAAGTATTTGAGGTCATAAACTTGTAGATGTATAGGCATACATACTAATATCTTATAATTCATTCACCAAAGCCTTTCAACAAATACTTAACATATATTAACTTGTACACAAAAGGAGAATTTCATATTAACATGCTATAATGGCACTACTTCATTTACCTAAGCATTTAATCAAACATATAGAGAGTATGCTTGGTTATACAACCAACAATATATCTAAATAACATGGCTACATCAATCAACATGCAATTTGAAGGGTTTATCATGAACATCATACCAATTATCACCTACTAGGATTAACTCATGGAATTTGAAATCTAAAACATTAAAAAAAACCAACAATAACATAAACATGAACTTTAATTCGATAATAATCATGGAAATCATAAATAAACATTCTTTGCACTTCAAAAAGGATTCTTTAGCTTCATGGGTGGAAGGAACCCATGAATCAACATCTAACAAACCTCAAAGGGTTGAATCTTGACGGAGGTTAACTTTTCTTGAAGGTTCTTCAATGGTGACGTTTTGATTCTTGAGTTTTTTTGAAGAAGCGTTTGAATCTTGTTCTTGGGTTTTGATATTGAAATAAACCCTAATTTTGATGTTATGGATGAATGAGGAGTTATGAGACTCGATCTGATATAAATAGGTGTTAAAAGGGTGGAAAAAAACCCAAATATCCTTTTAAAAATGACTTTAATTCGCTGAATAGAAGTGTGTGATGGATTAAGGGACGATTCTTCGCAGGCTCGATGGTTCCTTGGCTTGCCCGTCGCACGTTGCCCAGAAATTAGGGTTACTGCCTCAGTTACGACAGCTTGGGCGATGGTCCGTCGCTAGCTCGACAGTCCATTGGCCTGACTATCGCACTTGGCCAGTGAATAGGTTTTCTGCCTCAGTTGAGATGGCCGGAACGATAGTCCATCAAAAGCGCGATGGTTCATCGTCCTGCCCATCACTCCTGGGTAGTTCAGACAGTTCTCTGTAAAATGTCCATAACTGTTTACCCCGATATTGGATTTCGACGAAATTGATATCATCCATAATTCTATCTGATTTAAACATTATTCACTTACAAAGTCATTCCCTAATTTTTCTGGAGACTAAATTAGACTTTAAAGAAAGTTCAGGGGATTATAAATTTCTAGAATTCTTTTAGACCCAGTCCTCTTTCTTTTTCAGGAAGACATAAATCATTACATCTCACCCAATGTATACTTTTTCCCCCTATATGACTACTCCAAAAGAACTAAGCAAACATTTTTAGAATAGAAGTTATCACATTCGTAGGAGGATTCATTACCATTAAGCAGTGTAATGGAACACTCCAAAGAATATGCTTAATAAGGATTTCCCTTCCTCCATAGGATAGTATCTTTCCTTTCCACCCTTGCAATTTTGAACTAATTCTAATCAACAGGAGTTGGTAATATATCTTGTTTTTCCTTATATAACAGATAGGACATCCAAGATAAGTAAAAGGAAACTTCTTCCTTAGAATACCCATAGCCACCTCTGCCATAACAACAACTCCTTGTGATACTCCCTTATGCAGATATATAGCACTTCTCCTTGTTAACCTTTTATCCCGAGACCACTTCATAGCTAGCTAACATTCCAGCAACTTCCTGCAAAGTAGGTAAATAAGCCTTACATAAAATAATCATGTTATGAGCAAAGGAAAAATGATTAATCTTTGGACTCCCTCTAGGCATTTCAAATAATTTAAAATTCTTTTTTTGTATTAAGGATTTCAACAATCTGGATAATAACTCAGCATCTAGAATCAAAAGAGTAGGAGATATAGGATCTCCTTGTTTCAATCCCCTATGAGATTTGAAAAATACTTTAGGCTGACCATTTATCAAAATAGAGTACCAATTATCACAAACCAATCTATACACCATATCAATAATAGCTTCTGAAAAAAACCCACTTACCTCAAAACCTTAGTCAAGTACAACCAATCCACTCTGTCATACGCCTTCATCATATCCAACTTAATCACCATGTTTGGAATCTTGCCTCTCTTTCTGATTTCTGAAATAATTTTCTGGACCACTAATATGTTCTCTGCAATGCTTCTTGCTTGTACAAATCCAGCCTGCTCTTCTAATATTAACGCTGGCAACACCTTTTTGATTATTTCATGAATGATTCTTGAAAAAATGTTATTAACAAAATTACTCAGGAAAATCGGTCTCATATCCAAAAAATGATTAACTACTAACTTTTTAGGCAATAATACTAAATTTGTATGAGTTACAAATCTCAGTAATTCATACCCACACAGAAATTACCATTTGATGAATGTCTTAAACTATAATCTTCCATGCATATTAAAATAACGCACCTGACATTCCATTTGCGCCTCCAGTGCTATCTCTATTAAATTCCATCACCACATTTTTACTTCTTGAATATCAGGTACTCTATTCATCTCTTCATTCTTCTCCGATGATATTACTGTTGGTAACTCCTCCAGCATCTGAAAATCAACATTAGGATTGTCTTGTGAAAATTGCCTCTAAAAAAAAATTACTGCTTCCTCAGCTATTTCCTCTTGATCCTCCAACCACTCTCCTTTCTCATTTTAGATTCCAACCACTTTTAATGTGCTCCTTATGACTTTAACCACTGTGTGAAAGAATTTTGTGTTACTTTCACCATCTTTGAACCATTTTAACCCAGATTTCTACTTCCAAAATTCTTCTTCCCTTTTTAATTGTACATTCAGCTCAGCTCGTGCCTTAAATAATGCTTCTCTATTGGAATCAGAAGGCTGAATTTGAAATTTTTGTTCCCTCACTCTTATTATCTCATCCAACATGGAAATCTCTTGAAATATATATCCAAAAACCTCTTTACTCCATTTAGACAAAGCCATTTTCACCTTTTTCAGCCTGTGATGAAATATCATAAACGGATTCCCCATGAAATCAGATTTCCAATTCTGTCTTATAACCTCTGAACAACTCTCCTCCTTTAACTATAGATTTAAGAATCTAAATGTTTTAGCTATATTCTCCTTATTCACATTACATCTGAGATAAAAAGGAGTGTGATCTGATCCACTCTGAATTAAATTCTCCACTTAAAACACTAAAAATAATTCAGACAACGTGTCATTATAAAGGAATCTATCTAATCTCTTAAAAATAGACTCTTCTTCTGTTCTTCCATTCCACCAAGTGAATTCACTTCCTTTAAAACTTGGATCTTCAAGATTGCATAAGTTAATTCAATGATTAAAATCCTCTGGCATTTACTGTTACTGGAAGACCTCCTAATTTCTCTTCTTCACTAATGATATATGATATCTACTAGCTAATATATATATATATATATATGATACATCAATTTTAGCAACATTATCAAATATTATTAAGGTAATCTGAGTGAAAATAGGAAATGCAATCAATTTAATGTGTAAAATATATTTTGCATGTAAACAACATCAATGAAATCTAAAATTTAAATTTAAATTAATAAGTATTTTACTATATATACTCATGAAATGTATTAAGTTGGAAATAGGAAATATGACAATAATTAACTTGAAATAGAATAACATAATAAATATAATATCCAGCCTAAAATATAAAGATATACAATCAGTTTTAGGGGCAAAATATATTTTGCATGTCAACCACATCAATGAAGTTTAAAATTTTAATTTAAATTAGTAAATATTTTATGATATACACTCATGTAATTTATCAAGTTGGAAATAGGAAATAATGACTATAATTAACCTGATATAGAAAAACATAATAAATAAAATATTTAACCTGGGTACGTCGTTGTTAGAATACACTTAATGTGCATGTTGAAATAACTGTGGATTAATTGAAGAAGCACAACATATTTTTTGAGGAAATTATTAAAAATACATTACAAAAATGAGAAAATAAAAATTTAACTTGAATAGGTCATTATTTAAATGTAACCCCCATTAACTAATTTTACCAGACATAATTTTTCTAATGTCAATATATAAACGGTGAAAGGTTGCTAATTCCACAAAATAATTTTTTTAATTAATGTTGGAACAATGTAAAATTTTATTGAGCCTCTAGACATTAAACAATTTGGAAATACACCTCTCCTTTTGAGAAATTATATTTTTTATGTTGTGTACAACTTAATATTACATTTATGATTTATTAAGATGACCTGATAACTGGTGTCTTAGGTTTATGAGCACCGATACTGTGATTTATAAGAGTATATAATCTAAGAATTTAACCTTCAGTCAGTCAAAACATAAACATAAATATATAATGTGATCAATTTTCATATTATATTTTTCATGAATTCTTACTTGCTTCAACTTTAAAACTTTCCTTAAAGCGGCATACACAAAGACAAACTCATGACTTTGATATTTAATGATTTTTACTTCCTATGATAATTTTAAATGAATATATTTCCTTTTGTTAAAATATTAATCATCATGTTTAGCTTTTAGACAGTCAAATTGTGTGAACTTTGATTAATATTTTAAAATATATTTTATTATCAAATCGACATGCAAAAGGCTTCAACTTTGAGTATGTGTGTGTACACACGCACACACACACACACACATATATATATATTTATCATTTAGTTTTTTGAACATTAAATTTTAAATGTACGTAAAATATTGAGTCAATCTAATTTAACTTTGCTTTTAGAATTATTTAAATTGACTTTTACAAATAAAAATTTGATAGCTAATTCAAGACAATTAAAGTAATATAAACTTGATTCACAACAAATATGCTAATCCTAGCATAGCTTATGTTAAAAAGGAAAAAAAAGGACACTTATATTATATGCATAACTCCATAAATTTTATATATGGATACCTATGCTTTGGTTCTTTCCTTATTTGTTTTTCTATTTTTGTTTTACTCGTGCATAATTAAAAATATTACTAAAAATGAGAATTACCGTTTTTAGTTTAGAAAAGCACTTGAGATTTTATGAAAATTCAAATCCAAGAAAAGAGTGGTGTTGAGGAATGATCAGTAGAAGTCAAATAAGAAAAGGAGGGAATGTTAGTTATCAGGTTCTAAAAGTAAGTTACATTGTTGTAGGTAGTTAGTTAGACTAATCAATCAATCAATCAATACACACACATATATTATGTATAGATTATTAAGATCAATCTTATTATGTATACACACACTAATTTAAAATGCTTCTCCCTCCTTCCTTTTCTAATTCTCTGTTATTCGTATCTCTACTACTTCTACTTCTTTATATTTCTTTTTCATCTTAGATTAGAGCATAATTACTCTTTTAATGTTTATGGTAACAGTATACAGAATTGCATCATTACTATGTATACACACACTAATTTAAAATGCTTCTTCCTCCTTTTTCCTCTTCTACTTCTCTGTTATTCGTATCTCGACTACTTCTACTTCTTTATATTTCTTGTTCATCTGAGATTAGAGCATCATTACTCTTTTAATGTTCATGGTAAAAGTATACAGAATTGAATCAGTACTCGATCCTAGTTTCCACTTGAATATGCATTGGTTCTTGAATACAAGAACATTAGAATCTGATAAGTTTTCTGCAAATCTTTTGTAATATATTGCAATGGAGAATGGTGTGGATGAAATTTGTACTTCAATTATACCTCGAGTGAATACTTCAAATTTAAGTTCAGCATTTTAGTTTACATCTGCCACTTTGTATATTAAACATCCCATGTATCTCTCTACTTCTTATATCTCAGGTACTTTAATTGTCTCATTTCAGTTAAAGCAAAGTGAAAAATATGTTGTATGGATTAAAATTATTAGGATTCCATTGCTATGTCGAAATAAGTTTGGGGTGGTTAATGGTTCTCAGAAGAAAGAGATTTTCTCTATTGGTTTATTCAATCAATGGGAGAGAGTTAATGCCATAGTATTGTCATGGACGATGAACTCAGTATCTAATTAATGTCATAGTATTGTCATGGATGGTGAACTCAGTATTTCATAACCTTTGGGGGGCAGTACATGTTTTGAGTGCTTATGATGTGTGGGTTAATGTTAAATAAAGATTTGAAAAAATAGAAGGATCAAGAACATGCAATTTGCATCAAGAAATTTCAACTATGTCTCAACGGGTTCAATCTGTGTCTGTCTATTTTACTAAGTTGAAAAACTTATGAGATGAGTTTGAGTCTCTAGTCCTATCATCTACTTGTAACAGTGATAAATCAAGAGAGTTTCTAGCTTATCTTCAAAGGTAAATGTTGTAGTAGGTTTTAATGGGCCTGAATAATTCATACTCTTAAGCAAGAAACCAAATCTTGCTAATGACACTACTACCAATTATTAACTTGGCTTATTCCATGATTATGTGATAAAAATCAAAAGACTCTGGCTCAGGGTATGCATTCCACAAGACTTCTTGGTGTTGCCCCTACTATAACTAAAATAGTTACAATGTATTCTATGTCTGGATATAATAGTGGGTATCAAAAGGGAAAAAGAAATTATGTTTTTTCCTACAATCCTAATGTTGTTTGTGATCATTGTAAAATGAAGGGCCATTATAATATGGATTGCTACAAGTTGGTTGGGTATCCATCAGGTAATAATAAACATGGAAATCAAAGAATACACAATAAGTTCAAAGGTGGCTATGATAGAAAATTTATGAAATGAAAGATTGGTTCCAATGCTCAAAATGTTGTTGTTGAAGACTGGCCAATGCAACCTCAACAGACTCAGCCCATAGTGTATATCAGACCTCACAACCTATACCAAATTTTGGGATGTTCATACTAAGGTTTACACCCACAAAGAATGATAAGATTTGAAAAATGCTAGAGCAACAAAAATTATGTCACAGTACCCTCCACTAGTTCAACTAACATGTCAGGTTTGCAATAAACCATATCAGTGGTTTATTGACATATGTTCTACAAATCACATGACTGCAGATCTTGAACTCCTTAGTAAAGGTTCAATATATGAGTCAATACATCCTCAAAAAGCCATGTTACCTAAAGGTGATATGTCACTTGTTACACACACTGGTTCGAGTAATATCTCTGATAATAGCACTATACAAAATTGGTTCCATTTACCAAAATTCAAATATAATTTGTTATCAGTTTTCATAGATTACTATACAACTTAACTGTTCTTCTACTTTATTTTCTAGATTTTGTGTCATTCAGGATCTTTAGAGTGGGATGGTGAAGGAGATTGGTAGACAAAAGAATGGACTATACTTTCTACAGAGGCAAATGCTCCCATGACATAGCAAAGCAGATGATTGTGTGCTCAATGCAGAAATAATAGATAAAAAAACCTTAAACTGTAGCATAATAGGCATGGACATGTTCCATATAGGGTACTATGTAAAATATTTCCTTTTAGAAATGGCTCTCTAGATACTGCTGTCAAAAAATGTAGTGTGTCTCCACTATCTAAGTAGGTCAGATTAGATTTTCCTACTAGCATTACCTCAAGTCTTAGACCCTTTGATTTATTAAATATGTATCTTTGGGGTACATACAAAGTTCCTACTTGTGATGGTCACAAATCATTCATAACTGTTGTAGATGACTTTACTAGAATGATATGAATATTTTTTCTTAAATTAAAGTCTGATGTTGTGGTTATTCTTAAGAATTTCTTAGCTTATGTGCATAATCAGTTTGACATGTGTAAAAGTCATTAGAATAGACAATGGAATTAAATTTGTTAACAATTTATGTAGTAATTTATTTGCAAACTTACACATATAACATCATATCTTCTGCTCTTATACACCCCAACAAAATAGTATGGCTGAAAGAAAGCAGAAACACCTATTGGAAGTGACAAGAGCTTTAACATTTCAAGCTAATTTACCATTAAAATACTGGGGTTATTGTGTTCAAGAAGCAACATACTTGATTAATAGGCTTCCATCTTCTGTGTTAGGTTACATGACACCTTATAAGAAGTTGTATAATAAAAAAACCTTCAATGGACCATCTAAAGGTATTAGGGTTTCTATGTAATGCTAATGTTGTCAATGAATCAGACGAGCTAATGCCTAGATCTTTGAAGGCAGTTCATATGGGCTATTCCAAAATAAAGAAGGGTTATATACTCTATGATCTTACTAATAAGCTTTTCTTTGTCAATAGAGATATGGTGTTCAGAGAAGACACATTTCCATTCATGAATAATCTAAGTCAACCTATACATCATATGTTCTCTACATATGATAATAGATGCTACTGGTGTGACAAGAATATAACCTAGTAGTGACATTCAATTTCAATCCCCAAGTATCAATACTGAAAATCAACCAAGCACTGCACATACTTAACTTGTACAATAAACCACACAGGAAGAGCCTATATAATAAATCCCATTTCCTACTACTGTAAGAAAAATAGTAACTAGATCAATTACAAAACAACAAACTGCAGAACAACCTGTGCTACATTCTTTCACAACAAGGATGGCTACTAGACTAAAAATAGCTTCTCAACAGGAACAAAGAAAATCTACCAGGGGTTCAAATCCACCCGGATGAATGAAATATTTTGTCATTAACTATCAATAACAATGTCTTATATCCTTTCTCTAACAATGTCTCTTATGATAATATATCATCTAAAGTATCAATGTTGCTTATGTCATTTCTCTAATCTTGTGAACCTATATCCTATGTAGAATCTGTGAAAAATTCCTAGTAGGTGGAAGCTATGCAAGATGAGGTTGCTGCACTTGAAAGCAACAACACATGGAAGGTGGTTGATCTTCCAGCAAACAAGCAACTAATAAGATACAAGTGGATTTATAAGATCAAGTATAAAACTTCAGAGGAGGTAGAAAGTTTTAGGCAAGGTTGGTTGCAAAAGGTTTCAGCCAAAAAGAATGAATAAACTACCATGAAACCTTTAGTCTAGTAGTAAATATGGATATGCTAAGGACAGTTTTGGCAATAGCAACTACTAGACACTGACACATCCAACAAATGAATGTGTTCAATTCTTTCTTACAAAGAGATTTGGAGGATAAGATTTACATAGAGCGTCCACAAGGATTTAGAAGTCATGGGGAAAATAGACCGTTATGCAGACTTATTAAGTCCTTGTATATACTAAACAAGCACCAAGGTAGCGGAATACAAATTTATCTCAAGCTTTGATCAATTCTAAGTTTAGACAAAGTCAATATAATCATTCACAATATATCAATTAAACCAGTGATGGAATAGTGATTGTACTAGTATATGTTGATGACATATTGGTAACTTGAGATAAACTGGATCAGATAGTTGAAACAAGACCTAGGAGAATCAAAATATTTCCTAGCAATTGAGTTTTCAAGGTCTAAAGATGGGATTGTGATTCACCAAAGGAAGTATGCACTTCATTTAATTTTCAAAACTGGTCTTAGTGCAACAAAATCATCTCCAACACCATTTGGTATAACAAAAAAACTAAAAAGTATAGAGTATCATCAACATATCTCAGGAGGTACAAGATCAAAAAATGAAACATAAGCTGATCAAGGATGCATCAAAGGATGATAGGGAAATTGTTATACCTAATAGTTACAAGAATTGACATATCTTACAGTGTACAAATCATGAGTCAGTTCTTACAAAAACCAAAATAGTCTCACATAATTGCAACACTCAGGATTACCAAATACATTAAAGGAAAATCAGGAGAAAGTCTTCTAATGTCTAGTTCAAAAAGAAATATTCTCACAACTCATTATGATGTAGATTAGGCTACATGTTCTTTTTCCTGGAGCTCTATAACTGGATTCACTATCAAACTAGGTGAATCATGGGTTTTTTAGAAGTCAAAGAAAAGAAAATAGTTTCTAGGATCTTAACAGAATCAAAATATAGAAATTTTGCTTCAATAATTATTTTATTTAAATAGTTGATTTTCTTGATTAATGATGTAGGTGTTCAAATACAACTACAAAGGACCATCTTATACAGATATCTACAAATCTTATCTACCATGAGAGGTCTAAGAATATATAAATAGACTAACTCTTTCTAAGGTAAAAAATCCAAGAAGGATTGATCAAAACTGAATACATATCCACTCATGATTAACCTGCAGATGCATTCACTTAAGTCTTGACTAAGGTTCAACATGAATATCTTATGTCCAAAATTGGCTTTGTCAATCTCTTTACAGTTCCTAGTTTTAAGGAAAGTGTTGAGGAATGAGTAGAAGTCAAAGAATAAAAGGAGGGAAGTTAGTTATGAGGTTCTAGAAGATAGTTTCATCATCAAGTTCAAGAAGTTCGTTAGATTGTTGTAGATAGTTAGATAAACTAATATGTATGTATGTGTATATATGTGTGTGTATGTGTGTTTATGTATATATATATACATATATATATGTATGTATGTATGTATACATACATATCAACTATGTACATATTATTAAGATCAATCATATTGAAACAACACTAATCTACAATGTTTCTTCTTCCTTCTTCCTCTTCTAATTCCCTGTTTCTCTAATCTCTACTATTTCTTCTCATCTATATTTCTAACTCATCTCAGATTTGAATGCCATTACTCCATTAATCTTTAAGTGGACAAAGAAAAAGATAATTTGTATTGACGCTCTTTTTGCACTGTATCATTTTATGATGTAGATTTCGGCATACAGATTTCGGATCTGAGTCAGATCTTCTATTAGACCTTCCCATATCAGCTTGTGGTGAGTCCTCTTTCCATATAGTGGACTTGATGATGATTCTTTTTTAGAAATTTTCAGCTTACCAGATAGTTTCAGTTTTAATTGTTAGTTCCAATAAAGGTAGCTCCGAGCCATATCCCACCAACTCTTTCAGTTCATGATTTATAAAGGCTTCATTAGACATTAAACAATTAGATGTTTTGTTGTCTATCAAAGTTCATATGCAGTATTTCATGTTAAATTTTATTTTCTTATTTCTCGAGATTTATCACATAACTTTTGTTCCAACATTTACATAATTTCAAAATTGAGTTTATGAACAGTTTGCCAGGCCAAGGGTTCACTTGGGATTACTCGTGGTTCTAGGTTCCATGTCACGTCCAGGGTGTAGGTTCGGGGCATGACACCCACCCCCCTCCACCTTGAAAATATGGTAACTCATTTTTTAGTATAATGTTTTCATTAATTGGCACTAGTAAAATTAGGGAAAAAAACTAAGAAATTGTTGTCTGTTTAAGCAATGAAGTATTACATTAAGCGCATATAGTAATTGACTTGAGTTACTTAAACTTCTTAATATTAATGTAAGTTTCCTTTCAGTTTGAGTTGATTAGTTCTTTAATTTTTTTCTTAAGGAATACAATAATGTTGTTCTTCTACTTTGTTGATTAATTTCTCACCTTTTCTTCAATGTTAATTTGCAATTATAACTCTGTTTTTTGGCTTATTGTTCTTTTACATTGAATATATTTGTTACGTAAATGTAATTTTAAAAGAGAGGTTATTTTAACGTTGTAGGAAAAGAGCTAGTTTTACTAGGTTTCATTCGATATTTTGGTTTAGATTTCCATTAACTTTGTTACTTCTTCATTCAACAGTGGTTCAAGCTAGTTTGATATTGTACGATACGCGAGAATGTCATCCTCAAAAAGTAAAATAATTGACAAGAACATAAAGATGTTGGTAGATACAAGAGAACAAATACCAAAGCAATAAAACAACCTTCGAAATTCTAATTACAACAAAAAGGTGTGAATGAGAAATTCAAAGCTACATGCGATCTTTATAAGTTAAAGGACAAGGAAGACAAGCTTGAAGACAAATTGGAGAACAAAGGGATTCCTAGCAAAATGATATAACCTATTTATTTATTTATTTATAATTTTTAATTTTAGTTATCAATAAAATGTTTAGATTCTTCTAAGTATGTTTAGGATATATTTACGTTGTATGATTTTCAAAATTTGTTATTAGCAGTTTCTAGTTTTATATAAATTTTCGTCGTTGACTTTTAATATGTCGTTCTATATATATTTATGTAAGACCATTTATTTATCATATATTCAAATATTATATACTACTACTATTCATTGAAAGTGAACAATTGAACAATATTATCATTATTAGTAACAAATCCACATTCACCAGCTGCAGAATACAAAACATCCGAAGCTTATGATGTAATACTTACACCATAACCTAAAGTGTTTCCCTTGCCAAATTTGGATCAGTTTAGTGATTACTTCAGTTCAAGTTCTATACCGACGGCAAGGTATGGGGCAGCCCTCCTGATTGTGGGTCTGATGTTGAACTCCGTGTTAGCTCACGTGTTTTATGCCAATTATAAGAATCTCCAACAAAAAATATGCTTTTCAGAAACTAAGTGTAATGAATAACATATTTTGTAAGATTATGCTTTTGTAATCACGCTTTATGATATTTTAGCTTTCAGTTTTATTCATGATCAGGTGAATCTCTATATACTTTGCATGCATTTTTTAAGATTGTGAGTTTTGCTAATTTTACTTATTTGTATTCACCCCATATACATTGCAGAAGTACTGACCACATATACATATGTATGGTTACATTATTTCAAAATATAGGTTGTATTTCTAACCCACAAAATCATGATCAGAAAGCTCGCAACTTCTAACTAGCAGGTGATGAGTTCTCTTTATTCAATGACTCGGGTCAAATATAGTTTCTGTATGTCATTTTAATTCAGTTATATTGATTAGGGATAGCTGAGGGTCATGTCTCAGCTACATATAGTCAATATTGTTAGAGGCTACCAATTTATGGTTTGATGGATATATATACAAAATTCTTTTGACATATATACTTGCATTTTGATTGACTTCAGATAACCCATTTAGAAGATTGGTTGAAAACCAATGAAGCTGGTGCAAGCTCTTCGAACCCGACCAGGAATACCTGTTTGGATACATTTTTAACTAGGTGTCCATACTGTTACTATATGTATGAGTTTTTGAAGGATTACAAAGGTAGTTCTTTGTGGTGTTCAAATGACTAATGTAAAAGAGCATGGCACGCACTGCTGTGTGTTGAAGAAAGGTGAGTTTAATTGCCCTGGTTTCTCTATTTTTGGTGCACAAGGAAATTCATCATTATCACCTTTTGTGAAGATGAAGAAAAATGACGTCATGAGTACATTGAAATTTCTGATGATGGTGAAGTATAGGAAGTTGGAAATGAAAGAAAGCAGGTCTTTAAGGGAGGAAGATGAAGTATAGGAAGTTGGAAATGTTGAGGGAAATGGTGATTGTGATATTGGTAATGTGGGGAGAGAAATGACTCTGGATTATAATGATGATGAGTTTGTTATGGGAGAAGATCTCTAAATGCTCTTGCAAGATGATTCAGATATGGGGGCTCAAGATCTTGGGTCATTGTGAGCAAAAAGTTTAGAAAGTTTTCTCCTTTGTTAATATGTTTTAGTACTATAAATGGTGTAGTATATGCTTTACTGTAGCTAAAATTGGGTTTATGAATAGGTGGATATTTATTGTAGTGGATAGTGATACATCTCTTTATTCACCAGCAGATGCAATATGACTCAAAATTGTAAAGAATGTACATGAAGTTGAGCACAATAAACATCTTTTTAGTAATATTTACTGTTTTCTCTGTTAATATTTCTCAGCCTCTTTGCCCTCCTGTTTTGAGTAATGTTGAGTTCCGGGGTTTTCATATGAAGGAATGATAAGGTTTTCGGACATTCCATCCTTTGTGGACCCGTCTTGTGTGGAACTGGATATGTTGTTGAAATAATGTGACCGTGGCAGTTACTTTATAAGGAAGTGATTAAAAGGCTATCTGATGCCTAATCAACACTTCCATTAAACAATGTTGTATAGGACTTGAAACCAATGATAAAGTTCTGCGATATCTTCAAGTCAACATCAATCACTTTCAGTTGAAAACTGTTGACTTCAAAGTATTTCCTCTGTTCCACAATAAATTAATTGTTGGATTTTGATCCACATGTTAAGAAAAAAAATTAAAGACATAAATTTTTCATGTTTTTTTCATTTTTACCCTCTTTAAATTTCAAAACCCTAATAATGATACATCAATCCCAATGCACATTTAATGAAGGGTAAATTTGAAAAAAAAAATCAACATATACCTTGAATTGTGAACCATTCACTTATTTTGAACACTAAAGAAATACTCCAAAACAATTCACTTATTGTGGAACGGAGGGAGTAGTAACTTGTTGTTTACCCTTTTTGTCTGCTATCCTTTCTGCTTCAGTGCTTCAAAATTTGCTTCTCTACTTAATTCCCAATTTTATTTCATAAATTATCAGCCCTTTGTATTAGATAATAAAGTTTTTGTTTGAAATAGTTGAGGTGCAAAAACACTAGATGATTTTTTTTATATGTTCAAGCCTCAATAAATAGAGTTACATCATGGTGTGCGTTAGAAAGAACTTTATAGAATTTGTTGAGATGCGCAAAAGTTGGTACAATCACCACATTACAAAAAGAGATGTTGTTTGAACGAGATATTATGAATTTCTAACAAACTTCAAAGTCACAAGGTTTGCCTTGACTCCTTGTATTTAGGTTGTTGGTTCACTATTTGTTGGCCTTTTTTTTATCTTTTGCCTCCTTAGAACAATGACTTGTCCATGTTAATTTTTTCTAGTCTTTTTCACTTGAATCTTCTACACTACTTTAAGATGCATTGAAGCAGATAATCCGCTAGTTTGCTATTATATGCTTTATTTGAGCTGAAATCTTTAGGAAATAACTTTTATGCCTTCTCAAGGTAGAAGTAAGGTTGAACACACCACCCTCTCCGGATCACGCTTGCGGGATTACATTGGCTATGTTGTTATTATTCTACTGTTCACTTAGCACAACTTGCTGCTTGGCTGCATGATACATACATTCGCTAGAGCTCACGTCTTTTGTGATTCAGTTAACACAAAAATTCAAATAAAATACATAATGACGATAAAAGTACACAATGCTCCTTAATTCCTATCGGTTAATTTTTTTTTCTTTTTTGGCTTAGGGATACACTTGCACATTTCTTAAAAAGGAAAAAAAATTGCTATATAAGAAAATTTCTTTTTAACAAAATCAAGGAAAAGGATTTTGCCTCATTCTTTGTACAGGTTCTTTCTCTTTTGGATTTCTTAAAAATATAATTTTCTAAAAATAATAATAATAAAATTAACAATTAAAAGAACATCCAAAAGAGACTCTAGTTTCTATACAAACATCCACAATTAAATTCTCGCAAAATTAACCTATTTTTGTTGTTTTGCTTCCTAAACCTTTATCCTAGAACTCAAGATAAGCCGACAAGTATATGATCCATTTCATAGTTTCAATTTTTTATAATTTAGTAAACTTTTCTTTTTTATAATTTAGTATCTTTATATGAGTTGACAATGAAAAACAAGAACAAACCATGAAAATGGTTTCTTTCTCTATGAAGTTTTTAAAAATGACTTGCCATGTAGTTTAAGTGCAGTTGTAATGATAATATTTTTATCTACGGAAAAGGGTCAAAATTACTATTTAAATATTGAAATTGGTTCAATAATATCCTCCATTATTCTATCGGGCAAAAAATATCCTTCAAGTATTAAAATAAGTTTAAAGATACCCCCAATCCACCTTTATGGCTCAAAAATACCCTTGCAACTAATGATTTTTTTAAATCACAATTAAAAATTCAAAAAAGGGTCAGAAATACCCTTTAAGTATTGAAATTGGTTCAAAAATATCCTCCGTTAACCAATTGAATAAAAAATAACACTACATCCACATTTATGGCTCAAAAACTACTCTTGCAACTAATGATTTTTTTAAATCATAATTAATAATTTTATTAAATGTGTGACAACTTTCTATTGGTTGAATCTAAATTAATTAAAATGTTAAATCCAATCTGGGCCCAACTCAAATTACTCGACCCAAATCGTATAAATTTTCCCCAACTAAAACTAACCAATTGTATGAATAATTTTTGCTATCATATGCAGGAACTTTGTTGACTTAGAATCTGCCGGTCTAATATAATGCTCTGAAGAATTCTATCTCCTAATTATAATGTTAGTTTGGTATTTCTTTGTGATGTATATTTCTCTTTGTTAGATAGCAAAACTAATTGAGATGTCTTTGTTATGTCACATCTTAGGCAACACTGTCTTGTTATTTCCTCTATTTGATACATTTAGTTTGTATAAAAAAATACAACATTCTTTCGTAAATAGTTGTCACTATTTTGTTTATACATCAATTTGTCTTTCCATTACTGACAAGTGCATTCACCTTGTGAGACCACTTCATGCCACACACTTCACACCAATTATCGATCAAAATTATGATTAATTTTATAGGGTTTGGATTAGATAGTTTTAGTTGAGTCTGATTTGGGTTTAACATCTTAATTAATTTAGTTTCGACCAATTAAAATTTGCCACGGATTTAATAAATTTTTTAATTGTGATTTAAAAAATCGTTAGTTGCAAGAGTATTTTTGAGCCATAGAGGTGGACGGTGGGATATTTTTGACCCAATAGATTAACGGAGAGTGTTTTTAAACCAATTTCAAAACTTGATGGGTATTTCAGATCCTTTTTGAATTTTTAATTATTATCGTAATAGACTGTTAGTTGCAAAGGTATTTTTGAGCTATAAAGGTGGATGGAGGGGTATTTTTGAATCAATTTCACTACTTAAATGGTATTTTAGGCCCAATAGGTTAACGGAGGGTATTGAACAAATTTAAATACTTGAAGGGTATTTTTGGACCCAGTGTTTAAATGATTATTTACTGTTTATGTGTATTAAATATTTTTAAGCCGAAATTCTATTGATAGCAACCTGTTATGGTTTGCGTATACTCTATTATCCAATCCAACTTGTGAGATTACACTAGGTATGTTGTTATTATCGGTATTGTTCGTAGTTTTACAGTTATTGTACATTAGTTTGAGGTTTTTCTCTCGTCTTAAAATTCGGAACCTCCAAATTTCCCTACAGAAGTACTATGTATTTATATTCTTCTTCGCTCTATTTTTACTGGCCCATTTATTTATTTTAGGATGTCTAATAATAAGTACCCACAAACAGTTATTATAAACTTTCAAGACTACAACTTAACTTTTTTTTGACTAACACGCTGTAGTTTTTTAATATTCTGTACAACTTTTCTCAAAATTTTGGACCACCAAATCTGCTAGTAGCATTTTCATTCACCTCACTTTCACTAGTTGCACCATTATTTTACTTTCTTCTTGCATAATTTCAAAGTAGTGCATCATATCTAAGACGATGGTTGAAAGCATCAAAGTTGATGCTTTAAGTCTCAAACACACCAAGGCAAACAAATTCATCAAAGGCATGCAAACATCCACAATCACTGTAAACAAATAACTAAAAAATATTTTAAGTACAAACATATACAGTGATAAAAGACAATAATAAAATATGATATCACTAATTATCATGCATTTTAGTGTGCAAAAAATATGTAGAAAACAAAAAATATATCTTTTTTAATTCACAAAAACTAAAAATAAATGACTTGAAAACTTTTCTGGATTTTTTGTGGCTAACCTTAGCAACATCTTTGACAATTGTTACATTAGACCTTGACTTTGTAACTCGAGAAGGTGCATCTACTCCACTCTTCCATGTTTTGAATTTGTGTGTTGAAATTTCTTCTTCAAAAGACTAATCGGATATTTGATCACACACTATGTTTTCTCTTATAATTCCTCTCAACTTGTTGAAGAAATATTTTCATGGAATTTTTCTCACTTTTCATGTTGATGATAGGTTGCTCTAATGGTGCTTCTATGTAACGACCCGAGGCTACCCCTTAACGCGATAACTGGGTTTATGGTCACAAGTGACCACAAGCTAATCTATGAGTTGATACCTGTTGTGACCATTGAATTAAAATGATAATAAGAGACATATGCGAAAAAACAACTGATAATGCCATAAGGTTTTAAATACTAAAATACAACTGAATCATAAATCTGGACATCTGAAGACATACTAAAAAGATTGATAAACAACTGATAAACTGACTAACTGTCTGAATGTCTAAAAAGCCTCTAACTAACTGACTATGGAGTTGATGGGACAAACCCTAAATTAACTCCAATTGTCTGAAATAACGGAATACTGAAAAACTAAATGAAGATAAACTTGTCCTCAAAAGATGAGAACTCACCACTGTTGTTGCAACTGTAATGCTGAACTATCTATACGTAGTCAGAAAACTGAGCGTTTAAACCTATGATATAAGACATAGTAGTACGAAGAAAGTATGCGGTCAGTATTTTTAATGTACTAGTATATAAGACGAGGTTAGGCTTAAATGGATAGGGTCATGTGCATAAAATACTGACTGACTGAATAATATGAGATAATGACTGACTGAATAACATAAAATATATGATGCATAATATGCATGAAAGCTTTAAAATATAAGAATGCATGATCAAGCATATAACATGATACTGAAGCAGTTTATAAACTTAAATACATAAATCTGGTAACTGAATAACTAATAGACCATATGTTAAGATCATGCAAATCTGAACTGATATCTATACTGAATACTGAACTGAAACTGTAGGAGGTATCATCTAACCGACATGCCCCAATCTGAATCCAATCAACTTGTGTCCCGAAGGACTAGGGAGTCAATCCTAAACTAGCGGGTGACCCCTAAGAGAATGTCAGTCCTAAAATGGTGGGTGACATCTCAAAGAATGTCAGTCCTAAACTGGCGGGTGACATCTCATAATCCTACACTGGCTACGTAGTTATGGAACTTACGAACTACTTCTAAGAACCTAATCCTATCTGAAGGGTGATGCCCCATCCCTAGGTTTGCTCTGTGCTAAATTCTACTCCCAACTAAACTGACACTGATTACTTGACTGAGGTAAGTTTAACAGAGCAAAACAATTGATCATAGTAACTAACTGGATGACAATGTTCATGATTAATCTAAAACTGTTTTTAAAATACTAAAACTATAGAAATAGCTAAATATCGAGTATTCATAACCCCCAGTATGAAATGTAAATAACAATAAGGCATACAAAGTCTAAAGAAAGCCATAATAAGGAATTTTTTATTAAACAGAATCATTTAAACATTTCATCAAACACTTGAAGTTCGTGAACTTAAGAATGGAAATGATTGAAACCTTTGGGAATAACATAATTATAATATTAAAACTATAAATTAGGGATTTAACATGTAATTTCATCATTCAAACGTATAAAGGTTGCTTTCAACGAGAAATACTTGTAAACATCATGTTTAATCAAAATTCATAAAAGCTTCATAGATATGACTCATTTTAAACATGTAAATTCATGATTTAAATCATAAAATAGTTTCTTGGACTCCATGGGTGAATGAAATCCATGGATGAACATCACATATGCCTTGGATCTTCAATCTTGAAAGCTTTCTTGAAGTTCTTGGGTTGAGAGACTTAAATTCTTGTCTTTTCTTGAACAGAATGTAATGGAATTTGATGTTCTTTGGAGAGGGTTAGGGTTTTATTGATAAAAATTAGAGAAGAATGGGTAAATAATAGCTAAATTGCTGATATAAGTCGGGTTATGACAACTTGGATTAAGTAGAAAAGACACTATTGCCCCTCTGATATTTAAATTCATAACTGGAATGATGTTTAAAGGAGCAGATTCACTAAGTCCCCCATCTCTATACC
Organism: Capsicum pubescens; assembly: GCA_030864215.1. NCBI lineage: Eukaryota > Viridiplantae > Streptophyta > Magnoliopsida > Solanales > Solanaceae > Capsicum > Capsicum pubescens. The sequence goes on along the minus strand of CM061543.1, from coordinate 276,889,412 downwards.
CACTATGTATGCCAATATCGCGTTAAGGTTCTGGAATCAAAATACAAATGTTCCCCAATCCTTGTCCAAAAAATCCAAAACTTCCTCGAGATATGCTCCTTATACCCCTGAACATGAATTAACTCAAAAACCAACATCTCGGGATTGGGAAGACTCATTTAAAAATCCTTGAAGTTAAGAGGAAAAAAATAGGACTAATTTCCCTAACACTTCATTAAATTTTTAGGCTTTAAGCCTCTTATACATTTAACTAGGGGCAGAACTGAGCTATCAAATGTATGAGGTATTACAATATCTCACCCTTGGAAACATTCGTCCTCGAATAAAACTGATTAAGTTGAGAATAGTAGGGAAACTGAAATCACATGCTTAACATGCATAACTGAAAACATGATTACATCACTGAGTCTGAAACATGGTACATGCTTGAACTGATTTCATGAATTCTTTTAAAGAAATAAGAATAATTATATAGCTAGAACTGAGAATGGAAAAGAGTCAATCTATGAAAAATTGTTACCTTATGCTGAGTCTAAGTTTGCAGAGAAAATATGATAGTACTTAGTACGCATTTCTACTTCTACTTCCCAAGTGTCTCACTCAACAGACTAATTCTGCCAAAGAACTTTGACAAAGGGAACTTCTTTGTTCCTTAGTCTATGAATCTGATGATCACGGATCTCGACTGGGATTTCTTTGAAAGAAAGGATATCCTGAACATTTGTGCTTTCTAACAGAACTATAACTGTTGGACCACCAATACACTTCTTTAACTAAGATACATGGAACACTAGATGCACTGATGCCAAATCTATAGGTAACTCAAGCTCATATGCTACCTTCCCAAAATGACTCAAAATTCAATAAGGTCAAACATAATGGGGACTTAGCTTCCCTTCTTACCAAATCTTTACACACCCTTCATGGGAGAGATTTTCAAATATATCAAATCCCCAACTGAAAACTTAAGAACTCTCCTACACACATCTGCATAGGATTTTTGCCGACTTTGAGATTTCTTAAGCCTCTCCCTAATCAACTGAACCTTCTCTATAGAATCAAACACCAAATCCAGTTCTATAAATATAGTCTCACCTACCTCAAACCAACTAATAGGAGATCTACATCTCCTCTCATAGAGAGCCTCAAATAAAGCCATCTGAATACTGGAGTGATAAATGTTATTGTAGGCAAACTCGATCAAAGGCAAGTGGTCATCCCAACTTTCTTAAAAGTCAATGACACAAGACCACTATATATTATCTAAGGTATGATTGGTCCTCTCTTCCTAACCAACAGTCTAAGGATAAAAAGTTATACTAAGATAAACATGGGTACCAAGACCCTTCTGAAAAGCTTTCCAAAAGTGAAAGGTAAACTTAGTACCTCTATTTGAAATGATAGAAAATGGTACTTTATAAAATTTATTGTAACACCCCGATTTTCTGAACCGGAATGCTACACGGTGCTCATGACCCCAAAGTACCACAAGCTAACCTATGACTAATATATGTACCTGTAAACTGCATAATATCTCATAAAATGCGGATAACATGATCTGAAAATCCATAAGGTTCAAATCTGATAAAAACATAACATCTGAGTGGTGTATAAAATACCTAAAACAACTTAAATAAACTGTCTGAACATGATAATCTGAAAGCCTCTAACTATCTGAATAAGGAGTTATAGGAACATATCTCCAACTAACTCCATCTACTTAAATGTCTAAGTACTAAAGTACTAAAATGAATAAATAATCATATCGCCCTTGAATGAAGAGGACTCACTACTAACTCTGACTGTTTAAATATGCAATGCTACTGCTACTCTGGAACTCATGCCTCTAAACCTATGGCGTAAAATAAAATACCATAGCGTGAATACGGTAGTACGACTGAATATACTGAGTATACGAGTAAGGTAGGATAAATGCAAAGGGTTATATGCATGAACAATGCTGACTGATATAAATGTGAGAATACATACATGCATAAGTAACTACAACTGACTTCATGGCGATACTTACATATTATTCTGAATACTAACAATATGAGTTTACTGATACTGAGGTACTAAATGACTAAGTTTACTGATATTGATATGTAGTTCACTAATAAGTGAGGAATTAATATTGTATTACTAAATACTGGGAGGCTGATACTATATTACTGATAAAGGAATGATTATTCAGATTGTTCTGATTGTGAAGAACTGGTCTGATTGACAGTATCTGACAGTCTTAAAATTGAGTACTGATAGCATGAGTTTACGGATATCTAACACGATTGATAAATGAGTTTTGATAACTGATATAATTGATAAAATGAATGATTGTATCTGACAGTCCTGAATTTGATGGAGTTATCTAAGATCTGTACTGTATCTGAATGGACTGTATCTGACAATTCTAAAATCTGAAGAACTATATAAGTTCTTTTACTAAGACTGGGTGACTGTATCTGATAGTCCTGAAATCTGTAACTGAAACTGTGGGAAGTAGTTATCTAACCGATATGCCCCATATGTGCTATTATAGCTGAGTTGGGGTCTAATCTCTGCCCTGACTGGAAGGGTGTCATTAACACGCCACTGGTAAATAAAAGAAGTGGGTAATCATCATCTGACAGTGTCCCTAAAAGAGAATGGTGGGCCCCTCATCTGACAGTTCTTAACCACCTCATCAACCCTCATCTGACAGTGTTGATGTCTGAACCTATGCTGGATACATAGTTTTGGAATGCAAGGATGACTGCTAATAATCACACACTCATCTAACAGTGTGTGTTCCCATTCTTGGGTTCACTCGGTGTTAAATCCTACTCCCATCTGAAAGACACTGAACTGATTAATTAAGCTGAACTGATTAACGGAACTGAACTGATTAGCTGAACTGAACTGATTAGTCGAAATGATACTAGTGATATTGTTTAGCGGAGCTAAGCTGAGTTTACTGAGTTTCATTGACTGATGGAATGTATTAATGTCTGAGGACTGACTGAGAGTACTGTTGTTACTAAGATTTTACTTGGAATACTGAAATCATTGAGATTACTGAACTGCTGAGATTTCTGAGATTTCCTGAGTCACATGGTTGACTGAGTTCTATGGATCATGTCTTGACTGAGAGCATAGTGAAAACATGACATAGATTTAGGTACACGGCTATAGTTTTTAGGTACAAGTACCCCCAGGACTCGATGGAAGGAAAACTGACACAACGTGACTTTCTTGAATACATGACCATCAATAATAATCCATAATACATTAGTGAGGGATTTTATGAAGTACATGGTCATCATAATATCTAACATGAATAGGAATGCTTGAAAAAAAATCATAAACCTCATGTTTTATATCATGGGCATTCCGACAACATATACTTTTCATAACGATAGCATGGAAACCGTTTAAACATAAGGGAATGGCAAGCATATAACATTTAGTTCATATTGTAATAATTGGGGGATAACTCATGTGGTTATTCAGAATCATGACCTTGTACATAACATGGAATTCATATAGACACACTATAAATCCATTCTCCAATCATCATGTACATTTCATTAACACATATATTGCATAATAACAACATATGAGCCCTTTGAACATAATAGACTAGCATGAATTTATTATATAGTTCATCCCTAAGCTATATAATACATGATTTCTATCATTCTAGTAATTTTATCAGACACCTTATATGTACAACATTGGGCATAGGTATACTTATCAATTTAACAATCTTAAGCCACCCAAATTCATTGATTTCAACTAACATGCTCACATACTTCATGAAAATACATCAAGATACCAAATAAAAACACTCAACATGAACATAATCATACCACAACAAGATAATCACAATTCATGAATTTAAAAATTGATTCTTGAACTACATGAACAAAAGGGATCCATGGATGAACACTACGCAAACCTTAAAGCTTGATCTTGAAAGACATCTAATGTTTCTTGAAGGTTCTCGAAGAAATCCTTAGGCTTGATCTTGATTTTTCTTGACTAGGGTTTAACTCCTTTGAGAGATAATGTTCTTGTTCTTGAGGAGAATGAGAAAATAATTGGATAATAGACTTCTCAGGGCTTTAATTTCGTGTTTAAAATGAGAGAAAAAGACCAAAATACCCCCACAAAATTACCTCCCAATTGCTGAAATTATCAGCTGACGACATGGGCTGATAAGCCGTCAGATTTGTGATAGCCCATCAGCCCAGGTCGTCACCCGGGAGATGGAATTTTCGAATTTCTATCTAAGCCTGACGACATGGCTGATAAGTCGTCAGAAATGTGATAAGTCGTCAGAAATGTCGTCACTTATTTTTCAGGCTGACATGCTGAAGAAAATAGGCATAACTTTTTGCTCCGTTATCAGATTTAAGCGAAATTGGTATCGTTGGAAAGATAATTCAATTATATATCTGTTTGTTAGTCGTGAGATCAACAATTCATAGTATAAATAGAGATTTTCTCATTTGATGTTGACTATAGCAATATTCTTCCCAAAAATTCAAAAGGTAAGGAATGTTGTGATTCGTCTGATAGCTGGGAGTTATTTGAAGACTTAATATACATATAACTTTCTCATAAAACTTTAAAAGAACCATGATGTACTATACATGATATTGAAACATTTCTCTAATATTTTTTTGGATTTTTCAGGGTATTACAATATCTCCCCCTTGGGAACATTCATCCTCGAATAAGACTGACTGAGATGGAAGAAAAGATCAAATAAAGTACATACAAGACATACACTACTAAAACATGGTTTTGGGACTGATATGACTGATAAGCTGAATACATCATACTGAACATGCATATCTGATGCATGAGTAACTGGTTCATGAATGCATGACTGAGTGTTCTGATGAACTGAGTTTTTCATAATAAGAATGCATATCTGATGCCTAATTTTATGACTGACATGATATGTGAATGCATGACTGAAAGTACTAGTAGTCTGTTCACGCAAATCTGATGCATGAATATATAAATGAACTGACTCATGAACATGCGACTGAACAGGTAATGGAAAGGCTACCAAGTTTGAACTGAAAACTGAGCATCGAACTGAATACCAAGTTTTTTACTTAAATCCGAACATGAGAATGAGTAACTTCAAGGAAGAATGTTAACTTGAACTTAAAACATCGATGAGTATGAGACTAATTAGTCAATATGCATGAGAGGAAACACGAGAACATAACTGAGTCTGGAATGTAATACATGAACTGAACTGAGTCTGTAATACATGGCATGCAACTGAGGTTGGATCTTAAGGGTCAATTTATGAGTATCCCCTACTTCATACTGGATTCATCACACAAAGAGAGAATGGAATGCTTATGTTATGAAAGTTCGGGGAATCATAGCGTATCTCCCCCTTGGGACACTAGGTCCCTCACAGAATACTGACTTGGTTGAGCTACTGAGGGAAGCTGAGGCGATTATCAAGGCACCTGGAAACTGAATCATGACTAATTATATGAGATCTAAAATTGAGGCATGACACATGAACTGAGCTAATTACTAAACTGAAGCATACATTATAACTAAGACTGTAACTGAGATAGCAACTGAGTTATGATTGTTGCACAATGAAGGCTGTCATAAGTTAAGAATATGAATGTACACTCGCACTCTAAACTTTTCCTGATTTCTAAGTACAACCTCTTGCTAGTCATTTATTTATATATTAGCATAATATTCAAGACTATCTCCATAACTACACCCTTATGTAAAAATAGGCATGCGACAATCTTCTCTTAACATGTATCATTTACTCTCTCACTTATCTAAGAAACTGCTCAATACTACATTGTTCTCACAAAGAGAGATCACTGAAGGGGTTGAATCAAGAGGACCTAAAACATGAGTGGACACTAGCTGAACTTGACACATGACTGAGGCCTAAAGAATAGGATATCAACAATATGGATGTATCCAAAAGGTCTGAACTGAGGATATACATGACATATCCTGGATTAACTAATCAATATGAGTGTAACATAAGTCATGAGAGCTAAAAAATCTGTAAAGCGTGACATGTGTACATGATTCATGAGCTGCATGACCTGAGATGGGAGCTTTCTGTCTTCATGGGACATGATTTGTATTACTAAGGGGAATAGAACAGAACCCCTTATGCTGGGAAATGGAATCATACGTGATTCTATGGAAAGCGTGAATATAATTTGTGTTCATGGAACTACAACATGAAGCATGCATAGGCATCATGCTGACTGGAGTACAAAACCTTACACTGAGATAAGGATGGGTCGGGAATCATCTTCCCTAACTATTTTTTTGTACATACTTGCATTGCTACTAAAATTTGAGAGCCTGACTTGGGTAATTGATCTACCATCTCCCCCTTGGGTTTAAGCCATCATCATAGGTTTTTGAACACTACACTAAACTCTGAACTGAACTGCAATCATCATCACATACTTACACTCTGATCGACACATGCTCGTCTTACTAAATACATCATCTTCCTCTATTTCCTAACATACTAGTAATATTAAATTCATACCTTGATGCTTAATTTTAAGTCAATAAACTTAAATTTCTAACTCACACTGTTCAAGCCTACTAATTCATTCTGGAACAACTATCCCCTTGAATACATAATCTGATCAATTTGGATAACATTATTCCAACTCCATTACTGCTAAACCCCTGGGTTCATGCTTCTAACACTAGTCATATGCTATCATAGGATTATGAGAAGGGATCTGGCGGAATATCTAAATCTGGGTTCGAGAATAAGTTCTCATGATCATGAATGAGATCCGGACAACTTTGGAACACAATGGAACTGAGGGATACTATTTGAGCATGTGGAAAATCCCATAGCTGTCTGCAGGGACTGTCTGAGAAAGCCCTATCTGTAGGACTTGAGATTTACTGCTTCAGTAACCTTGAAAGTAAGGTGGAGTTGACATAAGTGGACCATTATGAGAATCTACATGAGTTTCTTATGAAAACCTTATATATCATGATATGAAACATGAAAGAAGGGAAACTATTCCTAAAACATCTCATAACCTCCTGCACATAAGTGTGGTACATAACACACCCATTTACAAGAGTCTACTAGATGTGGATTTCAGACTTCCTAGGACTCTATTGAACCTTAGGATCTGATACCAAGTTTGTAATGCCCTAATTTTCTAAACTGGAATGCTACATGGTGTTCATGACCCCGAAGGACCACAAGCTCACCCATGACTGATATCTGTACTTGTAAACTGCATAATATCTCATAAACTATGGAAAACATTATCTAAAAGGCCATAAGGTTCAAATATAATAAAAACATAACATCTGAGTGAGGTATGAAATACCCAAAATAACTGAAATAAACTGTCTGTACATGATAGTTTGAAAGCCTCTAACTTCCTGAATAAGGAGTTGATGGAACATGTCTCGAACTAACTCCATCTACTAAAATGTCTAAGTACTAAAGTACTAAAATGAATAAATAATCCTATCACCCTCGAATGAAGAGGACTCACTGCTAACTCTGACTGCTGAAATCTGCCTTGCTATTGCTACTCTGGAACTCGTACCTCTAAACCTATGGCCTAAAATAAAACACCATAGCGTGAATGTATGAGTACGACTGAATGTACTAAGTTTACGAGTGAGGTAGGCTAAATGCAAAGGGTTATATGCATGAACAATGCTGACTGATATAAACGTGAGTATACCTATATGCATAAGTAACTGCAACTGACTTTATGGCGATTCTAACAATTTATTGTGAATACTGACAACATGAGTTTACTGATACTGAGGTACTAAATGAAAGAGTTTACTGATATTGATATGTAGTTCACTAATAACTGAGGAACTAATACTGTATTAATGAATACTGGGAGATTGATACTATATTACTCATAAAGGAATGATTATTCTGATTGTTCTTATTATGAAGAACTGGTCTAATTGACTCTATCTGACAGTCCTAAAATTGAGTACTGATAGCATGAGTTTACTGATGTCTAACATAACTGATAAATGAGTTCTGATAAATGATATAACTGATAACATGAATGACTGTGTCTTACATTCTTGTATTTTATGAAACTATCTGAGCTCCATACTGTATCTGAGTGGACTATATCTGATAGTCCTGAATTCTAAAGAACTATCTGAGTTCTTTTACTGAGACTGGGTGACTGTATCTGAAAACCCTAATATCTGTAACTAAAACTGTTGGAAGTATTAATCTAACCGACATGCCCCATATATGCTATTATAGATGAGTTGGGGTCCAATATCTTCCCTGACTGGAAGGGTGTCAATACCGCGCCCCTAGTAAAGACAAGCTATGGGTAACACTCTTTTGATAGTGTCCCCAAAAGAGAATGGTGGGGCCCTCATATGACAGTGCTTATCCACCTCATCAACCCTCATCTGACAGTGTTGATGTCTCAACCTATGTTGGATACATAGTTTTGGAATGCAAGGATGACTGCTAAGAATCACACCCTCATCTGACAGTGTGTGTTCCCATCCTTGGGTTCACTCGGTGCTAAATCCTACTCCCATCTGAAAGACACTGAACTGATTAATTGAGTTGAACTGATTAACAGAACTAAACTGATTAGATGAACAGAACTGATTAGCCGAACTGAAACTAGTGGTATTATTTAGCGGAGCTAAACTGAGTTTACTTAGTTTCCTTGACTGACGGAATGTACTGATGTCTGAGGTATAACTGAGAGTACTGTAGTTACTATGATTTTACTTGGAATACTGAAATCACTGAGATTACTGAACTGTTGAGATTTCTGAGATTTCCTAAGTCACATGGTTGACTTAGTTCTATGGATTATGGTTTGACTAAGAGTATCAGGAAAACATGACATGGCTCTATGCACACAATGATATTTTTCAGGTACAAGTACCCCCAGGACTCGATGGAAGGAAAACTAACACAACGTGACTTTCTTGAATACATGATCACCAATAATAATCCATAATACATTGTGAGGGATTTCATGAAGTACATGGTCATCATAATATCTAACATGAATGGGAATGCTTGAAATCAAGTCATAAACCTCATGTTCTAATATCATGGGCATTCCGACAACATATACTTTTCATAACAGTAGCATGGGAACCATTTAAACATAAGGGAATGGCAAGCATGTAACATTTAGTTCATATTGTAATAATTGGGGGATAACTCACGTGGTTTTTCATAATCATGATCTTTTACAAAACATGGAATGCATATAGACACACTATGAATCCATTATTCAATCATCATGTACATTCCATTAACACATAAATTGCCCAACAACAACATATGAGACCTTTGAACATAATAGACTAGCATGAATTTATCATGCAATTCTTCCCTAAGCTATAATACATGATTTCTATCATTCTAGGCATTTTATCAAATACCTAACATGTACAACTTTGGGAATAGGTATACTTATCAATTTAACAATCTTAATCCACCCAAATTCATGGATTTCAACTAACAAGCTCACATACTTCATAAAAATACATCAAGATAGCAAATAACAACCATCAACATGAACATAATTGTACCACAACAAGATAATCACAATTCATGATTTTAAAACTTGAGTCTTCAGATCTATGGACAAAAGGGATCCATGGATGAACACGAAGTATACCTTAAATCTTGATATTGAAAGAGATATAATGTTTCTTGAAGGTTCTTGAAGAAATCCTTAGGCTTGTTCTTTATTTTTCTTTACTAGGGTTTAACACCTTTGGGAGAGAATGTTCTTGTTCTTGAGGAGAATGAGAAAATAATGGGATAATAGACTTCTCAGGTCTTTAATACCATGTTTAGCATGAGAGAAAAGACAAAATACCCCTACAAAATTACCTCCCAATTTCTGAAATTATCAGCTGACGATATGGAGTGATAAGCCGTCAGATCTGTGATAGCCCGTTAGCCCAGGTCGTCACTTGAGAGATGAAATTTTTGTGTTTCTTTCTAATCCTGATGACATGGCTTATAAGTCATCAGAAATGTCGCCAGAAATGTGATAAGTTGTCAGAAATGTCGTCACTCAGTTTCCTGGCTGACATGCTGGAGTAAAAGGGTATAACTTTTTGCTCCGATATTGGATTTAAGAAAAATTGGTATTGTTGGAAAGCTAATTCAATTATCTATCTGATGGTAGGTTATTACCTCAATAGTTCATAATATAATGATATATATCCTCATTTAAAGTTGACTATAGCAATATCCTTCCCAAGAATTCAATTGGTAAGGAATGTTTTAATTCGTCTGATAGCTGGGAGTTATTTGAAGACTTAATATACATCTAAATTTCTCATAAAACTATAAAAGTACCATTATGTACTATGCATAAGATTGAAATATGGCTCTAATATTGGTTTAGATTTTTTGGGGTATTATATAGATCTTGGCATAGTCCTCGGCTGAATAAAAAGTATGAACTGGAAAGAAATGGGATGATTTGGTTATTCTATCTACAATAACCGATATTGAATCATGCTGATGATGCGATTGAGACAACCCTATCACAAAATCCATGTTCACCCTTTCCCACTTCCATGTAGGAATGCTTAACTCCTGAAAAGTGCCACAAGGCCTCTGTTGCTCAACCTTAATCTACTAATGATTAAAACACTTAGCTACGAACTCTACAATATCCCTTTACATACCACTCCACCAATATATTTCCCGCAAATAATTATAAATCTTAGTGGCTCTTGGGTGTATAGAATAACGTGCACCATGCACTTCTGTAAGGATTCACTATCTCAAATAATCTATACATGGTTTACACAGTCTACCTTGACATCGCTACACGTCATATCCCCCTTGGAAGAAAACCACTACTTTTTGATCTAGAATTGATTTCTTCAACTTAACTAAACTGGGATCCCTATCTTGCTTCTCCTTCACTTTAGCAACCAAAGAAGATGTTGAACTACTTTGAATCCATACACTACCCCTAGCTAAATCAACTAACCAAAAACCTAATCTAGCAAGATGATGAACCTCCTAAACTAACTTCTTATTATCATCCTCCACATGAGCAACACTACCCATAGACAACCTACAAAGGGCGTCTTCCGCTACATTGCCCTTACTCGGATGATACAACTCACTTATATGATAATCTTTCAACAACTCTAATGACCTTCTCTAACAAAGATTTAAATCTTTCTACGAGAACACATACTGCAAACTTTTGTGATCCGTGAACACATCAACATGAACCCTATATAAATAGTTCCTCCAAATTTTCAAGGCAAAGACAATAGCTATTAATTCAAGATCATGGGTAGGATAGTTCTTTTCATGGGATTTAATCAATGAAGTTTATGATGAACCTGTCTAAGTACTGCTTGAACACTCTGTTCATCAAGTCCTTGAAAGATGTTGGGGTATTCTTTAGTCCAAAAGATAACTAGGAATTTGAAGTGACCATACAGAGTTCCGAAAGCTATTTTTGGAATGTCACATTCTCTGACTATAGGCTAATGATAACCGAATCTGAGGTCTATCTTAGACAAATAATTGGCACCCTAAAGTTGGTCGAACAAGTCATAATTTCTAAGAAGTAGAAACTTATTCTTGATTGTGACTTTGTTAAACTAACGATAGTTGATGAACATTCTGAGAGAACCATCTTTCTTACGCACGAAAAAGACTAGAGTGCCCCATGGGGAAACAATGGGCCTGATGAATCCCATATCTAAGAGATCTTTTAATTACTCTTTTAACTCCCAAATCTAAACTAAATCCATTATGTAGGGCGGAATAGAGATAGGCTGGGTATCAAGAAAAAGATCTATTCTGAAGTTAATTTCCCTTTCGGGAGGAACTCTGGCAAGATATTCAGGGAACACATCTAGAAATACCCTTACTACAGACACTAACTTGAGACTTAAAGTCTCAGAACTAGAGTTCCTGACTCGAACAAGATGGTACATACGCCCCTTAGAAATCATTTTTCTTGCCTTAAGATATGAAACAATCTGAACCCTAAGAACTGAAGTACTACCTTCTCTATTCAATAACTGGTTCATTAGGAAACTGAAACTGGATGACCCTGTTTCTGCATTCAACTAAGGCATAACATAAGTGGAGCCAATCTATGTCGAGAATGAAATCAAAATCAGTCATATCTAACTCCACAAGGTCAACTGAGGTGACTTTCTGGGATATTATAACCGAAAAGTTCTTGTATGCCTGCCTGACTACAATTTAGACACCTACTAAAGTAGACACTGAGAAGGGTTCTGCTAAAGATATGGGGCTGACACACCAATTAACTGCTTTATAGGGGGTTACAAAAGAAAGTGAAGCTCTGGGATTTAACAAAGCATAAAAATGAAGATGAAAGACCTGCAACATACGAGTAACCACATTAGGAGAACTCTCCTGATCCTATCGGGCACTTTTACAACCTATTCTGGCGCTATCCACTAGTCTCACTGGAAGAGGTACCCTGTTGAGTCAGGCTACCAACTTGAACTAGAGGGAGATTGGACTGGCCTTATTGGCATAGATCCTTTCCCTTCTAAGAAATAAATGGATACTCTCTAACCGTATGCCCTAGCTTACCATACCTAAAATACATATTACTACTAGCATTGCAAGAACTATGATAATTCCTACTATATTTTACTTAGAGGGGATTAGTACGATCATTCTTCATAATACCCTGGGACTTGGAGCCTGGTGCTCTATCCCGATTGTCATTCCAAATTTATGGCATTGGCGCACTGGCTGAAGACGAATATGGGGATGAAAATTTCTAATGAAAGTGTAATGCCTCGAGACTGTAGCCTAGGCATCACACAGTTCTTACGACCCTAAAGGACCATAATCTAACCCATGACTGATACCTGCTATGAGCACTGAATATAATACTGAATGTATGTGGAAGAAATCTGAAATTGCCATAAGGTTCTCAAAATACTTAAATAATACTGAGTATACCTGATAATAACATCTAAAGACTAAATAACTATCTAAGCTAGTCTGAAAGCCTCTAACTAACTGAATATGGAGTTGATGGGACAAACCTCCAACTAACTCTGACTAAAATAACTACTGAAATACTGAAATATGAAAACTCTGTCCTCGAAATATGATGAATCACCACTATAATTACTACTGATAGCTTGAGCTGCTAAGTACGATCAGGAACCTAAGCATCTTAACCTATGATATGAGATATCACAGTGCAAAGAATGAGTATGCGTCAGTAGGTGGAATGTACTGGTATGATAAGTGAGGTAAGTCTAATATACATGGGTTCATATGAATAAGTTGATAACTAACTGAATGAACATCATGAAGTAACTGGATGAGAGTACATGCAAAACTGTAACCACTAAACATACTTAACATGTTATAATGTGCATATAGATATACATCATCTATCTGAGATTATATTGAAACTGAGTGCTCAATTCTGATGGCTGAGTAACAGATAACTGCTAGCCATAGTTCTATAGAACTATATGAGTTCGTTACTAAATACTGAGACTAAAACTATAATTATGGGAGTGTTCATCTAACTGACATACCCAATATAGACTGATTTAGGGTCCAACATGTGACCTCAGTTGGAAGGGTATTTATACCTTGTCATAAGATACTAACAATGTTGGGTCCACCCTAATCTTATAGGAAGACTCATGAAATATATATATTATTGGGTAAACCCTAGTATGTCATGAGGATGATTTACCTTATGCTGGTTACGTAGTTCTGTAATGCAGGGACTGCTACTAAGGGTCAAACCTATGTCTGGAAGGAATGCCCCCATTCCTGGGTTTGCTCAGTGCTGAATCCTACTCCTAACTTAATTGACACTAAAATTATCACTATACTGTACTAGGCTTGACCGAACTTACACTGATCAGGTTGACTGACTGAACTGGACTGAGTTCAATGAGTTCTATTAATTGACTGAGTACTAAAGTTCTTGACCTTGACTGGGACGATTCTATAAATACTATAACTAAGTAAACAACTAGATTTTGGGAAATAAATATCCCCAGGACTCTATGGCATAATAGATAAAACATAGCAAATCTTGAAAGCATAGCAATAGTTAATTGTTCCCAATTCAATCACTAAGACATTTTGTAAAACACTTGGAGGTCATGAACTTGTACATGAATGAGAACATATGCTAACATGCCATGATTTTACTATTCAATTCACATGGACATTCTATCAAACACTTGGAGAGCATGAATAATACACATGATAATAAACAACACATAAGCATCATGACTACAACTTAAACTTGCAATTTCAAGGATTTTGGTATGGGAATTTCATCAATCAACACACATGCTATCTTATGTTCATGAAATTTATAATTAAATCTTGAATTGAAATCCCATACAACAACACAAACACGAATACAAAAAAATTTGCGTATGTAAATTATGAAACTAAAAGCTTATAGTTTTTAAAAAGGGTTCTTGAACCCCAAGGGTGGATGAAAATACAAGGATTAACATCTATGTAAGACCCTGCAAAATCCTTTTCTTAATTCAGTCCTTTAAGCTTGTTAAGGGGTCCCAGACTAAGAATATTCTAGCTAAGTATTCAGACTTAGTGTCATTCTATCCTTCAAAAGTTAGCGATCTTATTTCATGGAATTTATGTCCATTATAGGTGGATATTTAGATTAATTCATGATCACGAATGTCAATGGGTATTCCCGAATAGGTTTTGGATTTTTTGGACCTCGTTTGAAGCACATTTGGAATCCCAAAATAGTGAATCAACGCGACCTTGGCACGCCGTGTCGACTATTGCATTGATGACTGTTTTCTCCATCTCCTAGTGTCAAATTACTATGAATCTATGCGGACTCAATGCGGAACGTTGGCCATGAATCGATGCCAATGCTGCAGTGTGTCGACCTTTGCGTTGATAAGTCAATTTTTAGTAATTGAAAAGCAGCGTCCAGAGGGGTATTTGGGACATTTTTCCCTACTTTGGCCCAACCCTTAAAACCCAAAATTCAGCCTCCACAAAGCAAATTACACTCTTTTCTCTCAAATTTCTCTCAAGAATAAAACCCTAGAAGATTCAATTTCAAATTAAGAACTCAAGATTCCTCCATCAACTTTATGAAATTCCTTAACTAAGGTATGTGAAGTGTTCATCCAAGGGTCCCTTATACCCTTGGAGTCCAAGAAACCTTTTTAAACTTCTAGTATGATTGATTTTATGATTTCCATGTTGGGTTTGATAAAATCCATGTTTAAAAAAACTAATTGGGTTTCAAATCCATGTTTTATGATAAGTTTCATGTGGGGTTAATTGATCTATATTTATTATCATGTGAAATCATGCTAAGGCTTTCAAATTATGAATTTGGAATTTGGAATTGTTTGTTCACATGTTAATTAGTATTATGTGCATAATTTATGCCTTTCAAGTGATTGATAAATTGAGCATGTGTATTGAATAGTGAAAGTATGTCATTTAAACATGTAGTCTAGTTCATGTCATGCAAGTGTTTGTTAAAATGCACCAATGAATGAAGAATGATAAAATGTTTAGTTTACTTATTTTAAGTTTATCCCATGTCTCTTATTTTATTATATTGTGTCCTGGGGGTACTTGTACCTGACAATTTAGCTTATTATTTAGAGCCATGGTCAGTCATAGAACAGTAACAGTTACATCACTAAGATTAGTACTCTCAGTTAGTTACAGAACTCAAGAAAACTCAGTAGACTCAGTATTCTTCTAGTCTAGTTCAGTACTCAATCCAGATCTCAGTAAACTCAGTCAGTTAACATAATCCCATAGTTTCTGTTAGTCCACAAAACTCAGTGTACCCAGTTTTGTTCAGTTAAATAGTCATATCAGTAACAACTCAGTCCATCCTAGTACAAACTATAAATTAGTTCAGTGTCTATTCAGTTGGGAGTAGGATTGTTATACCCCACATTTTGGACTAGAATGAAAATCTATCATTCCTATGCGTGGATGTTTCAAAAAGCCTCAAATCCTATATAAATTTAGTGTGTTAATCAATTATATAGTTTGGGAATATATTTGAGCATGAATTTAGATCATAAAGGTCCCCTAACTCAAGTACAAGTTGAAAGCTTTCCTATCGTTCAAGTTTTAGTGAGCGTCAAAACTTGGGTCAACTTCAATCAACCATAACTCATTGTATATGATGAACTGGGTGTTTTAATATGTATCAAATGAAATCTCTTTGAATTATATTTCCAATGATACCAATTTATCCTAAATCTGATATTGGAGAAAAGAGTTATTCCTATTTTACTCCAGCATGTCCGGCTGGAAACAGTGTGACGACATTCGTGGTAGCTTACCACATTTGTGACGCCCTATCACGAAGGTCATCATTCTTAGTAAGAAACTAAATCCTAAGTGATGACATTCGTTTTAGCTTACCACATTTGTGACTCCTTATCACGAAGGTCATCAGCCTTAGGCAGAAACCAGCTTCTAAGTGACGACATTCATGGTAGCTTACCACATTTGTGATGCCCTATCATGAAGGTCTTCAGCCTTAGGAAGAAACTAGCTCCTAAGTGATAACATTCATGGTAGATTACCATATTTGTGATGCCCTATCACAAAGGTCGTCAGCCTTAGGCAGAAACCAGCTCCTAAGTGACGACATTCGTGGTAGCTTACCATATTTGTGATGCCCTATCACAAAGGTCGTCATCCTTAAGCAGAATACAGTTTCTGTGTGACAATATTTTTGATGGCTTGTCACATTTTTTATTCTTTGTCATAAATGTCATTAGGCTTAGGTAGAAACCATCAATTCCAGCTCCTGTGCGATAAAATTTTTGACGGCTTGTCACATTTTTTGACGCCTTGTCACAAATGTCGTCAGCTATGATTTTCAGCAACTGGAAATTTATTTCATTAGGGTATTTTGGTCATTTCCTTCCCCTTCCACGACTTATAACCCTAAAGAGGTGTAATTTTTCCAATTTTCTTAAGTTAAGCATCTCAAAAAAACCCTCTCTTACGCTCTCAACCACAAGATTTGGGTTTCCATCAAACTCGTCTCTCAAAACCAAGATTCAAGCCTTTTCCCAAGATAATTGAGAATTAAGATTCTCCAATCCAAGAACTCTCCAGCAAATCATCAAGGTTTCCTTTCTAAGGTATGCGTAGTGTTCATCCATGGGTCCCTTTCATCCATGGAGCTCAAGAATCATGTTTTAAATTATAAATTGTTATTTCCTTGTTGTGTTATGACTATATTTATATTGATGAGTGTTTTTTGGATTCAAGGGTCTATCTTGATGTGTTTTTTCATAAAGCATGTGAATAGGTTAGTTGAAACCCATGAATTTTGGATGGATTAAGATTGTCAAATTGATAAGCACACCTATGCATTAAAGAGTGCATGCAAGGTGTTTGATAAAATTCTTAGGATGCTAGAAATTCATGTTTACATGGTTCCATGATATCTAAATGACAATTCCATGTTAGCTATGTACTTCAATATGAATTCCATGCTATTGATGTGTTGCTATTGTTCTGGTATGAAACATGTATGATAATGGCGATATACAATATATACATGAAATATATCCATGCACTCCTGACCATGATTAAGATGTTGAAGAACTACATTAAGTATAATATCCCTACTTATGACAATGTGAATTGTGGTCTCCAATCTCATGATCAAGTCAGTCATGTTGTGTCAGTTTTCTTCCATCGAGTCCTGGGGGTATTAGTACCCGAAAATATAGTTGTGTGCCTAGAGCCATGTCATGTTATCACGATACTCTCAGTTAAGCCATGATCTATAGAATTCAGTCAGTCATGTGACTTAGGAAAACTCAGAAATCTCTGTAGTCTCAGTAGTTCAGTAATCTCAGTGATCTCAGTACTTAGTAATATCTATAACCTCAGTATTCAAAGTCAATCTCAGTACCTTCAGTACTCTCAACCAGTCCTCAGAACTCAATACTTTCCGTCAGTCATCAGAATCTAGTAAACTTAGTTTAGCTCCGCTAAACAACACCACTAGTATCAATCTAGTCAATCAGTATCAGTTCAGCTAATCAGTTTACTTCAGTTATTCAGTTCAGCCTAGTTATTTAGTTCAGTGTATTTTAAATGGGAGTAGGATTTAGCACCGAGTGATCTTAGGGATGGGGACTCACCCGTTAGATTAGGACTGAGATTCTTAGAAGCAATCCCTAAGTTTTAGAACTACGTATCCACCGTAGGTATGAGATGTCACCCATTAGATAGGACTGACATACTTAGGGGTCACCCGTTAGTATATTTATATGTATAGAACTGATCCCAGGAGTCACCCGCTAGATTAAGACTGACTCCACAGCAGATGTCTTTACTGGTGGTACGGTACTGACACCCTTCTAGTCAGGGCAGAGATTGGATCCCAGTTAGTTTAGTTTGGGGCATGTCGGTTAGATGAATATATCCCACAGTTTTAGTTACAGATTCAGGATTGTCAGATACAGTCAACTTAGTTTAGTAGTACAGATTCAGTACTGTAAGAGACAATCAATCCTTATCATTGTAAATAGACTTCAAGATCACCCATTAGCTAGGACTGATCTAAACTATGATTAATCAGTATCATAATTATTAGATTTACAGATCACCCACTAGATAGGAATAATCTCAAACTAAGTCAAATCATCCTTATTATCAGTATACTCATGATCATCGCTAGATAAGACTAATCTCAGATTTAGTTACTCCAAGTAGAACAAAACTCAGATCGTTCCATCAGAACTTAGACTGTCAGATATAGTCACTCAGTGTCAGTTACATCGGTTAGGTTGATCATCACAATTATATCAGTTATATCACTTTTCTTAACTCATGTATCTGTCATATCAGTTATTAGAATTCATGATATCAGTATTCAGCTTCAGGACTGTCAGACACAGTCAACCAGACCAATTTTTCATAATTCAAACTGTCAGAAATAGTCGTTCATCTATTCAGTATCTCAATATCAGTACACTCATGTTGTCAGTATTCAGACTCAGTAGTTAGTATCTCCATGAGTTCAATTAAAGTTATGTATGCATGTATGTATTCTCACATTCATATTAGTCAACATTGTTCAACCATACAACCCTTTGCATTTAGCCTACCTCCCTCGTATACTCAGTACATTTAAATGTACTAACGCATTTGCGCTATGGTGCTTTCTCTTATATTACACCATAGGTTTAGAGGCATGAGCTCCAGATCAGCAGTAGCATTCCAGTGCTTAGAGTTTGCAGTGAGTCCTTCTCATTCGAGGATGATATGACTATTGCTACATTTATTATTCAGTTGCTAGATGGAGTTAGTTGGAGACATATTCCTTCAACTCCTTATTCAGTTCAGTTCGAGACTTTTAGACTGGATGTCAGATTAGATATTCAGATCTCATTATTTTTAGTATTTATGACTTGTTTTGGTATTGTTATACCTTTTTCAGACATTTTTTTATCAGATGTTTATTCAGTTCAAACCTTATGTCCTTTCATGTTCATGTTTCTGCATTTTATGATATATTATGCCGTATACAGGTACAGATATTAGTCATGGGTTAGCTTGTGATCCTTCGGGGTCATGAGCACCGTGTAGCATTCCAATTCAGAAAATCGAGGTGTTACAAAGATTCAGCACTGAGTTAACCTAGGGATGGAGGCATTCCTTCCAGCAGAGGGTTTGACCCTTAGTAGCAATCCCTGTATTACAGAACTATATAGTTAGCATAGATGAGATATCTTCCTACCAGATATTATGAGGGTTGATACATCTCATTCGATTTATCCTGCCAGTGAGGGTTAATGAAAGAGCTTCCTGTCAGAGAGGGTTAATTCACAGCTTGTTCTTACCCATGTCATGGTAATGACGCCCTTCCAACTGGGTTTACAGGTTGGACCCAAATAAGTTTAGAGAGGTGCATGTCGGTTAGATGTTTACCTCCCACAATCTCAGTTTCAGTCTCAATCTTAGAATAGAACTCAGTTAAGTTCTATAGATTCAGGGCTTTCAGATATAGTCACTTAGCTCAGTACAGAACTCAGTATAGTTCCACTAAATCAAGACTGTTAGATATAGTCATTTAGTTATCAGTAATTTAGTATCATTATTCCCATATATCAGTTAATCAATTTTAGTAATCAGACTCAGTATTTAGTATTATCGTGATCTTATTTACAGTCTAAGCATTTATGCATGTACTCTTATTCAGTCATACTAATGTTATTCAGTTACTATTGTTTATGCATATGAACCCATGCATTTCATCTTTCCTCACTGAGCATACTATACATTTAAAGTACTGACATATGCTTTTTGCGCTATGATATCTTAATCATAGGTTCCAACGTACGGGTTCCAGAGGACCCTTAGTAGATCAGATTATCAGCTTTCAGAGTAGTGGTGAGTCCTCGTAATTCGAGGAAATTCTTATTTTTTGTAGTAATTTAATTTTACTTTAGTAGATAGAGTTAGTTGGAGGCTTGTCCCATCAAATCCACAGTTCAGACAACTTTTGAGGCTTTTTAGACAGGAGTACACTTAGATAGTTGTTCAGTTTACAACATTGATATTTATTTTGGTATTATTATACCCTATCATTATTATTTACAGATTGAACCTTATGGCATGTTTCTGTGTAATTCTTCATATTATTCAGTATTATTGTTCAGTTACTGCAGCAGGTACCCATCATGGGTTAACTTATGGTCCTTCAGGTTTATGAGCACTGTGAAGCGTCTGGGGTATAGTATCGAGGTGTTACAAACTTGGTATCAAATCCTAAGGTTTAATAGAGTCCTAGAAAATTTGAAATCTGCATCTAGTAGAGTCTTGTGCATAAGTGTATAGCGCGCCACACTTATGGACATGAGGCTACGAGGTGTTTTTAGGAACAGTTTCTATTCTTTCAGTATTCATGTCATGCAAGAGAGCATAAGATAAAATTAAACCCTCAATTTAATTCTTCTCTTCCTTATGCTTCCAGAATATGTCTTCCAAAGAAGCTAATGGAAGAAGTAATAAAAATCAGTCAACCCCTCCGCACGTTCAGGCAGATACCCTAAATGAACATATTTCTCATGCTGAATTTAAAGATGCTTTCACCACCATAGATCATTCAATAGTCGCTCAGAAAAATTAGTTGGTTGTTATCCTATCTAGGATTATGTATTATACTCCATAGAGTGAGAAGGAGAGGCATAGGAAAAAGGGGATAAAGAGTAAAAGGGCCAAAATATTAAGGACAAAGAATGCTCGAACAAATCCTCATTGCCAAAAGTGTGGAAGAAACCACAAGGTTATCTGCAGAGCTGGAAGTGATGTGTGTTTTAGACGTGGCAAGACAGGACACAAGGTCAGACAGTGCCCTCAGGTGGGTTCACAAAGTCAGCATAACCGTCCCCTAGCTCAGTCCGGTCACCCGAATCAGCAGGGTGCCGCTTCCAATGCCACCAGTGGGCAACGCCCAAATAGACTATATGCTCTTCAGTCCCTACAGGATTAGGAAAGTTCTTCTGATGTTGTCACTGGTACGTTACTAGTTTTCCATTTGCATATTTACACTTTGCTAGATCCAGGAGCTTCTTTGTCCTTTGTTACTCCATATATAGCAGTTGATTTCAGAGAAAGTGCCTAAATCCTATCGAAGCCTTTCTCGATCTTTACCCTAGTGGGTAAATCCATGATAGTCAGGTGAGTATACAAGAACTATCCGGTTATGATATCTCAGAAAGTCACTTCTGCAGACTTAGTCGAATTAGAGATGACTTATTTTGATGTCATTCTCGGTATGGATTGGTTTCATTTCTGCTATGCCTCAGTCGACTGTAGAAATAGAATTTTCCAGTATCAGTTTCCAAATGAACTCGTCTTAGAGTGGATGGGTAGTAGTTCAGCACTTAGGGGTCAGCTTGTTTCTTACCTTTGGTCTAGAAAAATGATATCTAAGGGACATGTCTACCAGCTCATTCGGGTCTAAGACTCGAGTTCAGAAACCCCTATTCTTGAATTAGTAATAGTAGTATATGAATTCCCAGATGTGTTTCTCAAAGATCTTACCAGAGTTCCTCTCTAAAGGGAAATTGATTTTGAAATAGATCTTCGCCCTGAAACTTAGCCCATATCTCTTTCACCATACAGAATGGCTCCAGCAGAACTCACTAAATTAAAAGAATATTTAAAGGATCTCCTAGATAAGGGATTTATTAGACCCAATGTATCCCCATGGGGTGCGCCAATGTTATTTTTTATAAGAAAGACGGTTCCCTCAGAACGTGTATAGGTTACCGTCAGTTAAACAAAGTTACGGTCAAGAACAAGCATCCACTTCCCAAAATCGATGACATGTTTCTCCAACTTCAGGGTTCCAGTTATTTCTCTAAGATAGACCTCATATCAGGTAATCATCAACTCAGAGTCAGGGAATATGACATCCCAAAAACATCTTTCAAAACTCGGTATGGTCACTTCAAATTCTTAATCATGTCTTTTGGTCTTACCAATGCCCCAGAAGATTTTATGGCTTTGATGAACCGTGCATTCAAGCAGTACTTGGACATGTTTGTCATAGTATTTATCAATTACATTCTTTTACATTCTCATTGCAAAAGCAATCATGTAGATCATCTCAGAATTATACTTCAGACTCTCAAAGCCTATCAGTTATCAGGATATCTATCCATATCTTACATACCATCCCTATGATCATAGCTTATGTCAGCTATATGCTTAGAGTTCCCAGTATAGGAGTTCCAGTTTACTCAATGTTATAAATATTATTCCATGAACCTAGAAACTACAGACTCAGGTCATGTAGCTCCTGACTCATATACGCATGCCATGTGTTACAGTGGACTCAGTACCCATGACTCATTCTACCCTCCTACCAAATTGGCTAAATTCAGATCATGACATGTATATCCTCAGCCTAGATCTTTTGGTAGATCCACCTAAGATATTGATATTCTATTCCTCATACCTCAGTTAAGTGTCGAGTCTGGCATAGTATCTGGTACTCATTAATTAGAATTCATCCTCAAAATTAAGTAAAGAACTCAGATAGTTCTACAGAACCATGGCTATCAGTTATCAGTTGCTTAGCCATCAAAATCTAGTACTTCAGTATTAGTCTAAACCTCAGTTACTTGTATCCAGTTATCAGAACTCAGTATTCAGCTCTTGTATTCATCCCAGTTACAGTCTCAATTATAGTCTTAGCTACTATCTTAGTTAGAGCCCCAGTCCCATTCTAGTAATCAAATCAGTTACTCAGTTCATTTCCAGGTTTGCTTGACCATAGCGTACAATTATCAATTATTCAGATATCAGTATTTTAGCACCTCAATTTACAGACTATTTCAGAAAACTGTTATACACTTGGTCTTACACTTTCAAATAATAGAGTCCTCTACAAACTCATGCTTAGTTGTCTCATGTTACTCAGTCAGTCCTTATCAAATATGATTAATACTCTATAGTTTCATTACAGTTATTCAAACTAAGAATAGTTTAATCTTGTATGACCAGTATTCAGCTATCAGTCATTCAGTTAATCATATAAGATAGTATGTTCATGCATTCTTGACTAGTGCCCATGTGAATATTTACAGTAGTCTAAGGTGAAGCACTGTGCTAAGGTGGAAAGTATAGTTGAGAGGGTATCCAAGGGATATGTCTAATTTTGGAAATCTTAGTTGTAGTGCATGAGGCTTATTCACTCTATCTTAGATGAGGTCTCATAGGCCTCACCACATATTACAAAAATTTAGCTAGAATATGACTTCTTATTCAGATGTTTCATTCAGCCTAGGTAATGATTCTTTTCTCCCTAAAGTCACTAGAAACTCTTTAGAAAGAGTGTCAAGGAAATTCTCTAGTTGAGCATGAGTTTTCAGCACAAGTTAGTTCATAATTCAAGAAATTCAATTTAGAATTCAGGTGGACTAATTTGTATGGCTTGGTTACCCAACTCTCCCCACTAGTCACACTATCTTAAGTCTCATCAATGTAACTTTTCCAAGATGGGGAAACCAGGTAGTTGCATGATCAGCCCAGTTCATGTATCATGTCTCAGTTTTGGATCTCAGATACTCAGTAACGACTCAGTTCATAGGTGCCCAGTGCATCATCCCATCTTTTTTCTCAGTATCTCAGCCAAGTCAGTATTCTTTGAGGGATATAATATCCCAAGGGGGAGATGCACTATAAACTTTAAGCTTTCATTCCCTAAACCTCCCAGCTTCCCTACACATAGTGAATTCAATTAGAATAGTGGGTACTCATAGGTTGACTCTCAAGTTCCAATCTCATCCATAAGAAACTTATTCAGGGGCTCAGTTCGGCCCAAGATACTCAGTCCATGTATCCATTTTAGGCTCAGTATGTTCTCAGGTCCCCGTCCATACGTGTACAATAAATGATCTCGAGTTAGAGAACAATGATTTTGTGTATCGAAAAATATCTCCTTTGAAAGAAGTGAAGAGATTTTCCAACAAGGGGAAACTCAGTCCCCGATATGTCAATCCTTATCGAATTATCAGCCATTTCATAAAGGTAGATTATGAGCTTGAGTTGCCTTCAGATCTATCTTCAGTTCATCCAGTGTTCCACGTCTCCTTGCTAAAGAAATGCATAGGTGACCCAGCAGTTGTATTCCTTATAGAGGGCATAAATTTCCAGAATAGTCTCTCTTATAAAGAGATTCCATTCAAAATCCTTGACTATCAGATTCACAAACTGAGGACCAAAGAAGTCCCTCTAGTCAAAGTTCTTTGGAGGAATCAGTCCATTGAGGGATCTACTTGGGAAACAGAAGTAGTCATGTGAACCAAGTATCCTCACCTTTTTCCACAAACTCAGACTTAGTATAAGGTAATAGTTTTCTTTAAGATTATTTAGTTTCATGATCAGATTTTAGTTACAAACTTGGTATTAGTTACCATTGCATGCTCAGTCATATGTGTATGATCCAGTTCAACCATGTATCCGTGTATCAGATATGCATGTTCAGTATATAGACTCAGCTTATTAGTAATCCCAGTCATGTATTTATAAATCATTTTCAGCTATGTACTCATGCATCAGATATGCATGTTCAGTATGATAATTCAGTGTATCAGTAATCTCAGTCACGAAACCATGTTTTAGTTATGCATGCCCAGTGTCTAAGTTCAGTCTCTCATTATTCTCAGTATCAGTAGTCTCATTCGAGGACGAATGTTCCCAAGGGGGAGATAATGTAAGACCCCGCAAAATTCTTAGCTTAATTCAGTCCTTTAAGCTTGTTAATCGGTCCCAGACTTAAAATATTCAAGAAAAGTATTCAGATTTAGTGTCATTCTATCCTTCAAAAGTTGGAGATCTTATTTCATGGCCTTTATGTCCATTATAGGTGGATATTTAGATAAATTAATGATCAGGAATGTCAATGGGTGTTCCCGAACAGGTTGCGGATTTTTCAGACCTCGTTTAAGCACCTTTGGAATTCCAAACCAATGAATCAATGCGATCTTGGCACGCTGTGTTGACTATCACATTGATGAATATTTTCCCATCTCCAAGTGTCAAATTCCAGTGAATTAATGTAGACTCGATATGGAGCATTATCCATCGCGTTGAGGACAACAACGCGGCGCGTTGGCCTGCGCTTTGATAAGTTAATTTTCAATAATTGAAAAGCAGCGTCCAGAGGGGTATTTGGTACATTTTTCCTACTTCGACCAAACCCCTTAAACACTAAATTCAGCCTCCACAAAGCAAGTTACAGTCTTTTCTCTCAAATTTCTATCAAGAAAAACCCCCTAGAAGATTCAATTTCAAATCAAGAACACAAAATTCCACCATCAACTTTAAGAAATTCCTTAACTAAGTTATGTGAAGTGTTCATCCAAGGGTCCCTTCCACCCTTGGAGTTCAAGAAACCCTTTTAAACTTCTAGCATGATTGATTTTATGATTTTTATTTTGGGTTTGATAAAATCAATGTTTAAAATGACTAGGTTTCAAATCCATGTTTTATGATAAGTTTCATATATGATTAATTGATCTATATGTGTTATAATATGAAATCATGCTTAGTCTATCAAACTGTGAATTTGTTTTTTGGAATTGCATGCTCACTTGTTAATTAGTATTATGTGCATATTTTATACATTTCAAGTGATTGATGAATTGAGCATGTGAGTTGAATAGTGAAAGTATCTCATTTAAACATGTATTCCAGTTCATGTCATGCAAGTGTTTGTTAAAATGCCTCAATGAATTAAGAATGATCAAATGCTTAATTTACATATTTCAAGTTTATGCCGTGTCTCTTATTTCATGCTATCGAGTCCTGGGGGCATTTGTACCGGACAATTTAGCTGATTATTTAGAGCCATTGTCTGTCATTAAAAAATAACAGTTACGTCACTACCAGTTGTACTCTCAGTCAGTTATAGAACTTAGGAAAACTCAGTAGACTCAGTATTCTTCCAGTCTAGTTCAATACTCAGTCCAGACCTCAGTAAACTCAGTCAGTTAACAGAATCCAGTAGTTTCCATCAGTCCACGTTTAGTTTAGTGAAATAGTAATATCAGTAATAACTCAGTCCAGCTTAGTACCAAGTAGAAATCAGTTCAGTGTTTATTCAGTTGGGAGTAGGATTCAACACCTAGTTAACCCAAGGATGGAGCCATTTCTTCTAGTAGAGGATTTGACCCTAAGTATCAATCCCTGCATTACAGAACTACACAGCTAGCGTAGGTTGAGATATATTCCTTCCATATATTATGTGGGTTGATACATCTCATTTGAGTTATCCTGATAGCGAGGGTTGACTAAAGAGATTTCTGTCAGAGAGGGTTAACTCATAGCTTGTCCTTACCCATGGCACGGTATTAACACCCTTCAAACTGGGTTACAGGTTAGACCCTAATCAGTTTAGAGAGGGACATGTCGGTTAGATAATTACCTCCCAGAGTCTCAGTTTTAGGCTCAGTCTCTGAATAGAACTTAGTTCAGTTCTACAGAATTAGGGATATCATATATAGTCACTCAGCTCAGTACGTAACTCAGCATAGTTCTACAAAATCAGTACTATCAGATACAGTTATTCAGTTATCAATAATTTAGTATTAGTATTCCCTAATATCAGTTAATCAGTTTCGGTAATCAGACTTAGTATTCAGTATTATCACAATCTCACTTACAGTATACGCATTCATGTATGTACTCTTATTCAGTAATACATATGTTATTCAGTTAGTATTGTCCATGCATATGAACCCATATATTTCAGCCTTCTTCACTGAGCATACCAGTACATTCAAAGTACTGACGCATGATTTTTGTGCTATGATGTCTTATATCAAAGATTCTGATGCATGGGTTCCAGAGCACCCTTAGCAGTTCAGCTTCTCAGCTTTTAGAGTAGTGGTGAGTCTTCAATGTTCTAGGACATGCTTATTATTTGTATTACTTCAGTTTTATTTTAGTAGATGGAGTTATTTGGGGGCTTGTCCCATCAACTCCATAGTTCAGACAACTTTAGAGGCTTTTCAGAGTAGAGTACACTCAGACAGTTGTTAAATTTACAGCATTGATATTCATTTTGTTATTGTTATACCCTATCAGTATTATTTATAGATTGAACCTTATGGAATGTTTTCACCTAATTTCATATATTATTTAGTATTATTTTTCTGTTATTTAAGAAAGTACAAGTCATGGGTTAGCTTGTGGTCCATCGGGATTATAAGCACCGTGAAGAGTCCAAGGTACAAACTCGGGGCGTTACAACCTAACATACCTTGATTGTTTATTTCGTGAAGATTGTTGGGGATTTCTTATGACTTGGACTTAAACTCGATGAAACTAGGGATTTGTTCTTGAGAGGATTTGTAAGAAAATGAGTGAATTTTTCCCTTTGGGAGGTTTAATTTTGTGTTATGACTTAGTATTTTAAGGGAAAATGACCCAATTACCCCCACAAACCCGTAACTTAATACACAATTTTCCTAGTGATGTGATACGATACGTGCTACGTCAATGGGGTAAATGCAATCACCAATGCATCATGTCGATGGTGCCAATGCGATAGCCAATGCACCGAGTCTACATTGCGTTGGCTTGTTATGCTGGTCATCAAAACATGATTCAAATGATGTCCAAAAATTTTAAAACTTACCCAAAATGACCTATTGACATCCCTGATCATGAATCAATTTAAAAATTGACAATCAATGGTTAAAAAGATTGTAAATCAGATCATCCAATTATGCAGTCTAATAATGCCTCTAAGTCTTAACACTTAGCTAAAAATTTTCTAAGTTTGGGACCTCTTTTAGCACGGTATAAAGGACTGAAATGACTAGGACTTCACGCTGTCTTACAATATCTCCCCCTTAGAAACATTCGTCCTCGAATGAGACTGGCTAAACTAAGAGGATCCAAGGAGATGTACTTACATTGCCATGCATAACTGAAGCATGACTGAATTCAGGTGACATGGCACATGACTGAACTGTTTCATGAATACATGAATGATATGAAAATGTTATGCAGCTGTAACTGAGAATGGAATAGAGTAAATCTAAGGAAGACTGTTACCTTAGGCTGAGTCTGTGTTTACAAGGGAAGAGGTAAGGATACTTGGTTTGCATGTCCTCCTCTGCTTCCTAAGTATCTCCCTCAACGGACTAATTTTGCCAAAGAACTATGACCAAAGGAACTTCTTTGTTCCTTAGTTTACGAATCTGACAATCAACAATTTTGATTGGGACTTTCTCATAAGAGAGACTTTTCTAAACATCTACACTCTCTATAGGGACTATAATTGTTGGGTCACCTATGCACTTCTTTACTAAGGAGACATGAAACACTGGGTGCACTGATGCTAAGTATGCAAGTAAATTAAGCTGATAAGCTACCTTGCTGAAATGACTCAGAATCCTATATAGACCAACATATTTGTGCCTAATCTTCCCATTCTTATCAAATATTTTCACCCCCATCTTGGGAGATATTTTCAAATACACGTAATTACCAATCTCAAATTCAAGATTTTTTCTTCTCACATCTGCACAATGATTTCTATCAGATCTAGGCTATCTTAAGCCTCTCCATGATCAATTGTACTTTCTCAAAGTCATGAAACACCAAGTTAGGCCCCACTACCATGGCCTCACATATCTCAAACCAACAATTGGGAGATCTACATCTTTTCCTATAAAGATCCTCAAATAGAGCCACCTGGATACTGGAATGATAGCTGTTATTATACATAAACTTAATCAAAGGTATGTGGTCATCCCAACTACCCTAAAAGTCAATGACACACGCTCTCAGCATACCTTCTAATGTCTGAATGATCCTTTCTGCTTGACCATCTATCTGAGGGTGAAAGGTTGTACAGAGGTGGACTTGGGTACCAAGACCCTTTGGAAGGCTTTCTAAAAGTAAGAGTTGAACTGCATACCTCTATCTAAAATAATGGACAATGGGATACCATGTAACCTAACTAGCTCTCTTATATAGAGCCTAGTATAGTCCTCGGCTGAATAAGAGGTATGAACTGGCAAAAAATGGGCTAATTTGGTCATCTTGTCCACAATGACCCAAATCAAATCATGTTGTCGATGAGTACAAAGAGAACCTATCACAATATCCATGTTCACTTTCTCCACTTCCAAATGGGGATACTGAAATCCTGTATGGACCCACTAGGCTTATAATGTTCAATCTTAACCTTGTAATATGTGGAGAACTTAGCTACAAACTCTTCAATATCTCTCTTCATCCCATTTCATGAATAGACTTCCCATAAGTCATAGTACATCTTAATGGCCCCTATTTGAATAGAGTAACGCGCACCATGCGCTTTATCAAGAATTCATTATCGTATGCCATCCATACATAGAACACATAGCCTACCCTATCAATGCAACAAACCATCTCTCCATTGGGAGAAAACCTGTACTTTCTAGTCTCTGACAAACTCTTTTAGCTTAACTAAACTGGGATCTTTATCCTACTTTTTTTTCACCCTGGACACTAATGAAGACTCCAAACTATTCTACACCCAAACACTAACCTCAACCGAATCAACAAAATAGACACCTAGTCTGGCAAGCTTATGAACTTCTTAACTAACTTATTCTTACCATCCTCAACGTGAGCAACACTACCCATGGACAACCTACCGAGGGAATCTGCCACTACATTAGCCTTGCCCGGATAGTACTGAACACTCATGTCATAGTTTTTTAGAAACTCTAAAAACCTCCTCTGACGCAAGTTCAGGTCATTTTACAAAAATACACACTTCTGGCTTTTTTCGTTTGTGAAACAAATCAACATGTACCCCATACAAATAGTGCCTCCAAATCTTTAAGGTAAACATAATAGCTGTTAATTTAAGATCATGGGTGGGACAGTTCTCTTCATGGGTCTTAAGATGTCTAAAGGCATAGGCGAAAATCTTACCCATTTGTATTAAAACATACCTCAATCCAACTCTGGAAGCATCACAATATACAACAAATCCATTTGAACTGTCGAGCAAAGTCAAAATTGGGTTGTAGTGAGTCGAGTCTTCAACTCCTAAAAACTCATCTCACAAGAATCTTACCACTGGAACTTGACTTTCTTTTGAGTCAATATAGACATAGGGAAGGCAATACATGAAATCATTTAACAAACCATTGGTAATAGCCAGCCAAACCTAAGAAACATCTAATATCTGATAGAGAGATGGGTCTGGGACAATTTCTCACTGCTTTGGTGTTTTTAGGATCAACTCTAATTCCATTACCAGAAATAATATAATCAAGGAAAGCTACTAATTTTAGCCAAAACTCGCTCTTACTGAATTTGGTAAAAAACTAATGTGCTCAAACAGACTGTAATACTATTCTAAGATGGTTTGTGTGATCATGTTCATTGCGGGAGTAGACAAGATTGTAATCGATAAAGACTATGATGAAAATATCCAAGTACTTCTTGAACACGTGGTTTATCAAGTCCATGAAATCTACTGGGGCATTGGTAAGACCAAATGATTTGACTAGAAACTTGAAGTAAGGATACTGGGTTTTGAAAGCTATTTTCAGAATGTCATATTCTATGACTCTGAGATGATGATAGCCTGATCTAAGGTCTATCATAGAAAAGTAACTGTCACCCTGAAGTTGGTCAAACAAGTCATCAATTCTAGAAAGTGGGTACTTATTCTTGACTATGACTTTGTTTAAATGACAGTAGTCTATACATCTTGTAAGAGAACTGTCTTTCTTTCGTACAAATAGAATTGGTGCACCCCAAGGGGATATGATGAGCCTGATTAACCCTTTATCAAATAGGACCTTGAACTATTCTTTCAATTCTTTAAGTTCAGCTGGAGCCATTCTGTATGGTCGAATAGGGATGGGCTGAGTATCAAGAATAAGGTCTATTTTGAAGTCAATTTCCCTTTCAGAAGGAATATTGATAAGATCTTCGGGAAACACATCTGGAAATTCACTTGTAGGAGGAACTGACTCAAGATTTGAGGCGTTAGAGCTAGAGTCTTTGTCTCACACGAGATAATAGACACACCCCTTGGATATCATTTTTCTTGCTCTAAGGTATGCAACAATTTGACCCTTAAGTGTTTTGGTACTACCCCTCTATTCTAGGACAGGTTTATTTGGGAATTAAAAATAGACAACTCTAATTCTACAATCAACTAGGGCATAGCATGAATGGAGCCAATCTATGTAGAGAATGACATCAAAATCCATCACCTCTAACTCTACTAAGTTTGTTGAGATAACTTTCTGAGACACCATAACCGGACAGTTCCGGTATACCCATCGGGCTATGATAAAATTTCCCAATTGGGCAGAGACTGAGAAAGGCTCTATTAGGATTTTGGGACGGACTCCAAAGTTGATATCTATAAAAAGAGTTACATAAGACAAAGAAGCTCCTGGATCTAACAAATTATAAGCATGTAAATGGTAAACTCGTAACGTACTAGTCACCACATCAGGATAACTTTCCTGATCTTGTCAAAATTTGAGTGCATAGAGCCTGTTTGGGTGTTTCCCACTGGTGGCACTAGAAGTGATACCCTGCTGAGATAGCCGGTCAGAACGAACTGGGGGATGAATATGTAGACTCTATGAACCCACCTGAGGACCCTTTATAATTCCATGACCTAGTTTACCATACTTGAAACACACGTCGCTGTCAGCCCTAAAGACACCCTGATGGTTTCTACCATATTTTTGGCAGAGAGGATTTGCTCGAGAACTACTAACACTACCCTGAGATTTAGATCTTAGCACCCTATCCTTATTACCATTTCTGAATTTAGGCACTAGAGTACTAACTGAGGATAGATCTGGGACTAAAAATTTTGGGCGGAACTGAGGACGATTACCACCTTTCAATTTTGGCTGAGTGAA
Source organism: Capsicum pubescens (assembly GCA_030864215.1). Lineage (NCBI taxonomy): Eukaryota > Viridiplantae > Streptophyta > Magnoliopsida > Solanales > Solanaceae > Capsicum > Capsicum pubescens. The sequence goes on along the minus strand of CM061543.1, from coordinate 276,856,925 downwards.
GTTGAAGCTACCTGTTCTAGCCATCTTTTTCTCACTCTCTTTATCCTTAGTCTTCTTCTCCTCAATCTATTAAGCATCCGAACCTATGACATAAGACATCATAACATGAAGAAAGTATGTGTCTAGTACTTGAAATGTACCGGTATATGAGATAAGGTCGGGCTGAAATGCATAGGTTCATGTACATAAAATAATGACTGACTGAATAATATAAAATATCTAATGCATAATAAGCATGAAAGCTATAAAATATGAGAATTCATGACCAAGCATATAACATGATGCTGAAGTAGCCTGTAAACTGAAATAATAAAATCTGGTAACTAAATAACTGATAAACTGCATACTATGGTCACACAAACCCGAACTAATATCTATACTGAACTGAGACTGTTGAAGATATCATCTAACTGACATGGCCCAATTTGAGCTAATCGGGGTCTAAACTATAACCCCATTTGGAAGGGTGTCAGTACTGTTCCATGGGTACTACCACTAGCTATGTGGATCCACTAAATTGGGATCTCTAAGGACTATAAAGTCAGTCTTAAAATTGTACGTGACCCCTAAGAGAATGTCAGTCCTAAACTGACGGGTGACATGTTTTTCATTGTATTCACAGATGACATCCTTGTGTACTCCCGTAGTGAGGATGACCATGTAGATCATCTTAAAGTTGTCTTACAAACTCTTAGAGACCATTAATTGTTTGCCAAATTCAGCAAGTGTAAATTTTGGCTAAGATCATTAGTCTTTCTCGGTCATATTATTTCCGCTGATAGCATTACAGTCGATCCCCAAAAGACAAAATCCATAAGAAATTGGCCTAGACCTATCTCTCTATCAGACATTAGGAGTTTTTTGGGTCTAGCTGGTTATTACAACCATTTTGTTGAAGGTTTCTCTTCTATCGCATCTCCTATGTCTAGATTGACCCAAAAAAAAGTTAAGTTCCTATGGTAAGATTCCAGTGAGAAGAGTTTTCAGGAGTTAAAGACTCGATTTACTTCATCCCCAGTTCTAGCATTACCTGGTGGTACATATGGTTTTGTTCATTATTTTGATGCCTCTAGAGTTGGTTTGGGTTGTGTGTTGATGCAGAGAGGTAAGGTCAAAGCCTATGCCTCTAGACAGTTGAAGCCTCATGAAAAGAATTATCCAACCCATGATCTTGAATTATCTGTTTTGGTTTTTCAATTGAAAAAGTAGAGACATTATCTGTATGGTGTGCATGTTGATGTGTTCATGGACCACAAAAGTCTACAGTATGTATTTACTCAGAGAGACTTTAATCTCCATCAGAGAATCTGGTTGGAGTTGTTTAAGGACTATGATATGAGTGTGTTGTTTCATCCGGGAAAGGCCAATGTAGTGGAAGACACCCTTAGTAGATTGTCTATGGTCAATCTTGCTCATGTAGAGGATGATAAGAAAGAGTTAGCTCGAGAAGTTCATCGTTTGGCTAGATTAGGTGTTAGGTTGGTTGATTCAGCTGAAGGGAATGTTTGGGTATATAGTATTTTCGAATCTTCTCTAGTTTCAGAAGTGAAGGAGAAACACGATAAGGATTCTAGTTTGGTCAAACTGAAGAAATCGGTTAAAGACCAAAAAGTAGAGGTTTACTCCCAAGGGGGAGATGGTGTGTTAAGATACTAGAATTGATTATGTGTGCCTTTTGTTGATGAGTTGATATAGAGAATTATGGATGAGGCACATGGTACACGTTATTCTATCCACATAGGAGCCACAAAGATGTACCGCGACTTGCAGGAAATCTAATGGTGGAATGGTATAAAGTAAGATATAGCAGAGTTCGTAGCTAAATATAAAACTTGTCAACAGGTTAAGGTGTAACACCAAAGACCTGGTGGTACATTGAAAGAGATTGATATCCCCACTTAGAAGTGGGAATAGGTGAATATAGATCGTGTGACTGGTTTACCCCAATCGCGACATCATCATGATTCGATTTGGGTTATTGTAGAAAGATTGATTAAGTAAGCACATTTCTTTCCAGTTCATACATTCTATGCAATTGAGGATTTTTCTAAGTAGTATATCTATGAGTTAGTCAGACTGTATGGAGTCCCCTTGTCTATTATCTCATATAGGGGTACTCAGTTTACTTCCTAGTTTTAGAGATCTTTTTAGAAGGGTCTTGGTACCCAAGTTCATCTTAGTTCAACTTTCAACCCTCAGAGATATGGTCAAGCAGAGAGGACCATCCAAATGTTATAGGATATGTTGAGAGCTTGCTCTCTTGATTTCAAGGGTAGCTGGGATGAGCATTTGCCATTGATTAAGTTTTCTGATAATAACAGTTATCATGCTAGAATTTAGATGGATCCATTTGAGGTTCTTTATGGGAGGAGATGTAGATCACCCATAGGTTAGTTTAAGGTTGGTGAGGTCCCTTTGGTTGGTCCTGATGCAGTGTTTGAATTTATGGAGAAAGTTAAGTTGATTAGAGAAAGATTAAAAACAGCTCATAGTCATTAGAAATATGATGCAGATATGAGAAGAAGGGACCTAGAGTTTGAGGATGGTGATTTAGTGTATCTAAAGATTTCACACATAAAAGAGGTGAAGTGATTTTGCAAAAAGGGGAAACTCAGTCCCCGGTATGTTGGCCCCTATAGAATTGCGAGTCGTGTTGGGCAAGTATCTTATGATCATGATTTTCCCGCAGTATTTTCAGCCGTTCATCCTGTGTTTCATGTCTCTATGCTCAAATAGAGTATCAGTTACTACACTATTGTAGTTACTTTAGAAAGCTCAGATATTCAGAATAGTCTTTCTTATGAAGAGATTCTAGTTGAGATCCTATATCAATAAATCCGTAGACTAAGGAACAAAGAAGTTTCCTTGGTCAAAGTTCTTTGGACGAATCAGTCTTTTGAGAGTGCCACTTGGGAGGCAGAAGCAGATATGCGAGCTAAGTACCCTCACCTTTTCTCTGCAAACTCAGATGTAGCTGAAGGTAACACTTATCCTTGATTCAGTTCTTTTCTAATCATATATTTAGCTATATAGTTGTTCTCATGTAAGTTCATACACTCACAGATTACTCAGAAGCTTACAATGATTTAGATTCAGTAGCTTAGTTCTTTTAAGTAGTGCATTCTATCTTATATTCTCAAATTCCTCAGAAATTTCAACTTAACTAGCCACATTTGAGGATGAATGTTCCCAAGGGGGAGATATTGTAATACCCCACAATTTTTCTAGCTTAAGTTCATCCCTAGAATGTTAAGGGATAGCTTCCCAAAACAAATACTATTTATTTCGTGTGGAATTACTTTGATTTTACTTTTCATTGCATAGGAAATTGAATTAGATTTCCTACGATATAAGATTTGGATAAATATGATAACCAGGTAAGAAGTTATGGCTATTTTAAGTTCCAGTTGCAAAACACCGCCATTCCGACCCTTAGCGCGTCGCGGAGCGGTGTAAATTTCCAATTGTCCCATTCCAGAGGCCCTCCATGATATTGGTGCATCGCGTAGAGGGTCAATTTCCCATGTGTTAATTTCCAGAGATCCAGCGTGATAATGACGCGTCACGCCATATGCCAAAATGGCATTCCAAAGGGGCACCGCGATACCTTCATGTCACAGAGTCTTCCCAGTTTCCTTTTGTCAATTACCAGTGAGCCACCGTGATTGTGGTGCATCATAGTGGCCACCCAAATCGGAAAAATATACATTTTCCAGTTCCGTTTAAAAGTTTAAAGGGGGTATTTTGGTAAATCCTCAACCCCCAATCCGTCCAAAAACAAAAGATTTGTCATAGTTTAGAGCACTTTATGCTCCATTCATCATTCTCTCTCAAGCAAAAACCCTAAGTCTCATACTTCCTCTCCAAGAAACTCAAAATTTCCTCCATTAATCCTCCAAGATAATTCAAGATTGAAGGTTCCTAATACAAGAACACTAAGAATTCATCTCCAAAGCATCAATAAGGATCCAAGATTCAAGTTCTTACAACTAGATCATCAATTTAGGTGTGTGGGGTTTGAAGAAGGATAATTCTTTCATCCTTGTGCCCAAAACATTATTTTACATACAAATTTACTGCGTTTTATGTGATTTTCCATGAAATTTAAGTTTTGGTTCATACCCATTACTGATATTTACAAACTTGTGATATTTTCAATGATTTAGAAGTTGAATTCCATGCTTATGTTTATATTCTCATGCATATTGCTGAAATTTCCAGAATTTGGATTGTTTTATCAACATTTACCTCATTAAGCATGATTATTATGATGGTTTATTATGAGATTGATACATGGGTTACTACCCTAAGATTGAATATTATTATTTCATGAAAGATGGTGCTTTAACCATCTTATGAGTAGATTATTTTCAATTTTCCAGAAAATCTTTGATCTTTTGATCATTGGTTTTGCTTTGGAATTCACTACAGATTATTACAGTTTATAGAACTCAGATTTACATTATTTGCAGATTTACTAAAATAAAGGCATAACTGGTTTTCATATAAATCCTTATGCTACTTTTAAAAGTTGATTTCCAATGGTTTGAGCATACAAATTTAAGGGGGAGTAGTATTTAGCACCAATAGGGAAGTGTGGGATTAGCGTTCATTATCTTCCACAGAACTACGTAGCCAACGCAGGTAAAGACTTAGATTATCCCCATTAATATAGATGACATATTTAGCTTATGTTCGATCACATGGATTAGGTTATACTCCCTGAAAAAAGTATGACACCTCTCCCCAATGTGAGGTTTCCTCCTTAGGAGGTCAAGACGGTGAACTCCATGTATCTCACATGGTTTATGTCGGTTAAGAGAACCTCCCTTCTGATAAAGAGTTTTCCCTAACAATTTTAAAAGGTATTCTTCATACAGTCTAACAATTAATAATATATTTCCTAAAGCCTTGAAAGAACTGCCTTGTAGAATAAGCTTTTAGATATGATTTAAGAATAAGAACAAAATACAGATTTTAGAACTAAGTGGTATGGATCACAAGATTTATACTATATATTTTACTATTCTTGATTATGATCTTCATCTTTTAGATTTACTCAAGCCTACGTGAGTCATTTACATTTAGAATGCATGATTTCATAAACTGTGATGTTATTGCTTACTCATGTATACACCCCCATATACTCAGTACATCCTTAAAGTACTGATCCACATATATGTCTATGTGCTACATTGTCTCATAATGTAGGTTCGGGTTCTCAGTCTCAGCAGCGTGAGTGATTTTCGAGCATCGCATCTACATTCTCGCAGTTGGTGAGTCCTCATAGTTCGGGGACTTAGTTACTCACACTTTAAATTTATTAGTAGATATTCCTCATTTTACTTCAGACAGTTTGGGTCAGCTGGGGCCTGTCCGAATGGATATCTAGATTCAGATAGTAGAGGCGTGTCAAACTATTTGATTTAGTATACAGATTTTATTTTAGTACTTAGATTTTCAGCATTTTCTTTATCAGACTTTCGAGATTAGTATGATTCAGATATACCCTGATGATTCAGATAGTTTTCCGCATATATTATGATTTTTCATTGATATTTTTCCTTATTTTGAGATTCAGATTTAGAAAAGGCAGCCAAGGTTAGCTCAAGACTACTTGTAGTTCGAAGCGCCGTGCGGCATCGCTAAAACCAGATTTCGGGGTGTTACAATTTAACTAAGCAAAACAACTGATCATGATAACTAGATGGATGGCAATGCTCATGGTTTATCTGAAACCATTCTGAAAATACTGAAACTATGGAAACAGCTAAGTATCAGGTATTCATAACCCCAACACGAAATGTAACAAATGATAAGTCACGAAGTCTAAAGAAAACCATAATAAGGAATTATTACTCAAACTCAATCATTTAGACATTTCATCAAATACTTGAAGTTCATGAACATAAGCATGGGAAATATTAAAACCTTAGACAATAACATAATTATAATACTAAAACCATAAGTTAGGGATTTAATATGGAATTTTCATCATTCAAACATGTAAGGACTTCTTTGAACGAGAAACACTTGTAAACATCATGTATAATCGAAATTCATAAAAGCTTTATAGATATGGCACATTGTAAACATGCAAATTCATGATTGAAAATATAAAAATAGGTTCTTGGACTTCACGGGTGAAAGAAATCCAAGGATGAACATCACACATACCTTGAATCATAAATCATGAAAGCTTTCTAGAAGTTCTTGGGTTGGGATACTTGAATTCCTGACTTTTCTTGAAGAGCATATAATTCAATTTGATATTCTTGGGAGAGAGTTAGGGTTTCTTTGATAGAAATTTGAGAAGACTGGGCAAATAATCCCCAAATTACTGATATAAGTCGGGTTATGACGACCTGGATTGTGGGGAAAAGATGTTACTGCCCCTAAGATATTTAAACTAGAAACTGGAACACTTATTAAAAGAGAACTACGATGCTCCAAGACCCCCATTGCTATACCCACCATGACGTTCCACTATCGCGGCGAGGTTCTGAAATTGAAATTCAAACGTTCCCCAATCCTCAATCGAAAAATCTAAAACTTCCCCGATACATGCTCCTTACACCCCTAAACATGAATTAACTCAAAAACCAACATCTCGGGGTCGAAAAGACTCATTTAAAAATCTTCAAAGTTAAGTGGACAAAAATATGACTAATTCCCCAACACTTACTTAAATTTTCTAGCTTTAAGCCTCTTATACATGCAACTAGGAGCTGAATAAAGCTAAGAAAATTACGGGGTATTATATTCTATTTGAGGAAAATCAATTTTTCTTGGAAAAATCTCCTTTTGATTGTTGAAAGTAGACTCACTTGCAACAACATTTTTCTTGATATTACTATGAAATGGAGTGAAACAATCAAAATCAAAAAAAAGTTTGAAAAGAACAACGAGGCTACTCTCTTCTAATAATCTAGGACTCTTCTGAGTAAGAGTAGAATCAAATGTGGGTGTATAAGACATGATTCATGTCTAAGCAAAATAAAATCATAAATCGAATAAATAATGTCACTGAATAAAAATAATTTCTAAATTGAAACAAAATTCAAACCTCAAAAGCAAAAATTAGTTAAGAAAGACCAAAGATGATACCTCAAAAAAATTCAACCTAGAGAATTAATTTATAGATGATTAAAAAATAATATATTAAAGGAAGATGCACGTGTTAATAGGCAAAAAATATTTTTTTAATAAAGAGAGTTATAAAGAAACATGTAACATTTCTGAAAAAAAGAAAAGGAAAAGATAAATAGTAAAGATAAATTATTGACCAGATTTTACTTCTGCCATAATTATCAACATCAATATTTGGGCAATTTCTCTAAAAGTGACAAAATAGTTTGAAAATGAGGTGTAGGTGACTCAAGTCTTAATAATTGAGTGTAGGTGACAATCACTTTATTAGTTATTAAGAAAATTGGAAAAGTTTGAGAACAGCCCAAAAGTTTTTTAATTTACACTTTAATCTAAATATTGATCTAATATAACTAGAAACAGAGGAAATAAAAATGTGGATTTTCTCTCTCTTTGCTATTTTTGTTGTTCATTGTTGCTACTGCTTTATTCATCATCTTTCACTTCATTATCATCATCTTCTTATTCATCATCATCATCATCTTCTTCTTGTTTACCATTGTTGTTGTTGTTACCGCTACTACTGCTACTTGACTAATTTCATAGGTAAAATTTAGTTTCGTACATCACTTTGGAATTACTTTATAGGCGACGTTTGTAAGTAAAATTATGATTTTTAGTTGAATTTCTCATATGGGTACACTACTATTGTGCTATTTTTAAAACGATGGATAGAAACCGAACATGAATGCAACATATGAACCATCTGTTTCAACAAATCACTCATCTATTGCATCAGATAAGTCATCTGTAATAATGGAAAACTCATACGTTGGATTCATGTTTATGGTTCTATAATGTTGTAACATTAACAGAACAAATGGTTTATCTGTTGCAATAGACGATTTATCTATTGCAATAGAGGAGTTACTCACCTATTGCAATAGAACCTGAACTCGTGTAAGACCCCACAAAATCCTAATCTTAATTCAGTCCTTCAAAGCTTGTTAAGGGGTACCAGACTTAGAAAATTTTAACTAAGTATTCATACTTAGAGTTATTTTAGCCTTCTTAGTTGTCGATCTTAGTTTGTGACCCTTACGACTATTAAATGTCAATATTAAAGTTGCTTCATGATCAGGAATTTCAGTAGGGGTTCTCGGACGAGTTTCAGATTTTTTGAACATCGTTTGAAGCACGTTTGGGAGTCCAAAACAGTGTTTCGATGCAATCTAAATGTGTCGTATTGCCTATTGGTGTTGATGAATATTTTCCCCATCTCCCAGTGCAATTTCAATTGAATCAATGCGGACTCGATGCATCGCATCGACCATCGCATCGATCCCATCAATGCAACATGTTGGTCATCACGTCGATCCAATCAACGCAACACGTTGGTCTGCGCGTCGCTAGGCCAGTTTTCAGTCATTTAAAAGCCGTATCCTTAGGGGTATTTAAGTTATTTTCCCATATTTATCATCCCCAAAAACACAAGATTTTTCCACTTTATAGGAAAAATCCATTCACTATTCTCAAATTACTTAAGAGCAAAACCCTAGGAGATTTAATTTCAAATTCAAGATTCAAGAACTCACCATCAACCTTAGTCAATTCAAGTACTCAGGAATGGCAAGTTAAGGATAGTCGACATACCTTAACGACAAAGAAATTGTGAAAATATTGAACCTTTAAGCTTGAATGAGAAAACCCTAACTTGGTTTTTCTCCCCTTGTGCTTTATATGATAAACTAAGGAATCGATATGTCTAAAACATGTTTAGAACCTTTAATATCGCGTAAGTATGTTAAGGGATGGTTATTGGGTGCAAAAAGACTTTGTTGCCCTTAAATTAACTCAAATATGGAGTCCCTACACCGCAAAAATGTAACTATAGCGGTGCCTAACCCATGACCAGGTCTAAGGTTGGCAACGCCAAGCCTATAACAAAGTCCAAGGTTGGTGATCCTAAGCTTATGGAAAAGTCCACAGTTGGCGATGCCAAGACTATGGCCAACCCTTTCTAGTAAAGGTTTGCGATTGTACGGTGATGCCTATCCATCGCTTAAGCTCTAGTTTCTGATACCGACTTTGTTTTGAGGTCCTTAAACACTCCCAACACCTCCTACCACGTAAATACATGATCTACCATCACTACGGGGGTCCCGAAGATCATTTTAGAAGCATCTAAAAGAGTCTTATGACTACAGTGTGTTTCATTACCTCCCCTTGGGATCATTCATCCCTGAATAATAAGTTGGAGTACAGTTAGCATGATTTCAAGCACTACAAGGAAAGAAAGAGTAAGATAAGATTGGTAGCTTCCATATCGTCATCCATGGTTTTAAAAAGATTTGGGTACCTTGCCGTATGTCATTCTCTGATTCCCAAGTAGCTTCCTTCACTTTATGATTCTTCCACAACACCTTAACTTAAACTATCTTTTTACTTCTCAACTTTTGGACTTGACGATCCAAAATGGCAATGGGTTCTTTTTCATATGACAAAGAGTCTTTCACGTCAATATCCTCCACAGGCAAAATAAGAGAATGATCCCTAATACATTTCTTCAATATCGATACATGAAATACAAGATGGATAAAAGCTAAACTAATTGGAAAATCCAGCTCATAAGCAACCCCCTAAATCCTTCTCATAATCTGGTAAGGAGCTATGTAGCGAGGACTAAGTAAACCTTTATTTCCAAATCGCATGACTCCCTTCATAGGGGAGACCTTTAGAAATATCGAATCATCAACCACAAACTCCAACTTTCTCCTTCTAATGTCAGCATAAGACTTTTGGTGACTCTAAGCTGTCTTAAGTCGCTTCCTAATGACTTTCACTTTCTCCATTGCTTGATGAACAAGATTAGTCCCAAACAATTGGGTTTCACCTACTTCATACAATCTAATCGGAGACCTACATCTCATTCCATAAAGTGCTTCAAAAGAATCCATCTGAATGCAAGAATGGTAGCTATTATAGTAAGTGAATTCTATCAACGGAAAATAATCCACCCAACTACCCTTGAAGTCTATTATGCAGGCTCTCAACATATCTTATAAGGTCTGAATGGTGCATTCATCTTGACCATCTATCTTACGGTGGAAAGCGGTACTCAGGTTTACTTGGGTGCCTAGACCCCTTTGGAAAAACTGCCAAAACATTGAAGAAAATTGCATACCTCGGTCGGATATAATAGACACCGAAGCACCATGAAAAGGACTATCTATGGAATGTACAAGTGTAATACCCCATACTTTTTCTTAACTTATTTCGTCCCAAGAATGCTTAGTATTAGATTCTAAATTGAATGATGACTATTCCATGAGGATTTTTTAAGATTTTCACTTTTTGTCCTGTGGGAAATTCAATAAGCTTTTCATCGATATAAGATTCTCCCAAATCCGATAACCAAGTCAGAAGTTACGATTGTTTCAAGTTTCCATCATAAAATAGCACCATATTAGTCAGTGGCGCGCCGTGCCACAAGAGGAAATGGCATTTGGAAAATTCTAGTAGGGGTCCACGATTATGGCGCATCGCGCCAGGGCCCAAATTTAGAATTGTCCTTTTTTAGTGTCTCAGCACGATCTCCCCTGCGTCACTCCAAAGTTCCAGTTCACAAAGGAAGTGGCAACACGATAGCTCCACATTGCGCTATCCCTCAGTTTTCCAATTGTCAAATTCCAGTGACACGGCGCGATAGTGCCATGTCGCGCCAGGGGTTCAGTTTGGGAAAATTTTACTGAAATTAAATGACGCGTCCAGGGTTAAAAGGGTCAACTTACCACCCCTATTTAAGACTTTTAACATGTGATTCAGCCACTTTTCAACCAAAATACGCTCTATTCTCTTAAAACACTCTCAACAAACAAGCTAGGGTTTTCGTAGAATATCCAATTCCAAGAAAGTTTCACCGTCAATCTTCACGAAATCACGAACTAAGGTAGGCATAGTGTTCATTCATGGACTCCATTCATCCATGAAGCCCAAGAATCTCTTTTGTAAATTCAAGTTTATGGTTTTTCTTATGAATTTCATGATTGGGCTACTATTGTTCATGTGGATAGTGAGAAATTGAATTCTACTCTATGTTGGGTGATAAATTCTATGTGGGTTAAATTATTAAAGATATAGATTCATGCAAACCTATGACAAAACCCTTGAATGATGAAATTACAATTGAACCATGATGTTTAAATATTGTAGAATGATGTTTACATGTACCATGCCTACAATATGTTTGATTAAATGCCTGGATGAAGGAAAAGTGCCTAACTATCATGATACCATGAAATCCCCATGTGTGTACAAGTTATGACTATCACATGTTTTGATGAAATGGTTCTATAAATGTATTCTGGACTATGATGTTAATTATATGTTCAAGTAAATTATGCTTGGTCAGTTTCCTTCCATCGAGTCCTGGGGGTACTCATACCAGAATCATTAGCTGTGTGCCTAGAGCCATGTCATGTTTTCACGATACTCTCAGTCAAGCTATGAATACTTAGACTTCAGACAGTCTTATGACTCAGGAAATCTCCATGATCTCATAAACTTAGTCAGTTGTCAGATATTAGTAGTATTTCATCAGTCAACGGAATTTGGTAACTCAGCCTATTTTTAGTTCAGTAAAACATGTTTCAAAGTTTATTCAGATGGGAGTAGGAATTAGCACCGAGTGAACCCAAGGATGGGAACACACACTATCAGATGAGGGTTTGATTCTTAGAAGTCATCTTTTCATTCCAGAACTATGTAGATAGCATAGGTTAAGACATCAACACTATCTGATGAGGGTTGATGAGGTAGATAAGCATTGTCAGATAAGGGCCCCATCGTTCTCTTTTGGGGATACTATAAGATGAGGGCCGCCCACATCTTATCCTTATCGGTGGTGCGATATTGACACCCTTCTAATTAGGGTTACAGATTGGACCCCAACTCAGCCATAATGGCGTATCAAGGACATGTCGGTTAGATTACTACTTCCCACAGTTTCATGTTACAGAATCAGGACTGTCAGACACAGTCAATCAGTCTCAATAATAGAACATAGATAGTTCTTCAGATTTTAGATCTGTCAGATACAAACAACTCAGATATAGTATGGAACTCGGATAGTTCTATCAGATTCAAGGCTTTCAGTTACACTCACTCATGTTATCAGTTATATTCAGATTAAGTAATCATGTTATCACAGTATTAGTGTCAGTTGTTATGTCTCATGTATGTATTCTCACGCTCATGATAGTTAGTCAATTATTATTATTGTTCATGCATATAAGCCCCATGCATTCAGTCTAGTACACATGCATACCAGTATATTCAAACTACTAACGCATTTGTGCTATGGTGTCTTATACCATAGGTTCAGAGACACGAGCTCTAGAGCAATAGTATATTCTAGATATCTATAAATAGAGTTAGAAGTGAGTCCTCATCTTTTGAGGACATGAGTATTTCCGTATTATCTCATTAATTAGTTTATTAGTTGGAGTTAGTTGGGGATATGTCCCATCAACTCCTTACTCAGATAGTTCAGTCAGTTAGAGGCTTTCTAGACTATCATGTTTCAGACTTCAGTATGTTCAAATTTGTTTTGGGTATTCTATTACCCCACAGAGATGTTATATCATTCAGATCATGTTTAATATTGAACCTTATGGCCTTTCAGTTCATGTTTCTGCATTATAAAGTATTTTATGCAGTATACAGGTACAAATATCAGTCATGGATTAGCTTATGGTCCTTCCGGGTCATGAGCACCATGTAGCATTCTTGGTACCAGATTTGGGGTGTTACAAACTTGGTATAAGATCCTAAGGTTCAATAGAGTCCTAGGAAGTCTGAAAGCCGCATCTAGTAGAGTCTTGTACATGGGTGTGTTGCGCTCCATATTTATGTACAGGAGGCTATAAGATTTTTTAGGAATGGTTCCCCTTCTTTCGGTATTCATGTCGTGCCAGTGAGCATAATCTAAAGTCAATCTCCCAGTTTAATCTGTTTCTCCCTTTCTTCTACAGAACATTCCTCCTAAAATTAGAAATGGAAATCAGTCAGCTCTCAGCCCGAAGATCCTTTGGGCGATCATGTTTCTCATGCGGATTTTAGGGCGCATTCACTACTCTTACTCAGTCAGTTTCCACTAAAAATGAATGGCCAGCAGTCATTCCGGCCAACCCAGTGGCCAATTCAATCGCAGCTAGGATTCAGGACTTCACCTGAATGAATCCTCCGTCCTTCCTTGGGTCTAAGGTAGATGAGGACCCTCAGGAATTCATTGATCAGCTTTAAAAGGTGATAGACATCATGGGGATGACTACTGTTGAGAGTACTGAGCTAGATGTATATCAGTTACAGGATATGGCTCATACTTGGTTCAAACAGTGGAAGTCAGAGAGGTTAGATGATGCAGGTCCTATTGAGTGGGAGGAGTTTGTCACTGCATTCTTAGACAGATTCTTACCCCAAGAGCCTAGAGAGGCTATGGTGCTAGAATTCAACAACCTCAGGCAGGACAATATGATGGTGAAAGAGTATTCTCTTAAGTTTACTCAATTAGCCAGATATTCCCTTCATGTAGTTACATACAGCAAGGCCAAGATAAGTTTGTTCGCTTCAGGGATAAATGATAGTGTGGTAAATGAGTGCAGATCTGCCATGCCGAATATTGACATAACTTTATCTAGGCTCATGACTCATGCTCAGCAGATAGAGAAGCAAAAGATTAAGTAGAGGGAGAAGAAGAATAAGAGATCAAAGATAGGTGGTTTCAACTTCGCTCAGCCTAAATTAGAAGGAGGAAACCATTCCCAGTTTTGTCCTAAGTCATCAGTTCCAGCCCCTTCTTCAGCCGGTGCTTCATTTTCTAAGTTTAGGGAGGTTAACATAGATAGAGATCCAGGATATAAGTCGCAATGAAGTGTTATAAATACCCGAACTAATCCCCTTTGTCAGACTTGTGGTAAGAAACACAAGGGTGTTTGCAGAGCTAGTAGCGACGTCTGTTTTGGTTGTGACAAGCCAGGCCACAGAGTTAGAGAATGTCCTCAGTCGGGTTATCAGAGTCATCTCTACTCCTTATCTCAGTCTGTCCACCCAAATCAGAAGGGTGCCACCACCAGTGCTACTAATGGGCAACGCCCAAATCGTCTCTATGCTCTTCAGTCCTGATAGGATCAGTAAAATTCTCGTTATGTAGTTATTGGTATGTTACAGATCTTTCAGGTGCATTTTTATGCTTTTCTAGATATAAGAGATTCTTTGTCTTTTATTACTCCCTATATAGAAGGCAATTTCAAAATCAGTCCCGAAATCCTAGAAGAGCCCTTTTCAGTGTCTACCCAAGTGTGTAAAACCATCATAGCCCGATAGGTATACAGGAACTGACCGATTATGATATTTTAGAAAGTAACTTTAGCAGATTTATTCATATTAGAGATGACTGATTTTGATGTCATTCTCGGCATGGATGGGCTTCATTCCTGCTATGCCACAGTCAACTGCCGAAACAGAATAGTCCATTTTTAGTTTTAAATAAATCCATTCTTGAGTGGAAGGGTAGCACTTCAACGTTCAGAGGTCAGCTTGTTTCTAACCTTTAGGCTCGGAAAATGATATCCAAAGAATGTGTCTATCTTCTTGTTCGAGTTAAGGACACTAGTTCCGAAACTCCCGGCCTTGAATCAGTTTCATTTGTAGGTGAATATTCAGATATCTTTCTCGAAGATCTTCCAGGAATTCCTCCCGAAAGGGAAATAGACTTTGGCATTGATCTTCTTCCAGATACTCAGCCTATATCTATTCTGCCATACAGAATGGCAGCACCAAAACTCAGGGAACTGAAAGAACAATTAAAGGATCTCTTAGGTAAGGGATTCATCAGGCCCAACATTTCCCTGGGGGGCTGTAACGACCCGATTTGCTGAACTGGAACGCTACACGGTACTTATGACCCTGAAGGACCACAATATAACCCATGAATGATATCTATACATTTATACTGCATAAGATAACATAATAATACAAAAATATACACTGAAATTCCATAAGGTTTGATCATGAACATATCTGAATAACGTAACATCTGTGTGGGGTAATAGAATACCCAAAACAAAACTGAAGTCTAAGACATGATAGTCTGTATCTAGTCTGAATCTAGTCTGCATCTAGTCTATATCTAGTCTGAATCTATTCTGAAAGCCTCTACTTTCTGAAGAATTTGAATAAGGAGTTGATGGGATATGTCCCCAACTTACTCCAACTAATAAGCTAATCAATGAGATACTAGAAAATCATTATGTCCTCGAAGGATGAGGACTCACTTCTACTCTGACTATTGAAACTGGAATCTACTACTGATCTGGAACTTATGTCTCTGAACCTATGGTGTAACATAAAAAGAAAGCACCATACCGCGAATACGTCAGTACATATGTACCGAGTATACATATGAGGTAGGCTATATGCAATGGTTCACATGCATGAATAATGCTAACTAACTGTCTAACATGAACGTGAGAATACATACATAAATACGTAACTATAACTGACAGCATGATTTTATGCTGAGTCTATATACTGATAACGTGACATGCTAGTAACTTATATGACTGATAATATGAAGGACTATATCTGAATAATACTAATAACATAGGTAACTGTATCTGATATAACTGATAATGTAGGTTACTGTAGCTGACAGTCCTAAATCTGATGGAACTATCTGAGTTTCGTACTGTATCTGAATTGACTGTATCTTACATTCATGAAATCTGAAGTACTATCTGAGTTTTATTACTGAGACTGATTGACTGTATCTGACAATCCTGATTCAGTAATATGAAACTATGGGAAGTAGTATCTAACCAAAATGCCCTGATTGGAAGGGTGTCAATACCGCACCACTAGTAAGGACAACATATGAGTAACCCTCATGTAATAGGTAAATCTAGCGAGAATGGTGGGAACCCTTACATAACAGGTTAAGACACCTCATCTACCCTCATATAGACGGCTAAGATGTCTCAACCTATGCTGGATACATAGTTGTGGAACACAAAGATTGCTTCTAGGAATCACACCCTCATATAATAGGTGAGTCCCCATCTTTGGGTTCACTCGGTGATAATTCGTACTCCCATCTTAATGGACACTGAACATGATTTACTGAACTGAACTAAGCATGGACTGAGTTACTGAATTTTCATGGATGACAGAATACTACTGATATCTGACAACTGACTGAGTCATGAGATCATGGAGATTTTTCCATAGTCATAAGACTATCTGAAGTCTAAGAGTTCATAGCTTGACAGAGAGTATCGTGAAAACATGACATGGATCTAGGAACACAGCTAATATTTTGGGTACAACTACCCCCATGACTTGATGGAAGGAAACTGACATAACATGATTTACTTGAAGGCTTAACTATCATCAAAATACATACTACCTTCATAGGAGCCTTTCATCAAGCATGTAATAGGCATAAACTAGTACATACATGGGAATTTTATGATATCATGCTAGTTAGACAATGTTCCTTTATCTAGGTATTTAATCAAACATATTGTAGTCATAGTACATGTAAAGCACATTATACAACAATTAAACA
Source organism: Capsicum pubescens (assembly GCA_030864215.1). Taxonomy (NCBI): domain Eukaryota; kingdom Viridiplantae; phylum Streptophyta; class Magnoliopsida; order Solanales; family Solanaceae; genus Capsicum; species Capsicum pubescens. Next base: position 276,840,211 of record CM061543.1, on the reverse strand, counting down.
TCATTCTTCAATTCCAATTCCATCATACAAGGTTTTAGTCATGATATTTCGTAAACCTTTCTCTATACTAATCAACCTACATGGAATTTATCATCAAATCAGGGAATAGAAATCAATTCCTCATTTATAAACATGAAAGGGAACATACAAAGCGTGAAAACATGAAGAAAATCCATAAATTGTAGTTAAAAGGATTCTTGGACTTCATGGATGAAAGGAGTCCATGAATGAACACTATGCATACCTTAGATCATGATTTTGGAAAGATTGATGATGAAACCTTCTCGAAAATGGACATTCTATGAAAACCCTAGCTTGAGTTCTTGAGAATATTAGAGAAAAACATCAATATTTTGGATAAATAAGGGCTAAATCCCGTGTTTGGAAGCTTATATACGGGGGAGGGGGGGAATGTACCTTTTAACCCTAGAAACGTAATTTAATTTTTTAGTTAAATTTTCCTTATTGGGACCTTGACGTGACGCGGCATTATCGCGCCGTGTCATTGGTAATTTACAATTGGGAAACTGCACGGTGGCGCGACGCGGAGATATTGTGTTGCAACCTTATCTACGACCTAGAATTTTGTCTTGATGCACCAGTATTGCGGAACAACACTGCAATTTGACAATTTCCATTTGAGCTCTCTCCGCGATGCACTGAAGGCTCAAGTCAAACACTGTCTCACTTAAAAGGCTCTAACTCTTCGTCCGGGTGTCGTATTTGGGAAAATTATATATCGATGGAAAGCTTATTCAATTTCCCACATGATAGGAAGTGAAAATTATGGAAATACCACGTGTATAATAATGAATTATTATTTCAAATAAAGTTCTAACAACCTTGAGATAATTTTCAGGCTAAGAAAAAGCACGGGTATTACAATCTCTCCCCCTTGAGAACATTTGTCCTCGAATGAGACTAAGTAAGAGGGGAAACAATGAGCTAAACATGAATAACTAGAACATGATCTCATGATGGACGTGACTGATGAACTGAACATAACATACTGAACATGCACATCTAATGCATGCATAACTGATTCATAAATGCATAACTGAAAGTTCTAAAGAACTAAATTTTCTCACAATGAGAATGCATGTCTGATGCATAACTATATAACTGAAATGATACATGAATGCATGACTGAATATGTGGTGGTACTTGATACCAATCTTATCATGGGAATATGAACATAAGACTGATTACTAAGTTAGTGATGCACACTAATCATGAAACTGAGTAAGCTTAACGAGAACTATTACCTTGAGATTGATCTGAGTTGGTAGGGAAAAGGTGAGGATACTTTGTATGCATATATTCTTTTTATTCCCAAGTAGCTCTCTCGACGAACTAATTTTATCAAAGAACTTTAACTAGAAGGACTTCTTTGTTCCTCAATCTACAAGTATGATAGTCTAGGATTTTAACTGAAATCTCCTCATAAGAGAGGTTGTTTTAAACATCAATGCTCTGAATAGGGACTACGGATGATGGGTAACCTATACACTTCTTGAGCAAAGAGACATGAAAGACTGGATGAACTGAGGCTAGATCAGAAGGCAATTTGATCTCATAAGCTACCTTGCCGAAACGACTGACAATCTTGAAGGGACCGATATATCGGGGACTAAGTTTTCCCTTCTTTCCTAATCTCTTCACTCCCTTCATAGGAGAGATCTTTAGGTAGACATAGTCACCAATCTCAAACTCGAGATCCTTTCTATGAACATTTATATAAGTCTTCTGTTGACTTTGAGCAGCCCGTAGTCTTTCTCAAATAAACCAAACTTTCTCTAAGGCGTCGAATACTAAGTCAGGACCTATGACTGAGGCCTTACTAACTTCGAACCAACCGATTGGATATCTACATCTCCTACCATATATAGCTTCGAATGGAGTCATCTGGATACTGGAATGATAGCTATTGTTGTATGCAAATTAAATAAAAGGCAAGTGGTCATCCCAACTACCCTTAAAATCAATTACACATGCCTTTAGCATATCTTCCAAAGTCTGAATGGTCCTTTTTGGTTGACCATCTATCTGAGGATGAAATGTTGTACTATGATGAACTTGGGTACCAAGACCTTTTTGGAATGCTTTCCAAAAATAAAAGGTGAACTGGTAACTATGTCTGAGATAATAGTCAACGGAACATCGTGCAATCTGACCAGCTCCTTAATGTAGAGCTTGGTGTAATCCTCGGTTGAATAAGAGGTATGAACTGGAATGAAAAGAGATGATTTGGTAATCCTATCTAAAATGACCCAAACTGAATTATGTTGATGACGAGTTCAAGGCAAACCCGTCCCGAAGTCCATGTTGACAACTTCCCACATCCAGGTAGGAATACTGAACTCTTGCATAGGACCACTAGGCTTTTGATGCTCTTTCTTAATTGCTGACATGTAGAGAACTTAGCCACAAATTTTGCAACATCTCTTTTCATCTCACTCCACCAATAGATCTCCCACAAGTCACGGTACATCTTTGTCGCTCCTGGATAAATAGAGTAGCACACACCATGCACTTCTGCAAGAATTTTCTGTCTTATGTCATCTACGTCTGGAACATAAAAACGACCCTAACAATAAAGAACTCCATCTCTCCCTTGGGAGAAAACCTCTATTTACTGATCCTAAACTAACTCTTTTAGCTTGACAAGGCTAGGATACTTATCTTGTTTTTCTTTCACCTCAAAAACAAGAGATAATTCTGAACTACTCTGAACACATACACCGCCCTCTGAAGAGTCGAATAAGCGAACACCGAGTCTAGCAAGCTAGTGAACTTCATGGGCTAACTTCTTCTTACTATCATCTACATGAGAAATACTACCCCTGGATAGTATATTGAGAGCATCAACAACTATGTTGACCTGGATGATAGAGGACACTCATGTCCTAATCTTTTAAGAGCTCTAACCACCTTCTCTGAGAAAGATTGAGATATTTTTTAGAAAAGACATACTGAAGGATCTTATAATCTGTGAAGATGTCTACATAAACTCTGTAGAGATAATGCCTCCAAATCTTTGAGGCAAAGACTACCGCTGATAACTCAAGATCATGAATAGGATAATTCCTCTCATGGGGTTTAAGTTGTCTGGAGGAGTAGGCTATGACCTTACCATGATGCATGAGGACACAACCTAAACCCACTCTAGATGCATCACAATTAACTACAAAACCGTCAAAACCATCTGGAAGAGCTAGAACTGAAACTGAGGTGAGTCGAGTCTTCAATTCCTGAAAACTCTTCTCGCATGAATTTTTACCACTGGAACTTGACTTTATTCTGAGTCAATCTGGACATAGGGGATGCAATGGATGAAAATCCTTCAACAAACCATCTGTAATATCGAGCTAAACCGAATAAACTCCTGATATATTATGGAGAAATAGAGTGAGGCCATTTTCTTACTACTTCGGTATTTAGAGGATCTACTCTAATGCCATCACCAAAAAAAATATGTCCAAGGAATTCCACTAATATTAGACCAAAATTTGCACTTACTGAATGTGGCAAATAACTGATTATTTCTAAGAGTCTGGAGTACTATTCTAAGATAGACTGCATGATCGCACTCAGTGCGGGAATAGACCAGAATATCATCTATGAAGACTATGAGAAACATGTCTAAGTACTGCTTGAACACGCGGTTCATCAAGTCTATTAAATCTGCTGGGACATTGGTAAGACCAAAGGACATAACTAAAAATTCGAAGTGACCATACTGAGTACGAAAAACTGTCTTCGGGATGTCACATTCTCTAACTATGAGCTAATGATAGTTGGATCTGAGGTCTATTTTAGAGAAATAACTGGCACCCTAAAGTTGGTCAAACAAGTCATCGATTCTAGGAAGAGGATACTAGTTCTTGACCATGACTTTATTGAGTTGCTCGTAATCTATACACATTCTGAGTGAGCCATCTTTCTTACACACAAATAAGGCTGGTGCGCCCCACGGGGAAATGCTGGGTCTGATGAATCCCTTATCTAAGAGATACTTTAACTATTCTTTTAGTTCCCTGAGTTTTACTGGAGCCATTCTGGATGGCAGAATAGAGAGAGGCTGAGTGTTTGAAAGAAGATCAATACCAAAGTCTATTCCCTTTCCGGAGGAATTCCTGGAAAATCTTCGGGAAAGACATCTGAATATTCATTCACTAATGGGACTGATTCGAGACTGGGAGCCTCAGAACTAGAATCTCTACCATGAACTAGATAATAAACACACCTCTTAGATATCATTTTCCTTGTTCAAAAGTAGGAAATAAGTTGACCCCTGAAAGCGGATACGCTACCCTTCCACTCTAGGACGGGTTCATTTGGGAACTAAAACTGAACTATTCTATTTCTACAGTAGACTATGGCATAGCAGGAATGAAGCCAATCCATGCTGAGAATGACATCAAAATCAGTCATCTCTATTTCGACTAAGTCTGCTGAAGTGAGTTTCTAAAATATCATAATCGGGCAGTTCCTGTAGACCCTCCTGGCTATAATGGTTTTACCCACTGGGGTAGATACTGAGAAGGTCTCTGCTAAAATTTTGAGACTGATTCCAAAATTAACTGCTATATAAGGAGTAACAAAAGACAAGAAAGCTCCTGGATCTAGAAAACTGTAAGCATGCACATTAACGATTTGTAATGTACCAGTAGCTATATCCGGAGAAATTTCCTGATCTTGTCCAGTATGAAGAGCATAGAGACGATTTGGGCATTTCCCGCTAGTAGAACTAGAAGTGGCACCCTGCTGATTTGGGCAACCGAACTAAGCTAAAGAGCGATTCTGTTGACCCTGAGGACCTGGCTGCGGACAGTCTCTAACTTTATGTCCTGGCTTGCCACAACCAAAACAAATGCCACTACCTGCTCTAAACACACCCTGATGGTACTTACCGTAAGTCTGAAAAAGAGGATAGGTACGGGAACTGCTAACACTGCCCTGGGTCTTAGAGCCTGGTGCTTTATCTTTGTTACCCTCTCTAAACTTAGGAACTGGAGCACTGGCTGTAGAGGGAGATGGAACTGATGACTTAAGATGAAACTGAGAATGGTTTCCTCCTTTTGATTTAGGCTGAGCGAAGTTGAGACTACCTGTCTTCGCTCTCTTATTCTGTTTTTCCCTCTGATAAATTTTCTGCTCTTCTATCTACTGAGCATAGGTCATAAGTCTATATAAACTTACTCATCTTGGATCTACTATCTACAACCACATGAGGGGCATACCATGCTAATTAAGTTAACTTAAAAAAATACTCTTTCACTGTCATATTGCCCTACCTGAGGTTGATGAACTCTAGCACCTTGGCTTTTCTAAGATCTTGGGGAAAGAATCTGTCTAAGAATGCAGTGACAAACTCCTCCCACTCTATAGGACCTACATCATCTACCCTTTCAGACTTCCACTGTTTGTACTAAGTATGAGCCACATCCTGCAACTGGTATACAGCTAGCTCAGCACTCTCAACAGTAGTCACCCCCATGGTGTCTTTCACTTTCTGAACTTGATCTAAGAATTCCTGAGGGTCTTCATCTACTTTAGACCCGAGGAAGGTCGGAGGATTCATTCAGGTGAAGTCCCGAATTCTAGCTGCGACTGAGTTGGCCACTGGGTTGGCCGAAATGACTATTGTCCATTCATTATGAGTAGCAACTGATTGAGAAAGAGTGGTAAATGTTATCCTGAACTCCACATGAGAAACATGATAGCCCAAAGGTTCTTTAGGATGAGGGGATGACTGATTTCTTCTCTTATGAGGCATGTTCTGAAATAAAGAAAAGAAGCAGATTAGACTGAGAGACTGACTTGTGATTATGCTCACTGGTATGACATGAATACTGAAAGAGGGGAAACTATTCTTCAGACATCTCATAGTCTTTTGCACATAAATGTGGCATGCAACACACCCATGCACAAGACTCTACCAGATGCGGCTTTTAGACCTCCTAGGACTGTATTTAACCTTAGGCTCTGATACCAAGTTTGTAATGACTTAATTTACTGAAACAGAATGCTACACGGTGCTCATGACCCTGCAGGACCACAAGATAACCTATGACTAATATCTGTACCTGTATACTCCATAAGAGAACATAATAATGCAAAAACATGCACTGAAAGGCCATAAGATTCGATCATGAACAAATCTGAATAACGTAACATTTTTGTGGGGTAATAGAATACCCAAGAAAAAACTGAAGTTTAAAACATGATAGTTTATATCTAGACTGAATCTAGTATGCATCTAGTCTGCATCTAGTCTGAAAGCCTCTACTATCTGAAGAATCTGAATAAGGAGTTGATGGAACATGTACCCAACTAACTCCAACTAATAAGCTAATCAATAAGATACTAGAAAATCATTATGTCCTAGAAGGATGAGGACTCACTTCTACTCTGACTGCTAAAACTGGAATCTACTGCTGATCTAGAACTCGTGTCTCTGAACCTATAGTGTAACATAAAAATAAAGCACCATAGCGCGAATACGTCAGTACATATATACTGAGTATACATGTGAGGTAGGATATATACAATGTTTCACATGCATTAATAATGCTAACTGACTGTCTAACATGAACGTGAGAATACATGCATAAATACGTAACTGTAACGGACAACATGATTTCATAATTTCTGAGTCAGTATACTGATAACGTGACATGCTAGTAACTTATATGACTAATAACATGCAGGATTATATCTGAATAGTACTTATAACATGGGTGATTGTACCTGAGTATAACTGATAACATGGGTGACTGTAGCTAACAGTCTTGAATCTATTGGATCTATCTGAGTTTCGTACTGTATCTGAGTTTACTGTATCTGACAGTCCTGAAATCTAAAGAACTATCTATGTTCTATTACTAAGACTGATTGACTGTATCTGACAGTCCTAATTCTGTTACATGAAACTGTGGGAAGCTAACCGATATGCCCCAAAGGTGCTATAATAGCTAAGCTGGGGTCCAATCTATGCCCTAATTAGAAGGGTGTCAATACGGAACCACTGGTAAGGACAATATGTGAGTAACCCTCATACAATAGGTAACTCTAGTTAGAACAGTGGGAACTCTACTGTAGAAGGTTAAGTAACCTCATCAGCCCTCATATAGCAGGCTACGATATCTCAACCTATGCTTCTAGGAATTACACCCTCGTATAACAGGTGAGTCCCCATCCTTGGGTTTACTCAGTGCCAATTCCTACTCTAATATGAATGGACACTGAACATGATTTACTAAATTGAACTGAGAATGGACTGAGATACTGAATTTTTATGGCTGAAGGAATACTAATGATATCTGACAACTGACTGAGTCATGAGATCATGGAGATTTTTCTTGAGTTATAAGACTATCTGAAGTCTAAGAGTTCATAGATTGACATGAGAGTATCATGAAAACATGAAATGGATCTAGGCACACAGCTAATATTTTGGGTACAAGTACCCCCAGGACTCGATGGAAGGAAACTTACATAGCATGATTTACTTGAAGACTGGACTATCATCATAATACATACCCCCTTCATAGGATCCTTTCATCAAACATGTAATAGGCATAAAATTTTACATACATGGGGATTTCATTATATCATGCTAGTTAGACAATTTTCCTTCATCTAGGCATTTAATCAAACATATTGTAGGCATAGTACATGTAAAGCACATTATACAACAATTAAACAACATGCATCAATTCCAATTCCATCATACAAGGTTTAAGTCATGAGATTTTGTAAATCTTTATCTATACTAATCAACCCACATGGAAGTTATCATCAAATCAGGGAATAGAAATCAATTCCTCATTTATCAACATTAAAGGGAACGTACAAAGCATGAAAACATGAAGCAAATCCATAACTTGTAGTTAAAAAGGATTATTGGACTTCATGGATGAAAGAATTCCATGAATGAATACTATGAATACCTTAGATCGTGATTTCGTGAAGATTGATGGTGAAACCTTCTTCAAAATTGGACATTCTATGAAAACCCTAGCTTGAGTTCTTGAGAGTATTTGAGAAAAACATCAATATTTTGGATGAATAAGGGCTAAATGCCATTTTTGAAAGCTTATATAGGGGGAGAAAATTGACCCTTTTAACCCTGGGCACGTAATTTAATTTTTTAGTAAAATTTCCCGAATTGGGACCTTGGTGTTGTCGCGTCGTGTCACTTGAAATTGACAATTGGGAAATTACACGATGGCGCGATACAGAGTTGCTGCCACTTTATCTATGACTGGAAGTTTGGTACGACGTGCCATTATCATACAACAACACTGTAATTTGATAATTGCCATTTGAGCTATCTCCGTGACGCGCTGAAGTCTCAGGTCAAACACTGTCTCACTAAAAAGGCTCTAACACTTCACCCGGGTGTTGAATTTGGGCGAATTATATATTGATGGAATGCTTATTCAATTTCACATATAATAGAAAGTGAAAATTATGGAAATACTACTTGTATAAGAATGGATTCTTATTTCAAAGAAAGTTCTAAATCCTTGAGATAATTTTCAAGCTAAGAAAAAGCATGGGTATTACAGGGGCGCTCCAGTATTATTCGTGCGCAAGAAATTTGATTCTCTTAGGATGTGTGTAGACTACCGTCAACTCAGTAAGGTCATAATCAAGAACATGTATCCTTTTCCGAGAATCGGTGACTTATTTGATCAACTTCAGGGTGCCAGTTATCTCTAAGATAGACCTCAGATTTGGCTATCATCAGCTCAGAGTTAGAGAATGTAACATTCCAAAACTAGCTTTACGTACTTGGTATAGTCATTTAGAATTCTTAGTTATATCCTATGGTCTTACCAATGCCCCAGCAGCTTTTATGGACTTGATGAACCGTGTGTTCAAGCAGTACTTGGATATGTTTATCATAGTCTTCATAGATGATATTATGGTATATTCCTATAGTGAGCATGATCATGCAGACCATCTCAGAACTGTACTTCAGACTCTCAGAGATCATCAGTTATTCACCAAATTCAGTAAGTGCGAATTTTGGCTAAGGTCAGTGGAATTCCTTTGTCATATTATTTTTGGTGATGGCGTTACAGTGGATCCTCAAAATACCGAAGCAGTAAGAAATTGGCCTCGCCCTGTCTCTCGATTAGATAGCAGGAGTTTCTTGGGTTTGGCTGGCTATTACAGATGGTTTGTTGAGGGATTTTCTTCTATTGCGTAACAAGTATCATCACCTCTTCTACGCCAACCAAGATCAAGCTCAAGGTAACAGTTTTCTTTAAGCTTACTCAGTTTCATGTTAAGTGTTCATCACAAACTTAGTATGTAGTTTCCTACTCATGCTCCTATTATAAACATGGTATCAAGTATCATTGCATATTTAGTCATGCACTCATGTATCAGTTCAGTTATGTAATTATGCATCATACATGCATTCTCATTGTGAGAAACTTAGTTCTTCAGAACACTCAGTCATGCATTCATGAATCAGTTACACATGCATCAGATATGCATGTTCAATATTATATGTTCAGCTTATCATTCATGTCAGTCATGAGATTATGTTTCAGTTATTCATGTTCAGTATATACGTTAGTTTTCTTTTATTCCCTCTCAATCAGTCTCATTCGAGGACAAATGTTCTCAAGGGGGAGATATTGTAATACCCCATACTTTTTTCTAGCTAATTTCGTCCAAAGAATGCCTAGTATTAGCTTATAAATTAAATGATAACTATTCCATGAGGAATTTTGCAAGATTTTAAGTTTTTGTTATGTGGGAAATTCAATAAGCTTTCCATCAACATAAGATTCGCCCAAATCTAATAACCGGGTCAGAAGTTATGACTATTTCAAGTTCCCATTGTAAAACTGCGCCATATAAGTTAGTGGCGCACCACTCCACAAGAGGAAATGGCATTTGGCATATTCCAGTAGGGGTCTGCAATTAAGGCGCGTCGTGCCAGAGCCCAAATTCAGAATTGTCCCTTTTTAGTGTCTCAACGCGATCTCCCCCGGGTTGCGCCAATGTTCTAGGTCACAAAGAAAGTGGCAACGTGATGGATCCACATCGCGCCATCCCTCAGTTTCCCAATTATGAAAGTCCAGTGACACAACGCGATAGCGCCGTGTTGCACCAGGGGTTCAGTTTAGGAAAATATTAGTGAAATTAAATGACGCATCCAGGGTTAAAAGTGTCAACTTCCCACCCCTATTTAAGCCCTATAACACGTGATTCAGCCACTTTTCATCCAAAATACGCTCTCTTCTCTCAAAAACATCTCAAGAATGTTCTAGGATTTTCATAGAAGATCAAATTTCAAGAAAGTTTCACCGTAAATCTTCATGAAATCATGAACTAAGGTATGCATAGCATTCATTCATGGACTCTTTTCGTCTATGTTTCCCAAGAATCCCTTTTCTAAATTCAAGTTTATGGTTTTTCTTTTGAATTTCATGATTGGGATGTTCTTGTTCATGTGGATAATGAGAAATTGAATTCTACTCCATGTTGGGTGATAAATTCTATGTGGGTTAAATGATTATAGATATAGATTCATGAAAACCTATGACTTAACCCTTGAATGATAAAATTAGAATTTAACCATGATGTTTAATTATTGTACAACGATGTTTATATGCCTACAATATGTTTGATTAAATGCGTAGATTAAGGAAAAGTGCCTAACTAGCATGACACCATGAAATTCCCATGTATGTACAAGTTATCCTATCACATGTTTTGATAAAATGCTTCTATAAATGTATTATGGATTATGATGTTAATTATATGTTCAAGTAAGTTATGCCTGGTCAGTTTTCTTCCATCGAGTCCTGGGGGTACTAGTACCCAAAACATTAGTTGTGTGCCTAGAACCATGTAAGGTTTTCACGATACTCTCAGTCAAGCTATGAATCCTTAGACATCAGACGGTCTTATGACTCAGGAAATCTCCATGATCTCATGAACTCAGTCAGTTGTTGGATATCAGTAGTATTCCGTCAGTTAATGAAATTCAGTAACTCAACCATGTTTAATTCAGTAAATCATGATTCAGAGTCTATTCAGATGGAAGTAGGAATTAGCACCGAGTGAACCCAAGGATGGGAACACACACTATCAGATGAGGGTATGATTCTTAAAAGTCATCCTTGCATTCCAGAACTATGTAGCCAGTATAGGTTGAGACATCAAAACTATCCGATGAGGGTTGATGAGGTGGATAAGCACTGTCAGATAAGGGCCCCGCCATTTTTTGGGGGGGACACTATCATATGAGTGCCGCCCATAGCTTGTCCTTATCGGTGGTGCAGTATTGACACCCTTCCAATTAGGGTTACAGATTGGACCCCAACTCAGTCATAATGACGTATCAGGGGCATATCAGTTAGATAACTACTTCCCACAGTTTCATATTACAGAATCAGGACTGTCAGACACAATCAATCAGTCTCAATAATAAAATTCAGATAGTTTTTTAGATTTCAGGACTGTTAGATACAGTCAACTCAGATACAGTATGGAACTCTGATATTTCCATCAGATTCAGGGTTGTCAGATATAGTCACTCATGTTATCAGTTATATTCAGATTCAGTAATCATGTAATCACAGTATTAGTGTCAGTTGTTATGTCTCATGAATGTATTCTCATGCTCATGATAGTTAGTTAGTTATTATTATTGTTCGTGCATATTAACCCCATCCACTCATCCTACATCACATGCATACCAATACATTCAAAGTTCTAACGCATTTGCGCTATGGTGTCTTAAACCATAGGTTCAGAGACACGAGCTTCAGATCAACGATAGATTCCAGATATCCACAAACAGAGTTAGAAGTGAGTCCTCATCTTTTGAGGACATGATTATTTCCCTATTATCTCATTAATCAGTTTATTAGTTAGATTTAGTTGGGGACATGTCCTATCAACTCCTTACTCAGACAGTTCAGTCCGTTAGAGGCTTTCTAGACTATCATGTTTCAGACTTCAGTATGTTCAGTTTTGTTTTGGGTATTTTATTACCCCACACAGATGTTATATCATTCAGATCATGTTCAGTATTGAACCTTATGTCCTTTAAGTTCATGTTTCCACATTATAAAGTATTTTATGCAGTATATAGGTACAGATATCAGTCATGGGTTAGCTTGTGGTCCTTTGGGGTCATGAGCACCGTGTAGCATTCCAGGTACTAGATTTGGGATGTTACAACAAATTGACATAGTCATCCCTCAAGTAATTTTCTGTACTGGAAGAAAATTAGTAGACTTCGTCATGCGGTCCACATTCACCCAAATAAAGTCATATTGTTTTGGGGACTTCAAAAGCCTCGTAATAAAGTCATTGTTGATCATCTCCCACTTCCACATAGGCAAATCTATCTGTTGGGAAGTTCCACCTGGTCTCAAATGCTCAACCTTAACTTTTTGACAATTCAAGCACTTAGAAACAAAATTAGTAACATCTCTTTTCATATTATTCCACCAGTAAATTGCCTTAAGATCATGATATATTTTAGTAGAGCCTGGGTGAATAACATACCTCAAAGTGTGAGCTTCATTGAGAATCTTTTCTCGCAACCCATCTAATTCGGCACACACAGCTTACCTTGATACCTCAAAATCCAAACACTACCAATTTCAAACAACATCACCTTCTGTTTACCAACATTAATCTTAATCTTCAACAAGATTGGGTCTTCATCCCGCTTCTCCTTAACTTCATCACATAGGGAAGATTTATCTATCTCATGAAAAATTCCCCTTCCATCTTTGAAATCAAGAAGTCTAAATCCAAGATTTACAAGTCGGTGAATATTTTTTACTATCTCCCTTTTTCCTTTATCAACATAATAAATATTGCCCATTGATAACCGACTAAGTGCGCCGGCCACCACTTTAACCTTGCCTAGATGATAGTTCAGACTCATGTCACAATTCTTCTACAACTCCAACCACCGCCTCTGCCTGAGATTTAACTTTGCCTGTGAGAAAACATACTACAAACTTTTTTTATCAGTGAATATATCAACATATACCCCATACAAATAATGATGTCATATCTTAAGCGCGAATAAAATTATTGCTAACTCCAAGTCATGGGTGGGATAGTTCTTTTCATGCACTTTTAACTGTCTAGATACATATGCCACCACCTTACTATGCTGCATGATAACATACCCCAATCCCACCCGGGACACATCACAGTACACAATAAAACCCTCTGTACCCTCTGAAAGGGTCAAAACTGGTGCGGTAGTCAACTTATCCTTTAGTTTCTCAAAACTATTTTCATAAGAGTCAAACCATAAGAATTTCACTTTCTTATGAGTCAATTTAGTGAGTGGAGCAACAATGGAGGAAAAACTCTCTGTAAACCTTCTATAATACCCTACCAAACCGAAGAAGCTCCGAATATCGATTGGAGTTATGGGTCTAGACCATTTTCTCACTGCCTCAACCTTTTGGGGATCAACCTTAATTCCCTGACTAGAAATAATATTCCCTAAGAAAGCAATAGCACTAAGCTAGAATTCATAATTGGAAAACTTGGTGTACAACTCATGATTTTTGAGGTTCTAAAGGATGATTCGGAGGTGATTGGAATGATCCTTCTCATTCTTAAAATAAACCAAGATGTCGTCAATAAAGACTATGACGAACAGATCTAGAAATTAATGAAACATCCTATTAATAAGGTCCATAAAATTCGCTGGGGCATTAGTCAGTCCGAAGGACATAACTAAGAATTCATAATGTCTATATCGAGTTTGAAAAGCTATTTTAGGAATGTCATCCTTCCTAACCTTCAACTAATGATAGCCCGAATGAAGGTTTATCTTAGAGAAACATTTAGCACCCTGAAGTTGGTAAAAAATATCATCAATATTTCCTCTAAGGGAGGGGAAATACTTCTTGAAATGACCTGTCTGACCACAAGTATAACACACACGCTCACCATAGATACACCTTCCCAGATGGTTCTTCCCTAAATTACTGTGATGAGGATATGGCTTAAATAACTGGTTCATACTCTCTTAGGACTGACTACCCTGCACTCTTGATCTATTTTTAGGATAAAAATTTTGAAATCGCCGATCTACTGGAGGTTTGGGCGATAGAGAGCTATATGAAGACTGAGTATTACTCTAAAACTTTTTCTTAGACCACTTATTTCCCCAATTACTACCTTGATTCAGACAGTTATTCTTATATGTGGACCTACCTCTCTTATCTTTCCTTTCTTTTTCCCTTACCTTAGACAACCTCTTCTTCTACTCTTCTACCTACTGCATGTGCACTGATAACCTAGAGAAGTCCATGTCCCTATTCAGAATTTCTCCCTTGCACTCCAATACCAAGTCGTTCGAGAGACAAGATGCAAAATTTCTCATACGATCCCTCATGTTGCCCACTAACTCAGGAGCATAACAAGACAGCTGGGTGAACTTCAACATATACTCTTTGACACTCATTTTTCTTTGTTTCAAGTTCATAAATTCTTTAGCCTTTGAGTCCCTCGATTCCTGGGAAACAAAAGGGTCTAGGAAAGCTTCCACAAACTCTCCCCACACAGAAGTTTTAGCATCTCCACCCTTCGAATACTCCCATTCATTATTTCACTGACTGGCCACATCCTTTAATTGATAGGCTGCCAATTTAACTCCTTTAACTTCATTCATATGAATAACTCTAAGAATTTTCTCTAGTTCATTAATAAAACCTTGGGGGGTCCTCCTCAACCTTCATGCCAGTAAACATAGGTGGGTTCATCCTCATGAATTGAAAAACCCATGTAACCTCAAATGAACCAGACACAGAACCCATATTTTCAGGCTGACGGGCCTGAGAGACTACCAGCTAAGCAATCATATGGATGGACTGTCGAAACTCAGCATTCAAAACTTCTCTTTGAGGAGGTTGGGGACGGTTAACACTAGTTCATGGATCTCAAGGTGGAATAGTCAGGATAGGAGGAACTCCCAGAGTGACAACAGCCTACGGAGTACAAGCTTAATTACGGGTCCACATCCCATGAGTAGGAAGGACACCGTCTGCTTGGGTATTTTGTTTATTGGCTCTATTGGGAGGCATGATCAATTTCTAAAATATAGTGAATCATTGATTAGAGGAAATTCAGACTCTACAGAATGGACTAAATCATGAAAGCAAGAGAGATATTCCTAAATGGCAAGTAGTTTCCTCTTTATAAGTGTGGCGCGCTACACACCCATAAAAAGAACTCTACCCAATGTAATTTTGCAGATACCCTGGGACCATGAACAGTGCTCTGATACTAAGTTTTTCATGATCTAAATCAAGGGCTTAGCTACGAAGAGCATCTCAAACCTTGAAGGCCTGAGAGCCCTTCTAAATGGCAATAATATGCAATATTTACATACAATAATGAAATGTGGAAAATATAGTAAAACGAAAACATGGTCACTATCTTTCTTCAACAGAACAATATAAAATTTAATTCATAAATATTCGAAAATACATGACACCAGTCTACAAAATCTCTAGCAATATGAAAACAACATTTGTCTAAAAACTAAGACAAGGCCCCCAGTCGGACCATGAACTAAAATAAAATAACAATTTATAGAAAGGAATAAGACCTTATGAAATAAGGGAGGGTCACCGACTGCAAACTTCTGACAATGAATCTACTGCATAGCGGGACCCCGGGACTGTGCCTCAGATCCTTAATTAATGGGGGTTAGTACAATTGTACTGGTATGTGAAACAATCCAAAATAGCATTTTATTACACAACATAGATGAGAGCTTTTCGTAAGTCATTACACATAGGATAAGTAAAACACATGGGTATAATTTAGAGTTTTTGGATGGTTTCTTGTTGTCAAGACTCAACACTTTATCTTACTCCTAAGATAGATGGTATACCCTACATTTCTACAATCCCACAAACCATAGGGAATCTGCCCTTGACTCAGCGGCCAAGCCCCCAATCCAAGTTTTATACATGGATTGGAGTCCTAATTACTATTCTAGTATACCAGTGTCCCAAGGAAAATTATACATTAGAATTAGCAAATCATATCACTCGAATTGGAAAAACTCGGTTTTTCCAGCAATAAGCCCTTATGCTCGAACACCTTCTTAGGGTAAATATCTACCTCTCTTTAGTCCTAATTTTAGTTCATTAAACATCATACTTTGTATACAGAATCATTCAACGCTTAAAATCTTAAGGGCATGCAGTCATAGGGTATCGTCGTACCCAGACTTGCAAGATATTCATATCGTGTCAATTTCACAGTCTATCTAATTCAAAACATGAAAATGACCACCAAAGATTTTTAACATCACAAGAGAGTAATCATTTTAAAACCTCATGAAATCTTTATGCAATTACTCTTTTTTCATAATATTTAAACATGCGGTGGCCATGTTAATTATTCATTCACATGCAATTCTTCTTTTTAATGCAAAAAGTATAGTTATAGTAAGTAAACTTCCTCTCATCATATCATAAACCTTGTCAAACACCATGACAATAAGGAACTTAATTCCAAACTTTAGTACATGCATTCAAAAATGTTTGCAATGCAAATAGAAACCATAATTCCTAACAAGAGAGGAAATATTATTCATGATCTAAATTAAAACTTCCAAACTATAAAAATATATACATAAGGGTTTATAATTTTATTTCCCCGAAAAGAGTTTCAACACAATGCACACACTTTCATCAAAACAATCTTTATGACATGTTTTTTGAAATAATATTCAAAACCATTAGTTTTAAACATAATTATAAATCATTATACTTGATAAAAATTATAAAATCCATGCCATGGAGTTTAAGGATAATACAACATACCTTGACAACAAATTAATTGTCAAAAGATTGAACCTTTAAGCTTGAATGAGCAAACCCTTACTTAATTTTTCTTCCCTTGTGCTTTAGATGATAAACTAAGGATTCGATAGGCTTAAAACATATTTGGGGATTTAATATTGCGTAAGTATGTTTAGGGATGGTTCTTGGGTGCAAAAAGACTTTGTTTCCCTTGAATTAACTCAAAAATGGAGTCCCTACACTGCAAAAATACAAGGTTGGTGGCGCCTAACCCATGGACAGGTTTAAGGTTGGCGATGCCAAGCCTATGTCCAAGTCCAAGGTTGGCGATGCCAAGACAATTTCCAAGGCCAAGGTTGGCGACGCTAAGCCTATGGCCAACCTTTTTCAGTGAAGGTTTCCATTTACATGACGATGCCTAGCTATCACCTAAGCTCTAGTTTGTGATGCCTACTTAGTTTTGTGGTCCTTAAACACTTCCAACACCTTTAACAATGTCAATACATAATATACCACCTTTACGGGGGTCCTAAATATTATTTTAGAAGCATCTAAAAGAGTGTTACGACTATGGGGTGTTACAAAGGTCCTCGGTCAATATCTCCGGAATAGATTCCCCAATGGAAAAGTCCCTTCTACAAGTGATAATGGACAATTGACTCCTTAATGAATTGGGTGCTATAGTCATTGGAAAATATATACGTCCACGGTAATTGCCAAGGACTTGCTTAGGGGGATACAAGAGCACGGGTATGTAATCCTCGATTCCTACCATTACATGCTTGAGTCCACAAATCTTGAAAGTAAGACGGCGTTGCATGTTGACGAAAATGGAAGGTTCAAGTACTTTTTTATATCATATTGTGCTTGGATTCTAGGTTTTCGACATTTGAGAAATGTCATATCCATAGGCGGGACATTCTTGAGGAGTAAGTATAATGGAGTAGTTCTAGTGGAGATGGCACAGGATGCAGAGAGGCACATCTTTTTTGTCGCTTTTTGTATAGTTAAAAAGGAATGTGATTCCTCGTATGGATATTTTTTTGAACAAATGCGAAGCTGCGTTGAAGATATATACAGCCATGGGAATTACCAAGGACTTGGTTAGGGGTATACAAGAGCATGGGTAGGGGTGTACAAACCGAACCGTTGAGTCAAACCGAACTGATGAATCAAACCAAACCGAGGAAAAAACCCAACTTATGGTTTGGTTTGATTGGTTTAGTGTTGGCAAAAAAAAACCCGATCATTCTTGGTTCGGTTTGGTATTATCAAAAATAAAATAAAATCGAACCCAAACCAAACCGACATAATATAAATATATATATATATAATTTTAATTTTTTATACGTAAAAAACTATTACTTATAATATACTTTCTAATTATTTTTATTACTTTTTTATATTAAGAAAATAGATATATATTCTTGGGCCTTTAATTATAATATTTGTCCATTAGTAACAAATTAATATAAAGCCCAATATTAATATAAAAAGGAAAAATTATATATTATAGTCAAAATACTATATTAATTACATGGTATGGTTAATGTTTTAAAAAATTACAATTCATAGTTATTTCGTAGTTTAAGATCATTTTTTTTGTTCTATTGGCAAAAAAAAGGCAACAATGGGAACATCAAAACGCACGATTATTGAAGATATCTTCTTCAAATTTTTTTTTCTTATTTTTCTCTCAAAATCACTCTAATATTCTCTATTTTACATTGAAGAAACAACAACAATGGCAACATCATAATAGTGTTCTTCAAGAGACCTTCTTCAACTTTCTTTCTCCTTATTTTTCTGTCAAAATCACTTTAATATCACAAGATATCATCCTTGATTTTACTTTGGAGAACCTTTTTTGGGGATTTTTCACCACATAAAATCCGTTTAGAATATTTATTGAAGATTTGAGGTAATTTTCAGTATTTTTGATATTAGATTTAATTTATTTTTTATATATATATTTTGCAATCCTTTCTATCATAAATTTTGATTGAGATAACTTAGTTCAATCATTATTTTCTCAATTCAACTAAATTGTTATCAATTATATATATTATGTGTCAATTATATATGTGTATATGTATAAGTTGTATATTAATTGTGTATATGATGTAATTGTATAAGTAGTATATGTGTAAGTCCATTGTATAAGTCATATATGTCAATTATATAAGTCATGTATGTATAAGTTGTTAATTGTATATGTATATAGATGAGCATATATATAAATTGTATATTAATTGTATATATGATATAATTGTATATGTCGTATATGTATAAGTCAATTGAATAAGTCGAATATGTATAAGTCATATATGTCAATTATATAAGTCATATATGTATAAGATGTTAATTGTATATGTACATTTATTCTTTTTTCAATTGTATATCTGAATGTTTGTATATTATTATAGTGTATATTAAATAACTATATATCTGTATATATACAGTTTGCAGAATTTATATTGCGTGTGTACATATACATTTTGCATAGTTTATATAAAAATATAGAATTCTTGAAATTATACAAAATAAAAGAATGAGAAAGAAGGGGGGACCAATAGAGGGACAGTAATGGAGGAGGGGATAGAGAAGGAGGAGAGAGGCTAGAAAAAGTGTGAGAAGGAGAGGAATTTAAGGTATATCTATGTTTTGTAACTATGCAAACATTAACCATGTATTGTAATTATGGACTAAAAGTTACCTATATCTGAATTTTTTCCATATAAAAACCTAAAACACTTCATTGCTTCACTTTACATTTTGTTCATTCGTTCGTCAAGTTGTGATTTAGGTTTGTTTCTCTTCTTTCTCTTTTTGTTATGGAATTATGTTATAGTTAATTAATTTATGGAGTTAAGTTTTTAATAAGTTGTCTCCAATTCTTCATTCTTTTGTATGCTCACATTTTATATGAAGGAAACTTTCAGACAAGCCACTGGGACTAGTGACTAAGAAATTGAACCCCTAGGTATCCACATAATATTACTTTGAGAGATAGTAGTTTAGACGTCTTAGTAATTTTTCAACTTAATTTTAATTGAAACTACTCTATGACCATTTTTTTATCTTTTTAGTGAAAACATTTAATTTTTTTCTTCAATCACATTATAATTGTAAAAAACCGAGAAAACCGAAAAACTGAGAAAACCGAAAAAACTGACTAAAACCAAAATTTAAAAATCAATTGTATATTGGTTTGATTTGGTTTATAGATTTAGAAAAACGACATTAATGGTTTGGTTATATTTTAATGAAAAAATGAACCAACCCGACCTATGTACACCCCTAAGCATGGGTATACAGTCCTCGATGCCTACCATTATGCTTGAGTCCACAAATCCCGAAAGTAAGACGGCATTGAATGTTGACGAAAACGGAAGGTTCAAGTACTTTTTTGTATCATATGGTTCTTAGATTCTTGGTTTTCAACATTTGAGAAATGTCATAGCCATTGGCTGGACTTTCTTGAGGAGCAAGTATAATGGAGTTTTGCTAGCGGAGATGGCATAGGATGTAGAGAGGCATATCTTTTCTGTCGCTTTTTGTATAGTGAACAAGGAATGTGATGCCTCGTATGGATATTTTTTTGAAAAAATACGAAGTTGTATTGAAGATACAGAAGGGTTGTGTTTTATTTTGGATAGGCATCCAAGTATCCCAAAGATGGGTTCAATTTATTACACTTCAGCTCACTTTGGTTGTTGCATGAGGCATCTTGGAGATAATATTCGAAACAACTCTCGAAATGAAAGAGTCGTGACCTTTTTTTATAGAGCATCTAAAACATATAATAGATATGATTTTTTGACAATTTCAATCAAATAATGGATATGCATCATAAGGTAGAAGAACATCTCATACGTGTCGGTGTCGAGAGATGGATCCAAGCATTTTATCTGAAAAATAGATAAATTCTTATGAATTCAATGTCCTGTTTGAGGTGCAAGTTTAGTATGATGCCGTACTAAGTGACTCTTTTGTATAGGTATAATATTATGACGTCAAACATAGTTAAATCCGTGAATTCATTGTTTGGCATTGAAAGAGAATTTCCCATCATGGTGCTATTTGATGAAATAAATAAGAAGTATGGCAAATTATTTCACAAAAGGCGTGTGCAGTTCGCGAATGGAGGAACAAGATTTATTCTAGAAGCGGAAAAATAAATATCAATGAACATTAATTTGGAGAGTATGCTATTTGCTCATCAAATAGTAGAGTACAAGTTCAATATCGACGGTCATGGTGATGTTACCACGGTCAATCTTCAAACAAGATCTTGTATGTTTAGATTTTTTGACTTGGAAAAAATACCTTGTCCACATGCTATAGAAGCGCTTCGAGCCCAATATGGTTTGCAATATGGAACAAAAATTCATGAGCGCTCGTTTCCATATTATTCGGTGAAAAGAAATATAATGGGAAGAAGGCGATATAAGAGGAGGCGTGGAGTCAAAGAATCATTTCCATCAATAAAAAATAAGTGCTCCATATGTTAGAATGCTGGCCATAAAAGAACTATATGCTTGGATTGTAATCCACCATGATCGTTGTAATAGCAAAACTTGTGTTGTTGTTTGTTATGGAATTGGATATTTTTAACTCGTTGCTGTGAACGTAAATGTTATTATTTATTATATAAATTATTTTTTTATTAACTTGTGCATTAATAAAAAGAGGTAAAGAAGGAGCTAAATACAACAAACCACTAAATTATTTTCAGCAACTACCCATCTGTTTCAATAGATAAACAATTGCTGGAAGAACACAGTACAGTTCATCAAACTGGAATGTGTTCCTTCAACAGATGACCAATATGTTGCAACAGATGCATAATCTATTAGAGAAAAAAAATACAATTCCTACCACAAACCCAATATATGACCAATCTATTTCAACAGATGGCCCATCTATTGAAAGAACTCAAAACTCTTGCTATTTCTATTGGATTCAAAAAATTTTCTTACATCCATCCGTCGACAGGTTTGTTGAGTAGAAAAAATAGACAGAATAAAAATTAAATAAGAATTAAAAAGCCAAACTCGACCAAACATAAATTTTTCAATAAACAAAAAATAAAATACATTAGGTAGATAGATCCGATATAAAAAAATGAAATACATATGCTAAAAGAAAAAACACTACCTAATAATAATAATTATTATTATTATTATTATTATTATTATCATTATTATTATTATTATTATTATTATTATTCTAAGCTATCTAGTAGTCAACCGAAAGTAGCAAGGCACTCCTCAGTATGCGAATCTCTCGGAGCATCCTTGATCTCACGACGACCAACTCTTATTGGAGTTCATTAACCTGCCTCTGAAGTTTACGCACGGTGTTGCACGGAATAGCAATGTCCCTACCAGGATTAGCCATATCTAGAACATGCATGAATTGATAAAAAAATGTAAGCACAAAAGTAAAGAAAGGAGTCTGAATATAATACAATGTATACAACCAACTGGTAGATTTATACACACACAAAATAAAACTTACCTAAACGAGAAAGGAATATGGTCTTCAAATAAAAGTAATTGCAGATGTAATAAAAAAGAAAAAATATAAGAAATAAATAAAGTGGAGTTGAATGAACGAGTATGAAGGGACCTATTTATAGAAAAATGAATCTGTATGTGGTAGGCAAAAATTCATGACTATCGACCTCCTTCATTAAATCTAACTGGTGACGTTTTGATTATTATGAAAAGTCATAATTAAATCTGAATGATGACTTTTTGATTATTGTGAAAAGTCATGTCTTCTAAGATTTTCAATAATATAACAGTTTTTGTTGTATTTTTACAACTCTTGCATCGTTCCATTGCAATATATGATCTATCTGTTGCAACATATTAACTATCTACTGTAACATATGGTCCATTCGTTGCAATAAAATTCAATTTCTACCTTCAACCGTCAACATGTTGAGAATAAGAAATACACAGAATAAAAAATAAATAAAAATTAATAAGCCAAAGTCAACCAAACTTACATAGATGTTTGAATCTATTATATACAAATATACAATAACAAAATAAAACATACATTAGGTTTCTCCCTTAGGTAGATCCGATATAATGAAATAAAATACATATGCTAAAAGAAAAAATATAACCTAATTATTATTATCATTATTATTATTATTATTATTATTATTATTATTATTATCATCATCATCATCATAATCATAATCATCATCATCATCATCATCATCATCATCATCATCATCATTATTATTATTATTATTATTATTATTATTATTATTATTATTATTATTATTATTATTGTCAACTGGTCAATTGTCATTCGGCAGCAACAGAGCCCTACTCAGCCTTGCTCTCATGACGCCCAACTCCCACCATAGTTCATGAATCTGCCTTTCAAGTTCTCATAAGGAGTCACGCAGAATCACCGTGTACAAATATGGATCAGCCATATCTAGAAGTGGAATATACTGAAGAAGTAAGGAGGGATTTATTTAAAGAGGATTGAATTTGAATGAGTTAGTCAAAAAGACATGATTGTTCACTTCTTTTTTTATAATGACATCCCTTAATTAAATAAAATTGGTGACTTTTGATTATGTAAATTAAAAAATAGATTTCATACAACATTTTATATTTATTTGATTTCGAAAAGAAAATTGCTTTAAAAATAAATCCAACAGATGGGTAATCTGGTGCAAAAATATATTCTATATGTTTGATAATTTACAACATATAGACAATATGTTGCAACATATGTATATATTTGTTAGATTAATTTCAATAGATAAATCATCTGTTGCAATTGATTGATCATTTGTTGTAACAGATATGTATAATTATTTGATAATTTTAATAGATGTGTCATCTGTTGTAACAGGTTAGTCATTTATTTATTCAGATGAAGTCATAGATGGGGTAGGAATAATAAGGTGTGTGCAGATGCATGGATCCACTTTCATGTGTGGGGGTTATGTATTACTGATAAGGTCATCGTGACAACACCTATAAAGTACATTGATTTTTTGAATGGAGTTTTTAACTGATTAGGCATTGATCATTCAAACAAGATCCTACATTGTACAGTTAAGTTTGATAGGTTTGAGTTGATAAGGCCGAGGGACCATGAAGATGGTGCTGATACCTTATTTTGATTTAATGACAGTTGTTTCTTATGTTTATGCATGTCAAGTTATGAGAAGGGATAAATATTTAGTGGCATTGTAGAGATCCAATAGCGATTGGACTGACATTAAGGGTGCACTAGACTTTGAGAAGGCCTTCAAAGCCTCCCTCTATAGAAACCAAGAATGGAAAACCAATAGAAATTCCCTTAGCCCAAATTTATATGGATAGGTTGTTCGAGAAAATGATTATACGCCAGAAGGAGCCCTAGGAGAATACTTAGGAGGTAAAGGGGAGTTAAAAAGACTATATCATCTGAGACCTTATTGAATAGGAAACATAAGGTAGCAAACAGGGAACTTATAGTGAATTTGGACTATGAAATTGACTTAAAACATTATAAATCTGAATCAAGTGCAAATATGAAAGTGTATCCAAAAATGAAAATCCTCCATTCGTCTCTCTCAAAAAAAAATACTGTAGCTAGACACTTTTTTAGGGAACTACAACTAGTTAGCGTTGTTAGAATGATCACCTCCAGAGAAAATAACAAAACACCAAGGAAGCAGCTTTGTAGGCACCAAGGGTTGAAATGATGTACATTAAATAAAGAAAACGTGTACCAAGAAGTTCTAAAGTTAAAGTAAGGAATCAAGCCAAGGCGACAATTGCTAAATTCTAACTTGTATACCATGCCTTCTATTTGTGGATCTTATCAAGTCAATAACTGTGGAAATAAAAAGGTGTGAAGTTGGGTAGAAATCTCAAGCCTTTTTTTTTATACTACGGCTTACATGACCAGAACCACAAACTAAAGGCCTAGGATTCAAGTGTAACTTTTTAAATTTCTGCCTTGGATTGATTCCTTATCTCACCTTCAGAAGTTCTTGGCGCAAGTTTTAATTTTTTACTGTTCATAATTTCAATCCTCGATGCCCGTAAAGATGCTTCCTTGGTGTTCTGTTATTTTCTTTTGAGGTGATCATTTCGACCACACTAACTAGACGCAGTTCCCTACCAAAGTGTCTAGTTGCAGTATTTTTCTTTTGAGAGAGACGACTGACGGATTTTCATTTTTGGATACAGTTTCATATTTGAACCTCATTCAAATTTTTCATGTTTTAAGTCAATGTAATCGTTCAAATTCGCTACATGTTCCTTGGTACCATGTGTTTCTTCTTTAATAAGATTTGAAATGATATAATCTTTATCAACCCCCCTTTCCACTGCCGGTATTCTCCTACTGCACCTTCTGTTGTATAATCATTACTCCTAGCAACCCAATAATATAAATTTAGGCTAGGACAATAACTATATTTATTTTTGTTCTTGGTTGCAGCAGTGTGACGCTTCGGAGGCCTTTCAAAAATCAACTGAACCCTTAAAATCAGTCCAATCACTACTGAATCTTTTTACAATGCCACCAAAACTTTATCCCTTCACCAAACTTGACATATAAAGATTTGGAAAACCATCATTAAGTCGTAATAAGATGTAGACTCCACCTACAAGGTCCCTCAACTTTATAAGTTTAGACCTATCAAACTTAACTATAAAACTGCAGATATCTTGTTTGAATGATCAATGCCTAATCGGTAAAAAACAACATTCACAAAATCTGTGTACTTTTGTGTGTTTTCACGATAACATGAACAGTAATACATACCTTCCACATATTAAGTGGTCCCTTCTACATGCATCTTATTCCTCCGAACCCATCTTTACTCTAGCCTTTTGTGTTGGTCAGGAAAATTTTGATCAACTTTCACTTCTTTATATCTACAAACAAGAGAAAAATAATTGATGTCAAATATTAGAAGAAGAAAATAACATTACAATTGATGTCTGCATAATTTTTAAAAAGGGCAACACAAAATTGAATAAATACAACACATTACAACAAGTGTTCTAATAGATGACCTATCTATTGCAATAGATTCCCCATCTATTCAACAGATGATCCATCTGTTGCAACAGGCGACGCATCGGTGGCAACAGATGGCCGACATGTTTAAACTTATGAGTCATTTGTCATAATAAATCAAACCAACCTTGCTAGTTGTTTGATTTGTTCCAATAGTTGTTTCGTCTGTTGCAACAGATGGGTCATCTATTGGAAGAGCTGATGGATTTATTCCAATAGTTAGTTGCAACAATTGAAGAATTTTTTGCAACACCACCAAAAACATGAACAACAACATCAACAACAAAGAAACAACACCATATGTTTCAACACCATTAACAACACCAACACCACATGTTCCAACAACACCAACACAACTAACAATATCAACAACCAAGAAACAAATAAAAGATATACAAAAAAATGATACTGCCAACAAGGCTTTTTAAGTTCTTCCGACAAATGACTTTTTTTGTATATTTTAATAAAAAGTATGGTTTGTTCATTCAAGACTTAAAAGTCACATTTCCATTAATTTCTCAATAAATAGGATATGTGTAATGGGTAAATAAATAAAAATAATAGATATAAATAACAAATTTAACTAACATGCAAATAAGAAGACAAGAAGGAAAGAGAAATAGAAACCATACCTACAATGTCAAAAGCAAAGGGATCAAAACACTAATTTCAGTCAAGAAAAGATATAGATCGGTTGAGATCTGAAAGGATCGTCATTCAAAAGAGGAGAGAAAATTGAGAAATAAAGGAGACAGTGGTGATTAACCTAAAGAGGAGAGAAAGAGAAAGAAGAGAGATGAATTAAATACTCATTAATAACTTTGAGGAGCATGAGGAGATGATGACATTGAAAAGACAAGATAATATAACTCATAGAGGTGATTTTTGAGTTATCCTAGAAATATTTTTTACTGCCTTAGTATTTTATCTTTTTTTATTTAGGACAAAAAATTGCTTTACAATAAAAAAAGTTCTTAAAATAGATAAGTCATCTGTTACCACAGATGTCAATAGCTATTTGACAATTTCCAAATAGCTCGATCATTTGCCGCAACAGATAAAAATGTTTATTTGATTAACAATAGATAATTCATCTGTTGCAATAGGTTGACCATCTATTTTAATACAATTTCAATTGAGTTCATAGGTTAAACTACAATTTCAATTCATTTAACTAGAATTATGGATGAGGTGATTGGTTCAACTACAATTTTAATTGAGTCGCTATAATTGCATGATGTTCGTATTGCATTCCTCCTGACCCGAGTCGTCAATCAATCAATTTGAGTTGAAACTACTCAAATTAACTATAATAACCTGTATTTTTCTCGTTCTCTAAATAACTTACAACTCATCCCTCAAAATGTAAAGACTCTTATGAGTCGTATGAAAATAAGTCGTATTGTCAGTAGTATAGATTCCTTAAGTTTTGGCTAGCTTAAGAGTAATGGCAACAAGTCATATAGATATGCTATGAGTCGTAAGGTCTGATTTGTACCCTGATTAGTAGAAAATACAAAAATCATGCTTCATGTTTTGATAGCTTTATAAGTTACTTGGACATATAGTAAGTCCTCAAATACCTCCTAGCTCATGAACAAGTCAAAAACCTCCCTTAGCGATTAAATTTTTGGGATGTACATAACTATAGTCATCTTTAAACGATCATAACTTTTGTTAAACTAAGAATTTTTTAGCTCAAGACCAGCGAAATAGATAGGTAATTGAATTACCTTTCCAATGATACCAATTTAATCTTAATCCAACATCGGAAGGAAAATTTATGGATGAAAATACTGAAGCACTATTAAGTTGTGTCACACACTGTCCAGCATATGGGTTGCCAAGTCCAAATCATACCCAGACCATATGAGTCGTATGGTAGACCCGTAAGGACTGTCGAGAGTTATTCGTAAAGTTTAGTTTAAGGGCTTTATAGTCTTTTACCCTCTTATAACTCCCAAACCGCTATATTTAACCCCCAAGGGGAATTATTTTACCTCTATTTCCATCGATTAAACAACATAAACTTCTCATTCCACTCTCAAGAACAAGATTTGGGTTTCTTCTAAAGGAATCTACCAAGTTTCAAGATTCAAATTCAAGAACCTTCAAGAAATCATCAAGAATAGTGTTTTCCCCTCAAATTAAGGAGCTTAAGGTATGTGGGAGTTCATCCATGAGTCCCCTCTCACCGATGGAGCCTAAAAACCTTTCTTTGATTTGAAATATGAGTTTTTCCATTATTATGAAGTTGTATATATTCAATATGAATTTAAATCGTGTTTCTCCTTAGTAATTTGACTCAATTCATGCCGTATATGATCCCATGAAACGATTGGTTAATCCATGCTTCAATTTTCAATCTCCTATGTTATGTTCAAGTGAATTCTATGTTATATTTTCAAGTTGTGGTTTCAAGGGTTTTTAAGTGTAATGAGTCATATCATGTTTTAAGTGTTGGGATTCTCATGTCATGTTCAATTGATTTTAGAATAAATCCCTAAATTATGAATTTAGCTGTGTAATCATATTGTTTCCTCATGTTTAAGACATTCCAATGTTCCAGTTTATGATTCTTACACATTGGATGAAATGTCCATGTCCTTGGGTCTTTGAACCATAATTGCATACTACAGTATTTCAAGTTTGGTATCATATTTTTATGATCATTCAGTGATTGTGGGTTATGAATACACGATACCTATGTTTTTTTACATATTTGCATTTTTTCAAGTAACAAGTCAGTTAGAATCTTTATTTTATCACTATGTTCAGATCATTATTTTCATAATGAACTCTCCAATATTTATTTCATGTTAAATATATCCGTTCACATATTCATGATTTCTTCAAGATTATGCATGTATTATTATTTTCAGAATACCATGACCTGAGCTTATCAGTTATCAGTGTATGCACCAGCTTGTGTTTCAGTGTTCTTAAACTGAGAGTAGGATTTAGTACCGACCGAACCTAGGGATGGGGGCTCACCCGCCAGTTAAGACTGGGTACTTAGTAGCAGTCCCTAAATTACAGAACTATGTAGCCAGCATAGGATTACGAGATGTCACCTTTCAGATTAGGACTGACACTCTCTTACGGGTCACCCGCAAGTTAGGAATGACTCCCTAGTCCTACGAGACATCATCCTTATGGATCCATATCATCAGCCAGTGTTGGTACTCGTGGGTACAGACAGCCTTCCAACTGGGGTTACAGGTTTGATCCAGATTAGCTCAGATTAGGGCATGTTAGTTATATGATGCCTCCTACAGTCTCAGTACAATATTAAGTGTAGTTTAGTTTAGGTTTTCTTGACCAATTGTATAGATTTTCAGTTATCCAGTCTTACAGATTTCAGTCATTCAGATTACAGATTATCTCAGAAATATGTTTATGATTGGTCTTGCATTGTTAGATATTTCATGTTCATGTTTATCATGTTCAGTATCCATACCTCATCCTTAGTTTAGTTTTATAGCATGGTCATCTTTACATGAGATTTACATACAGTATTTATGTTTTACCGCTTCCCAGCTTCAAATTCTACTTTTTCCCTATAAGTAAAGATTTTAAGAAACTAAGTGTAGTGATTCACCAGTTTATCAGATTATTTTTGTTACACATGCTTTAAGATACTTTAGCTTTCAGTTTATTTCAGTCCCTTGGGGATTCTACTTACACTTAGCATGCATGTTTTAAGATTACATATGAAATCAATTTTACTCATTGCATTCACCCCCACTTACTCTGTACATTCAAAATTACCGATCCACATATATGTCTATGTTCTACACTGTATCATAATGTAGGTACCATTTGTAGCCTACACGACATAATAAGACAGGTTGTAGTTTCCAGCCAGCAGGTGATGACTTATCTTGTTTCGGCGACTTTAGTTAGTTTTAGCGCTTGTACGGTGTAGTATTTTGATTTTTTTCCTTATGTATATTGATTAGTGGTAGTTGGAGACATGTCCCATCTATATATAGTCAATATAGTAGAGGCATCATAGATGGACAATCAGAGTCAGCCATGTGAATTTTGAGTTTCTTTCTATAGATTTATCATGATGTAAACTGTATCAAAATTAAATTTATTCAGACTTTTAATGATTATGCTTCCACTTAGTAAATTAAGTTCTGTAATTTATTCTAAATCAGTTTCTTAAGTATCATTCCAGTCCATGAGTTAACTTGGGATCACTTGTGGTTCAAGCACCGTGTTATGACTAGGGGTAGTCTCGGATCATGACATTAACTTATTATTTAAGATACTTAAATTTATTTAGCTAAATATATGAATAAGACAATAGGTCCAACTATAATTTCAATTGAGTTATTGTAATTGCATGATGTTGGTATTGTGTTCCTCCTAACCTGAGTTGTCAGCCGATCAATCTGAGTTAAAATAATTCATATTAACTTATTATTTGAGATACCTAAATTAATTTAACTAGAATTATGGATGATTTCATAGGTCCAACTATAATTTCAATTGATTCGTTACAATTGCATGATGTTGGTATTGTGTTCTTCATGATTCAAGTCGTCAATCAATCAATCTGAGTTGAAATGATTCTTAATAACTTATTAGTTTAGATACCTAAATTTATTTAGCTAGAATTATGTATGAGTTCATAGGTATAACTACAATTTAAAATGAGTCATTGCAATTGCATGATGCTGGTATTGTGTTCCTCCTATCCTGCATCGTCAATCGATCAATCTAAGTTGAAACGATTAAAATTAACTTATTATTTGAGATACCTAAATTTATTTAGCTAGAATTATATATGAGTTCATAGGTCCAACTGCAATTGTATGATATTGGTATTACGTTTCTCCTGACCCAAGTCGTCAATCAATCAATCTGAGTTGAAATGATTGATATTATTTGAGATAAATAAATTGATTTATCTAGAATTATGGATGAGCTCATAGGTCCAACTAAAATTTCAATTGAGTCACTGCAATTGCATGATGTTTGTATTGGGTTCCTCCTAACCCGAGTCGTTATTCGATCAATCTGAGTTGAAACGATTCATATTAATTTATTATTTGAAATATATAAGTTGTTTTAGCTAGAATTATTTATGAGTTCATGGTTCCAACTAAAATTTCAATTGAGTCCTTGCAATTACATTATGTTAGTATTACATTCCTCCTGACTCCAGTCGTCAATCGATCAATCTGAGTTGAAACAATTCATATTAACTTATTATTTGGGATACCTAAATTTATTTAACTAGAATTATGTATGAGTTCATAAGTTCAACTATAATTTTAATTGAGTCACTGCAATTGCATGATATTGGTATTACGTTTCTCTTGACCCGAGTCGTTAATAGATCGATCTGAATTGAAATAATTCATATTAAATTATTATTTGAGATACCTAAATTGAATTATCTGTAATTATGGATAAGTTTATAGGTCCAACTACAATTTCAATAGAGTCGCTGGATTGCATGATGTTGGTATTGCGTTCCTCCTAACCCGAGTCGTCAAGCGATCAATTTTAGTTGAAACGACTCATATTAACTTATTATTTGAGATACCTAAATTGAGTTATCTAGATTATGGATGATTTCATAGGTACAACTACAATTTCAATTGAGTCGCTGAAATTGCATGATGTTGGTATTGTCTTCCTCTTGACCCGAGTCGTCAATCGATCAATCTGGGTGGAAAAGATTCATATTAACTTACTATTTGAGATACCTAAATTAATTTAGATAGAATTATAAATGAAAGATTCATATTAACTTATTATTTGAGATACCTAAATTAATTTAGATAGAATTATAAATGAGTTCATATGTCCAACTACAATTTTAGTTGAGTCGTTGCAATTGCATGATGTTGGTATTGCATTCCTCTCGACCCAAGTCGTCAATCGATCAATCTGAGTTGAAACGATTCATATTAATATATTATTTGAGATACCTAAATTTATTTAGCTAGAATTATGGATGATTTCATAGGTCCAACTGCAATTTCAATTGAGTCGCTGAAATTTCATGATGTTGGTACTGTGCTCCTCCTAATTCGAGTCATTGATCGATCAATCTGAGTTGAAATGATTTATTTTAACTTATTATTCAAGATAACTAAATTTATTTAGCTATAATTATGGATGATTTCATAGGTCAAACTATAATTTTAATTGAGTCGCTTCAATTGCATGATTTTAGTATTGTGTTCCTCCTGACCCGAGTCGTCAATCGATCAATATGAGTTGAAATGATTCATATTAACTAATTATTTGAGATAAATAATTTATTTAGCTAGAATTACAGATGATTTCATAGGTTCAACTGCAATTTCAATTGAGTCACTATAATTGCATAATGTTGGCATTGCGTTCCTCGTGACCCAATTCGTCAGTTGGTCAATCTGAGGTTAATTAATTCATATTAACTTATTATTTGATATACCTAAATCGATTTAACTAGAATTATGGATGAGTTCATAGGTCCAACTATAATATCAATTGAGTTGTTGTAATTACATGATGTTGGTTTTGTGTTCCTCCTAACTCGCATCGTCAATCAATCAATTTGAGTTGCAACATGTGCCGCATGTGGGGCATATGCACTTGAAAACATTGAGTGTTTGTTGACTAGTGCAGAAATGACCGACCCAAAAACTTTTATATGCAACAACGCTGAGGCAAATATGCAAAAGGTCTGGGCTTATGGGGTACTAACTAGATGCTTAGAGCCTATGTATAAAAAAGATGTAGATGCACAAAAGTCATAACAATTTTTTAATTCAAGTCTTTTAACTTTACATGTAGTGATAATTTTTTATATTTGATGAAATTAAATTTTGTATAATGCAACTGATTGTCAAGTATATCTTTTCTGAAGTATAATTTTTCTGTTATAATTTGTTGGTCATCTATTGCATTATGCAGATTTTTATATTTAAGTCTATTTGTTGCAACAGATAGATCCTCTATTGGAACAAATCAAAAAAATGGGAAGACCTGTTTGATAATTTCCAACAGATGACCTACATGTTGCACCATATGTCTAAATATATTTGATAATTTCCAACAGATATGTCGTCTATTGCAATATATACCTTATCTGTTGTATTATTTGAATCTAATATTTCATTTCAATTAATAAGTTCAAATATGAGGATAAAATAAAATTCATAGGCAAAATAAAATAAATTGAATCTTTCAGAAATTACATGAACTAAATGAACAAATAAATAAAATGTAAAAACAATATTATTATGGGAACAAATCTCAACAAAAAAATCAATAATTTAAGTTTTGATGCCAACAATTACTAAGGAGAGGTGAGGTTATTACTTTGACAGACTCAAGCTATAAAGATATACTCAATATGGAGAAGTTGATCTTCATCCGGTGCTATAGAATTCGACTTTGGTCATCGTGGATCTTTAATGTCACTTGCGTATGGTTTCTGCACTTTCTCTTCTCCGTATTTTCATTAAAGAGTAACATATATTATATGGAGTAATCTGGCATCAAGTTCATCATTTGGTACTTGTAATTCATTGCTCAAATACTCAGCGTAAGCAGCAACATAAAAACCTCAATCCATATGTTGGTATAAATCAAATAATTCATATCTTGTAATTAATATAAGCATTGTGATATTTATGAAATGAAAAAAAATCATGATACTTATAGACTATCAATGGGTTGTTGAGCAACTCCTTTAACATATTCTACATCAAATGGATTACCCATTTTATCCCGGTATGCTTCAATCATCGACCAATCAGTACGAACCTTTTTATCCAAAAAACCACTTATATCAATGTAAGTAGGCAATATTTTGGCCAGCTTTTGTATCTCAAATGATGGCCCAGAACATCTCCTTCTCGACATTAATTCATAAAATCGGATGCACCTATCTTTTAGAACGACGACAGCCAACATCTGATGGAATTCATCACCACAATTGATTGAGATTTATACTTCGTTGACCAAATACCAAAGTAAGCTAGCTAAAATACTAACACCTTTGATGATGTTGATTAAACATTCCTCATTTCGGGAAAATTCCGGCTATTGTTGGCAATACCTATCATAGGCATTATTGATGTAAACTTTTAAAAAATAATTGCTTATCTTGTAACTGTATTGTTCTTGTATTTACAACTTGGCCTTCTTTCGGAGGTTGTAAAAAATGACATCGATGTGCTAAATATATTATCAAATATTTCAGACTACATGACAATAAAATTAATACACTGATGCAATTAAATAAAGTATTAATAGTAAGATGTATGACATTTAAACCTCATCATTCCAGCATGTTTGGGGTTGTCACATAAAATAGAATTAATTCTTCATTTCGGTATCTGCAACAATAAAGTCGAACATATTAAAACCAAGACCGGATTCATTCACTTTGAAGTGGTCGTTATTTTATTTTCTGCATGATTTATGTGTTAAAGTCATATTTTTACAACAAGCATTGTATAAATCAATATCTTTAAAAATTATTTGTGTACCTTCTGTCATGATGCTTTAATAACCCATCGGCAATCTATTTTAAATAGTCGCTGGTCAACTTTGTTAGTTTTTTAAAGCCTCGTCCAAAATGTTGAACCCTTTAGACGAGCAATTCTTCCATTCCCCCCGACTGACAGGCTTCATAATTTCTTTATCTTTGGAAGCAGTTGATAGATTATCAACTGTAATAGTATGTTGTCCAGCAGTAGCTTCTTCTGTGACATCCATCTGAGAAGCAAAAATTGCCAATACTAATCACAGAGATAAAAAAAATAGAAAAGTAAAACTCAACTGTTTAAACAAATCAAACAGGTCTTTCTCCTATTTTAAATTATCCCAAATAGATTATCTACCTGTTGCAACAGATGGATCATCTGTTGGGACAAATTAAAATAGTAGGAAGAGTTTTATGATAATATCCAATAGATGACCCATCTATTGCAACATATGACTCATCTGTTTGAAAAAACTAAATTATTAGGAAGCTTTGGTTTCATTTGTCACAATAGATGACCCATCTGTTACAACCTATGAATCTTACGTTTGGAAAAACTAAAACAACAGAACGCCTTGGTTTCATTTGTATCAACAGATGACCCATTTATTGCAACATATGACTCATCTGTTTGGAAAAAACTAAAATAGTAGAAAGCCTTGGTTTTATTTGTCCCAATAGATGACCCATCTGTTGCAGAAGATAGGTCATCTGTTGGTAAAAATTCAAATAGTATGAAGACCTATTTGATTCGCTGAAAAAGACGGACTTATGTTGCATTAGATAATGCATCTGGTGCAATAGGTTAGTCAACTATTGCAACAAATGTACATATCTGTTTGATAATTTCAGCAGATATGTCATCTGTTGAAATAGATATGTGTTTGTTTATTTGTTGGAACAAATAATATATATTCACTTTCTTCAGCTCATGCTACTCTCCTGTGGCCTTTGTAAATGAATCAAAAATTAAAGACAAAGACAGAGGAGTTGCAATTTTTCTTTTTTCGATGCTTGGTGATGCTTTGGAATTTTCTTTCCTTCTCCTCTTAGCCGCCTTAATGTCTAATGGAATGTAGGTATATGAAATCATTTTTGATGAAATAAAACCCCTCTTAAATGTCAATTCCTTTACAAAAGTTATTAATGCTTTAATAGAATTAATCACACCATCATGTTTTGCCTTGCACTCATGACATTTGCATGCAAAACATTCACTAGGAGGGGTAAAATCTTTATAATCATAATCATAATGGTTTGTTGTTTCAAAACTATAAAAGGAGCATCATTATCCCCAACAACACCACTACCACTACCACTACCACCGCCAATAGCTCCATCACCACTAACACCATCAACAACAACAAAACCACTCTCAAAAATTATTTTTCTTGTGATGATTGTTGATCCAAACAATTTTTTTTTACTATGTCAATCACCTTAGGATCCGATAAAGTTTGCACAGGCCGTAAAGTAAGAAAAAATGGCATCTTCAACTCTCGTTTGGTCAGAATAAGCCACGGATGCATAATCTAAAATAAACCAGTACATATATTACAATGATGATTAAATCATTTTAAAAAAAATCATTAATTAAAATAAAAACTTAATTAGAATTAGACTTACTACTTTCTTCGGGGGTTGAAGAGATCAAGAAATTTTGTATTTTTACAGTTTTGGCTGACAACCATCTCAGGATTCTTGGACATTAAACTTTTTCCTGGTTGTTCACTTGTTGTCTCAAATAAGGAATGACTTTAAATGCCCAAGCCTATAAAATAATGTCAATAAATCAAAAGCATTGTTCAATAAAAAATAAATGAATTATAATAAAAGAAATATTTACCATGAAAGCCCATGGAAAGCCATATAAGTTGACTTTCTTTGGCGTTAACGGAGTCAACAAATATTTGGTAGTCATTTTGAAGCTTTCATAACCCCAAGAATAGTTGTTAAATGCCTCAAGATCCTCAGAGAGCTTTATTAAATGAATCGGTATATTGTTGTTAACTTCTCTCACCCAAAGAATATTATGTACAAACCAAACTAAGCACAATAATTGCTTATGCTTCTTTGAAAGTCTTTTATCTTTCAACGATTCTATTAATTTTTTATTTTTGAAGCTTGGGACTAACAAGGGACACCAAGTCATCACAATCACTTGAGTTGCCTTCGCCTTTTTTTGGTGTGCGGGGTACTTTTTTGGGTTATAATAGGTATAACTTGAGAAGGAGAAGGAGGACAACATTTTAGTCCAGTAACTATGGAAAACTCCCTCCAACCAAAAAAAATAGGCATGCCATAGTAATTTATCCACACCGCATCAATCTTATCTTGATTGTCATACATAAACCTACGCTTGAGAAGATCATATACTATTTTTATTTGAAAATGAGCATTGTTGTCCTCCGGAAAATCAAGATATTGTCCAAGGAAGTTGTCTCTGAAATAAGTATCCAATTTTTTCCTTGAAGTATTTTTTGCAAGGCGTCAGAATATTTTTTTATGGCTGACTTAACCATAAAATCACCAGTTAAATCTGTGGTACCCTCACACTGTATTTTCATAGAATAATTATCAATGCTAAATATTTCGACCAACTCTTCTGTGGAAGGTCTATTAGCATTTGGATCATATCTTTTGAAATATTCTTCATCCCTATGTTCATTAGATTCTGCTTCTGATTGGGATATCGCTTGTAAAGCAAGCTCATAGAGTGGTGGATGTAGACTAGTTGCTTTAGTTGTTCCTTTAATTGGATTTGATTTAGTTTATTTTCTCTTGGGATTCATATAATCTAAAAATAATAGAAAAATAAAAAAGACTATAATTGATTAATGCATCATTCAAAAAAGGATAACAGTAAATCTAACAAGTGTAATAGTAAAATAACAGTTTTAATAGATCACACATTTGTTGCACCAGGTAGGTTATTTGTTGCAACATATAACTAACCAATTGTAGTGGTTGAGTAATCTATTGGAAACAATAAAAATAGATCACTCATCTGTTGAAATAGATGACTGGTCTATGAAATAGATTATTAATCTGTAGCAACATATAAGTTATCTGTTGGAACTATTATCAACTATTAATATTGTTTAGATTTCTTCCAACAGAAGGGTCTTATGTGGCAACAGATGAATGATCTATTAGATTTTTCATCTATAGCATCAGATTGTTCATCTGCTGCATCAGATGTTCATCTGTTACATCAGATAGATAATTTGTTGCATCAGACGGATAATCTGTTGTACCAGATGGATAACCTATTGCAGAAAAAAAAATAGTACAAGGAATTTATTCCATAGAACAACAATATCACCATTTAATATCAAATACACCATTTTTACCAAGACAAACAACAAATCAACCCAGCAGCACAAACAAAACACACACACCAAGAACATAAATAGTGACTAAAAACACCAACATTGTTGTTTTGTGTTGTACAAACACAAACAACAAAAATCAAACTTCAAAAAACTCAACAAACACCAACAAATCGAATCAACAGTTCGACAACAAGAACAACAATAACAACAAAAAATTATATTTTACTCCGAAAAGAGTAGAGAAGAAATATAGAAATTAGGGTTTTCTTCTGTCCCGATTTTAAATTTATGCAACAAATATTGAAATTGTTAACTAATACTAGAAGAGAAGTTGGCTCAAGTTTCTTTTTTTCTTCATAAATAAAAATCCATCTATTTTTACCTGTAAAGAAGAAATGGGACGATGAAGAACTAAAAGTTGTTGTCGGCGGAGACCACTGTTGTCGTGTTTTGATGGTTGAAAGTCGAAAAGGAACTCGCCCAACTATTTATCGCCGGAGGTTGAAGTCGCCGGGGATTGAAGGTAGAAATTTTTCAGAACATTTGGTGGGAAGAGAGTTGAGAGAAATTGTCGACAGAGAGGAGATAGAGGAGAGAGGCAGTTGATTTGGATAGGAGAGGAGAGTAGGTTGATTTGTATTTTTAAAAATATTAGAAAGTTTTAAAAATACTAATCAATTTCATAATTAACTTAATTAAGTTTTATAATTATGTTTGACTCTTTAAATTGGTCAATGTCACAAATCCTTCATTCAAGACTTAAATGACACCTTTCCTTCAATTTTCTCTAGTTATTCAGGGGAAATGGAATATTAAGCACTAAAAAATAGGAGATAATTAGATTAATAAATATGTATTGAATTACTTTTTAAAAAGATAAAATTATTTTTACAAAAATTGCTACAACTTGCAATTAATTTCACAGTTCAATAGCTATCTAAAAGTATTGCTACAATTTGCAATAAACATTCTAATAAGCATATACAAGATAATATTTCCTAATTTATTTTAACGAATCCATTCTAACCAACTTCTCCATGTTGTTTACTTTTATTAGCCGGTCTATATGGTTTTGGAAATTGTAGGATTCTTATTCTATTCACGTATTTGTAGGGAAAAGGATGGATACAAATCTTATTTATATTTATATTCTTTTAAAAGAGATAAATTAAATGATTGTAGGTTTATATTGCGTGTATAATAAGTATATAAGGCATCAATTATACACTATACATCTATCTATAATATTTAAGTAACCGCATTATATTAATTACACGCTAAATATAGTCATGTAACTATTTAATTAAAAAAAAACTACATAATTTACCTTGTTTTAAGAGATATAAATATAACTAAGATCTATAGCTATCTTTATCCCTATAAATACATGGATATAATCAAAATAAAAATAAAAAACATGTGGAAGTTGGTCACAATGGGGTAATAAAAATAAAATATGTGGTTATTTTAAGTTCAAGACTATTTTATTTTTAATAAGATTCAGAATTCTGAATTTGAATGTTCATCTGAATAATTAAGACATTGTATTTAGACTTGGACACTGGATGATTAAGATTATTTATTTTTTAATATCAATATGTATAAATTATTTATATGTAATATATATATATATATATATATATATATATATATATAATAGTCAAATAAAATAATAACTTAATATTTTATAAATAAAATATTAGAAAAACTTAATATAAATGAAGAGAACTTATTACTTGATAAGTAAAAATATTTAAAATATATATTTCGAAGAATTGCGTAACATCATGAATATTGCCTAGATTACACATAGCTATAAAAAAGGTGACAAAATATTGTGATAACTCGTCCTCAGAATGACGAGATGATAAAGCTAATATATAATTATTTATTCAGT
The DNA here is from genome assembly GCA_030864215.1 of Capsicum pubescens. Classification (NCBI taxonomy): domain Eukaryota; kingdom Viridiplantae; phylum Streptophyta; class Magnoliopsida; order Solanales; family Solanaceae; genus Capsicum; species Capsicum pubescens. Next base: position 276,800,581 of record CM061543.1, on the reverse strand, counting down.
AGGTGTGTACTCATTAATGATACAAATTAAGAGGAAAAAGAGTGGTAATGATATATTTATAATTGGATAATATATAAGAATTCAAATAAATATTTGAGTAATACATATAAAAAAATTGCAGATTAGTGAATCAGTCGAACAAGGAGCAAATATTGTGAATAGGACAAATCAGATAAACAAAGTATTTGTAATTAATTTTGAAATCTTAATAAGTTAAGAATAAATAATCAAACAACCATCAATAATGTTGGACGAAATGAGAGAATCGGGGAATTGGTTTGGAAAAGAGACGATTGTGACTTATCAAAATAGCATATGAATGAGGTCCACTCTGTCATAGATCTAATTCATTCAAACCTATTTAGACCCATTAAGACATTTTAAAACATAAAAATATAAATGCACTTAATAGACTGAAGTCCGAGCCATTCAAATTCAAAGCCTCATTATGTACAAAGCAAATAAGGCCTAGCACTTATATGAGCGGTTGTATGAGTTAATTTTCCCTTAAAATTTTCTTAAAAGGTGTGTTAGATCAACATCACCAAATAATATAAAACGTAGAGAGTAGATTTTTAATCATTCTTCACCTTCGTGCAGTGTTTCCATGTTCTTTGTCAGGTCAACATCCAGGGGATGAAAGCTATCAAATTATCAAATTTAGGAGCAATTAGTACAAATGATCAAGTGTATACTAAATAATGTGTCAAGTTTGATGGTCTGTAGGTATTATGCATTCTTTTCAAAGGGACCTTAATCTGAACGGGAGAATTTGAGAAAAGGCTCAAAATAATCCTTATGGTTGGACTTTTGAGTCAAAATCCTCTTATTTTTTGTTACATGGAATACTAATAGTTCTTATAATATCACGTGCCCACCCAGAGGACAATCTCTACCATGTGCACTACCTCCCCTTCCTACTGGAGTTGGAGCTCTGTAAGCTTACTGCTGAGCTGAAAAACTAGTTTATCTAAATTTGGGGCACTATCTTCAAACGTGTCCCACCTCAATGGACTTATAACATGCCCTATCTAAAGTAATCCTCTAAGACAAAGAAGTGATATAGATACTATGATCTAAAGAACGCTGACTGGCACCTGATGGACCTTTGGATGATACCTACATGGATAAAAAAAATAGGGCATATAAAATACCTTGAGAATTTGGATCCTCAGAAAAAAAAAACCGCTAACTTACCATCCTTTGGGACTTCTTTTCCGTAGATTTTATGTAATTGTACTATTTTACCCTTTCCAAATTCTTAACATACTCAACCTCTTCCTAAAATGTATCATCAAATGAAACCTTTGAAGCATTGATAGATGGAGTCCTGTATTCAACCCTTTGACAAACCGACATATCCTTTCCTTCTCTGTGTGCTACAGCTACAATGAATACCTGAAGGATGAGTGAAATTGAGTCTCATTGGATGACATAGAAGAACTGCCCTACTCAATACTAGTAAACTAATCCTACATATTATCACAAGAAGTATGAGGAACATATTTATGCAAGAATATAAATTAAAATTATGTCCAAGTCAACGAAGGTGACCCGGATAGACTACACTAATAAAAACACTCCACCGTAACTTTGCATCCCCATGCAGTTTGAAAGTAATAAACTCCACCCCATAATGCTCTACTTCCCCCATATTATGGATCCTCTCCTCACAATAGTAAAATCATAAGCATCCTCAATCTTAGTACTCTAGAAAACCAGAGGCTTCATTTTAATAAACCTCAAAAAGAAACTATTCTTCTCTCCAGTCAACGGTGTCCCCCTCCTTTATTGATCTGGGAAAGATCCTTGTTCAGAGGCATTATCCTCAATCTTGTTGGCGACTTGTCACCCAAGTATTCAACTATCCACTCCAGCAGCTAACATTCAGTCTAAGGCTAACGACTACCACTGACGACTCGTCACACTATTGACAAGTTGTCACCCAAGAAATAAACCAACTTCTTTAGCAACTAACATTTTGTCTAAGGTTGAAGACTACTTTGATGGTTTGTCACTTTGTTGATGACTTGTCACCAAAGTTGTCAACTGAAATCTTCAACACCTTGCTTCTTGATTTATCATCCCTACTTCACCAAAAATAGCCTTTTTGTCATGATTTTCTTAGGTGTTCATGCATCTTGACTTTTCCTGCAAAATCACATGAAATACGATAAAAAACAAGAATAGTTACTGAAGAACTTACAATTATTCCAAGATAAAAGTCTTAAATGTTCTAACACAAAGCTAGAAAATCAATGTACCATACTGACATAGGTTTCTTCTCCATAGTAGAACCTCTTATTCGTTAGCTCACATGCACATGATCCACTTAATAACACAATAGTATGTATATTCTCAACCTTTTTCAACATATCTTAGTATGTTCTTATATTCATCTATCTTTCAAGATATTATCAACAAGTACACAACATATTTAATAAGTTTACTTTATTCTCACAATTTATTTAAAAAAAGGCTTCAACTGTTATAACTTATGCACGCAAGCATTGTCAAATAAATAAATAGTCAACCACAATTTATATCTGAAGACCAACCGAAATGCTTATTAATTCAAACACATAAAAGATACTAGATTAAGTATATACCACATCAATTGTAAGCTACCTCAACCAACAATAGAAAAAACAACATACCAGTGCATTCTACATAGTGGTGTCTGGGAAGGGTAAACTGTACATAGTCCATACCACTTCCTCCAAAGAGGTAGAGGGGTTGTTTCGATAATCCCCTGGCTTAGGACAAAACTACAGTTAACAAATGCATAGTAAAATATGAAACAAGATGAAATAATCAAAATAAAATATCCACAAAGTATTATCATACACTATCAAAACAAAATCATACACCTAACCCAAACCTCCTAGCTAGAAACTCAAACCTATGTGCAAATCCCTACGACTACTAGCAAGGCTACACCCACGCGCACTAGCCCTCTAACCTAATTTGCCTCCTCCATACCTTTCTATCTAGGGTCATGCACTCAGTAAGCTATAACTTCTCTATGTCACTTCTTGTCACCTCCCTTCAGTGTTTCATCAGCCTACCTCTTTCCCTCCTGAAACCATCTAAAGCCAATCTCTCACACCTACTAACTGAGGCCCTAGCGCCCCTCCTTATAACATGTCCAAACCATATCAACCCCACTTTTCACAAGCCAAATCACATAAGGTTTTCATCTTACCACTATATCTCCCTAATGACAACCTCAGATTCTAGAAGCAAGTCAGACTCTACTAGTATTCAAATCCAAACCTACACCTAAAAGTGAGAAACAAGTGCAGTATTGGTACATAAACAACCACAATTAAGAATTTTCCTAAACAAGAAGCATGACTAACCATATTCCTCGATTATACGTATTTCTAAGGCCATCAACAACTTATTCATGTAAGTATTATCATACAAATCAAGTCTATAATTTTATTCAACATACATAATATTATTCACTAGTCTGATCCTCTTTTATTCACATCTAGACCGATAAATTCAAATATCAAATAGTAAGCCTTATATTTAAGTCATTACTAGGTTCATGTGCTATTTCATTAGTTGATTATTTAACCATTCAACTTTGTTCAACCTATAGTTTTTTATTTAGTTAGTCACCTTTACCCTTATTAATTTTTATTACTTAGCCAAAACTGACTTTAGATTCTTAAGTTATGACATCAAATTTTCTTATCATGATAAATCCTCATAACTATCATTTACCAATAATAGCCCATACTTAAAACATGTACAATAGCCAATTCACCCCTTTTAAGCTATTAAAGGTAAGTTTTATAGATTATGAATTTACACAATTCCTCTATTTCTATCCACATTTATATCTTTATCTTGTAATTCATAAAGTAAGTCATACAAACATAAAATACCTATCAAGGAATTCATGTGACAACATATCAACACATAATTAGATCACTTTCGGTAATACCCCATAAGATCATATGCTAATTTCAACTCTTAATTGCATGTTAAGGGGTCCAAGGCATGAATTTTAGACTAAGTATAAAGGACTTAGTCATTTTCAAGATTCCAAGATTTCACGAATTTTATTTTTGGCCTTCTTGAAACCAAGATGTTGATTTTTAAGTTGAAACATAATTAGGGATGATAAAAGGATATCCCGAAAGAATTTTGGAATTTTTGAAAGGGTTTCGAAATATTTTTGGACAATTGAGGCAGCAACTCTCTATGATAGGGACACGTCGTGAAAGCTATAGTGGGGACTAGCCTCTACGATACAGAGGCTGTATTTTCCTGTGTTTTAACTAAATGATCAAGGGATACTTTGGTCTTTACCCCTTACCCCCAAACATATGATACACAATTTATATCAATAAAAAGGGTATTATTTGCCCATTCTCCATAACATAACTTACGTAAACCCTTTTACATATATCAAGAATAAAAAATTCAAGCTTTCTTCCCCAAGAACTCAAGGATTCAAGCTTCAATTTCAAGACTTCTTCAAGAGTTCATCCAATTGAGGTATGTGGGGTGTTCATCAATGGGTTTCTTCCGCCCATTGAGCCCAAAAATCCCCCTTTTGATTAAAGTATGAAATTTTCTCACCTTTTATAAAATTATCCATGTTAAGTATGTATTTAATCCATGTTTTTTCTTAGTAATTTGAATTCAAGTCATGTCAACATGTGTTCCCATGTAAATTAGGTTATTTCATACTTTGAATTTCAATTACCCATGTCATATTCAATTGATTCCACATTAAATTATCAAGTTGTAAATTAAACTATGTGAACATGTTATTTCTCAAGTTTAACTCATCCCTATGTTCGAATTCATGTACTTTATTTACTTACTGGAACATATTACATTTTGGGTTTTTGAATTATGAATTCCTACCAGTGTTCTTGATGATATTATCGTATTTAATGTTATCAGTCAGTACTGAAGGATTATGAACACCCAATACCTATGTGTTTTTACATGATTATATTTTCAAGTAACAAGTTAGTCAGACCATGATTTTATTATCATATTAGGATCATCATATTCATGCTGAGCACTTATCAGTACAGTACCATATCATGTTAAACCAATAATAATACTAGTGTTATTCAGTTGGGAGTAACACTTAGCACTAAGTAAATGCAAGGATGGCAGCTTTCCCGTCAGTTAGGCATGAGTCGTTAGTAGCAATGACTAAGTTCCAGACCTATGGCACCACTGTAGATTATGAGGGGTCTCTCGTCAGTTGGTCATGATACCCTTATCCTTTAGGACATTAGACTTGGGAATCCACATCGTCAGTCACGTTTTGGTACCCCTAGCAAGGTACCAACACCCTTCCAACCGGATTACAGGTTGAACTCCGACATCTCAGATTGGGGTATAGCTCTCACAGTCTCAGTTCAGTATTCGAACTATATCATATCAGGTTGCATGACCAAGGGTACAAATATCAGATATTCAGTTACTCATGCTTTATAGATTATCTCAGTTCATGTTTTACTTGCTCTTGCATTCTTGCTATTTCATGTTCATGCATTACTTCCCTTTTCTATAAGCTTTTCTTTTATTTTATTTTATTTTTACATTGATAAAATACTTGTTTAATTATTTTAATTTGTTATAAATTTGGATAATGATGCTTATATTTTTTTTGACAACTTTATGTAAAATAAGGTCAAGCATGGAGTTGAATTATCTAAAAAAATGGTGAGAAAGAAGATTTGTGAGCCTAACGAAGTTATGTATACAACTGTCATGAATGGGCTCAGAAAAGGGGGTCATACTCAAAAAACTTTTAGTTTGTTGTGGTTAATGGAACAAGGATTAAGCCCGACATATATATCTACAGCATTTTCATAGATTCCTTTTGCAAGTATAGAAACTTGGATGATGATATCAACCTTTTTAAAGAAGATGAAGCAGAAAGGCGTTCCTCCAAACATAGTCACGTTTTAGTTCTTGATCAATGGCAAATTGTTAAGACTTTTTTCTCTAAGATGGTGAACCTTAATCTTTATCCAAATGTGCACACACTCAATATAGTAAAAGGTGGGATATGCAAAGAAGGGAAAGTTGAAGATACCAAGGAAGTAATGAGACATATGATCAAAAAAAGTATAGAGCATATCACCTATAATACCATAATGGATGGATATTGTTTGAGTGGTCAAATGGATAGAGCAAAGATAATTTTTGAATTCATGATATATAAGATAATTGAACCTGACATTAATAGTTATACCATATTAATAAATGGATATTGTATGAAAAAAGAAATTAGCCAAGTCCATGCATATGATGTGGTGAAATCAAGGGTGGCTCAAGGGTGAGGTTAGTAAAGTCTTTGCTTTAGGCCTCAAAATGATTAATTTCTAAAATTTTGATTATATTTTCATGGTTACAACATTGAATAAAGTTGAAAAACTATCACCACTCAATAGAAGTATTTTGAAACTTTGAATTGAACTACTCAAGTCTTTCTAATAATTAATAATATATTTACAATAGCATCCAAGATAATATATTGAAAACACGTGGTTAGTGCCTTATAACTTGAATCAATCCTTTCTATTATAAATAATAATATTACTAGGTAAATATAATACTACACCAAAAAAACAATTATAGAAAAAATATGAAAAAACAATATTATTTTTTTATTTATTGTGTATAAGTATATTTCTACGACCTTATATTAAAATTTGGCTTTATGCCATGGTGAAATTTCTCAAAGGGGATCAAAACCCAATATTGTTATGTATGCTACTATCTTGCAAGGTCTTTTTGAAGTTGGAAAAATTGTTGATGAAAAAAGAATTTATGCTCAGATGCTATCTATCGGGCCTTACCTAATTTGTACACTCATGCACTTTGCTAAATGGTAATTTTAAGTACGGGCTGGTTGAGGAAGCTATGTTTCTCCTTAAAAGTTGGAAAGAAAGAGAAAAGATACTGCTATTGCATTGTATAATGTTGTCATTAATGGATTGTACAAAAATGTTAAATTCGACGAAGCTCATGTTATTTTTAGAAGCATTCTTTCATTGGAGTGCTTTCAAATCTAAGAACATACATTGTATTGATAAATGGATTTTGTCTAGAAGGGTTTCGAGATAAAGCTAAAGGTATTCTAAGAAGAAAAATGGAAGACAACGGTTGCCTTCCATACAATGTAACTTACAATGTTGTTGTGTAAGGATTTCTAAGATGAAACAAATTAGTGAAATGAAAACTTTCATGAAGAAAATGATGGAAGGGACTTCTCATTTGATGCAACAACAAATGGGTTATTGGTAAATGTATTAAGGGAGAATCCTTCCATCCTTCAGATGATACCGGAGCTTCACTTGAAAAATAAAAAAGAATATTTCTTATGCTTGATTTATTTGGCTACGCTAGGGTTGTGATACAATTTCCTTTTTATCCCTGCAAAAAAATGGCATCCATGCAATTATAGATTTTTGTTCGGTCTTGTCTGATTTTGCTTTCAACTCTTGATATCCTTCCATAACTCTTCTCATTCACATTCGTTACGCATTGTTTATCCTTGTGACGACTAATACACTTTTGTTGTTGCAAAGAAGAAAATCTTAGGAATTCCTCCTAGATAGTTTTGTTTCATATCTACCTGTCTTGCCCAAATAGGATTTTCTACCACCTCCTAGTTTAATTTGAATGTGCTTTGAAATTTGCTCCATAAGTTTTTGATGAATTATATATGGCCTTTTCTTCATAACATGTCTTTTGTATTGAGCCAGTTTGAATTCTCGTCTACGTGTCTTATAAAGCTCATAGAATGACAAGATTATTTGTTATATTGTAGAATAACCCATAGATAATACTCTCCCTCTACCCCTGTTCTCTGGAAAACTAATAAACTATTCGTTATGTTTTAGGTTTATATATCTGTTTATTGGTATTGAAGCAGTGGTTGTAATAGCATCTTAATATGGTTTCATTGGAGCGGAAACAAAGAATGTTTGGAAAGGCTAAAGTTTTTTAACAATATATTTCTTTCATCAATATTTTTAAATTATAGGCATTATGATGTTGGAGAATTTATGATTTGGCTCAATAGGAGCATTTTTCAGTCAGATCTTGAGGTCTTACTTGTATAGCTTTCTATTTTGAATTTTCCTGGATGATTTGGATCATTTGGTCTTAATCCAAAGTCTGTCACATGTTAGGTGTGATTTACAAGAATGGAAGTGAAAGTGGATGGTCACACTTGTCCCATTTGTAAAACTTCAACTTCAACAAGTTTTGACTTTCGCCTCGAAAGGTTTGTCCTTTGAGCAATTATAGGTTAAAAGTTCCAGGCAACATATTTTTAAGTTCATCGGGAGTAATTCCCTCCATATGTCAAGGGGAAATGTATTGGATTACATTTTCTATTTATTGCCTTTTTAATTTCTCCTCTTACCCTTGTTGCGCTACACTTAGCGTCAAAAGCATGGTGTTGTACTAGTATATATTTCTTCATTTTTTATTTTGTAGTGTTTTTGTAACTAGTATTTCCTCTTTGATCAACAATGAAAGTGAATCTATCATATAGCTTTTTGTTGGTTATACCTTCTTTGCTGTTTCTTTTATCTTTTTATTTACTTTTAATCTGAAAAATTAATCACACATATAAGGGTAACATGCCAACAAGTAAGATGACGATGAACAAAGTCAAAGAAGATATCAATATTTCTAATCAATTAAGCATCAGGATTAAGTTAAGTTGGTGAAATTGAAAGTGAAGATTCATTTTCATGACCATGTTGTGGAAGATGGGAGTTTAGAGACAACACTAGTATAGTTTGATAAGAAGACATTGAGAAAAGTGTTTCCACACCAACCGTCAAGAAAAATATCAAAAATTTAATGAGGCATACGACATATGTATACAAAGGAAAAAAAGAAATACTTTGCTGGATTAGAAGTGCGGCGTGGTGGACATGCAACAGGTAGAGGTGGCACCAATCCTAACCAAGTTGTTGGATGTGTTGTTAGAGGTGGTACAAATCTTGGCATGAGGGGGTCACAAAAAGATAGTCATACTTATTTCTATTCTTTCTCCAATAGACTCGAGGCAGAGGTAGTTGATATAGTGATCACAAGTATTATTCTAGTTTGTGACTTGATGGCTATAACCATATTCAATCATGGTTCTACATTTTTTATGGTCTACCTATTTTGCTGTGTGATTGGAAATGATATATGATTAATTTTTGTGTCCATGTTTCCACCCTTTTTAGTGATTTTGTGATTGCAAATAGAATCTATTATTTCTTTTTATTACATTCATGGGGTATTAAACTTAGAGATAGATTATTTTGCCTCTCAACGCATGTTTATCTAGGTTATGCTAACATTATAGTTTCAATAAAAAACACCTCACCAACTTTAGACTCTGATGGATTAATTAATGTCGAGTACCAACATAGTCACTTCAGTTAGTGGAATACAATAGGAAATCCAACCCATTGCTTTTGAGATCTTTTCCCCCCTAAATTTTTGTTGACTGATGAGGAAATCGAGAATTATGACCCAATCCAAGGGACTTGCGGTAGAGAGGATATGCAAGGAGGTGATGATGACTTGATAACTATAATTCTCTAGACTTAGATACTTAGCTATGATTATATGAGGGTAATCAACAACTATTAACGAAGTTACAAGTGTAAATTCTTGCTTAAAGGAGTCTAGTACCTACGAACCAACCTGACTAATGTATGAGGATTTGACAAAAGGATAAGGCTCTCAACTAAGTTCCTACTTCTATTCGTAATGAAAATCTTATGGTCAATCTAGTTGAAAAACCCTGGGTTTTGGAACTTGGAAATTTCCTGAGCTTTGAGCTCAGTGCCTTGATTATGACTTGACCATATGAGTCGTATGGTGTGGTTACGGATAAGGTGACCCAAATTATAATATTTCTAGTGGATAATAGTTGAGTTTCTAGTGTAGTTACGAGTTAATACAATTCGTTAGGATGATCCTTAATCAAATTAGAAACTTAGTGACTTAACTTGGGTCTGAGTACGAGTGGCTCACTCAGATAGGTTACAAGTTGTTAGGAGAAGTCATAGGTTGTCCAATGTCTAATCCCTTTGGGTTCTATATTGGATATGACTAGACCATACGAGTCATATGTTCTAGTAACGAGTGGGATCATGGAGTCATGGTGTGGACAGTATATGGGTTTCCAACTCACTGTCTTGGTGAAGACTCAAGGATACGAGTTGTATGTTGTGGTCATGAGTCAAGGGGTCGACGCGTAACAACCAATGAGTTTTTTACATTTTTAAGTTGAGGTCATTCTGAACATTTCCCACTTTAACTCCCTTTGATACCACGAATTAAAACACCTTTTGGGACTTCATTAACACATTATTCTCAATCAAGCACTCTCAAATTCTCTCTCAAACTCTCTGTTTAAGAAAAGTCTAGGGTTTCATCAAGATAATTAATTAAGTCCTTCAAGGGTGGTTTCTATGTATACATTATGGTGTCTAAGGCATGTTACTCCTCCCTCATTGTTATTTTAATAAAATGATGTGTTTTAATGTATGGTTTTTATGATATTTCTATGGTTTTGCAATAAAGGTTGGGGGTTTGGGATATTCATGGTTGAATAATATTTCTCATGGTTTAATTATGGTTTTTACTTATTTTTGTATGATTTTGAACATTGTGGGATGCATTGTAATTGTAAATGGATTTCAGGGTACTATGGAATCCCCAAATTACTTGTTCATAGTCTTTCAACTTATATGCCCTCAACTTGTTTGTAAAATTGCTTATGAATATGATTTTATCACATAGTTTGACTATTTTTGGAATCCTTGCATTGCATAAATGGTAATGGAACTTGAATTGGTTTGGCTTTATTTCAAATGGTTTTGGAAAGGCCTTGGTGGACATAGTCTTGGTTTAATGGCTAATGGTGGAGTCTAATTTTGGTTTATTGGTATTACATGGCATAAGGAAATAGACTTGCAAGTTCTAACTTTTGTATGATGATACCAATGGTTAATGCCTAATCCAAAGACTTCTTAGTAAATGGTTAAGAATGTGTAAATGGTTTTAATATGGGATTAAAGGGGTATGTAGCAAAGTCGTGGAAGATGGAGGTTCAGGGGGGGGACCGATAATGGAAACTCATGTTTGTTGATGTGAAGTTTGGTCATGGTGATCGTGCGCATAATGTCACACTTTATATTTTGGGGAATGTACTAGTCATCCCAAGTTTTCTCCTGTACATGCAGCGAACACGCATTGGGTCCCTTTCAACAGGGAGAGATGAACCCATATAGCCCGTGGGTACCTTTAGGATGGTAGAGCTACACAAGCTAGGTAAAGATTTTAAATGCATGCTAAACCTTGTTCCCTATCCTGGCACAATATATATGTATATATTTGATTGCATATAGTTATCTGATTTGATATTGACTGGTGGCAATTTTTTATCTTTATCCTAGAGTATATGATAACATTCACTCTGCTAACCTTTTTCATGCACTGTATCCCCGCGCGATGCAGGAATCGGTCATACTACCATTCATCCTGCTCAGTGACTTGGATTCGGGGATAACTTTAGGTCAGATTTAAGTGGTGAGCTTCCATACTCCAGAAGACTCAATTTCATTCTATGAACTTCTTTTCATTATTTTTATTTCTTTGGTTTGGGTCAGGGGTATGTCCTGACTGAAGGTTCATTGATTTTGGTTAGAGGCTTTGTCGAACTACTAAAGGCATGGATGGTGTCGATATTAGTTTTAGCATTGGTATTGGCATTGGGATTGGTGGTTGGACACTTGGTTGTGGTTGTTTGGTTATGGTTATAGACTTAACTTATTGTATTTAATTTTATACTATCTTATCATGTTATAGTTTTTGAATTCATCTGACATGGGGTGTAGGGCGGTTAACGGTTAGGTATTGGGAGTAGTCTCCGATCCTGGTTGGAATTAAGACACTCGAAAAGACTTAGCCCTGGTTTGGGTCATGTCATATTGGTATCAAAGACCTAGGTTAATGGTCAATTAAGAGTCCACAAAGCCGTGTCGAGTAGAGTCTCTTTTAAGGGAGTGTAGCGCTCTACACTCATAAGAAATAGGCTACTAGGCATTTAGGAATGTTTCACTTTTTATGTTCTATTCTCAGGCTATAGAGTCTAAGGTCCTGAAATATTCTCTAATTCTCACTTTTTTGTTTTTCAGATCTTTCTTCAGACGATCTGATGTTCACAAAAACTTCTCTATCACACCCGAGGACAACGTTTATGAAATGCATCCTACTTATGGGGTCCAAACCTGGTCTAGGGGTCCAGTTCATAATTGCCCTTCTGGAGTTCCATTGGTCCCTTCAGTCCTTCTCAAGATCCTCAGGATGATGTGATGAATGTTGAATTTCCTTAGTCTATTCATATGTTGGCTCAATTGGTAGCTTCTAAAGATGAGCGTGGTGCTTCTGCTACTCTATATTATGCAGCCACAAAGGTTTTCCATTTTATAAGGTTGAACCCTCTGACCTTTACTAGTGTTAGGGTTGAGGAGGATCCTCAGGATTTTCTAGATGAGATGGAAAAGATTTTTTATTATGATGTATGCCACTAATGTGGATGGTGTGGTGTTTGCCTCTTACCAATTAAAGGATGTGGCATATTAGTTGTATGAGGATTGGGATCGGTCAATGGGTGATAATGCTGAGTCAGCCCTGTGGGATAATTTTTCTAATGCTTTTCTAGACCACTTCTTTCCTTAAGAGCTGAGGAAAGTGAAAGAAGAAGAGTTTATTAATCTAAAGAAAGGTGAGATGTTAGTCAAGGAGTATGCCTTAAAGTTTCACTAGTTATCGCGGTATTCTCGAAGTTAGTTTCTAGCATGAAGGCTAGAATGAGGAAGTTCACTTCCAGGTTGTCTTAAGACTTAATTCTACAGACTAAGGCTGCCTTGTTGAATAAGGACATGGATATATCTAGGTTGGTTGTGTATATGCAACAGGTTGAGAGAGATAAGAAAAAGTAGGTGGAGATAGGAGAGAGGTAGAGCAAGAAGTTTAGATTTACTGAGCAGGATAGTGGCCAATAGGAAAGTGGTAGGGAGGGTGAAAAGTGGTTCAAAAAAATGTGGGGCAATTCTAGTTTGTACTCGATGACTAGTGCTCCCTACCCAATGCAATCAGGTGACAGGCATTTTCATGGAAGCGATAATTATAGGGCACAGGGGGCCCAATCTCAGGCTAGCGGGGCCCAATCAGCTCTATTTTATCTTTTTTATAGAATTTGTGGCTGATTGCATCAGGGTTACTGTGATAAAGTAAAGGAAAAATTCTTCAACTTTGGTCATCTAGGGCACGTGCTTAGAAATTGTCCAATGGCCAAGGTTGCTTCTGGGGAAAATAAGGTTCTGGTTTCCTCTTTATCATCTCTGGCACCAAAGGGTTCACCATTTGGCTTTGGCACTGGTCAAAACTAAATCTATGCTCTCACTACACATTAGGAGTCTGAGGCATCTCCTGATGTCATAATTGGAATGATGAAATTCTTTTCCCGTGATGTGTACTGTTTACTTGATCCGACATCCAGTATTTCATATGTGACCCCATTTTTGGTTGTATATTTTGGTTTTGTTCCCAATGTATTTCAGACCTCTTTTTTTATTTCTACCCCGATGGGTAACTCTATGGTGGCTAGAAGAGTCTATAGGAGTTGTGTCATGTCTATGGGTGGTCAGGAGACTTAATTGGATTTGTATGAGTTTGACATGGTTGATTTCAATTTCATATTGGGTATGGAATAGTTTCACTCGTGCTATGCTTCTATAGACTGTCAAACCCGTAAGTTCACCTTTAAATTCCCTCATGATCCAATTATTGAGTAGGAGGGTGGTTCCCTAGATCCTAAAGGGAGGTTCATATCATATCTTAAGAGCTTATAGATTAATATCCAAAGGGTGTCTCTATCATCTGGTCCAGGTTAAAGACTCTAACTTGAGTGGTCCTTCTTTACATTTTGTCCCAGTAGTGAATGAATTTCTGATGGTTTTCCCTAATGACCTTCTTGGTGTCCTTCCCGATGTGGAGATTGACTTTGGGATTGATCTTGTTTCAGACACTAGTCCAATTATAATTCCCCTATATAGAATAGCTCTAGGTGAGTTAAAAGAGCTTAAGGAGCAATTAAAGGATCTTTTAGACAAGGGTTTCATCCGTCATGGAGTGTCTTCGTGAGGTGCACTGGTATTATTCATCCTTAAAAAGGATGGTTCCCTTCGGATGTGTATTGATTATCAGCAGTTGAATAAGGTGACGGTAATGAATGAGTAACCTCTTTCATAGATAGATTATTTATTTGATCAGCTATAGGGTGCTAAGTTTTTCTCTATGATCGACCTTCGGTATGGATATCATCAGTTAAACATTAGGGAGGTGGATATCCCTAAGACTTCCTTCTGCACCCTATATGGGCATTTTAAGTTTCTAGTCATGTCTTTTAGGTTGACCAATGACCTACGGTATTCATAGACTTGATGAATACGGTCTTTCATCAGTTTCTAGCTTTGTTCATCATTGTATTCATAGAAGATATTTTGGGGTACTCTAAGAGTAAGGTGGATCATGCCAATCACCTCTGCTTTGTGTTACGAACCCTGAAAGATCAACAGTTGTATGCCAAATTTTTGAAATGTTGATTTTTGTTGAATGCTATCACTTTTCTGGGTCATGTTATTTCTAGTGAAGGGATTATAATGGATCCACAGAATGTTGCATTGGTTAAGAAGTAGCCTAGACCCATGACTCCAATCGATATTAAGAGCTTCTTAGCTTTAGCTGGTTACTATAGAAGATTTGTGGAAGGTGTTTTGACTATAGCTTCCCTATTAACTAAGTTAACTTAGAGGAAGGTAAAGTTCTTGTGATCTGATGCTTATAAGGGAAGTTTCAAGAAGCTAAAGGATAAGCTAAATTCGGCTCCGGCCTTGAATTTGCCTGAAGGCATTGATGGATTTGTGGTCTATTGTGATGTGTCCTGTGTGGGGCTTGGTTGTATTTTGATGCAGTATAACAAGGTGATAGATGATGCCTCTAGACAGCTGAAGATGCATAAGAAGAATTATCCAAATCATGACTTGGAATTCCTGGTTGTGGTGTTCGCAGCGAAAATCTGTCCTCACTATTTGTATGCGGTGCATGTAGATATCTTTTTTTATCATAAGATCCTACAATACATGTTTTCCCCCAAAAAACTTAACCTCGGGAAAAGGAGATGTCTTGATATTCTCAAGGATTTTGACATTAGTTTTCACTACCATCCTGGTAAAGCTAACGTGGTTGCTGATGTTGTTAGCAGGTTATCTATGGGGAGAATAGATCATGTGGATGAGGGAAAGTGAGAGTTCGTGAAATATATTACCATTTTATTAACCTTGGAGTTCGTCTCTTGGACTTTAATGATGGTGGTGTATTCATGCAAAAGGTGGTGCAGTCATCTCTTGGTTCCAAAATAAAGGAGAAGTAGGTACTGGATCCTATCTTGATGAGGATCAAGGGTGAGATAGGTGGGCATAAAATGATATCCTTTGAGATTAGTGGTGATTGTACCTTGTGGTACAAAGAAAGATTATGTGTTTTTGATGTAGATGGATTACAGGAGAGGATTTTGGCCGAGGTGCATGAGTCGTGTTATGCTATTCGTCCTGGTTCAACAAAAATGTATCAAGACCTTAAGAAGATGTATTGGTAGAACAATAGAAAGCTGGATATGGCTAGTTTTGTGGCTAAGTTCATGGTTTGCAAATAAGTGATAGTGGAGCACATGAGGCCCGAAGGATTTTATCAAGAAATTGAGTTTTCTGTGTGGAAGTGAGAACTGATCAATATGGATTTCATTGTCAGTCTTCCTTGGTCTCGGAATAAGTTCGATTCGGTTTGGGTCATCATGGATATGATGGAAAAGTTTGCTCATTTCTTGCCAGTGACGACAAATTTCTCAATCGAGGATTATAAAAGTATTTACCTCCAAGAGATTGTTAAGTTGCATGGGGTACCTATTTCTATCATCTCAGATTGTGGTACGCAGTTTTCATCTCACTTTTGGCGGTTGTTTTAGTTAGGTTTGGGGACCAAGGTGAGTCTAAGTACTGCTTTCCACCCGCAGTCGGATGGGAAAGTGAAAAGAACTATTCTGACATTGGAAAATAGGGTTTAAGCTTGTTTGATTAACTATATTAGTAGTTGGGTTGAACACTTACCTCTTATAGAATTTATGTATAACGATATCTACCATTCTAGAATTGGGATGGTTCCATTTGAGGCCCTGTATGGTAGAAGGTTAAGGTCTACGATTGAGTGGTTCGTAGTTTGTGAGGCGAAGATGTTTGGCCCAGATTTGGTTCACCAAGCCATGGAGAAGGTGAAGGTGATTCCGGATAGGTTTAAAGTTTCCCAAAGTCGCCAAAAGTCCTATAAGTATGTAAGGCATACGAAGTTAGAGTTTAAGGCTTGGGATAGGGTGTTCTTTAAGGTGTCTCCCATGAAGAGAGCGATACAATTTGGGAAGAAGGGGAAGGCCATTCTCCGGTATGTAGTTCCATACGTGGATTTGAGATATGTTGGCAATGTTGTGTATGAGTTGGAGTTGCCTTCTAGCTTGAACTCCATTCACCCGGTGTCTTATGTTTCTATGTTGAGTAAGTGTATGGGTGATCCGTCGCAAATTTTACACATCAAGGATATTGGTATTTTGGATTCCCTATCTTATGAGGAGGTCCTGATTCAAATCTTGGATCATCAAGTTCGTTGGTTTTGGACCAAAGATGTGGCCTCGATAAAGGTTCTATAGAGGAACCACAAGGTGGAAGAGGCTACATGGGAAGATGTAAAGGATATGAAGTCCATCTATCCATTCCTTTTTCCCATTTTGGAGAACTTTGTTTAGGGTATATGTTGTTCCTAACATCCTTGTTTTTGGTCTTTGTTAAAGGTAGATTGTGAATTCCTTGGTATCCTATTTTCTGTATTAAAGGAAAGAGTAGAGATGTTTGGGGGTTTAAATCGTGCTATTCACTTCCGTGTCCCATCATTCAAGGATGAATGATCCAAGTGGGGGAGAATTAAAACACCCTAGGTTTTGGCCCTTGGAAATTTCCTGAGCTTTGAACTCAAAGCCTTGATTACAACATGACCATACGAGTCATATGGTGTGGTTATGGGTCTGGTGACCCAAATCGTAAGGTGTCCAGTGGATGGTTCTTGGGTTTTTATTGTAGTTACGAGTTGGTGGTACGAGTTGTTAGGGGTGGTGATGAGTCATTAGGATGATTCTTAATAAAATCAGAAATTTAGTGAGTTGACTTGGCTCTGAGTACGAGCGGCTCACTAGGAGTTGTGATGATTGGTTATGAGTCATTAGGAGAAGTCGTAGGTTGTCCAGTGTCTAATACCTTTGGGTTTTATATTGGATGTGACATGACCTGAACCAAGGCCTTGTTGTAATGGGCATCCCAAGTCCATTTGGGATCGGAGACCACCCCGTTACCCAACCCAACCAACCAATATATACCCTGAGTTGGATGAATTTCGAACATATAGCAAGATAGAGTTACTTTTAACTAAAAGACTTTGGGATAGGTCCATGACCGGGACCGACCCAAGCGAGTCAATCATACACCAACCAACCTACCAAACCAACCA
The DNA here is from genome assembly GCA_030864215.1 of Capsicum pubescens. Classification (NCBI taxonomy): domain Eukaryota; kingdom Viridiplantae; phylum Streptophyta; class Magnoliopsida; order Solanales; family Solanaceae; genus Capsicum; species Capsicum pubescens. The sequence goes on along the minus strand of CM061543.1, from coordinate 276,782,899 downwards.
AACTAACCAAACAACCAAACCAAGACAATAACTCAATATGTAATTGTATGTATGTATATATATATTACAAAATGGAACAATAACAAATCAAATGTGGTCCAACGATGTCAGCCCCAATACCAATGTCAATACTAAGGCTAACACCACTACTGACGCCGCCCACACCAACCTATAGTAGTTCCACAAAGCCTCTAACCGAAAGAAAAATAATATCCAGTTAGGACATGCCCCTAACCAATGCCAAAACAAATGTCAATAAAATAACCAAAGTATGTAAAGACATCCATGATATGAATAGAGCCTTCCAGAATATGGAACCTCACCACTTCAATCTAACCGAGATGATCCCGCATTTGATCACTACGTAGAAGGAGTAGAATGACCGGTTCCTGCATAGTGTGGGGATACAACCATCCCAAGATGGGTTAGCGGGTGAACGATAGCATACACTCAATACAAGGATAAAATAATGTCAACCTTTAAAACCAAGTAAACCAACCATATGCATTCACAACTAGACATATATGTATATCCATGCCGAGAATGGGAATCAGGTTTAGCATGCATTTAAAACCATTAACCTGGGTGTGTAGATTAACCATCCTAGAACTACCCATAGGTTGTAGGGGTCTAGTGTTACCCCTGAACGAGCCCCGATGCGTGTAGCTACATGAACCAGAGACACCATTGGAGTAGGGGATTCCCAAGTAACCTTATCTCTCCATGATACATATGTACAAGTGTACTTAGGGGATTCCAATATACCCCATAAGTATCATATATGGTCGCTATGATCAATCATCATGTCGGCAAATATGAGTTTCTAGTATCCGTCCATTGGACTCACAACTTCATTGTTTGCTATCACACCCCCGCCATTATTTCCCAATTAAAACCTTTACACACAACCAACCACCATTTCCATTTATTATTAACCAAGTCTATAAGTAGTAGTATCATCATACCGACTATAGCTTGAAATCAATGTCCTTATCCAACCTTTTTGAGATGAAGGGATTCCCATTACCCATAGATTACATTATTAAGTTGCTTAGGGGATTCCCTTGTACCCCACAAGGTTTTCAATTTGACCAACCATTACCACCAAGACCTTAACATTTAGCCATTCAAAACTATTTAAACCATTTATACCATTTAGTTTTCTATTACCAAATTATACCATGAAATTGTTTCATTAAAAGTCCAACAATATAGTAAAAGCATTTTCATGCAAACATGTTGAGGACATAGTGTCTGCACAACCAAAACCAAATATGAATTAACCACTCCAATGCAACCAATTGTTTAAACCATCATTAAAACATGTAAATCCAGAATTTGGAAAACCATAACCAAGCATTTATACCAAAAAACCCCAACATATATTTGAAAACCTAAAATCATACAACAACTATGCCATGAAAACAATTTATAAAGCATGCCTTTAGTTGGAACTAATAATGAGAGAGGAGTACATTTCTTAGATTACGTATATCACGGAGAGAAATCTCCCTTATAAGCCCCAAATTGATCCTCTAGATATAATCCTATTCTTCATTTACCCAAGATCCTTTGAGAGAATTTAAGAGTGTTTTAAGAGAGTTTGAGTGACTGTAAATAGGTTAAATGATGTCGCAAGAGTGATATAAGTTGTAGGGCCTTAATGGGTTTAAGTGGGGAAATATCTAGATTACCCCTGCTCATTGTATAAAATTTCCGTAGTATGGTACGACCAACCCACCCCAAACGTACCGTAGGGTACTAGTTGTACCCTAGACTCATATCCTAGACCTCTCCTTGTACCCCAACACTGTCCAACATACAAACATCCAAGCCAAATCATACCCAACCATACGATTAGTACCATGAAATCGTACCTTAGGTAGAATATGATCACGTAGGCTAATCTTGAAGGCAACATATGATTGAAACCTTACCACTAGTACCCTAACATACGACTGGCATGATTCAATCTTACCCTGGACCAAAACTAATCCAACCCACCAACCTAAACTTGTTAACATTCGACCAAAACTTACTAACCGTACCCCATCATAAGACTAATAACCCTAGTCGTATGATATCCAGAAACCAAAATCCAAGAAAACTTTCTAAGGGTAAAAACCCAGGATGTTTCAGTCTCCCCCACTAGGATCATTCATCCCTGAATGACGGGTAAAGTTGCACAAGCATGATTCGTACTCCAACACCTCGACTCTAAACTTTAACTAAGTTAGCAAACAAAAAAGTAAGGATTTTAATATATTCTTTAACTAAGTTAGAAAAGAAGTATGATTAAGAACACATACCTTCCACACAAATATCCAGAGAAGAAAACAAATGTGGATACTTGGACTTCATGTCTCTTCCACTTCCCAAGTAGCTTTTTTTTACCTTATAGTTTCGCCATAGAACCATAACCAAAGCTACATACATGGTCCACCACCGACGAACCTGCCAATCCAATATCTCAACCACAATATCCACATAAGATAGAGAATATGAGATATAAAATCCTTCCAAAGGAACAACAGAAGATGGATCACCAATATACTTTCTCAACATAGATACATGAAATACCGGATGAATGAAGTTCAAACTAAAAGGCAACTCCAATTCATATGCAACATTACCAGCCCTCCGCAAAACTACATAAGGACCAATATATTGGGGACTAAGCTTCCCCTTCTTCCCAAACCACATTACTCCTTCATGGGAGATACCTTTAGGAACACTTTATATCCAACCTCAAACTTTAAGTCCCTATGCCTTACATCAATATCGTACTTTTGGTGACTTTGGGCAGCCTTAATCCTATCTCGAAGCACCTTCACCGTTTAGATGGCCTGGTAAACCAAATCTAGTCCAAACAGATCCACCTTACCAAGATCGAACCACCCAATAAGAGATCTACACCTCCTACCATACAATGCCTTAAAAGAGGCTATCCCGATTCTAGAATGGTAGCTATTACTCTAAGAAAACTCTACAAAAGGTACATGCTTAACAAAATTACCACCATAATTAATCACACATGCATGAATAATATACACCAGCATCTAAATGATCTTTTCTGCTTGCCAATCTATTTGTACTGTAAAGTAGTACTCAGACGAACCTTAGTGCCCAACCCTTTTTGAAATAACCGCCAGAAATAAGATAAAAACTGCGTACCCCTATCAGAGATAATAGAAATAGGTACCTCATGCAGCTTCACAATCTCATAAAGATACAACTTTGCATAATCCTCAGCCAAAAAGTTAGTTTTACTGACAAAAAGTTAGCCAACTTTGTCATCCTATCCATAATGACCCACATCAAATCAAATTAATTCCGAGACCAAGGGAGACCGATATCAAAAGCAATGTTGATCACGTATCATTTCTATTCAAGCAACTCAATTTCATGGTGCAAACCCCCATGCCTCATGTGCTCAACCTTTCCTTGTTGGCACACTATGCATTTGGCCACAAAGTTAGACACTTCTCTTTTCATGCCATTCCACCAATATATCTCCTTGAGATCATGATACATTTTTATCAAATCAGGATAAACAACATAGCACGACTCATACGGTTACACCAATATCCTTATCTGGAACACATAACCTCCTATGGTACCTCAAGGCACCATCACCACTGATCTCAAATATCATCACCTTTTGCCCATCTATAACACCCTTGATTTTCATCAAGACAGGATCCAACCATTTCTTCTCGTTCCATTACCAAGACACTACCATTATCGGAGTCTAAAAAACAAACTCTAAGATTAGCCAAGTGGTGAATATATTTCACCAAATCCCACCTCTCCTTATCTAAATGAGCTAAACTTTCCATGGATAACCTGTTAAGATATTCAACAACCACGTTAGCTTTACATGGGCAGTAGTGAAGACTCATATTATAGTCCTTAAGAATCTCAAGACACCTGCTCTGCATGAGATTAAACTCCTTCTGAGTGAACACATATTGTACTCTTATGATCAGAAAATATGTCCACGTGCACTCCATACAAATAGTACCATTAGATTTTTAATGCAAATACCACTTTCGGCAGCTCCAAATCATGAGTAGGATAGTTTCTCTCATGCACCTTTAATTGCCTAGAAGCATAGTCAATCACCTTTCCATGCTGCATCAGAACCCAACCATGTCCCAAGTGGGATGCATCATAGTAAACCACAAACCTCTAAGTGCCTTTTAGTAAAGTCAAAACTGGAGCCGAAGTTATCTTATCTTTTAGCTTCCCGAAACTACCCTCACAAGCATCTAACCAAGAGAACTTTACCTTCTTCTAAGTAAACCTAGTCAATAGGGAAGATATCATCCAAAAAATTTACACAAACCTCCTATAATATCCAGCCACACCCAAGAAGCTCTAAATATCGATTGGAGTCGTGGGTCTAGGCCATCTCTTAACCACTACAAACTTTTATAGATCCACAATGATCCCCTCACTAGAAATAATATGACCCAAAAAAGAGATAGTATTTAACTAGAACTCACATTTAGAGAATTTGACATACAACTGTTGTTCCTTCAAGGTCTACATTACCACGCGGAGGTGATTGGCATAATCCACATCACTTTTAGAATACATTAAGATGTCATCTATAAACACAATGACAAATAGATAAAAAAAACTAAGGAAAAATCCTATTCATCATATCCATGAATATCACAGGGGAATTAGTCAAACCAAACAACATAACTAAGAACTCAAAGTGCCCATACAGAGTACAAAAAGTTGTCTTAGGGATATCCACCTCAATGATATTAAGCTGATGATACCTAGATCAAATATCTATCTTAGAAAAGAATTTGGCACCTTAAAACTGATCAAACAAGTCATTTATCCTTGGAAGAGGATACTTGTTCTTAACAATCACCTTATTAAACTTTTGGTAGTCAGTACACATCCGAAGGGAATCATTTTTCTTATACACGGATAACACCTATGGACCCCACATGGATATACTAGGACAAATAAAACCCTTATCCAAAAGATCCTTAAGTTGCACCTTGAGTTCTCTCAACTCAGTCGGATCCATTTGATGTCGCACAAAACTCTACCTCCACTAGAAATATAATGCGATCGATTGCAAATATAGTAACCCAACAAGGTTGGGGTCGATTCCACAGGGAAAACATGAATAGTTATTTGCCATGATGTAACCCACAAGTAGTACAGGAAAGTAAATGGGGGAATTTTGTTATCAATTGCAAATAGTAACCTATTCTTGAGTGTTATTGAGTTGAAATCAATATGAGATAAATGCTAGGTCTGTGTTCCCCCTGGCTTCTCAACTGTGTAAATTTCTTGTGTTCAGCCCAATTATTCTATTGTCATGCATGAAAAGCATATAATATAGGTATTATCCCTTTCTTAGAAGATAAATTTCACTCTTTTTGACTTGGTCATCATCTCAGGGTATAACCTTATTTCCCTTTGCTATAGCCTCAGGTATACTTGGTTATCGTATCACTATCTTAATCTTTTTCCCAATCGCAAGATTTTTGGTTATCGAATGGATGCGAATATAGGCAATATCATGATACAGAATCTACTTGAGGCTAATTATTGTGAAAAAGAATTAAGATGCATGCACAAACCCTAGACCAATTGAGTCCCACACTTCCTCGACGTAGATAATCTACCAGGGTTTCCACACCCCTAGCTAAGGAGATTAGCTTCTCATGTTTGTGCAAAAAGCCATGGTTATCAATGACGAACACATAAAATCAACTGCACAAAAATAAGATGAATAAACTCCAAAGTTCTTAATTAAATAAAATCCTAAAATCTCCGAAACAATTATAAAAGTATATAATAATATGTAAAAGCACGTAAAAGAATGTCACAATGTGTAACCCAATAAAATATAAACCCTGGGTATTTATAGTATCTCAAAATAACATACAAATCCTATTAAAAATAGAAAAGGTAAAGTTAAGTCAGCAGTCGGTAAGACTCGGTCTTCACTCATATCCTCAGCTATGAGTCATACCTTGCCTTGTCATAACTGTTCCAGTGTCTAATCTTTCTATGGATTCAATTCTCGGTTCAACTTACACTTTTGTATTATGAGTCGTAACTACGGATATGACTCATTTTCTTCATCCGTATCCACCTGGGACTTCAGTCTTTTTCGGTCGTAAACATTGGTTTATTTACAATATACTTATATGAGTCGTAATCAGACTTCTGACTCATATCCTTCTGATACTTCAATTCATGCATAGTATCTTGGATTTTGTTATGTTCATGGCTTCAGCATACGACTCGTATCTTGGCTTATGACTGAGATACTTGAGTTGTATCTTCCTCATACTTTGTTTCTCGATTTATCTTTTGATTCTGTTCCTCATATGATTCAGCATACGAGTCGAATCAAATGGTTACGATTTAAGGGTTGACTCATCTACTGATTGGAGTTAGGTTATTTTTAGGTCTTTTTATCCCTTTTTTGTTCAAACAATGTTATAAACCTGTTTTACCTACAATTCACACCAAAGTGCATCATATCTAACAAAACAACCTAAGTTCATGCATAAATTCATAATTTTAAGCATCAAAAGTGTCATGTTTCTATGCCACGTCAACACCCTCAACTTAGCCTTTTAAATTTCCTCATGTAAACTAAACTAAATACTCTTTCCTAACCTGGAGGCAATGCATAAAACAAGAAGATCTCAGATAACCCATGGAAGTGATTTCGGATTCAATTTCAATCTTGTTGTTCCCCTCTCAATTTTCAACTTTTCAACTCATACGTACATACAATAATTCAACACATGTAGATACATGAAAGAATCTGATGATGTCATTACATTAGCAATAGATACTTGGGCATAGACATGATTTACATTCATCAATCAATCTAGCAACCTAGCAATATAACCCATGTTCACTCATAGTCAAAGAAATCACATTCACTCCTCATAGATAGACTCCTCTTTTCAGGGATATACAAATGACTCTCTCATAAAGAAGTATCACTGTTGTGAACAAAATATCATAAGCTTGCCCTTATGCTCTTTTTCTAAGTTGTCAGACTATTATAGTAAGATTACTATAGGACTTTATTTGGCTTGTAACGTAGGCTTGGGGATGGTATTATACACATGTATTTATAAAGTGATAAGCCTCCTTGACATGACATTCTTTTTAGGGTCCACTATTTTTTACTTCTTTTATTTCTACCCTTACGTCTCTTTTTTCTTCAGAGCACATTCCACTTGGGTTAGGTGTGCTTTATAGAACTTATTTCTCTTATTCTTCTTCTTTTTCTATACCTTACACACTTATATCTTTTCTTTACATCACACCTGCCCATGTTTCAACTTATTTCCCTTGTACATACTTTTTTCTTTCTAGTTTTTCTCTTACGCACCCCTATAATAGCCACCCTCAACTTAGGTGATTTGCCTGAGTTAAGGTGCACAGTGTACCCAGGAGGACCAGGGCCTAAATAGGCTCATTGTAAGTTAAATAGGAAGGTGATAGGTGTAACAAGAACAATTAGTCTATTAAATCTCAAATATTTGGATCAAGGGGATTTGCTCATTTAGTTCAGGCATTTTAGGCTTAAGTGGACTCACACAAACATGGTCTATAATCATTCCCTACCTAACTATCCTTCGACATGGGAAAAAACAACCGGGCAAGTTCTAGATTCCAACACAATTAGGCACTAGTAAACCTTACATGCATACTTGCACAGGGTTATATTACTAAGTACTAGTTATCAAACTATGCAATAGTTTTGTCCTGAATTGTTCTATCCCTAATCCTAATACAATTATTAGATACTCAACAAAATTACACAACTATATAAATCACACAATTCATAAAGCAAATATTTTAAGGGGGCTCAATATTTTTAATTTTTCAACACAATTCACACCACTTTTCGCAATCTCATTTTAGACATCAAAACAAAATTTGCATTGTTTCATCAATCACAAAATAAACATCAAAATTAGAGTCAAAATATTTAAATACATCCCAACTTTTCAAAAATCCATAAAAATCATCATCAAAGATCAAAAATATTCGCTGCCATAGCCGCACTGATCTACTCTCTATCTCAGTTGCTTGCCTCAAACCTGCAAGTTATAGTAGACTTTAGCTACATGTGAAATGTTTCAAACTGCTCCCAAATTTTTTGGTACCCCTAATCCCAACATAAAAAGGTTACACCATCCCCAGTGTTACAATAATAAAATAAAGTAAGGATCAGGGTCATACCTAGGTGCCAGAGTATCAATATCAATACATGGGCCCTAAATTAGGTCCCACTCTCATCCTCTACTGTCCCACCCAAAACTAGATCAATAATAGGAGGGGGCACAATATCAACCCCCTCATTATCCAAAACCAGATCTTTTGAACCACCATCTCCTATAGCCATCTCTCAAACCCGTGTTTAACGGTCCTTATCTTCCTGGATGCTATCAATTCTGGCCTTTTTCTTAGCAACTCTGGTGTAACACCCCGTACCTTTGGTCTAGAATTTAAACCTTCACTCCTACATGTATAGACCCGAATCCAATGATTCCTTGTTAATATATGTTTCATGATCTTTATTATAGTGTGGGAAGTTCTTTCAAAGTGAAAAATATTCATATAAACCACCTAGAGCAAAGTTGAGCTAAGAAACTTTGATTCATCCAAAGTTTGGTATTCTATTCTACAAGGGTCTACTTTGAACGTGTATAACTTTTTATATTCGTGAATTTTTTTAGCTTAATACCTACTAAATTGTAGATAATTAAGTTAGCTTTCCAACGATACTGATTTTGCCTTAATCCTATATCCGAGCAAAAAGTTACATCCATTTTTGTGAGAGGCATTGAGGGGGCACGATAAGCCCGCTCCATGGGTCTTAGAGTGTCGGACTAAAGTAAGCATCGCGGCCTCTACTCCCCTGAACTAAGGGTGCACTGACTGGTCTATTCACATATTATTTTCAACTCCTTAGGGCTCAAGGGGCACTTTGGTCTTTCCCCTCAACCCCAAACGTCCAAAGGATGATATATATCACCCAAAAGGGTAGTATTTTCCCATATTATTCAACATCAACTCACCAAAAATCCTCTCTTTCCCCAAGAATGAAATCCAAAATCCTTTTCTCTAAGAATCCAAGGAGTTCAAGATTTTTTCTCTAAATCAAGAAGCTTAAGGTACGTAGATCTTTCCTAAAATCATTCAACATAAGTTTTATGGTTTTTATTAAGTTTAAAAATATACAATCATGTTTACAAAGTGGGTTATCGATATGGTTTTGAATAGTATGTATTATGAACTTATTTGATGAAAGTGAACATTTGTCTGGAACCCCTTTTTATAGAATTGAACTATAGTCATGTATGCATATGCGTTTTCAGTTTTGCAAAGTTTAATTCGAGAGCATGAATGATGAAACCCCTGTATTGTTATGATACCTCTTGATTTCACATATTGTGGGTTGTTCAGTTGCATACTTTAAAGCATGAGATAAGTGCATTACTATTGTTTTGGACTTGATATTGATTATGAATTGAAGAGAGGGTGTCTTTTTATTTATAAATGTTTAATGTGATAATTGAAAGAGTTACATGTATTTGTATAATTAATTGACCATCATGTGTTGAAATATTGAAAAGGGAGAATCTTTGCATAAGCTTGAACATGTTTTGAAATAAGGAATTCCTTGCATTGTTTAAATATTTTTGATGGTCAAATGATTGAGTTTATTTAAAAATCTAAAGTGGAACATTATAAATAATTTGAATAAGAAGAGTTGTGGAATGATACGATACGAATGACAAGTTAGGGTATGATGATAACCTATTGTGAATTGTCCTTAATAGAATAAGAAAAGAGTGGTTTGTAAGTATGATGAATGTTTTCTTATAAGATATTTAAAACTAGTCTTAAAGAGGGTTAGATGGTTACCTGAAGAAAGCATGAGTTGGAAGACTCTATGCTGAAATCGTGATTTGCCGACACGGGGTTATGGTACCATGCTTTGTGGTCTTGTGTACCTTGATTTATGTCGTCCTAATTTGGAACTATTGTTAGGATCCCTTCTTTTTGGTGTTGTGCACTACTATGACATGTTGATTTGATTGGGGATCATGGCACTATGCTGTGTGGTCTTGCGTGTCTCCTCTTAGTGATACTCCAATCCTTGTGGCAAACTTAGATTGGAGACTTGGCTACCGAGTCAAGGGAGGATTCCATATAGACTGTGGAATTACAGATTGTAGGGTATACCATCTATCTCAAAATAATAACAAAGATTAGAGTCATGATTTCAAGAAGTTGTTTTTGAAATTTATCAAATTATGCCCATGTGTTTTCGAAGGTTTGAAGATGACATATTTTTTATGAAATGTTCTCGCCTATGTTTTATATAAATGTATTTTGTTTTTGGATTGTCTTTCGTACTAGTACAGTTTGTATTGACCCCCTATGTTTTGGGATCTGAGGCTCAGTCTCGAGGTCCCAATAAGCAGTAGATAGGTTTTTTTAGGCGTTTGATGTTGGTGACCCTCCCTTATTTCGGAAGGCCTGATTTATTGAATATGTTGTTTCATTTTGGCTTATGGTCCAACTGGGGGCCTTGTCCCAGTTTTTAGAATGATGTTGGTTTTCATATTGTTAGATGTTTTGCAGACTGGTGTCGTGTGTTTTGAATGTTATGAACTTTGGACTCATTTGGTAGAGTGTATAAGATAATACTGAATATGTTGTATTAGTAATACTGGGATTAGTAGTGCAGGGATTAGTAATACTGGGATTATTTTTTATGCAGTGTTTGGTTTGATGCATTGAAAACAATATGTATTGTTATATTTTAAGAAGAATATTATTTGTTTACAAAAATACTCTCGACATATTATAAGTTTGTGTATTTTTTTACAAAAGTTTATTATTCTTTTTTAAAAAAAAAATTAACAATATAACTAATTATTTACTTTAGAATTTTAAGATTTAATCATTCACTTACAAAAATTATTTTTTGTATTATGTTTTCTTTGTTTGTTCATCATTTGCTTGTTGTTCCCACTTTGTGTTATTTTTAAGTTGGAGGGAGGTACGTATAACTTTTGGATGAGATAGTAAAATTATTATTAAAATAAAATTGTATTCTATAGAGTATTAAAACTAAGTAGAAAAATTATTTTTATTTATGAATATCCTATTTACAAAATTAAAGCTTGTACGCAATTTGTTTTCAGATTTTGACCAGTAAATATTTTTTTGAGTTAATGGAGTAGTTTTTTTTATAACTAAAATTATTTGGAGGGATATTATTATTTTGATAAATTGAAAAGAAGTATTTCATATTGAATAAATTTAAAAAGATTTAGAAAAAAATTAAAGAAATTTGAGGGCATTTTTGTAAATAATAATAAAATTTGTAAACTAATTTATTTGAACAAATTTATTAGTACAAATGTAAAAATTAAAATTAAGTAAATAAAAAAAGTGTTTAAAAGAATTTGAGAGATATTCTTGTCTTTACACATACTAATCCCATGGTATTAAAACCCATATATTACTAATACCACCATATGTGAGTATTAGTAATACGCCCTATAATACCAAGTAGGGTGTATAACTAATACATGGTATTAGTAATACATTGGTCCAAAATCTTACCAAACATATTATTAATTGATACCACACTTAATACATGGACTATTTCTCCTAATACGGCCTACCAAATGACCCCTTAATGTCGTACTGTTCAGTCAAAGTAAGAGATTGACCATGTTTTCGTTTATTATCTTTTCCGCATTTATTTATAATATATGAATATTGTGCATGATTTCAAAATAGACAAGGGAGCTCAAGACTTTATTGTTTAGGATGCTCGTTGTGGCCAAGGCCTCGACTCGGGTCATGACATCTGACCTCTTTCTTCTTTGACTCGGGTCATGACATCTGACCTCTTTCTTCTTTCTCTTCTTTTCTCTTCTCTCTCTCTCGGTCTGCTCTGCCTACTCATCCACCAACACTTTCTAAATATTCGGCACCTCGACTGTGGGAATCACAGTCTCTACAATAGGCTCAACAACTATTGTGTTCTCGAATAACTCAGTGACCATCTTTTTTGTCTCTGCAGTCTCAGCTCTGACATCGGCAATATTAGGCGCCTGTCCACTACCAAACTACGCGTAATCCTCAATTCAAATGCATCTAGGCACTCTTGGATGCGTCTATCCTATGTCTCCAACTGCCGAGTCATCCAAAATTTTACTATACCCTCCATATGACTTACTTTCGTAGTCAATATTGCTAACTAGGTCACAACTTCTATCCAAGCAACCTGCGAAATCATCATAACCCTGGGTGGCATTCCCCATGGTCTAGGTTCCACCGACTGGACATGCAGTGGGGAATCGGAAGTAGTTGTTTCATCTGTAGCTGCAGTCTGTGCACCTGCCTCAGTAGTCGCAGCTGTAATAGGGGCATCTATCTGATCATCTTTTGGGAAAACTTCTTCCATTGCATCTACAGCTTGCCTGACAGATCGTTCCAAAGGGTTTGTCAGATCACAAATCAGCCCTATATCAAACATCCTCTGAGCCTCAATCGTCTCATCGATCCCGTGTATATCTAAAACTCCCACTACTAAATAGATCTGAGTAATCATACAGGGGCAGGCCAATAGTGCCTTTTGACCCCCAACAACCCTATCTCTTATCTATCGAGCTAGGAACTCACCAATATCGAATGCATAGTTGACCGTAAAACTGGATATCATAGTTACCCCGATCGGGCTTAATACCTCATCTTTGGTAGTTGGACACAGCCTGTGTCAGGCTAGTGTCCTCCAAGATTTACCCTCAATGTTGAGGGTACCCTTCTTGATTTGTTGTGAATCTATGAAGCCACCTTCCACCTAAGTAACATACAGTCCATTCTAAGTTATTCTCTCTGCCATCCACCTAAACATCATAAGTTTATCCCCTGTACCTGTTTTTCTATTTGTGATATTTCTCATCTCAGCTATTCTATAATCTATCTCCCTTATATTTATTGTGGCTTGATATTCTGGCCCATATGGAAATCTCCTCATGGTGCGGGGCGAGATATCCACTCTAACTCCTTGAATCATGAGAGAGGTAATAAGGTCACCTCCCTTCCACTACATAACTTGTGTATATTTCTGATGAAGTTCTACTTCATATGCAGCATAAAACTCATGAACAAGCACCTCACTATATTTACCTGGTGCTCTCATTATCTAGTCAAAACCATAGTTCCTAAAGTGCTCAGGAAACTCAGGTAACTCATCCATCTCTATAGTAGTCACCCGTCTCTCTGGATATAGCACTCTACTTATCTTACCTCCCCGAAGACAAGACAACGACAATTTAAATATCTCGTCCATGCTTGGGTTTCCCTATCATTCAATGATGGTCACCAGAGAAGTGGTTAATGCAATTAGGGGGTCCTTTCTGTCTATTGGGGTAGCATCTACCTTGGGCCTTTGAGATTTATATGAACTCACTTCTGTTGAACTATATCCAGCTTCATCACTATCCACAAATTGTGGTGTGTGCAGAAGAGATACTGTCGCATTCTTTCTCCTTGGTCTCTTTATTGGTTGTGTTTCTAACTCTTGGGGAATGACCCTCTTCCCCTTTGTCTTAGCATCTGCCTTTCCTTTCTGAACAACTTCCATTGATGTGGTTCTGTCATATTCTTCTCCACTGCTTTTCATCTAGCTTTCGGATAAGCTGGTTTTTTCACTTTCGACCACCTTTTGTTAGGTAACTTTCTTAGCATTTGGTTTAGAAAATGCGACATTCTTTATAGGCATTGTACCTAAAAATACACTATTATTAGTAACTAAACAAAGGAAAAATAGCAAAATTTAAAACTAAAGTTCAATGTGCTTTGTCATAGTTGGGTACGAGTAGTGGGTACCGGTCGTATCTACTAGGTATGACTCGCATACTATAGTAATATCCTAGAAAGAGCTTGACCTTTGTTAACTGGCCAGCTTACGACTCCTCCTTACCAGTTGTACTGAATGGGTACGACTCGTGACCAACAGTCGTAAGGTGGTCAAAAACATTTATTCCAGTTGAGTTCTTTTCCCAGGTGGGTAAAATTAATGTGTACGAGTCGTAAGGGTAGGATACGACTCATATGGTAGAGTCATATCCCATTCAGAACTTTGAATTTGTTAGATTTCCATGTTATCAGTGGTTATGAGTCTCATTACAATACCTGTACCGGTGGGTACGAGTTGTAAGAAGTCTCATATCCACTGCAACATAGAATTCCAACTTCAAAGTTTGACTCCGATAAAATTACCAAAGTACCCACTACTATATTCAGCTATTTCAAGCAATTTAAATGCAAAATCATATAAAAATTTCTTTACCAACCCTAGTCCTTCCCCAAGTTCCAATTTTCAACTAAAATTTTCTAAACTAGGGTACAATAAACTCAACGTTAGCCTAAATCAAGTAAAACCAAGATCGTAGTAGCAATAATTTCTCAGTTCAACCTGAAAGTATAGAGAATAGGTTGAAACCACTTACTTGGTGAGTGGGAAAATTAAGTTATTGTGTTTAATTTCATTTTTTTTCCCAAATATGAGTTTAAAGCTCAAAAATTGAAAGATTTGAAGTTTATAGTAGTTGATTCAAGTTGAAAACACTTTGATTTTATAGTTTAAAAGTTGGAATTTGGTTGAGAAATGGATTGGGTATGAATGATGCTATTAGGTACCCGATCGTTCCCTTTCTCTTTATTTGAATTAACCATTAGGCTGGGTGAACTCGAGATCTGACCTGGTAAGCTTGGGTACTAGTGGTGTATACGACTCGTGCCCAAGCTTACAGTTAATTTCTTTGACTCGTATGGTCCTGGGTTCTGTATTTGATACGATTCTCATTTATGAACCGTATCCAAAAGATACGACTCTACTGGGAAACGTATTCATTTCAAAAACTTAGGACTAATTTTGATTGTTCTCCCAGGACACTACAACACCTACTCATGAGTCGTACCGTATAGACATCACTCATAAAGAGTATGTATGATTCCTTTTTAACTTTTTCTGGATTTTGTCTGCTTTCTTTAGCCCTGCACATTGAACAAACATATTACCCTATTAATAAAATAAGTAAAAAAACATGGTTTGCCTCCCATGCATCACTTAGTCTAACGTTGCGGCACGATATGGCTAAGTTGGATACTCAGATTTCACCAACTATCCTCATGGGTTTCCTTCCATGCAACACTTGATTTAACGTTGCAGCATGGCGCAATTACCTTTATTACTCAGACTTCATCAAGGTCAATCAATATCAGCTAGTTCCTTTACCTCTCCAATATTTCTCATATAGTTCTTTACTCTATGTCTATTCGCATTGAATAGACTTGTGCCATCCTTATTTATTTCTAACGCACCATAGGGATACATTTTTTTCACTGAATGGACCATACCATCTTGAATTAAGCTTACTTGGAAACAAATGAAGCCTAGATATGTATAGTATCACTTGGTCGCCCTTTTTAAATACCCTTTTTTCAATCTTTCGGTCATTTTACAGCTTCATCTTTTCTTTTTAAGGTGCTGAACTTTCATATGCCCTTAGCTGAAATTCGTCCAACATATTTATGCCATTCAAACTAGATTTGGTTGCATCCTTCCACTCTAAATTCAGCTTCTTAAACACTCATAGTTCCTTATGCTCAAGCTCAATTGGTAAGTGGCAAGATTTTCCATACGCAAGCTGATAAGGTGAAGCGACTATGGGGGTTTTGTAAGCTGTACGGTAAGCCCATAATGCGTCATCTAACTTTTTGCCAGCAAGTCCTATTGGCATTTATAGTCTGCCAATATGGACTTAATTTCTCTATTGGACACTTCGACTTGTCACTAGTCTGTGGATGATAAGGTATTGCCACTTTATGATTCGCTCCATATTTTTCCAGCAGACTCTTGAATAGATGATTATAAAAATGTGACCCTCTGTCACTAATTATAGTGCGTGGCATACCAAATCGATAAAAGATATTCTTTCTCAAAAATGTTGTGACACTCATTGCTTCATTTTTAGGAAGCACAATTGCTTCCACCCACTTTGATAGATAATCAATAGCTACCAGTATGTAATTCATGAAAGTTCCCATGAAATCTATGCCCCACAAATCAAACACTTCCAATTCAAATATATGGGTCATAGGTAGTTCATGTCTTCTAGTAATTGTATCTTGTCGTTGACATTGATCACATGCAGAAGCATAGTCATAAGCATCTTTGTATTTGGTCAGCCAATAGTATCCACATTCCAGGATCTTATGAGCTTTGTGGGACCTTCCATAATGACCCCTAACTGGTGATAAATGACATGTTTCCAGTATGCTCATGATCTCCACTTCAGATATGCATCTCCAAATAATTCCATCTGCACAAATTTAAACAGATAAGGTTCATCCCAAAAAAAATGTCTTACCTCATGCATGAACTTCTTTTTTTGCTGATATGAAAGATCTTTTGGGAATAGATCACTTGCTAAGTAATTTGCATAGTCTGAAATCCATGGAATTACATCTTGGAAAGCTGCTAATATTTGTTCATCTTGAAAGTTTTCATCAATCTCCACAACCTTAGCAACCTTCTGGATAAATTCCTCCTCTAGTCTAGACAAGTGATATGCAACTTGATTTTCTGTGCCTTTCCTATCCTTTACCTCAAAATCAAATTCTTGCAACAGTAGCACCCAACGGATCAACCTCAACTTTGCATATTTCTTAGACATTAAGTACCGCAATGTTGCATGGTCCATGTGAACTATCACCTTTGTCCCAATCAAGTAAGATCTAAACTTTTCAAAAGAAAAAACCACTGCCAATAACTCTTTCTCCGTCACGGGATAGTTCTTTTTAGCAAGATCTAGTTCTTTACTAGCATAGTAGATGGAATGAAGGATCTTTTCTTTACGTTGCCCTAGTATAACCCCTAAGGCCAAACCACTTGCATCACATATAATCTCAAAATGTGAGGACCAATCAGGAGACACAATGATTGGAGCAAACACCAACTTCTCTTTTAATCTTTCAAAATCCTTCTTTCATGCATCATCAAAATCAAATTTTACCTCCTTCTCAAGAGGTTTTCAAAGTGGACTAGCAATCTTTGAGAAGTCCTTGATAAATCACCGATAAAAACCAGTATGCCCTAGAAAACTCTAAATTCCTTTTACAAAAATTGGATAAGGTAGTTTTTCAATCAATTCAACCTTTGCTCAGTCAACTTCTATGCCACTCTTTGAAATTTTGTGCCCAAGCATAATTTCTTATTTGACCATAAAATGGCACTTTTCCCAATTAAGCACTAAGTTGCATTCCCCACACCTTTTCAGGGACTTTTCCAAGTGAGTAAGGCATCATCAAAAGAATCACCAACAACCATCTTCCATAAAAACTTCAATGGTGTCTTCGACCATATTAACGCATATCCCAAATGGCATTTATTTGAATGCAAAGGTCCCATAAGGACATGTAAAATTAGTATTCTCTTGATCCTCATGCACAATAGTGATCTTATTATATCCTGATTATCCGACAAAAAAACAATACCATCCTCTGTCTGCTAACCAGACCAGCATCTGATCCATGATGGCATACGAAAATGGTCCTTCTAAGTCTATGCATTCAACTTTCTATAATCCATCCAAACTCTTCATCCCGTGACTGTCCTCATAGGCACTAGCTCATTCTTTCTGTTAGGCACCATAGTTATTCCGCCCTTCTTTGGTATGCATTGCATTGGACTAACCCACTTACTACTAGCAATGGGAAATACTAAACCAGCATCCAACCACTTGATGATCTCTTTCTTCACCACCTCCTGCATAGATGAATTGAGTCAACGCTGATGTTTAATAGATGGAACACAATCTGGCTCAAGCTGAATTTATGAGTTCACAAACCAAACGAAATACCCATGATATCTACAATGGATCATCCAATGGCTCATACTCCTTAATACCTTAAAAGTTGAAATTCCTAATCACAGTCTAAAGAGCTTCGACACCTATCCTCTATTCCACAGGAACAATTGTATCAGAACCATCATCCCATAAAGTAACTGCATTAACATCATGGAATAAATTTGTCTCTTTATCATATACTTCAATCACAGATACCGCTCTCAATTTATTAGGTTGCTTCATAGATTTGCATACGTTGAATGTCACCTATTCATCATTGAGCCACAACATCAAATATCCCCTTTACAGATCAATTAGTGCCCTACCTGTAGCTAAAAATGGTCTTCCCAAGATAATGGGGACTTGAAAGTACACTTCACAGTCTAATATAACAAAATCATCCAGAAATATAAAAGAAGATACTTTTACCAAAACATCATAAAGGATGCCAACAGGCTTCTTTACTGTTATATCTGTCATTACTAGTCTCATGGTGGTTGGTTTGAGAGCTCCCAACCCCAACTGCTTGAATACAACAAAAGAAATGAGGTTGATGCTAGCCCCTAAATCACATAATGCTCGAGTGAAGTTGAAAGACCCAACAGTGAAGGTATTGTGAAAGCGCGAGGGTCTTCCTTCTTCTCTACCAAATATCTAGTGACTACAGCAGTGCAAAGATGAATATTGTCAACAAGCTTATAACTGACTGACCTCTTCTTAGTGATGAAATCTTTCATGAATTTTGTGTATACTGGCATCTCCTCCAGTGCCTCTACAAGCGATATGTTGATAGTTAACTCTTTTGTAGCTCTCGAAAATACACCCTTCAGATTTAGCAATTGGATTATATCACTATTGATATCAAACTTCACATTAGGGGCTAAAGGAGGAGGAATAATGGCTCCAGACTCCGTAGGCTCAACATAACCTAGATCTTCATCGTCTTTCTTATATGGATCTAAATATTGATATGTTGGAATAACAGGAGCCCTACCTCTTTGAAATAGTCAATCAATAACCTGTCTCAATCATACCAATCCTTGTTGAGCTGCTGCCACCTTTTCAGCAAGTTTGGCTTTTTTTGCTTCTCTACGTTCTTGCTCCAATAATTGTTGTGTTTGTATGTCTGTAATATTCCATGGATCTAATGGAGCACACAGGAGTTCCTCGTTTGGGTCCACAGGTGGGGGATCTTTCACCCCATCACAAACTTGTTCTAACATCTTTCTAGGTATTTAAAAGGATTCTTTCTGGCTCAGGATTAAAAGGGAGTAAGGGATTGACTCTACTCCTAGTACTTGGCATACACCGGCATATGCTAAATCAAAATAGAAAACTAAAAACCCGTGAACTTAACCAATTCAATTTATTACTCAAACCGTCTCCCCCGTCAACGGTGCCAAAATTTGATATTGCCCAAGACTACACCTCTACTAGAAGTATAATGCGGTCGATTGCAAATATAGTAATCCAACAAGGTTTCGGTCGATCCCACAAGGAAAACATGAATAGTTTTTTGCCTTGATGTAATTCACAAACAGTACAGGAAAGTAAATGGGGGGATTTTGTTATCAATTGCAAATAGTAAGAAATTCTTGAGTGTTGTTGAGTTGAATCAATATGAGATGAACTCTAGGTATGTGTTCCCCCTGGCTTCTCAACTACTTAAATTTCTTAAGCTCAACCTAATTATTTTATTTTCCTACATGCAAAGCCTACAAGATTGGTATTATCCCCCTCTTAGAAGATAAATTTCACCCTTTATGACTAGTTTATCATCTTAAGGTGTCGCTTTGTTGCCCCTTGCTATGGCCTTTGGTATACTTGGTTATCGTATCACTATTTTAATCTTATTTTCCTAATCGCAAGCTTCTTGGTTATTGAATGGATGTGAATATAGGCAATCTCAACATTTTGTAGCTACTTGAGGATAATTATTGTAATGAAGAATTAAGATACATGCAAAAACCCTATACCAATTGAATCTCACACTTCCTCTATGTATCTATTCCTCCAGGGTTCCCATACCCTAGCTAAGGAAATTAGTTGCTCATGTTTGTGAAACAAACCATAGTTATAAATGAAGAACACATAAAATTAATTGCACAAGAATAAAATAAATAAACGCTAAAGTCTTTAAGTGAATAAAACCCTAAAATCTCTGGAACAATAATGAGTGTATGTAATAATAAGTAAAAGTGCGTAAAAGAATGCAACAATGAGCAACCTAATAAAAGATAAACCCTAGGGTATTTATAGTATCTCAAAATAACGAAAAAAACTATTAAAAATGGAAAAGGTAAAGTTAAGTCGGCAGTCGGTACGACTAAGTTTTCACTTGTATCCTCAACTTATGAGTCGTACCCTACCTTATGGTAATTGTTCCAGTGTCTAATCTTCCCATGGATTCAATTCTCTTTTCATCTTACAACTTTGGATTATGAGTTATAACTACAAATATGACTCATGTCCTTCAATCGTATCGACCTGGGACTTCAGTCTTTTCCGGACATGAACACTTGTTTGTATACGATATCCATATACGAGTCGTACTCATACTTCCAACTCGTATCCTTCTGATACTTCAATTCTTGGACAGTATCTTGGATTCTTTTATGCTCACGGCTTCAGCATACGACTTGTATCTTAGATTACAGTTGGGATACTTAAGTCGTATCTTTCTTATACTGGGTTTCTCTATTTGGCTTTTGGTTATGTTGCTTATACGATTCAGCATACGAGTCATATCGCATGGTTACAACTTAAGGTCTGACTTATATACTGATTGGAGTTGGTCTTTTTTAGGTCTTTTTCTCCTCTTTTCATTCAAACAATGTTATAAACCTGTTTTACCTGTAAATCACACCAAAGTGCTTCATATCTAACAAAACAACCTAAATTCATCCATAAATTTACAGTTTTAAGAATTAAAAGTGTCGTGTTTCCATGCCACATCACCATTCTATAAGGAAGAATAGAAAATGAACGTGTGTCTGAAACCAAATCAATCATAAACTCAATCTCCCTATCTAGAGGAACACCAGGAAGGTCATCAGGAAAGACCTCAGGAAACTCATTCACCACCAAAAAGGAATACAAAGAAGGATCCTCCGAGTTTGAATATTTAACCCGGACTAGATGATAGAGACACCCTTTGGAGAATAATCTCCGAGCTCTAAGAAACAATATAAACTTCCTTTAGGATCTAGGGAAACACCTTCTCCCTCAAAAACCGGTTCACCAAGGAACTTAAAGACAACCCTATGATCTAACAATCTAAGGACGCGTATCACGAGTGCAACCAATCCATCCCCATAATGACATCAAAATCTACCATATCTAACTTATACAAATCCACCAATGTCTCCTTACTACCAAAAAATACCACACACACCCTATAGACTCTTTTAGCAATAACAGAGTCACCTACCTAGGTAGAAATAAAAAAAGGATCTAAAATAACCTCGGGATCAAAATCAAAATATACAGCCACAAAGG
Source organism: Capsicum pubescens (assembly GCA_030864215.1). NCBI lineage: Eukaryota > Viridiplantae > Streptophyta > Magnoliopsida > Solanales > Solanaceae > Capsicum > Capsicum pubescens. The sequence continues at coordinate 276,761,444 of CM061543.1, read as the reverse complement.
GGGTCACATAAGAGAGTGAAGATCCTAGATCAAGTAACTAATACATGTCATGAGAAAAGGGTTATAAAATACCAGTCACAACATCAGGCGATTCCCCATACTCCTGTCTGGACGCAAGAGCATATAACTGATTCTAGCCAATGTCGGTATTAGAAGCAGAAATAGATACAGAAACAGTACCCCTAGGTGCAGGAGCAGATGAAGAGGCAACCAAAACCTTGTTCGCCCACAAATCAACCTTACCAACTGGGAAATTTCTAAGCATTTAGCCTAGCTGACCATATTTAAAACATATGTCCCTCCCCTTATTACAGAAACCCCAATGACGGCGACTATAAAACCTACAAGGAATACATGTTAAAGCCAACAGGGCCCTACTAGCCTGAGATTAGGCATCTTGTTCCCTAAAATTATCACCACCCTACTGACGCTTCTCACTTGAAGGCTTCAGGTAGGGAGAACTAGCCATGGAGAAAGAACCAAAAATCCCCCACTTATTCTTTAGTCACTTACCCCTATCTCTACCTCTTTTCTATTATTATCCATTACCCCGATTAGAAAAACTAAACTTATTTTCCTGCCTTTCCCTATCTCAGCCTACTTTCTCTTTTACTTCTTTACCTATTGTATATGAAAAACCAACCTAGAAATATCCATGTTCTTGATCAGCAATGCAGTAAGAAAAAAGCTTGAGTGAGTAAGTGATGATATCCCAAGAGTGATATATGTCATGGGGCCTTAATGGGTTAAGTGAGGAAATATACAGATTACCCTTTTCCCCTCCCCCTTAAACTATATAAAATTCCAACAGGATGGTATGACCACCACACTCTAACTATACCCTAGGGTATGAGTAGTACCCTAGACTCGTACCCTAGACCTTCCTTTGGACCCCAACATTATCCAACATATGACCATCCAAGTCAAAACATACCCAACCATATGATTAGTACCATGAAATAATACCCTAGCTAGAATAGGATCACCTAGACTAAACTTTAAAGCAGCATATGATTGACACCTTACCACTAGTACCCTAATATATGACTGGACTGATTCAATCATACCCTGAACAGAAACTAATCCAACCCATCAACCCATACAAGTTAACATATGACCAAGACTATACCAATCATACCCCATCATACGACTAGTATCCCCATTCATAAGATGTCTAGAAACTAAAACTCAAGAAAATTTTCTAAGAGTTAAACCCAGGATGTTTCAGGATATGATTAGACCATACGAGTTGTATAGTCTGGTAATGAGGGGGATTATAGAGTCATATGGTGGAAAGTGTATGGGTGTCCAACTCACTATCTTGGTGACAACTCAAGGGATGATTCATATATTGTGGTCATGAGTCAAGGGGTCGACTCGTAACCACCTACGATTTATTTATTTCTTTAAGTTGAGGGAATTTAGGACATTTCCCACTGTAACTCCCTTTGATACCTCAACTTAAAACACCTTTGAGACTTTATTAATAAATTATTCCCAATCAAATACTGCCAAATTATCTCTCAAACTCTCCATTCAAGCAATGGCTAAGGTTAAGGCCTTCAAGGATATTTTCTCTCCATACTTTTTGTTTTCTAAGGCATGTTACTCCTCTCTCATTGTTATTTTACTAAAAGCATGTTTTTAATGTATGTTTTTCATGGTGTTGTTATAGTTTTGCAATAAAGGTTTTTTTTATATTCATGGTTGAATAATGTTTCTCGTGGTTTAATTATGGTTTTTCCTTATTTTAGTATGATTTTTAATATTGTGGGATGTATAGTAATAGTAAATGGATTTTGGGAAATGATGGAATCCTCAAATTACTTGGTCATGGTCTTGAAACTTATGTACCCTCAACTGGTTTGTGAAATTGCTTAGGAATATCATTTTATCACATAGTTTGACTATTCTTGGAATCCTTGCATTGTATAAATGGTAATAGAACTTGAATTGGTTTGGATTAATTTCAAATGGTTTTGGAAAGGCCTTGGTTGCCATCGTATTGGTTTAATGGGATATGGTGGAGTCTAATTTTGGTTTATTGGTTTTACAAAGCATAAGGAACTAGAATTGCAAGATCTAAATCTGATATAATAATACCAACAGTTAATGCCTAATTAAAATACTCCTTAGTAAATGGTTTTGATATGGGCTTAAAGGGGTGTCTAGCAAAGTCGTGAAAGGTGGAGCTTTCGGGGGGACCGATATTGAAAACTTATGTTTTTCGATGTGAGGTTTGGTCATGGTGACCGTGTGCATAATGTCACACTTTATAATTTAGGGGATGTACTAGTCATCCCTGGTTTTCTCTGGTACATATGGCTAACACGTACTGGGGCCCTTTTAGCAGGGTGAGCTGATCCCATATAGCCCATGGGTGCCTTTAGGATGGCAGAGCTACACAGCCTAGGTAAAGGTTTTCAATGCATGCTAAACCTTGTTCCCTATCTCTAAATGATATATATGTATATATGTGATTGTATATGGTTATCTGAATTAGTTTTGAATAATGGCTTTATTTTATCTTTATCCCTAAGTACAATCCAGAGTTCACTCCGCTAATCGTCTGCGAGCACTGTATACCATATGATGTAGAAACCATCCATACAGCCATTCCTCCTGCTCAGTGACTTGGTTTCAGGAAAAGCTTTGAGTCAGATCAAAGTGGTGAGCTTTCATACTTCAAAAGACTTCATTTCATGCTATGGATTTCTTTACATTATTATTATTTCTTTTATTTTGGTTTTGTCTATGGTTGGGGGCATGTTCTGATCAGAGGTTCTTTGATTCCAGTTAGAGGCTTTGCCAGACTAATATAGACATCAGCGATGTCAATATTAGTGTTAGCATTGGTATTGGTATTAAAATTAGGATTGGTATTGGTTTTACACGTGGTTGTGGTTGTTTGGTCATGGTTATAGACTTAACTTATTTTCTTTAATTTTATACTATCTTATTTTGGTATATGTTTGGAATTCATCCAACATGGGGTGCAGGGAGGTTAACGATTGGGTATTCGGGGTGGTATCCGGTCCTGGCTAGACTTGAAATACTCGAAATTACTAGGACTTGGTTCAGGTTATGTCACTAGTAGAGGAGGATGTCTGATCTCAGGAAGACTACTGAATCATACTCTTATAGACTATGGTCTTGAAGACATGCCTTATGAGAAACTAATAGAGAACTATGTGGTGAATTTGTTTAATTTTGTTATGAATCTCTGTATTCTCTACCATGTTTCTTACTTTATTTTCCACATCAAAATAGTTGTTGATCAAGACCTATTAATCTATTTTGGGTCTTATCTTCATCATAACAAACTGTTCAAGGGATTTTCAAAGTCAAAGCAGTTATTAGTTTTTTTTCATGTTTAGATTTAGTATCATATGTCAACCAATCACAATTTTGATAAATTAATCTTAAGGCCTGGGAAGTGTCATTAGATTTGTACTCTTATGGGTATTAAATATTTGGAAAGATTAGAACCATTCAGAAGCCTTATGGAAGGGCAAGGCCTTTGCAAATTAGCTTGTATTTGGCTTATTTGGTTGAGGTAGGTTACGTTTTAATTAGAGATTAGAATTTATTTAATTTTATGTATGCTCCTAAATTGGGTGCTTGTTGATGGGTATTCAGACACACTTAAATTTGATGATATTTGAATTTTTGAGACATGAATAAATAATTATTAAAAATTTACTTGATCGAATTGTCTTAGAATTGTCTTATGACTTTAAGTGTACTTATAAACTTAGCACATTGTATTGTATCTTGAGAGGTAGTGTGAATTTGATAAAACATACCTATTACTTGTTTATGGAGTATCGAATACCATGCCGGTAAGAATATGATATTGATATTACTTATTTATGGAGAATTGGGTGCCACGTCGGTATGTATATGATATTGATATTACTTGTTTAAGGAGGATCAGGTACCATGACGGTATGAATATAATATTGATATTACTTATTTATGGAGGATCCGGTACCACGCCGGTACGAATATTATATTGATATTACTTGTTTATGGAGGACTGGGTACCACGCCAGTATGGTACATGAACATAGATTATTCCCTGTAAGTCATGACTAGTTGGGAAAAAATAAGTCCCTTAGCATGTGTACATATTTATGTTGAATTTGAGAAGTTGTATGAGTTATTAACAAGATAACGAGCTAATAGTGTTCTAATTGCGAGGTTTAGAAGGATGTGATTGTTACTTATGATGTTGTTGTTGACTCTATAGTTGATACTCTTGATGGTTATGTGGCTTATTTGTAAGAACTATTTGACCTGTTATTGATGTGTTGTTGATTCATGGAAAACTTGTTATGTGACGATGCTTGTCTACTTGTTATTTGATTTATGTTGTGTACATTCTATTAAATTGAGTTGGCCTATGATACCTACCAGTATATAGTGGTTTGTACTGATACTACCTTGTAATCTTTTTTTGTTGAGTATAAAAAGTGTTTTAGAGGATCATACATGACCTCACCTATAGAGTTTGATAGCAGATCTTGATCCAAGGGTGAGCATTTTATGTCCAGGTTACCATGAGTCATCCTATTTGTTCTTATCCTTCTTTTGGGGTTTGATTCTTGTGAGGTGATATCGTGGAGTAATGATCTATTGAGAGACTCATTGGAGAAGGTTAGGTTCATCCAGGAGTAACTTATAGCAACTCAAAGCAGGCAGAAAGAGTATGTGGATCGTAAAGTAAGAGATATGCACATTATGGAGGGTGAGCAAGTGTTTCTCAAAGTATCACCCATTAAATGTGTCATGCATTTTGGGAAGAGAGGTAAGCTTAGTCATAGATATATTGGGCTGTTTGAGATTCTTCAACATGTGGATCCGGTAGCCTACAGATTGGCATTACCTTCGAGCTTGTCGGGAGTTTATTCTGTGTTTTATATATCTATGTTAAATAAGTTTCATGGTGGTGGTAACTACATAATTCATTGTGATTCGGTCTTGTTAGATGGAAATCTCTCTTATGAAGAGGAACCTATTGCTATTCTCAATAGAGATGTTCGTAAGTTGAGAACTAAGGAAACTACGTCTGTAAAGGTCTAGTGGAAGAATCGTCCTATTGAGGAGGCCACTTGGGAGACCGAAGAAGACATGCATAGCAAGTATCCGCATCTTTTTGTTGATTCAGGTAATTTCTTATTTTCCCTTCTTGTATCTTGTTTTCCCTTTAGGGATAAATGGTTGTTTAATTGGTATCTGATGTAACGACCCTCTGAGTCATTTTTGAAATTTTTGCATCTCCTATTTTTTAGCTCTTCTCTTAGTTTATGTATGTGATTTATGACTCACGGGGATGGGTAGTATCAATTTTTGAGATGTACGAAAGTGATTTAAGTCATTTGTTGGGTTATTGAGTTGAGAAAGTTAAGCTTGATCACGTTCAACTTTGGATTAAGATGTCCTCGATTTAGTATTTTAATATTTTCAATAGGTTTGGAATATACTTTTTGGTTAAAATATATATTTGATTTATTTTTATGGGATTTTGGATAAATTTCGAAGATTTACTAAAGTATTGGGTATTTTAGATTACTAGTTTAATTAGTGGGTTAATGGGTAGAAACCAAAACTGTTTCCTATATCACTTAACCCACGTCTAATTTAATTAAAAGTAATGTTAACTCCTCTGTATAACAACAACAACTGAAATACAAGAGAATTCTTTGAGAAGCTTGGACTGTGCAGCTTGAGGAAAAATTTCAGGTGAGATCTCTAATTTTAATGGCTGCTAGAATTCATAATAATTTTCTCAAGGTCGGTTGTATAATATTAGTGGTTCTTTTGCTCATATTGACCTAAGGAACAAGGATATGATGAAGAAATTACGGCCTAATGATTGGGCATTATGCCAAGATGATAATTTCTCGTCATTAGGTCATAATGGTATGGAGTAAATGGAATCCTACGGTGAGATATAGTAGTACGTAACCTGTATACTAGGAATTCATTGTCATAACATCTTAACATTCATAATGTTAGTTATTTTTATATTAGAATAGACGTTTTACTTGAACGTTAGTCTTATTTTTTTTGGAAATTCCAGGAAAATCCACAGCCGCTACACCCTTTGGATGTGCGCACTGGGTAACCCCCCCCCCCCTGTGCACATCCTACAAGTAACATTAGGGGGTTTTAACCGCACTAGGCAAGCCCGGTGCGATAGGCTCGACTCAAAGGCCCTACCTGGGAATCGATCCCAGGTAGTTGTGGTGGGTTTTCAACCCCCGACCAGTGAGCCACACCACAAGGGTGCACTTGAACATTAGTCTTAATAAAGATAAAATCTAATTATAAGTTAATGATGACAAATGATAGGGTGGCTTGTCATTGGTTAATCCAAGATTGTATATATACTAAATAATGGAAAGTTATACTTATAAAGTACTGCAGTTATTGGGTTTGTTTCACGTGTAGCTTTAGTTTATCATAGGCTAACTCAATTTAATAGCATGTACACAACATAAATCAAATAAAAAGTAAACAAGCATCGTCAGATAGCAATCATACAATGAATCAACGATACATCAATAACATGTGAAACGGTTCTTACAAACAAGCCACATAACCATACAGAGTATCAACCATATTGTAAACATTCATAGAGTCAACAACAATATCAGAAGTAACAACCACATCCTTCTAAACCTCGTAATTGGAATGCCATTAGCTCATTATCTGCTTAATAACTCATACAACCTCTCAAATTCAACACAAATATGTACACACATGCTAAGGGACTTATTTTTGTCCAACGAGTCATGACTTGCAGGGAACAATCTATGTTCATGCACCGTACTGGCGTGGTACCTGATCCTCCATAAACAAGTAATATCAATATCATATTCGTACCGACGTGGTACCCTATCTTCCATAAATAGGTAATATTAATATCATATTCATACCGACATGGTATATCAATATCATATTCGTACCGGAGTGGCACCCTATCCTCCATAAACAAGTAATATCAATATCATATTCTTACCAACGTGGTACCCGATCCTCCATAAACAAGTAATATCAATATCATATTCGTAACGGCGTTACCCAATCCTCCATAAACAAGTAATATCAATATCATATTTGTACTGGTGTGGTAACCTGATCCTTTATAAATAAGTAATAGGTATGTTTTATTAAATTCACACTACCTCTCAGGATACAATGTGATGTACTAAGTTTACAAGTACACTTAAATTCATAAGACAATTCCATCAAGTAAATTTTTAATAATTATTTATACATGTCTCAACAATTCAAATATCATCAAATTCAAGTGTTTCCGAATACCAATCAACAAGCATCCAATTTAGGAGCATACACACAATTAAATTGAGTCTAAACTTCAATTAAATCGTAACCTACTTCAACCAAAGAATCCAAATACAAGAAAATTTACAAAGGTTTTGTCTTTCTATAAAGATTTTGAATGGTTCAAATTTGTCCAAATATATAATCCTCATAAGAGTACGAATCCAATGATACTCAACTTAAAAATTCTTACGTTGAAAATCCCAATCCTAAAACCTAATTTATCAAAACACACATCACTACCAGCTATACATATACCCTTATGAGGCTTACCACACTTTTCACAAAGTGGATGAATAAAAACCCTGCTCTCACTACCCTTGGCCTTGGAGCCTGTTGCCCTATCTCTGTGGTCATTTCTGAACTTTGGTACTGGTGTACTAGCTGAAGTTGGAACTGGGGATGAAAACTTCTATCTATGCTAAGAACGGTTACCACTCTGCGACCCTGGCTAAGAAAAACTATAACTACCAGTTGTGGCCCTCTTATTTTCCCTCTCCTTCTTCTTAAGTTTCTTCCCCTCAATCTGTTGAGCATGGACCATAATCCTAGATATGTCCATCTCCTTAATCAACATCACAGTCCTGCACTCCTTAACCACTCTACTTGATATCCCAGACACAATCTTATTCATTCTAGATCTACTGTCTGCTACTACATGAGAAGCGTATCTGGCTAACTGAGTGAACTTAAAGGAGTATTTTTTTTCGCTCATGCTACCTTGTCTGAGGTTGATGAATTCAGACACTTTGGTTTCTTTCTACTCTAGGGAAAAATCTAACTAAGAAAGTCATAGAAAACTCTTCCCATTCTATGGGCTCTATATATGCACCCTTGTCTACCTTCCACTACTTAAACCATGTATGGGCTACATCTTATAGCTGATAGGCGGCTAACTCTACACTCTCACTGGAAGTCACCCCCATGATATATGTGACTTTCTGAACCTGGTCGAGGAACTTATGTGGATCCTCTTCAAACTTAGAATTGGAGAATAGGGAAGGATTCATTCGGGTGAAGTCTTGAATCCTAGATGCAGTAGAATTGGCCATTGGGTTGGCCGGAATAGTAGTTGGCTAGTTATTCTGAGCTGTGACTGAATTGGCTAGAGTAGTGAATGCAGTTCTGAATTTTATATGAGAGACGTGCTTATCCAGAGGATCTACCTAGACGGGGTGAGGTGCTGACTGATTCCATGTTCCTTTTTCATTAGCCATTTTGGGAGGCATGTTCTATAAACGAAAGAGAAGAAGGGATTAAATTAAGAGTTTGACTAGAACTCATGCTCACTCGCATGACATGAATACTGAAAGAAGGGAAACTATTCCTAAAATATCTCATAGCCTCCTGCACATTAGTGTGGTGCACAACACACCCAAGTACAAAACTCTACTAGATGCAGCTTTTCAGACTTCCTAGGATGTTGTTGAACCTTAAGATCTGATATCAATTTTGTAATGCCTCAAATCTGGTACCCAGAATGCTAGACAGTGCTCATAATCCAAAAAGCTCATAATCCAAAAAGAACACAAGCTAACCCATGACTGATACCTATAACTGAGCGCTGAATAATAATGGTAATACCATAAATGCGGAAACATGAACTGAAAGTCCATAAGGTTCAATACTGATACATAACTGAAAATATGATATAAAAATACCAAAACAACTTAAATAACTATCTGAACATGTTGTAGTTTGAAAGCCTCTAAAATAGAACTATCTGAATAAGGAGTTGATGGGACAATCCTCCAACAAACCCCATCTGCTAAAATAAACTAAGTATTGAAAGAATTAAATAATCAAATAATAACATACTTGAATGATGAGGACTCACTTCTAACTCTAACTATTGAAACTGGAATGATATTGATACTCTGGAGCGCGTGCTTCTGAACCTATGGTAGAAAACACCATAGCGTAAATATGTTAGTACGATTGAATATACTGGTATGTAAGTGAGGTAGGCTGAATGCAATGGTTCATATGCATGAACAATACTAACTGACTGAATAACATGAATGTGAGAAGACATGCATGAATACGTAACTATATCAGAGATCGTGATAATACTGACTCATGAATTCTGATAACGTGGATTTACTGATATCTGGGTACTAACAATGGGATACTGAAAGACTAAGTCTATTGAGTACTGAGGAACTAATGTCATATTACTGATAAAGGAATGACTATTTCTGACAGTTCTGATTATGAAGAACTGGTTTGATTGACTGTATCTGACAGTCCTGAAATCTGAATATTGGTAACATGAATTTTGTATAATTAATATACTATTAACTGGGTGACTTTTTCTGACAGTCCTGATTCTGATGGAACTAACTGAGTTCAATACTGAGTTGAGCGACTATATCTGACAGTCCTAAAACTGTAGAACTTAACTAAGTTTTATTACTAAGACTGGATCCAAAACTGAGACTGTGGGAGGTAATCATCTAATCGACATGCCCCGAAACTGAACTGATGGGGTCCAACCTGTAACCCTAGCTGGAAGGGTGTCAGTATCGTTCCACGGGTAAAGACAAGCTGTGAGTAAACCCTCTCTGACAGGGAGCTCTTCCGTCAACCCCTTATAGTAGGAAAAACTAAAATGAGGTGTATAATCCCTAAACTCGTAGGGTACATCTCAACCTCCATTGGCTAAGTAGTTCTGGAATGCGAGGATTGCTTCTAAGGATCACACCCTCTACTGGCTAACAGGTGAGTCCCCATCCTTGAGTTCACTCGGTGTTGAATCCTACTCCCAACTGAAGAGACACTGAACTGATTTAAACTTAACTAAACTATTACTAATAGTATCTTTTAGATGATTTGAACAAAGTTCACTAAATTTTGTTGACTGATGGAATACTACTGTGATCGGATAACTGACTAAGATTGCTGAGTTTTCCTGAGTCAAGTAACTGTCTGAATTCTAATAATCGTGGCTGAATGGGAGTATCGTGAAAACTCACACCGGCTCTAGGTACATAGCAAAATTGTCGGGTACAAGTACATCCAGGACTCGATAGCATGAAACTGACAAGACTTGACACTTCATGAACACATAACCAATATTAACAATTCATAATACAATATGTTGGGGATTAATAAAACACATGGTTGTCATAGTGTTGTACATGGATGGAATTGCATATATACATGTCATACTTTCATCAACATAATCTCATGAACATTCTATCAAATACTCATAATGCACACAATATCATAGAAGTCAGTCTTGGTCATAAGGGTAAAGCATGCATTTATTATTTGAGTCGCAATTGAGCTATAATACCCAATTTCTATCCTCCTAGCCATTTTGTAAAACACCCTACATGCACAACTTAGGGTATAGGTGAAATCATCAAATTACACATCATAAACAACTCAATTCATGGATTTCATCTTGTATGCTAACGTAGTTTCATGAAAACACATAAAGATTCCAACTTTGGATCCATGCAAGAGTTCAGTATTCCTACTTGGAAGTGGGAAGAAGTGAACATAGATGTTGTGATGGGTTTACCTCATACTCGTTGTCAGCATGATTCAGTTTGAGTCATTTTAGATAGAATGACCAAATCAGCTCTTTTCTTTCCAGTCCATACCTCTTATTCAGCCGAGGATTATGCCAGACTCTATATCAGGGAGTTGGTCAGATTACACGGTGTTCCATTGTCTATTATTTTAGATAGAGGTACGTAGTTCACCTCTCACTTCTAGAAAGTATTCCAAAAGGTTCGTTGTACCCAAGTTCACCTCAGTACAGCCTTTTATCCTAAGACATATGGTTAAGAAGAAAGGACCAGTCAGACCTTGGAAGATATGGTAAGGGCATGTGCAATTAATTTCAAGGGGAGTTGGGATGACCACTTGCCTTTGATTGAGTTTGCATACAACAACAGTTATTATTCCAGTATTCGTATGGCTCTATTTAAAGCTCTCTATGATAGGATATGTAAATCTCCAATCTGTTGGTTCAAAGTTAGTGAGGCCTCAGCTATAGGGCCTGACTTAGTATTCGATGCCTTAGAAAAAGTCCAATTGATTAGAGAAAGACTCTGGGCTGCTCGGAGCCGACAAAAGTCTTATGCAGATATGCGCAGAAAGGATCTCGAGTTTGAGATTGGTGATTATGTGTACTTGAAAATCTCTCCCATGAGGGGAGTGAAGCGATTCGGCAAGAAGGGAAAGCTTAGTCCCCGATATGTCGGTCCCTTCAAAATTCTCAATCATTTCGGCAAGGTATCTTATGAGCTTGAATTTCCTTCAGATCTAGCCTTAATTCATCCAGTGTTCCATGTCTCCTTGCTAAAGAAGTTCATAGGTGACACATCAGTTGTAGTCCCTATAGAGGGAATTGATGTTTAGAACAACCTCTCTTATGAAGATATTCCAGTCAAAATTCTTAACTACCAGACTCGTAGACTGAGGAACAAAGTAGTCCCTCTAGTCAAAGTTCTTTGGAGGAATTATTCCATTAAGGGAGCTACTTGGGAAGAATAAGTAGACATATAGACCAAGTATCCTCACCTCTTCTTCACAAACTCAAACTGAGCCCAAGGTAATAGCTTTTCTTAAGCTTATTCAGTTTCATGTTCAGATTTTAGTTATAAACTTGGTATCAAATACCATTGCATATCCATTCATATGTTCATCTATCATGTCAGTCATGTATTCATGCATCAGATATGCATTCTCATCATGAGAAACTTAGCTTCTCAATAATTTCAGTCATGCATTCATGAAGACTATCTGTCACATATCCATACATCAGACATGCATATTCAGTATGATATTTTAGTATATCAGAAGTTCCAGTCATACAGACATGTTCAATGTTCACGTCCCTTAAGTAAGATCAGTCTATCAGCTTTCTCAGTCTAGTCAGTCCCATTTGAGGATAAATATTCCTAAAGGGGAGATATTGTAATACCCTGAACTTTTTTAAGTCAAATCTAGTCTCCAGAAGAGTTAGTAATGACTTCCTAAATGATTAATGATTAAATCATATAGAATTTCCCCAATTTCAACTTTTTATCATATGGGAAATTGAATTAGCTTTCCAACAATATAATTTCATCCAAATCCGGTATCAGAGTAAAAGGTTATGGCTGTTTTACAAAAACACTATCGGAATTATCCTGTAACGCCCCAAAAATGGGTCCCGAGACGTCACACGGGTCTTAGGGTCACAAGTGACCCCAAGCAAACCCTTCTACTGGCATAACTCATAAGCAACTAAATAAAATGCATAAATCTGTACAAAATTTGCGGGAGATAACTCTTTTTTGAATCTGATCAATACAAAACTGAATTTACATGATTACAACTCTACTTTTACAAAAAAAATTGAAATTGAATACATTAACTCTACTGATTGTCTATGAAACCTCAACTAATACTAACTATAGATAGTTAGTATGCGACCCCAGCTACCACTAATCAGTACATAGGAATAAGAAAGTAAAGGACATAAATAAATCTAACTAAAGTCCTCGAGGAAGGAGGACTCATCATCTTGCTAGATGGAATCTGCAACTGTCTGAGTCTAAATGTGCATACTAGAACTTGTACCTACATTATGAGACAATGTAGCACATAGAAATATATGTGGATCAGTACTTTGACGATGTACTGAGTATATGGGGGTGAATGCATAAGTAAAATAACATCTCAATATCATCACAGTTTATAAAATCATGCATGCTAGATATAAATGACTCACATAGCTGAGTAAATCTTAAATCTGAGCATATAAATCATGAATAGTAAAGCCTATAGTATAAATCGCGTGAGTCATTACACTTAGTTCTAAAATCTGTGTTCTTTTGGTATTCTCAAATCCTATAAGCTAAGTGGAAAAGGCTCACCTTTATTTCTGAAAGTTGTAACTGTCATTCTGTAATTGAAATCTTAAGTAAAATAATATCTGAATAAGTTGTAAGCTTTTACACTTAGTTTCTGAAATCTAGAAAGTACTCTGTCTTAGGCCTTAGAAATCTTAAAGCTTATTCTGTGGGGAAAACACTTTATCTCAAGACTTTAAATAACTAAAACTATTTTCAGAGTGGGGACATCTTTTGGGAGGTTCTTCTAACCGACATGTACACCATGTGAGCATCCATAGAGTCCCATGACTAGCCTCCGTAAGGTTAGGTCTGTTCTACCCTTGCCATCAGAATAGAACAATCTATCTCAGTGATCACTATCTCAGTCACCCACATTTAGTGGGAATAAGTATCTCAACCTATGGTGGCACGTAGTTTTGGGGTATGAAACCGTAGTAACTTACCCAACTCGGTGCTAAATACTACACCCAATCTTATACTCAATATCTCAAGAAAAATCTACTTTAAAACTAATCTCATATTTCATAAGGAAATCAATTATCAAGTCTGTAATCTCATTTCGTAAAGTGGATTTCAACTCTATTGTGACCAAAGGATCGAATCTTTCTAAATTATTTTAAAATAGTCTAATCATAAGGTGCATGTAGCAAAACAATTCTCAAAATCACATTCTAAAATAAGGCTTAGTGACCCATATGTCAATATCATGATCAAACATCTAAAAATTCATACTTTATATCATAAACATGCATAAATCATTTGGAAATCTGGAAATTTCAGCAATACTCATAAAAATATACTCATACTCATAAAATTTAACTTCTAAAACATTCAAAATCTCATAATCCCATGAACAACCACATAGGGTATAAATTCATACTTCAAATTCATAGGAAAACATGTAAAATCATGTATCTTTGTAAATTAGTGCAAATTTTGGGCACAAGAACGGAAGGAGTGTTCTTGTTCAAACCCCACATACCTTGAATTAGAAGCTTTGGATGAACTCTATCTTTTGGGACTCTATTCGTACTTTTGAATGAGGGTTCTTGAAGCCTTTGACTTGGAAACCTTTAATCTTGACTCAATTTAGAAAATCTATGGTGAACCCTTGAGATTCTTGGAAGAGGATTTGGATGCTTAGGGTTTTTGGTTGAGGGAAATCTTGATAAAAATCTCATATGATGCTTGTAGTGACCTTAATTCTGATGTTTGTACAGTTTAAGAAGCTTGGAAAAATTACAAAATGCCCTTTTTAAATTCTGTACGAAGCTGAAAAAATTAAACTAGAAACCCGACTTTATGGGCCACCGCGATGCACCACTATCGTGGTGGCTCACTGAAAGTTGACAAATGGGAATCTGGGAGTCACCGCAATTCGTATCCATCGCGTTGTCCCGCTAATTGGGACCTAGAACTTCAGCGCGACGCATCACAATCCCGCAATTCCACTAGAATTTGGTAATTGTTAAAAAGACTCTCTCCGCAATGTGCCAAACACTAAAATGATGGTGTTATACGACTGGAACTTCAATTAGCCATAACTTCTTGCCCGATTATCTGATTTGGGAGAATCTTATATCGTTGGAAATCTAATTCAATTTCTCACAAGAAAAAAAGTCAAAATTAGGAAAATTCTATATGATTTAAACATTACTCACTTTGGAATTCATTCCTCAATCTTATAGAGATGAAATTAGCCTTAAGGAAAATTTGGGGTATTACAATATATCCCCCTTGAGAATATTCATCCTCGAATGAGGCTAGATAGGCTAAGAGTACAAAGGAAAACTGAGGGTGTACAGCTGAAATAACTTGCTAAACTGACTCTACCTCATTCTAAACCTATGAGCACTTCTGTGAGTGCACGAACTTATAATAAGAATAACTATATAGCTTAATCTTTGATTAGAAAAGAGCTGAATGAAGGATGAGTGTTATCTTTGACTGAACTTTTCTTTACTTTTCGTAATGAGCTGATTCATGCAGAGAGTGTAGAACTTGCTTGATGTGTTCATGGTGTGATCGTACTTATAGATTGCGAAGTGATAGTTTATGAAGGTATAAATCATGAGAAAACGAGGCTAAGATTACATAATGGATATTACACTGTCTGAGCTGGAACACTTGAAAAACAAAGATCGTTCACTGAATACTTACACACTGAATCATGACTAGATATCCAAATTCTGAAACTAATGCCTCATACATATACTGAGCTGAATTCATAAATTTTCATGGTTGCGACAACTATTTACTGGAATGGCCGTACTTATGAAACTTCAGGTAGTAAGACCAGACTAGTTCGGAAAATGGAAAACTATAGAAATCTATCCGTCTGATTGTTAAACTGGACTGCTGGTTATCCAAAATGAATCATACTAGATACTCATACTTAAGTAGAGGATTTCATCAACACCCTCCTAGGGAGTTCTAACGATATGAGGGAGCAAAGAATTTTGGGCATGATCTGAAAAATGCATCTGAATAAGAGATTACAATATTTTGTACGACTCTATAGCTTGGAACATAGACCCCTTTGAATTATAGACTGGGATAGAATATTTGGGGCTTAGGCAATGCAACACCTTACTAGCAAGATTAGACATACTTCTAAAATATTCTCTCAACTGTTCCATTCCCTTAAAGACCATGCTCATTGATTCATCTTCTAATTCTCACATGGTCGTTGATATTTCCATCTACTCATGTCTAAACTGAACTAAATTCCCTTACCATCTTCAAGCCTAACCCACAATCACAGAATACACCACATAACATTGTAATACTATTCTGAACCATAATTCAACACACCCTGCACATCACAACTTCTCATCTCATGCAAAATTCTCATTACCACTCTAACAACCACATTCAACCTCGTACTAGACATTTACTAACTTACAGTACATTTATCCATATATATGTACAAACATGATGCTCAAGCCAACTTCTATAACCATATATGCACTTCTAAGCACACTCCCATAAAACACCCTTGTCACAACCTACAAACCTCTATCAAGAACAACTTCCATGCACCACTCTTAAGAAGACATACATAGCATATTCTGAACTGACCAGGTCATATACCAAAACTTCACTCAATATGACTTCAGACTCATAGAAATACATAAAGCAAGCATACGACCATCTTCCCCAACATGACATATTTACTCTCTCTTATCTACACAACTGCTCATCATCACTATTTTTTACCTAAGGAAAAGGTCACTGAAAAGTTAGAACACGAGGACCTGTAACATGAAGGAATACCATGTGTAACTTGGGCACTCATCTGAGGCCTGAGGAATAGAGTATTTAACATCATGAACTTATCAAAGAGGTCTAACCCGAGAACATGCATGATATAAATCTGAATTTTGTTGATCATTAAAAGTATTGCTTAATCACTTGAGCTGAACATACCGTAAAGATTGAGTACATGAGTCATGAGCTGCATGACCCAAATTTGGAGTTCATAACTTATGGAATGTGATACCAGCTGCTGAAAGAACTAGAACTCCTCCTTTTGGGAACTACGAGAGTACATAATTCTCTATCATATGCATGAACATGAATTAAGATCATGGAACTAACACGTAAGGCGTGAGTAGGTATTGGGACAGCTAAAAATATTGAAATAAGATTGGGTCAAGCATCAATCTTTCTCACAGCTATTCTACAACTTACTGATACAGCTACTAGAATCTCAAAGCTTGACTTGGTTACTCATTCTATCATCTCCCCCTTAGCTTTAAGCCATCACTCTAAGTTTATGAACCACTATATTAACTCTAACCTAAACTGAACTTACTTTGCTCTAGAGTCTGGGATATAATTAATACACAGGAAACCAAACTTACCCTAAAGGACTATACCTTCACGTATATCATCTAAAGCTAATACTTTTTTCTAAGATTTGACTCTTAAACTTCTGTGACCCTAAAAGTCGTCATATAACAACTTAAACACTCACTAACTTAGATTTTTTTTAACACTTGACACGAATATCATAATATTTTAATAAACCACGCTACCCTCTTCATACTCTGCTAACATCACATACTATCAATCCCCAAAATTATATTTTCTCTAAACTATAGGAATCAAGATCATACCAACAAGGCTCAATATTATGAATCAAAACTCCTTAACATAGCTATTAAGAACATCACATACTAGACAACTAGTCTCCTTCCTCTTAGCAACTCAACGGTACTACTAACCACACAACACTTAATAAATTTCAAAAAATAGCGGAGCCTTCTATCACCTTGGGCACACCTCAACATCATACTTGCAAAATCATACTTATTCATGAATAGATGGACTCAAACACTTGCATCCACTATTCAATCCTATTAGATCACTTCCCTATAACTAGTACCATTAACCAAGAAATGGTTACATCCTCCTTCATGACCACCAATCATTCAAACATAATGTCTAGAACTCAACATGATTTACAACCCCACTTCACACACAATTCTTACTTGGAAACTATAAAACAAAATATCAAGAAACACTAGCCAACTCAAACCTCATAACAACAATAATCGATCATAATCATATGGCCTATATTAATCACATCCATTAACACATCCTCTGTCCACACATTATTACTATACACCTAAACTTCTTTCTCAACTCTATAAGTTTTAACTAAACTCCTTTTTGCAATCTCAGGGAACCCTAAATTAACAACGCTCATCCACCAAGTTCTTTCATTAATAACCAATAATTTCCTAGAACAACAAACTCTGTCAACAACTCTTTTAATACTTTAAGCAAACAACAATTTACCTCAACTAATAACTCTTTCTCTACCTCCTACTAAACTAACACCCAAGGACATATCACTTTATTACTAACTCAATCATATGCAAAAAGATTCCGGTATACATATATTCAATAAATTGCACTTACCACCCTTCTTGTCAATACACATCTAAACCCCCAATTCCAACCAATACAAGAACAACAAGGTGAATAACAAATTGCTACTGAATCGAAATAGGCCTCACATGGCTTCACTAGACTTTGATTTTTTACAACACAATGATAACAAGATTACAAGAGATAGAAACTTGACACATAATATTCAATGATCTAAGAATACATATCTTATTCTGCCTTAACGGAACAATTCATAAGAATGAGGGCATAACTTTAAACTTGAGGGGCTTATAACACACTAGAAGGCCCCTCTCAAGACGCTTTGAGAGACTTCTAAAACTCCTTACTAGAAAGTCTGAGAGCATTATCAGGAGAGGAACTGGAAATTGTTGATCATGCTATCTCAAGAATAATACAAGGATAGGGAAGTATGGATTCTAAGGAGGAATCTGAAAGCACCTTTGACTTTGGATTAGTGCACGACTTTCATAAACATGAATAAAACACTTCAATCTCCGAAACTCAAAAGAACTGATGGGATACTTTCTATCTCACTTACAATCTCATAACTATCTGTGGAGGCTGTCTGAGAAAGTACTATTTGTAAAGATTTAAGCTTGATTGTCTCTGATATCTTAAAAATAAGGCGGAGATGGCCTAAATAGTGTAAGATAAGAATAAGTATAAGTTTCTTAAAGAACCTATCTATAGAACGATCTGAGACTTGAAAGAAGGGACACATTTCCTAAATTCATTGTAGCCTCTCGAAGAAAAGTACAAACGTCTTTGTACCGTTCCACAAGACTCTACTAGACATGGCTTCATAGACACCCTAGGACACTTGAACTCTGTGCTTTGATACCGAGTTTGTAACGCCCCGAAAATGGGTTCCGAGATGTCACACGATGCTTAGGTTCACAAATGACCCCAATCAAACCTTTCTACTGGCATAACTCATAAGAAACTAAATAAAATGCATAAATCTATACAAAATTTATGGGAGATAACTCTTTTTTGAATCTGATCAATACAAAACTCTATTTTTACAAAAAAGAAAAACTAAAACTGAACACATTAACTCTAATGACTATCTATGAAGCCTCTACTAATACTGACTATAGAGAGTTAGGACGCGACCCCAGCTACCACTAATCAGTACATAGGAATAAGAAAGTAAAGGACATAAATAAATCTAACTGAAGTCCCCAAGGAAGGAGGACTCATCATCTTGCTAGATGGAATCTGCAACTGTCTGAGTCTAAATGTGCATACTAGGACTTGTACCTACATTATGAGACAATATAACACCTAGACATATATGCGGATCAGTACTTTGAGGATGTACTAAGTATATGGGGGTGAATGCATAAGTAAAATAATATCTCAATATCATCACAGTTTATAAAATCATGTATGCTAGATGTAAATGACTCACATAGCTGAGTAAATCTTAAATCTGAGCATATAAATCATGAATAGTAAAGCATGTAGTATAAATCTCGTAAGTCATAACACTTAGTTCTAAAATTTGTATTCTTTTCTTATTCTAAAATCCTATAGGCTAAGTAGAAAAGGCTCACATTTATTTCTGAAAGCTGTAACTGTAATTCTGTAACTGAAATCTTAAGTAAAATAGTATTTGAATAAGTTGTGAGCTTTCAGACTTAATTTCTAAAATTTGGAAAGTACTCTGTCTTAGGTTTTAGAAATCTTAAAGCTTATTCTATGGGGAAAACACTTTTTCTCAAGACTTTAAATAACTAAAACTATTTTAAGAGTGGGGACATCTTTTGGGAGGTTCTTCTAACCGACATGTACACCATGTGAGCATCCATAGAGTCCCACGACTAGCCTCCATAAGGTTAGGGCTGTTCTACCCTTACCATTAGAATAGAACAATCTATCTTAGTGATCACTATCTCAGTCATCCACATATAGTGGGAATAAGTATCTCAACCTATGGTGGAACGTAGTTTTGGGGTATGAAATCGTAGTAACTTACCCAACTCAGTGTTAAATACTACTCTCAATCTTATACTCAAAATCTCAAGAAAAATCCACTTTAAAAGTAATTTCATATTTCATAAGGAAATCAATTATGAAATCTGTAATCTCATTTCGTAAAGTGGATTTCAACTCTATTGTGACCAAAGGATCGAATCTTTCTAAATTATTTTAAAATAGTCTAATTATAAGGTGCATGTAGCACAACAATTCTCAAAATCACATTCTAAAATAGGGCTTACTGGCCCATATGTCAATATCATGATCAAGCATCTAAAAATTCATACTTTATATCATAAACATGCATAAATCATTTGGAAATCAGGAAATTTCAGCAATACTCGTAAAAATATACTCATACTTATAAAATTCAACTTCTAAAACATTCAAATTCCCATAATCTCATGAACAACCACATAGGGTATAAATTCATACTTTAAATTCATAGGAAAACATGATAATCATGTATCTTTGTAAATTAGTGCAAATTTTGGACACAAGAACGGAAGGAGTGTTCTTGTTCAAACCCCACATACCTTGAATTAGAAGCTTTGGATGAACTCTAGATTTTAGGACTCTATTTGTACTCTTGAACGAGGGTTCTTGAAGCCTTTGACTTGGTAACCTTTAATCTTGACTCAATTTAGAAAATCTATGGTCAACCCTTGAGATTCTTCAAAGAGGATTTGGATGCTTAGGGTTTTTGGTTGAGGGAAATCTTGAAAAAAATCTCATATGATGCTTGTAGTGACCTTAATTCTGATGTTTGTACAGTTTAAGAGGCTTGGTAAAAGTCCAAAATTTCCTTTTTATCTTCTGTACGAAGATTGAAAAATTGAACTAGAAACCCGACTATATGGGCCACCGCGATGCGCCACTATCACGGTGGATTACTGGAAATTGACAAATGGGAATCTGGGAGTCACCGCGATGCAGAGACATCGCGTTGTCCCACTGGTTGGGACCTAGAACTTCAGCACGACGTATAACAATCATGCAGTTCCACTGGAATTTGGAAATTGTTAAATAGACCCTCTTCGCGATGCTCCAAACACTAAAATGATGGTGTTATACGACTGGAACTTCAATTAGCCATAACATCTTGCCTGTTATCTGATTTGGTTGAATCTTATATCACTAAAAGATAATTCAATTTCTCACATGAAAAAAAGTCAAAATTAGGAAAATTCTATATGATTTAAATATTACTCACTTTCTAATTCATTCCTCAACCTTATAGAGATGAAATTAGACTTAAGGAAAATTCAGGGTATTATATGCCCAGAAGCGACGGTCAGGACGACGGGTCGTCGAGCTAGTGATGGACCGTCGCCAAAACCATCGCGATTAAGGTAGTGAACCCGACTTTTAGTCAAGTGTGATGGACAGGAATGATGGATCATTGAGCTAACAACGGACCATCGCCCAAACCATTGCGGAAGAGGAAGAAAGTTCAGGTTCTGGCAAAGTGCGAGGGTCAGAACTGTTGGACCATCGAGCCAGCGATAGACCGTTGCCCAAAACGTCGCCATTTTTTATCAGTGATTTTAAGCAATTTTTAAAAGGGTATTTGGGTCTTTTTCCACTTTTTTTACCCCTAATTATACCCGACCAGAGCTTATAACTACATTATTCATCTATAACACCAAATTAGGGTTTCTCTCAAAGATCAATTCCCAAGAACAAGAAATCCTAGGTTTTTAATTCCTAGTCAATAATTCAAGCTTTTCTCCACCAATCTTCAAGAAATCATCCACCCAAGTATGTCAAGTGTTGATTCATGGATTCCTTCCACCCACGAAGCTCAAAAAACCTTATTTGAAATATAAACTTTGGATTTCATGGTATGAATTGAATTATGTCCATGTTTATGTTGTTGTTAGATTTCCAAGTTGAAGTCTTTAATGGCTATCATGAAAATATGTTAGTATGTGGTTGAAATTCTTGCATTGGAAGGGTAAAATGTTTCCATGAAGTATTATTTCAATATTCATGCCTAAGCCTAAACATATGCATACAAGATGTTTGATAAAATGCCTAAGATAATAGGAATTATGCCTTATGATTCATTTGTAACAAAAATTGATGAATCTATGTTTTTCCCTTATGTTTGAAATGACTCCCACGTTATTTTCATGCTTTGTAATGGGTTTATGTAATGCTCATGACATTAGGCTTATGAAATTATGATATGTTTACATTTATTCCTATTCATGTGTAAGCTTATAGCATGCGAATCCATCATGAAAATCCCCAATGATTGTACTATGAATTGTTGACTATGGTCATATGTCAAGAAGTGTCATGTCTTGTCAGTTTCATGTTATTGAGTCCTGGGGGTACTTGTACCCGATAATTTAGATATGAGCCTAGATCCAGTGTCATGTTTTCTAGATACTCTCAGTCAAGCCATGATTCATAAAACTCAGAAAGTCATGTGACTCAAGAAAACTCAATAAACTCAGTAATCTCAGAAATCTTAGAAATTCAGTAATCTCAGTAGTATTTCGTAGTCAACGGAACTCGATGAATGCAGTCTAGTTCAGTTAATTTAATCATGTTCAGTGTCTATTCAGATGGGAGTAGGATTCAGCACCGAGTGAGCCCAAGGATGGGAACTCACCTGTTATTAGAGGGTGTGATTCTTAGAAGAAATCCTTGCACTCCAGAACTATGTGTCAGCGTAGGTTGAGACATCAAATCTACTATTTGAGGGTAGATAAGGTATCTTAACCTGTTATATGAGGGTCCCACCATTCTCCTTAGAATACCTATTAGATGAAGGATTACTTACAGCTTGTCCTTACCAGTGGCGTGGTTGACACCCTTCCAATAGGGGTTACAGATTGGACCCCAACTCAATTATATTATCTTTTTTGGGGCATATAGGTTAGATGACTACTTCCCACAGTCTCAGTCTCAGTAATAGAACTCAGATAGTTCTACAGAATTTAGGACTGTTAGATAGAGTCACTGAGCTCAGTACGGAACTCAGCTAATTCCGTCAAAACCTAGAATGTCAGATACAGTCACTCAGTATCAATTATCATAAATCTATGTTTTCAGTATTCAGACTCAGTAATTAGTGTTTTCACAATCTCAATTACAGTTATGTATTTATGCATATGTTCTCACGTTTATGTTACTCAGTCAGTATTGTTCATGCATATAAACCCTTGCATTCAGCCTACCTCACTTGCATACCAGTACATTCAATCGTACCAATGCATTTATGCTATTGTGTTTTATACCATAGGTTCAGAAGCACGAGCTCTAAAGAATCAGTAGCCTTCCAGTTTTAGCAGTCAGACTAGCAGTGATTCCTCATCATTCAAGGATGTTATTATTTGATTATTTCATTCTTTCAGTACTTAGTTTATTTTGGTAGTTGGAGTTAGTTGGGGACATGTCTAATCAACTCCTTATTCAGTCGGTTTTAGAGGCTTCCAGACTATAGCATGTTCAGACCATTATTTAGTCATTTTTTATATTAATATACCATATCTCCAGATGTTATATTCTATCAAAAAAAATTTAACCTTATGGCCTTTCATCCTTTTATTCTGCATTTATACAGGATATTATGCAGTGCTCTGTTACAGATATCAGTCATGGGTTAGCTTGTGGTCCTTCGGGGTCATGAGCACCCTGTAGCATTTTGGGTACTAGATTTGGGGTGTTACATCCATCTTCTTAATAAATATTACAGTTCTGCACTCCTTGACCACACTCTCTGACACCCCAGATACGAACTTGCTCATTTTGGACCTATTATCTGCTACTACATGGGGAACATACCTGGCTAACTGAGTAAACTAGAGGGAATACTCTTTCACACTCATGTTGCCTGCTTGAGATTGATGAACTCTAACACCTTGTATTTCCTTAATGATAAGGGAAAGAATCTTTTTAGAAAAGCAGTAGCAAACTCTTTCCACTCTATGGGCCTTGCATCTGCGCATGTCTACCTTCCACTGCTTAAACCACATATGGGCTACGTCTTGTAGCTGGTAGGCATCTAACTCAGCACTCTCACTAGAATTCACTCCCATAATATCCGTGACTTTCTACACCTAATCGAGGAACTCCTGTGGATCCTCTTCAGACTTAGATCCCAAAAATAATGAAGGGTTTGTTCGGGTGAAGTCCTGAATCAGGGTCGCAGTAGTATTGGCCACTAGGTTGGTCTGAAAAATGGTTTTCCGTTCATTCTAAGCTGCTACAGAATAGGATAGAGTGGTGAACACAACTCAAAATTTTGCATGGGAGACATACTCGTCCAAGTGATCTACCTGAATGGGCTGAGGCACTGGATGATTTTCATTCCTTCTTCCGTAAGCTTTTTTGGGAGGCATGTTCTGTAAACGGAAGGAAAAAATAAATTAATTTGGGAGTTTAACTTAAGCTCATGCTCGCTCACACGACATAATTACAGAAAGAAGGGAAACTCTTCCTAAAAATGTCTCCTAGCCTCTTGCCCATAAGTATGGTGCGCTACACACCCATGCACAAGACTCTACTTGACATGGATTTTAGACTCCCTAGGACTCTGTTGAATATTAGGCTCTTATACCAAGTTTGTAACACCTCGATTCTGCACCCCGGACACTACACGGTGCTTACGACCCCGAAGGATCACAAGCTAATCCATGACTAGTACTTGCTGTGAAAACTGAATAATAATACTGAAACTAAATACGAAAGTTGGATGTAAATGTCATAAGGTTCACACAATCAGAAAACAAATACTGAACAATGATGGAAATACTAAAAACAATATCTAAAAAAACTTAACACTGTCTGGACTAGTCTAGTCTGAAAAGCCTCTAACTGAACTGTCTGAATAGGGAGTTGATGGAACAAGCCCCCAACTAACTCCAACTATTAAAATACTGAATCTACTATAATATTGAAATAAAAAAATATCCTCGATAGATGAGGACTCACTACTAGATCTTCTACTGCTGACTGAATTTGGCTAAGCACGGTCAGGAATTTGAGCATTCGAACCTATAATATGAGACATCATAGCACAGAAAAAAGTATGTGATTAGTACATGGAATGTACTGGTATACTGGAAGAGGTAAGGCTAAATATATGGATAACTAAATTTTTGTAAGCAGTGAGTATGCAATATTGTGCATGTACATATATATATATTGCATCTGAGATTCATACTAAAAATAATTACTGAGTTCTGATAACTGAGCAATTGATATCTGAGACTACTGATAACTGGTCGACTGTTACTAACAGTCCTGATTCTGTAGAAGTAAACTGAGTTCTGTATCAAAGACTGAAATTAAAACTGTGGGAGTTAACCATCTAACTGACATGCCCGTCTCTAAACTAATTAGGGTCTAGCCTGTAACCCCAGTTGGAAGGGTGTCAGTGTCGTATCACGGGTATAGATACTGGTTTTGTGGATCCACTAAAAAGTTATCCCGAAGGACTAAGGGTCACCCCTACTGGCAGGTTCCCTAACGAGAACGGTATTACCCTTAACTGGCAGGTAAACACCTTATTAATCCTCAACTGGTAGGTTGATATCTCAACCTACGTTGGTTACATAGTTCTGGAATGCAAGGACTTCTACTAAGGATCACACCCTCTACTGGCAGGTGATCCCTCATCCTTGGGTTTGCTCGGTGCTGAATCCTACTCCCAATTAAATGACACTAATTATTAAACTAAACTGAACTGAACTGGAGTAAGTTTCACTGAGTTCTGTAACTGACTGAGCATTATTGTTCGTGACCTTACTGAGACTATTCTGTAGCTAATGTGATCTAGGTAAACAACTAGATTTTTTGGGTAATGAATACTATTCTGTAGCACAATCTTGAAAGCATAATAGCTAGTCACTTTTTCACAATTCATTCATTGAGGTATTTCATCAAACACTTACATGGCATGAACTTGTATATGAATGGAACACACGCTAACATGTCATGGTTTCACTATTCAACTCACATAGTAATTCTATCAAACACTTGGGGAGCATGATTATTTCATATAATAATAATATAAACATATATAAGTATCAAGGCTAATACATCCAACTTGTAAATACAAGGAGTGAACACATAAAAAATCACATAATTCATCACACATGCTATCTTAATTTCATGAAACTCGTAATTAATCGTGGATTGAAACCCAAATAAAAATCATGAACATGATTACAATCTAATTCAAATATGTAGATCATGAAATTTAAATCTTGTATTTTTTTAAAAGGGATTCTTAGGATCCATGGGTGGTAAGAATCCATGGATGAACACCTAACATACCTAGGAAAATGAGTTCTTGAATTCTCTTGGTGAAATTCTTGAGGATTGCTCTTGGTTCTTGAAGGCTAGGGTTTTGTTAATTGAGAGACTGCTCTTGATTTTGGGAAAAAATTCAAACAAATAGTGACTAATTAGGTTATTAGGGATTAAATCTCGTGTTTGGGGTTGATTAGGGTCATCGAAAACTACCCAAATGCTCCTGGAAAGAATTAAATTATCGTCACTGAAAGTCCCAATTTTGGCCATCACCGCGACATGGTGGCATCGCGGTGAGCCACTGGATTTTGTTGTCTAGTGCAGTCAAAGGACGAGTGCAAAATTGCACATTGACGCGAAGGTATCTCAGAGTCTCACTGGAAAGTGACAATTGCAAAATAGCACTCTGGCGCGATGCGCTATTATCGCGTTGACACACTGGAAAAAGCCAATTGGGAACTGGAAATTCTCCGCGACACGCTGGAGTCACGGAGTTTCACTGGAAACTGAAACTACAGGAATAGTCCCAAAATAAGGTGACTTTCAAATTTTGACCCCAAATGAAAAAAGTTCATAAAAATAGCCTTCAGCTATTAAGTGATATACTTTCACATAAAATTGCCCCTGACCAATGGTGTAAATTACATAAATGATCCTCATAATGGATAATAAGTCCTTACTTATTCATCTTTCAACTTTAATTTTTTTTTTTGTTTTTAATTTTACTTTGATTTTTATTTTTTATTTTTGGTTTTTCTCAACCCTTACTTTTTTCCTTTACTTCCTCTCAACTTTTTTTTTCTTTTTTATTTTACTTTGATATTTATTTTATTTTCCTCTTTGTTTTTGTTCATTTTAGTTTATCTCAACCCTTATATGTTTTTTTACTCCTCTCAACGCCTACTTTTATAAAAAAAATAAAACCTTTTTTTATTTTTCTTTGATTTTTATTTTTTTATGTTCTTTTTTTATTTTTAAATTTCTCGAACTTTATTTTTATTTTATATTTTTCTGAAAAATTTATCAGTCTTTATTTTTTCTTGTTTTGTCACAACTTCTACATTTTTTTTATTTTTATCTTTTAAATATTTTCTTTATTTTTTTCTTTTTCCATAATTTTTATTATTTTTGTTCTTTTCTTCGATTTCTTCCAATCAAGTTACATCTCATAAGAAAGAGTTGACACTATCACATTATAAAGGCAAGACTTATGACTTTCAAACAGCAAGCTACATTTCATGGGCAAAAGTTGGCACTACCACATTGTAGAGGCGTGACTGATGACTTTCAAATAACAAGTTATGTTTCATGGGCAAGAGTTGACACTACTACATTGTGTTTTGATTTATGTGATGTTCAATAACTCTTACCTTAGAGGCAAGACTTTGCTTAACGACTTTCAAACAACAAATTATGGCCTAGGGAAAAGAGTTGACTCTTTCACGTTATATTTTTATTTATGAGATGTTCTACAACTATTTTCTTAGAGACAAGCCTTAGATCAAGGAATTTTATAACGTCCCGGGACTACCCCCTAGACGTCACACAGTGCTTAGGACCACAAGTGATCCTAAGTTAACCCTTATACTGGCATAACTCGCGAGCAACTGATTTAAAATACACAAATCCAAAAGAAATATGCAGAAGATAAATCTTTTCTGAATATGATCAATACCAAACTATATTAAAATGATTGCAACCCTGCTTATACAAAAAAAAACTGGAATCAAGTACATCAACTCTACTACCTGTCTATGAAGCCTCTACTAGTATTGACTATAGGTAGTCGGGACATGTCCCCCAACTATCCATAATCAATATGATTAAATAAAGAAAAATAAAATGCTACGCGATACTATGATTGACTCGAGCCCTCAAATCAAAAGGACTCATCACCTACTGGATGAAAGTTGTACACTGCCTGATGATGATGTCTGGGCTACAACCGGTGCCCACATTATGAGACAATGTAGCACATAAACGTATATTTGGATCAGTACTTTTGGATTGTACTGAGCATGTGGGGGTCAATGCATAAGTAATACAATAACTCAATCTCCGTACAAAACTTTCAAAGGATGCATGCTAAGTATAAATGACTCACCTTAGCTCAAATAAAACATGTACTCCAAAATAATTATGCATGAGTATATAAAGCATAGACAATCTTTGTGAGTAATAACACTTAGTTCTAAAAGCTGCACTTTTACTATTTCTATTGGGAGTTTTTTCTAACCGACATAAAATATGTGAGCTGTCATGGAGTCCAACATCTTACCAACGCTGGGAAGAGCTGTTATACCCTTGCCATCGAAATAGAATCTTATCTTGAGTGATCACAGACTTAGCCCACTGTCGGCACTCTTAAACCTACGATGGTGCATATTTTGGGGAATGAGACATTTGGAATCATACCCAACCCAGTGCTAAATATGACTCCCATACTTATCGCTCAAACTTTAGGAAATACACCTTAAAATAGCACAAGGGTTTATAATGAAAACCAATTATACTTCTCTTTCTTGAAATCATGAACAAGATAAATAATTGTGGATTTCTATCTTAGATTGGGATCAAAAGATCAATTTCTTGCATAAAACCTGAATACATGCTTATCAAAAAATGCTTAAACATCATCTTTCTTGAAATATCAAGACTTAAACTTGGGGCTTATAACCCATGCTTGAAAATTATGTCAAATCACAAAAAACTTCATGCTCAACATTAATATTCTTGAAATACTTTAACAATTCTAGTCAAGTTAATGAAATTCAATTCTCAATATGTGAAATCAAGTCTCACGCATAAACTTATGAGAGTACATATGCAATTCAACACTTAAATCACTTATAACTTCTTAAACTTCAAATAATGGTAATTGGGCCTGAACTCTAAATTGAAATTAATGTAAATTTAACTTTAAAACATGTTTTGCGCACAAGGATGAAAGAATATCCTTGTTCATAACTCCACATACCTTAATAGACTTGATTTAATGGAGAAAGCTTGACCTTGAAAGACTTGGAGATGATCTTGAAAGCTTTCTTGAACTTCTTGGACTAGGGAACTTAGATTCTTGATTATTCTTGAAGAGGAGAATTGAATTCTTGGATTATTGGGGGAGGAAAGCTTGAGTTTCTTGTTCTTGGGAAGAAACCCTAATCTTATTGTTCTTAAGAGTGGGAGAAGAAATAAGATGTTATGTAATTGAATATGAGGGGAAATAATTCCATATGATGTTTTAAGTCGTGGGAGGGGTAGGGTTTGAGGTAAGGAAAAGACAAAAATACCCCTACAAAACTAAATAAGAATTGCTGAAATTTTTAGTTGATGACATGAGTTGATAACTTATCAACTACTTGATGGCTTATCAACTCAAGTCGTCACTTTTGTAGATGAGACAGTTATGGGTGACGACTTTGTTGATAAGTCATCACTTAGTTGATGAATCATCACCTCAAGTCGTCACTTTGTAGCTGAAGTTGATAACATTCTGGTTAAGGCTGATGACTTGGCTGGTAAGTCATCACATAGTTGACGTCTTATCACCTCAAGTCGTCACCTTGTTGACAGACGGACATGCTAAAGTAAAATGACCATAACATTCCACTCTGATATCGGATTAAGGTGAAACTAGGTGCATTGGAATGAAGATTCAAAGACCTTTCATTTGATATATAGTAGAACACCTGAATCGATATATTCTGGTAGGTACAACCATTTATAGTTGACCCTTGTAGGATCGAATACAAAAACTCAATCGATAAAAGTGTTCTCAACTCGACTTTGCTCTAAGTGCTTCCTACGAACATTTCTCACCTCGTAAGAAATATTCTCAATAGGATAATAAGCATGACACATTTATTCAAATGTAAGTTATCGGATTAGAGTTTATAGACATAGGAACGACGGTTTAAATTCTAGTATAAAAATATGGGATGTTATATTATCTCCCCCTTGGGAACATTCGTCGTCGAATGAGACCGATTAACTGAGCATACTGGGAGAACTGAGATTATATACTAAAAATGCATGACTAGAAACATAATTACATGACAAAGTCTGAAACATGATACATGACTGAACTGATTTTGTGAATACATGCAATGACATGTGAATGGTTATAAGGCTAAGGAAAAAAATGAGAGAGTAAACTTATGAGTACCTATTACTTCAAGATGGATCTTATTTTGTGAAGAAAACTTGAGAGATTTAGTACATGAAAAATCAAGGGTATTACAACATCTCCTCCTTGGGATAGATCGTCCCTCAAATGATACTGACTTGGCTGAAATACTGTGGAAAGATTGAGATGTGGTTCAGAACACTTACGAAACTAAGCTGAATTTGTAATTTGCATGAATGCAAACATCTTACCTCATGGAATTGCCTTAGTTGTGAAATTTTGGGTAGTAAGACTAAATGGAAAGCTGGAAATCTATAGATGCTTATTTGTTTGATTGCTAAACTAGATTGCAGGCTATATGGACTGGATCATACTGACTACTCATACTCAAATGCAGTATTTCTTCAATACTCTTCTAAGAAATTCTAATAATATTAAGGAGTAAAGAATTTTGGGCATGATCTGAACAAGACATCTGAATAAGGAATAACAACATCGATACAACTCTAAAGCATGAAACATAAACATATAAATCATAAGCTAGGATAGAATTACTAGTCCTTAGGCAATGGAACTTCTTACTTTCAAGCTTAGCAACACTTCTCAAACACTCCCTCAACTATACTATTCCCCTTAAATACCATACTCATTTGATTCAACTTATAATTCTTACATAGGGATTGATAAATCCACCTACTAAAGTCTAAACTAAACTAAATTCTCTCGCTATGATCAAGCCTAACTCAAAATCATAAGGTACAACACGCCACACCATAATTCTATTCTAAACCAAATGATTCAATCTTCTATGTCACTTTTAGGCCTCATGCCCTAAGCATAACATGCCTTACCACTTCAATGACTAACTCGAAACACTCACTACGGATTCACTAGCGCATATTGCATTCATCCACTTATATCTAAACATGACATTCAAGCCTATCTTTATAACAACATATGAACATCAAGGCAAACACCCATAAGGCATACTTCTTATATTCTCTAAACCTCAATCGATAACAACTTCCTTGCACTATTCTTAAGAAGACATACCTAGGATTCTCAACTAACTATGACATATACCAAAGATTTACCCCAATAATCCTTCACCCTTTAGCCTTAGCATAAATAATCTTTCTTAATGAGAGTCACCAACTCCCTCTCATCTAAACCATTGATTATCCATTATCATCACCACTATCTTAACATAAGAATAGGTCACTTAAGGTCTAACGCATAAGGACTTATAGCACTAAAGCATACTATACATAACTTTAACACTTAACTAATGCCTAAGGAATAGAATGTCAAAGGCATGATGTAACGCATCGAAATCTTATCCCAGAACGTGACACAGTGCTTAAGGATATAAGTATCCCAAGCTAACCCTTTTGAACCTACTACTACATATAAAACTTACTTTGAGATGAATAAAGCAAAACAATGGTACCATCATATCAAAATCATAATGGAATATGAAGAAATACTTGTCTGAATAGTCAAAATACTAAAAGTCTAAACGTACTGATTATCTAGTCTGACAAGCCTCTACTAATCAAGAACTAGAGAGTCATTAGGACAGACCCCCAACTGACTCGACTAAACTGAAAACAATAACAACTAAAAATCTGAGCAATAGGTCCTCGAACCATGAGGACTCACCAGTTGCGGAATGTAGACAAAGGTACTCGGGAATCACTGTTACTACTGAGACTGAGCACCTGAATCTACATTATGAGATAATGTAGCACACAGACGTATATGTGGATCAGTACTTTGAGGATGTACTGAGTATATGGGGGTGTATGCATTTAAGTAAACAATGTTATTATTCTTTATAAAACATGCATGCTGATATGAATGACTCACATTGCTTGAGTAAAACTGAAATTTGAATCTCTTAAATCATGTATAATGAAGCATATAGTACAAATCTAGTTAGCCATTACACTTAGTTCTAACATCTGTATTCTCCATCTTATTCTCAAAACTTGTAAACAAGAGAAATCTAAAAAAATAATAGCTTTCAAAACTTATACTTTTATCTTATGGAGAATAAGAGACTTTTTAAAACTTAGAGATTTTAGGACTTTGGGAACCTCAAAATCAAACTTTCAACATATAAACTTTTATCTTAATTAGAGTAGGGGACTGCTTTGGTAGTTTTTTCTAACCGACATAAACCATGTGAGCCACATTGAGTCCAACGTCTTGAGCACGTTAGGGAGAGCTGCTCTACCCTTGCTATCAGACTAAAACCTTAAATTTAGTAATCACTTATCTTAACCCACTTGGGGTAACTCAGAAATCTATGGGGGCACGTAGTTCTGGGGCATGAGACCTTTGAATCATACCCAACTCGGTTGTAAATACTACTCCCATACTTAAGCTCAGAACTTTTAGGAAATCCACTTTAAAATAATTCAAGCGTGTATAATAAAGACCAAATATACTTCTCTTGACTTTAATTCATAATTAATGTGGACTTCTATCTTAGCTCAGACCCAAAAGGGTCAAATCTTTACTTGAAATCTGAAAATAACCTAACCAAGGGGTGCTTATAGCACAAACAATCTTGAACAACAATCTTTAAATAGGGTCTATTGACCCAATCATCAGTCTCATATCAAAACATCTTAAAATTCATACTTGGTAATGCAATTACTCATAAATCATCTTAAAATCTGTAAATTTCATCAATAGACAGAGAAATATAAACAAAATCATAAAATTCAACTCTTAAACCATGGGAACTCTCAAAATCTTGCAAACAATAGTAAAGGGTTATAAACCCTAATTTCAATTTCATGGACAATCTCATAAATTATAGAAATTTTGTATTTAAAATAAGGCATTGGGCATAAGGGTAAAAGAGTTACTCTTGTTCAAACCCTACATACCTTAGATTATGACTTGTAGATGAACAAGCTTACTTGAGACTTTTTTTCGTACTCTTAAGTGGGGGTTCTTGAAGCTTTTGACTTGGGAACCTTGATTCTTAAATCAATTTGCAAGAACTATGGTGGAATCTTGGAAAAGGAATTGGGTCTTGCTCTTGAGGGAGAAACCCTAGTTTTTTTATGCCATGAAAGAATCTGAAGTTCTATGCTTCTTTTTGATATATCTAGGTGTTAAAGGGGGTGGAAAAAGACCAAAAATCCCTTTGAAAAATGGCTTTAAAATGTTGAATAGGATCAGCGACGGTCCGTCGCTGGTTTGACGGTCCGTCGGTCTGACCGTTGCACTTGGACCATAATAGGGGATCACTACCTTAGTAGCGATGGCTTGGGTGATGGTCCGTCGCTAGCTCGATGGTCCGTCAGCCCGACCGTCGCACTTGGCCAGTGAATGAGTTAACTGCCTTGGTTGTGATGGCTTGAGAAACGGTCTGTCACAATCTCGACGGTCCGTCAACCTGACCGTCGCACCTGGGCGGTTCTGACATCTCTCAGTAAAAGGGCCATAACTTCTCACCCTGATACAGGATTTGGACAAAATTGGTATCGTTGGAAAGCTAATTCAATTTCCCACATGATAAAAAGTAAAAATTAGGAAAACTCTAAATGATTTAAACACTACTCACTTTCTAAGTCATTCCTTAATCTTATAGAGATACAATTTAGGCTTAAGGAAATTTCGGGTATTACAATATCTCCCCTTGGGAACATTCATCCTCGAATGTCACTATCTAGTCTAAGAAGACAGAGAATACTTAGAATGTACAGCTGAATGAATTTATAAACTAACTCTACATCATTCAAAACTTTTGAGTACTTTAGAGAATGCATGGACTCATGGAGAAGACAACTATATAGCTGAATACACAGGATTAGAAAGGAACTAAATTAAGGAAAAATAATACTTTCATGTAGATCTGAACTCATGGAGAAGAGGTGCGGGTACTTGGCTCCCATTTTTGCTTCTGCTTCCCAAGTAGCACCCTCAACTAACAGGTTCCGCCAAAGAAATTTGACCAAGGAAACCTCTTTGTTCCTTAGTCTACGGATCTGATGGTCTAGAATCTCAACCGGAATCTCTTCGTAAGAAAGACTGGTCTGAATATCTTAGCTCTCTGAAAGGATATACAACAACGAAATCACCAATGATCTTCTTAAGCATGGAGACATGAAAGACGGGATGGACAGCTGACAGATCTGTGGGTAACTCAAATTCATAGACTACTTTCCCCATACGTCTCAAAACTCTATAAGGGCCAACATAATAGGGACTAAGCTTCCTTTTTTTCCCAAACCTCTTCACCCCCTTCATGGGAGAAATCTTCAAGTACGCCAAATCACCCACCTCAAACTCAAGATCTCTTCTTCTCATATCTGCATATGACTTCTGACGACTCCGGACTATCTTCAACCTTTCTCTAATCAACTTAACCTTTTCCATAGCCTCAAACATAGCATCAGGCCCAATCAAAGTAGCTTCACCCACTTCAAACTAACCCATGGGTGATCTACATCTTCTCTCATATAAAGCCTTAAACGGGGCTATCTGGATGTAAGAGAGATAACTATTATTATACACAAATTCAATCAAAGGAAAATGCGCATCCCAACTACCTTTGAAATCAATAGCACATGCCCTCAACATGTCTTCCAAAGTTTGGATGGTCCTCTCAGCCTGACCATCTACCTGCGGATGAAAAGTGGAACTCAAATGAACTTGGGTACTAAGACCCTTCTAAAACAATCTCCAAAATTGAGAAGTGAACTGAATATCCCTATCCGAGATGATAGACAAGGAAACTCCATGCAACCTGACTAACTCCCGGATGTACAACCTATCATAATCCTCAGTTGTATAAGATGAATGCACTGGCAAGAAATTTGCTGACTTAGTCAACCTGTCTACAACAACCTAAATCAAATCATGATGACGACGCAAAAAGTGTAGACCAATCACGAAATCCATATTCACCTCTTACCACTTCCAAGTGGGGATACCAAAATCTTGCAATATACCACCAGACCTTTGGTGTTCTACCTTAACCTGTTGAAAAGTTGCATATTTTTCCACAAACTCAGCTATATCCTTTTTCATACCACTCCACCAATAAATTTCCCGCAAGTCGCGGTACATCTTGGTAGCACAGGGATAAATAGAATACCGTGCACAATGCACCTCATCTATAATTCTCTGCCTCAAATCACCAACACAAGGAACACACAATGTATTCTGACATCTCAACACACCATCTCCCCCTTGGGAGAAAAGATCTACCTTTTGGTCCTTAACTGACTCCTTCAGTCTGACCAAACAAGTATCCAAGTCTTGCTTCTTCTTCGCTTCTAAATCTAAGAGGATTCGGAACTACTCTGAACCCAAACACTACCTTCAGCTAAGTCAAGCAACCTAATACCGAGCCTAGCCAAACGATGAACTTCACGAGATAACTCTTTCTTATCCTTCTCTACATAAGCCACACTTCCCATAGATAACCTACTAAGGGCATCTGCCACTACATTGGCCTTGCCTGGATGATATAACACACTCATATCATAATCTTTTAGCAACTCTAACCACCTTCTCTGTCTAAGATTCAACTTTCTCTGAGTAAACATGTACTACAGGTTTTGTAATCAGTAAACACGTCAATATGAACACCATACAGATAGTGTCTCTAGATTTTTAAAGTAAAGACCACAGTAGCTAACTCTAAATCATAGGTTAAGTAATTCTTTTAATACGGCTTCAACTGTCTAGAGGCATAGGCTATAACCTTACCTCTCTGCATCAACACACAACCCAAACCAACTCTAGAGGCATCACAATACACCAAAAAATCATCCATACTATCAGGCAATGTCAACATGGAGGTTGAAGTGAGTCGAGTCTTCAACTCCTAAAAACTCTTCTCGCAAGAATCTGACAACTAGAACTTAACTTTCTTTTGGGTCAGTCTAGACATAGGAGATATAATAGATGAGAAACCTTTAACAAAACGGCGGTAATAGCTAGCTAGACACAAGAAATTTCTAATGTATGACGGAGATATAGGTCTAGGCCAATTTCTTACAGCTTCTGTCTTTTGGGGATCAACTCTAATGCCTTCGGCTGAAATAATATAACCCAGAAAGGCTACTAACCTTAGCCAAAATTCACACTTGCTGGATTTGGCAAACAACTGATGATATCTAAGAGTTCGCAAGACAATTCTAAGATGACCTGCATGGTCATCCTCACAGTACACAAGAATATAGTCTATGAACACTCTGACAAACATATCAAAATATTGTCTGAACACTCGATTCATAAGGTCCATGAAAGTCGCTGGAGCATTGGTTAGCCCGAAAGACATGACTAGAAACTCAAAGTGACCATAATGGGTTCAAAAGGTTGTCTTTAGGATATCACACTCCCTTACTTTAAGCTGGTGATAGCCGAATCTAAGGTCTATCTTTGAAAAATAACTTGCACCTTGCAACTGATCAGACAGGTCATCAATTCTAGGAAGAGGGTACTTGTTCTTAACTATAACCTTATTCAGCTGACGATAGTCAATGCACATATGCAAAGAACCATCTTTCTTTCACACGAACAGGACAGGTGTGCCCCAAGGAGAAACACTGGGCCTTATGAAACCCTTATCTAGAAGATCTTTGATTTTCTCTTTCAACTCCTTAAGCTCTGAAGGTGTCATACGGTATGGAAGAATAGAAATAGGTTGTGTATCAGGAAAAAGGTCAATCTCGAATTCTATCTCTCTATCAAGAGGTACCCCTGGGAGATCTTTCAAAAAGGCATCAGGAAACTCATTAACTATACTAACTGGCTGAATAATCGGAATCTCAGACTTAGTGTCCTTAACTCTAACTAGATGGTAGATAAAACCTTTAGATATCAACTTTCTAGCTTTGAGATAGGATATAAAGTGACTCTTGGGAGATACTAAACTTCCATACCACTCGAAGACTGGCTCATAAGGAGACTGAAACTTAACCACATGGGTACGATAGTATATAGATGCATAACAAGAGTGAAGCCAATCCATACCAAGAATTATATCAAAATCAACCATCTCCAACTCTATCAAATCAGCAAATATGACTTTATGAAGGGCAGTGACAGGACACTTTTTATACACTTTGTTAGCAATAACTGACTCACCTACTGGAGTAGAAATTAGGAAAGTCTCAGGAATCTTGTCGGGACTCATTTAAAAATTCATAGCAACTAATGGGGTCACATAAGAGAAACTTGACCCAGGGTCCATCAACACATAAACATCAAAACAAAAGACATGGAGCATACCAGTAACAACGTCTGGTGAATTCTCTTGCTCCTGGCAGGATAGCAAGGCATAGAATCTATTCTGGTGCTGACCACCAGTAGTACTGGATGAAGCACCCTGAGGAGGGTTTGGACGGGCTAAAGGAGCTAGGGCACTAGTAGCCTGAGACTGAGATCGAATATCTCTACCCCCCTGCCTAGTATGCGGGAACTCTCTAATTCTATTGCCCAACTTTCCATAACCAAAGCAACCTCTCTGTTCGGCCAAACACTCATCGGCATGGGTCCTACCACACTTAGCATAAGAAGTATAACTGGGCCTGTTACTCACACTGTTATGGGACCTGGACATAGAAGACTCATTCCCTTGCTCCTGCCTATTTCTGGGTGTAGGAGCACTAGCTGACGAAGGTCCTGGCATAGACGAATGACTCTAAAACTGCGTACGGTTCCCTCCATGGGATCTAGTCTGAACATACTCAAACTGCTTCGATCTAGCCCTCTTATTTCCCCTTACTCTGTTTCTCTCTCTTATCTTATCTTCCTTAATCTGCTGAGCATACATCATCAGTTTGGATAGATCCATATCCCTATTAACCATAGTAGTCCTTCATTCATTCAACACCAAACCAAACACACCGGTCATGAACTTGCTCATACTAGATCAGGTGTCAACTACCAAGTCAGGAGCATACTTGGCTAACTGGTTAAACTTGAGGAAATACTCTTTTACAGTTATAGAGCCTTGCCTCAGGTTAATAAATTCTTCTATCTTTGCCTCCCTCATCTCAAGTGGGAAAAATTTTACCAGGAATGCATCCTGAAACACCTGCCAAGTCATAGGAGTAGCATTCTTCCCTCTATTCTTCCTCCACGCCACAACCCAATCAT
Organism: Capsicum pubescens; assembly: GCA_030864215.1. Taxonomy (NCBI): domain Eukaryota; kingdom Viridiplantae; phylum Streptophyta; class Magnoliopsida; order Solanales; family Solanaceae; genus Capsicum; species Capsicum pubescens. The sequence goes on along the minus strand of CM061543.1, from coordinate 276,722,804 downwards.
AAGCAATATCTTTCATCCTATAAGAGGCCAGCTCTACACTCTCTTCTTCTGAAATATGCATAACTTGGGTGATCTTTTTCACCTCCTAAAGATACAACTATGGGTCCTCACCTACCTTTGACCCATAGAACTCTGGCAGATTCATCCTCATAAAATCTTGAATTCGAGCTACAGCGGAATCACTTCCATGTTGGTGCAGAACTGCAGCCTAGTTATTGGCCTGAACAATTGTGGTGACTGCTTGGGCTGACGCCTGAAAGGCATCCCAAAACTCAGTGTGACATATTCTCATTCAGGGGATCGGCCGGTTGAGGTGGATGATTGACATTCCTACGGGCATTAGCTCTTCGGGGAGGCATTTTTTGTCATAAGAAAGCATGAGTCAATAGAAGAGAGACAGTAGTAGGCATGATAGACACTGAAAGAAATAAATGACTTTTCCCTAAAACGTCCCATAGCCTCATGCTCATAGATGTGGCATGCTACACACCGATGATCAAGACTCTACGTAACACGACTTGTCAGACTCCCTAGGACTATTTAAACCTTAGGCTCTGATACCAAGTTTTGTAACGCCCCAAAATCTCATCCCAGAACGTCACATGGTGCTTAAGATTACAAGTAGCCCAAGCTAACCGTTTTGAGCCTGCTACTACAAATAAAACTTACTTTGAGATGAATAAAGCAAAACGATGGTACCGTCATATCAAAATCATAATGGAATACGAAGAAATACTTATCTGAAAAGTCAAAATACTGAAAGTCTAAACATACTGATAATCTAGTCTGACAAGACTCTACTAATCAAGAACTAGAGTCATTGGGACAGACCCTCAACAGACTCAACAAAACTCAAAACAATAACAACAGAAAATCTGAGCAATAGCTCCTCGAACCATGAGGAATCACCAGCTATGGAGTTTAGATAAAGGTACTCAGGAATCACTGTTACTGCTGAGACTGAGCACCTGAACCTACATTATGAGACAATGTAGCACGCAGACGTATATGTGCATCAGTACTTTGAGGATGCACTGAGTATATGGGGGTGTATGCATTTAAGTAAACAATGTTATCATTCTTTATAAAACATGCATGCTGCTATGAATGACTCACATAGCTTGAGTAAAACTGAAATCTAAATCTCATAAATCATGTATAACGAAGCATATAGTACAAATCTAGTGAGTCATTACACTTAGTTCTAAAATATGTATTCTCCATCTAATTCTCAAAAATTGTAAAAAAGAGAAATCTAAAAAAACAATAGCTTTCAAAACTTATACTTTTATCTTATGGAAAATAAGGGACTTCTTTAAAACTTAGAGATTTTAGGACTTTGGGAACCTCAAAATCAAACTTTCAACATATAAACTTTTATCTTAATTAGAGTAGGGGACTGCTTTGGGAGTTTCTTCAAACCGACATGAACAATGTGAGCCACATGGAGTCCAACGTCTTGCCCACATTAGGGAGAGTTGCTCTACCCTTGCCATCGGAATAGAACCTTAACTTTAGTGATCACTTATCTTAACCCACTTGGGGTAACTCAAAAACCTATGGGGCACGTAGTTCAAGGGCATGAGACCTTGAAATCATACCCAACTCGGTGCTAAATACTACTCTCATACTTAAGCTCAGAACTTTTAGGAAATCCACTTTAAAATAATTCAAGGGTCTATAATAAAGACCAAATATACTTCTCTTGACTTTAATTCATAAGTAATGTGGACTTCTATCTTAGCTCAGACCCAAAAGGGTCAAATCTTTATTTGAAATCTGAAAATAACCTAACCAAGGGGTGCTTATAGCACAAAAAAATCTTGAACAACAATCTTTAAATGGGGTCTATTGACCCAATTATCAGTCTCATATCAAAACATCTTAAAATTCATGCTTGGTAATGCAATTACTCATAAATTATAAAATATGTAAATTCATCAATAGACATAGAAATATAAACAAAATCATAAAATTCAACTCTTAATCTAGGGGAACTCTCAAAATCTTGCACACAATAGTAAAGGGGTATAAACCCTAACTTCAATTTCATGGACAATCTCATAAATTGAAGAAATTTTGTATTTAATAAAAGCCTTTGGGCACAAGGGTGAAAGAGTTACCCTTGTTCAAACCCCACATACCTTAGATTATGACTTGTAGATGAACAAGCTTACGATTATGACTTGTACATGAACAAGCTTGCTTGAGACTCTTTTTCGTACTCTTGAGTGAGAGTTCTTGAAGCTTTTGACTTGGGGACCTTTATTCTTAAATCAATTTGCAAGAACTATGGTGAAATCTTGGAAAAGGAATTGGGTCTTGCTCTTTAGGGAGAAACTCTAGTTTTTGATGCTATGAAAGAATCTGAAGTTCTATGCTTCTTTTTGATATATCTAGGTGTTAAAAGGGGTGGAAAAAGACCAAAAAGCCCTTTTAAAAATGGCTTTAAAATGCTGAACGGGATCAGTGATGGCTTGTGCGATGGTCCGTCGGTCTGACTGTCGTACTTGGACACAAATAGAGGCTCACTTCCTTAGTAGCGACGGCTTGGGCGACGGTCCATCGCTAGCTTGACGGTCTACCAGCCTGACTGTCACACTTGTCTAGTGAATGGGTTAACTACCTTGGTTGCAGAGGCTAGAGTGATGATACATCGCAAGCTCGACGGTCCGTCAACTTGCCTGTCGCACCTGGACGATTCTGACAGCTCTCAGTAAAATGGCCATAACTTCTCACCCCGATACCGGATTTGGACGAAATTGGTATCGTTGGAAATCTAATTCAATTTCTCACATAATAAAAAGTCTAAATTAGTAAAACTTTATATGATTTAAACACTACTCACTTTGGAAGTCATTTCTTAATATTATAGAGATATAATTTAGGCTTAAGGAAAGTTACTGAGGGCATACATGATATAACACGAATTTCACTAGTATCATGAGTTCTCAGAACTGACCATACTCTGAAACATAAGTTCATACTTGTCATAAGCTATTCAACATAAGATTGGAGTTCATAGATTTATGAGGGATGACTCGAATCATAGAGTAAAGTTGTTACTTACTTATCAGAAGTTAAGAATGAACTTAAATATGCATGAAGTGTATATGCATTGGCCTTTGGCAGAGATCTATCACGCAAAACATGAATATGGTGTGATAATGACTGAAATTCAAGGAATACTCTAGAGTAAGAAGGGATCACCATCTCATCACAACTCTTATTGACATGCATCATAATCTAATTCTCAAAACTTGATTTGTTTCTTCAGTCTATGATCTCCCCCTTAGATCAAAGCTGACATTCTAAGATTATAGGTCTACTCTATATCCTTGAGACTGAGCTATACCTTCTCTTCTCTAAAAGTCTACACATGAATGCTCACTCACCTAAATAAACTATATCTAGACAATAATAACTTGATTCTTGGACACTCTCTCAATACATACGACCCTTAACTTCCTTTAGCTTCAATAATCATCATCACAAACTTATACTCTACTAACTCAACAAATACACCTACCTCAATAAACATATAATCCGCCTTACTAACTAAAATCATAACAAAAGACTCAGCATCATCTATCTGTAACTCCTTAACATAGCCATCAAGAATACCATATACTATATGGCTAGCCTTATTCACACTTAGAAACTCACGGGCATTATCTAAGCACACGTAACACTTAATAATCTTAGAAAGTAATTCAATCCCCATATAACTTTGGGAACACCTCTACATCATACCTATAACATCATACTCAATTGCGAATAAATAAACTTATACTCTTGCATACATTATCTCAAGCCTACTCGATCACTTCCATACAACTGGCATCACTAACTGGGATATCATTATTTCCACCTTGATGATCATCTACTATTCAAATGTAGTGTTTAGTGCTAGTCATGATTAATAACCCAACCTCACATACTATTCTCATTTGGAAGCTATAAAATAAGACATCAAGAAATACTATTCTATTAGAACCTTATAATAACAATAATTTATCACGATCTAATGGCCTATCTTATTATAATCCATTAGCACATCCTCTCCCTACACGTCACTACTATTCACCCATCTATACACCCAAATTTCTTTCATATCTCTATAAGTTTCAACTAAACTCCTTTTTGTAACCTCAAGGGAAGCCTAAATTAACTGTACTAAAGCACCGAATACTTCAATTAATATCCAATGCTTTTCTAACAAAAGAAGTACCATCAATAACTCTGTTCATACTTCAAGCAAACAACCATTTACCTTAACTAATAACTCTTTCTCTACCTTCCACTAAGCTAAGACATAATGACACACCACCTCACTACTAACTTAATCCAATGTAAAAGTTCATCTATATACATTTAATTAATTGCCATCACCAACTTTTTTGTCATTGCACTTCTATACCCATAATTCCAACTATAAGAAGGTTTTACTACTTATGAATCGTAACACTCTAGGTTTTAATATATCTTGAATACAAACTCTATTCAGCAATCTAGGTTCACATTATCTCCTCTTATGAGATCTATCTGTATTGAAAGAATAATGAGGAATCTGAATACATATCTTATTCCATCTTAACTGAATGACTTATGAGGATGAGGAAATAACTTTCAACTTGAGGAACTTATAACACTAGCGAGCTCCTCTCAATCCCTTGTGTGACTTCTGAAATTACTGATAGTAAATCTGAAAGCATCATCATGGGAGGAATTGGAACTTACTAGTAATATTATCTCAAGTATAAGTCACAGACGGAGAATTTTTAAGTAACAAATGAATCGACAGAAGTCTTTGAGAGAAAAACTTTACAGTACGATCTAGAGTAGGAAAGAAAGGAGGAATTTCTTAAATGTCCAATAGCCTCTCGAAGAAAAGTACGGATGTCGTTGTACTATTTTACAAGATTCTACTAGACACGGATTCATGGACACCCTAGGACACTTAAAACCTGGATCTGATACCAAGTTTGTAATGCCTCGAAACTACCCCCTGGACATCACACATTGCTTTGGACCACAAGTGATCCCAATATAACCCTTATACTGGCATAACTCCCAAGCAACTGATTTAAAATACATAAATCCTAAAGAAATATATGGAAGATAAATCTTTTCTGAATATGATCAATACCAAACTATATTAAAATGATTACAACTCTTCTTATACAAAACAAAATTGGAATCAAATACATCAACTCTACTATCTGTTTAAGAAGCTTCTACTAGTATTGAATATAGGTAGTCGGGACATGACCCCCAAACTATCCCTAATCAATACAACTAAAAAAATAAAATAAAATGTTACTCAATTCTATGATTGACTTAAGCCCTTGAATCCAAAGGACTCATCACCTGCTGACTGGAATTCGCACACTGTCTGATGATGATATCTGGGCTACAATTGGCGCCTACATTATGAGACAATGTAGCAGATAGACGTATATGTGGATCAGTACTTTTGGAATGTACTGGGCATGTTCGGGTGAATACATAAGTAAAAAAATAACTCAATCTTCATACAAAACTTTCAAAGGATGCATGTTAAGTGTAAATGACTCACCTTGGCTCGAATAAAATATGTACTGCAAAATAATAAAGCATGAGTATATAAATTATATGTAATCTTTGTGAGTCATAACACTTAGTTCTAAAAGCTATACTTTTACTATTTCAATTGGGAGTTTTTTCTAACCGAAATAAACCATGTGAGTTGTCATGGAGTCCAACGTCTTACCCACGTTGGGGAGAGCTGTCCTGCCCTTGTCATCAGAATAGAACCTTATCTTAAGTGATCACTGACTTAGCCCACTATGGGCACTCTTAAACCAATGATGGGTAATATTTTTTAGGCATGAGACCTTTGGAGTCATACCCAACTCGGTGCTAAATACTACTCCCATACTTATCGCTCAGACTTTAGGAAAACCACCTTAAAATAGCACAAGGGTTTATAATGAAAACCAATTATGTTTATCTTTTATTAAATTGTGAACGAGATAAATAATTGTGGATTACAATCGTAGCTTGGGATTAAAAGATCAATTTCTTGCGTAAAATTTAAATACATGCTTATCTAAGAAATCTTAAACTTCATATTTCTTGAAATATCAAGACTTAAATTTGGGGCTTATAACCCATGCTTTAAAATCAAGTCAAATAACAAAAAACTTCATGCTCAACATTAATAATCTTGAAATACTTTAACAATTCTAGTCAAGATAATGAAATTCAATTCTCAATATGTGAAATCAAGTCACACCCATAAAATTGTGAAAGTAAATATGCAATTCAACACTTAAATCACTTATAACTTCTTAAACTTCAAATAATGATAATTGGGTATGAACCCTAAATTGAAATTCATGTAAATTCAACTTTAAAATATGTTTTGCGCATAAGGATGAAAGAATATCCTTGTTCATAACCCCACATACCTTAATAGAATTGATTTAATGGAGAAATCTTGACCTTGAAAGACTTGGAGATGATCTTGAAAGCTTTCTTGAACTTCTTGGACTAGGGAATTTAGATTCTTGGTTATTCTTGAAGAGTAGAATTGAATTCTTGGATTCTTGGGGGAGGAAAGCTTGAGTTTCTTATTCTTGGGAAGAAACCCTAATCTTATTGTTCTTAAGAGTGGGAGAAGAAATAATGTGTTAAGTAATTGAATGTGTTAAGTATTGAATATGAGGGAAAATAATGCCTTATGATGCTTTCAGTTGTGGAAGGGGTAGGGTTCGAGGTAAGGAAAAGACCAAAATACCCCTACAAAGATGAATAAGAATTGCTGAAATTTTTAGTTGATGACTTGAGTTGATAACATATCAACTAGTTGATGGATTATCAACCCAAGCCATCACTTTTGTAGCTGAGACGGCTATGGGTGATGACTTGGTTGATAAGTCGTCACTTAGTTGATGACTTATCAACTCAAATCTCCACTTTGTAGCTGAATTTGATAACTTTCTGGTTAAGGCTGACGACTTGGCTGATAAGTCATCACTTAGTTGACAGCTTATCACCACAAGTCGTCACCTTGTTGACAGACGGACATGCTGAAGTAAAATGAGCATAACTTTCCACTCTGATATCGGATTAAGGTTAAACCAAATGTATTGAACAGAAGACTCAAATACTTTTTATTTGAAATATTGTAGGACACCTGAATCGATATATTTTGGGAGGTACATTCGCTTATAGTTTACCCTTGTAGGATCGACTACACAAACTCAATCGATAAAAGTGTTCTCAACTCGACTTTGCTCTAAGTGCTTCCTATATATATTTTTCACCTCATAAGAAATATTCTCACGAGGATAATGATCATGACGCATGTATTTAAATGTAAGTCATGGTATTAGAGTTTATAGAGGTAGGAACGATGGTTAGAATTCTAATATAAAAATATGGAGTGTTACATTATCTCCCCTCATACTCGAATGAGACCAGTTAACTGAGCATATTTGGAGAACTGAGATCATATACTGAATATGCATGAATGAAATCACGATTACATGACTGAGTCTGAAACATGATACATGACTGAACTGATTTTGTGAATACATGCAATGACATGAGAATGATTATAAGGCTGAGAAAAAAAATAAGAAAGTAAACTTATGAGTACCCATTACTTCAAGCTGAATCATGTTTCGTGAAGAAAAGTTGAGAGATTTAGTACATGAAAACTCGAGGGTATTACAACATCTCCCCCTTGGGATAGTTCATCCCTCAAATGGTACTGACTTGGCTGAAATATTGAGGAAAGACTGAGAAGAGGTTCGGAACACTTATGAGCTGAATCATGACTTAATATCTAAATCTGAAACTTATGCACGAACTGATCTGAATTAGTAATTTGCATGAATGAGAATATCTTAACTCATGGAATTGCCTCACTCGTGAAACTTTAGGTAGTAAGACTAAATGAAAAGCTGGAAATATATAGGAGCTTATCTGTTTGATTGCTAAACTAGATTACAGGCTATATGGACTAGATCATACTGACTACTCATACTCAAATGGAGTATTTCTTCTACACTCTTCTAAGAAATTCTAATAATATTAGGGAGCAACGAATTTTTGGCATGATCTGAACAACACATCTGAATAAGGAATCACAACATTGATACATCTCTAAAGCATGGAACATAGACATATAAATCATAAGCTAGGATAGAATTACTAGGCCTTAGGCAATGCAACTTCTTACTTTCAACCTTAGCAACACTTCTCAAATACTCCTTCAATTATACTATTCCCATTAAATACCATACTCTTTTGATTCAACGTATAATTCTTACATAGGCATTGATAAATCCACCTACTAAAGTTTAAACTGAACTAAATTCTCGAGCTATGATCAAGCCTAACTAAAAATAACAAGGTACAACATGCCACACCATAATACTAGTATAAACCATATGATTCAATCTTCTATGTCTCTTTTAGAGCTCTCACCCTAAGCATAACATGCCTTACCATTTTAATGACTAGCTCAGAGCTCTCACTATCGATTCACTAGCGCAAATTGCATTCATTTACTTACGTCCAAACATGACATTCATGTTTATCCTTATAACCACATATGAACTGCAAGGCAAACACCCATAAGGCATACTTCTCATATTTTCTAAACCTCAATCAGTAACAATTTTCTTCCACTATTCTTAAGAAGTCATACCTAGGATTCTCAACTAATTATGACATATACCAAAGATTTACCCCAATATTCCTTCACCCTTTAGCCTTAGCATAAATAATTTTTCTTAATGAGGTTCATCAACTCCCTATCGTCTAAACCATTGCCTATCCATTAACATCACCATTATCTTAACATATGAATTGGCCACTAAAGGGCTAACAGATAAGGAATTGAAGCACGAAAGCATAAGATACATAACTTTAACACTTAACTAAGGCATGAGGAATAGAATGTCAAAGGCATGAATACATTAATGAGATCTAAAATGAGGACATACCTGATAGAATGCGAATTTCACTAGTATCATAAGTTCTGAGAACTGAGCATACTCTGAAACATAAATTCATACTTATCATAAGCTATTCAACATAAGACTGGAGTTCATAGATTTATAAGGGATGACTCAAATCACAAAGTAAAGTAGTTACTTACTTATCAGATGTTAAGAATGAATGTGAATACGCATGAAGTGTAGAAGCATTAGCCTTTGGCATAGATCTATCACGCAAGAAATAAATATGGTATGATAATGACTGAAACCAAAGGAATACTCTAGAGCAAGAAGGGATCACCATCTCATCACAACTCTTATTGACATGCATCATAATCTAATTCTCAAAACTTGATTTGTTTCTTCACTCTATGATCTCCCCCTTAGATTAAAGCTAACATTCTAAGCGTATAGGTCTACTCTATATCCTTGAGACAGAGCTATACCTTCTCTGCTCTAATGGTCTACACATGAATGCTCACTCACCTAAAAAAACTATATATAGATATTAATAACATTATTCCTGGAAACTCTCTTAATACATACCACCCTTAACTTCTTTTAGCTTCAATAATCATCATCACAGACTTACACTCTATTAACTCAATAAATAAACCTGCCTCACTAAACGCATAATCCGCCTCACTAACTAAAATCATAACAAAAGACTCAGCATCATATATTCGTACTCTTTAACATAGCCATCAAGAATACCATATACTATATGACTAGCCTTATTCACACTTAGAAACTCACAGGCACTATCTAAGCACATGTAACACTTAATAATCTTAGAAAGTAATTCAATCCCCATATAACCTTGGGTACACCTCTACATCATACCTATAACATCATACTCAATTGCGAATAAATAAACTTATACTATTGCATACATTATCTCAAGCCTACTCAATCACTTCCATATAACTGGAATCACTAACCGGGCAATTATTATTTCCACTTTGATGATAATCTACTATTCAAATTTAGTGTTTAGTACTAGGCATGATTAATAACCCAACCTCACATACTATTCTAATTTGGAAGCAATAAAATAAGATATCAAGAAACACTATTCCATTAGAACCTTATAATAACAATAATTGATCACGATCGAATGGCCTCTCTTATAATAATCCATTAGCACATCCTCCCTCTACACATCACTACTATTCACCCATCTATACACCCAAATTTCTTTCATAACTCTATAAGTTTCAACTAAACTCCTTTTTGGAACCTCAAGGGAAGCCTAAATTAATGATACTAAACCACCAAATACTTTTATTAATATCCAATGCTTTTTAACAAAATAAGTACCATCAATAACTCCGCTCATACTTCAAGCAAACAATCATTCACCTTAACTAATAACTCATTCTCTACCATCTACTAAACTAACACATAATGACATACCACCTCACTACTAACTCAATAGTATGCAAAAGTTCATCTATATACATTCAATCAATCTCCATAACCAAATTTCTTGTTATTACACTTCTATACCCATACTTCCAACTATAAGAAGGCTCTACTACTTATGAATTATAAAACTCTAGGTTTTAATATCTCTTCAATACAAACTATATTCAGCAATCTAGGTTCATACTATCTATCTGTATTGAAGGAATAATGAGGAATATGAATACATATCTTATGTCATTTTAACTAAACGACTCTTGAGGATGAGTAAATAACTTTCAACTTGAGGAACTTATAACACTAGCGAGCTCCTCTCAAGCTCCTTGTGTGACTTCTGAAGTTACTGATAGTAAATCTGAGAGCATCATCGTGGGAGGAATTGGAACTTACTAGTAATGTTATCTCAAGAATAAGTCACAGACGGAGAATTTTGGAGTAACAAACGAATCGACAAAAAATTTTGAGAGAACAACTTTATAGCATGATCTAGAGTAAGTAAAAAAGGAGGAATTTCTTTAATGTCCAATAGCCTCTCAAAGAAAAGTATGAACGTCGATATACTATTTCGCAAGACTCTACTAGACACGGCTTCATAGACACCTTAGGACGCTTAAAACCTGGCTCTGATACCAAGTTTGTAACGCCCCGAGACTATCCCTGGATGATACACGGTGCTTAGGACCACAAGTGATCCCAAGCTAACCCTTATACTGGCATGACTCCTGAGTAACTAATATAAAATACATAAATCAAAAAGAAATATGTGGAAGATAAATATTTTTTGAATATGATCAATAACAAACTATATTAAAATAATTACAACTCTACTTATAAAAATCTAAACTAGAATCAAATATATCAACTCTACTATATGTCTATGAAGCCTCTACTAGTATTGACTATAGATAGTCAGAACATGACCCCTAACTATCCCTAATCAATACGACTGAAAAATTAAAACAAAATGCTACTCAATACTATGATTGACTCGAGCCCTCGAATCCAAAGAACTCATCACCTGCTGACTGGAATTTGCACACTGTCTGATGATGATATCTGGGATACAATTGGTGTCTACATTATGAGAAAATGTAGCACATAGACGTATATGTGGATCAATACTTTTGGAATGTACTGAGCATATTCGGGTGAATACATAAGTAAAAACTAACACAATCTCTGTACAAAACTTTCAAAGGATACATGCTAAATGTAAATGACTCACCTTGGCTTGAATAAAACATGTACTGCAAAATAATAAAGCATAAGTATATAAAGCATATATAATATTTGTGAGTCAAAAAACTTAGTTCTAAAAGTTACACTTTTACTATTTCTATTGGGAGTTTCTTCTAACCGACATAAACCATGTGAGCTGTCATGGAGTCCAACATCTTACCCACGTTGGCGAGAGTTTTCCTACCCTTGTCATTGAAATAGAACCTTATCTTAAGTGATCACAGACTTAGCCCACTATGGGCATTCTTAAACCTGCATTGGCGCGTAGTTCTGGGGCATGAGACCTTTGGAATCATACCCTACTCAGTGCTAAATACTACGCATATACTTATTGGTCAGACTTTAGGAAATCCACCTTAGACTTTAGGAAATCCACCTTAAAATAATACAAGGGTTTATAATGAAAATCAATTATGTTTCTCTTTATTTAAAGCATGAACAAGATAAATAATTGTGGATTCCAATCTTAGGTTGGGATCATAAGATCAATTTCTTTCTTAAAATCTGAATACATCTTTATCAAAAAATACTTAAACATCATCTTTCTTGAAATATCAACACTTAAACTTGGGGCTTATAACCCATGCTTGAAAATCATGTCAAATCACAAAAAGTTCATGCTCAACATTAATAATCTTGAAATACTTTAACAATTCTAGTCAAGATAATGAAACTTCATTCTCAATATGTGAAATCAAGTCACGCACATTAACTTGTGAAAGTAAATATGCAATTCAACACTTAAATCACTTATAACTTCATAAACTTCAAATATTAATAATTGGGTATGAACCCTAAATTGAAATTCATGTAAATTTGACTTTAAAACATGTTTTGAACACAAGGATAAAAATATATCCATGTTCATAACCCCACATACCTTAATAAACTTGACTTAATGGAGAAATATTGACCTTGAAAGCCTTGGAGATGATCTTTAAAGCTTTCTTGAACTTCTTGGACTAGGGAACTTAGATTCTTGGTTATTCTTGAAGAGGACAATTGACTTATTGGATTCTTGGGTGAGCAAAACTTGAGTTTCTTGTTGTTGGGAAGAAACCCTAATCATATGTTCATAAGAGTGGGAGAAGAAATAACGTGCTATGTAATTGAATATGAGGGAAAATGATGCCTTATGATGCTTTAAGTTGTGGGAGGGGTAGGGTTTGAGGTGAGGAAAAGACCAGAATACTCCTACGAAACTGAATAAGAATTGCTGAAATTTTTAGTTGATGACTTGAGTTTATAACTTATCAACTAGTTGATTGCTTATAAACTCAAGTCTTTACTTTTATAGCTTAGACGATTATGGGTGACGACTTGGTTGATAATTTGTCACTTAGTTGATGACTTATCACCTCAAGTCGTCACTTTATAGCTGAAGTTGATAACATTTTGTTATGTCTAATGACTTGGGTGATAAGTCGTTACTTAGTTGATTGCTTATCACCTCCTTGTTGATAGATGGACATGTTGAGGTAAAATAAGCATAACTTTCCACTTTGATATCAGATTAAGGTTTTACTAAGTGCATTGGAAAAAAGACTCAGAGAACTTTCATTTGATATATAGTAGGACACTTGAATCAAAATATTCTTGGAGGTATACTCGTTTATAGTTGACCCTTGAAGGATCGAATATAAAAACTCAATCGATAAAAGTGTACTCAACTCGACTTTGCTCTAAGTGCTTCCTATGAAAAATTTTCACCTTGTAAGAAATATTCTCACTAGGATAATGATCATGGCACATGTATTCAAATGTAAGTCATGGTGTTAGAGTTTATTGACGTAGGAACGACGATTTAAATTCTAGTGCAAAAATATGGGGTGTTACAACTTTTAAACTACAAATTATGCTCCACAGGAAAGAGTTGACACTACTACGTTATGTCTTCATTTATGAAATGTTCTACAATTCTTGCCTTAGAGGAAAGACTTAGCTCAAAGACTTTTAAACTACAAATTATGCCCCACTTGCAAGAGTTGACACTACCACGTTATGCTTTCATGTATGAGATGTTCTACAACTGTTGCCTTAGAGGCAAGACTTAGCTCAAGGACTTTCAAACAACAAATTATGACCCACAGGAAAGAGTTGACACTACCACATTATTTCTTTATTTTTTATATGTTCTGTAACTCTCGCCTTAGAGGCACGACTCATTCCAAGAATTTTCTACTATTTACATTGGGCAAGAGTCAACAGTAACACATCGTGTTTTTTACTTACGAAATGTTCTATAACTCTTGTCTTAGAGGTATAACTCAGCCTAAAGACCATCAAACAACAAGTTATGCCCTATGGGCAAGAGTTGACACCACCATATTGTGTATTGATTTATGAGATGTTTTATAACTCTTTCCTTAGAGGTAAGACTTAGACCTAGGACTTTCAAGTAACAAGTTGTGCCCCATGGGCAAGAGTTGACATTACCATATTGTGTTTTGATTTATGAGATATTCTATAACTCTTGCCTTAGAGGCAAGTAACCCAAGGACTTTTAAATAACAAGTACGCCCCATGGGTAAGAGTTGACACTATCACATTATATTTTGATTTATGAGATGTTCTATAACTCTTTCTTTAGAGGCAAGACTTCGCCCAAGGACTTTTAAACAACAAGTTACGCTACACGGGCATGATTTGACACAACCATATTTTGTCTTGATTTATGAGATGTTTTATAAATCAAGGACTTTTAAACAACAAGTTATACCCCATGAGTAAGAGTTGACACTACCACAGTATGTCTTAATTTGTGAGATGTTCTATAAATCTTGCATTAGAGGCTTGAATTAGTCCAAGGACTTTCAAAAAAAAGTTACGCCCTATGGACAAGAGTTGACACTATCACAACTTGTCTTGATTTATATGATATTTTATAACTCTTACCTTAGAGGCAAGACATAGCCAACAAGTTATGCCTCATGGACAAGAGTTGATACCATCATATTATGTCTTGATTTATGTGATGCTCTATTAGTCTTGCCTCTAAGATAAAACTTAGCTATTGTTGAAAAAATAGCACACTAGCAGTTACCCAGTTGACAAATTCAACTAAAAAGTATAATTTGACTTACCAAAGTCTCCTCTCAAGTAAATGTCAAAGTTGAAAGTGATGTACGAAATAAAATTTGACATAAGAAATTGGTCAAAGAGCATAAGTTGCGGTAACAACAACAACAATGGTTAATAAGAAGAATATGAAGATGATAATAAAGTATAAGATGATGATAATGAATCAGAAGATGATGAATAAAGCAGCAGCAATAATGAACAATAAATACCGCAAAGAGAGAGAAAATAACAACGGATGAGAAGAGAGAAAAACGTGTTTTTTTTCTTCATTTTTCATTATATTAACTAATATTTGGATCAAAGTGTAATTTAAAAACTTATGAATTATTTTGATTATCACCTCCACTCAATTATTAAGACTTGTGTCACCTACACCTCATTTTAAAACTTTTCTGTCACACCTCATTTTAAAATTTTTCTGTCACGGACAGCCCAAAGCCCCAACTAACAAGGATAAACTTGAGAAAATTAAGTGGGAGGTGACAAAAAAGTTTTTAAATTAAAAATGGTGACAACTTTGACCAGCTAAGGTCAAAGCTTCATTTAAATTGTGATTAAGTTAATTGGGGTGAAAAGTGTAATTTTTAAAAACTTTTCAATTTTTTAAAAAGTCCTCCAACTCCAAATTTCAAATTTTAGAGTTCCCCCTCCCCTTTTCTTATCTTTCAATCTTTCTTTTCTTTTTCTTTCTCCCCATCTTCTTCTTATTTTTTTCTCTCTATATTTTACTCTTCTTCCATCTTCTCTTCTTCTTCTTTTTTCTCTTTTCATTCTGTTCTTCCTTTTTTAATTTTCATAGACTATTTTTAAAAAAAATTGAAAATTTTGAAAAGAAATTTTTTGATTTCTTTTAAAAATGAATGAAGAAATAATTTAATAAATTCAGCAACTATGAGAGTTGCTTTAGCAACTATGAGAGTTACTTCAGCAACTACGGTAATTGTTGCAACAACTACCATTAGTTGTTGTGTTACAACAATTATCGAAGTTGTTGTAGTAATTATCGAAGTTGCTGCAGCAACTTCGACTGTTGCTGCAACAACTTCGACTGTTGCTGCAACAACTTCGACTGTTGCTGCAACAACTTTGATACTTACTTAATTTCTAAAAAATGATCTGATTGGAGGAGGAGACCACAAAAAAGTGATATTTATGATATTTATACTAGTGGTGACGCCGAGTGAGAAGATGACATTTGGTGTGGTGTTGATAGCGATGGTGGTAGAAAAGAAAAAAGAAAAATAGGCGATAGTTATGTAGAGGGAGGAAATAATGGTGAATCTGGAAGAGGTGGCAATGGTAGTGATAGTGACAATAGAGGAAGAAGGCGACAACAAAAAGGGTGTGGAGGAGGAGTGATGGTGATGGTGTAGGGATGTTTGTGTAAATATGGGGTAGGAATCTTTGTGTAAATAGTAAAAACTTGAGGGTTTTAAAATTAGTATTATTAACACTAATCTTAAAATTGACACCTCTACTCAATATTTAAGACTTGTGCCGCTCTTTTTTTTGTTTTGAATTTTTTGTCACACTTAATTAATTTACCCGATAAACTTAAAAACTTGAGGGTTTTAAAATTAGTATTATTAACACTAATCTTAAAATTGACACCTCTACTCAATATTTAAGACTTGTGCCGCTCTTTTTTTTGTTTTGAATTTTTTGTCACACTTAATTAATTTACCCGATAAACTTCTTGAGATTTGTACAAGTCACTCTCAGCTAAAATTAGGGCAACAAGTTGCTGTTAGCCGGCATTGAAGATGAGAAGAGGTATTTGTCTGCGCAAAAAAAGCAATGTTATTATTCACAATACTCCTTCTGCAATTAGATTTTATTCTTCATTATACATCAATGTTGATAATGAGGTAAAATGTTTAGATGATGCTGTTAATCTCTTCCGTAGAATGGTCAGAATGAATCCACTTCCTTCTCTTCCCGTATTCTGTCAACTATTTAAAACTATGCTAAGTATGAAGCATTACTCCTCTATCATTTCTCTTTTTCGAGATATGCAGAAATTGGGTATCCAAATTAATAGGTTCATTTTGTGTAGTGTGATTAACAGTTATTGCCTGATGCATCGTTCTGATATTGCATTTTCTGTGTTACCCATTTACGTGAAGAGTGACATTCCATTCAATGTTGTCACCTTTACCACCTTAATTAGGGGATTATTTGCTGAAAATAATGTCAAAGATGTTGTTCAATTGTTTAAAAAATGGTGATGGAAAATATTTGTGAGCCCAATCGAGTCATGTATGGAACCGTCATGAATGGGCTCAGCAAAAGGGGACATACTCAGAAGACCTTAAGTTTACTCCGACTAATGGAAAAAAAGAACATTAAGCCTGACATATTTAAGTATAGTATTGTTGTTGATGCCCTCTGCAAAGATGGAAACTTAGATATTGCTAGCAACCTTCTAAATGAGATGAAGCAGAAAGGCATTCCTCCAGACATAGTCATGTATAGTTCAATAATTGATGGTTTTTGTAAGCTTGGTCAGTGGGAAAAGGTTAAGACTTTGTTCTCTGAGATGGTGAATCTTAATATTTATCCAAATGTGAACACCTTCAACATACTAATAGATAGAATATGCAAAGAAGAGAAAGTCGAAGATGCCGAGGAAGTAATGAAACACATGGTCGAAAAGGGTGTAGAGCCTGATATAATCACCTACAATGCGATAATGGATGGATATTATTTGTGTGGTCAAATATATAGAGGAAAGAGAATTTTTGATATCTTGATAGATAAGGTCATTGAGCCTAACATTTTTAGCTATAACATACTAATAAATGGTTTTTGTAAGAAAAAAAAAGTGGCCGAGGCCATGCAATTGTTTGGTGAAATTTCTTAAAGGGGAGCAAAGCCGGATATTGTTACCTACAATACTATCCTGCAGGGTTTGTTTTTTGTTGGAAGAATTGGCGATGCAAAAAATATTTATGTCGAGATGCTATCTAGGGGGCCTGTACCTAATTCATCCACTCACCATACTTTGCTCAATGGTTATTTTAGGTATAGACTTGTTCAAGAAGCTATGTCACTCTTTAATAAGTTGGAAATAAATAAAGAAGATATCGATATTGAATTTTACAATGTTGTCATTAATGGATTGTGCAAAAATGGTAAACTCGATGAAGCTCATGCTATTTTTGAGAAGCTTTCTTTCATCGGATTGCTTCCAGATGCGAGAACATACAATGTAATGATAAATTGATTTTGTCTAAATGGGTTGTTTGATGAAGTTAAATGTATTCTAAGAAAAATGGAAGACAACAATTGTCCTCCAGACAATATCACTTATAATGTTATTGTGCGAGGATTTCTCAGGTGCAACAAAATTAGTGAAATAGCATCTTTCATGAAGGAAATGGATGGAAGAGGCTTCTCGTTTGATGCAACTACAACTGAGTTATTGGTTAAGGTTGTAAGTGAGAATCGTTCCATCCTTGACATGATACCAGATTGTAATGCGGAAAACAAGAAGTAAATATTGCTTTCGATTGGTTTACTCGGCTATTTTATAATTTTGATACAATTTTCATTTATCACCTCAAATGAAATGGCATCCAATGTAATTGTCGAAGATAAAATATGGCAATTAGAACGCAGCTTGGGCTTTCAAGCAGGCTTATTGAGGAGGTACATCACTTTTGATATTTTGATTGTTTTTCCACTCTTTCAATATCTTGGAAATTAGATATTACTGCTCTCTTGATATGATAAATAGAGTGAGTTTCCCTTATGTGTAAACATTATATAAGTTTAGGAATATCATTTCCAATGCTATTTAGTTATCTTCATGTATTGTCATTTTCTAGCTTTTGAGAATAAATAACAACTTCGTGCAACTTAGAAATTGCTCTGGAAACAATCTTTGTGGTAGTTTTTTATCTAAGAGATTCGGATGCTTTGTCGAAGTAGAACTTGTTTAAAATTTATAGGGGATACAAATTTTCATTGCTATTCGAAAAGAGTCGTACTCCATATATTAATGTCAACAAATTTAGAACATGGAGTGAAGTATTTCTTCTTTTGTAGTCATGGCTCTGTTTGAAATTCTCTTTGTTTTAGAATATGGATTTTAACTTTTAAGTGTAAACTCTGCTTGTTATTTTAAGAATTTGGGCGAAAAAGGCCCATGTCTTATCTTATACTTCAGCACTGTGCTTTTAATGCTGGTAACTTTAGTTACTGAGATATACATAGTAGAGCTTTCCATGATCATGCATCCATGTGTAACTTTGTCATAGTTTGGTAGAGGATATTTTGTTGTCTATGGGAAATTGAATCCTGTGTATATTATCAGACAGGAGTAGCATATTTCAGATAGGGATTTTTTTTATATGATATCAATTTTGTTGATGTGTGGGTTTGTAGAATAGGTTCATCTTGGTCACACCAGAAATTGAAGTTCTGAAAGCAAACCAACTCATGACCGGTACTACTTTCTGCTTCATTTTTAAAGCCTTTTTTTAAGTGTATTTGCTTCAAACAAAAGATAAACCCAGCAGCAGTACTTTTCAAAAGTCCAACATGCGCCATTTGAGTTAAAATAAACTCAGAAACATGTACCAAATCTGAGCTGTAAACTTGCATTGTATGAATAATAGTGCCTTTTCAAAGGGTTTTCTCCTTGTGGAGACTAAGACACTTCTACTGTTGCACGATGGTTAGTTGTAAATCTGAAAATCTTGGGAAGTTGCTCCTTAAATGGTGTATTTTATATCCATCTGTCTTTCTTGAATAGGATTGTTTCTACCATCTCCCAGTTTAATGTCCTCTGTGCTCTGAGAATTATTAGGAACCTTTGTGATCCTGAGTTTCCTATTCCATCGTTTAATCCAATCAATTACTTCCACATCAATTCTTTCTTATTGCAGAACTTCAATAGCCAATTCATAAGTAGACTGATGTTGTGTATCCTGAGGATTCTTAGTCCATGTCCAAGTCATTTGATAAATATATGTAATGACTTGGACTCGCAAATCAAACAGCAAATTCTCTGGCATAAAACTGGGTCATGCTATAGCCTAATAAATCCCGCTTTTGGTTTTTGAGGCGTAAGATAGCGCAATGTAGATTGCTCTTAGTTACCTCACATCAACTCATCTTCCCAAGACTAACGTAAAATTGAGTGATGATTTTTTCTATATTGTCTAGTATGTTATTCTATTATAATTGAGTTCATTTCCGAATCAGTGCATCTGCAGTTATCCAGTAAACATCTCTTATCTGCTTTATGCAGGTGACACCCTAATTTTCTGTGGGGCAAACAAAATTCAGGTGTTTTTTTTTTTTAATCTAACTTTGTTTATTTTTGAAGCTCTTTCAGGTCTCCATATTAACATGCTTAAAAGTGTCATGTATCCGGTTAATGTGGTGAACATTATGGAGAAATTGGCAGAGATGCTAGGTTGCAACATTGGATAATTCATAACCACCTACCTAGGACTTTCACTTGGGGAAAAATTTAAATCATCTACCACTTGGAGCGGAGTCATTGAGAAGTTTGAGAAGAAGTTTGCATCCTGGCAAATGCAATACCTCTCCATGGGTGGCAGGTTGACTCTAATCAACAGTGTTCTTAGTAACATTCCAATCTACTCCATGTCACTATTTCCCATGCCAAACAAGACTTTGTAGCAACTAGATCAACTTAGAAGGAACTTCTTATTGGAAGTGAACAACACTAAGCACAAATTCCATTTAGTCAAATGGGATAAAGTGATATTGCCAAGGCACCAAGGTGGGTTAGGCATCAGAGACCTAGCCAATCATAATAAATGACTGAGAATGAAGTGGCTATGGAGATATACACAAGAGGACTAGATTCATTAGAAATAAATGATCAAGGCAAAGAATGGAAGTCAAGACCACTGGGGTATTGATCAGGTAAGGGACTCTCATTGTATTGGAGTTTGGAAGAGCATAATCAAACTTTGGGATGAATTCTCATAGAATCATCAACTGATAGCTGGGAATAGTTAACACGTCAAGTTCTGGAAGGATAGATGGTTGTGAAACGGCACTTTAAAGAGTGGTTTCCCTACATTAGTCAAAATAGCTACAGATCCAGATATAACTGTTTGAGAATACAGAAACAAAAATTTTTGCGGTCCAACTTTCAGAAGGAACTCACAAAATGGGAAGTAGAGGATTTTCTCAAAATCTTACAGGCTCTCACTGACAATTGGCCATAGAAGTTAATATGGAAGGTCAAACTTCCATCTAAAGTTGTTTGCTTCAGCTGGACAATAATTTTTGAAACCTGTCTAACAGAGGACAACCTTGCAAGGAGCAGACATATGGTACATGTTCCTCAATCTTTCTTGCCTTAGGTGGATAATGCCTAACACTATCAGAGAGCCACTGGATAGTTGACAGCACCATCAAGAAGATTCGGGAAGATGATACCAGCAGATGATATCGGCTGCCATCTTTTGGACTATTTGGAATGAAAGTAACAGAAGATGTTTTGATGGTCTCTCAACTAGCCAAACCATGCTCAAAGGGTGATGTCTTTTGTATTTATATAGTTGGGTCTTTTTGTCCCCAATGGATTACCTTGATAGCTTTTTAGATTTTCTTTGCACTATGGTTATGTACTAGAGCTAACACACTTGTGCTCACTCTTTTGTAACTACCTTGCATCCTTGGGATGCCATAAACAGAATCAATTACTTCATCAAAAAAAAGTGTACTTGCAGTTAGTCCAGATTGTCTTACCTGGAGGGTTGATGTTGTATCTAGAACACCTAGTTCTATGAACATCTTCTTGCTATATTTAGCCTAACAGCAAATCGAAGCTGCATTTTCCTTCGAAATGATGTATCCAACACCTATCTGCATCCATTGTCAGGCTCATTGGCTTTCTTGACACCATTCTCTTTGTATTTCTTTCATACAGTTCAGTGGTGTTATTTAGTAGTTGTCTTTACTATGCTTTTGTGACTCTATTGCTGTCGTTGTCATTTCTTGGGTCATCATATCAAGTTCTTCATTGTAGTGCTCAACTTGAAGAACAAGTGTTATCTTATTGGGACGCTATAAGATAGGAATACATGTATCTATTTTCTTCTAAGTGGAATCATTTGCATGTCATATTTTGTTTCTCCTTCATTACCATAATAGAGTGCACCTGGTTTATGAATGGCGTGCTGATAATTTCTTGTTGCTTTGACTTGGCCATGTGAAGCAAAGCATTATAAAATAAGGCTGCTTGGAACCTTCACATGAATTTGAAACCGGAAGATTACTGGGTATTCAGTGGCAATAACATGACTCCTTGAGCTTCCGTATAAGACTATGCATTTCTTACTCTGTATTATTTGCAAGATCATCATTAGACACAAATTTAATGTCAATTGATTTTCGTTCTTTTTTTCTCCTTTCTGTCCTCTCTCTCATTAACTCTGTTGAACCAGATTATCCCAGGAAAATTGTAGTAGTAGATCATCCAAGTCAACAAAAGTCAAGGACATTATGATAGAAGAGGTAATCTTAAAAAAAAATTCTCGCTGTTGTCTTAAATACTTCGCAACACATTAGAGTAGTTTGTATTTGAAGTGGAAGTCACACATAAGTTGGGACATGACATCTTTAGAAGATTTAAATATGGAGGTTAACCAGGTGTCCTTGAGTAAGTAACTGACATCTATATTTAATATATATGGACGTATATGGTGATGTTTTGGACTTGGGTGCTGGCTGGGCCTGACCGGACCTTCAAATAGAAGGTTATTTTTGTTTTGGACTCGTTCGTTTGTTTCTATAACATGTTTTAGTTTTTTCTCTAGAACTTCAAATTATTAAGTTTAGATTTCTAACTGACTAAGATACACATTCACAAAATAAGATATGTTTTATGAATATCCGTCAGCCTCTATAATTACGTATTCTCTTTCTTATCAAAAATAGAGTGTCTTCCTAAAAATGACTAATCAATTTGCAATATACAATTTGGTTTTGTCGTTTCTTGAATAAACATTTTTGTATTCTTTAAATATTATACATGCAACATTCTTTAAGGACTTTTTATGCTTCAAATATCTCTTTCTAATTTTCTGCATAACGTGTCACTTACTAGATAACTGCATCAAGAAAATTTTAGTCATTGATTAGACTGGTAGGGCGTCCATACACATATTTTCTATGTTGTGGTGTTGTTGTAAGTAAGCATTGGGATGAGCTGAACCATTTAAAGCCTACATACAAGGAGGTAATCAGATGACGATGACAAATTTGAAATTACACAATAGTTGTTTATTGATGAAGTGGTTGTGGAGATATGCTAATGAATATCAAGCATTGTGAAAGGAGGTGATCATGAATAAATATGGACAGACAATTCAATGGTGCACCGATAAAGTGTTCAGTACTTACAGTGTATCAATTGCAGGTCTATCAGGAATTCATGGGCTAGTCTTGACAAACATGTTGCCTTTGATGACTATTTTTCCCTGATTTATTTTCCATATGCAGCAACCCTGAAGCCACTGTGGCAAACTCTTGGACTCCTCGAGGGTGGAATATTTGCATTAGAGGGATTCTAAATGACTGGGAAATTGATAGGGTGGTTGGTCCTCTTAAAGAAAGTAGATAAGTTTAGAGGCACTTCCCCAGACCCTAATGCAATCAAGTGGAAACATAACAGTGATGGGAGGTTTATTTCAATGGAGTGTATAAATTGAAAGTTTTGGGGTAACCAGGTGACAAAACAGGTTCATGGACCAAAGTGTGTAAATGTTTGATCCAATTCAAAATTAGGTGCTTCACTTGATTAGTGACCAGAACCTGCATCACTCATGAGGCAAACAATCAATTGTTTCTGCAATATAAAGTGGCAGCCCATCTGTATTCACTCTTCTTCAACCTCACTGGTAATAACTGAACTTATGTCAGAACACACGGCAGATCTTCTAAGTTACTAGATCAGGAGAGGGGTAGCAAATCCCAAAAGAGATGGTGGAGAGAAGTTCATCATGTATTTGGTGGACAGCGTAGAAGGAAAGAAATGCGATGGTATTGTGTATTTTCATTTTTGGTGTTGAGAGGCAAATGTAAGGGATGCAGATCAATTGGTAGATCTTTTAAGCTCTCTGTAGTTAGCTTTGATTTATAAGTTGTTTAATATTGCAGTTTTCTCTTGTTCCGTGGGATTGATGATGTACTTACTTTTAAGCCCATTCAATGGTTGTATATATGATTAAAATTCGTTTCGACTAGTGTTTTAAAAAGTAGTTTCGGGGCTCGCCCTAGGGCAGGGTAATGGCAAAATGTCTCAAGGCATTGGTAAGAATTAGTCCTGTGAGGCTTATGTCTTAAGCGCCCTGCCCTAACCATGTGTAACACCCACCGTGTGGGGCTAGCCTAACAAATCTTAGGAAATTATGTGCAGAATTCTTTAATTGACGTGGTTGTTTAATTCTCTAATAAATAAATGATGCTCAATTTTTTTTAATCTATAGAAATTACAAGATTGTGGATAACTCAAATATCAAGTCATTGTATTGCATATTTACTATTTGAAAGTACCGTGTAGGAGAATATCATTTAACATTTTTTAAAAAAAGATACTCAATTAGTCGAATATCTTCACTCTTCATTGGTACTCTTTATATTATTGTCATAGCTATGAAAATTATCATATTTTATCATTTATAATAGTCTCAAAATAACTGTTATTTGAAAGTAAATTATTATGTTTTATTATCTCAAAATTATCGTGAGGATGCTAATAAAGTTGAATGATTATTTTCTTTTAGGGATGTAAATTGTATAGTATGATAGAAGTATCTTTTACAAAAATGTGATTCTTTTATTACTTGAAAGTTAAGATGTTAGAGTTGATTATCACGTAGTAGTTAATATAGCATTTCTTTTAATTTTTTCTTTTAATTTTTACTTGTAAAACTATATTAGAATTTTATTTTCTATGAGTTTGCTTAATCATGTTTTAATTGTTTAACTATTATTGTTTATAAATTTTTCTTATTAACACTACTTTACTATATTATAAATTAAAAATTTAAAGTTCCGTGGGGCTTGCGCCCCATCACCTCGAGGATTACACCTCCACTCGTACTAAGTAAAATGTCTCGCATCATGTTCCCGCCTTTTAAAATACTGGTTCCAACATAATGGGAAATGATTTGGTTGGTCATTGATGTGCCAAGTTCATACTCGTTCTTTAGGTTAAACACATGTTTGGAACACAGACCTTCTAAAGTTATGACTTTACCCTTCTTTGATACAGGTAACTTTTTTTTCATTAGACATATTTATATTTTAATGGGAAAAGGCTCAAATATGCAACTGAACTATCAGAAATGGCTCATTTATGCCATCCGTTAAAAGTTAGGCTCATTCATGCCATCGCCATTACAAAACCGGCTCATCCATGCCATTAATTTTTAACGGTGGTTTTTAAAAACCACTTTGCCACGTGGCCTCTTATTAGAGGTCCACATCATTAAGTAAAATAAATCAATATTAATTAAAATAAAAAACATGAAACCCATTTAATACCCGATCCTTTAAATATATGATCCACACCCATTTAATATCACATCATCTTTCCACACTATCATCAAATAACCTAAAATTCCAAAAACTCTTAGTCCAACATCAGGTATGGTTTTATATCCTCCAATTTCTGTAGTACTTACGAAGCTTCTGGCCGAGCAGTTGGTGTGGGATCGACACAGTGCTAAGCCATTTCAATGTATTAAGCAACTCATCACCTATATTAGGTGCATCCCTCATAAGTTCAACATCAAACACTTCATTATTTCACTCTTCTTTCACAATGAAAGCTACCCACTGTGGCAAATCAAGACCATCCGTAGCCTCGCTAGGGGATTTTCCAGTTAAGAGCTCTAAATGATCACTCCAAGACTATAGATATCCATATTGGTACTTGCATTCTTGATTTTGGAGAGTTTTGGTGCACGATAACCTAGCGTGCCTGCAGTGGCTATCACGTTGGTGTTTCCAGCAATAGTCATAAGCATGGAGAGTCCCACATCTATAATCTTTGGGTTGTTTTGCTCATCAAGCAGTATGTTGCTTGATGTAAGATTCCCATGTATTATGTTTTCTTTGGTATGCAGAAAGCAGATTCCTTTTGTTATACCGATAGCAATCCTCATCCTTGTAGGCCAGTCTATCATTGTCTCGGGACCTCTAGTTGCGGATAGAGAACATAACCGATAGCAATCCTCATCCTTGTTAGATTGAGTGGAAAATGTTATATTCCATTTTAGGTTCTTCGGTCTGCATGTTATCTTGAAAAAAATGTGGATCCTTTTTTATTCCGCTCTTATGTATTGATATTATTTGTCATTACCTTGGTAACCATAAGTTTGAGGACATGGCGGAGATCCTCGTGTCTTCCCTTACCTGCTTGGACCACTACACTTTGAGGTTCTCCTCTATGTGGATTCGATATTCAGAGGACTCAATCACTGTTAGACAATGATTGAATCCTCTAATACTAAATTTAACTCAGAGGTTAACCTTGGATTCTTAGCAACGTACGTTTTAAATCTCCGTACCAATAATGATTTCGGTTTACATCTTACATAATTGACAAATTGGTTGTTGTGTTACTTCTTACAGAATCAACAAACTGGTTGCTGCATTATTATTGAGGACATTCGTAATTATGCAGGAACGTTATTCATGGAAGTGATTTTATTAAGAGCACGAAGAAGAAAATGTGCTTTGATTTCCAGAAGGTGTTGCAGAGTGGCAAAGTAGCCTTCACTCTTGGATCTATGAGTAAAAAAGGTTTTATAAGTGTTGTTTCGTACCCTTTATTTGGCTTCAACTTGTGAAGTTTTGAGTGTTGTTTGGTACCTACTCATGCAGACACTATTTATGTGCATATATGAATGTTTTTCTAGAAATATGTGGATATAAATAAATTGGAAGAGTAATATTAAAGTGGGTTAAGGTGATAGGTTGGGTGTGGGTGGATTCTTTTTAATGGATCAAAAATTTTTAGTGGGTCTAATTTAATGACGTGGACTTCTAATAAGAGGCCACGTGGCAAAGTTATTTTTTAAAAACCACAGTTAAAAAGTAATGGCATAGATGAACCGGTCTTATAACGGCGATGGCATGAATGAGCCTAACTTTTAACGGATGACATAAATGAATCATTTCTGATAGTTCAGTGGCAGATTTGAGCCTTTTCCCTATTTTTAAAGGTAGCTTTATTGTCGTGCCATATGATTAAGAGGTCATTGATTTAAATTACCAAAACTTTTTTTAACAAATTTTATTACACCACACTGGTGAGGAATTTAGTGACCCCCTACTTATATATTAACATCAAAAGAGGGATACATGATGCCAAGGGATAACAAACTATCATGATCCAGACCAAGGCCCTGGCCGCAACGAGCATCCCGAACCATGAAGGACTGAGTGACCTTTTCTATCAGGAAATCATGTATTCATACACTATAAAGAAATGCCGAAAAGATAACAAAACGGAAACATGGTCATTCTCTTACTTCAACTGAACAATACGGGATTTAGTTCATAACATTCAAAACACATGACACCAGTCTATGAAATCTCTAACAATATGAAACCAACATCTGTCTAAAACTGGGACAAGGCCCCTATTTGAACCATAAACCTAAATAATATAACAATGTCTCATAACAAGGACTTCCGAAATAAGGGAGGCTCGCCAACTGTAACTTCTGACAAAATCAATCTATTTCTTAGTGGGACCCCAGGACTAAATCTCAAATCCTGAAATATAGGGGATCAATACAATTGTACTGGTATGTGAAACAACCCTAAATAGCATGTTTCTTTACAACATAATGAGAGCATTTTCATAAAACAATAAGCATAATGCATTAGTAAAAACACATGGGCATACTGATAAGATCTTCAACAATCTCTTAGAAATCGTAACTCATTCTCTACTTATTTATAGGCTAGATAGTACACCCTATAATCCTAATCATCCCACGGGCTATATGGGATCCGCCCTTGACTCAACGTCCAAGCCCCCAATCCAAGTTTTCTGCAAGGATTGCAGTATCAGTAAGGGAGACACGCAAGACCACACAGCATGGTGTTATATTCCCAATAAATCAACATGTCATGGTAGTGCACCAATCAACAAAGCAGGGCTCCTAACCTTAGTCCCAAGTTGGGACGAGATGAATCAAGGTACACCAAACCATAAAGAAGGGTATCATAACCCCGTGTCGATAAGTCACGATTTCCAGCATTGAGTCTTACGACTCGTACTTTCTTCGGGTAACCATCTAACCCCCTCTAATCCTAAATTTTCAATTCTTTAAAACCATACTTTCATGTATTCACATTCAACACTTATTCTATTAAGGTCAAGCTATCATCGGATATCGTCACACCCAGACTTGTAAGTCATTCATATCAATTCCACAACCCTTCTCATTCCAAACATGTAAATAACCACCCAAAATATTTATAACTTAAACAAGCGGTGGCCATGTAAATTATTTAATTTCGTGTACTTCTTCATTTTCATGCAAAGGGTAGAGTTAAGACAAAAAAAACTCCCTATCATCAATTCACAAACAACCTCAACCCAAGTTTGGATAACCATCAATTGACAATGAAGTTCAAAACATGCAAGTGAATACCACATATCGTATAAATCAAGAAAAATCCACATTGAGAGGGAGGTCTCATAAATCATGCTCTCCATTAAACCTTTCATTACAAACGAAATCATATATATATATACATAATTACATTTAAATTTCACAAAAATCAATTCAAGACAACACATGCTTTCATCAAAACAATTCCATGATACATGTTTTTTGAAATAATATCAAACATTCTTCGTAAACGAATTATAGATCTTTGCAATTGATAAAAAACAAGAAAAACTTATGCCCATGGAGTTTAGGGTAGTCCCACATACCTTAAAATACTTAGTTTGAAGAATAGGATCCGAATCTTGATTTGTTTCTTGGAAATCTTGAACTTAAAGATGGATTCTTGATCTTTTGGGAGGGAAGTTAGGGTTTTGTTCTTGATGGATTTGAGCAATTTTGGGTATATAATGCCCTAATAACATTTTAATCAGTTGTTAACATGACTTGGGGTTATGGGGAAAAGTCTAAAATTCCCTTCAGAATTAAATTTTTCAGCAAAATCCCACTTTTAGAGCTCACCGCGATATGCCACTATCACGGTGCCTTACTAGTTCTGACAGAAATGATTATAACTTTTCGCTCAGGTATCAGATCAAGGAAAAATTGGTATTGTTGGAAAGCTGACTCAATTATCTACAATTTGGTGGGTCTTGAGCTGAAAATTCTACATATATCAGAAGTTATATACATTCAAAGTTGACCCTTATAGAATCGAATACCAAACTGTAGTTCAAAGGCTTTAGCTCAACTTTGCTCTAAGTGATTTCCATCAATATTTTTCACCTCATAATCACTTCACATACTAGGATAAATACATATCACATGAATTTAAATATGATTCATGGGATTAGAGTTTACACACATAGGAACAACGGTCTGATTTTAAGCTCAAAAATACGGGGTGTTACATTATCTCCCCCTTGGGATCATTCATCCCCGAATAATGTGTAGGGACTTGTTGAAGCTATAAAGTGTAGAATAAGAACATAATCTCATGTTGAACATTTTTCCTCAATAGAATATGCAAAGTCATGAAATGAGATTCATGATAACCCTTAGTGAAACGTGTAAGCCTGAAGAATGAGGTAGTGAGACTTTACATAGGGATGATCTTGCACGTGAGTTCTATGAATCATAATCATCACAACATAAGGCATGAGTTGATTTGGTGATAATAGGCCTGATTTACATTGGTTTAAATCATGAAATGAGGTTTCGTGGAAGATAGGGATAGAAGCATTCTCCATCTTTCATGATGCAACGAATAGACTTAAACTTAAAAACCCTACTCGGCTATGCCCAACATTAAACAACATACTTTGTCCTTTCCATCTTATATTTCTACCATCATATATCTAACCACAAGAGTTTGAGTCCCACTGCATGGTACTTCTAGGTTGAAGCTTAACTGGGAGAAAAGAGGTACTAGTTTAAGCTATGGGACTCCATATAAGAATATTAGTTCACCTTATCACTACCATCAAATACCATTGGGTTTTAATTTAGGGAATACTAACCATATAGTACACGGGTTGTGTTTTCATCAATTACAACATTCAAGCCTATCATTACTACACCCACTTTATGGATTTCCCCCAACTAAGATAGCAAATTCAATCACTTTCACAAAGATTTTCACCATATATCTCCTTCCTAACTATTTCTCATAACGAAAGTCCATCCTCTTCTTCCACCATCACCAATAACCTTTGCTAAAGAGATCAAATCAAAATTTTCACATTCAAGAACATCTATCCTTCTTTCCTAAGTCACGACTACTCTTCCATAAAACTATCATATTATCATTTGGAGGTTCATTGAGGGACTCGAGCATATGCATCAAGAAAAGAAGTAACACTACTCGATTATAACATATACTTATTGCAATATTCAAAGTGGGATATGAGATGAAAATACAACACAATAGACACGAAGTGCTCCATCTACAAAGTGTCTGGATCATAAACAGAGAGTCGTTCAAACGTAAACTTACACAACATGAGTTCCTAGGACTAGGCAGAGTGAGAAATATGTGAGCATATATCATGAGTGGTATAACATGAAGGCGGAACTCGAGAGGTCAATAAATGAGACAAGGATTACCACTTGAAGCTATTTCTTCTCATTTTCAGAGCTACGATAGCCATGAGTTTGCATAAAGCTTATCGCTTTAGCTAAACCTGACATAGGATGATTCGGTGAGTTATAAAAACATATTTTTTTAGGTCCAAGCATGATGTGAGACATGAATTTTTGTGAATCATAAGAAACATAACATAGGGCTTGAATACTTGAAAGATTGGGTTACTGAGACATCATTGCTTCTAGTTTGGCGATCGGATCATAACATATGTTGCATAGATAACTCGACCTTGGGCATAGGCACTACTTCAATATATAAGACATTGGTAGATTATCCTCATTAAATTAAAATAGGAGGAGCTTTCTTGAATAGGAATAGAGTTTGTCATGACTCCTTCCTGAAACTGGACACCTCAAGAAAATTCGAGAACTACCTTAATTCGTCATCTCTCCCTTAGATAAAAGTCACAATCCTAGACTTGAGGACATATCTTCACACCAAACGATCATAACACTCAACATAATGGGGTATCGCCATACACGTAACCGCTAAACTTTCCCTAATTGTAATGCCCCGAGAGTACACCCTTGGTGTCACACAGTGCTTACAATCCTAAGGGACGACAAGTTTACCCATGAGCTGGTACCTATTGTGAGAACTGGATAACATGATCATTAACACGGAAGAACACTAACATGCCATAAGGTTTTAATAACTGAATTAATACTGAAATATAAATCTAGAAGGAAAACAACTATCTGAATCTGAGAAAAATATTGATAAACTGAATAACTAACTGACTGTAGTGTCTGAAAAAACTCTAAACTGTAAGACTGTATAAGAGTTGATGGGGCAGGCCCCAACTAACTCTAACTAACTACGAAGCTGAGACATGAAATAAATAGTGTGTCCTCGGATGATGAGGACTCACCACTGCAACTGTACTGCTAATAGCCTGAGATGTGAAGTCTAAGCATGGTCCAAGAACTGAGCGTCATTACCTATGATATAATACATCATAGAACAAAAGAGAGGTATGCGATCAGTACTTTGAATGTATTGGTATGCTAAAGGATGTGGGATAATATGCATGGATTCATGAATATGAATAATAATTAACTTAGGGCTCATTGGTTTGCACTTAATGGAGGTATGAATCTGAATGGTTCAGACTTTAGACCATCAAGTGAATTTGTTTTTTATTAAGATTTTATCTCTTAATATGCCTGAATAGGTCTTAATCATTCAGATCTAGAATCAAGTCTTAATAGGTCTGAAGAGGTATTATGGTGTTGCATAATATTCACCGCCACTCTATTCATAATCATCAGTCACCACCTCTGCCACTGCCATCAGTGTCAACCAGCTCCACCATCACAACCACCATCGACAACAAATATCGCTCCCAACCACTATTCTCAACCGCTACCACACCTATTACCTCTATTATTCTAATTATATTTAATGCCACCACCACCATCAATGCACCACAATCATAAACCACTGTCGGCCAATTCCTACTATCGACCAACTCATCTATCACAACTACCACCACTGCTAACTACCACTAATACATCACAACCTCCACACATTCTTCGGTGGCCACCACCATTGTCACTAGTAACGCCACCTCAACCATCACTTCAATCACTATCATTGCTACAATTTATCTCTACAAACAACCATCTCCACCATCACAACTAACAATATCTATAACTAGCACCAACACATCGTCAACCGTCATTCATTCATTTTTCAGCAATCACAATCAACACCTCCAACTACTAACATCAAGCAATGTCACATTACAACCACCACCACCACTATCAACCGCCACCATCGTAACAGTCACTACAATAAATAACATCAATCATTGACACCGCAACCACCACTATAAACCATCTCCACTATCACTAACAAACATAAATATTTTTTCAATCAAATAATAATTTTGTTGAATTAAATTACATACTTTTCTGATATATAATTAATTTTTTATTTTATTATATATATAAATAATTTTTTTTGTACATTCAGATATTGAAAAACAAATAATCTTAATCATTCAGTTTTCGGATCTAGAGACAACATCTTAATTATTCAGACATGCATTCAGATTCAAACATCTGAATTTTAGAAAAAATAAATGTAGCCTTAATATGCATGTAAAGCATGGAGTAGTGAATAGAGAACATAAAATCTGAAGATATTAAAAATATAGAGAATCTGTATATACTGAGTATACATGAAAGTCTGTAAATACTGAAGATACGTGAAAATCTATAGATACTAGGGACGCATGACCAAGCGTATAACATGGAATGAGTAAAATCTATAGACTGAAATATCTGGTATCTGTATGCCTTGGTTAAACAAAACTGAGACTTAATGTCTGAACTGATTACTGGACTAAGACTGTACCTGAGATTATGGGAGGTAGCATCTAACCGACATACCCTAATCTGAGCTAATCAAGGTCCAACCTGTAACTTCAGTTGAAAGGGTGTTAATACCGTTCCACGGGTACTAATGCTGGCTATGTGGATCCACTAGTCTGGTATACTGGGTTGTCCCGAAGGACTAAGGGTGTCAAACCTATTCTGACGGGTGACCACTGCGAGATAGACAAACCTAAACTGATGGGTGACTTCTCATATCTTACGCTGGCTACGTAGTTCTGGAGTATAGGGACTACTACTAACTACTCTACCTATCTGATGGGGAAGCCTCCATCCCACTACTCGCTCAGTGCTAAATCCTACTCCCGACTGAAAGACACTGACATACTAGACTGTTCTGAGTTTAATGACTGCTATCTGACTATTTTGATAATTCTTATAGTATATTCTGAACACTATTATGTAATATACAGCGACTAGACTAAGTAAACAGCTATGGTTTTTGGGTATTCAATACCCCCAGGACTCAAAACAACAATATTAAAATGACACTAAAACTTGGGGGATATAACTTGAAGGCTTTCATAAAACATTTACTCTTATAGGCATTTCATCAAACACTTGTAGTTCATAGCTTAGTCAAATCATGGGAATACTATGGAACTTGTATAAATATCATGGATTTAACATGGAAAACACTAAGTCATGGTTTAAGTCAATAAATAATATCATTTAAACATGGAGGATTGAATAATAACAATAATTTCATTGAAACATGGTATAAAATCAATAGTACATGGAGATTCATGGATGAAATCATAATTTAAAATCAAATAACTTGAAAAGATCAAGACTTTGTGATTTAAATAGGTTACTTGGACTCCGTGGATAAAAGAAATCCATGGATGAACATCTAACATGCCTATATTGATGAATTCGTAAGGGTTGATGGTGAATTTTTTAGATTTGACCTTGTAATTTAGAGGCAAGGGTTTTTGTTCTTGAGAAAAGGGTTATTTTAATTTGGATGAAATTGAATAATAGTGACTACTTGGGGTGTTTAGGGGTTAAATTTTGTGTTTAGGATGAGTTTAGGGCTTAGGAAAAAAATCCAAATACCCTTAAACAGATTTAAAAACACAAGCTGGAAATTGAAATCCTGATTTTTGGCCTTGACGCGATGCACCACTATCGCGCCAAGCCACTGGAAAAAGGACAATTGGGACCTGGACAAATACCGCGTCGTGGTGGCATCGCACTGCAACACTGGAAAATGACAAATTCCAATCTGGCCTCTAGCGCAACGAGCCAGGATCGCAATACCTCACTAGAAATTGCCAATTGTCATTTACACTGGCTCTGCGATACACTAAGGGTCAAAATGACGGCGTTTAACAACTGAAACTTAAAATCGCCATAACTTCTTACCCGGTTATCATATTTGGGCGAATTTTATATTGTTGGAAAGATAATTAAATTTCCTACACAATAGCAGTCTCTAAGCTGAAAAATACTGAGTGTTTCGAAAATTTTGTATATGAATACTCATTTATTGGGACTTACATTATGCTAAGGAAATACGGGGTATTACAATATCTCCCCCTTGGGATTGTTCATCCTCGAATGAGACTGGTTAAGTTAAGGAATCCTGATGGACTGAGCTTACATACTGAACATGCATATCTAATGCATGGAATGCATGACTGAACTAATTTGTAAATGCACGACTGACATGAACATGGTGTACAACTGAAACTGAGCGTGATAGAGAGAAATATTAAGAAGTTTAGTATCTTAAACCGAATCTAAATTCATGAAGAAAAGATGAGGGTACTTGGTCCGCATATCTGCTTCTGCTTCCCAAGTGTCTCCCTCAACGGACTGATTCCTCCAAAGAACTTTAACTAGTGGAACTTCTTTGTTCCTTGGTCTACGAATTTGATGATCAAGGATTTCGATTGTAACTTCCTCATAGAAAAGACTGTTCTAAACATCTATGCTTTCTAGGGGAACAACTACAGCTGGATCACCAATACACTTCTTCAACAATGAGACATGGAACGCTGGGTGCACTGAAGCTAGATCTGAAGTCAACTCAAGATCCTAAGCTACCTTACTAAAATGACTGAGAATTCTGAAGAGACCTACATATCGGGGACTGAATTTCCCTTTTTTGTTGAATCTCTTCACTCCTTTCATGAGAGAGATTTTCAAGTACACAAAATCACTGACCTCAAACTCGAGATCCTTTCTCCTCACATCTACATATGACTTCTGTTGGATCTGGGTAGCCCTAAGCCTTTCTCAGATAAACTAAACCTTTTATAGGGCATCAAACACCAAGTCAAGCCCTACTACTGTAGCATCACCTACTTCAAATCAACCAATCAAAGATTTACATCTTCTACCATAGAGAGCCTCAAATGGATCCATCTGGATACTGAAATAATAGTTGTTATTATATGTTAATTCAATCAAAGGCAAGTGGTCATCCCAACTACCCTTAAAATCAGCAATGCATTCTCTCAGCATATCCTCAAGAGTCTAATGGTCCTTTCTGCTTGACCATCTGTCTGGGGGTAGAAGGTTGTACTGAGATGGACTTAGGTACCAAGACCCTTTTGGAATGCTTTCCAAAAGTGAGAGGCAAATTGGGTACCTCTATCTGATATAATAGATAAGGGAACATCGTGCAACCTAACCAACTCTCTGAGATAGAGTTTGGTGTAGTCCTCGACTGAATAAGAGGTATGGACTGGCAAGAAATGAGCTGATTTGATCATCCTGTCTACGATGACCCAAATAGAATTATGTTGATGACGAGTATGAGGCAAACCTATCATAAAATCCATATTCACTTCCTCTCACTTCCATGTGGGAATACTGAACTCCTGCATGGACCCACTAGGTTCTTGGTGCTTAATCTGAACTTGCTGACATGTAGAGCATTTAGCTACAAACTCTGCAATATCCATCTTCATCCCACTCTACCAATAGATCTCCCACAAATCATGGTACATCTTAGTGGCCCCTAGATGAATAGAGTAACGCGACCATATGCTTCTGTAAGAATTCGCTGGCTCAAGTCATCTACACCAGGCACACATAATCTACCCTGACAATGCAAAACACCATCTCCCCCTTGGGACAAAACCTCCACTTTCTGATCTTTGACTAATTCTTTCAACCTAACTAGACTGTGATCTCTATCTTTCTTTCCTTCACTTCAAAAACTAGAGATGATTCAGAGCTACTCTGGACCTACACACTACCCTCTGCTAAGTCGACTAAGCACACGCCTAGTCGGGAAAGCTGATGAACTTCTTGAGATAACTTATTCTTACCATCCTCAATATGAGCAACACTACTAATATATGATCTACTGAGAGCATCAGCCACTACATTGGCCTTGCCCGGATGGTACAGAACACTCATGTCATAATTCTTTAATAAGTCTAACCACTTTCTCTGACACAAATTCAAGTCTTTCTGAGAGAAAACATACTGCAAACTTTTGTGATCTGTGAACACATCTACATGCACCCCATCTACGTAGTGCCTTCAATTCTTTAAAGCAAACACTACAGTTGCTAGCTCAAGATCATAAGTAGGGTAATTCTTCTCATAGGGCTTAAGCAGTCTAGAGGCATAGGCTATAACCTTACCTTTCTGTAAGGACACAACCTAAACTTACACTGGATGCATCATAGTACACAACAAACCCATCTAAACCATCTGGTAGAGTCAAAACTGAGGCTGAGGTGAGTCGAGTCTTCAACTCCTGAAAACTCTTCTCACAAGAATCTGACCACTGAAACTTAACCTTCTTCTGAGTCAATTTTGACATGGGGGGTGCAATAGAAGAAAATCCTTCAACAAACCTATGATAATAGCTAGCTAAACCCAAGAAACTCCTGATGTCTGATGGAGAAATGGGTCTAGGCCAGTTTCTCACCACCAAAGGTCTTTTGAGGATCAACTTTAATGCCATCACCAGAAATAATATGGCCAAGTAAAGCTACTGATCTTAGCTAGAATTCACACTTATTGAATTTAGCGAACAACTGGTCAGTTGTAAGAGTCTGGAACACTATTCTGAGATGGTCTGCATGATCGCTTTCGCTATGAGAGTAAACAAGAATGTCATCAATGAAGACTATGATGAACATGTCCAAGTACTACTTGAACACTCGGTTCATCAAGTCCATGAAGGCTTCTAGGGCATTCGTGAGACCAAACAACATGACTAAAAACTCGAAGTAACCATACCGAGTTCGAAAAGCTATTTTTGGAATGTCACATTCTCTGACTTTAAGCTGATGATAGCCTGATCTGAGGTCTATCTTCTAAAAGTAGATGGCACCCTAAAGTTGTTCAAACAAGTCATCGATTCTAGGAAGTAGATAATTGTTCTTGACTGTGACTTTGTTCAACTGACGGTAATGTATGCACATTCTAAGAGAACCGTCTTTCTTACGCATAAATAAAACTGGTGCGCCCCACAGAGAGATGTTGGGTCTGATGAATCCCTTATCTATGAGATCCTTTAACTATTCTTTTAAATCTTTGAGTTCAGCTGGAGCCATTCTATATGGCGGAATAGATATAAGCTGAGTATCTGGAAGAAGGTCTATTCCGATGTCGATTTCCCTTTCGGGAGAAACTCCGAGAAGATCTCTAGGAAATATATCTGAGAATAAAAAAGGGTCAGAAATTTCCTTAAGGGTCAAAAATACCCTTTAGGTATTGAAATTGGTTTTAAAATACCCTTCGTTTACCTATTGGGACAAAAATACCCCTCCATCCATCTTTATGGCTCAAATATACCCTTATAACTAACAAAATTTTTAAAATCATAATTAAAAATTTTATTAAATATGTGACAACTTTCTATTGATTATAAATTAAATTAATTAAAATGTTAAACTAAATTCTGATCCAACTAAAATACCCGAGCCAAACCAGAACCAAATCAAAAACCGCCTTAACATATTACACAAAAAGGAAATTTTGAAGCCTAAACCTAATTTCATCCATCAAACTGCTAAAAAGCATTTTGAAATTGATTTTAGACAAAAGTGACGAAATCAATCAAGAAGTCTAAATCTTTTCACTATAAATTCTTCAGTTCAGTTCTTAGATTTTATTAGCGTCATGAGAATAGCCTAGATGTTTAGGGCTATTTGCACCTTTTGTAATCTTTATGGATTTGTTAGCATCTCTTGACATCTTTAATGAAATTACTTCAAAAAAAAATAGAGATGGCATATTTAAAGGCACATTGAAGTATTGCATGTTTTTTAGTGTTGCAAAATCATGAGTGAATACGCAGATAAATGGGTAGAAGAATGCAAAGGAACTAGTCAAGAGGATAATTCAATCTCTTTGATTACTTTAGGCATATTATTCATGTGATTTTCTTTCGGAACTAATGCAGCCAACAAAGAGGATTTTGAAGTGTTTCTTTATATCCAAATCTACGGACCGAATAATGTTTTTAAAGTAAACTAAGAAGGTTGACATTGTATCACAAAAAATATGTGATATTGTACCTAAAGTACCAAGACATATAGAAAACACCTGATATATAAACGAAATAGAGAAATCAGGGAATAGAGATCATCATGAACACACTCATATTTGCATTTTCATAATTGCAACAGTATCTTTGGACAACTTTTGAAAGCCTCATAGCAATCCAATCCTATGAAAAAGAATCATCCTATGCTCAGCTTTTAGTTGTTGTTTTAATTGAGCTATTTTCTTCATATACATCAGAGTATTGTCTACAAGTTCCTTCTGGTATATAGATACTTCCTTCTGATGGTGCTTTTGGGACAGAAAATAATAAAACTAGTTATTTTTTTGTAGCTACCTAGAACGTAAAGAAACTAAAATAGGCTCCTGATTAGTTTTAGCCTGAAAAAAAATTAGAGTAACTTCATTCGACATGTTAATTATAGTATTATGAACCAATTGTCCCACATTAGAAAAATAGAGAAATACTAAGGGGATTATAAGACAAAAGGGTTCTCCCACCTATTAGACTAGTCTTTTGGGTTGGGCTCACCCATTTGGTCTATAATATTGGTTATCTCGTTGAGAGTCCCACGGGTTGGGTCGTGACTTGAAGTGGTAGCCTACGTGCCAGGAGTGGTGGCCTGGACCAAAGAGGGGTGCCAGCTGTGACCAACTGGGCGTAGCCATGACCAACGAAGATCGATCCATGCATGGAACCACGACTCGAAGTGGTGGCCTGGACCTAAGAGGGGTGCCACCGTGACCAACTAGTCTCAGCCGTGACCAACGAGATCGTTGGTTCTCAAGCGGAAGCGATTGTTATGAACAAATTATCCCACATTGGAAAAATAAAGAAATGCTAAGACGATTATAAGCCAAATGAGTTCTCCCACCTATTAGACTAGTCTTTTGGGTTGGGCTCTCCTGTTTGGTTTATAACATATAGGTTTTTAACAACTTCCATACGTGTAAGTTGTATCTTTGACTCGCACAAGATGGTACACACATCCCTTGGATATCATATTTCTCGCTCTAAGGTATGAAATCAAATAACCACTAAGAGCTGTATTATTACCCCTCTATTCAAGGACTGATTTATTTGGAAACTGAAAATGAACTATTATGTTTCTACAATCAATTGAGGCATAGCATGAGTGGAGCCAATCCATGATGAGAATGAAGTCAAAATCCATCATCTCTAACTCCACGAGATCAATTGAGGTAACTTTTTGATATATTGTGATCAGACAGTTCCTGTATACTTATCTAGCTAAAATGGAAACACCTATTTAGGTAGACACTAAAAAGGGTTCTGCTAGAGTTTTGGGACTAACCCCAAAATCGACGGTTGTATTTGGAGTTACAAAAGAAAGAGCAGCTCGTCTAGTAAAGCATAAGCATGTAAGTGAAAGACTTGCAACGTACCAGTAACTACGTCAGGAGAATTTTCCTGATCTTTATTGGACTGAAGAGAATATAACCTATTCAGACGCTGACCACTGGTAGCACTGAAAGTGGCACCCTGCTGAGTTGGGCGACTGAATGGAACCGACGACTAATGGGACTGGCCCTGTTGGCACAAATCCCTACCTATATGAGAAACTACCCGACACTCCTTAATCTGATGGTCTGGCTTACCACACTCAAAGCACACATCACTACCCGCTCTACACTTACCCTGATGGTGTCTGCCATATTTTTGACATAGAGGATTTGTACGAGCACTACTAACACAGACCTGGGATTTAGATCCTGGTGCCTTATCCCTATTTTTATTTCTGAATTTAAGTACTGGAGCACTGGCTAAGAATGACACTGGGGCTGAAGACCTCTGATGAAACTGAGGACGGTTACCACCCTCTGGCCTTGGCTGACTGAAGTTAAAACTACCCATCCTAGCTCTCTTGTTCCCTATCTCTCTCTTGGATCTTCTGCTCCTCTATTTTTTGAGCATGGACCATCATCCTAGATAAGTCCATCTCCCTAATCAGTATCGCAGTCCTACACTCCTTGACCTCACTATCAGATACGCCCGACACAAACTTACTCATCTTGGACCTACTATCAGCTACCACATGAGGAGCATATATAGAAAACTGAGTAAACTTGGGGGAATACTCCTGCACGCTCATGCTTCCATGCCTCCAGTTAATAAATTCTAACACTTTGGCCTCCCTCAACTCCAATGGGAAGAATCTTTCGAAGAAAGCTGTGGCAAACTCTTTCCATTATACAGGCCATGCATCAACACCCCCATTAACTTTCAACTGCTTAAACCAAGTATTGGCTACATCCTGCAACTGATATGCAGCCAACTCAGCACTCTGACTAGATGTCACCCCTATAGCATCTGTTACCTTCTGAACCATATCTAAGAATTCTTATAAATCCTCTTTAAACTTGGATCCCGTGAAAGAAGGTGGATTTATCTGGGTAAAGTCCTGAATTTTAGTTGCAGCAGTATTGGCCACTGGGTTGGCTGGAATAGCATCTGGCCTTTCATTCTGAGTTTCTATGGAGTTTTCTAGAGTGGTGAACGTAGCTTTGAATTCTGTGTAAAAGACATTCTCATCCAAAAGATCTGCCTGGATGAGCTGAGGGGCTGGCTGGTTTCCTATTCTTCTTCCGTTTTTCTTGGGAGGCATGTTCTGTAAATAAAAGAAAGAAACGGATTAGATAGGTAGTTTAACTTGAGCTCCTACTCAATCGCACGACATGAATACTGAAAGAAGGAAAACTTTTTCCTAAACGCCTTGTAGCCTCTCATCCATAAGTGTGGTGCTCTACACACCCATGCACAAGACTCTACTCGATGCAACTTTCAGACTTCTTAGGTTACTTTAAAACCTTAGGCTCTAATATCAAGTTTGTAATGCCCTGAGAGTACACCCTGGGCGTCACACGGTGCTTACAGTCCTGAGGGACCACAAGCTAACCCAAGAGCTGGTACCTACTGTGAGTACTGGATAACATGATCATAAATGTGGAAGAACACTAACATGCCATAAGGTTTTAATAACTGAATTAATACTGAAATATAAATCTAGAAGGAAAACAACTATCTGAATCTGAGAAAAATACTAATAAACTAAATAACTAACTGACTGTGGTGTCTGAAAAAGCCTCTAAACTTTAATATTGTATACGAGTTGATGGGATAGGCCCTAACTAACTACTAAGCTGAGACATAAAATAAATAGTCTGTCCTTGGATGATGAGGACTCACCACTGCTACTGTACTGCTGATAACCTGAGATGTGAAGTCTAAGCACGGTTCGGGAACTGAGCATCAGCACCTATAATATAATACATCATAGCGCAAAATAGAGGTATGTGATCAGTACTTTGAATGTACTGGTATGCTAAATGAGGTAGGTTGATATACATGGTTTTATGAATATGAATAATAATTAACTGAATATGCATGTAAAACATGGAGTACTGAATAGAGAACATAGAATCTGTAGATATTGAAAATATAGAGAATCTGTAAATATTGAATGCGCATGAAAGTCTGTAATACTAAAGATACGTAAAATCTGTAGACACTAGGGACGCATGACCAAGCATATAACATGGACTGAGTAAAATCTGTAGACTGAAATATCTAGTATCTGTATGCCTTGGTCAAACAACACTAAGACTGAATGTCTGAACTGATTACTGGAATAAGACTGTATCTGAGACTGTGGGAGCTATCATCTAACCGACATGCCCCAATCTGAGCTTATCGAGTCCTAACCTGTAACCCCAGTTGAAAGGGTGTTAATACCGTACCATAGGTACTAACGCTGGCTATGTGGATCCACTAGTCTGGTATAATGGGTTGTCCCGAAGGACTTAGGGTGTCAATCCTATTCTAATGGGTGACCCCTGAAAGATAGTAAAGCCTAAACTGACGGGTGACTTCTCATATCCTACGTTGGCTACGTAGTTGTGGAGTATAGGGACTGCTACTAACGACTCTTTCTATCTTATGGGGAAGTCGCCATCCCTACACTCGCTTGGTGATAAATCCTACTCCCAACTGAAAGACACTGACATACTAGACTATTCTGAGTTTAATGACTGATATCTGACTATTTTGATAATGCTCATAGTATATTCTGAAGACAATTCTGTAATATACTGAGACTAGACTGAGTAAACAAGTATGGTTTTCGGGTATTCAATACCCCCAGTACTCAAAACAACAATATTAAAATGACACTAAAACTTGGGGGATATAGCATGAAGGCTTTCATAGATCATTTACTCTTGTAGGCATTTCATCAAACACTTGTAGTTCATAGCTTAGTCAAATCATGGGAATACTATGGAACTTGTATAAATATCATGGATTTAACATGGAAAGCACTAAGTCATGGTTTAAGTCAATAAATAATATCATTTAAACATGGAGGATTGAATAATAACAATAATTTCATTGAAACATGGTATAAAATCAATAGTACATGGAGATTCATAGATGTAATCATAATTTAAAATCAAATAACTTGAAAAGATCAAGACTGTGTGATTTAAATAGGTTACTTGGACTCCATGGATGAAAGGAATACATGGATGAACATCTAACATACCTGGGTTGACGAATTCGTAAGGATTGATGGTAAGTTCTTGAGATTTGACCTTGTAATTTAGAGGATAGGGTTTTTGTTCTTGAGAAAAGGGCTATTTCAATTTGGGAGAAATTAAATAATGGTGTCTACTTAGGATTTTTAGGGGTTATATTTCGTGTTTAGGAGGAGTTTAGGGCTTAGGAAAAATACCCAAATACCCTTCAATGGATTTAAAAATGCAAGCTAGAAACTGAAATCCTGATTTTTGGCCTTGGCGGGACACGCCACTATCGCGCCAAGCCACTAGAAGAAGGACAACTGGGACCTGGACAAACACCGTGACGCAGTGGCATCGCGCTGCAACACTGAAAAATGACAAATGCCAATCTGGCCTCTGGCTTGACGTGCTAGGATCATGATACCTCACTGTAAATTGTCAATCGTCATTTACACTGGCTTCGCGACACGCTAAGGGTCAAAATGATGGTGTTTAACGACTGAAACTTAAAATCATCATAACTTCTTGCCCGATTATCGGATTTGGGAGAATTTTATATCATTGGAAAGCTAATTTAATTTACTACACAATGGCAGGCTTTAAGCTGAAAAATACTGAGTGTTTCGAAAAATTTGTATATGAATACTCATGTATTGGTACTTAGATTACGCTATGGAAATACGGGGTATTACACTGATAAACTATACTCTGAAGGCATTGCTTTCCAAAAATGCTACTCTTAACTTTCGCTAGTCTCTATAGCTATAACCCTATCACTCCCACTCTCGCGAGCATACACATCCACAGTTCTTATCATATAATAAATTATTCTTCACTACTTTACACGCCAACGCTAGACCTCTACTCGCATACTTACAATCTTAACAAAATTTGTAAAACTATACCAAAGGTACATATTGTCTACCCATATTTCCTTAATTCAACTATAAAGATCATCATACAACAACTCCCCAGACTTCTCCATACTACAAAATTAAAGAATGTAAACTAGGTACACATGACACTTATACATAGATAAACCTTATCTA
This sequence comes from Capsicum pubescens, assembly GCA_030864215.1. Lineage (NCBI taxonomy): Eukaryota > Viridiplantae > Streptophyta > Magnoliopsida > Solanales > Solanaceae > Capsicum > Capsicum pubescens. The sequence goes on along the minus strand of CM061543.1, from coordinate 276,678,770 downwards.
ACAACATGCTATGGGGGTGGGGGGTGGGGGTGGGGGTTTAACTTATTCTTATTTACTCACGCTCTTAACCACTTAATGATTCAACCAAAATTCATCATTTTTCTCTTGTTCTCACGTATGCATATACATCACAACTGTCCGCTCATTATTCCATAAGTTGCCAATCTCAGCTATTACACATATCAAATCAAGCCTACTACTAACTCCCATAAAACATACATCATAAATCTTAAGTACTATTCTTATCACCACAGTCCACATCTACAGTTCAAGCCTATAGTCTAGCAACACCAATCATAAGAAGCATGCCATAAACTATACTAATGAGCAATATTTCCCTTAACTGATGATACGCTTCGACTATTTACGAATTTGAAAGAGATGAAAAGACTATATTTCCCTTCTGGAAATTAAATTCACAACTGGAACACCGATGACAAGGTCACTATAATGCGGTGAAGGCCTACCATTATTTCCACCGCACTGCGTCACTATCACGGTGAGGTTCTGGAATCAAAATTCAAACATGACCCAATCCTCGTCCAAAAAATCCAAAACTTCCTCGAGACATGCTTCTTAAACCCCTGAACATGAATAAGCTCAAAAATATATATCTCGAGGTTGGAAAGACCAATTTAAAAATCTTTGAAGTTAAGAGGCTTAAAATATGCCTAAGTCTCCCAACACATAAAAAAAATTTCAGGTCCTAAACTTCCCATGCATGCAACTAAGAGTTAAGTCAGAATAGAAATATCAACCCAAGTCTCTTATTTCACTTAACTATGGTCCATAAGTTCATCCTCTCCATGACATTACTACACACCTCAAAAATCTACTACCTACCTTCTCTCGTGTAGTACTAGTCTACAACAACTAGAGAAAAGACAGTCAATGGGGTATAGTCACATAATAAAAATAGTTGATCATAATCTTATAATATAACCCATTTCCATCTATTAACATATCCTACATTTTCACAACATATTTACTTACCCATGCATACATTTAGACTGCCTTCAAATTTCATTCACACTAATAAGTCTCTACCTCTAACTTATTGACCAATCTACCCCTTTCCATTCACAATCTTTAAATAATTCTACGTCCACCACAAATATCCATTCTGAGATCCTTCCCTATTTTGAATAAATAGTAATCATAGCTAGGCACTTTCTCCACAAACTACCATACACTCTAAAAGTTTTGCTACAATATTGGCCGATCACCATAAAATAGCAACCCACCCCTCAATCAAGGGTTATACAACTCAAACTACTTATTTACACAAAAGTCACCCTCACCCTGACTTCTAACCTTGTGACTTGATATCACTAACTTTGGGACCATCTTACTACGAATAGGGTATGACACCTTAACACATACTGCTACTCAGGTGGAAATATTGTTCCAACATTCTGACATACATCACTACCCTTAAGCATAACATCTGCATCAATAATTTTGAAAAGGATTGAATATACTTAATACCTCAGGATCAAATGCACGATTGATATAGATGGGGGTATAAGATTAAATCAATACACTTTAAAGAACTTGTAGACTCCTCTCAAGTCCTTGTGCAATTTCATAATCTTTTATGACTCAATTAGAAGGGACAACCTCATTTAAATTCTAAGATTTTGCAATTGAACAAACTCGGCAATGAGACATATTTAATAAAATAAAGTAAAGAGGGAATCTGGATAACTTCCAAAAGGACAACACAATGGCATGATCTAGAACATGCAAAAAAGTGAAACATTCCTAAACGCCTAGTAGTTTCCTCCTTATAAGTGTGGTGCACTACACAGCCATAAAAAGAACTCTACCATACGCGATTTCGCAGACACACAATGACCATGAACCGTGTTCTGATATCAAGTTTATCACGACCCATACCGAGGCCCTGGCCGCGACGAGCATCCTGAACTATGAAGGCCCGAGTGCCCTTTTCTATCAGGCAATCATGTACACTATTCATACACTATAAAGAAATACAGAAAAGATAACAAAACAGAAACATGGTCATTCTCTTACTTCAACTGAACAATACGTGATTTAGTTCATAACATCCAAAACACATGACACCAGTCTGTGAAATATCTAACAATACGAAACAAACATCTGTCTAAAATTAGGACAAGGCCCCCAGTTGGACTATAAACCAAAATAATATAACAATGAACCATAACAAGGCCTTCCGAAATAAGGGAGGCTCACCAACTAAAACTTTTGAAAAAATCAATCTACTGCTTAGCGAGACCCCGGGACTGAACCTCAGATCCTAAAATATAGGGGGTCAATACAATTGTACAGGGTGCGAAACAACCCAAAATAGCATATTTTTATACAACATAATGAGAGCATTTTTATAAAACAATGAGCATAATGCATAAGTAAAAACACATTGGCATACTGATTAGAGCTTCAACAATCTCTTGGAAATTGTGACTCATTCTCTGTTTATTTCTAGGCTAGATGGTACACCCTACAATCCTAATCATGCCACGGGCTATATGAGATCCACCCTTGACTTGACGGTCAAACCCCCAATCCAAGTTTACCGCAAGAATTGGTGTATCAGTAAGGAAGAAATGCAAGACCACACAGCATGGTGTCATATTCCCAATCAATCAACATGTCATGGTAGTGCACTAGCCAACAAAGCAAGGCTTCTAACCTTAGTCCCAAATTGGGACGACATGAATCAAGGTACACCAGACCACAAAGAAGGGTACCGTAACCCCGTGTCAACAAATCACGACTTCTAGCATTGAGATCATGACTCATGCTTTCTTCGGGTAACCATTTAACCCCCTCTAAGCCCAAAATTATTTAAAACCATAATTCAATGTCTTCACAATATTCAACACTAATTCTATTAAGGGCACGCTATCACCGGGTATCGTCATACCCAGACTTGCAAGTAATTCATATCAATTCCACAACCCTTCTCATTCCAAACATGCAAATAACCACCCAAAAGATTTATAACTTAAACATGCAGTGGTTATGTATATTATTTAATTTCATGTACTTCTTTATTTTCATGCAAAGGGTATAGTTAAGACAAAAAAACTCCCTCTCATCATTTCACAAACAACCTCAACCCAAGATTCGATAACCATCAATTGACAATAAAGTTCAAAACATGCAAGTGAATACCATATATCGCATAAATCAAGAAAAATACACATTGAAAGAAAGGTCTCATAAATCATGCTCTCCATTAAACCTTTCATTACCAACGAAATCATATATATAAATAATTACATTTAAATTTTGCAAAAATCAGTTCAACACAACACATGCTTTCATCAAAATAATTCCATGAAACATGCTTTTCGAAATAATGTCAAACATTCTTCATAAACAAAATTATAGATCTTTGAACTTGATAAAAACAAGAAAAACTTATGCCCGTGGAGTTTAGGTAGTCCCACATACCTTAGACTACTTAGTTTGAAGAATAGGATCTGAATCTTGATTTGTTTCTTAGAAATCTTGAACTTAAAGATGGATTATTGATCTTTTGAAAGGGAAGTTAAGGTTTTGTTCTTGACGGATTTGAGCAATTTTGGGCATATAATACCCTAATAACATTTTAATCAGTTGTTAACACGACTTGGGGTTATGGGGAAAAGTCTAAAATGCCCTTCAGAAATAAATTTTTCAGCAAAATCCCACTTTTGGAGCACACCGCGATGCGACACTATCACGGTGCCTTACTGGTTTAGACGTAAATGATCATAACTTTTCACTCATATATCGGATTTAGGCAAAATTGGGATCATTGAAAAGCTGACTCAATTATCTATAATCTAGTAGGTTTTGAGATGAAAAATTCCACTAATATCATAAGTTATACACATTCAAAGTTGACCCTTGTAGAATCGAACACCAAACTTTGGACGATTCAAAGGCTCTTAGCTCAACTTTGCTCTAACTGATTTCCATCAATATTTTTCACCTCATAATTACTTAACACACTAGGATAAAGATCATAACACATGAATTTAAATATGTTTCATGGGACTAAGTTTAAGCACATAGGAACGACAGTTGGATTTCTATCTCAAAAATATGGGATGTTACACAAACCTATCGACCACAACGAGAGTAGTTTCTTCATCCTATACAAAAAAATTATTAGAAATCGAGCAGAAATAAAGCAAACCACAAGTAAACAAAAACAAGAACACACAGATTTATATGGAAACCCTTGCGGGAAAAACCACGGGAAGAGGCAAAGGAGGTGTTACTATGAAAGGAGAGGAGTATAATGTGGAGAAGGCTGAATTTTCTGAATACATAAAATAACTCACTAAATGCACTTATATAATATGTGCATACAAATAAGTCCTAGGCCCAAAATCATAAAGGTCCATTCCGCGGAACTTTCAGGGACGAACCATCAAAATTCGGGTCACAACTCTAACAATCTCCACCTTGAGACGAATTCTAATTCAGAACTCAAATCCATTTCAAGACAAACTCTCCACCTCTTCCAAAAAATACCCTAAGGGCACATCTCAATAGCCAACACCTAGGGGTGTTCATGGTTTGGTTAAAACTATAATGCCCCGAGTATGTACCCCAAACGCTACATGGTGCTAGCGACCCCAAAGGACCACCAGCTAACCCATGACAGATACCTGCTGTGAGCACTAAATGATAACAAAACTGCAATGATAATATATCTAAAATAAATGCAGAAAATAGGTTGAAAATTGCCATAAGGTCATAACTGAAACAAATACTAACTATTGAAACATCTGTCTGAAATACTCTAGTCTGAAAGCCTCTAACTATCTGAATATGGAGTTGATGGGACAAGTCTCCAACTAACTCCAACTACTAAACTACTAAAATACTGAAAGATAACATCATTCTCAAACTATGAGGACTTACAGCTAAATTTGTTACTGATACTTTGGGCTGCTAAGTACGGTCAGGAGCTCGTGCGTCTGAACCTATGATATAAGACATCATAGCGCAAAAGAAAAGTATGCGTCAGTACTTTGAATGTACTGGAATGCTAAGTGAGGTAGGATGATATGCATAGGTTTATATGCATGAACAATAGCAGGCTGAGTAACATGAACATAACTGAATGAGAGTGTATGCATGAATACATAAACTATAACTGAGGTCATGATAACACTGGATACTGAGTTCTGAATACTGATCAACTGATACTTGAATTTACTGATCGTGCAATATTGAACACTGAGTGACTGTTTTTTACAGTCCTGATTCTGGGGAACTATGTTGAGTTCCATACTGAGCTGGGTGACTGTGTCTAACAGTCCTGATTCTGTAGAATTGAACTGAGTTCTATACTAAGACTGAAACTAAAACTGTGGAAGGTAATCATCTAACTGATATGCCCCTTCTCTGAACTGATTTGGAGTCCAACCTGTAACCCAGTTGGAATGGTGTTAGTATCGTGCCACGGGTAAACACAAGTGTTGAGTTACCCTCATCTGGCAGGAGCTCTGAATGAGAACGGTGGTACCCTCAACTGGCAGGTAATACACCTCATCAACCCTCAACTGGCAGGTTAATTCTCAACCTACGGTAGCTACGTAGTTCTGTAAAACAAGGACTGCTTCTAAGGATCACACCCTCTATCGGCAGGTGAGTCCCCACCCTTGAGTTCACTCGATACTGAATCCTACTCCCAACTAAATAGACATTGAATGAATTTTTATATTGTACTAGGCTGGATAGAACAACTACTGATCGTACTGTCAAACTGAACTGAACTGATTTCACTGAGTTTTGCTAACTGACAGAGTACTACTGAGTTCTATTAACTGACTGAGTATTACTGAGTTCTATTAACTAACTGAGTATTACTGAGTTCTAAACTGATTCTCGAACTGAGACCGTGACTGATTTCTGAGTACTACTATTCGTGACACTACTGAGACTATTCTATAACTACTGTAGCTCTAGGAAAATAGGTAGATTTTTAGGTATGAATATGATAACGCTCAATCTACAGCTCTCGTTTGAGTGTAAAGCGGTCGTTAGCAAATATAGAACCCAACCTGGGTTGGGTGTCATTCCCACAGGGAATAGCTTGGCCAACAAGTAAGTAAAATTACTAGACTTTTAGTGCAAGTCTCGTAAAAAGGGGGGAGTCTTGTCGTGCAAGTAATGTAACCAAAATAAGATCTAAAAACGGCAATAGCAAAGTAAAAAGAGAAAGAATGTTTTGGTGAGATGTAAACAATGAGAATTGAGAAGTTGGGGTTATGTCCACCTTCTGAGGTATACGTCTCTATTGGCTATGAGTGTGTAGAATTCTGACATGCAATTGCTTATAGAGGATTGTAGTCGATGGTAAATCCAAGCGTCTCTCGACCTAAACAAGGACTATTTCACTTTAACTCTCTCGAGCTTAAAGCGTATCTAACGGTACGAATTATCCAAGAGGTTAGTCCAGTTACGGCACTAGCTTTTTAATAGGAAAGGGTGTCCTACTACCTTGACATTATCTCTTTTCCAGACAAATAACTTTTCTCTCGAACAAGTTAAATGTTAGACTGGCGTATTCTTGCGTTTGCAACCGCAAAGAATGTAGATTAAGATGAAGAGAATAATGATATAAGCAATATACGTGCCTCGAACTCACAAACTCACAGCAATAGATAGTAACTCATTCGGCTTCCATAACCCCAACAGAGAATTTTAGCAGTTACCCATGAATGCGAAGGAAATCACGATTGACATTGTTATTATATCACGATATTGAGTAATGGCGTGTAGATCAAGTGATAGGCGTGAGGTGTGATTTCCTAGGCAAAGTAACGATTCTCTTGTTGTGGAATTTAAGAATAGAAGAGTAGAAGAAGAAAAATAGAATTGAATTGTAAGATAAGATGAGAGGGATGGAAGAAGGTATTGTGTTCTCCCTCCTTCCTCCCTCCTTATTCTCTAAAATCTCTAACATGATAGGGTATTTATAACACCCATATCCTAATCCTACTAAGCTAATGAAATAAATAACCAAATCCTACTAGACTAATGAAATCCTTAACCCAAATGTACTAGGTTAAGGTAACATTATCATAATCCAAATAAAATAATGAAATACATAACCTAATTGTACTAGGTTAATGTATCATTGTCAAAATCCAGCTTTGTGTCTGTAAGTCCCCAAAGTCTTCAGAATTGCTGTTTTAGCCCGGAACAGATTTTCCATGCAGCAGGTTTGGTCCCCCAAAGTCTTCAGAAATATTGTTTTAGCCCGGGACAGATTTTCCATGCAGCAGTTTTGGTCCTTAGGCGTGTAAACTCCCTTCCCTTCCTTCGTGAGCTTTCTTTAGCGTCAAGTAAGCCATAAAATGCTGAATTATGCATCATTTATACCTGAAACTTTACTAATCATGTTCGTTAGCTCATTTACGGGAAAAAGGACTAAAAGTGCATGAAATATATAATTTGTTCTCAAAACTAGGCTAAAATATGGGCAAAATATATTGATATAGGTGCGTAAATTCGCCTATCATCAACACCCCACACTTAGAGCTTTGTTCGTCCTCGAACAAACTATCATGTCCTTCTAAACGTCAACTTAGGGTTTTACAGCAACAACACAAAATATTCGTCAAGACAAGCACAACAATTATCAACAAAGAGTATCTTTTCGATTATAAGTAGAAACAGTTTAACCTCTAGCATAGACTCGGGATGGTGATCAACTCGCATGCAAACGTTAAGGTACAAGGAATCATATATGACTACCCAAAACTCATCAACCATGTGTGTCTCACACTATAGTACCCATAATCATTCACAAGTATAGCATATTTTTCAAACATGGGTATCAAAATATCCTTGCTCTCGCTCTCACAAAGAATTCATATGAAGCAACTGATGACCATAGGCTTGCCCTTAATGTAATACTCTACTAAATGTCAGAATGCTAAGCTTAGGATCAAGTAGGTCTTTTGATGGTTGTAATGTAGGCTAAGGGACGGGTAGGACTATTTTGGCCAGGAATAGTGACTAAGTTCCTAAGCGCTTTAATACATCACTTTGTATCATTGACACTTTTTTTTTCCTTTCAACCTTTCTTTCTTTTATTCTACCACCCTTGTTCTCCTCTTTTGTTTTTCAATTTTAAGCACAACTCGCTTTTCAGCTTTCTTTTCCTTTTTCTTTTCACAACATACCTCTTATGATAGCACTTTCTTTTTCATAACACATTCAAGAACCATTACAATTTATAGCATCATACTCACCCAATTTCCTCTTATGTTGTCACATGACTTTTTCACTTTAAAGCACTTAGGAGTTTGGATCAAATTACGGTCTTGAAAAAAATAAATTAGGCTTACATACAAGGTTGTCAAAGAAAATAGGCTAAAGGCTCAAAAGGGTTTAACTAGGATGATGTCCATGGCTAGGTAAAACTGAAGGTAAATAAATATAGGTTGTCAAAGAAATGCCTAAATTACCTCCTAAACTTTCACTCCTTATTTTTGCTTTGCATACATACCAGGCAAGTTCTAGCATCAGCAACACACATAGAATATACGATTATCTCACACACACAAGGCACATGGTCGACTTGCTTGGAAGTAATATAGACTCTCGACCCAACAAGTGAAGGAATTGAACCACACAATATCACATAATGAGTCACAACTGGAGCCTAAACGTCTCAATGGTCACAATTGTAGCACATACTCTTGTTATAATCTCATGCTTCCTATTAGAATAATCTCATGCGAAGCTAAGTTAAAAAAAATATTAACTACTAAAAAAATCTTAACTAAAAAATGAAACAAAAAGAAAACAAACATAGATGCGAGTAGAGAAGTATAGCATGCAATACCACCACCCCACACTTAGTCGGTACACTGTCCTCAGTGGAAAATAAATAAGAAGAACCTGGTTAGTCGGACTCATCCTCTATGTCTGGGGTCATACCACTTGCATTGGAATCATCATCAGAGTCGTCGTCCTTAGAAGTTCCTTATAAGTATCCCACTTAATTCCAAGCGTGAGTCGAGGTATTTGCAGCGAGGAGGGTTCTCCTTGCTCCTTGCGGCCTCTTTTCTTGCTCTTTTGGGAAGTGGTAGCCTTTTCTTTGCCTTGTCTTGCTTTGGGTGCCATTGTACCTGAGACTTGAAATAGTGTTAATGGTAGCACAATCCCAATGGATACAATCTATACACAAGCAGTTGGGGTACCACCCCACACTTAGTTTGTTGCTACAAATTAGTGAAGTGAAAGTGGTCGATTACTTAGACTTCGTCGACATGCGTTTTAGGAGCTATATTCCAACGAGAAAATCAAAGATATATCACTTCTTGCAATCTTTGCAATACTTTCATGTTAGGTATAACAAGACTACTACATAGGGATTACATCATGGTATCGTTTCTAGCAATAAACTCAACCTCCTATGTCGGTAGGCAGTTATAAGTCTTATTCCGATGAACGGGATATTCTAACATGTAAGTATTCAAGTGACAAGATTATGCAATGTTCATTACTATAGCAATTCTGCAAGTAGTATAACAATGCATCAAAATCAAATTCAAGTCGGACATAAGTTAAGAGCATCCTAACGTACATGTTCACTCACTTGGTTTTGTATCAACAATTCAAACACGTTCACATCACCAATACTTTTTCAAGATTTAGCAATTCATAATAGGTGTAGTAAAGTAGTACTTACAAAATATAAATAAAGAACAAAGTAGTACTTACTTGGTTGAAGCCTTTGGATGATGTTCTTGTGATGAAAAAGAGCAAAAGGAAACTTTTTGATAGGTTTTGGAGACTATAGGTGGTGCATAAGCTAGGTTTCCAATGTGTTTTTGGTTCAAGACTAAGTCTCATATTTATAAGAAAAGGTTGGGTCGAGTTTTGGCCCATTAAAATCGGATTTGGAGACCAAAAGTGACCATAGGTGGTGCCTAATGCTTTGCCTAGTTGAGAAGAATGCCATAGCATATGCCAAGCATTTATTTAAGAATGCCATAGCATATGCCATGCATTTATTTAAGAATGCCATACACTATGCGGCGCATTGTCTATGGCATAATGGGACATATGCGCCGCATAGTCTATGGCATATGAGATACCGAGACCAAATGCCATAGCATAGGCGGCGCATAGTCAAAAGCATACCTAGGAATAGGCGGCACATAGTGTATAGCACACTAGATTCCGAGACCTTAGGCTATAGGATAGGTTGTGCATCGTTCTTGGCCTAGTTTTACCAAGGCCTAGCCTTCCTCGAAGCCTATTTTGGCGTGAGAAAGGCTCAATCCATAGCCTTATGCATCACCCTTCCTAACTTACCAACTTTACCATACAATGCGTCCAAATCGTCAATTGAAATCAATCTCCTCGTTGACTACTTCTTGCACCTATATTCACTCAAACAAATGAAAACGATTAGTACGATGGGTTGCCTCCCACCAAGCGCCTTAGTTTTGGTCATGGCACGACTCTTATTTTTGGATTTTTCATTTATCAAAATCAAATCAAGTACTAGAATGAAAGAAAACGATAAACTATAAATGAAAAACGATAAACGATGGGTTGCCTCCCATCTAGAGCCTTATTTATTGTTGTGGCTCGACATAGTTACCTCGAGTACTCAGACTTCGTCGAGGTAAATGGTGGATCATTTTCTGAAAGGATTTAGACGAAAATGAGGCTTACCTGTGGGCATGCGATCTTCTTCACCAATTATATCATCAATAGTCCAACCCATAGCTCTCTTGTATCTCTTCAGAGCAGAGATGAGAGCTTCTACGTGCTATTTACTTAAATCATTTGCACTCTCCGGAAGTATATTTCTACTTTCCAAGAACACATACCTTAGATAATCGGGGAGCTCTTGCGATTCTAGCATTGGTGTCTCGTCAATGGGAGTCTTCGTTGTTTGTTGATTCTTGAGATCACAATCCGGTTGCTTAGGAGTATAAGACTCTATTTCTGTTAGAGCACCCATAAGTTCTTCATAATCTTCATTATCCTCATGCTCAACTTTCAGTGGCGCAGCAGACAATGGCTCAACAGTAGGCTGTTTCTCTATAGATAATGCTTTCATATCCTCATGATGAACATCAGCTACAGATAACTCATTCATATCGCTGGGCTGCTTCATGGCTTTGCATATATCAAAGCGGACCACTTCGTCATTAATTCGAAACAAAAACTCATTATCTTTCATGTCAATAAGCACACTTCCAGTTGCGAGGAAGGGACGTCCCAAGATTATGGGAACTTCAGAATCCACCTCGCAATCCAAAATCACAAAGTCTGCAGGAAAAATGAAGGTAGACACCTTCACCAACACATCATTCAAGATACCCACAGGTCGTTTTACCGACCTATCAGCCATCACGAGCCTCATATTGGTTGGTGTCGGATCGCCTAACCCCAACTTCTTGTAGACGGATAGTGGCATCAAATTGATGCTAGCACCCAGATCGCACAATGCCTTAGCAAAATTCATAGATCCAACCGTGCAAGGAATAGTGAAAGCACCAGGGTCTGCCTTCTTCTGTACTAAGGACCTTGTGGCAATTGCACTGCAATGATGAATATTATCTGCCGGCTCATAGCTTACTGCCCGTTTTTTTGTCAACAGGTCCTTCATGAATTTAGCGTACCCAGGCATCTTTTCTAGCGCCTCTACCAACGGAACATTAATGGTCAGCTGCTTCAACATGGTCATGAATTTGCTGAACTTTGTATCATCCGCCACCTTCTTCAATCTTTGGGGAAAAGGTGGTGGTGGGTATGGCATTGTTCTCTCCACGACTTTCTTCTCCTCTTGCTTCCGTTTTTCAGCTTTTCCAGGCTGCACGTCGTGAGGAGTGACGTTAAGGACATTAGGATCGGCTGCTGCGGCATCTTCCCCTTTCGCCTTATCATCAATTTCCGCCTCTTCGTCAGCCACTTGCTTGCCTTTTTCTGAAGTTTCCAGCACCTTACCACTTCTGGTAGTAATGGCCATGCATGACCCATCATTCCTTGGGTTTTGCACGGTGTCTCTAGGTAAAGTGTCAGCCTTTCTTTGATTGAGTGCTGCTGAAAGTTGGCTCAATTGCTGCTCTATTTGCTTGATTGAAGTGGAATGAGAATCAACTAGTTGTTTCATGGAGGACAAATCATTAATTACCTCAGTAACTCCCGCGCTCATTGCTTCCACTCCTTTCAATAATTTAGCCATCATGTCTTCCATACTTCCAGAATTAGATGTGGTGGTGTCACGTCTTCCAGGGGGAACGTACAAACCACTCTTTTCATTCTTGTTCTTCCAACTACCTTGGTCCATGTTTCCAGATTTACCATAATAGTTCCGACCTTGGTTTCCTTGGGTATTCCCACGGAAACCCCCCTGATTGTTCAAGTAGTTGGCCTCCTCTTCCGAATCAGATTCGTCTCTTCCTTTTAGCGCCACAGCTTTCACTTTTTCGGTCTTCCCTGATAATAAATGCTTTGTCAGAAAATCCACTTGCGTTTTCATGTGCGCTAAATCTTGATCACGTTCTTCTTGTCTTCTTTTTTGGTCTGCAGTCATGCCTATAGATAAAGTGGGGCTTGCTACCTCAGAATCCCTGGTATGCCAAGCTCTACTTTGTTTCGTCATACGATCTAACATATTGCTTGCTTGACCAAAGGTGAGGTCCATAAAAGATCCTCCAGCTACGTTATCCACCACTGGCTTAGTTATTGAATTCAAGGCTCTATACAATATCTCCATGAGGTGAACATTAGTCATGTGATGGTTTGGGCATCTCGCTAGCTTTGTCTTGAACCTCTCTCATGTTTCATGAAGGGCTTCAGTTGGAAGCTGACGAAAGTTGTTGATTTCTTCTCTCAATTGTGCCCTTTTGGAAGGCGGAAAGAATCTTTCTAGGAAAGCGTCTCTCAATTGCCTCCAATTTGTAATTGAATCAGGAGTCAGCCCATTCAACCATAGTATTGCCTCCCCAGACAGAGACAATGGAAATAGACGTAATCGAATTGCATTCTGACCAACACCAGGATTGTCAAAAGACTTGCATGTAGAAATAAAGTTGATGAGATGCATATTCGGATCATCGCCTGCTAGTCTACCAAACAATCCCTTGAGTTGCAATAACTAAATCATGGTGCTTGTGATGTTGAACTTGGCTCCGGGCGCTAATGGTGGTGGAATTATAGCTCCAGTGGCTCCGGCACCATCAAGATCATCATCATCATCGTCGAAAGCTGGCTGCATAGGTTGGCGATCATGTCTATACCGAGCTTGTCGACCTCTTCTGTTGGCAGGTGTTGTGATTTCAGCATCATGCCTTGGGTTTAGTAACTCGTCATCACCTAAATCCTCATCGTCAGGGTTTGTTGCTCGCCCAGGGTTATTGATGTTTTGTTGGTGTACTTGGGCGGCGGCAAGAGCAGCTAATCTCGCCTGCTCCTGTTGAGCAGCCTTCCTTGCGATTTCAGCTTGTGCTTCCATTCTACCAATGCGTTGTGGTTCAGGATTGATTGGTAATAACGGTTGACCAGAACTTCGAGTATGGGGCATGCACTAAAATAAAAACCTGCAGTAGACAAAAACAAAAACTAAAAGTAAAAGTACGAGAATCTTTGACCAAAGGGTCTAGTAATTATCACGAACATGATTGACACTTGTATTCCCCGGCAACGGCGCCAATTTTTGATAACGCTCAATCTACAGCTCTCGTTTGAGTGTAAAGCGGTCGTTAGCAAATATAGAACCCAACCTGGGTTGGGTGTCATTCCCACAGGGAATAGCTTGGCCAACAAGTAAGTAAAATTACTAGACTTTTAGTGCAAGTCTCGTAAAAAGGGGGGAGTCTTGTCGTGCAAGTAATGTAACCAAAATAAGATCTAAAAACGGCAATAGCAAAGTAAAAAGAGAAAGAATGTTTTGGTGAGATGTAAACAATGAGAATTGAGAAGTTGGGGTTATGTCCACCTTCTGAGGTATACGTCTCTATTGGCTATGAGTGTGTAGAATTCTGACATGCAATTGCTTATAGAGGATTGTAGTCGATGGTAAATCCAAGCGTCTCTCGACCTAAACAAGGACTATTTCACTTTAACTCTCTCGAGCTTAAAGCGTATCTAACGGTACGAATTATCCAAGAGGTTAGTCCAGTTACGGCACTAGCTTTTTAATAGGAAAGGGTGTCCTACTACCTTGACATTATCTCTTTTCCAGACAAATAACTTTTCTCTCGAACAAGTTAAATGTTAGACTGGCGTATTCTTGCGTTTGCAACCGCAAAGAATGTAGATTAAGATGAAGAGAATAATGATATAAGCAATATACGTGCCTCGAACTCACAAACTCACAGCAATAGATAGTAACTCATTCGGCTTCCATAACCCCAACAGAGAATTTTAGCAGTTACCCATGAATGCGAAGGAAATCACGATTGACATTGTTATTATATCACGATATTGAGTAATGGCGTGTAGATCAAGTGATAGGCGTGAGGTGTGATTTCCTAGGCAAAGTAACGATTCTCTTGTTGTGGAATTTAAGAATAGAAGAGTAGAAGAAGAAAAATAGAATTGAATTGTAAGATAAGATGAGAGGGATGGAAGAAGGTATTGTGTTCTCCCTCCTTCCTCCCTCCTTATTCTCTAAAATCTCTAACATGATAGGGTATTTATAACACTCATATCCTAATCCTACTAAGCTAATGAAATAAATAACCAAATCCTACTAGACTAATGAAATCCTTAACCCAAATGTACTAGGTTAAGGTAACATTATCATAATCCAAATAAAATAATGAAATACATAACCTAATTGTACTAGGTTAATGTATCATTGTCAAAATCCAGCTTTGTGTCTGTAAGTCCCCAAAGTCTTCAGAATTGCTGTTTTAGCCCGGAACAGATTTTCCATGCAGCAGGTTTGGTCCCCCAAAGTCTTCAGAAATGCTGTTTTAGCCCGGGACAGATTTTCCATGCAGCAGTTTTGGTCCTTAGGCGTGTAAACTCCCTTCCCTTCCTTCGTGAGCTTTCTTTAGCGTCAAGTAAGCCATAAAATGCTGAATTATGCATCATTTATACCTGAAACTTTACTAATCATGTTCGTTAGCTCATTTACGGGAAAAAGGACTAAAAGTGCATGAAATATATAATTTGTTCTCAAAACTAGGCTAAAATATGGGCAAAATATATTGATATAGGTGCGTAAATTCGCCTATCATCAACACCCCACACTTAGAGCTTTGTTCGTCCTCGAACAAACTATCATGTCCTTCTAAACGTCAACTTAGGGTTTTACAGCAACAACACAAAATATTCGTCAAGACAAGCACAACAATTATCAACAAAGAGTATCTTTTCGATTATAAGTAGAAACAGTTTAACCTCTAGCATAGACTCGGGATGGTGATCAACTCGCATGCAAACGTTAAGGTACAAGGAATCATATATGACTACCCAAAACTCATCAACCATGTGTGTCTCACACTATAGTACCCATAATCATTCACAAGTATAGCATATTTTTCAAACATGGGTATCAAAATATCCTTGCTCTCGCTCTCACAAAGAATTCATATGAAGCAACTGATGACCATAGGCTTGCCCTTAATGTAATACTCTACTAAATGTCAGAATGCTAAGCTTAGGATCAAGTAGGTCTTTTGATGGTTGTAATGTAGGCTAAGGGACGGGTAGGACTATTTTGGCCAGGAATAGTGACTAAGTTCCTAAGCGCTTTAATACATCACTTTGTATCATTGACACTTTTTTTTTCCTTTCAACCTTTCTTTCTTTTATTCTACCACCCTTGTTCTCCTCTTTTGTTTTTCAATTTTAAGCACAACTCGCTTTTCAGCTTTCTTTTCCTTTTTCTTTTCACAACATACCTCTTATGATAGCACTTTCTTTTTCATAACACATTCAAGAACCATTACAATTTATAGCATCATACTCACCCAATTTCCTCTTATGTTGTCACATGACTTTTTCACTTTAAAGCACTTAGGAGTTTGGATCAAATTACGGTCTTGAAAAAAATAAATTAGGCTTACATACAAGGTTGTCAAAGAAAATAGGCTAAAGGCTCAAAAGGGTTTAACTAGGATGATGTCCATGGCTAGGTAAAACTGAAGGTAAATAAATATAGGTTGTCAAAGAAATGCCTAAATTACCTCCTAAACTTTCACTCCTTATTTTTGCTTTGCATACATACCAGGCAAGTTCTAGCATCAGCAACACACATAGAATATACGATTATCTCACACACACAAGGCACATGGTCGACTTGCTTGGAAGTAATATAGACTCTCGACCCAACAAGTGAAGGAATTGAACCACACAATATCACATAATGAGTCACAACTGGAGCCTAAACGTCTCAATGGTCACAATTGTAGCACATACTCTTGTTATAATCTCATGCTTCCTATTAGAATAATCTCATGCGAAGCTAAGTTAAAAAAAATATTAACTACTAAAAAAATCTTAACTAAAAAATGAAACAAAAAGAAAACAAACATAGATGCGAGTAGAGAAGTATAGCATGCAATACCACCACCCCACACTTAGTCGGTACACTGTCCTCAGTGGAAAATAAATAAGAAGAACCTGGTTAGTCGGACTCATCCTCTATGTCTGGGGTCATACCACTTGCATTGGAATCATCATCAGAGTCGTCGTCCTTAGAAGTTCCTTATAAGTATCCCACTTAATTCCAAGCGTGAGTCGAGGTATTTGCAGCGAGGAGGGTTCTCCTTGCTCCTTGCGGCCTCTTTTCTTGCTCTTTTGGGAAGTGGTAGCCTTTTCTTTGCCTTGTCTTGCTTTGGGTGCCATTGTACCTGAGACTTGAAATAGTGTTAATGGTAGCACAATCCCAATGGATACAATCTATACACAAGCAGTTGGGGTACCACCCCACACTTAGTTTGTTGCTACAAATTAGTGAAGTGAAAGTGGTCGATTACTTAGACTTCGTCGACATGCGTTTTAGGAGCTATATTCCAACGAGAAAATCAAAGATATATCACTTCTTGCAATCTTTGCAATACTTTCATGTTAGGTATAACAAGACTACTACATAGGGATTACATCATGGTATCGTTTCTATCAATAAACTCAACCTCCTATGTCGGTAGGCAGTTATAAGTCTTATTCCGATGAACGGGATATTCTAACATGTAAGTATTCAAGTGACAAGATTATGCAATGTTCATTACTATAGCAATTCTGCAAGTAGTATAACAATGCATCAAAATCAAATTCAAGTCGGACATAAGTTAAGAGCATCCTAACGTACATGTTCACTCACTTGGTTTTGTATCAACAATTCAAACACGTTCACATCACCAATACTTTTTCAAGATTTAGCAATTCATAATAGGTGTAGTAAAGTAGTACTTACAAAATATAAATAAAGAACAAAGTAGTACTTACTTGGTTGAAGCCTTTGGATGATGTTCTTGTGATGAAAAAGAGCAAAAGGAAACTTTTTGATAGGTTTTGGAGACTATAGGTGGTGCATAAGCTAGGTTTCCAATGTGTTTTTGGTTCAAGACTAAGTCTCATATTTATAAGAAAAGGTTGGGTCGAGTTTTGGCCCATTAAAATCGGATTTGGAGACCAAAAGTGACCATAGGTGGTGCCTAATGCTTTGCCTAGTTGAGAAGAATGCCATAGCATATGCCAAGCATTTATTTAAGAATGCCATAGCATATGCCATGCATTTATTTAAGAATGCCATACACTATGCGGCGCATTGTCTATGGCATAATGGGACATATGCGCCGCATAGTCTATGGCATATGAGATACCGAGACCAAATGCCATAGCATAGGCGGCGCATAGTCAAAAGCATACCTAGGAATAGGCGGCACATAGTGTATAGCACACTAGATTCCGAGACCTTAGGCTATAGGATAGGTTGTGCATCGTTCTTGGCCTAGTTTTACCAAGGCCTAGCCTTCCTCGAAGCCTATTTTGGCGTGAGAAAGGCTCAATCCATAGCCTTATGCATCACCCTTCCTAACTTACCAACTTTACCATACAATGCATCCAAATCGTCAATTGAAATCAATCTCCTCGTTGACTACTTCTTGCACCTATATTCACTCAAACAAATGAAAACGATTAGTACGATGGGTTGCCTCCCACCAAGCGCCTTAGTTTTGGTCATGGCACGACTCTTATTTTTGGATTTTTCATTTATCAAAATCAAATCAAGTACTAGAATGAAAGAAAACGATAAACTATAAATGAAAAACGATAAACGATGGGTTGCCTCCCATCTAGAGCCTTATTTATTGTTGTGGCTCGACATAGTTACCTCGAGTACTCAGACTTCGTCGAGGTAAATGGTGGATCATTTTCTGAAAGGATTTAGACGAAAATGAGGCTTACCTGTGGGCATGCGATCTTCTTCACCAATTATATCATCAATAGTCCAACCCATAGCTCTCTTGTATCTCTTCAGAGCAGAGATGAGAGCTTCTACGTGCTATTTACTTAAATCATTTGCACTCTCCGGAAGTATATTTCTACTTTCCAAGAACACATACCTTAGATAATCGGGGAGCTCTTGCGATTCTAGCATTGGTGTCTCGTCAATGGGAGTCTTCGTTGTTTGTTGATTCTTGAGATCACAATCCGGTTGCTTAGGAGTATAAGACTCTATTTCTGTTAGAGCACCCATAAGTTCTTCATAATCTTCATTATCCTCATGCTCAACTTTCAGTGGCGCAGCAGACAATGGCTCAACAGTAGGCTGTTTCTCTATAGATAATGCTTTCATATCCTCATGATGAACATCAGCTACAGATAACTCATTCATATCGCTGGGCTGCTTCATGGCTTTGCATATATCAAAGCGGACCACTTCGTCATTAATTCGAAACAAAAGCTCATTATCTTTCATGTCAATAAGCACACTTCCAGTTGCGAGGAAGGGACGTCCCAAGATTATGGGAACTTCAGAATCCACCTCGCAATCCAAAATCACAAAGTCTGCAGGAAAAATGAAGGTAGACACCTTCACCAACACATCATTCAAGATACCCACAGGTCGTTTTACCGACCTATCAGCCATCACGAGCCTCATATTGGTTGGTGTCGGATCGCCTAACCCCAACTTCTTGTAGACGGATAGTGGCATCAAATTGATGCTAGCACCCAGATCGCACAATGCCTTAGCAAAATTCATAGATCCAACCGTGCAAGGAATAGTGAAAGCACCAGGGTCTGCCTTCTTCTGTACTAAGGACCTTGTGGCAATTGCACTGCAATGATGAATATTATCTGCCGGCTCATAGCTTACTGCCCGTTTTTTTGTCAACAGGTCCTTCATGAATTTAGCGTACCCAGGCATCTTTTCTAGCGCCTCTACCAACGGAACATTAATGGTCAGCTGCTTCAACATGGTCATGAATTTGCTGAACTTTGTATCATCCGCCACCTTCTTCAATCTTTGGGGAAAAGGTGGTGGTGGGTATGGCATTGTTCTCTCCACGACTTTCTTCTCCTCTTGCTTCCGTTTTTCAGCTTTTCCAGGCTGCACGTCGTGAGGAGTGACGTTAAGGACATTAGGATCGGCTGCTGCGGCATCTTCCCCTTTCGCCTTATCATCAATTTCCGCCTCTTCGTCAGCCACTTGTTTGCCTTTTTCTGAAGTTTCCAGCACCTTACCACTTCTGGTAGTAATGGCCATGCATGACCCATCATTCCTTGGGTTTTGCACGGTGTCTCTAGGTAAAGTGTCAGCCTTTCTTTGATTGAGTGCTGCTGAAAGTTGGCTCAATTGCTGCTCTATTTGCTTGATTGAAGTGGAATGAGAATCAACTAGTTGTTTCATGGAGGACAAATCATTAATTACCTCAGTAACTCCCGCGCTCATTGCTTCCACTCCTTTCAATAATTTAGCCATCATGTCTTCCATACTTCCAGAATTAGATGTGGTGGTGTCACGTCTTCCAGGGGGAACGTACAAACCACTCTTTTCATTCTTGTTCTTCCAACTACCTTGGTCCATGTTTCCAGATTTACCATAATAGTTCCGACCTTGGTTTCCTTGGGTATTCCCACGGAAACCCCCCTGATTGTTCAAGTAGTTGGCCTCCTCTTCCGAATCAGATTCGTCTCTTCCTTTTAGCGCCATAGCTTTCACTTTTTCGGTCTTCCCTGATAATAAATGCTTTGTCAGAAAATCCACTTGCGTTTTCATGTGCGCTAAATCTTGATCACGTTCTTCTTGTCTTCTTTTTTGGTCTGCAGTCATGCCTATAGATAAAGTGGGGCTTGCTACCTCAGAATCCCTGGTATGCCAAGCTCTACTTTGTTTCGTCATACGATCTAACATATTGCTTGCTTGACCAAAGGTGAGGTCCATAAAAGATCCTCCAGCTGCGTTATCCACCACTGGCTTAGTTATTGAATTCAAGGCTCTATACAATATCTCCATGAGGTGAACATTAGTCATGTGATGGTTTGGGCATCTCGCTAGCTTTGTCTTGAACCTCTCTCATGTTTCATGAAGGGCTTCAGTTGGAAGCTGACGAAAGTTGTTGATTTCTTCTCTCAATTGTGCCCTTTTGGAAGGCGGAAAGAATCTTTCTAGGAAAGCGTCTCTCAATTGCCTCCAATTTGTAATTGAATCAGGAGTCAGCCCATTCAACCATAGTATTGCCTCCCCAGACAGAGACAATGGAAATAGACGTAATCGAATTGCATTCTGACCAACACCAGGATTGTCAAAAGACTTGCATGTAGAAATAAAGTTGATGAGATGCATATTCGGATCATCGCCTGCTAGTCCACCAAACAATCCCTTGAGTTGCAATAACTAAATCATGGTGCTTGTGATGTTGAACTTGGCTCCGGGCGCTAATGGTGGTGGAATTATAGCTCCAGTGGCTCCGGCACCATCAAGATCATCATCATCATCGTCGAAAGCTGGCTGCATAGGTTGGCGATCATGTCTATACCGAGCTTGTCGACCTCTTCTGTTGGCAGGTGTTGTGATTTCAGCATCATGCCTTGGGTTTAGTAACTCGTCATCACCTAAATCCTCATCGTCAGGGTTTGTTGCTCGCCCAGGGTTATTGATGTTTTGTTGGTGTACTTGGGCGGCGGCAAGAGCAGCTAATCTCGCCTGCTCCTGTTGAGCAGCCTTCCTTGCGATTTCAGCTTGTGCTTCCATTCTACCAATGCGTTGTGGTTCAGGATTGATTGGTAATAACGGTTGACCAGAACTTCGAGTATGGGGCATGCACTAAAATAAAAACCTGCAGTAGACAAAAACAAAAACTAAAAGTAAAAGTACGAGAATCTTTGACCAAAGGGTCTAGTAATTATCACGAACATGATTGACACTTGTATTCCCCGGCAACGGCGCCAATTTTTGATAACGCTCAATCTACAGCTCTCGTTTGAGTGTAAAGCGGTCGTTAGCAAATATAGAACCCAACCTGGGTTGGGTGTCATTCCCACAGGGAATAGCTTGGCCAACAAGTAAGTAAAATTACTAGACTTTTAGTGCAAGTCTCGTAAAAAGGGGGGAGTCTTGTCGTGCAAGTAATGTAACCAAAATAAGATCTAAAAACGGCAATAGCAAAGTAAAAAGAGAAAGAATGTTTTGGTGAGATGTAAACAATGAGAATTGAGAAGTTGGGGTTATGTCCACCTTCTGAGGTATACGTCTCTATTGGCTATGAGTGTGTAGAATTCTGACATGCAATTGCTTATAGAGGATTGTAGTCGATGGTAAATCCAAGCGTCTCTCGACCTAAACAAGGACTATTTCACTTTAACTCTCTCGAGCTTAAAGCGTATCTAACGGTACGAATTCTCCAAGAGGTTAGTCTAGTTACGGCACTAGCTTTTTAATAGGAAAGGGTGTCCTACTACCTTGACATTATCTCTTTTCCAGACAAATAACTTTTCTCTCGAACAAGTTAAATGTTAGACTGGCGTATTCTTGCGTTTGCAACCGCAAAGAATGTAGATTAAGATGAAGAGAATAATGATATAAGCAATATACGTGCCTCGAACTCACAAACTCACAGCAATAGATAGTAACTCATTCGGCTTCCATAACCCCAACAGAGAATTTTAGCAGTTACCCATGAATGCGAAGGAAATCACGATTGACATTGTTATTATATCACGATATTGAGTAATGGAGTGTAGATCAAGTGATAGGCGTGAGGTGTGATTTCCTAGGCAAAGTAACAATTCTCTTGTTGTGGAATTTAAGAATAGAAGAGTAGAAGAAGAAAAATAGAATTGAATTGTAAGATAAGATGAGAGGGATGGAAGAAGGTATTGTGTTCTCCCTCCTTCCTCCCTCCTTATTCTCTAAAATCTCTAGCATGATAGGGTATTTATAACACCCATATCCTAATCCTACTAAGCTAATGAAATAAATAACCAAATCCTACTAGACTAATGAAATCCTTAACCCAAATGTACTAGGTTAAGGTAACATTATCATAATCCAAATAAAATAATGAAATACATAACCTAATTGTACTAGGTTAATGTATCATTGTCAAAATCCAGCTTTGTGTCTGTAAGTCCCCAAAGTCTTCAGAATTGCTGTTTTAGCCCGGAACAGATTTTCCATGCAGCAGGTTTGGTCCCCCAAAGTCTTCAGAAATGCTGTTTTAGCCCGGGACAGATTTTCCATGCAGCAGTTGTGGTCCTTAGGCGTGTAAACTCCCTTCCCTTCCTTCGTGAGCTTTCTTTAGCGTCAAGTAAGCCATAAAATGCTGAATTATGCATCATTTATACCTGAAACTTTACTAATCATGTTCGTTAGCTCATTTACAGGAAAAAGGACTAAAAGTGCATGAAATATATAATTTGTTCTCAAAACTAGGCTAAAATATGGGCAAAATATATTGATATAGGTGCGTAAATTCGCCTATCATCAGAATACCCCCAAGACTCAATAGAATAAAATCAAAACATAGCATGAACTTGTAAAGCACAACCATGCACACTTGTTCATAACTCATTCATAGAGACATTTCATCAAATACTTATGAGATATAAGCTTGCACATATGCTAGCATGTCATGATTTTTGACCCTTAATTCACATGAGCAATTATCAAGAACTTGGGGATCATAATCTATAGACATGGTACTAAACAACATGTAGGCATCATACTTTCAAATCCCAATTTTCAAATCAAAGGCTTTTAACATGAATTCATATGACACTACACGCATGATAAATAATTTCACATGAAACTTGAAATAAACCATAGATTAGAACACAATTTTAAATCATAATCATGAGTACCAACATGGAATTCGTGAAATCAACTAACTTGTAGTTACAAAGAGTTTCTTGAACTCCAAGGGTAGAAGGAAACCCTTGGATGAACACTTCACATACCTTGGTGCTTGAATTAGTGAAGGTTAATGGTGAGTTCTTGAGTCTTACTTGAAATCAAAGGCCCTAGGGTTTGTTCTTGAAAGCAATTTGTGAAGAATGAATGAATTTTGCCGTAGAAATGACTTAATCTCGTGTTTTTGGGGCTGAATAAGATGGAGAAATAAACCAATTACCCCTGAGGACGTGGCTTTTAAATGACTGAAAATGGGTCAAGTGATGCGCATCCCAACGCGCCGAGTCGATGGGATCGATGCACCGCGTCAATTTTGGATCGGCTCACTGGAATTTCGCACTGGGAGCTGGGAACAACATTTATCAATGCGATAGGCGACGTGGCGCGTGGAGATCGCGTTGATCCACTGGTTTGGACTTCCAAATGTACCTCAACCGATGTTTAAAAATCTAAAACTCGTCCGAAAATACCTACTGACATCCCTGATCATGAATCAACCTAAAGATCGATATTTAATGGTCGTAAGGTCGCGAAATGAGATTGCCAACTTACGAAGGCTAAAATAATTCTAAGTACAAACACTTAGAAGAAATTTATAAGTATGGGGCCCTCTTATCATGCTCTAAAGGGTTGAGTTAAGCTTAGAATTTGGCGAGATTTTACAAAAAATAAATCGAACCGCAAACCAAATCAAACCGATTAAAAAATCGACATTTGGTTAGGTTTGGTTTGGTTTGGTTTTAAATTCTTAAAACTGATACTTATGTGGTTTGGTTTTGGTTTTACTCTAAAATAACTGACAAAATAATCAAATCAAATCGATAAAAATTATATATATATATATATACACACACACACACACATATTTATATATGTATATATATGTATACACACACACATACATATGCATATATAAATTATTTATATATTATTCCTAAATAAAATATAAATATTTTTTATATTTTAAATTTTGATCATGAATTTAACTTTAGTCATTGCACTTTTAGTCATATGTCTCCACCTAGTTGATCGTACGTTATGAGATTCTATGTGATTTTTGCACTTTGAATGACAAACGATATTAATTGTAAAATTATCTTGTGGTCTATGGGATTTTAGAGGTGAGTTTTATTAGACAATAGATAATCACTAGTTTTTAACTTTTTTTTGGTCCCTATTAAGCAAAAAAATTATGTGTTTACCTTTTAGGGGGTTTATAATATCATTCTCTTATATGTAGTTTCAAAATACTTTTGTAGAAGCGTTCATATGGTGTTGTTCATGGCTTTTCCTAATTATAAAACTAAATTGACACTTAGTTTCAAGGTTGAGGAACAACACTCGGTTGACATCTCATATGTTGGATTGAATTTTTTTAAGAAATATTTCAACTTTTATCATTAACTAAAGTTAAACCGAAAAAACAAACCCAACCGAACTAAACCGACAAGAACCAAAACGACGGTTATTTTTTTGTGTTGGTTTGATTTGGTTTTAGTAATTTAAAAACCGACTAAGTTGGTTTGGTTATGGCTTTGACCAATAAACGACCCAAACCGATCCATGAACACCCCTACTAACACCAATCAAGTCCAAGAAATTCTCAAGCTTGGCACTTGGTAGTGTTTTGGTCATCAGATCAACAGGATTATCATGGGTAATAATCTTGCTTACCGCAATATCACCACGAGAAATAATTTCACACACAAAATGATACCGAACGTCGATGTGCTTTGTCCTCTCGTGAAACATCTGATCTTTCGTAAGGAAGATAGCACTCTGACTGTCGCAAAAGACCATAGTAATCTGTAAGTCTTTGCTAAGTTCACCAAATGGCTTCCTTGAAAGCCTCTGTAATAGCCATGTACTCTGCCTCAATAGTTGACAAAGCAACCATAGTCTATAAAGTAGTTTTACAACTGATAGCACAACCACCATGGTGAAAACACAGCCTAAAAGTAAGCCTATCAAACCAGCTCATTTAATGAAAGTGGCCCAGTTTGACCCGGCCCGGTAAGCCCAAGGGTTTTAGGGTACCGCGTACTGGGCTAGTTTTTTTTGTTTTGGGCCCGGTTAACCCAGCCCAATTAACCCGGCCCGGACCCAACCCGATTGGGGTCCGCCGATTAACCGGCTCGGTTTTAAGTTTTTTTTTTTTGGATTTTGTGCCAAACTAGCCGTTGGCCCAACGGCTATATAGCCGTTTTTGGGTCCAAACGGCTAGTTTGGGCCCATTAATTAAAAAAAAATACTTTTAAAATTATTTTTAATCTCAAAAAAAATCTATAAATACCCTACACCTTCAAATCATTTTTCACATAATTTTAAATTCTCTCAAATATCATTCTCTCTCAAATCTCAATTCTCAATTCTCAATTCTCAAATATTCTATAAATTTAATTTCCTAAAGTGCTCACTTTAATTTTTTAGTTTTGCGATTACAAAGTACGAGTGGAAGTTTCTAAAGTCGCAACCTTCGGATACTTCCAAAATTTAGTATTGTCATTCCATCTCTTTCGTTTAATTTTTATTTAGTGTATTAATTGATGAATATTTAATTTTATTATATTTGTGTATTTTAAATTTTTTTAGTTTAGTTTATATTATGGATAAATTAAGAAACCTCTCTACTAAAGGTGTTAAAAATTTTTATCCCGGAAGCAGTAGTGGTAGTAAAAACTGAATTACTAGCGGTAGAGGTAGTTCAAGTAGTAGATATATTCGTGTGCCTCCGACACTGCTTAGTCAACCTTTTGAGGAAGAAGTAGGTGTACCTTTAGGTGTAGGTGCTCACGATATGGATTATGTAAAAGCTCAGGAAAATTACGGTATAGAAGAAGAAAATGAAGTAGATGAGGTTAATTTAGACAAAGATGATGAAAATATTGGTAAAACACCCACAGTAGGAAATGCTAACATTAGATCTGAATCGGTTAATCTCCCTTCCCGTCCTCCCCGTACCCCAAGAGCTCGTAAAACGACTATTATTGCATGGAAATTTTTTAAACGTATATCAGATACTAAGGTGCAATGCAATATTTGTCAACAAATATATAAGCATAAAAGCGAAGGCAAGCAAAGGGGTACGGGTACGTTAATGAGACATATAGGTGATGCTCACGAAAGAGAGTTAAATATTGCATGAGGTAGTGGGGATATTGGTGGTCCAATGCAAACTAGAATGGACCCAGCAACCGATCAGGTAATGAAGAAGTAGAATAAATTGAGGGACCGGGAAGAAATAGCTAAAATGGTAGCTGTGGGTTGTTTGCCTTTTAGTTTTCCTTCTTCTGATGTCTTTATTCATTATATTCAAGCAATTTATAATCCTATGTTTAATGGTGTTCCTAGAAGTACTTGTCGATCTGATATTTTTAGACTTCATTCACAATATTATTTTTATTTATCAACATTGTTAAAAAATATTCAATGTAGATTGTCCCTAACTTCTGATCTTGGTCGTGCTGTAAATAAAACTGATTATTTAACCATTACTTGTCACTGGATGGATAGTAATTTTGTGATGCAAAAATGTATTCTTGCTTTTTTATATGATGAAGATCGTAAACATACTGGAGATTTTATTACTGATTCTATTGTAAAAGTTGCCGGATTTTATGGTATTAAAAATAAAATCTTATGTGTTCCTTTTGATAATTCTTCTAACAACAAGACCGCTATAAAAAAATTAAAATCTAAGCTATCTCTGCCGTTGCATGAAATTTTTCATATTAAGTGTGCATGTCATATATATAATTTAATTGTAAAAGATGGTCTTGAGTTTTTTGACCTTTATATTGAAAAAATTCGTCTTGCTGTTGGTTTTATTCAAGGAAATAATCGAAGAAAAAGAATTAGAGAATTTAAAGTTAAATGTCAAGAAAATGGACTTGCACCGATATTGATGCCCGAGGAAATTGATATTAGATGGAGTTCTACGTATGATTTTTTAAAAACTTGTTATAAATATAGAGTTCCTATTACACTAGCTTTTAACCAACATTGCGGTTCATTTGCTAATTCTGCTGATTGCATGCTACATGATTCTGATTGGATTGTAATTAATGATCTTGTTAAATTCTTAGAAAAAATTTATGTAGCTACGGTTGAATTTTTCGGTGCTTATTATCTTACTATTTGTAACATTTTGGCATATATAGACGATATTTCTGATTTGCTCAAAGAATATAAAAATAAAGAAGGTTATAAAGAAGTTGTTGATGCCATGTTTACTAAATTTAAAAAATATTTTTTTTCGATTTTCCCTATTTACTTGGTTGGTGCTATGCTAAATCAGTGCATGAAATATAATACTATATGCCACTTTAGTACTATTATTTATGCTAACTTTAAAATAAATACTAACAATGATTTTGAACAAGTACAATCTGATTTGTGGACGGCTATGGGTGATGCGAATGAATACATAGAAAAATTATATAATCACCATGCGGATTTATTTGATTTAGCCGTACCTACAAATATCACTCCAACGTCGTTCCTCATCCTCCTGAGGAGCCATCATCTTCTAAAAGTCCGGCACATCGTCGTTTTCCTGATTCCTTTTATGATTTGCCTTGTTGAAATAGTGTTGATGACAGAGCTTACACATCAACTTATCGGGAAGAGCTGAAATATTATCTTCGATCGTCGCCAGAGGATCGTAGATGACGGATCAACACGTTGGATTGGTGGAGGAGTAATGAAACATAATATCCTGTGCTTTCAATATTAGGTAGAGATATCTTGAATATTCCAATGTCAACCATTGCATCAGAGAGCGTCTTTATTCAGGAACGACAGCAACTTGGAGACAACCGACACTCATTGGGAAGCAATGCAATGAATGTTCTAGTTTGCCTCAGAGATTGGATTAGACAGGAAACCAAGAAATGGAACCGGAGCAGAACGACGAGCTGAAACTTGAAGAAATTATGTCTTCGAGGGAGAACTCAGTAGAATCAAGTCCAATGCATGGTTTTGGCTCCGTTGACTTTGACTATCTTATGCAAGTTTCCGTTAATATTAACATGAATGAGTGGGAAAAAATAATGCATAATTTGTAGATTTTTCATTCATGTAAATTATAAATTTTAGATCACTTCGCAATCAATAAAATTCAACATTCATTCACTCCTCAGTCCTTACTTTGTAATTTTTTTCATTTAATGATTTAAATTGAATTTCTACTTTAAATTAAAAACTTACTTCTAATATATTATTAATTTACTACCAAGTATTATTAATTTATTATATTAAGTAGCATATGTTTTGTTTATTTGTGTATATATCTTCTATAGATGTGTATATTTAATGTATACATGTGTATATGTTTAATAAATTGTATATATATTGTAGTGTGTATATATATATTGTAGTATATATTTTATTTAAAGTAGTACATATATATTGAATGGTGCGTATATGTGTGTATATATCTTCTATAGACGTGTATATTTAACGTATACACGTGTATATGTTTTATAAATTCGTATATAACTATACATACATATATATATATATATATACATATATATATATTGTAATGTATATATATGGTAGTATATTTTATTTAAAATAGTACATATACATTGAATGGTGCGTATATGTGTGTATATATCTTCTATAGACGTGTATATTTAACGTATAAATGTGTATATGTTTTATAAATTAGTATATAACTATTTATATATATATTTTAATGTATATATATTGTAGTATATTTTATTTAAAATAGTACATATATATTGAATGGTGCGTATATGTGTGTATATATCTTCTATAGACGTGTATATATCTTCTATAGACGTGTATATTTAACGTATACATGTTTATATGTTTTATAAATTAGTATATAAATATATATATATATATATATATATTGTAATGCATATATATTGTAGTATATTTTATTTAAAGTAGTACATATACATTGAATGGTGCGTATATATGTGTATATATCTTCTATAGATGTGTATATTTAACGTATACATGAGTATATGTTTTGTAAATTAGTATATAACTATATATATATATATATATATATTGTAATGTATATATATTGTAGTATATTTTATTTAAAATAGTACATATATATTGAATGGTGTGTATATGTGTGTATATATCTTCTATAGAAGTGTATATTTAACGTATACATGTGTATATATTTTATAAATTAGTATATAACTATATATATATATATATTAATGCATATATATTGTAGTATATTTTATTTAAAGTAGTACATATACATTGAATGGTGCATATATATGTGTATATATCTTCTATAGACATGTATATTTAACGTATACATGTGTATGTGTTTTATAAATTAGTATATAACTATATATATATATATATATATATATATATATATATACATTGTAATGTATATATATTGTAGTATATTTTATTTAAATAGTACATATACATTGAATGGTGCGTATATGTGTGTATATATCTTTTATAGACGTGTATATTTAACGTATACATGCGTATATATTTTATAAATTAGTATATAACTATATATATATATATATATATATATATATATTGTAATGTATATATATTTTAGTATATTTTATTTAAAGTAGTACATATACATTGAATGGTGCGTATATGTGTGTATATATCTTCTATAGACGTGTATATTTAATGTATACATGTGTATATGTTTTATAAATTTGTATATAACTATATATATATATATATATATATATATATATATATATATATATATATATAACTATATATATATATATATATATATATATATATTGGAATGTATATATATTATAGTATATTTTATTTAAAGTAGTACATATACATTGAATGGTGCGTATATGTGTGTATATATCTTCTATAGACATGTATATTTAATGTATACATGTGTATATATTTATAAATTTGTATATAACTATATATATATATATATATATATATATTGTAATGTATATATATTGTAGTATATTTTATTTATACTTTAAAGTAGCTATATACATTGAATGGTGCGTATATATGGGTAATTGTGTATATGTGTATATATTTTTGAAATTCTAATGTAGTATATACTATATATATAGTGGATATATATTTTTTAACGTATTTAAAATGTTTATAGGTGGGTATATATAGTGTATATTGAAAAAAAAAAAATATTTTTGATCGGGTTTGACCAGATTTTTAATCGGGTTTGACCGGATTTAGGTGGGTTTGACCGGGTTGGGTTAAGTGGGCCGGATTAGGGTTGTTTTTAAAAATTTTACTGTTGAACCCGGACCGGCCCGACCCACTTAACCCCAACCCAGCCCGGCCTACAACCCGAATAATTTTAACGGGACGGTTCCGGATTGATCCGGCCCGGCTCACTTAACACCCTTACCTAAAAGGGACCTTCTTTTATCGATGTTCTTTCTTTCTTTTTGAATACTCACTTGCAACGGACAACTTTCTTATCTTTAGGCAATCTCACCATATCCCTTGTGCCATTCTTATAAAGTGATTCCATCTTCTGGTTGGAATTATCACAACTAATTGCCTCTGGGTAAGAAAAAGTATCTTCATCGGAATTAATACCTTCTGCTACACTCAATGCATAAGCAACCAAATCATCTTCAGCATACTTCTGAGGAGGTCTAATATCTCTTCTAGGCCTGTCTTTAGCAATAGAAAATTGTGGTGCCACTGGTGGTGAAGAAGAAATAGTATCACTTTGTATCTTCGGGCTAGACTGAGAAGTAGGCACTAGTGTAGATTCTCCTCTAATATGCAATTCAACATGGGTGCTTAACTTTTGCCGATTCATGTCATTAAGCTTATCTGGAGTGAAGCACTAGATTCGGAGGGAGACCGAAGCATGGCAGTTTCATCAAACACAATATCTCTGCTAATTATAACCTTTCTGCTTTCTGGACACCAAAATTTATAACCTTTAACACCAAGCTTATAACCCATAAATAAGCATTTGACAAATCTAGTGATGTGAAACAAGATTATAGAAGCAAGATAGTAAATAAAAAAAAGATAGACACAATTAGATTCAAAAAATCAAAAGATGTAATGGTGAAACTAACCGAAACACCCCTTAATTGGGAACCAAAAGCACCTAATCTATTAGAATCCTCAAGAAGGTAGAAACCTTGCTTGCAAATCCTAGGACAATTGTTGAAAATCAACAAGGGGTTTTTAAGCTCTCAAAGAAGGCACAAATAATCAATATTCAAAAAACTAGTGGTTCAACCCTAATACCTAACTATTTATACTAAGGGTTAAAAGAAGTAAGGAAAGACCAAATTGCCCTACATATAAATTAAAACATAATTTAAATAGTAGACACACTTAGTATATTAAATATCTTCAAGTCATCCATATTGGAGCCTTCCAAAGATTTCATCTTTATCCATAAAGTTTGATATGCTTGAAGGTCCTTAGCTTGACTTCTTGTGAAAGGCCTTCTTAAAGTAGCATCACTTTGATGTACATCATCTAGGTTCCAACTTTCCATTATCAACATGATCATACGTAGGACATCCAAATATCCTCAAATCAGAATAACTAGAAGGAGTACCAAACCATACCTCTTGTAGAGTCCTTTTATCAATCATGACTGAGGGAGAGCGATTAATAAGAAGGCAAGTTGTGGCAGCAGCTTTAACCCAAAAAGACTTGGGTAAACCAGCATTAAAGAGCATACAACGCATTTTCTCCATTATAGTCCTATTCATTAGTTCGGCCACACCATTCTGCTATGGAGTATGACGAACTATCAAGTGCCTCACAATTCCTTCTGACTTACACAAAGCATTAAATTCATTAGAACAAAACTCTAAACCATTATCGGTCCGGAGGCATTTTACCTGGTTCTCTTTCTGCTTTTTAATCATAGTCTTTCACTCCTTGAAAGTAGGTAGCACTTCATTCTTTTTCTTCAGAAAGAACACACAAAATTTTTTGGAATAGTCATCGATAATAGTCAACAAATAATTAGCGCCTCCTCTAGAAGGTACTCTAGCAGGACCCTAGAGATCAGAATGAATATAATCAAGTGTGCCCTTAGTTGAGTGGATGCCTTTAGTGAATATGACTCTCTTCTGCTTCTCGAAAACGTAGTGCTCACAGAACTCTAATTTGGTAATACTCTTCCCATCAAGAAGCCCTCTCCTGCTTAGTTCAGTCATCCCGTTTTCACTCATATACCCCAGGCGCATATGCCAAAGTTTAGCAATATCACTTTTTGATAGAGAAGTGGTAGAAACAGTTGCATCACCTGTAATAGTAGAGCCTTGCAAGACATACAAATTTACAGACTTTCTCTGTCCCTTCCTCACAATAAGAGCACCTTTAGTAACCTTCAAGACTCCACCTTCACCATTGTACCTATATCTATTTGAATCAAGAGTACTCAAGAAAATAAGATTTCTCTTCAGGTCTGTTACATACCGCACATCACCAAGTATCCTCACAACCCATCAAATATCTTAATTCTAATTGTTCCAATACCAGCTATCTTACAAGGTGTGTTATTTCCCATCAGCACAACACCTTTAGAGACAGTTTCATATGTTGTAAACCAATCCCGATTGCGACACATATGAAACATGCAAGCAGAATTAAAAATTTAATCCTCACAGGGTTTGAAGTTACCATCAGAAACTACCAAGAGTTCTCCATCTCTACCGCCATCTTCCACAAAACTGGATTCACCGGACTTCTCTGGTTGGTTTTTCTTCGATTTTGGAGCTTCTTTATTCTCTCTATTATGTAGCTTCCAACACTCGAATTTGATATGGCCCTTCTTCTTGCAGTAATTACAGATTTTGTTTTTGTTTCTAGATTTGGACCTAAACCTATCATCACCCCCATAATTCCTCTCACGAATCCTTCCTCGAATAATGAGACCATCTCTTTGAGTCTCCGACCTATTCACAAAATGTTTCATCTTCTCCTTAGAGAACAACGCATTGTAGACTTCATCTATGGTCAGGGTATCACTACTATATAAAATCGCATCCCCAAAGGTCGTGTATGATGCAGACAGTGAACACAGCAAAATCAACCCTAAAATTTTCCTCATCGTACTTAACCTCTAGAGTCTCTAAATCAAAGACGATTTCTTTAAAGACAGATAGGTGAGCTTCCAAAGACACACCCTCAGACATACGATTAGAATAAAGTCACTGTTTGAGATACAACTTACTTGTTAGGCTCTTCGTCAGGCATAAAGATTCTAGTTACAACCATAACGCAGCGGCAGTGGTCTCCTTCAAAACATCCTGTAGTTGGATAAGTGAAGGTGGATCTGTGATAGAGCCTTTTGATCCTTACGCCGTTTATCCTCATCTGTCCATGATGAGGGCATCTTCTCAAACCCTAATAAAGCATCGTCCAAATTCATCTGCGCAAGCACAGCACGCATCTTAACTTGCCATAACGAAAATCTAGTGTTGCGATCCAACAGCGGAATGTCATACTACATGGTTGCCATCCCCTAGAAAATAATCGAACAGGCTCTGATACCAGTTTGTTAGAAATCGGACAGAAATAAAGCAAACCTCAAGTAAACGAAAATAAGAACACACAGATTTACGTGGAAATCCTTGCAGGAAAAACCACGGACAGAGGCAGAGGAGGTTTCACTATGAAAGGAGAGGAGTACAATGTGGAGAAGGCTGAATTTTCTGAATACACAAAATAACTCACTAAATGCACTTATAATACACGTGCATACAAATAAGTCCTAGGCCCAAAAATATAAAGATCCACACTGCGGAACTTTCAGGGCCGAACCATCAAAATTCGGGTCACAACTCTAACAAAAATACAGGTTAAACTTCACAACTGCCATCTCGATTTGCAATTATGATGCAATTTATAGGGCTCTTTTTGCCAAGGTTATGACAGAACAATAGATATTTTAAGTTTATCTCATGATCTTGTTTCATTCTAAATTCATATATTTTTATACAATTTACTGGTTGTGTCTAAATATGTATTGTGATATTGTATATATTAATTGTTGAGATTAATTTCTCTTTTGAAAAAATTGCTCAAGTTTTTCACTTTTGATGTTTGATATTGAACAAAGTGGCAAAAGTAATGAAGGCCTTACTTGAGAAGATTGTGTTGATGATGAAACTTCGCATATGTTCTAGAGATCTTTTATTTTTGGATATCAAAAGAACTTGTGTTCACTTCTTGAATGGTTTAATGTTATGTATGTTTTGCTTTTATGGAGATTATTCGATCGTGGATCTTGAATTGTAATTTTATTTATGAATGATTTCTTCTCGTAAATATATGTTGTATTGTTACTTTATAAAAGCAATGCAATATACCTATAATAAACGTTGGTATAGCCTATATAACAACTATAATAATATGCCCTAAAATAACTTTTTGCAATAGCCCAATAATAACTGAGGGTGGAGTCACATTGATGCAAAGGGACTCTTCATCAAAAAATTATATTATATATACGCAGTCAAAATTATATAATAGATATATAGACGAGGATTGGATCACAAGGGTCTATTGTACGCAGTTTCACCTTACAGTCTGTGTGGAACACCCCCTTGCAGAAATGTAAGGTGAGGTTGCATTGTGATTTGACCCTTTCCCAAATCCGTACATAGTGGAGCTTTAGTGCACCGTATTTTCCTTTTATATAGTAGATAGTTAATTTCGTTGTTAGTAACATTTTGTAATTCTAAATTTGACAGCTATTATCTTTGTATAGAGGGTCGCTTAGTAAATAATGACTGGCACTAGTATCTTATCACAATATCCATACTAATTGATATTGTATTAATTAGGTCGTGAGAAATGACTTTGTCCGTCTCTTATTTCTTGTCCGATTTCTTTTTTACATACGCTTTACATACTGTTTGGATGATAATTTTCCATGGCATGATATGATATGGTAATTAATAAATATTTTTCTTAGTTAAGAAATCATAAATAAGAAAAAATATTTTTATTAATTTATCCTTTTAACTCTTGTTAATACACTTTATATTTATGTGCCTAATCCATCAATAACTAAATTAACAGTGGGGTACTTTAGAAGTTAAAAATTCATGCTTTCGAGGCATAAAGGGATAATTAATTACAGAATTAATTTTAGGATGAGTTTATTCCATATTTAGTTGGGATAAAGTCACGGAATACTATCTAACATTATTTTTTAAAAATTGTGGTGTTATTTCTATTCCGCATTAAATTTGAAATAACAATTCTAAATATGCCAGCTATTTTGTGATGGATAGAGTATTAATTTTTTAGAATTATAGTATTATTTTTATTCCGTATTGAATTTGAAATAATTAATTTCAAAATAATTAATTCGGAATAATTTGTTGCTGGCCAAACAAGCCCTAATAGAGTATTTATTAGTCTTCACTCTCAGGTGGTGATTTAAAAGGCAGTGTGGGGTGAGGTGAAGCCAAAAACGCCCCGAGGTGTTGCGGGGAGGCAAAAGTATCGAAAGAAGAACGCCTCAAAATTTGAGGCGTTCACGCAAGCATGAGTAGAAAATTAGGCATAAGTCTAGAAAGTTTACAAAGTAAAATAATTTTTTTCTATTAAATCGCTAATTTAAATTTAATTCTAAAATATATGACCGGTAAATACTTAAATACTTAGACCAAAAGTAAAAGAAAATTTAAAAGTCATACTTTCAAACCTATTTGTCGGTGTGTGTCGACGACATTGCTATTCAAGAAGGTACTGGGTATACTTTCTTCTTCCTATTTCCTTTCTTTTCTTTTAGTTCTTTTCAAGTCGCATAGTAACGAACTTTTAAGTTATTTACTTTTTTTGCTCTCTTTTAAAATATAATATATGGGATGCATAAATATATTGATCGAGTAATGAAAAAGTGAAGGTTGATTAATTATGTACTATTTTTTATACAAATTTATATTTTAAAGGATATATAATAGTTTATTACATGAAAGTTGACTTTATCTATTTGTTGTATTATATTAATTTGGTTAGTTTTGTTTTTTGCTAGAACAGTTTTAGATACATATTGCACTATTTTTATTTTTTTTAAATTTTGATATAGTTTTATTTTTTCTTTAGTGATTTATCTCTTTCAAAAAAATTATTTGTAATTATATTAATTTATAAAATATCAAAAATTCATTGGGCTTATGCTCAACGCTCCGAATGTACCAGCTAAAACGGCTGGTCCTATGCCTCGGTATTTATATCTATAATCTATAATATATAATATATTAAAAGTGTGAAAATCCTTAGAGTGATTTGAACTTTTTGCCCTTCATTAAAAAACTTCACAATAGACAAAACTGTCATTTACTATTTTACTAAATTATTATTTAATTATTTTATAATATTTTAGGTGTCCTATTAAAAGTTGACTATTAATCTTTCATTATTTAAACATAATTAAAAATACTATTAATTTTTAATTATTAATTTAGAGAACAATAATTTAACAAAAATAGGTAGATTATTTTGGTAAGAATTTTACTTCAAATAGAAAATAAATTAAGTAAATTCTCTTTTTTTTATGTTAGCATCCAAGTAATTGTATGAATCTTTGTCTCTTTACTTTTCTATTTAATTTGTATTTTCTTTGAACTTTGAAATTTTTTTTATCAGCTATTGGTTGTTCCTTGCTTTTAAATGTTGATTTGGTTGCCTAATTATGTGATTTTTTACATGTGCTTTGTAATATTTTGAGATTCTATACTCAATTTTTGAGATTCTATCATAATTTATGTTTGATAGATTGTGACCTCGCCCGAAAAAATGCGGTAAGGATGAAAATTTCAATTCAAATTCTAAGCTTCGAAAGAACACGAATAATTATGGTATAACTTCTACCAATTTAATTAACATACAATTTATTATTTTTGAAAGTTAGATGATCTATCTATATTTATTATTTAGGAGAAAATTATTCTCACAATAATTTTTTTGATTGATCATATGTGGGTCAATTGATTAGTCACAAAGAAATTGAGGTTAACGTTTTTAATATGCATCATGATGTTGTTGTAAGTGTATCATTAAATATTTACATCTAATTATGTACGTTCTTTTATTAAAGATATATACAATATTGATTTTGAGTAATTGAAGAAAATAAAAAGTTTGTCCATGTACGATCATTAGCTGTAGTAAGGTAAAGGAGTGATGTTAGACAAGATCGAAAGATAATAGTATATTCTTACAAAGTGTTTTTTTATTTGTCCTTTCTTAACTTTCTGTCATTTTTTCTCCCTTTCTATTATATTTTATATTATGAATATTAGTCTCAACCCTAAATTAAATCGTAGAAATAATATTTATATTTTAATTTTATATGATGTATATGTACAATAAATGCTCCTTTGCGGCTTAATTTTTCTCTACATCTTTTTCTTTGGTGAGAAAAAAATTTAACTCATTAATTTTTTTTATTTTATATATAATTTTATTGATAAGATGAAATACTTATAGTGTCAAATTATCTATAATAATAATCTATAATATATTAAAAGTGTGAAGCCCCTTAGAAAAGTGAATCGAACTTTTTGCCCTTCATTAAAACTATTCGTTTTAGAAGAAATCGTCTTTTACCTTTTTCCCTACAATTAAATTCTATAAAATAAATATATTAAAATTTTCCTACAATTAACACAACCAAAATTTTCCTTCAAAAAAAACGTTGCTAAGAAGTTTCCTTGTTCCCCTAGCCGACCAAAAAAAAAATTCTAAATTTTCCTTCCAAAAAAAAAAAAATTTGCTCAAAAGTTTCCTTTTTCCCCAATGATGAAAACAACCGTTGTTTTTTTAATTAAAAAAAAACACGCTCAAAAATTCTTAATCCTATTTGATTTCTGTTTGGTTTTTTTCAACCAAAAAACACCGAGCTTTTCCTCTCCTTCTATATAAACGCTTGAGCTTTTTTGTCATTGTTTATTGTTATAGACACTTGCAATCTTTCATTGTTTTCCTTCTCAGCACAATATCAACAATTTTATTTTCAGGTTTTTTGGCGTAATATATCATCTCTTCCTTTTTACGCGATTAATTTAAACACAATATTAATTGTTATGCCAGCTTAAATTGCTTAATTTAATTTAGGTTAGTGTGTCCTGTTAGTTCAGGTATAATTTTTCGCATCTAATAAATTTACGTGTATTATGAAATTATACGTTCTTATCGTTCTACCTTCTTTTTTTTACCCACCTACCAACAAGATTCTCATATTCAGGTATAATTTTTCTCATCTAATAAATTTACATCTACTATGAAATTATACGTTCTTATCGTTCTAACTTCTATTTTTCTTAAAGATTATTACAATGGATTCTATCGCCGAAGTTGTGGGTATTAGCACTTTGAAGCCAAGGGATTGTATCTGGATGATCAAAGTCTTGGTCATCAGAAGCGGACCTATGAAGCCATTTAAGAATGGAGACGGTTCTCGAAAAATGGTGATATTAGTAGATGAGGAGGTAATATTATTCTTTTATACCTCACATGTTTAATAATATTCAGCTATTAAATTTTTACTGTTAAATTTTGTGTATTAATCTACGGATTATTCATAATATTCAGCTATTAATCCACGGATAATTGATAGTCAGCTATATCATACTAGATATTATTAATCCATATCATACTATATAATATTCATATTCTGATCTGAATCAGTTTCATATTTTGCTGCCAACATGCTATTTTGCAAAGACTAATATTTAGCTAATCCACCGATTATTCATAATATTCAGCTATTAATCCATGAATAATTGATATTCAGCTATATCATACTAGATGTTACTAATCCATATCATGCTATTAAATTATGATTTTTTTTTCAGGGTACAAAAATTAATGGTACACTTTTCAATGAACATATTGAAACATTTGGAGATTCTTTACAACAATCCAAAGTTTGCTATATCATAAACGGTCGTATTAATAGGGTCAATCCTAATTTTTAATCCGTTAATAAGGACATTGAACTTGTGTTCTTAACGTCCACTATAGTTCAAGAATGTCACGGCCCTTTTTCTA
Organism: Capsicum pubescens; assembly: GCA_030864215.1. Lineage (NCBI taxonomy): Eukaryota > Viridiplantae > Streptophyta > Magnoliopsida > Solanales > Solanaceae > Capsicum > Capsicum pubescens. The sequence goes on along the minus strand of CM061543.1, from coordinate 276,639,400 downwards.
CATTTTCTTTTTCCAAGAATTTTATTCCATTCGGAGATGAAATATTGCATACCAAAGAAACAATAGTAGGTAATTCCTTTTAACTTTCATCAAGTAATTACCATTGGTGTGTAACGCCCTGAAAAATCGAGTCCCGAGATGCCACACGGTGCTTAGGATCACAAATGACCCCAAGCTAACCCTTTCATAGGTATAACTCAAAAGCAGCTGATTTAAAATATAATTCTGAGAGAATGAAGCTGAAAATATCTCAATACAGAATCTGTTCAATAAAATATTGGAATTACAAGATGACAATTCTACTAACACATATACATATACAAGAAGGAGACTGAATACATCAACCACTGCTATTGTCTATGAAGCCTCTACTAGTATTGTCTGTACATAAACGGGTCATGACTCCCAACCATCCCACTCAATATGGCCGACAGAAAAAGATACAGTGTCTCTGAACTGAAACAACCAACACAAGACCTTGAACTATAAGGACTCCTTTACCTGCTGACCAGATGCTAGAACTGAATAGAATAGTAGATGGGGGTCAGCACAAAGAGAATGTACTGAGTATGTGGGGGTGCATGCAACACTTTAAATAACATCATCAATTTCATGAAAACATGCATACAGACAATGATGACTCACTTGGCTTAAGTTATATCAAATCATACTCTTCATACTTTCATAATAAATAGTTCAAATGGTAAAATCTCATAATCCATGTAAATCATCAAAAATCATAAATTATGATAAATCATCATAAATTATCATATCGTCAAAATTCATCATAGGTAATCATAATTCATCATAATATCTCAACTCTTTGACTCAAATCTCGGAGTGACTCGGTAATTCAAGAAACATGACTTTTATGGACAGGGGAGTTTCCTATAACCGACAACCCCACGTGAGCTACGTGGAATACCAATGTTTGAAACCCCCGTTGGCGGGAGCGTCATACTCTTTGCCAGGGAGTACGACCTTAAAACTGAAACAATCACAATCAGGCTCTCTGGACAACAATATCATCATCAAACAACCCTACGGTGGCACATAGGTTTGGGAAAATACCAAATTTCTCTCTCGGTGCTAAGTACTACTCCCCGACAAGCTCAGAACGCGTTAGAAAATCCACCATCATCATCACAAGGGTCTATCATAAAGACCAAAACAAATATCTCAATTTATAATTCATCAACAATTTGTGGATTCCTAACCCCAACTTCGACTTAAAACATTTCAATCTTTTTCAACATCAACAAGGTATCAATGCATTGAACCATAACCGACTCGACATTTGGACAAGGATATGAAAACTCAATACGTAATATTTTCAACAATTCAACTCATCAAAATCATCCGGAAAAAAAATACCAAAATTCATCTCAACATCTATATCAAAATCAATCTTTCTCATAGTCAAAATCATCTCGACTCTGCGAGTTCAAGGTCAATGTATTCAAATGATTATTCTTTCAATTCGACAATTAAATCATGACAACAGCTTTTTGAAAAGCACTTGAGACCTTCAATTCATAATAAGAATACATATCCCGTAGTACAACTCAAATCATGACTTTTATCTCGAAATCCTTTCGAAATATCAATTCATTGTAGTAGTATGCAATTCATAGCATAAATTCTCAATTTAAGAAGTAGAGTAATGAAGTAATCATGTATATCCATATTGAAAAAAAATTCAAAGTCTTATAAATCCTTCATAAAGTAATTTGAGTGTATACCCATTTTCGAATATCATGAAATTTCAATAATAGAACTCAACCTTTTTAAATGTCAAAATGTAATAATTTATCAAGTCATGACAACATCAATATTTTTGAGAAAATATCAAGACTCATGGTAACATCTCAAATGTCATATCTCAATATGCTCAATGATTCAATTTCGTCATAAAGAAGCTTTAAGCTTATCATAAATCTCAAAATTATTCCAAAATACCATTTCAACATATATCTCGAAATCATTCAAAATAAAAATATGAAATTTACAATTATAGATATCAAGACATCTCATTTCTCAAATATATATTCAATAATTCAAATCGTCATTGGGAAGCATAAAGCTTGACACATATCTCAAAATATTATTCCAAAATACCATCTCGATATACGTCCCAAAATCATTCAAAATACCACCTCGTGGTAAAAGTGTGTAATTCACAATGATAATTATTAAATCATATCATGAAAACATTGAGATAATCATATAAATCAAAGTTTATTCATTCAACCATCATAATCTCATAATCGAATTATTTAGACATAATCTCACTTGCAAAATCATGTAAAACCATAATAAAATTAAAGCTTTGGGCACAAGAACGGAAGATTGCTCTTGTTCAAAACCCCACATACCTTGAAATTGACTTCTTGATTACGGAATCTTGTTCGGAAAAATAATGAGTGCTCCTCGAAGGTCTTGAAATGAGGAGTTCGATTATCGGATTAATTTTGGATTTCTACGGTGAAATTGAAAGATATTTGAAGGTGAAATTTGGCTAGGGTTTCATTATCCCAAATGTTTCATGGAGAAAATGAATTTTGAAGGTTCAATTATGGATTAAATGGACAAATTTTCGTCCAAGACGGGGGTGTAAAATGACCAAATTGCCCTTAAAAAAACAAATAACGTCAAATCTGTCCATTGGTGGACTGTTTTGATAGGCTGAAGTAGATCGATCATAACGTTTTACTCCGACAGACAAATTGGATGAAACCAATTTCATTAGAAAGAGGACTCTTAGATCTTTCCGTTGATATATAGTAGCTTACCCATATCATTATGTACAAGGATTTATGGTCGTTTGAAGTTTACCCTGAAATTCACCTGGCTGCAGTAATTTTTAATTTCCTGCACGTTTTACTGTTCACAGTTCGATCGGAATGGTTGTAGTTCGATCGGAATGGTCGTAACTCATCGCTCGAGTGTCCGTTTTCGATGATCTACATATCGTTGGAAATCTTATTCGATACTCTACGAAATGGTAGGTCAACGTCTTAGAAATACTACACAGAAAATTTATGGATCGCTCTAAAGCGTAGAACTCGATACGTTTCTCACGAAATCTTTACGAAGAAAATTTTTCGGGGTATTACATGGTGTATATTAAATATTTTACTATTATTTATCTACTCATACATATTTAATATTTTTTTCAGATATATTTGGAATCTTCGTCAGTTCTAAGTTGTTCACAAAAGGCACAACCCGAAGAGAAATAGTAATTATGAATGAAGAGTAAGTTAAGCTCAATTTTTTTACGAAGAAAAATTGTTTATTTAATAGATAAACTGTCTTATTAATTTAATAATTTAATCTTATTTTCTTTATTTGAAAAATTAAGGTGTGATTGAAAAACTATCACATTATGGGGCAAATTCTCAGAAATAGATGATGCGTTGCTAGAAAAGTTATCTGCAGAAAATTCTGTCGTGGCATTTTTTGATTTAAGGACTACATTATATCAAGGTACTATCTTAGCAATTACAACATTTACAATAAATACTATATTATTTTTTTGTGCCTAACATATTATGTTGCAGGAAATTTCGGCTTATCTTCTACCTATATCAATAGTATGTGGGTAGACCCCCACATTTGAAAAAGCAACAACTCTCCAAGAATGGTAATATGTGTCTTCATATTCATGCAAACAAATTATAGTAGACAAATTTTTATTATAATACACTAAGTGACACATGTGCAGGTCTATTTCCAAGAAGAAAACCCATAATGATATTACTTTACTGCCAACTAAACAAATTAAGATGGCCAAAGTAATGACAATTGGTGAAATCGCAGATTGTTTATCTTGTGATAAAGAGGTACTATTTTCAACTACAATAATTTAATATTTTATTTTTACCTTAGTGTGACGCCTAACTTTTCTTTCTTCCCTGTAGGTTAAGTATGGCAAATTTACAGCAACTATCGCAGCTATATTGAATAGTGATGAACCCTACTATGATTCTTGCACCAATTGCTATAGAAAAATAAAAATCACTGATAACATTGCAAAATGTCCTAGCTGCCCTACCGGAAAAATTACTTATGCGGACAGGTAACACACATAAGAACCATCAAATTACTTTCATCCATTTGAAAATTCATAAAATGAGATAAATGTCTATTTTACACTGACTTTATAGATTTCTTCTAAAATTTGATGTATTTGCTGGGGATGAACGTTGTTCCGTTACATTGTTTGAGGCTGCAAAACACTTGGTTGGTTGCAATGTTACAACATATAAGCAATCAACTTTGGAAAATGTCATATTACACTATTCTTTAGAACTTATCAAGCACTAAAATAATCTGTTTTATTTTGAATTGTATGGATTATCCTTTACTAATTAATACATTATTTTTATTGACACTATTCTTTAACACTTATCAAGAACTAAAATAATCTGTTTTATTTTGAATTGTATGCATTATCCTTTACTAATTAATGCATTATTTTCATTGATACAGAAAGAGGAATCCTCATTTTATCGTAACTTGATGCTAAGTATCAGCAAAGGCTACACATTTCTTATCAAAATTGATGCAAAAAGTAAAGGAAATCGAGCAGGCAGACGCTTCATTGCAGAAGAAGTCCAAGAAGTTAAACAGATTGCTACAATTGACATAGTAGATGAAGACGTCAACTCAGAAAACTAAGTCAACGGGATCAGAAAAAATGAAAACACCGATGACACATTGTCTCATAAAAGAATCAAAGTAGAAAAGGATTAGTCGTGTTTTGTTCTCTAGGAATAGGTTAATATTTTTTAAGTCTAGATAGTTAATAGATAGTTATTCATTCTTTGTGTTTTTTCCTATTATAAACACTAAGAAAATTTTGTTGGCATAACAAATAATATTGATTATTAGATCTTTGTCTAACTTGATCTAGCTATACACTATTTATTTTGACTTACTTATAATACGTATTTAATAGCTTATTCCATATCGCAGGTCATTAATTGTTAAGCACATGGCACAAGGTAGCTTTTAAAACTAAATGATACATAACACTTTCATTCATTTTTTATCACTTTTCATCACTTTAATAAATAATTTTATTATTTTTCCTATATAGATCAAGAAAAAGTTAATAAATTTATTCGAATGCATAACAAATATATTGCTGCAATTACAACAAATTTAAATGTTGCAATCAACATTTCTGGCGAACAAAAAGATTCAGGTACCTACTTTAAATTTAAATCTTCTACACTATAGTTTTGACTAGACACATAAAACACAAAAAAAATAGTAGACTTAGCTCTCCACGAACAAATAAAAATGCACTCCTTTAAAAAAAAGAAACACATTTACCAATAATAAGAAATTAACTACGTGTTCATTACTAACCTCAAAGAAGGTAAATAAGGGAATCCTTTCAGTGCAGAGATTTTATTCTTTCTAGAAGCTAAGACCTGCAAAAAAATATTCGTACTATAGATTCTAACCATACAAGCAGGAAAATGTAACAAAACATGAAAATCAGAGCTTAACCTGTAACCGAGGTTGACTAGCCATTGAAAGAAACTTTAACTTATTCTGAGATGTCTTGTGCTACAAAACAACTTGCTAATTACTTTCAGGTCATACTTAGTACATTCTACCTGATGTCAACTTCAGAAGAATTGAACCAATATACCCAACAATTATTAGTTCTCCTTGAAAATATCTGATCAAGTCGCCCTCATACAAGTTCATCTCCTGTGCAAAAGTTAAAACTGTTAGCAAATTTCTGGTGATAAAGAGTATATTCTCCTCTTTCACTGCCCTAAAACTTGCATCCTCAACAGTCTCACCAGACTTTATCTTGTCTGATAAGGGCCTACACCAATGCCTAACCACCCCATTCGATAACTCCTGAAGTGAATCAACAATCATTTTATTATCTTCCCCAATAACTTTAATAACCATAACCTCAATAGTACTCAGTAGGGTCGTATAATCAGTCAACAAAGTCTTTTCTTCAGACAAATCAAGCCAAAGATTTTGGTGTAATAGACTGAAAGGAGTATTAGCAATCTAATTAGCTAAAACAAAAAATAAAAATGCATTGATTATAGCAATAAAAGTTAAAGCAGAGAAGGTAAATGCACACTGATTTTCAAGATTTGAATAATGTTAAAGCTCGTTATAACTTGGACTATCAGAATGAAACTGAAATGATAAATCTATTAGACCTTTTATCCATCTTTAAAGAATGAGGATTACCTGGATTAATGCAAGTATCGACATTATTATCGATGGATATCCAAACTGCACTACAGAGATAGGTCTAAGTCACACAAAAGGTAACAAGTAAAATGTATGTTGGGTAGGATTGGAACATGCATGGGAGTAGTTTATTTGGGTACCTTAAAGTTTTAAAAGTATTTTTTTTAATTAGAGTAGGAATGTTTAGAGTTTTAAAAGTTTGCAACTCTGTCTTTGATTCCTTCCAATAATTACAAGAGCTGGTCTGTCGTGGTACTAACAGGATGTTCCTATCCACTTTTTGAAGTAAGTTCAGTTACATGAAGAATAAGACAACTTGCTATAATATGTTATATTACATAGATAGTATAAAAACTTTACCTTGTCAGCATATATACCCTGTATATTATAATATAAATAAGGAGATTAAGGAGTAGATATACATTACCAGACAAGACTGGTTGAATGCCATTGAGAATGAGGGTGAAAGCTAAAAATGGACACAAATCAGACACTGCATTGGCCACAGTTTCACCCTTGGTGAATGCATATCTAATAACATTGCGCAAACATAACACGATTATAGCTTTCACCACAGCTATCACAAATGAAATTGATGTCACCACGAACACCGAGAATGTTGCTGACTTTGGATGCGCTGCTCCTAGCTTATTGCTCACTCTCACACTAATCAAAACGAGTCGCTTCAATTTTGTCATTGTAGATCTTCAAAATGCAAAATTATAACATATTTATTAGATTCCTCAAATTTTGAATCAAACTGAATGTACTGTTTACTTCTTTTTAAAGTCAATAAAGGATTGAGTCCATAGAAGATGTCGATATTGAAGAAACAAGACCAAAAAAATGACGCAAAATATATTGGGTCCTAAAGGCTCTATCGCAAAGGTGTGAAATTGAAGGTAATGCAATTCTATTTTATTAATTTAAGTTACTTACATTTTATTTGTGCTCACTTTATTATTTACTAACATTTCTAACATTTTACACAACAAATTTAGGTGAAATTGACTACATACCATCAATATCGTGTATTCAAAAGTTTAAAAATGTTTCTAAATGCACTAATTGTCATGCTATGAGATTTCAACATGAGATTCCAACATTTTGTTGCGACAGTGGATCAATAAAACTTGCAAATACCGCAGTTCCAACTCAATTATATGATTTATTCTTCTCTAAATCTAAAGTAGCAGAAGAATTTCGTAGACACATTAGAGCATATAACAACATATTTGGATTTACGTCTTTTGGTGATAAACTTGACAATGATCTGGCATCTTCGCGAAAAGGAGTTTATACATTTCGAGCAAAGGGTCAAATATATCATAATCTCCCCTCATTAGTACCCCATGATAATAATCCATGCTATTTTCAAATGTACTTTTTTGACACATAAAATGAGCCTCGCAATAGGATTTCAAAAGTCAAAGAAGCCAATTTATCTGAGGAAGTTGTCGTAATAATTAAACAAATAATGGATGGCAATCCTTATGCACAATTCTTTTGCCAACTAAAGGATCATTCAAACTTTAAGGATTTAGAAATTCGAATTGCTTCCACTGCTAAACTAGATCAACGTCTGTACAATAAACCATCAGTAGATCAAGTTGCTACAATTTAGATAGATGGAAACAACCCCAATGTACCATTTGATCGGGAGATTATTGTTCATGAATATTCAGGTAATATTCATAGAGTTAAACATTATTACGGATGTTATGACCTGCTCCAGTATCCTTTGCTTTTTCCAAGTAGTGAACTAGGCTAGCACCAAGGAATACGAAAACAACATAAAATAAGTAAAGGTAAGCGTGGAACTGAAGTTGCAGTCCTCAACCAGAACAACCCTACATTTGTGTCCGTTGATGAGGTGTTTGAGAACGAGGAACAAGGTAAATTTTTGAAACAAAATTTCTTAGAATTGTGTACTTACAACTCTCATATCAATATATTTAAAAATATTTTGCAGGTGTACGGTGTGGAGCTAAAAATTGTGTCTCTTGTAGAGAGTACTATTGCTATAAGTTAAAAATACGCAGTGGAGAAAACGCGATAATACTGTTATGTGGACGATTGTTTCAACAATTTTTTGTTGACATGTACATCAAGTTAGAAATTACTCGACTTGAATATTTTAGGTTTGAGCAATCAAATTTTAGAAAGGACTTATTGCAAGGCATAGTTGATAGTATTATGGCTGGAGAAAGCAGAGGCTCGAAAGTTGGTCAAAGAATAATATTCATGCATCATTTGTCGGAGGTCCTAGGAACATGCATCGTAGATATATGGATGCAATGGCTTTGGTTCAACATTTTGGGAAATCAGATTTGTTTATCACAATGACATGTAATCCAGATTGGCCAAAGATTTAAGAAAATTTGATAGAAGGACAACTTGCTCAAGACAGACCTGACTTGGTGACTAGAGTTTTTCAGATCAAAGTTACAAGATTTAAAAGATCAAATCTTCAAGAAAAAAATATTTGGTCCTGTTGCAGCATATGTTTATGTCATTGAATTCCAAAAAAGAGGCCTACCACACATTCACCTTTTGTTAATTCTAGAACAAGGATACAAGTTGACATCACCAGATGATTATGACAAGTTTATTTCCACTGAACTTCCCGATAAAGAAGAATTTCCAATTTTACATAACTTGGTTAGCAAACATATGATGCATGGCCCGTGTGGAAAAAATATCCAACAAATTCATGCATGAGGGATGGTCAGTGCAAGTGTCATTATCCTCCACCATTTAGTAATAAATCAATACAAGGAAAGGATAGTTATCCTATTTACAAGAGGCAAAATGATGGGAAAAAAAAAGAAAAAGTTCGAGGCATGACAATGAATAATCAATGGGTTGTTCCTTATAATTCTTATTTACTAAGTAGATATAATTGTCATATCAATGTTGAGTCTTGTGCAGGGGTAAAAGCAATAAAGTATCTTTACAAGTATATATATAAAGGACATGATAGGTGCGCTGTTTATATCAAATCAGATGATGGAGAAAAAACCGTTGATGAAATTATGAGTTTTCAAGATTCACGTTGGGTTGCTACACCAGAAGCGCTATGGAGAATTTATGAATTTGTTCTTAGTGAAATGCAGCCTCCGGTCATTAACCTTCAACTACATCTTCCAAATAAAAAACAGGTAAACAATTAAGCTTCCTTAAGCTATCTGAATTCTACATCTTTACCCTTCAGATAAAAAAGTCATAAAATTCAGATTGTAATAATTTGTTTTAAGCTATGAATTTATCATGAAAAGAAATATATAAAGTTATTTTGTACAGAATATACTGTTAATCTTTTTAATATTGTCTGTTCACATTGTAGTGTGATATTGGAGCAACCAGAATTTGAAAAACGTTGTTGCCTGGAAATATGCCTCAAAAACCATGCTTACCGAGTATTTTCACAAATGTTCAATAGACAATGAAGCGTGTAAATACATATACAAGGAATTTCCAGAGTATTATGTTTGGAATGCTCAAGGTAAGCTTTGGACGCAAAGAAAAAATAAGATCAGTAATTGGTCGAATTGCTATTGGTAAGAAATTCAACATGACCACTCTTAATATTTGTAAACGTTCAAATATCATTTATTTGTTCTTTCTTCTTTAATTTACAGTTAATCCAGCAGAAGGTGAAAGGTATTATTTGAGATTATTATTGAATCACGTATGAGGACCAACTTCGTTTTAATACTTGCTAACTGTTAATGAAAGGTTGTGTGACACATTCAAAGAAGCTACAAAAGAAAGAGGTTTACTCGAGTCGGATAATAGCATTTCTGAATGCTTACGTGAAGCGGTCGTCTTCAAAATGCCATCGGCTCTTAGAAATTTATTTGCAACAATATTGGTTCATTGTAATCCGACGTATGTTAGAAAGCTCTGAGATACATATTATGATGACACGTCAGAAGATTTTAAGAGAATACACGAAAATTCTCCTACGGCTCAACTTCAATGCACACTGAAAAGCATAAACCATTTCTTAGAGAGCATGGGAAAGAGAATTCAAAATTATGACATACCTAAACTTGAACAGAGAGTAGATGATGGAATTATATCAAAATGCAGAGAAATACTGGAAGAAAAGTCTATAATAGTGCCTTCAGAAGATTTGGATGCACTAACAAAGCTAAATCTTGAATAAGATCAAGCATTCAAGATTATATTGCAAAGGTTAGAATCTGGCCAATCGAGATTATTCTTTGTCGATGGACCCAGAAGGACTGAAAAACATTCCTATATCGTGTATTACTTGTAAATATCAGATCGAGGGGCATGATAGCATTAGCAACGGAAACAAGTGGTGTAGCAGCATCTCTTTTATTGGGAGGTCGTACGGTTCATTCTAAATTTGAGATACCACTTCAGACAAATGATACAACAATAACACGTATGTCAAAGCAAAGTGGTGTTGCTAAATTAATTAAAAAAACCAAGTTAATTATCTGGGACGAAGCGCCTATGGCCAGCCATTGGACAATTGAAACAGTTGATAGGAGCTTCAGAGATATACTGGACATTGACGAACCCTTTGGTGGAAAAGTAATGGTTTTCGGAGGTGATTTTCGTCAGGTACTGCCAGTAATTCCAAAATCTACAAGGGTTGAAACGGTAAATGCAAGTTTGGTAAAGTCATACTTGTGGCATCGAATGGAAAAGATTAAACTAACAAGAAATATGAGGGCCAGAACAGATGCATCATTCAGTGAATTCTTACTACGCATAGGTAACGGCAAGAAGCCTACAATAAGAGATGATTTGGTACTACTTCCAAGACAATTTGTTATTGAAATAAGAGTGATAGCACTGGTTCAGATGCCTTAATAGAGCAAATATTTCCATCGTTGCCTAAAAATACAAGTTCTGCAAAATACATGATTGAACGGGCTATCCTGGCTAGCAGAAATGAGTACGTCGACCAACTAAATGAAATGTTAATTTCCAGATTTCCTGGTGAAACCAGAACGTTTCTTAGTTTCGACTCTGCAGAGGATGATACAAATAACTACTATCAGGAGATTACTTAAATACTCTAACACCAAACGGTCTGCCTCCCCACGAGTATGTTCTTACAAATTTACTAATATACGATTATGTTTGAGAATCAAATGTGTATGTAAGGTTCATTGAATCAATTACAAAGAGAGGGATACAGTAAATCTTAGTGTTAGTTATGAAGCTAAGCTACACTTTTATGAATGACAAACAAAATACTGGTTCCAATACTGTCTTCGAGACCCACCAACTTAAGTCTTTCCTTCTGATTCTTGCCAGATCTTAACTGCAGCAAATCAGTAACTCGTGTAAGTTTAGAAAACATCTACAACATAATGTCCACTCAATACTAAACAAATACAATTCTAGGTCACTAAATATATTTGTACATTTCAAAAATGATCAATGTCATCATTCCAAATTTATCAACCTATATTAGATCTGGATCATCTTCATAATCATAGTTTGCTTCACTTAAATGTCTCATTCTCTTCGCATCACTTGCTGAGAATTGATACGCAGGATGGTAGAATATGTGATAGGCATTATTACCAACAAAGCTATATTTCAAACAACATTTTTATTTCAAAACCTAAGCAGTTGATTATCTCACTACTAATACCTTAAGGGACAAGAGATTATCCAAATTTGTGATTTTTACACTTCTCCCCTGAAGGGGGCCCAACATAATACATTATTCCAGTACACCAGCACTGGTACAGTACCTGGTACATCCAACATAATATTGCCAACTTTCAAGAAACTATACTTACCAGATAGCTTGAAAATTGACATCCAAACTAATATCCCTTTTATCCCCTTACTCTCTGTTTCTTTAAGCAAATCCTTACAAACTCCATCTCTCTATCAATCCTCATTTTTCTAACTGTATAAAAGGATCACCAACTCTCGACTCAAAGAAAAAGAACAAAAACTACATAACAACACGATAAACAGATAGGAACAAAAATAACACATTGGTATACAAATTAAGATGCTATACTTCAGAATTGAATTAAGAAGGTAGTGAAATATTGTTGGAAAAAGTATAGTGACATTCTTTTACCTGGACACCGATCTATTTTGCAAAGCTTGAACCAGATTAAGGTGTCATTCCATGATCACAATACATTAACAGTAGTTTCTCAATTATAGAATAAAGCAAACACTAATGCCCTTTGCCATGAACAACACAAGAAGAACAATATCTACTTGATATCGACAGGACCTTCCTGTATTAATGGATAGATCACCAACCATACAACATTACCTATTAATATGATAATTAAAAGTCCTTACGCTTGCCAAGTTTTAGTAATCCAAATTTCCGAATATTCTCATCAATATTACAAATAAAGTAAACAATTTAAAGGCTTGTCCGCTGTTTTAGGAATTTTCTTAGTAAATACATAGGAAAGGATGCCAGTTTATCCAGATAATGAGTTCATTTCACATTATTTTAATGTCACACTTACCTCTGTGGTAGATAGATCATCTCCCGCTGTATGTCCTTCACATATCCAGTCATATTGGCCTTTCAAAACTTTATGATTAGAACCTTTGAAAAAAAAATTTAGCCACCCCATTAGGTGAAATGCTACCGCTCATGATCAGCACCGCTTATACCTACAGAAAAAAAACTAATGTTTTCGGTCAAATCTAATTGATTTTTTCTATTTTGTTTTTGCAGCATTTGGAGATTCCCACAAGTATAATCTTTTGAAAAAAAATTGTTAGTTTATGGTTGCTTATTTACTCCAGAAACATGTTACTATGTATTTGATTTCAACCTATGATTATAAACCTTCAATCATCATTGGATATCTTTCTTAAGTGAAATTTTTTATTAAAGTATCTTTTACGTATATGCAAATTGGTGTTGAAAAAAAATGTGCCTATCATGTTACTGAGAAATTTAGATGCTTCCAATGATTTATGCAATGAAACGAGAATGATATGCAGAGGGTTTGAAAAAAATGTCATACATGCAGAAATAATGATGAGCCAAAATACTTTCAAGCATGTGTTTATCCCACGAATCCAGCTATCACCTCCCGAAAATGAAGGTTGCCCATTCAAATTTATTAGAAAATAATTTTCCATGCGACTGTGCTTTTCGATGACGATAAACAAAGTACAAGGACAAACAATACCAACTGTTGGACTGTACATGCCGCAATATATTTTTTCACATGGACAACTGTACATTGCACTCTCAAGGGAAATATCAATGTCAACGACTAAAGTTTTGGTTATGACACAGCAGCCAAAGCAACAAAAAGGAACATACAACAAAAACATCATCTACAAAGAGATATTAGGTGAGATACAATACATATGATTACCTGATATAAAAAATAAATTAGTCTTTCGAGTATGTAATATGAGACTAACTTTAAATGTTCGTGTTTGCAGGTTCTGAAGATACGCAATTACTTTAGATTCAACTATTGTCCAAGTCATTGCATTTCATTTACTTTCACAGACATTTACATGGACTAATTTGTTTTATTCTGATATATGTACTTTAAGTTCTTGATGTGTGTATTTTGGACAAAAAGATATAATCAGGGGAAAAGAATAAGTCCATCTTATTTATCTTCTTGAAATAGAAGGTTTGATTTTAAAGGTTCATAAAATCACTTCTTTTAACCAAACAGGATTAAGATTTTAAAGATAGAGATCTGATCCTTCACAGTCAACTTCAATCCAACATATTTTATCATTTTCTCAGCATGCTCTATCAAAAGAACGGTAGATGAAATGAGGCATTGATTAGATCAATATACTCTTTCCACTAAAGCACATCGAACTTTCAAATTTTCTAATTGGATATAGCCATTTTAACACAGCTTAGACGATAAAAATATAAAAAAACGTAAATGACCAAAATGGAAGAACATAGTGGATGAGGCAGAAAGCCAAAGAAGAAGATTTTAGATACACACCTGCAACTGCAAATTCTTCAACTCAATGCAACTTTGATATGGAAACCCGACGAAGTAAAAATATAGAAGGGAGACGAAAGAGTCCTACACTTAAAATCAACTCTTGTCATTTGTACAGGACACTTGGATAGGTGTAGATAAAAAAAAAATTAATCGAAACATCTTAGAAAGGAACGCATTGTGATTGGAATGGTGACTCTGGAAGCAATTCTACCTAGTAGAATATGATTGCTTAACAGGTCTGCGCATCTGCACGGTGGGTAGCTTTGCATTGTTTGATGCTGGCTTTATTGCTATCCTGTATCAAGTAATCAAAAACATCAAACACATAAAGTTTTTGCAAAATATATATGAATTACCTACCAGTTTTTGTTCAACTTGACAAGGGAACGTCTGCTTAAGTAATACAAGAAAAGATCAAAGAAGGATAATCAAGTACTTCGTAATTCCGAATCATTTAGTGCTTGAACTCTTTCACATCCCGATTTTGTGCATGAAAACATTCTCTTATTAAAACTTTAATATATTTTTCCTCCAGAATTTTGGATAACTTCCAAAAAAGCAACAGATGTGGATGTGTAAGCATAGTAACTTCGAAGATTAAACCATAAAGCAAAACTAACAGAAATATTTAACTACTATTGCATGATAGAAAAGAAAAGCTAACCTATTTCGATAATGCATCTATCTCAGGTGAAGGCAGCTGATCAGCAGTAACATGAATAAAAGTTTGAATCACGATTCAGGTATTCAACTGTCATTTGTCAAGGGAATTAACAGTGCAATTACAGTGAATATCTACCATAAATAATTTTTCAGTTTATGTGTAAGTGTATGAAACAAGATCGGAAAAGGAAAAAAGACGAAGGCAGAAAAAATATGTCGGAAGGTGCAGAAAGAGGAAAACAAACAAGCAAAGGATTAGTAAATGCCATTAACTTAAGGTCCAAGGAAGAGGATGAAATTCCAAATAAGAGCCTTACTATCATTCAAAAGTGCACAAAAGAAAAGAAAGAGCAGAACAAATATTCTTTATGGCCTTGAAGGGTGATACCTTATAAAAGATCAAAAAAGCACAAAAGTACTCGTGTCAAAATTACTTCTAATGAATCTTTGAATTACTGGCAATTGTCTATGTACAGTACAGTATGGATATCTTTTATATATATAGGAAGTGGCGTAGTCCTTTTATGTTTCTCTTTTTGTCCTTAGTTCGTGAATCATAATGGGTGCCACAGTGCATAAATACATCAAATATAATTTATTAATAACTAAAGTGTAACCTTCTAATTAATATCCCTAGCAAGTTCAAGTGCCTTGAGACAAGCCTCACCAGCAGAAATGCAGTAATTGACAAGCCCTACATGACCGAATGGAATTGTTAAGGGGGTACCACGAGAGAGAGACAGAGAGAGACACAAAGGAGAAGGAGGAGGGGCTTGAGAAAAACAAGGAGCCCCGTCCACTTGACAAATGAGCTCTGACAAGTCACGTACATACCTATTGATCCAGCATATTTCCCACTTATCTTTTGGTCAGTATATATTAAATCTTTTGAAATTGATTTCCCAACCAATCTAGGAAGTCGTTGTGTACCTCCTGCTCTATAAAATACAGGTATTGAATAAGAGGCTAGCTTTAATTACAGAATATTTAAAGAAACTTCCAAAGGTGGAAACTTATGAATGGTAAAAGTGATGAAGTGACTTCAAGATAGTGGAATATCAGCTAAAGGGAAGCGGGATCCAGGGAAGGGCCAAACCTCAAGGTTTTATTTGTATGCATCCTTACCCTGCATTTCTGTAAGAGGCTGTTAGTGGAAATATCCAGCTGATCTGATAAAATTAGAACATAACACATTCTTCGCCGAATTTACATATTTTGTATAAGCAAACATATAATGTGTAATTGAGGCATACTCTGGTATTATAGCAAGTCATGTTTCAGGTAAACCCAACACAGCATCTTCACCTAAATAACGCATCATCAAACTAGAGAGAAAGAAATCAACCTAGAGAGAAAGAAAGACAAATTATGGCATAAACTCAGAAGTGCAGAAGAACGTACCACATATCCGTTTATCACAAGACATTGCCATTTCAAGTCCCCCACCCAATGTTATACCCTCAATGGAAGCAATTGTAGGGATATGAAGAGCCTGAGTAAAAAAATATTTAATCAAAAATAGAAAATAATAGAAGAGGATATATACAACTGGCCCATTTTATGGTTGTTAAAGTAATATGTTTGGAAGAAGAAATGAGCTACAGTATGATGTCATGAACCCAAAAAAAAAAAAGAACTTCTTGAGCTTTAAGACTTTGTGATCTTTCATATATTAAAAGAAACAGCATCACAAGTCACTTACCTCCAAAAAGGAAAATGTTGATCGCAAAGTGCTTACAAGACTTCTGATGGAATCATAGTTTTTCGTTCCTACATAGCGAATGACAATCAATTGAATTATCTATCATTAAGTACAAAACACAGTATGAATAAAAAATAGTAGAAATACTACTGACTGCATAAATCGACATCTGATATCAAAAATATCAGCTTATTCCATCATATGACAAACCAATCCTAAATCTGATCCCCACAAAGATGTTATAAGCCCCGCAGAGGATGCACTTGCAAAGTCCGAGAGATCAAATAACAGAGAAACTTATCAACATTGAAAGCTGCATGTTTGGAAGATGTCTTCTAGATTTTAACTTTTTATTGTTTTTCTTATCAATATCTCATGCTATAAAAATAAGCAAAAAGCTGTATGTTCAGAAAATGTCTCCTAGCTTGTGATTTTTTATTGCTTTTCTTATCATCATGTAAGACTGTACAAATAAAAAATCTTTTAAAGAGCAATAACACTACAGAGACAACCCACAAAAAAGAGCTAACATGAAATGAGAAAACAGATAAAACTTTCTCCTGGTTAATAAACATTGATACTGAAAAGGCTCTTTTAACACCATATAACATTTTCCTTAAACCTCACAGGATAAAATATTACATAACATCGTCTTAACTACTTTCATAAATAATAATTAAAGTCAATTCAAGGTAACAACACCAATATCCATATCTAGCAACAACAATAATTGAGGGCTCCACCCACATGATCAGATTCGTATCCACTGAATACATACCTTAAAAAGATTCCAAATATCTATTGCTATTCAAGAACAAAATTTGTTTGGCATCTGTTTAATTGAATATTTTCCTATCTGTATCCATGTAACTATACATAACACACACTAGATTACAAATGAAACATCAAACGCCAAAGCAGTGAGGAGCTATGAACAACAAACTTCCATTGGCACCAGTTATGCCAATTTCTATGGGTTCAGAGTTCGGGATGGAGTCGAGATTTCAACTTTATGAGCTCTAAATTTTAAACAACGAATTCAAGTACTACTAATTAGATTCTAAATTTAGTACACAAACATACTGTTTGATCAAAATGTTGTTAGATTTGACGGATCTTCCTCAATTTTTCGAAAATAATAACAATAGTAACCCAGAAATGACAACCCAAATCACAATATTTCTATTTACCTGCTTCTATTTTTATTCCATACCTCAAATTCAACTATCTCAGCTGACATGCAAACATCAGGATATTCAAAATTGTCAACATTAAGCATACCGGACACATATTATATGTAAAAATCAAACAAATCACACCTCAAACAAGAAATTAAATCATAATGGCTTTAAAACAATGAAATCTTCAAACTTGCAAGGCAAAAGGAGGAACAAAAATCAAAACTAGGAACATATAATGCAACAGTGGTTTTAAGAGAATCAAAACATACAAAATGTAATTAAAAAAAAATCAAACGATTTAAAGACTAAAAAAAATAAAGGAAACAGGGAAAAAAGATGAAATTAGATGCAAAACTTGACATATCGTTGTTCAATTGATGCAGTAGGAACATACTCTTCAAGTAAATGTTCAATTTTAAGTTTCATGATTTCACCTTATTCATCAATTTTTTGCTAAAATAATATGTAGTATCATAATAGAGAGAGAGGAAATGTGTGAGGAAGGAGAGAATGCTCAAATACTAGCCATGGTAGATATGCAAAAATATCAAAGAGTGGATTAGACACACCTTTTACGAAATCAATGTTGTCAAACTTTAGTTACTGGACTCAATTTTCAGTACAAATGGTGGTATTAGTTTCTTAAGAAACTCAACTCATTAAACTAGAAAAGGGAAGAAGGTAATTACAAGTTTAGACACTTAGCTTAACAAAGGGAGAGGAAGATAGCTGATGATCCGCATAGGGTGAGGGAGAAACTAAAGCAAATCGACGTGAACTCATCGGCGATCTTGGCGGAGAAGACGATCTATGGCTACTTCACTTTCCAAAATGAATTCTAAATCATGGTTATCAGATATTTTTTGTTGCATATATTTGTTGGATCCGGGTCAGGTCACTTTTAGGTCTGACCCATTTATTTTAATTTGTATTGAAATTTTTGCTTTTAATAAAATGGGCTATAGCCCAATTTAGTTTTTAAAAAAATAGTAATATTTTTACTTTCCTAAAAAAAATTTAATTTTTTTTTGTACTTTTCAAATTATTGGACCCTTTTAAGTTTGGGCCATAATTTTTACCATTTTACTCTTCAATATACTTGTTTACATACATAAAATTTTAAAATTTTATATAAATTTAACTCACTATTTATCAATTTATATAAACTATATTTTAAATGAGTACAAAATTAAATTAATTATTATGATTTATGATTAAATTAAATTATATATTTTGTGTTATTATAAACTATTTCATTATAATTATATTTTACGTAAAGTATAAATATATAAACGCCTAAGAATAAAAATAAATCTTCGTAGAAATAGCGTTATTTTAAAAGTAGAAAATAAGTAAGTATGATGACAAAATTCAGCTTTAATCAACTGCATTTTTTATCTTGAAAATTTTGTGTGGTTTTCTTAACGTTTTTATATTTAATAAAACAACACATGCACAATTAATAAATTTTCTACATACGTTTTTTCTAAAAAAATAAAACTGATACACGTGCAACGCACGTACACTATTCTAGTAATATATTAAAAGTGTGAAGACCCTTAGAAAAGTGATTTGAACTTTTTGCCCTTTATTAAAAGACACTGCAATAGATAAAATCATCTTTTCACAATTATTTTTTAATTTATAATATTAAATATTAACTATAATAAATATATAAAAGAACTAAATAGAGAAGATTTTCTACTTTTAGTAAAGTTCTAATATTTTAAAAAATTTGGTGAAATAACTTTACATAAAACAGGTTAAGGTTCCTCTTAACCTAAAAGAAGCCAAAAACTTTCTAGCAAAAATTAAATGCACACGTCATTCTTTCAATTTAAAAAATGGTAAGTGAACTTTTCCAAGTAAAAAAAAAGGTTTTGTTTTTTAGGTAACTGTCGTTATTCTTTTGTTTTGTTGTAATATTTTAATTTAGGAGTCATTACATTTTTTCTTTTTTAATTTTAAAATTTCTTTTCTAGGTTATACGAATATTTTATTTGGGTGATAAAACTTTTTGACTGTAGCATTATTATTGGGTAACTTTATGGTTTCTGAATTTCAAATTTCTATTTATATTACGTTTTGATTTTATTGATCATAATTCACAAATCATCCTTTTTTGTTTGTAAATAGTTTTGTTATTGGATCTCTAATATAATGTATTGGTTTAATTTTTATTTTTCAAATTTTCTTTTGTATTAAGTTGTTTTTATTAATCAAGAATAACGAAACATCTTTTCATATTTATATGTAATTTTCATTATTAAATCTACAATGTGACTTTGTTGTTTCTACGTTTTAAATTTTCTTTTCTATTACATTGGATTTATTGATCATGAATAACAAACTTTTGTTATTGAGTAACTTTGTGATTTCTACTCAAATAATAAATTTATGAATTTTTTGTGAAAACGTTAGGTTTAGTTGTATTGTTTTGATATTTTTGTTATCGTATTATTTTGTTGTTGTTTACAGGTGGTAGATAAATATCGGTCAACTCTGGAAAAAAAATTAGGTAAAGATTAGGTTTAATTAATTGTATTGTTTTGATATTTCTACTTTGAATTTTTTTTTTTTGTATGTATAAAGATTAAATTTTGTTGTATTGTTATGATATCTCTATTAACGTATTATTTTATTGTAGTTTACAGGTAGTAGATGAATATCGATCGATTTTGAGGAAATTTCTTTTGCAAAGGTTAGGTTTAATTGTATTGTTTTGATATCTCTATCATCTTAACCAAAAAAAAAAAAAAAAGATATCTCTATCATCGTATTTCTTTGTTATAGTTTGCAGGTGCTAGATAAATTTCGATTGCCGTTGAGATTTTTTTTTTGCTAAATGTTCTGTTAAATTTTTTTTATCTTTACATGTTCAAAAGATGTTAAATTATTTATTATATTCTTCTTTATTATTTAAAAAAATATTTTATTTAGTGTAGCATTTAAACTCATTAAAGTTAGGTTCACGCGCGAGACGCGTAGTCCTAAACTAGTATCTTTTAAATAGATACAATATTTATTTCAACTCAATTACAATTTTTTAATAATTTTATTTCTTTATATATAATTTTATTTATCAACACGACATACACGCAAAGCATATGTATTTGACTAGTTTATAAAAACACACGATAATAATTTTCGTCCGCCCAAAATTAAGGCGCGGAATTGCAATCCGATGCAATTGCAATCAAATGTTATTGCACTCTTCGTATGAGAAAATGGTGACCAATAATGATATTTTAAAAAAGGGAATATGGTAAGTTCCCCTGTGTGACACATTTATTGTAGTAATATCACTTTCAGTGCTATTTAGTTATTATATTCAGGAACGTCAAAATATTCATGTTTCTGTCAAAAGGCTGTTTTTCCAAAGGCATGGAAATGATGTTGGTAGAATTACACAAACGTGTTAGCCGTTTAATAAGACACATATTGATTAAATTCATTCGCTTTTACTTATAACATTTGGGTCTTCAGAAGTTAAACTATAATGAAGTTTGATCTAACATTTTAAAATGCATTTTTGTCCCTACATTTTAATATGAAAAAAAAATTATAATTTATAGTATTTTTCATGTAGTTTTCAACCATTTTAATTTTAGAATATTGAATGTAATACAATTTTGTTTGAAGGATTAGTTAGATTGGCTTTTATGTTAAGTAAAATACAAGTAAAAGTGAATGAACCATATCAACCGGCGTGAAATAATTAGACATGACAACTTATTGAGGACATGATCAGGAATATGAAGGTTGAAGATTAGGATATACCTTAGTAAATAATCAAAGATTAGTAATTACTTCCTCTATTTCGTTTTACTCGGTCTTTATATTAAAAATAGATATTTCAATTCGCTTGTGATACGAGTACGATCACGATCATGGACACTTTTTGAGTATTTTGAAGACCACCTAAAGAGTGCACAAGTCTAAGTGTTAAGGAGGCCCAAAACCGTCTCAAGCACACTCCATGAGCTGGTTTTGGAGCCCTTTTCATTAAAGGGTCTTTTAGTCTTTTGTCTTTTATTTTGTAATGTAATATAAATTGAACATTGTAGGGTTTTAGTTGGTATTTTTTATGAATGTTGAAGAAAGAACACTCCTCTTAGAGAGAGAGAGAGTCCACAACCGAAACTAGGGCATAGCATAAGGGTGGATTCTCTTGTGTGTTGCATTTTGCTTGATACGTTGGTGCTTGGGTGGTGGACGCCTCTCTTGAGTCAAGTGTAAGAGTTAGGTGTTTTTTGTGTGAAGTGTTAAAGGTCCAAGAGTGGAATATGCTCTTGGGTTGTTAAGACTACATCAACACTTGTCTAACTATCTATCTTGTATCTTGTTTTAGTTTCGGCTTCTTGTGTTATTAATGAATCCTGTTTCTTCTTGTTGCTATTGTAATATTGTGGAGCTTCATCTTATGTTGCTAAACTTGTTGTTGGTTGGCTGTTTTAGTGTATTAACACCTTGTATCCTCTTCTTTCTTGTTCTAGATAGTGAATCCGAGAGAGGTCCCCATTTGGTCCACGATTTGTTGTGATTTGTGGACTGTTTTGGGGTGTGATTTCATGTTCCCTTGTTTGTTCCGTATCATTTGGTATCAGAGCAAGGCTGGTTTTTGTTCCCACAAAGCCAATCTTGGGTTTGATTAGTCAAAAAAATAGTTGATAAGAACTGAAAAATTCCAGAAAATAGCAATCTGTCCATTTTTATGTTCTTGGCCAAAAATTGTGTTGTGTTGTTGTCTTGGCCGAGATTTTCTTATTTTTCTTGACTAGATTTTGTAGTTCTTTTGTTTGTCTAGTGTGTTTCTAGTGTTTGTTCTTTCTCACCAACACTAAAAGTGTCTAGATCTAAAGGTTGAGCTTATAATATTGACATTGTTGTTGTGAACTTGAAGTGGCCATGTGTTGATCCTTATTGTTGAAGGTTGGTGTTGTTGTTGAGTTCTTGAGCTTGACCTTGTGTTATTGTTGTGAATTGGTGGCTTAAGAACTTCTTGTTGAAGTTGTTGTTGAAAGGTGAAACTTGACAAAGTGTTGATTGAAGTGTGAGACCAACTTGAACCTTAACTCCAAGATTCAAAAGTTTGTGTTCTTGGTGTTCTTGATGTTCTTCACCAATCTTCATCTTTTATTGAAAAAAAAAATGGATGTTAGATCTAAGAGGGTGAAGGAAGGAGGTTTAGTATTTGTTAGTCATCAAAGACTTTTACCACCACCTCCAACCACTCAAAGACTTTACAATCCTTTTCCAACCAACTTCCATGTTTTGAGGGCCTTGTTTTAAGGGAAAATACTACAAAAGTCCAAGTCTAGAAACTTGAGTTGAAAAAGATTTCCAAGACTTATTCTTTCTTTTCTTAAATAATTCCACCAATCCAGATCAAAATTGGTCAAGACTTAAACCTTGGACAATAAAACTTGACAAAATCGTGACCAATTGAGGGTTGCCACATCATCACATTTTTACTGTTCACCAACAATTTTTAAGCTCAAATTTTAGATTTCTTCGTTTAATTTTATTGTTTCTTTAGTTTCGTTTGTTGATTCCATTACTAACTTACAAGATAGTACTAGAATGTAAGTTAGTTTTGAAACCGTTCTTCGTGTATACGTTCCTTTGTGTGTCTTATTCTTTTGACTCATTGTAATACTTGGTCCACCTCTCAATGCCTCATGGAGTAAAAGCATGGTTACGATACTTGTGAGATCAAAGTGTGAAAAATCTGAGAGACAAAACAATAGAGAGGGAGTGTGAGGACCATTCTTGTACAACTAACTTGTTTGATGTTTTGTAGGTAAATTTTGGCCATAATGGAAACCATTTTGGCCCTCCTTGATGCTTTGTCCCGAGAAATTGCTAGGGAAAATGTGGGTCTTGAAAAATTAACTCGGATGTGGTAACTATGAGTGAGAGGTTGGATCGAATGGAGAGTCGAAGGAACTCTCGTGTTTTTACTCACGAAACTTTACTTCCAATGACCAATCCTCCAAGACCACCACATAATGCCACAATCCAAGCTCCAAATAGCCCTCAAAACCGAGAACAGGATAGACCACTTCCCCCGCAAGTTGATCAAGTCCAACAAGGAGGACTTGAAATCCAATTTTCTCCTATCCAAACTCCACAACCGAAACCCCACTTAACCAAAGAAATACTCTCAACCGAAGCTCCACTACACCAAACCCGACATGTCCATATAGAGGAGAATGGTAGAAATGAACATGAAGGATATGGGGTCTACGACAATGCTTGTATGATGGTAGAAGACTTGTTTCAGATAAGATTGAAGACAAGTTTCAAGATGGAGAGGAAGCCGAGGTTCAAAATAAAGATGTTAGCCAAAACTTGCTCTCATTGTATCCTCGGGTTCCCTTTGTTTTTTTATGGACTGTTTTGTGCACTTTCTTGATGTTTTGCGGACTGTTTTGGGTGGTTTCTTTTGGACACGAGGTGAAGCCATGAATTTGTGGTCAAATTTCTCTCAAGATGGAGAGGATGATACGAGTACGATCATGATCATAGACATTTTTTGACTATTTTGAAGACCACCTAAAGAGTGCACAAGTCTAAGTGTAAAGGAGGCCCAAAACCGTCCCAAGCACACTCCATGGGCTGTTTTTGGAGCCCTTTTCATTAAAGGATCTTTTAGTCTTTTGTCTTTTATTTTGTAATGTAATATAAATTGAACATTATAGGGTTTTAGTTGGTAGTTTTTATGAATGTTGAAGAAAGAACACTCCTCTTAGAGAGAGAGTCCACAATCTAAACTAGGGCATAGCATAAGGGTGGATTCTCTTGTGTGTTGCATTTTTTGGTGCTTGGGTGGTGGACGCCTCTCTTGTGTCAATTGTAAGAGTTAGGTATTTGTTGTGTGAAGTGTTAAAGGTCCAAGAGTGGAATATGCTCTTGGGTTGTTAAGACTACATCAACACTTGTCTAACTATCTATCCTATATCTTGTTTTAGTTTCGACTTCTTGTGTTGTTAATGTAACCCATTTGTTCTTGTTGCTATTGTAATATTGTGGAGCTTCATCTTGTGTTGCTAAACTTGTTGTTGGCTGGCTGTTTTGGTGTATTAACACATTGTATCCTCTTCTTTCTTGTTCTAGATAGTGAATCCGAGAGAGGACCCCATTTGGTCCATGATTTGTTGTGATTTGTGGACTGTTTTGGGGTGTGATTTCGTGTTCCCTTGTTTGTTCCGTATCAGCTTGTCCATTTCAATAAATAAGAGAGTTCTAACATTTTTTTCTAATACTACCTTAGTATTAAATAACTACATAAGATAGAAATGTTAAATTTAGAGTTTCTTAATGAAACAGCAATAGTATTAATTCAGTACTTTCTTCGTCTATCCTTACTTGCTCATGTTACTAAAAATAGATGTCCAACAATGGATGTATACTAGGTCACTTATGAACAAGTATTATTAGGAAAATGGAGTAAAATATATCTTTAATTTTCAAGATGTGTGTCAGGTCAACTTGGCAGAAGTTAAATAAAAAGGAGTGAGTAAGATGTTGTTTTTATTGAATTATTTTTAGGTGTTTTTGGCATTTAAGCATTTTTAATTTTTGAAGGTGTTTGATAAATAGACAAAATGCTTTTAAAAACTTTATTTAAGCTTAAAACTATTTTAAAAAAAAGAAGCCAAAAGCTAAAGGTTGCTGCCAATTTTTAGCTTTTAGCTTATATCAGGATTCTTTGTTAAATAGTCTCTTTAAGTCTACTTTTTAATTAAATGAATTACAAGTTTTTTTTTTAGGAAAATGACCCACTTTAAAAAATTTAAATTTTTTTGTGATTTAAAAATTTATTTACAATTTTTAAAATTTACAAATTAATCCACAAATCACCAACTTACAAAATTTAAACAATACCCCTCCCACCAAAATCTTTTACATGTTTTACAAATTAGTCTAAAACCTGATTTGCAATTGACAGATCTATTATCAATTCAACATATCGATTACCAATCCCACCGATATATGGATAGATCGATTATCGATACGATCGATATATGGACAGATCGACTATCGATCCGAATGATATATGGACAAATCAATTATTGATCTGAATGATATATGGACAGATTGACTATCAATCCGACCGATATATGGACATATTGATTATTGATCCAACCGATTACATATATATACACAAATCTTTTTCTTTTTTAAAAAATGACTAAAATTAAAGAAGGGTAGAAAACTTACAAATTTGGGAGGATACAAAACATTTAGGAATAAAATACTAGCTTCAAAAAGGAGAAAGTTGAAGAAACAATGAGTTTTTAGTTACAATAACGCAGAAAAAAGTTAGAGAGAGGGAAAATAGTAATTTGAAATTGAAAAAATGGGTTAAGATTTTATGTTTTAAGTATATTTGTAAATAGCTCTGATAGTTTTTAATATGTTATTATAGTCCAATTCTTTCTTATATTTTTAATTTTGTTTTAGAATAAAAAAATAAAAGTAGGCCATTTATATTTTAAATTTTATTTTAAAATGAAAAAATAAAATTAGGTCATTTTGCTAATTAGAAACTTAAAGAGGGATATTAGCCAAATTTTCTCGCTTATAACTCACTTAAAAGAAAAACTAATCCAAACACCCCTAGTTGAAGTAGACAAACAACACAAAATTATGTGAGACACTCAGCAGTAAATTTCTTGCAAAATTAGGGCACACGGAGATACAACAACAATTGTGCCTTGGAGAGATGAAGAGAATATTTGAATGTTTGTCCTGAGATGGTATTTCCTTTGCTACTTCCAATTAGGGGTGGGCATTCGGTTTGTTCGGTTTGATTGTTGAATATAGGTTCGATTTTTTTATTTTCGGATTGACGAAAATGAAAATCATAACCAAATCAAAATTATTTCGGTTTGGTTCGATTTTTACAAATTCGGTTCAGTTAATTCGGAATTTTATTTTGGTTTTAAAGAATAAAGTAGTGAGCATTTAAAATTGGTGATTTTTCTAAAAAAATAAAAAAAAATTCAAACCTATTTTTCATTCCCAAATATAATTAATTCAACATGCATGAAATAACCATAAATATCGACCTCGCTGAGACATCGCAGTTGGCGTGACGGCAGTGGCCGCACTCGGCAGCGACTGCCGACGGCAGTGACGAACTGAGCAAATGAACTGAGTCAACGACTGTTGTTGGCGATTTTTAAATTTCAAATGAATTGACGAACTCAGGATGGTTAAGCGTTGTTGCAGCCTTCACGTTAATGTTAGGGTCTAAAGCAAAGCAGTATATTAGGATTTAGGGTTACTAAATGATTATAATTTATATATTTATATGTTATATCAAATTATATTATATTTTTAGTATATTTACATATATATATATATATTATAATATATTATTTATATAATTTTGGTTTTTCGGTATATTCGAATTCTTTTTATATAAATCCAAAAATCAAACCGTTTAACCAAATTTCTAAAATTTGAAACCGAAACCAATCCAAAAAATCAAAAAATCAAACCAAAATTAAATTTCGATTCGATTTTTCAGTTTTTTCGATCTAAACCAAAATATGCCCAGCCCTACTTCCAATCTAGTTCTTCCACAACTTATTCTAACAAATTCATTTTCGTAATAAATGGCAATTTTGAAAAGGAGACCAAACGTTTAGATAATATTGTTCACTACTAAAAAAAATAGAAAAATTTACCACAAAAAACTACCAGATGTGATCGGTTTTCTCGATTTACCTACCATAAAATTGACTTGTGATCGATAATATAGTGGTAGCTTTTGAAAAAACGACCATTTATCCAAAAATAATCTTTTATTTATTTATAATTAAATATTAGTTATTAAAAATAATTTTCAAAATGGTTTTCTTTACATTATAAAATTAATATTTCCGACCACAATGCGTGATCGATTTTATATATTTTTTTATTCAAGATATCAATCACGTGTGGTCGTTTTATTTATTTACTTTTAAAACGACACATGCAGTCATTCTATTTAATAATTTATTACTGAAATCGACCACATGTTGTCACTTTTATTTAATTACTTAATATTTTTAATAAAAATCGATCACATATTGTCGATTTTTTAAATTATTTAAATATTTTTTTATAAAAACAATTACTTGTGGTCATTTTTATTAAATTAAATAACAAAACAAAATTGACCACAAGTGGTCGATTTTTAAAATTTTTGTCAAAAAATTTATTAGTTTATCGATCACATGTAGTCGATTTTCTGATAATTTTTCAGTGATAATTTTTTAAAAAATCGACTACAATGATTGATATTTTTGATAATTTTTTAAAAATCGACCATATATTTCTAGTAATTTTTTAAAATTTGACCACATGTGATCGATTTTTATGATAATTTATAAAACATTTACAGCATATATGTTGTTTTTTCAATAAACCTGCTATATACAAATATTATAGCCCACCAATGTAGATTTAAACCATTCAAACATCATAATGAAAAAATTGAAACAAAAAAATCTAAACATTCAAACATTTTAAATCAAATCATTGAAATGTCAAAGTTTACAAAGCAAAAATAAACTTCAAACCACCAAAACATATAAAAGAGTAAGCTACAACCCATTCATATCATCCTCATACCCATCATCTTTCACTTCTTCCTTCTCCTCTGTAGTGTAATCCTCAAGTGAGCCTAGGCCTGTTGCAGTCTGAGGTGCATCACCGGGACACAAAGAAAAAATTGTGGAGAATGAAGAAACCTATTAATCTACTTCTGCATCATTTTTTTTGCCCAACAGTTTCTTTTTCTTTCTTCCTCTTCCTCTCTGCCTGTGCAACAAATTTTTTAGTGGACTGAGAAGTCGTATTTTAGAACAAAATAATGATTTCTGTATCAACTGGTTGGTTAGAGGAGGATCCATAATGCGAAGACCTAATATTCTCCTTAAATCATTTTCTTGGATAGCCGTAGACTACACTTCTAACCGGAGAAATCGCACACTATTGTCAGTACCCCTCCTCTATATCGTGACGTATTGGGTTTCCTGGATTTCAGGAGGATAATTGCTACGTAACTAATTACTCTTCAGCATATATTTGACCTATATTTAAAATAAAGTAAAAAAAAATATTAATAAAAAGATACTAAACTATTCATACTTAAATAATATCAATTTTAGTAAAAAAAAAAAAGTTATAAGTACGAATGTTGTTTTTATATGGGTAGCTTTTTGAATGCGGCTCAACCCACACATTTCATTCATTGATTTTTTTTCTTTTTACGTGGGTCTCCATGAATAACTCATGTTCTGTTACCTGCCTACCCATTTTTTTCCTGCATATGATAAAATTATCAATTTTCAATAACAACATACCCAGTGAATTTCGATATAGTGGGGTTTGGGGAGGGTAGAGTGTACGCAGACCATACCATTACCTCAGTTGAAGTAGAGAGATTGTTTTCGATAGACCCCTGACTTAGGACCGATAATAATATAACAAACACAAACATAAATGCATATTCACTTGTATAGTATGCAATATAAACTAACACCGCTAGGTATAAGATAATACTAGAGCCACAAGATAATACTAAAAACTATCTAATCAAAACCATAAACATCACTTAACACCACGAACAAGAAACTTCAGACATAAATAAAAAACTCTCCCCTAATGTTACCGACGCACTCCCACCCCCTAACCCTGTACCCTAATCCGCCCTCCACACGCTCCTATCAAGGGTCATGTCCTCCGTAAGTTTTAACTGCTCCATATCATGACTAATGACCTCCCTTCAATATTTCTTCGGCCGACCTCTGATAACACTCAAATTACACTCTTGAATGGGTATAAGCGATCGTTGTCAATATAATAACCCAACTTAGGTTGGGGTCGAATCCACAAGGAGTGAAAGCATGGAATTCAAAACTCAAAAGTATTGATAGTATACTAAAAGATGACCCGTAGTGTGAATAAATCAAGAATAAATGTAAAATGGGGGATTTAGTTTGAATGTATTTATAAAGGACAACTACTTCAATTTTAGTGCACTAGCTTGACGTTGAAGAATGATAAAAGTGAATTCAATTGAGAATAAGCCTTGGGATTATGCAATTATAGGCGTGGGATCATGCATGGGTATTTGGCCATTTATTCAATTGTTATCTAAAAGTCATAGGTAGGCTAGATGTCAATGTATTGGTGTCAATCTTTCAATTACAACACCAAATTTCACAAATGGGTTCTTTCGAACACCTCACAAGTGTGACAATTTCCCACATCTATTGCCTCAATTGACATCCTTATGTCTAAGAGATATCATTAAATAAAATGAATCAAGATATTAGTTGCATCTATTCCTCACCCATGTCCTCTCTTTCAAGAATGATATGGGTTCTAGGGTGGTTGGAGTTTGCGACCCCCAACTCTTAGTTAATTCATGAAATAAATGCAGCACTCATCACAACTAACTAATTAGAAAAATAATTAGCTAAAACCCATGAACTACCACTACCTAAGAAAACATAACCCCAAGATTGGAAATTAGCTACTTATAGATAAAAGGGATAAGAATATACCAAAGCTATTATTAACTTCATCCATGAGAAATAGAGACAATGTAGTTCCACACTTAGGGTTTCAATAATTCTTCAATGGAAAATCACTAACATATATTTTTAATTCAAGCTTAGTACAAAAATTCCCAAAAGATGAAAAGATAGATGCTAAAAAATAAGATGAAGCTAAAAAGCTAAAAGAGAGGCTATCTTCAAAAAATGAAAACTAGGTCTTGAAAAAAGAGCTAAAACCCTCTTTTTAAACTCCACTCTATATTTGATGAAAATTACAAAACTTCCACCTTGTTCTTGATCTGCTTCAGCGGATCCAAAGTAGATGGAGAGCATATAGAGAGCAGATGGCTAGCATCTCCAAAGCATATGCAAAGCGGATGACTATTTTCCTTCACATTTGGCTTCTTGATGACTTGAATGACTTTCCAATCTTCCCTTTTTTACTTTCACATACATGAATGAGCATTAAGTGAAAGAGTACCATCAAATCAATGGAAAAACATGATAATTTAGGCTTAAAAGGTACTAGCAAGTCGTCAAATTAACGACTTATCAACCCCCCAAACTTAAACTATTACTTGTCCTCAAACAGCCAAGATTAAGTCAATGAGATAGGGTATTTAACTCAAATCCATCCAAAAGAAAGATATATTAAAGGAATAAGCTAACAAAGCTCTACAAACACTTTCCAAACATGTCATGGCAACAAGTAAACCAAAATTTTTCAATAAGCACATATTTATGTAGTAAGGATGCAAGTTGTATCAAATGAAATTTCCAAATCACAAAACATCTTAAGATAAGACACAAAATCATCAAAGTTTGTCTCAATCTTCACAATGCAACTTATTTCACTGATTTACCCTAAACTTATATTAAAACATCACCCTTTACCCAAAAGTACCGATGTCGCTCACATGTAAGAGTTAGCTCCACACACCAAATATATTTCAATTCTTATGGGATCTCCAATAAAGAAAGAATTCACACTCTCTCACACAAATAAATTCAAGTATATCGAATAGAACCATAGGCTTGCCCTTTGTGTTTTTCGCCACTAATGTAGGCTTACCTAGTTTGAAATCACCAAGGTATTACGGGTCAAGATGAAGGTTTAAGGTGCAGGAAGGAATATATATGGATCAAGTTACTAAGAGACCTCCTTCAATGCAATCGCTTAATCCTTTCTACCCTTAAAATTTTCAAACCACCCACCTTATTATTTTTCAAATCATTTCCCATATTTTCCTAACTTTTTGTTCAACATTTACCAAACCATTCAAAGCCACCATTTTCTTTCTTTCACTTCTTTGAATTTTTCAAGAAATTTTCTACCTATAAGCCTTTCTTAGCCCCTCACTCATTCAATTTTTCTTTTTCTTTTTTTCTTTTCTTTTTTTTCTTTTTTTTTTCAAGTTCTATGACAACCTTGCACCCATCTTTCTTATCTTTTATTTGATCATCTTCTCCAAAATACACAACCCCCCAAACTTAGGTTTTTGCCTATAATCCACTATTTAGAATCATGCAATGCATTAAAGGAGGTTAAGTGCCAAAAGAGAGATTTTCATGAGAGTTTAGGTGTTTTAGTATGCTTATCATTACAATAAAAAAGAAAGAAGGGCACAAGGTTCAAATGGGTTAACTTGGGAACAATGTTAAGGTGGAAATTTGGCTTTGTGACGGGTCAAAAAGTGCCTCGAGTCATCCTCCAAACCAAGCTTGCCTAGAATTTTACTTTGAATACACTCGGGGCAAGTTCTAGACTACACAAATGCACAAAAATTATTCAAAAATCTCACCACTCATGGCATCGTACTCATAGAGCAAAAAGTTAGTCTCCCAACAATTTGAGCAATTTAAGTTTCATAAGTTACTCCGAGTCAATGACTCATCCTTGTAAAGAGAGAGCCAAAAATTGAGTTTAATGGTCTCACTCAAAAGAAAACTTAAGACATCCTTGATCTTGCAACTATATTTTCGATTTTTCTCAAAAATATTTCATTCCTTGCCAATGACATTTTGGAAGTATTTTCAAATTTTTTACTTCTTCCTAGTTAACCAAAATGACTAGATACTTCACCTAAGGATGTCGCCTCGCCATCCCTCATGGGTGAATTATCACTCGGTTCAACAAAGAAACTAAAATAAAATAAAAATAAAACATCAAAAGAAAGAGAAAATAAAATTTTGCTCCTTAGAAAAGAACAGACTTTCGAAGAAAACCCTTGGAGTTTATTAGACATGTATATACAAAAGACGACCAGAGCAATGCGCACAATCGGATACCACATTTAAATTAAGCGCATGACGCAAATTTAAAACAAAACGACAATATTTGACATCATTATCAAAATGCCCGACAAGGGCTCATCCAAAGCAATGTCAATAATAATAATAATAAAATAAAATAAAATGAAAAAAAACAAACACAAAACATCAAAGAAATAACATAGAGTATGTCAATACAATCTTTCCAACCAAATGCCATAAAGTGAAATAGTATATACCGATCATCAAAAAAATCATAAAACTGTCCCACCCACCCCCCACCCCCCACTAAAGATATTGCATTATCCCCAATGCAAAAGTAAAAGAGAGTAGAGAAGGGTAGAGACTCCCTGTGGTGCACTAGGCGCTCGGATCCCTGTCGGTGAATGATCTTTCTGTCTCAATAGGAGCCTCATCAAATTGGGCTCCTCTCATCAAGTCTGCTATGAAGGGTGACTTGTCATCATATCGAGTGCTAGAACTATGCCCAACCATCCGTGCATGCTCCTCATCCCTAGATAACTGCATGGCGAGCTCAACCTATCGAGCCTTAGGTAGCCCCTATATAAGATCAACCTCGGCCTCATCATCAATATCCTCATGACCCTCTCCGAACAAATCATCAAATGGAAGCACGGGGCCTGAAGTCTTCGGTAGAAAAGCAATCTCCGCCTCATCAAGACCGAAGAAGGGTTGTCCGGAGTGAATCTCCGCCTGTAAACTATCAAGGTCTGCCCTCACAGATGCCACCCCCTCACAATCTCCCCTCGCCTCAAGCGTGGTCACCCTCTTCTCTAACTTTGCTACACGGGCATGAAGAGGTGTTATAGCAACCTGAATAAACTAGGGAATGTCTGCCACCAATCGGGTAAGAGTAGCATTGTTTGCCAAAGTCATGGAAGCAACCTTGGCAAACGTCACCGTAGAAGACCGTACCAATCGTGTGGACTGGGGTGGTGGTGCGGTGCTTGATAATGGAGGAGTATCGGCAGAATCTTGATGGGTCTCAGCATCAAGTGTAGAATCCAGAGGAATCTCCACCCCCTCTGAGCTTGACAATCCTTCCGCACCCGAGTCTACTAAAACCAAAGCTTTTTTTTTAAGCCCGTAGGATTATCCTCATCCTTACACTGTGTGATTTCAATGATGCCGATGCATATAACCTGATGATCAATCTTAGAGAGTAGCAAGACTTTGAACTTAAGATAAAGCATGGATATGAGTGTCAGAAAGGGCAATAAAGTACCCGGTTGCTTTGATCTCAACTAAATTATCTCCGCTATCAAATCTCCCAGATTGATAGAAATTTTATCCATGATGAATCCGAAAATGATGGCCTTATCAACTGCGACATCTTGGTCATTTCTTGAGGGAAGTAGATGGTTACCCACAAATCTAAGCCAATATTTGGCTTGAACCAAAAGATCTCTCCTATTGATTTGACCTACACCATTAGCCGATGGAGGAAGACCCTTAGCAATCACCCTAGAAAGCCATGGATAACTCTGACGTCCACCAAATATCAACCTCTTTCACTGCACCATGGAATCTAAGTCACAAGCAAAATAGATCTCATAGATCTCCGAGGTCGTGCAAGGGACTTCCACTCCTCGAACCAATACACTCTCGAGGCAAGGTTGTGCGGCATTTGGCATGTTGTATTTTTGTTCATTATACCTAACAACATAGGAAGCATAGAAATCCCAAAAATCACCGGGAAATAGCATAATGGGTTAGAAGAGGGCGTCATATCTTTGAAGAGTTCCCAAACCTATTCTTTAATTTTGGCAATGATTTTGGGGAAATGGGTGTCAACTCCCTTCATGCTAAAGATCTTTTATGGATTGAAACCCCGAGTAGTTACCCACTCATCATATAACTCCTTCACACCTTCTATACCAAACCAAATTTGATCTGTTTCCTTTCCTACGTCCTGTGTACGATCAATGATAGCTTGGACATTTGTGACTTTCAGAATATCTTTGGAGACCAGTGCTATACCCCTTCCGAACGTAGCTTTTACCTTGCCTATATTCGGGGCATTACCCTTTCTAGCTTCTCGTGGCAAGTTTTTTCTTGGAGACATACCTATGAGAAAGAAACAAAACAAAACCAAAACAAAAGACAAAAGGTAAAACATGTTTTGGGAATTTTGTAAGTTAAGAAAGAAAATAAAGATAAGAAAATAAAATAAGATGCAAGGTAACTCTTCACTAGAGTCCATGGGTTTCATTTATTACAACACTTAATCGTTTAGGCACGACATTGTCTCACATTCTTCATATTTCTTAAAACTAGCTCATAGGACATCCATAACCTCCAATGGAAACAAGAATGACCAATACCCTTAAGAATAATGTCATCCAATCAATCATAGGGCAAGTCAAACATTCATGTTTCCCAGTTAGGCATAGTGATCAACAAGAACCATGGATACCATATTTCTTAACAAACTCCCTCAACCAATGACTTCCAACTATTTCATTATTAGGTTTAATTGGAATCAAAATTATGCATAAAAAATGACCACACCATGCCCTAAGGAAAGTCATAATGGCCATTACAAGCATACAATATATTCCTCTCTTATTGTCATTTCAACAAACACATAATGGGCATGCCAACGAAGAACTTGGAGAAAGAGTATAAAAGCACAAGAGAGCAAGCTCATATCACCAAATCATCTCCAAACATATTCAAGGCTTTCATACTATCGTACTTGAGCCACCCACCACACAAAATAAGCAAGAAAGGCTTAATGGACATTTTGTCAAACACATGATGCACTAACTTCATTTAGAAGAGCATCATTAATGAAGCAAGTGAAACATGGCACCTATGCCAATATAATTATTCGAACAAGTGTTAATCATCCCAATAAGCACATAAAAAATTAATTCAAGTGACAAATCATCATAAGCTATGAAGCACTACGTCCATTTTTAAGAGAATTTAAAAGTGAAACTATGAGGGAGCACACCTTTAACTTGCTTTAAGAGAGAAAAATGAACCACTAGTTCAAAAGAATTATATTGACTCTTGTTAGTTCAACTGTAGGTAAAAAAGAAGAGTATGTTGAGTGTGAGAGAATGGAACGTTGGAATGGAGTTGTAATGGAAAGTTTGAGTGTGTACTGCTTTGGTGTTGTTTTACATGTTTAAAGAAAGATTTTATGTTGATCGGGTCAGGTCATCCCCATAAAATCCAACTTATTTTAAAGGCAGCCAACATATTTAAAGTGACTTGTGCGCCAAATGCGTTCAACCCGCGACTGGACTGCTTAAGCAGTTCCAGCGCACCTCAAGGTAGTTTGTAGAAGCTTCCCATGCGTCCAAGATACGATGGACCTGCCTCTGGACTGCTTAAACAGTTGCAGCGCAGGTCAAGGCAGCAACTACCAGCTTCTTGGCTTCAACTTGCGCCTGGAATATGTCCAAGATGTACCTGGACTGCTGCAGCAGTTAAAACGCAGGTCCAGGCAGATTTTACAATACCAAAATTGGCCTCTGCTGCATCTCTTTTTGCGCTTGGACTGGTTGAGCAGTTCCAGCACAACTCACGATAGAATACACAGCCTTTACCTGTGTCCCAATTGTGGATGACCTGCGCCTGGACTGCTTGAGCATGTCCAGTGCAGGTTGAGGCAGAATAGCTATTGCACCTTGGCTTAAAACACTAACAATCTGCGTTCCAGTTCGGTACATATTTTTTGGAACAATATTTTTTATTCGGGGCTCACTTTCGAGCCCCCGAATCAATCTTCTCGCACCCACAGTTTATGATATTACCTGCAACCATCAAAACTAAACTAAAATTAGTATCAAAATCATTAAAAACATGAAATGGGGGGCTTGGGTTGCCTCCCAATAAGTGCCTTAGTTATAGTCATGGCACGACATCACTCGATCATTATTTTGGATCCTTGAAACAAAGAGACTCAACCTTAGTCGCTCCGGGTATACCCACATAGTAGTGCTTTAATCATTGCCCATTCACCATAAATTTCTTCTTCTGCTGATCTTTCAACTCAATAGCTCCACTCGGGTGAACATTTGAGATCACAAATGGGCCCGACCACTTCGATCTAAGCTTCCCCGCAAAGAGCTTCAATCTTGAATTGAAAAGAAGGACATCATCACCTACATAAAACTCTCATTTTAAGATTTTGGCATCACGCCACCTCTTCATCTTCTTTTTGTACAACACAGAGCTCTCATATGCTTTGAGTCGCAACTCTTCCAACTCTTGAAGTTGATTCACTCTCGATTTTGAAGCGTCCTCCCAATCTATATTCAACTTCTTCAAAACCCATAAAGTCTTATGTTCTAACTCAACGGGTAAGTGACAAGCCTTCCCAAGCACCAATTGGTAGGGGGACATACCGATATAAGTTTTATAGGCCGTTCTATATGCCCAAAGATCATCATCGAGTTATCTCGCCCAATTCGTATGACCAACATTCACGGTTTTCTCAAGGATAGACTTGATTTCATGATTCAAAACTTCAACTTGTCCACTAGTTTGTGGATGATAAGGAGTAGCAACCTTATTCTTCACCCCATACTTATCAAGCAAAGCACCGAAGACCCGATTACAAAAATGGGAACCTTCATCACTAATAATTGCCCTTAGAGTCCCGAACCTTGTAAAGATGTACTTCTTCAAGAAAAAAGTGACACTCTTACCTTTGTTGTTCGGTAGAGCAATGGCTTCCACCCACTTTGAGACATAATCGACGGGTACCAAAATATATTTATTACCATATGAACTCACAAAGGGACCCATGAAGTCGATCCCCCACACATCAAATAGTTCAACCTCGAGATTGGGCTTAAGAGGCATCTCATGCTTCCTCGAAACACCACCTGGCATTTGACATTGAGGACATATTTTGACCAACTCATAAGCATCTCTATGAAGGGCAGGCCAATAGTATCCACTATGAAGAACCTTAGAGACCGTCCAGATCCCACCATGATGACCACCGAATGGAGAAAAGTGACACGCCTTAAGAATATCTATCATTTTCGCCTCCATGACACACCTACAGATTACACCATCCGCATACTCCCTAAACAATAATGGTTCATCCCAAAAATATTTTATCACATCAAATAGGAACCGTTTCTTTTGATAATGATTTAGCTCGTCGGGAAGCACTCCGCTCATAATATAGTTAGCATAATCCGCATACCAAGGTGTAATGCTCCCCGAAAGTGACATGACTAGCTCATCGAGGAAGGTGTCATCAATATAAATCTCACCCAACTTCTCATGATTGGATTCAAGGAGGAAAAGGTGATCAGCTACTTGATTCTCACGCCCCTTTTAATTCTTCACTTCAAAATCAAACTCTTGCAAGGGCAATATCCACCTAATCAATTAAGATTTTGCCACGTTTTTTCCATGAGATATCTGAGAGCGGCGTGTTCCATGTGCACAACTACTTTAGTACCTAACAAATAGACCCGAAACGTCTCCAAAGTATACACCACCGCCAATAACTCTTGTTCCATAACCGTATAATTACGTTGAGCATCATTCAACGTCTTGCTTGCATAGTAAATTGGGTGGGAAAACTTCTATTTTTGTTGATCCAAAACCGCACCTAGATCAAAACCACTTGCATCACACATTAATTCAAAGGGTGATGACCAATCTAGGGCTACTATGATAGAAGTCGACACAATGAGTTCTTTGAGATAATTGAAAGCTTTTACACAATCACCATCAAACTCAAATTTTGCCTCCTTTTCAAGGAGCTTGCACAAAGGGTGAGCAATCTTTGAAAATTCTTTAATGAAGCACCTATAAAACCCGGCATGACCAAGAAAACTTCTAACGCCCTTCACGGAGATCGGTGGAGGTAACTTAGCAATCACCTCAACTTTTGCTTGATCCACTTGGATGCCCTTTCCTGAAATTTTGTGGCCTAGAATAATGCCCTCCTTGACCATGAAATGACAAATTTTTCCAATTTAAAACAAGATTAGTCTCCACACATCGTTCAAGGACTTTACTTAAGTAAGCGAGGCAAGAACCAAATGAAACCCCAACCATGGAGAAGTCCTCCATGAAAACCTCCATTGTATCCTCTACCATATCGGTAAAAATAGATAACATGTATCATTGAAACATGGCCGGCGTGTTGCATAACCCAAAGGGCATGCGCTTGAAAGCGAATGTGCCATATGGACAAGTGAAATTGGTCTTTTCTTAATCTTTCGGGGCGATGCAAATTTGATTGTACCCTGAGTAACTATCAAGGAAGCAATACCAACCTCGACCGGCTATTCTATCCAACATTTGATCCATAAAGGGCATGAAAAATGGTCTTTTTGGGTCCATGAGTTCAATTTGCGATAATCCATACACACTCTCCAACCCGTGATCGGGAGCATAGGTACAAGAACATTATTCTCATTCGGGACCACAGTCATGCCGCCCTTCTTAGGAATATATTGGACCGGACTCACCCACGTGCTATTTGAAATTGGGTAAACAACTCCCGCATCAAGCCACTTAATGATTTCCTTCTTGACCACCTTTTGCA
Source organism: Capsicum pubescens (assembly GCA_030864215.1). Taxonomy (NCBI): domain Eukaryota; kingdom Viridiplantae; phylum Streptophyta; class Magnoliopsida; order Solanales; family Solanaceae; genus Capsicum; species Capsicum pubescens. The sequence goes on along the minus strand of CM061543.1, from coordinate 276,600,254 downwards.
TCGGTTGATTTAGTCTCCTTTGGTGTTCCACACTAGGAACATGATCAATATTTAGCTTGATTTTATGAAAATAAATTCTGGGAGAAATGCCTATAATGTCCACGATAGTCCATCCAATAGTACGAATAAACTATTTCACAATTGATTTAAGGCATCCACTTGACAAGGTTTGAGATCACCCGCTACAACGATTGGCAATGTATTATCCTCACCCAAGAAAACATATTGGAGATGGGATGGTAATGGCTTAAGTTCGAGCTGAGGGGGTTCAATAATTGACGGCTTGGCGGGTGGACTCTCTTGATTTTTCAAATCAAGATCCAATTAGTCCAGGTTCTTGGTGTAAGACCCAAGACCCATCAATGAAGCTACCACCTCATCACATTCTTCAACCACTTCACTTCCAAAGTTCCACAATACACTCACCAAGGGGTCATTCACAAGATCCATTTCGAAGGTGTTAGCTACCTCATAATCAACCACATCAATCACCAAAATAACTTACAAATCCATAGGTTGATTCATGGACTTACACACATTGAAGGATACTTCTTTATTGTTCACTCAAAATTTCATCTCCCCACATTCCACATCCACTAAGGCCCTTCTGGTATCTAAGAATGGTTTACCAAAAATGATTAGAACCTTATGATCAACCTCACAATCGAGAATCACGAAGTCGGCCGAAAAGATAAATCGGTCAACTTTCACCAAAACATCATACAACATACCAACAGGTTTTTTGATTGAACTATCGGCTATTAGAAGCCTCATAGTGGTAGGCTTAGGAGCACCCAAGCCTAACTTTTGAAACACGGCGAATGGCATCACATTAATACTTGCCCCAAGATCACACAACGTTTTTCCAAATTTGTAGACCCCGATAGTGCAAGGAATAGTGAATGCACTCGGGTCTTCTAGTGCAAGGAATAGTGAATGCACCTGGGTCTTCTTTATTCACCACCATTGTGCTATACATTATAGCACTACAATTGTGGGTTACCTCAATTGTTTCAAAATCCATGACTCACTTCTTTGTAACCAAGTCCTTCATAAATTTAGCATACCCGGGCATTTCTTGTAAGGCTTCTAGCGAAATATTCACCGATAAATTGCTAAACTTTTCAAGAAACTTCTTAAACTTGGTATCATCATCCTTCTTCTTCAACCTTTGTGGGAATAGGAGAGGAATTTTGATTTGTGGAAATGGAACAATTGGAGTTTCATCCACATTTGGAATATCATCATCAATCACCTTCAGAGTTTTCTCACTCTAAATATTTTCTTCAACTATCGTTGGTCGTGCAACACTTGTCTCATTAGGCTTTGGATCATTTGGCTCATTTAGCCATTTTCTCTATGTATTGGCTTGTTCTTTATTTGCCTTTTCACTGGGGTATTCACCAAGATCAATAACATCTTTACCAAGATTCTGACCACTCCTAGTGACAATATCCATGATGTGAGCATCATTTTTAGGATTGACAATCGTGTAACTAGGTAATCCACCCTTAGGTCTTGCATTAAGTTGTGCCGAGATTTGGCCTAATTGAGTTACAAGTTGCTTGATAAAGGATGAGTGAGATGTCACCATTTAACTTAGTTATGAGAAGTCACCTTTTATTTCTCTCACCATCTTATCGGTCCCCTCAATAATCATTAAAATCAGAGCAAAGGTATCTTCATTCTTGAGCATATCCAGGTCAATGGAACTTGACTCTTTACCCTTTGCTCGATCATGTGGAGGTACATACCGATCATAATCTCTCTCATTATGTCTCCAATCCTGATCTCTATCACGATATGTTTTTTTACAACCTTAATTCCCACCTTGCCTTTGATAGGTAGGGCAGGAACCCCCCAATTGGTTCGACAAGAACTGAATTTCTTCGTCAAGAGACTTTGTTTACTCATCATCATAAGCTTTAGCACTCTTAGAAGCAATGGCGTTAACTGCCTTAGGAGGAGCTCCCATCACATGCTTGGTGAGAAGATCAATTTGTGTCATCACTTTAGCCATATTTGCATCTCTTTCTTCATCCTTTTTCTTTTGCTCTTGACTCACAAAAGATACGAAGGGATCCCCCGCAGCCACATTAGTATCTATTGTGTGCCACCCTTTACTTTGCCCTTCCACTTGATCTAATAAAGTTGATGCAATACCATACGATAATCTAACAAGAGAACCCCCGGCCGCATTATCGACTACCGTCTTGTTCAATTAATCCAATGCCCTATAGAAAATTTGAAGGAGCATTTTATCCAAAACCTTATGATTTGGGCATTGCATTAACTTATTGTTGAATCGTTGCCAAGCCTCATATAATGGTTCTCCATTAAGTTGGCTAAAGTTGATAATTTCATCTTTTAGTTGTAACATCCGATAAGGGGAAAAGTATCTTTCCAAGAATGCCTTCATGAGCGCAACCCATGAAATGATAGACCCCACGGGCAAAGACCGCAACCATAAGACCGCTTCTCCCATTAAAGAGAATGTGAAAAGACGCAACCGAATTGACTCTTTAGATATGTGGGGCATGTAAATGGAGAACACACCTCAATAAAATTTGTCAAGTGTAGATTAGCATCCTCATGTGCTTGGCCTCCACATAAACCTTTCATTTTAAGTAAGTGAATCATCACGCTAGTAACATGAAATACTTCATTTCCTTCCATCGGTGGAATACAAATAACACTAGCTCGACCTGTATTACCAAGGTGATCCTCATCCTCATGATACCCATCAATCGACCCGGTAAGACTATCGTGTAGACTCATAGTATCGTGTATACTATTATGAACACCTTAGAAAGAATAAAAACACCAAACAATATAAAATAAAACACTACGGCTAACCCAAAATGACTAAAAACACTATAAGAGTGAAAACTATGTTTCACTCCCCAGCAACAACGTTATTTTTTATAACACTCAAATTACACTCTTAAATGGGTGAAAGCGATCGTTGTCAATATAATAATCCAACTTAGGTTGGGGTCAAATTCACAAGGAGTGAAAGCATGGAATTCAAAACTCAGGAGTATTGATAGTATACTTAAAGATGACCCATAGTGTGAATAAAGCAAGCATAAATGTAAAATGGGGGATTTATTTTTAATGTGTTTATAAAGGACAACTACTTCAAGCTTAGTGCACTAGCTTGGCATTGAAGAATGCTCAGAGTGAATTCAATTGAGAATAAGCCTTGGGGTTATGCAATTATAGGTGTGGGATCATGCATGGGTATTTGGCCATTTATTCAACTTTTATCTAAAAGTCATGGGTAGGCTAGATGTCAATGTATTGGTGTCAATATTTTAATTACAACACCAAATTTCACAAATGGGTTCTTTCGAACACCTCACAAGTGTGATAATTTCCCGCATCTATTGCCTCAATTGACATCCTTATGTCTAAGAGATATCATTAAATGAAATGAATCAAGTTATTGGTTGCATCTATTCCTCACCCATGTCCTCTCTTTTAAGAATGACATGGGTTCTAGGGTGGTTGAAGTTTGCAACCCCCAACTTTTAGTTAATTCATGAAATAAATGCAACACCCATCACAACTAACTAATTAGAAAAATAATTAGCTAAAACCCATGCACTACCACTACCTAAGCAAGCATAACCCCAAGATTGGAAATTAGCTACTCATAGATAAAAGGGATGAGAATATACCAAAGTTATCATTAACTGCATGCATGTAAAATAGAGACAATGTAGTTCTACACTTGGGGTTTCAATAATTCTTCAATGGAAAATCACTAACATATATTTTTCATTCAAGCTTAGTACAAAAATTCTCAAAATGTGAAAAGATAGATGCTAAAAGAAAAGAGAGAGGCTAAAAAGCTAAAAGAGAAGTTATCTTCAAAGAATGAAAACTAGGTCTTGAAAATGAGCTAAAACCCTCTTTTTAAACTCCACTCTACATTTGATGAAAATTACAAAACTGCCACCTTGTTCTTGATCTGCTTCAGCAGATCCAAAGAAGATGGAGAGCAGATGGCTAGAAGCTCCAAAGCACATGCGAAGCAGATGCAAAGCGAATGCGAAGAAGATGACTCTTTTCCTTCACATTTGGATTCTTGATGACTTGAATGACTTTCCCATCTTTCTTTTTTACTTTCACCTACATAAATGAGCATTAAGTGAGAGAGTACCATCAAATCAATGGAAAAGCATGATAATTTAGGCTTAAAAGGTGCTAGCAAGTCGTCAAATTGATGACTTATCAACCTCTACCCTACCTAAAACTATCCATAGTTAGTGTCTCACACCTCCATAATGGATCATCAAAGCCTCTTACTTCTCACATTTTATCCTCCACCAAAGCCACTCCCATCTTCTCCCAAATAATCTTATTCTTCACTCTATCTCTCCTGGTATGTCTGCATATCCATCATAATATTTTCATCTCCTCTACCTTTAACTTTTGGATGTGGGAGTTCTTAACTGGATAACACTCTGCTCCATACAACATAGACGGTCGGAATGCCACTCTATAGAACTTACCTTTAAGTTTTGGGGGCACCTTCTTATCACATAAAACTCCATAAGCGAGCCTCTATTTCAATCACCCGGCCCCAATACGATGTGTGACATCCTCGTCAATCTCACTATCCCTGAATCATAGACCCCAAATACTTGAAACTCTCCTTGGATAGCCTGAGAGTCTAGCTTTACAACCACATTAATCTCCTGCGACACATCATTAAACTTATACTCCAAGTACTCCGTCTTGGTCCTACTCAACCAAAATCCTTTAGACTCAAGGGTCTATCTACAAATCTCCAACTTATCATTAACTCTTCCTCATGTCTCGTCAATCAATACCACATCATCAGTAAATAGCATATACCAAGGCACATCCCCTTAAATATGATGCGTCAAAACATCCATCACCAAGGCAAATAAAAAAGGGCTAAGAGTCAAACGCAAATAAAAAAGGGCTAAGAGTCAATCTCTGGTGCAACCCTATCAAAATCAGAAAGTGCTCTAAATCTTCTTCTACCATCCTCACACGAGTCTTCGCGCCATCATACATGTCCTAAATCAACCTAGTGTACACCACGGGCACCCCTCTAGACTGCAAGCACCTCCACAGAATCTCCTTAGGAACTTTGTCATATGCCTTCTCCAAATCAATAAACAACATGTGTGATACGATTGAAGCCACAAGAACTCAAATCTCAATACATAAAAGTAAAGATAGAGTGAAAGGATAACAAGGATAGAAACATAGACATAAAAATGATAACAAAAGGGTGTATCAAATCCAAAAACCTCCCTTAATGATTATCAAACAACACCTGACTCTTACGTGACCGTAAAGGGGGTTAAATCCTCCTTACAATCAACGTTTCTAAACAAGGTTCAACATATGCATTTCCAAGCACTCAAACACTCCCATGGAGTTCTCATGAATACATCATGGATATTAATCAACAAAAACTAAGTAAGAAAGAACCCTAAGCTATTTATTTATAGTCCTAGGCTAATTATTACATTAAGGCCATTAAATGGCCCATTAAAAGAGAGGCTCCTTCGTATGTTACTGCTTAATCTTCTCATGACCTTCTACTTTAGTTTGTTGGGTCTTTTGGCTTTCCAAAATGCACTCCAGGCTCCAAGAAATTATCCACACATGAGATTGTGGGTTTAGGATCTCAAAGAGGGTCCTCTAAGTGCATTGCTGAGCTCTTTGGTGGATTATGGCTCAGAACTCTTTCTGTTGGCCTCAAATGATGTGATAAAAAACTTTGAGGACAGCCAGGATCGTATAATCCTCCCCTTCTTAAAAAGGATTCGACCTCTAATCCATACCTTGCAAAATCAAAGAAAAGACAAACGAACATAAATTCATCATGGCATGAAGGTTAGGATTAACATAAACAATTATTTCATCATGCCAAGGTTGCACACACTTAAGATATAACCAAGGATTCTTCGTGATGAACATTAAAAACTTATTGAGAAATACACAAAGGAGTTGGCTATGGAAATCACCAAGAGGTAAGGAAACCAAAATGGTCATAATGCCATCAGTAGATAAAAAAGGTAAGATTACCTTTACCTTAGAAGCCATAAGACACAATTGTTTAATCACCTCTTTAAGAGACCACATCCATAGTGGTGCCTCAGATGGTATTAAAGTCCACAATATGTATATAACAATGTCTCTCAGACAAGTGGACCAACCAATAAATATCCTACCTCTACATAAAACAAATCAAAAACTATTATGGATGTCATCATAAGAAAAAAGGTAGTATAGGAAGGAATCAAGTGTAAAGGCATCATCCAAGGTTCTATCATCTATAAGAAGGCTATTTGGCTCAAAATATATAGCACATAAAGCACACGAGGATGGAATCAAAATACTTAAGCATACATAACTTCTTCATTTCAAGACAATCATCAACTTGGCATCCACAAGATGGAATTCATGCAACTTAAGTACAAGTGTGTCAAATTAGGATGCGCATGTATAAGCGATACCTAAATGAGACAATGAAATATTTGCCCTCGGGTTCTCAACAATGATACCACCTTTGAGAAGGAGATCATCAACTTTATACACATATTAAAGAAGGGTATAACACAAATGGAGTTTATCCAAAGTAGTTTCAAGAGAAGACTCTCTCCTTGATATATAAGTGATAAAACCTTGGTCAAGAATGGAAACACACAATGGTGAACTCTCTTGGAGCTTTTTGTGACTCCCCTTCTTTAAAAACTCTTTATCTTGGTTGGAGTTATTTTCCTTACACAATGTTGGTCCCTCAAGTGGATTATGAATCCCTAAGAATGACTTTCCATCATAGGGTAGGATACCAACACCTTCATTCAAACTTTGCTTGTCATGTATACCAAGCAACAATATAGGTGTGCCCACATCACCATATCTAAATTTGGCACCAGGGTCAAATGGAAAGAATGGCCATAGACACGGGTCTAGACAACACTCCTTTCCCCATAGTCTTCACCCAAACTAAAAGATATACTCTCCACATTAGCATAATCATCATCAAAGGTTAAAGGGAGAGTACATAAAGGTATCACTCAAGTCAACTTCAACTAATGTGCCCTCATGTATGTACTCATTGTTAGATTCAAAATCATCACTATGAGTATTTTCATTAATAAGGTCACACAAAGTAGAAAAGGAATCAATTTCCAAACAATGGATACTTTCTCCTTCCATGGAAAAATCCTCAAGTAGACTCATACCACCCCCAACATCAAAGGAATTATTTCTTAAATCTTCACAAGAAGTAAGCAATTCATTCTCATTATTATCAAATAAAGGTGGGGTGTCATACAAAGGATCATAACCGTAATTATTGTTCAAGGAACGATCACCTATTGGGTTTCTTAAATATTCAAGCAAATTAAAGCTATCATCACCCAATTGATTATTTCTTCCCAACACCTCATATTCCTTTTTCTTAAGAGTACTCTTATATTCTAAGAAGATATTTCCATCTTTAGGAAGAATATTGTCACACCATAGTGGGTTGGCATATAGGCTATAGCCTTCAAGACAAGCTATACTTTCAACATCATTCTCACCCCTAGGTTCATTAGGAATGATTGTACCATCTTTGAACAAGATATTATACCTAATAGAAGGATATATCCTAAGGGAAGATTTAGAACATGCAAATTCACTCTCTAAAGGACAAGCATCAAGTTCCAAAGAAGTTTCAAACATATAATCATCCCTATGAGCAAGAAAATCCATTGGATCTTCTTCAGAGAACATGCTCAATGGGTTACTCCAATCTTCTTGACCAACACTTTCAAGTTCTTCAATCACTTAAGGACCATTAATTACAAAACACACATCCTCAAGCGATGGACTAGTTTTACAAATATGTTGATCAACACAATTTCCACAAGATGATGTACTATTATTTAACACAATAGCTTCAATACTAGGTGGACACAAATTGAACTTACAAGAAGAGTCAATTCGGTCATCAATAGGAACAACTAATGTATCCACATTCATAACAAGTACATCATCAAGAGGAAAAGAATCAATAGACTCACATGTAGGTAAGCTACCACTCACACTCAATGGGATACTATCCTCATATTCATCATTCACATACACTTAAGTGTAAGATTAGCTATGTTACCTTGAAGTTCTTGAGCACATTCTTATTTACCTTGGTGTGAAGGTCCTTTATAAGCTTTGGAATCATCTAAGATTACTCTCGTCAAATCTTCAAAGGAAATCTTCTCTTTTAGAACTTTTTCTCTTCCGTTTTCCATGTTGGAACCTACACAAATATCTTTATAAATAAAAGGACAAACAATATTATCCCAGTTTGGTGGTAACCCCCTCAATTCGCTCTTCTCAACCCCTCTGTTTTTATCTCTTAGATTACCACCTTGTACTCTCTTACTCCTCTCAATCTTTTATCTCTCTATTTCATAAAGCTTAGAATAAGTGGTCATATTTACTTGAGATTTAGGAAGGGTAGGTGGAAAGAGATGATTTCCCCATTGGTCCTTTGCAAACTTAGGCCAATTTTACACGTTTGGAATCTTATGTTGTGCAAACTAATCGGCACCTAAGTGTAAGTGTCCACATTCCAAGGGAAATATATCACACTATACCTCCTCATAGTAACCATCTCAGGTGAAGGAAACCTTCACACTCTCAGAGACTCAATAGCCTTCCAAGAAGTATGGGAAATATTTGGACACTCGAGGTATCCCTAGATAATCAATCAAAAGAGGATCTATGTATTTTACATGAAACCAATCATCAATGATAAGAACACATCTCGAAACTCCATAAATTTCTACCCATCTTGAACATGGTTGTCTTTTTGGATCATTATTATAAAGTTTCATGTAACCCTTTGACACTTATATTGGCCTCAAAAACTCTTTCAAGGCACCCTAAGTTTGGGTAGGAGTCCTTGCAAGTTTACACCATGCTAAGGTCGGACCTTGAATGTACTTAAGGGCATATGTAGCTTGTTCGGCTTCGCTCATAGAATAATCCTTGAAGACTCTTTCATATTGCCATTCCCAATTAAGGTAAACTTCTGGATCTTGTTCTCCTTTGAAGATAGCTAGAGTAGGAATATATGGACTCCTACTATACCTTCCATTCATTCCTTGGTTCGTGTTTCCTCATATTCGAGCATTAGAATAAGAGGCTTGAGATGTAACACCCTTACACCTCAGAGATGCATACTCTTTTCTACTCTTAGGACAACTTTCACTATAACTAGTATATCCATTCACTCCACTTCAACTTTGATAAGAAGTACTACAAGGTGAGGAATATGAATCTTCATACTCCACATGTGTACTCTCACCATGATTCTCATAAGGTTTATAAATAAATGAGTTATACCTTACGTTGATTTGATGCTCGGAGTGGGAAGTGTAAGACTCCTTACTTGCCCTATCTTCTTTATACGAACCATCACAAGGTTCTTCATCATCTCCGTACTCACTATAAGAACTAGGCACTTCATCAATCTCAAATCCTCCTTCGAAATAGTAGCCTCATTTTCATTCAACTCTTGATCATGGATATATTCATAGCGCCCGTAATCTCCATCTACTTCATAGCCATAACTATTTTCACCACAGTCATAGTCTCTTATGTTGTAGTCATAATTATCCGAGTTTATCGAAGACATGTTCCCCTTATATCACCTTGTACATATAAAAATGAACAAACAAGACTAGTAGTAAAGCACCTTACCAACACTCATATGAACTCACCTTTATGATCCTCATAATTGGAGCAGCAATTATTGAAACTTTCTTGTACTCTAATGGACAATAAGGTATCAATCTCTACTATGCGGACGGAGTGGATTCTTGTTTAAATGACTCAAAGAAATAAAAACTATCTACGAACTTGAATCAAGAAAGTTAAAATGAAATAAAAAAAGAAAAGAACACGAGAACAGACAAGAAAGGAATAGTACTCAAGAACTAATCAATTAACTTAGTAGATGAATTACTAGTTGATGAGTAGTTTAAGATTCAAAAAAGGGATTTAAGAATCAAGAAATTGAAACTATGAATCAAACCTTGAGAAATGGAGTTTTTAAAGTGTTGAGATGTGTTTTAGAACTTGAATTGATGTTGGAGAAGTTTTGATATGTGTTTGGAGGTGTGTTGGGGCTGGTTTGTGTTCAAATTGAGGTGTTCTGCATTGAGGCTGTGTTGGGGGAGCTGTTAAAACATGTGGGGTGCATCTTGGATGCAACTGCTGCCTTTTCTCACTATTTTATAGTGTTGTTGACCTGCTGGAGTAGATCAAATGCACCTTGGGCGTAGGTGCAAGGCAAGGCACCTACCCCTCTCTCTTGAAATGGCCCTTTTGCCCTCTAAATGGTCCCACCTTTGTACTCTTCCTTGGGATATACTTGGAATCTTCAAAAAGGTGCTATTACAAACACTTTTGTACACCTTTTTCATTATTTTTAATGATCAAACAACCACCTTTTTAAAATAATTCCTCTTGAAGATTTGAATTTCTCCAAGAACATTCAAGAACACCAAAACTTCAAAAATTTCTATCTCTTAAACCGTTGATCGGAATGCGACAAAATTTTGAAACAAGGCTATTTTCAACCTTTTAAACATATTACAAGCATCATTTTTCTCAAATTCTTCACAAATTTTGGAGATTTTTCAATTCACATCAAACTTCTTCAACCCACGATTCCAACAAGGATAGAACACTCAAAATGACTTCGAATATGCTCAAATTCGAAACCTAGACTCCTTTGGTGTTAGAGAGCACATATCGAACACAAGAAAATATAAAATAAAAACTCAAAATTTGAAACACCCTAAAAAGTGTTTTGGGACTCTTTTTCTGCTTTCTTTTTCTAATTTTTTATGATTTTCAAGATAACAAACTCAAGTCTAGAATCGTGGGAATGATCCTAAGCTCAGCTATGATACCAAATGCTATGATTCAAACCATGAGGACTCGAATCTAAACGCGAAAAATTAAAGATTGAGAGATAGGATAACAAGGATAGAAAGATAGACACAAAAATGATAACAAAAGTGCAACAAAAGGGTGTTGTCACGCCCTATTTTTACCTAAGGTCAAAACAAGCACAACATTATGGACTCTAAAAGAGTAAATTTTGTACAGAGTCGCCACCTAATTTTAAGAAAAATAAGGAAACCTATTTATTTATTAACATGTATGACTTGTGTTTTAATCTACGAACCAGTTTAGATTCTAGGTAAGAGTTCAAAATATTTCAAAGGGAAGGGATTAGGCACCCTTCAGAATCCACAAATGTGGTTCCCGGCCAGACTTAGGTTTATTAAAAAATAGAAAAAATTGAATGTGTATACATACAAATATAAAATATGTAAAAATGATGTAAATAATTTATATGTAAAGAATGTATAAATTACATATATCTATAATCTATAATATATTAAAAGTGTGAAGACCCTTATAAAAGTGATTTCAACTTTTTGCCCTTCATTAAAAGTCTTCGAAATAGGAGAAAATATTTTACTACCCCCTTGAACTATACCCAAAACGGCTAAGACACACCTCAACTTAAAGGGGGTCCAGTCACACACACACACACCCGAACTAATTAAAAGTATAATTTTGACACCCTTAGTGCCTATGTGGCACACACGTGTGCCTACGTGGATGATAACGCTCAAATTATACCTCTCTTACGAGAGAGTAAGCGGTCGTTGTCAAATATATAACCCAACTAGGTTGGGGTCGAATCCCACAGGGAATATGGTGCTAATTAAGTTGTATGCAAATTAGTTGACTTTTAATCGTTTGTTTCCGTAAAATAAATAGGGGGATTTGGTTCAGCTCACAAATTAATGGTTTCAGTTTAACAAGATGAAATATGTGTAGTAGTATTCAAATTTAGAAAAATAGCAAACTAGGGTTATGTCCACCTTATAGTTTTCAATACTTAATAACTATGGGTTTTATGAATTCATACATGCATCATGATTACAGAGAAATGTATTGTATTTAATAACATAATCCTAGTGTTTCTCAACCATCAAGGACTAATTCACTTTAGTTCTCTCGAATCAAAAGCGTTTTGTTTATTTTGTTTCTTGTTAGATGTTTATTCTATTTAGTCATAACTAGGTGCCTTTCCCGATGATGGATGGATGACGACCGTCTTAAGAGAAAATTAGTCATTTAATTGCATGTAGCTATTCTTGTGGATCACATGAAATTATAACATAAGTATGTGATGGATCATTACGTTTGAAACACCTAGGCTCTAGTTGTGACTCTTGTTGTGATTGTTGGTTTTATTTGAATTCATGTAATTGTTGGGTTGAGAATCTATAATGCTCCTAATTGAGTTGACCATGTGCCATGAGTGTGTAAGACTGTTGTATATTTCTTATTGTAACTGATGCTAGAACTTGTTTGGTGTGTGTGCAAAGCGAAATAAAGATTGTGAGTTTAGGAGATGATTTAGGCATTTCTTTGATAGCCATTGTTCATACCTTCTTTTGACTTATCTTTTTACATTATCTTAGATAGCCCCGTTGAGCCTTTAGCTTGTTCTTTTGTTAGCCTCATATGTAGCCTATTCCGTTCTTTAATAGACCATAATTTGATCCAAAAGCTCCTAAGCGCTTTAATGTAAAATCAATTTGAGTTAGGAGTTTGACAATTAGAGGAAAAAGGTGAAATTGATGCCCCAAAGTCTAGTTATTGGCGTGTGAAATTGATGTGGTTGGGAGTAGCGAAAATTGTTGAAAAAGTTCCAAATTTTATCCCGGGCATGTTACAATGAACCTGTTTTGGCCCTGGTCCTTCTTGGACATTGTGCACCTCAACTAAGGCAAATCGCTTAAGTTGAGGGTGGCTATTATAGGGGTGCGTAACATGAAAAGGGTGCAAAAAAAAATATTTGAAAGGGTTGCATACTCTCACCATAGTGTTATTAATTAAGCTTAACGAGTTGGGGTAAAAAGCAAATTTGTGAAGATAGTAGAAGTGGAAATTGGTTGTTAGAGATTGGTCTTAATTGCATAATGTAGTGTATTAAAGCGCTTAGGGAAGATAGTCACTATTTCTGGCCAAAAATAGTTCCTACCCATCTTTTAGCCTGCATTACAACCCGTAAAAGACCTATTTGATCCTAATCTTAGCATTTTGATATTAGTGGAGTATTACACTAAGGTCAAGCATATGCTCATCATTTGTAATTTTAGAATTCTTTGTGAGAGTGAGCGCAACTTGATTCTTGTACCCATTTTGTTAGAAATTGCATGATTGTGAGTGATTATGGGTAACTTTCTTGTTGTGAGGGCACACGGTTGATGAAGGTTGAGTAATTTATATGATTTTTATGCTTAAACGATCTGCATGAAATTGCCAACTTAATGAGTCTATTCTTGAGGGTAGGTTGTCTCTAGTAATGATTCCTGAATCTACTTCTTGTTCATAATTGTTGTGTGAGCCTATTTGAGCATGTTGTCTTTCTTTTTGGGTGCTAAGGCTTGTGTAGTATGTATAAATGGATATGTTGTCCGAGGATGAACAAAGTTTTAAGTGTGGGGTGGTGATCTTGGGTGTATTTATACGCCTAAGCACCATAACTTATCCTTATTGTAGCTATGTTTAGAGAACAAAGTGCCAAGTTTCTTATATTTTTACTCTACTTCTATGTAATTGAGCTAACCGATGTGATTAGCATGATTTCAGGTATTAATGAGGTAGATGAAGACATAATGGGACTATGGAATGCGGATGGCATGTGACACAAGAGAGAGTAGCAATCTGGACCAAATGTGGCGCCTAGAAACTATGTCCAAGACTAATTTGTTATTTATAATTAGTTCAAGGACTTAGAAGGAAATTATGAGAGAAGAGATTATTAAAAGACTTAATTGCTGAATTTTTATTCATTATTCATTATTTTGTATTATTCTGAGAGAGGAGAAAGGCGGCTTAACTTGAGAAGAGAGAGAAACGTTTTTCTCTCTTGTTTTCACTATTCGCACACCAAGATCGCCTTCTAGTTTTTGGTATGATGAATAGATTTATGATGTTTTTCATTTTATTCATGAGTAGCTAAGTTTATTAGTTAGGGTTATGGAAGCCTTGTAGCATACAATCTATCACTTTGGGTTTTGAATTCATTATGCATTGATTTGTTTACATCATACTCTCTTCGCTTATCTTGAATTCTCATGGTTGCAAACATAGAGAATATGCCTTAAAACGCAACTTGTTCGAAAGAAAGGTTGATGTTCGGAAAAGGGAGTAGTGACAAGAAAATAGGATTATCAACCCCTATTTTATAAGTTAATGCCTTAGCACGATTAACTACTTGGAGAAACGTATTGTTTTTAATAACATAATCCTAGTGTTTCTCAACCATCAAGGACTAATTCACTTTAGTTCTCTCGAATCAAAAGCGTTCACCAAAAACAATACGAAAGTTGGGGTGGACATTGTGCACCTCAACTAAGGCAAATCGCGTAAGTTGAGGGTGGCTATTATAGGGGTGAGTAACATGAAAAGGGTGCAAAAAAAACAATATTTGATAGGGTTGCATACTCCCACTATAGTGTTATTAATTCAGCTTAACGAGTTGGGGTGAAAAGCAAATCTGTGAAGATAGCAGAAGTGGAAATTGGTTGTTAGAGATTGGTCTTAATTGCATAATGTAGTGTATTGTTTTTGGTGAACGCTTTTGATTCGAGAGAACTAAAGTGAATTAGTCCTCGATGGTTGAGAAACACTAGAATTATGTTATTAAAAACAATACGAAATCTCCAAGTAGTTAATCCTGCTAAAGCATTAACTTATAAAATAGGGGTTGGTAATCCTATTTTCTTGTCACTACTCTCTTTTTCGAACATCAACCTTTCTTTCAAACAAATTGCGTTTTAAGGCATATCCTCTATGTTTGCAACCACGAGAATCAAGATAAGCGAAGAGATTATGATGTAAACAAATTAATGCATAATGAATTCAAAACCCAAAGTGATAGATTGTATGCTACAAGGCTTCCATAACCCTAACTAATAAACTTAGCTACTTATGAATAAAACGAAAAGCATCATAAATCTATTCATCATACCAAAAACTAGAAGACGATCTTGGTGTGCGAATAGTGAAAACAAGAGAGAAAAACATTTCTCTCTCTCTCCTCAAGTTAATCCGCCTTTCTCCTCTCTCAGAATAATACAGAATAATGAATAATGAATAATGAATAAAAATTCAGCAATTAAGTCTTTTAATAATCTCTTCTCTCATAATTTCCTTCTAAGTCCTTGAACTAATTATAAATGACAAATTAGTCTTGGACATAGTTTCTAGGCGCCACATTTGGTCCAGATTGCTACTCTCTCTTGTGTCATATGTCATCCGCATTCCATAGTCTCATTATGTCTTCATCTACCTCATTAATACCTGAAATCATGCTAATCACATCGGTTAGCTCAATTAAATAGAAGTAGAGTAAAAACATAAGAAACTAGGCACTTTGTTCTCTAAATATGGATAAGTTATGGTGCTTAGGCGTATAAATACACCCAAGATCAGTGGACCCTTCAGTGTGTTGTGCCACGTAGACACTAAGGGTGTCAAAATTACACTTTTAATTAATTCAGGGGATAATAGGACCCCCTTTAAGTTGATGTGTGTCTCTGTCATTTTGGGTATAGTTCAGGAGGTAATAGGGTATTATCTTCTGCAATAGATAAAATTATCTTTTCATAATTTTTAATTATTTTTATGATATTAAATATTTAAATAGAGAAGGCTTTCTTATAATGGTTAAATTTCTAATTTTATGATAAGTTTTTTCTTACGTCTAAAAAGAAATAGGCAAAAGTCCTAATATGTTTCTTTGGAGCTTTTGTTTGGATCAAATACAATACTTTCAAAAATATTAATATATAATAATATAATTATCTATCAAGCTAAGAATATTAATTGAAAAGAATTTCCTACCTTAGGAGTTACTACCCAAAACTAAAAGCATTACCCAATAGCCAATACAATATGCTAGGTAGAAATCCTAATTTGTACTAGGATAAATTTTTCATGCCTCAACGCGAGTTAGAAAGAAAATTAAATACTAACATAAATAATTTACTTAGCAAATAATTAAAATATTATCATAAATAATTTTTTACCATAGTTATTTTTTACTTTTCCCCAAAAGTAAAGAAAAAATTTCATATTTAGGTTAAAAAAAAAAGTTTTGAACTTCTATAAATTGAACAATTTTTCGCTTACAACACTTAGTAGCATAATAAATTATTTTCTATTACATTGAATTTCTTGATCGTGAATAACAAATGTCCTTTCATGCTTGTAAGTATAGTTTCGATTGAGATTTATTTCATACACCAATATGAAACTCATAATATTGTTAAAGGGAACAAGATTATTGTATATTTTAAATTCAAAATCTTGTGATGAGTAAAAGGGTGCAAATATATTTTTTTGGTCAATGAAACTATAAATTTAAAATATATACGGTTAACTTAAGAAATTAATATACACATGAGAGTAAATACAAAATTATTTAAAAAAATAAAATTTACTGGCAAATATAAGGGGATGTCAATGTATTTCACATTGTTACCACCTTATTTATATCTTAGATATTATATACACTATATAATTAAATAAATAAATTCTCTATCTTTACATGTTCAAAAGATGTATTCATTTTTATTAGTTAAACAAGTAAGTATCATATTTAATGTAGTGTTTATATTCATTAAAGTGAGATACACGCGCGAGGTGCGTACGTCTAAACTAGTTGTAGTAAAACATGTATGAAGATATGTAAATAAAAGTATATATAGGAATGTATATGAAAAGAAAAGTAAAGATTGAATAAAGAAAAAAGATTACGTAATGTTTTTAGTATAAAAAGTATGAATTATTTTTATTAATTATCTAAATCAATTTAATGAATATATTAATGGCCTAGACTTGCCTAAATTTGTCTAAACGCGTGATGAGAATTGCGCAAATAAAGAATATCCCACCAAGCGCCCCAAAAGGTATGTTTTCACAGTAATAATATTTGTACAAGTATAAAGGTATGTTTTCACAGTAATAATATTTGTACAAGTATAAAAATATAAAATACAACACAAAATTTAAAGTTCTCTTTGAGTGTAATTGCCGACGAGGATTCTCAATAACCTGTATGAACACTTGTAATAAAAATGTTAGTAACAAATAAATAATTATAGAAATAAATTAAAAAGATATGTAAAAATATATTTTTTGTTAAGAAGCGGGCTCGGATAAAGTTTTAGACATTATAAGATTTTCGTCATCGCCCAAAAATATTTATTTGTGTTACGTATTTATATACGTAAAATCTATTATTTTATTTGTGAAGGCCTCAAAAATCGACGAATAATTTCTTCACATGCCAATTGTCAGCCCTCGATATAAAATGATAAAGTTGAGAAAATAGAGTCATAGGAGTGATCAAAGCAACGTTAGTAGCAACGAGTAATTCACATAATAACAAGAAGTAATTATAACATAACCAATTAAAGTCAAGTAACAAAATAACAACAAAACATGTAGCAAAACAATGATTAAAAAAAAAAACATTAATAAACAAGGAAATCCAAACATGATAACTGTGAATAATCAAACAAAGACTCATAGATGGAGTCAAAACAATAAGTTCATCGGAGCGAACAACCAATAATCAAATATAAAATTAAAATGTAAGAGGTACTAATCTCACCAATTTTGTAAGAGAACACCTTAAAAATTAAACGAAATTAGTTAAAGAAATTAATAAGGTCATGAAAAAAATAGTAAACAGCGAAGCCTTGCCGGTTTTAATGGAGCTTCACCGGAGAATAACAGCTTATTTGGATGGTGATTTTCCATGGTATGGTATAGTTACCATGGAAAACATATTTGTTTACATGGTATCCTAAAAATGATGGTATGATTTGGTACTATTCCATGGTTTGGAAACCATGGAATCCCCCATTTTTCTGAACCACCAATTTGGTGGTATGCCATGATTTCCCTCTTTTTCTTCCAATTATACCTCTGTATAATTTTGTTTAATCCTATTTTATCCTCCACCCTATCACCCTATTTTCTTATTCTTTTTTCTGCTCTTTGCAGTAATCTCCCAGCAGCTTCAACAATAACAAAGACGAGGCTTCTGCTAAAAGCTCAAGAAAAGAAAAATAATGGCAAGGCTTTTCTTTGCGGTAAGCCCAAGAAAAGAAAAACTTTAATCCTTCCGATAATTCTGCTAAAAAGTGATCTAAGAGGCTTCGAATTTCAGTTCAAAAGTTCAAACTTGAAAGGGTACCGATGGTGAAGTTTACAAGAACAAAAAGAGAATAGTCAATTTTAGCAATAATCAAATAAAGGTATTTTAGTAAATTTACTTGTTACCATACAATACCATACCATCAAACCAAACAAAAAACTATTATTAAACCACAATACAATCAATCCAAACATGATATTGTACCATACTACACTGTACTATACCATACTATACTGTACCATACATTATAAAACCATGGCAAACCACCATCCAAACAAGCTGTAAGTAACTCCGACCAGATCTGTGAAACTAAAAAAAAATGAATAACCACATTTAATGTATACTACAAAACAAAAAATGATCGGAATGGCGTTGATTCAACGGCTTTCGCCGGAGCAACGTCGAAATCACACAAATCGGATTGAATTTGACCCTTTTCTCAGCGCTACAACAACAAATAGAGGGGAAAGGAGAGAGTGAGCAGCGAGAAGAGGAGGAAGAAGAAGGGTGTGGTGGTTGTGGTGGTGATGGGCGGCGTTGGTTGAGAGGGCTCGCCGGCGGTCGGTTGGTGGGTGGCAGCAGCCATGGTTGTCGATAGGGAGAGGAAGAGGGAGATGAGGGTAGAGAGAGAAATCTGATTTGTGTTTGTGTGTGTGTTTAATGTGTTAAGAAAATATTTACTCCACCCCTCTTTTTTAATAAATAAATTTTGCTCCCTTTATTATTCAAAAATTAAAAAGATACCTTTTCTTGTCTCTTTAAAATAATTTTTGGTCCAAAAGTTTTTAACCGAAGCATTCTTTAATCCAAAAAAAAAAAAAAAAATTATTCAACGGATGAAAACCTCAACCCGTCAATTCAAATGTCATTTTTTTTAAAAGTGACGAGACCTTGAATGATTTATTACTCTGTGTATTAAAATAAACAAATCGATTTACGTTTGCAAATTATATTAAATAACTTACAAAAATATGAATGTCAATATATAGTTACAAAAAAATGCAAACAACAAATATAATATAACTATCTTTTAAAAAATGTATTACACTATAAACGATTAAAATTATAATATGCAAAAAAAAATTGTAGTGTTATGTTATATACTTATGCTGATGTCTGTGGAAAAAATATTAAAATAATAATAAATTAATAAAAATTATAAAATTTACGAAATTAAGAATAATTATTAATAAATTATATAAAATTAAAATATGATAATAAATTAATAAAAATCCTAAAATAATGATGATTAAAAAAATATATTTTGGCCCTTTAACAGTCAGAAAGCCTGAATGCGTTAATTTTAGACACGAAGAGCTAAAATTGGGTGTCAACAGGTATATCAAACCCAAAAACATCCCTTAATGATTATCAAATAGCACCTAACTTTTACATGACCGCAAAGGGGATTAGATCCTCCTTACAACCAACATTTCTAAACAAGGTTCAACATATGCTTTTTCAAGCACTCAAACACTCCCATGGAGTTCACATGAATAAATCAGGTAAATTAATCAACAAAAATTAAGTAAGAAAGAACCCTAAGCTATCTATTTATAGTCCTAGGCTAATTATTATATTAAGGCCCTTAAATGGCCCATGGCCCATTAAAAGAGAGGCTCTTTCGTATGTTACTGCTTGATCTTCTCATGACCTTCTCCTTTAGTTTGTTTGTTCTTTTGGCTTTCCAAAATTCACTCCAGGATCCAAGTAATTATCCACACATGAGATTGTGGGTTTAGGATCTCAAAGAGGGTCCTCCAAGTGCATTGTTGAGATCTTTGGTGGATTATGGTTCAGACCTCTTTGTGTTGGCCTCGAATGATGCAATCAAAAGATTTGAGGCCGGTCAGGATCGTATCAATGTGCAAGTCCTTCTTCCTCTCTCAAAATTGTACCACTAATCTGCTCACAAGGTGAATGGCCTCATTAGTTGGGCAACCTGGCATGAAACCGAACTGATTCTCAAAGATAGTCATGATCCTTCTCCGCCTCAACTCTACCACCCTTTCCTAAACCTTCATAGTATGACTCAACAGCTTAATATCTCTATAGTTGTTGCAACTCTAGATGTCCCTCTTGCTCTTATACAATAGAATAATCGCACTCCACCTTCACTCTTCAGGCATCTTTACCGCCATAAAAATGATGTTAAATAACCTTGTCAACTACTCCCGCCAGTGCTCTTTCAAAATCTACTGGAATCTCATCTGGCCCCGTCGCCCTACCCCGTCACGTCTTGCGAATAGCTCCACTTGACCTCTTCAACCTCGATACGCCAATAATAACCATAATCGTGACACTCCTCAAATTTTTCCAAGTCTCCCAACATGAAACCTTTGTCCCCCTCGTCGTTCAAGAGTTTATGAAAATAGGACTGCCACTTCTTCCTAATGAGGGCATCCTCAACCAACATTGTACCATCCTCTCCCTTGATGCACTTTACTTGGTCAAGGTCATAAGCCCTTCGTTCTCTAGCCTTGGCAAGTCTATACAACTTCTTATCCCTATTTTTCTCCTCTAGAACCGCATACAAGCTCTCAAAAAATTTAAAATAGAAATAAAAATTTGAATTGATAAAAGTTACGTATCATTTTATACTCAATATCAATCTGACTGATAGCTCCCGCAGTGTGTAGAGAGCCACCCTTCTTAGACGATCTGGTGATCCTTTCTTTTTCCCTTAGCTTTTGATATTCTTTGGTATTTCAGTAGTGAAGATAATCTTGCCACATTTCTAGCCTATAAATTCTAGCATTTTCTTATTTGCCCTTGCACAATTCAATAGACCATTAAGTCTAAGTCTAATTCTTCTAGAATTTTTTTTATTGTAAAATGATCCGCTTGATCATACAAGAAATATTTTTATAATAAAAATGACATTGTATTATTCAAACTCTATTTTTTAGCTATTTTTCTTGGTAGGTTGAGCATATCTCTATTTTTAGAGGTGTTGTGATCAAACCAACACCATCACGAGACTTGAACCACCGGAGTGAGCAAAATATAGTCAGCTCCGTCGTCACCAGCCATCTCACGCATCGATCGAAATAATCAAATTTCGACAGACAAATCTGGTATTTTTTAAAAATTCTGTAGACAGAACTGTCTAGCTATTTTTTTTTTCAATTTTCAGACAATTGTTTGCTTCAAGATTCCTACGATTATAGTTTTTTTTTTCATATTTAAATTCCAGTCAAATTTTTGTGCTCGAATCCTGTGATTGCAGATTTTTTAAAATTCGAATTTCAGTCAACTTTTTACTTTCAGATTCCTGCGATTGCAGATTTTTCAGATTCGATAACATTTACCATCTACATTATGTTCATCAGTTCATATATTTTTATTAAACCTGTGGTTTTCAGCCACCCAAAGCACTCCATCATCACTGTCTTCTTGATAGGTAATGTGAACTACTTATCTTGGTATTCCTCTGTTCAGCTATGGTGCAAGCAACAAAGAGTTCAAGACCACTTGGTTAAACCGATTAAGGATGTTGATGGAAAAGATAAGGACGAATGGGAGAAGATTGATGCTCAATTGTGTAGTCTATTATGAAAATGTATTGATTTGAAGTTCATGTCTTTGTTCCGATCATTCCAAACTTGCTTCTTGGATTGAGAAAAACTCGTGGACTATACACAAATGGCATCCATCATTCTTATAATATTATTTTTCGATTGACTAATCCTAGAAAATAGGATTTGTATATGTCTACGTATTTTATTTTTAAATTTTTATGAGTAATTTAAAGTAAAAAAAATTTCAAAATCTTATGATCAAACATATTTTCTGAAATTCAATTCTGATAAAAGAAAAGTGAATAATATTTAAGAGTCATTTAATGTGAGGTATAAGAGGCAGTGGCGGACCCAGGATTTAAAGGTTGTGGGTGCTTTAATTTTTTAACATAATTCGCTAATGATGACATAATATAAATATATAATTATTTAAATGCAACATTAAAATAAAAGTACAACTAATATTATCATTGCTAAAAAAGGCTTCCGGTCACAAGTTTCATACAAAAAAGACTTCAGGTCATAAGTCTGAATTCAGAAAAAAGACTTCTAATCATAGGACACAAATCACAATTGTGCTCGAAACTTTTCATATTTTGAAAACGATGAATAATAGCATTATTACTTACAACTGTAAATATCTTACGCTCTACATAGCAAACTAAACAACCATTTAAAAATTCATCACCCATGTTGTTGCGGAGTTTATTTTTGATGTAGTTCATAGAAGAGGCTCGTTCCACAGAAGCAGTAGCAATGGGAAGAATGAGAGTCAACTTGATAAGCAAATAAACAAAAGGTCAAGTCTGATGCAATTCGGATTCAACCAATACTTTAGCAAGATCAGTAATTTCCTTCATATTGAAAAATCTTTTATCAGAACCTCGAACATGTGCTATGAAATTATCAAGCTGACAACTAAGATCTCAAAGTTTGTTACTATCAAACTCATTTGGATAATATTCAACCAACCTCATTATTTTTTTTATCAAAATTACCAAATGACTTAGATGCATGCAAGTAAGCCATACCAAGATTTAAGTCAGTACTCACAACATCTAAACGATCATTAAGCTCGTGAAGTAGCAAACCAATAACAACACAAAATATTTCAACCCAAAAATAATAAGAATATATAACATCAAGAGCTCTACGTTTCGACTTATCAGGAATGTAGCGAGCATCCATTTTTGGGATCGGGATCTCATATTTATCACAAAAAGAAAAGACATCATCCAATAATGATCTCCATCTACTATCCCTTAGTCTTTGCAACTTTTGTGTTGCAGTATTGAGCAGTTTCAGAGCATTGACAATATCTTGATCCATCTTTTATAACGAGGAGTTCAAATGATTTTTTATCATTAGAACTTTCAACATCAACTGTAGCATAAAAGCTAAATCAAACCCCTTAATCGTATTCTCAAGAGTTTCAACTGTAAGTCGATTTGGGCACTCACGTGCAGTAAATCTAAGCACATAAAGAATTGATGAAAAGATGTCAATAAAGTTCTCTAATGTTTTACAATGAGAACTCCAACGAGTGTCACATGGCCGTTGAAGTCCACGTTCTTGATTTAATCCCCGTTCTGTGTGCACTTCACCAAAAATGATCAACTCCTCTAACTTTACAGCCTGATGTTGTCTGAGCAAATCTCTGCGCTTATAACATGCTCCAATAATATTCGACACACTAGTAACTAAAGAAAAAGAATAATCCACATCTAAATTCTTCTTCACAGGAGCCACGAGTGTCAGCTGCAACTGGTGAGTAAAATAATGAGTAGAATAAAAAGATGGAGTATCACGTAAAATTAAGCTCTTACTATCATTTAGTTCTCCTTGCATGTTACTTGCACCATCATAACCTTGTCTACGGATTTGGGACGGACTTAGTGAGTGATCTGAAGAAAAGAATAGATTGACTCCTTCAATGATCGTGCAAATATATCACTAACATGGACAACACCAACAAATCGCTCTATAACTTCACCTTTTTTGTCAACATATCACAGAACATGTGTCATTTTCTCCTTATGTGATATATATTTTGATTCATCAACTAGTATCCCGAAATAATCACCATCTAAGTTTTCCATGATAACCTTGATTGTTTCTTTTGCACAAGCATCAATAATATCTTTTTAAATTTTTGTACAACACATCATTTCATTTTTTGGGACATTTTTTTAAACAATGCTCTCTACATCCTTATTAATGTTTCTATACCATCGCAAAAGCTTAAGAAATACACCTCTATTTGTAGATAATACACTCTCATCATAACTATAAAATGACAATCATAATCTCAAAAAAAAACTTGCCACATCGATTGAAGCACTCAAGTGACGATGAGATTCATTTTTTTCTTTCTCAAAATGCTTGTCAAAAGATGTGCGAATAGATTATGATTGATTCATCAAGTCAATCATCATGTTGAAACACTTGTTGTGGATGCTATTAACCTCTCCAATATGAGTTTTGAATCTCTCTAAATTCTTGTTCCAACCCTTAAAGCCATCTTACGTAAAAGCAATATCTGTCATATTTTCACAAACTTTATGCTCATTTTTAAACAAGTAGCAACACAAACAATATGCAGCATCTTTTGATACACTGTACTCTAACCACTTGGAATATTGACCCTTGAACCAACCAGGATGAAATTTACGCATTATAATTTTCTTCTTCCCAAATTGAGTTTTCGAAAAAAAGTGATCCTTAGACTGACAAGGCCCCTTTTGAATATAATATCTTTTAACTTCGTCACGTATATTAGCATTATATTCTACTATAGGCCTTCTTTCTATAGGGTCAGCTTTCAAATATGTAAATTCGATATTTGAAGAAGTAGTATCTCTTTGAACTTCTGAAGGTATGGATGAAGCAACGGGTGGGATAGTAGCATTAGAGCTTGGTTGCCCACGTTTTGATCTAATGACAAACTTATCCATCCTGATTTATATAGATTTATAAAAATTCCTGCAAAACAAGATTCAATTAATACGACCTTCAAGCAAGAATCATTCATAAAATCATATCAATAGGATATTGGTGAAAAAAAAAAAAATCCTTATTTCATTATTGTGACATTTAGGAGATTGGTGAAGTAGCAAATATTTCAAAACTAATTGTTAAATGCTAAACAAGATACTGAAATTTATTTTTGGTTCGTACGTTTGCAATCTGTTAACTCAAATATTTTCTATAGCGATTATAACGGATACGAAATAGATAAATATTGTATAAAAATTCAAACCCAAAATTATATTTCGAATTTTTAACACTAAAAAAAATTAAAGTACATGCATTTTAAAATTAGTGAATGAAGATTATGAAAATCAAAAATAAAATTGAAAGAACAAGAGAAGAAGATGAAATTTGGTGTTTAAGTTTTGAAAGAGAAATATTTTTGGTGGAAAAGGCAAGAAGGATTTACAGATTTTGTCATTTGAGTAATTAAAAAAGTACAAGAATACTTTTTGTTTAATAAATTAAGAAATAAAAAAATATAAAAATAAATTACTAATAAAAAAAGTCAAACCCAAAAGCCAAAACTCTTGGGTCTTGTGCGTGTGTACGGCTGTGCATTAAATGTAAGTTACAAAAAATTTTTTATAAAAAATACATAGTAGCACCGCAGGGATTCAAACACAGGCAACTAGACACGAAGTTCCGCCTAAAGTCACAATATCCATCCATGTTTTTGTTCTTTGAGTATTTTTTTTTTATATATATATATATTTTTTTTTGTGTCTTATATAATTATACCTAATCTATATCAAATTTGATAGTATCGGAGCACTCAAAAAAAATATATGAGTCCGCCCCTTATAAGAAATAAATAGTTTCAGAATAATATGAAAAACTATTTTATCTCATAGTTAGTGTGAGCTACTAGTTAGTTTCGAGATTATTTTTCCCATCATTTACACTATAACTAGTATATGTACTCGCGCTATGCGCGAATTATTTCAAGAAAAAATAGAGCGGAAACATAATTGTAATAATTTATTTTATAATTATATTGAATAGTGATAAAAGATTAAGAAATTATAATAACACAATGATGTAATATACCAACACAATACCATAAATCATGAAAGCAGTAGTACCCCCCGAAAAAAGTAGTATATATTTTCTTCAATTTAATACTGAACGTCAATTTTTTAAACTCGGACTTCAATTTATGTATTCCAAGTTGGTGGCAAGAAGGGAATGAAAAACATTTTCAACAATACTCCTAATCAGCTGACAAAATGAAACACACATTACAACAGTCAGACTTGAAATTAAAAAACACAAGTCATTTTTATAGCTATATTTGAAATTTGAAATAATGACAATCTTTTTTTTGTAAAATATGTTCTTATTGAAATTTTTTTAATTTAATTTTTAGGGTGAGAAATGGTATGAAAAAAGAGTGCAGGGGAGCTCACCATGTTTAGACCAAATTGTAATAAATTTTTATAGTGTATCTTAAATTGTTGTCTTCTTACTAAAATCCGTTTACCAAAAAGAGGAGGACTTTGTCGCTTATGGGTTATAAATTGTAGTTATATTAATTTTAGAAAAAATGCACTGTTTCTATTTTAAATTATACATAAAATTGTTGAGACACACATGAATTTTAGGAGGGTCCTATTATCCCCTGAACTAATTAAAATCGTATTTTTGGCAACCTTAGTGCCTACGTGGCATATACGTGGATCTTGAGTGTGTAGATTCACTGATGTGCCACGTAGGCACTAGGATTGCCAAAAATACGATTTTAATTAGTTCGGAGAGGAGGGGAGGTAATAGGATCTTCCTAAAGTTCGAGTGTGTCTCAACAATTTCGTGTATAGTTCAGGATGGAAACATAGCATTTTCCCCTTAATTTTACAAAACAGATTCTTTTCTTTTCTTTTTGATAATTATGATATTAGGATTTGCTTGATTAATTTCATGAGTAGTTGCAATCTTCTATCAACATAAGTGTTAAATAACTTTTTCCACAATGTCTTCTACACATGAGGATAAATAATTTAGTATATTTCCTCCAATGAGATTGTAAGTATCTATTCCTTTCTCCACATAACATGCTTCATTCATGACTTCTACATATTATTGAGAACTTTTAATCTTTAGAAATATCATGAAAGATTACAATTTCGTATCCTCTACCTTGTAATATTATGTGTTTTCAAACCATTAAAAAATATGAGCGTCAGGGCAAATTAATTTCAACAGAATAATTTTCATGCCAAAGAAAATAATAATTGAATCTTAGATTCATCATCATAGTGAACCACCATCAAATAATTAACCATTCTTCGCGGCAGATCAGGGTTGTGTCAAGTCTAGTTCTAGGCCTAATTATAGCAAATTGTAGTTTAAGGATAATATAAAGAGATCTAAAATAAGAAGAAAGGAAAATAGATTAATTTACCCTTACAAATTGAATATTAAATTCTTACTCCACATTCTTTTGTTTTATCCAATACATTAACAGTGTTGAGAACAAATAATCTTTAAAAATATCATGGACTTTAACATTGCTGTAAACAATTGATCTTTACAAATATAATGAACACTGCCATTCTTCCCTATGCTCTACGTTGTAATATTATCATATACTTATCTATATATTATAGTAGTTAAAAGAGATGCTGAGAAGAGTATTTATATTAGGACTATATTACCTTTCAAATGTTGATAAATGATGACGAAAGATCTGCTTTGAGAGACATTATAATTGAAGGCTGAAGATTTTGGTCTGAAAGGTTAAAAGTGATAAATTACATGAATAGTGGCTTACTTTTAGGCTAATGACTCCCCATTTGTTATTGTCTCTGCGTCGAATTCGTCTACCCTAAAACTATCACCATCAAAAAAGTAAGAAACTTTTAATCTGTAGTAATTACAATCCTGTGAATTCTCGCCCCTTCGGAAGAATACAATTTTGGGTAGAATGTTCCCCGTTTGTTATTGTCTCTGCGTCAAATTCGCCAGCCCTAAAACTATCACTATACAAAATAGGATGAAACTTTTAATCTGTAGTAGTTACGATCCTTTGAATTTTCGCTCCTTCGAAAGAAGTACAATTTTGGGTAGAATGTTATATACATATTAGAAGAAACACCATATTCAAGTATAAATAAACAAAAGATAATTAAGATTTGCTTTTGATTTGTATATGGAGATTTGCTTCCATTTTGAAGACACATTATAGTAGACTTTTACCACCAAATCCATTTTTAATCATGGTTAACTAAGAAGTTATCAAATTTGAATTTTTCATTTTTAATTTTTATTAAAGATTTATTATTAGAAGTGGAGCTTCTTTTTTTTCTTGATATGTGGGACTTAATGGATATGCCACAGTTTTAAAATTTATTTAAATAATAATTTTTGACAATTTAAATAAGTAATAATACCTAATAACTAACCTACCTAATTTATTGTCTTAGGATGCCAAATGGCTAATTATTTAGATGCCACTTGACTTAATGCAGGGGCTTTATCCTCTCTTATTAATAATATATATTAGTATACGTACCCGTGCGATGCGCGAATAATATTATTTCTAATCGCTTCAGATTGAAATGTTTCGATTGAACTTATTAAATTATACTATCTTTAATAAAATCATATGTCATCTTATTTCTCAATGAAATAAAAGAATAAAATAAAATCTTTTTCTACCCCCTCCCCAACCCCCAATCAATTTGTTTAAAAACATAAATGTTTTTCTACCCCCCCCCCCCCAAAAGTTAACCAAATTTATACGAAAAATCAATCATATAATTGTAAATAAAATTATGTTTCATATTTTTCTTTATAATATTATTCACAATTTAAAGATGGTGGATTGTTAATAGCCTCTACAACCCCATCCCCGCTCACCTCCCCCCTCCCCCCCTCTCCCACATACATTTAAATAGTCTCATGTAATTGTAAAAAAAAGTTTTTATATTACTTTTTTTTTGTTTCCCAAGGTATCTCCACAACCGGCAGCCATGAGACTAATCCTCCGTTCCTACGGTCAGCGCACTAAGCGGTAGAAAACTGACCACAAAGTTTTTTCCATTCATCAGAGGTGGGGATCGACCCCCCAACCTAGGGCTGTGCAAATTTTGGTTCAAACCATTAACCCGAACCGATAATTACTTTATCGAGTTAACGATTCGGGTTTTTTCACTATCGGGTCGGTTATCGATTTAACATTTTCAACTAATGGGTTATCAGTTCGGGACTCGGGTTTGCTTATTTTCTTATTGGGCCACCTGATAGCCCGATAAGGAATGCACAGTGACAGTATATCCATTATAGGTGCCCATGGCCAATTCACCAAAACTGGCCCAAAACAACTCTAAAGGCCCAATTCCCATTTCCCAAACGGCCCTAAACCTACTTACTAGTTACTACTTAGAGACCTAGGGAGACGGGAGCAGTTAGGGTTTCATACTTTCATTTCATTTCAATATTTCATCTTCTTAGAAGTTCCGCCTTCCCATCAATACCATCTTCTCCTCAACTTTCTTGATTTTCTTCTTTGAAGCAAAAGGTGGCTCAACCATCAACGTATTACACTCGTGAAACGTTTACTGTTACTGAAACGTTATTCAAGGGCGAAATTACACTCGTGGATCGCTCTAGGATATTCACTGAGTCCCATCTGCATAGTGCATATAACAAGCTACTATATTACTACTTAGGTAAGACTGTTAGAAGTCTTTTTTGCGAATTCTTGCTCCGATCTACCTCAGTCAGACACTCACGCTGCGAATTGTTTCAATTTTTACATCTTCGAATTGCGACCTGTCTGTAGTCTGCCTCACTGACGCTCATCGGGTCAAAGACCGCCTCAGCCTCTCTCAGTCTCTCTCAACAGTCAAGTGGTCAACACTCAACAGGTAAGAATTTTTGTTTTTGCTCGATTTCATTCTTAGATGTTTCTGCTAATCTGCTTCATCTTCAATTCCTGCATATGACTATAGAATACTCCTTAAAACCACCAAGATTCCGATGAAGTTAAATATTTCGAAGAAATTTTATTTTATGGATATTAGGATTATTGTTGAACTAGATATGATTGTTAGTTGAAGTGAAAAATAGATGGATTTTTGTTATATGTACTTTAGTTGAGTTTTTGTTGTCAATGATTTGCACAGATTTTTTATTTTCAGTGATTTGCACTGATTTTTAGAATTTGCAGTATGCATGTACACTGATTTGCAGTTTCTGTTTTGTACACTGTTTTTCTGTTTGCAGTGATTTGCAATGATTTTTTATTTTCATGGATTTGCACTGGCTTTTGAAATTTGCAGTATGTATGTACACTGATTTGCAGTTTCTGGTTTGTACACTAATTTTCTATTTGCGCTGATTTTTTATTTTCATGGATTTGCACTGATTTTTAGAATTTGCAGTATGTTTTGTGCACTGATTTAATGTTAATGGTTAACCCGATAACCAAACCGATAACAATGAAAAACTGATAAACAGATAACCGATAAACCGATATCTTAACGGTTCTTTAACCATTTAGCATATATACAAACCAATAATGAATAAGTAAAATCGATAATTTTTAAAATCGAACCGAACCGACCGATATGCAGACCTACCCCAACCTCTTGCTTAAGGGGTGAGGTGTTGAACCACCACACCAACCCTTGTGGTTAAAGTTTTTATATTTCGTATCTTTTTAGTTATATTTTTGCAATTTAAAATTTTTAGATTGTCAAAAATATATAATTTAAATTTTTATTCTACTGTCCCTCCATCTCTTCCATGTAAAATTTTATAAAATAATAATATGGACATTATCTTATTTATTCATTATATTCTCAAAAATTATTTAAATTTCTTCCCCTCTCCCACCCCCAATCCTCCAAGTACATTTTTTTTTCATTTTATTAGTTTACTTTTTTGTAATTTGACTTTAAATTGGATTATATTTTGTGTTACACGAATAAGCATTTGAGTTTTCTTCCCTCTTATCTCGAAACATAAAAATTAGAATAGATAAATTTTGTTATGCATAACAAAATAAATGAAATATAGATTATCAAAAGATTTCACAATAATTTAATTTGGTAGAAGAGATTATAAGTTAAAATTTAAGTCAAACATTTTCACATCTGTCAAAATATAAATTTATCTCGTATATTTGATTTTAAAATATCTTTTTTATTTTAAAATCAAATTTATTTATTTTTTATTAAAATGTCCTTATAATTAAAATGATTTCCATAATGCATGTAAAGTTTTTGAATATGAATTTTAAAGGAAAAAGTGAAATCATGAATTTTATTTAAGATTTTTTTTTAATATATAATTTATGTACATTATGTTTAATTAAATGCTAAAGTTAGTAAGTTACATCATTAAATGTATTTTTTTATATTGTAATTTAACCTTTAATGATCATGACTCACTCGTATATACTGTAAAATTATTTTATTTTTTTAAAAAAATATTTTAAATTTTTATACTATACATAATCAATTAAAATAATAATCAAATATAGGTAGATTTATAAGTAAAATCAAGAAAAGAATAAATTAATTGAAATATTTAAATACCTGCAATTTTATTTTGTAATCTTTCCAAAAGAGAGTAGATATACGAATGTGATTAACAATGCTCCATAAAGTTGTCTTTCTTAAGATTGCATTTTTGAAGTAAGTATCTAAATAACTGATTTTATAAAATTTTATTTAAATAAAAACAAAATTTTAGCCATCAATTCGAATTAAAATTAATAGAGTGATTACTTTTATCATTGATCTATCATGAAAATTATGATTTAAATTTTAATAAATTAGTCATTCTCCTGGGATTAAGAAAAAATAAGATAAAAATTATACATTCCATTAAATTTTAAAATAGTAAAATATATAAATATTTTAAAATTAAAAATTCAAACTATTATTTTTTATCTTTAAATCTAATAAACCAATACAGAGTATGCTATACCTTTTCTCTTCTTAATAATCAAGTTAAGAAAAAAAAAGTGAAAAGAATAAATTAAATTTGATTTTTAAAAAACAGTTTATTGTGCATAAATTTAAAGCGTGAATTTTTATGTGGACAAATACAACATTCTTTTCATTATTTAAATCATAACAAGAATATTTCTTCTAATATTTTTGCATTTACTTTTTTTTTTCTTTTTTCATGCTAGGTTAATTCTCTCTGTTTCGTTAATTTGTCAAAAAATATTTAAAAATATTATCTTTATTTCACTTGTACTCTTTTTTTGTCTTTTTTTTTAACCTTTCGTTCATACTTTCATTAATCTTCAAGATAATTGAGTTAAAATATTGCACATTGTAAAAAATAAATATTTATTTATTTTAAAGTTTCTTCAATCATTTTATAATCTGCAATCTGCTTTGTCATGAACGCAAAACTTGTTCATAAGAACAAATTTTTAAAGTTGTTGATGCTAATTTTTCATTAAATTTCTCAATCACAACTCAAATTTAAATCTTAATCAAAGTTTACTTAAAATATCAATTACTTAGTCTAACATCATGTATTAAAATTTTTAAAGAGGTATTTAATTAATTTTATAAAATCATAATAAAAAATATCACTTACCCGAATTCAGTTCCGAATTAAAAAAATAATTGTTAAATATCATCATCTGCATATAAACATAAAAATGTTAAATCAAATAAAAATTTTCTAAAAAATAAAGAGTGCAATAAGTAAATTCATAAATAAAACTAATAATAAGTAATCAATAGCAAAGAGAGAGAGAGAAGGAAGTTTAACCGTATATATCAGTATATGAATGAGTATATATAAAAGAGATTAAGGAGGTAGAATTCTATTTCAATTCAACTACTTATTTAAATTTAAATTCAAATGTAATTCATCTGTAAGTTAAATATTCTTCTTTATCCTTATTTTTTTTTCAAATTTAACATGCTTATCTGAAATATATATTTCAATTAAGTAAAATATTTAAAATAAATAATATTAATCAATATCTTTTATAATAAATACTAACAAAATAAAAAATTATTTCTCTTCCTTCTCCTTTAAAATATAATATTATTATTTCTTATTATAAATACTTCTTCAACGTACAACAACTCCTAATGAGAAGTACTTTTTAATTATTTTCAGTTCTTATCTTTTATTTAATTATTATTTTTTCCACCACTATTACTACATACTATAAAATCAAATTAATATGTTTTGTCCTCGAGTTGTTTTATAAATTATTCTCAAATTTTGTATCTTTTTATTTTTATTTTTATAGAATATATTCAAATACATTTGTATAGACCACCTATTACTATTACTACTATTACTTTTATTATTATTATTATTAGAATTATTTAATTTTAGGTTCCTAGTTTAAAATAAATGAATTTCTTTCTCCTTCTAAAACCTTAATATTGTTGAATTTAAATATTTAGTATTCTTTAATTCAAAAACTTTATTACAATACTCTCAAATTTTGTCCTAAAATCTGCCACATGGCTTTTTATTCTTCGGGCATGTGGCTTCTTTTGGTGCTTCATCCTTTGCTTTATAATATATATAGATTTTTATTTTTATAGAATATATTCAAATATATTTGTATAGACCACCTATTACTATTACTACTATTACTTTTATTATTATTATTATTATTATTATTATTAGAACTATTTAATTCTAGGTTCCTTGTTTAAAATAAATGAATTTCTTTCTCCTTCTAAAACCTTAATATTGTTGAATTTAAATATTTAATATTCTTTAATTCAAAAACTTTATTACAATACTCTCAAATTTTATCCTAAAATCTGCCACATGGCTTTCTATTCTTATGCCATGTGGCTTATTTTGATGTTTCATCCTTTGCTTTATAATATATATAGATAATATATAGATTTTAATTTTTATTAAAGATTTATTATTAGAAGTGCAGTTTTTTCCCCTGATATGTGGGACTCAATGGATATGCCACAGTTTTAAAATTTATTTAAATAATAATTTTTGACAATTTAAATAAGTAATAATACCTAATAACTAACCCACCTAATTTGTTGTCTTAGGATGCCAAATGGATAATTAATTAGATGTCACTTGGCTTAATGCAGAGGCTATATCCTCTCTTAATAATATATATATAGATTAGTATATGTACCCGTGTTATGCGCAAATTATTTCAAGGAAAAATAGAGTGAAAACATAATTGTAACAATCTTTTTCTTTCGATTTTAATTATATTGAATAGTGATAAAAGATTAAGAAATTATAATAACACAATGATGTAATATTACCAACACAACACCATAAATCATTATGAAAGCAGTAGTACCCCACAAAAATAGTATATTTTTTCCAATTTAATATTGAACGTCAAATTTTTAAACTCAAACTTCAATTTATGTATTCCAAGTTGGTGGAAAGAAGGGAATGAGAAATATTTTCAACAATACTCCTAATCAACTGACAAAATGAAACACGCATAACAATAGTAAGACTTGAAATTATAAAACACAAGTTATTTATGTAGCTATATTTGAAATTTAAATAATGACAATTTTTTTTTAAAAAATATGTTCTTATTAATTTTTTTTTATTTTTTTTGTGAGAAATGGTATGAAAAAAGAGTGTAGGGGAGCTCACCATATTTAAATCAAATTGTAATAAATTTTTATAGTTTATCTTAAATTGTTGTCTTCTTACTGAAATCCGTTTAACAAAAAGAGGAAAAGGACTTTTGTCGCTTATGAAATAAATTATTTTATATATATAAAGAGATAACTAATTTTAAAATTAATTATTGGGATAACTTTTTTCCAACCAAAACACCCTTATGGTCAAACGCCCCTTGGGCCCTGGTCGGTCTCACTCTGAGCTAACACAAAAGTTCCCAAGTTCAATTAGAGATTTCCCTCAGCAGCAGTCAAAATGATGAGGGGATTTTCTCTGCGTAAATACAACAATGGTATTCCCTTTCTCTCTTCCCTTCATATTCCTCATTCTTCTTCATTACATACTTATAAATCCATTTCAGTAACGGGTAAAATTGGGGTAACCATCAATGTTGATAAGGAGAGGTCAAGTGTTTGGATGATGCTCACAATCTTTTCCATCGAATGGTCAGAATGAATCCTCTTCCTTCTGTTCTCCTCTTCTGCAAATTGCTTAACACTATGCTAAGTATGAAGCATTACTTTGCTGTCGTTTCTCTTTTTCAAGAAATGCGGAAATTGCATATCCCAATTAATGAATTCATGTTGAATATTTTGATTAATAATTATTGCTTGATGCATCATGTTGATTGCGCATTTTCGTTGTTACCCTTCTACTTGAAGAGTGGTATTCTATTTAGTGGATTAGAATAAGGGGATTATTTGCTGAACATAAGCTCAAAGCTGCTGTTGAATTGTTTAAAAAAGTGGCAAGAGAGAATATTTGTGAGCCCGGCCAAGTCATGTATGGAACTGTCATGAATGGGCTCAGCAAAAGGGGTCATACTCAGAAAGCTTTAAGTTTGCTCCGGCTAATGGAACATGGAAACACTAAGCCTGATGTATATAAGTACAACATTGTTGTTGATGCCCTCTGCAAAGATGGAAACTTAGTTTCTGCTATCAACCTTCTTAATGAGATGAAGCAGAAAAACATTCTTCTAAACATAGTCACATATAATTCATTAATTGATGGTTTGTGTAAGCTTGGTCAATGGGAGAAAGTTAGAACTTTGTTCTCTGAGATGGTGAATCTTAATATTTATCCAGATGTGTGCACCTTCAACATGGTGATTGATGGACTATGCAAAGAAGGGAAAGTTGAAGATGCCGAGGAAGTAATGGAACACATGATCAAAAAAGGTGTAGAGCCTAATATAATCACCTACAGCGTGATAATGGATGGATATTGTTTGTGTGGTCGAGTGGATAGAGCAAGGAGAGTTTTTGACGTCTTGATAGATAAGGGGATTGAGCCTAATATTTTTAGCTATAACATACTAATAAACGGATACGGTAAGAAAAAGAAAGTGGCCAAGGCCATGCAATTGCTTAGTGAAATTTCTCAAAGCGGATCAAAGCCTGATACTGTTACCTACAATACTATCTTGCAAGGTTTGTTTGAAGTTGGAAGAATTGTTGATGCAAAAAAGATCTTTGATGAGATGCTACGTGTGAGGCCCACACCTGATATATGCACTCATGCCATCTTCCTCGATGGTTATTTTAAGTACGGGCTTGTTAAAGAAGCTATGTCACTCTTTAGTAAGTTGGAAAGTGAGAGAGTAGACACTGATATTGTATTTTACTATGCTGTCATTAATGGATTGTGCAAAAATGGTGAACTCGACAAAGCTCATGCTATTTTTGAGAAGCTTTCTCTTATTGGAATGCATCCAAATGCGAGAATATACAATTCAATGATAAATGGATTTTGTCTGCAAGGGTTGTTAAATGAAGCTAATGATATGCTAAGAAAAATGGCGGAGAGCGGTTATTTGCCAGATGACCTCACTTACAATGTCCTTGTGCGAGGATTTCTCAGGTGCAGCAAAATTAGTGAAATGGCAACATTTATGAAGGAAATGGCTGGAAGGGGCTTCTCATTTGATGCATCTACATCTGAGTTACTAATAAACATTGTAAGGGAGAATCCTTATGTCCTTGACATGATACCAGAGCTTCACTCAAAAATTATGAAGTGAATATTTCTTTCGGTTGATTTATTCGGCAACACTATCAATGAATATTTATTTCAAGTGCCATTGTGGGGGCAGAAAAAATGGCAATCAGAACGCTGCTTGGGCTTTGCAGAAGGGCTTATTGCGGAGGTACACCACTTTTGAGATTTTATTCTTTTCCCACTCTTCTTTATCTTGGGAATAAGATATTACTGTTCTCTTAATATGAGAAATGATGTGAGTTCCCTTATCAGTGGAGTTGTCAGGATTTTCACTATGGGATTTAAAATATGAATAAGTAAACAAGAAGCCAAGGGGATTAAAAATCTAGTATATATACATAAAAAATAATTTCAACTTCGTATATACAGTGTAATTTTCCGCCCGTTGCACCCTCTTGGTTCCGCTCTTGTACCTTATTCATAAACATATATATTTTGATCTTCTGGGTAGTGTTACTGTATTCTCAAAGAATCTAGAGTACCTTTAAAACTGTCCACCAAATAGCAGCTGGTACAATTTTCCATCTGTCCTTGTTAGTATTACGGTTTCTCCCTGCATTCCAACAAGACAGAAGTTCAAGGGTTCTTCCTGGCATTATCGTGCTAATACCCCTGAAACTGATGAACAAGTCCCACAACTGTCTAGTGAGAATGCAACGAAGGAATAAGTGGTTGGCTGTCCATGCCTCTTTCTCACATAGACAACACCTTGATACTATAGGAATTTCTTTTTCCCTTAGCTTGTCATGTGTTAGGTTAACTCCTGTTGCCACAAAACCAGGTGGAACATGCCGCTTTTTATATGGTATTTTAACTCTCCAGATGTGTTTCCATGTCCATAAGATAGTTTATTGTCCATTCTGGTTCATGTCTTCATAAGTTGATTTGGTTGTGAATAACCCACTGCTATGTTTCTGCTAGCTGTGTGAGTTTTCCCCTTCTTGCAGTCCTTAGCATAGTTCTAGAGTATTGAAGAATTCTGTGATTCGAGGTGATTCCCGGTCATGTAAAGCTCTTCTAAAGGTGATGTTCCAGCACTGTGTAGACCATAGCTCCTGCACCATTGCTTCATGTTATAACACAAGTCAAATTCATAGCAGGGAAGTTCTGTTTATGTTGCCAGTAGCTGTCTTCCCAAAATTTGATCTTCCTACCATCTTTTAGAGAGAAACTCAACTTGTTAAAGTAACATGGCCATAAGTTCCTTAGGGATCTTCTGTCACTGGATCCACGAGACTTGTTAGTTTGTTAGTCATCCAAGACCCCTCCATACCATATTTATCCTTA
Source organism: Capsicum pubescens (assembly GCA_030864215.1). NCBI lineage: Eukaryota > Viridiplantae > Streptophyta > Magnoliopsida > Solanales > Solanaceae > Capsicum > Capsicum pubescens. Next base: position 276,562,484 of record CM061543.1, on the reverse strand, counting down.
ATCACCTTGGCCTGGAGAGATTGGTCCTCTCTAGTGAAACCTCCATAACTACTTCAATGAAAGACATCTATTCTGCTTCCTCAAATTTTAGTGCTATTCTTTTATTTTTCATTTACAACAACAACTACAACAACAACAACAAACCCAGTGTATTCCCACCAAGTGAGATCTGGGGAGGGCAAAATGTACGCAGTCCATACCGCTACCTCCGAAGAAGTAGAGTGGTTGTTTCCGATAGACCCCCGGCTCATTATTTTTCATTTATTATCATTTTTTAAAAATCTATTTGAGAACAAATAACAACTTCCTGCAACTTAGAAATTGCTGCGGAAACAATCTTTTTGGTAGTATTTGAGTCTTGGTAAAATCAACCATAATTGGAACACGAGAGTTGACAAGTTCAACCACATTCTTCCGTCCCTGAAGCATATAGTATGAATGTTTATGATTTTCCTGAAGTTGAAATAGAACTTGTAGTCAACATTGACAATGGGATACTATAGATGAATGGTCAACACCATATTTAGAATAGTTATAAATATGTTTTTTGAGGTTTATATACGATCCGAGAGGACCCGATGCTTTGTTGAAATAGAACTTTCAAAATTGATAGGGTATATGAATTTTCATCGTCGCTATACGAAAAGGGTTGTACACCATATTGTTGTTGTCAACTAACTTAGAACATGGAGGGGAGAAATTTGTTTTGAAGACGTATTTCTGTTTGAAATTCTCTACTGTAATTTCTAACTTGTGTAAGAATATTGATTTCAACTTTTAAGTGTAAACTCTGCTTATTATTTTGCGAATTTGGGGGAAAAGAGACCCATTTCTTATCTTATACTTCAGAACTATGTTATAATGCTGGTAACGTTAGTTAATGTGATGACTTAGTTGAGCTTTCCATGATTATGCGTCCGCGTGTAGCTTCGTCATAGTTGTCGTTAAGGATATTAGTTGTCTACAGGATATAACAGATGGGGTAAAATACATCTAATTTCTTCTATGTTAGTTTTTGGTATGATCATTTGAATGTCAGCTGTGATCCGTTGTTAATGTAACTCTTCTTTAGTAGTGTAATAAAGTGTGTTTCAACTTTATGAATTTTCAGCTGACAATACAGACATTTGTCAAGCTTAAAAGTCTTAGAACTCCATCTTCCAGATGCAAAAGGGTTTATATTGTTGAACAGGAACATCAAAATATTCATATTTCTGTGTATAAACCCTCCCAAAGAGAACATATCTCTTATATTTTCTTTTGCCGTTTCACCAGCATTAACTACTAGTTGCTAGTACTGGAAGGGTTGCACTGAGTTATGTTCAGAAAATCTCTGAAAAGGTTTCAAGAATCACTAGTAAACTTAACAATTGCATTTGTGACTTGCTTTCTTAAACTCTTTTCATCCATGCAGGTGTCTCTTGCATCACACTTTATGTACAACTATATGTCTAGAGATGTTACAGCAAACTTTGGTTATGTTTACACCCTTCGGCAGGTAACCTTTTGTTGCTTTCCAAAAATCTAACTTGATTTCCTACAGGCTAGTGTTGATCTTGGGACTTTGACTTCAGTGCACTTCCAGCAGTTTTGCGGTTTCCCATTGGCTTTGAGAGGATGTAGCTCTTTCCTAGTTTTAACCTGGTGATCTGATCCTGTGAACTGTACTATTTACTACCATTGTGCAGAGTCTAGTCAAAAATGAAAGCTCCAATTTAATGATTGCATGCAGACTCTAATAGAACATTTCTTGCCCTTAGGTTTTGACACCTTGATGGTAGAACAATGTTACTCCCTCTGTCCATCTTTACTTGTCCACTATTGACTTGGCACATACCAGTGTTCAGGGAAGCGTGATGCGGAAAAAAGCGACAAGGCTCTGCATCACGCATTATGCGATGCGTGATGCGATGCGACCGCATTATTGAAGTGAAGTGCAATTTAATTAAAAAATTACCTATAGAGCATTCAAACAGTAAGTTGTAACTGAAAAGACCACAACAACTATATAATCAACAATAAAAACAATATATTTAAGCAAAAATTCTAATGAAACACCAACAAATCAGCTCAACAAAGCAAAACAAACCAAAAAAAATGAAGAAAAATCAAATCTAAATTAATAATGGTTCAATCTAAAGCTCTTCTAGTTCATTAAGATTGTCCAATTCTTCTGTTCCTTGAGTATCAACATAATGCTCATCATCTTCAACTTCCTCATCTCCTGTTGAAGTAGCAACTTCTTTTCCCTTATCGTATGAGCTTGAAGTACTACCCCTTAAACCATAACGACGCTCATCAACTCCACTTGCCTCAGCAACAACACCCCAAGTGAAATTAATATCTCCATCAAAAACTGATTCGTCTTCAACATTCTCAATTCCAGTTAGCCATTCATTGGCATCATCAATGTTGTCCAAGCTAATTAGATCAAATCCATTGCAAACGTTATAACGACGCCTCAAAGTTCTATTGTGCTTTATGAACACCAAGTCACTGAGGCGCTTTAGAGTTTTTTTAAAAAATTTAAAAATTGCCCATTAAAAAAAATTCACTTCCAACCCTTGTTTTAATTTAAAAATTGCCCAAAAATAAAAAAATCCATAATGCGAACGCATCGCATCACGCAGCAGGGCTTGATGCACCCGCAATTCTCAGATTGAACCGCATCAAAGATGCGACTCACTGGGAGCCCGCATCGCATTGCATCAGCGCATAATGCGATGATGTGGTCGCATCTCTGAACACTGACACATACCTTAAGAAACAATAAATAATAGGTGTAATTTTACTATATCACCCTTTACAACAACAACAACAAACCCAGTGTATTCCCACAGCGTGGGGTCTGGGGAGGGTAAGATGTACGCAGTCCATACCGCTACCTCCGAAGAAGTAGAGAGGTTGTTTCCGATAGACCCCCGGCTCAAGATAAGGATAATAAACAAGGGGATGGATGACATAACCGAAATAAAGAATAGGAAATAATAGAATAAAATCACAGGAATATGAAATACGGAAAATAAGAGCAACACGGAATAAGAAAAATAGGAACTAAGCAATAGAAAATAGGACACTCACCTAGTAGTGACATATACTCACATCCCAAAGACACTTATGTACACTGACCTATGATTACTAAATTCGGCTACACAAGAATTCTCCTGACTACTAGCTACAACCCACACACTAACACTAGACTTCTACCCTAATCCTCGACCTCCACGCCTTCCTATCTAGGGTCATGTCCTCAGTAAGCTGAAGTTGCTTCATATCATGTCTAATCACCTCCCTCCAGTATTTCTTCAGCCTACCTCTTCTCCTCCTGAAGCCATCCAACGCTAGTCTCTCACACCTCCGAACCAGGGCATCCGCGCCCCTCCTCATCACATGCCCAAACCATCTCAGCCTTCCTTCCCGCATCTTGTCCTCCACCGAAGCCACTCCCACCTTATCCCGGATAATCTCACTCCTAACTCTGTCCCCTTTAGTACGCCCACACATCCAACGCAACATTCTCATTTCCGTCACCTTCAATTTTTTGATGTAAACGTGCTTAACTGGCCAACACTCCGCTCCATACAACATGGCCGGACGAACTGCCGCTCCATACTATATCACCCTTTGAATATAATAATTTAATGCATTGAAAAATACATGGTATTAATAGCAAGGATAAAATGGACACAAAATGGTAAATTTTCCATTGGTTTTCAAACTGGACAAGTATTGTTGGATACCTATTATTAATATACTCTACAAGTAAAGATGCACAAAGGGGGTAGTATCATAATCCAGTTTAAGGTAAAGACCAACTGCCATCTCTTTCCTGTATATTCTGTGGACAGACTTGGTCTGTGCCCGTGAGTCCACGTCCTTGCTTAGTTATTTTTGTTGACGAGCGAACCCACAACCGGTATCCTTCGGGTGCACATAGGGTAAACCCCACTTCAATGCAATAGTCCACAAACCATACAAGAGAGTAAAGCTCTCTAGGCAAGTCCCTTGCAACGAGCTCGGCCACCCTGGCGGGTCTTGCTTACTTCCTAGTTTACCACTCTTTCTTCATGAGTTAGGATATATGTACTACTAGGTCACACCCTTGGTTGCAATAATCATGTCGAAACATTTTGGGTGGCTATTATGCCTTTTGCAAAGGTTATGAAAGCTCATTAAGTTTATGTTGTTTTTGTGACTGCATTATGACTTTAATGTTTACTGAATCAATATTTTGCTTGCATAACAGTAGAAATGTAGAAACTTTTTGGGCGGGTGTTAAGCCTTTTGCAAATGGTTATGAAAGCTCATTAAGTTTATGCTGTCTATTTGACTGCATTGTGACTTTAATGTTTACTGAATCAATAAATGTGTGGATCACAGTGCCGTCTCAGAGGGAAGATTGATTCAAATGGATGTGTTGCTTCTTTCTTGGAAGAGCGCTTGAACATGGGTCTTAGTATCATTCTTTCAGCCTAGGTATGTGGCATATGGACTTGTTTTATCTTGTTATAGCTCCTTTTGCAACACACGTGTTCCCATTAGCCTTCCCTTCTGGGTTGTGATCTCCTCTCTATGACGCTGAAATATGAAAATTCCAGCATTTTCCCCAACCATTTTGCTTTTAAGTTTCACCTACTCTTTTTTTCCCCTCTGGGATAACCAGGAAATCTCGGCGGGCAGCTAGTTCATGGATTGGAACTCTTTGATAAGGGGCACACCCCTACGCCTATTTTTTTTCCTTCGCGCTTTTACTTGTTTGAATTTGAATCCGACCTCACATAGTTTGAGTGATAATACATATAAATATGATCCTAAACTTGACACCAAATTATAACTTTGACCTTAAAACTTTGATAGTGCACAAATAGAACCTTTAACTATTCAAAACTTAAACAAATATGACCTCCGATTTGCAACTCCATGCGTGAGTTTCACTCGTGCCTATGTGGAGAGGTAATTCAATCACACGGTGTCACGTCGTTAAAAGGGCTGACTTGGAGAGATGTCATATTTGTGCAGTTTTGAATAGTTAAAGGTCATATTTATGTACTGTCATAGTTTTGCTTTTTGTGTTAAAACGACGTCGTTTTTATTATTATTATTATTTATTTGTTTATTTCTATAGCAGCAACACCTAGTTTTTTTATTATTATTAAAAAAAAAAACAGCCACTAGCAGAGATCGAACCCGCGCAGTAGGCTGAAGGAAGCGCCCAAGAAGTGCAATTAACACCACTGGGCTATCTAAGTGTCTTGTTTCATGTGGTTCAACATTAATATACATACATAAATATAGATTTTCTCCCTTATATATACAACGTAATTCTTTTACCGAGTGGGTTCGGGTGAACCCCATGGCAGCCACGTAGGTCCGCCCCTGCGTTAATTTAATAACGTTTTAATAAAGTTAATTTAATATACTACTACTACTATCCTTAATAACGTTAATTTAATAACGTTTTATTAAAACTATAATTTTTTTATTATTAGTATAGTTTCATATTTAATTTAATATTTAAATAAATTATATTTAGATATATTATACAACTTAAATTTGTCATCTGCTTTATAATATATATACATACCTGCGCGATTTTTTCGTATGAGGCTGACCCACCTAATTAATAAATCTTTAATATTGCTCTTTTTCCGCAATGACAAAAGAAATTAGATGTCATTTTCATCTTTGAGCCGAAAATAATGAAAAAATAATAGTGAAAAGTCATTTAAAGGTCATATTTGTGCAGTTTTGAATAGTTAAAGGTCATGTTTGTGCACTGTCAAAGTTTAAGGTTAAAGTTATAATTTGGTGTCAAGTTTAAGGTCATAATTATGTATTATGCCCTTAGATTTTAAGCTGGACACGCTCAGTTTTGTGTGTTGAACACGCGTTTTGTCACGTAAGATCGGAGGTCATATTTGTGCAGTTTTAAATAGTTAAAGGTCATATTTGTGCACTGTCAAAGTTATAATTTTGTGTCAAGTTTAGGGTCATATTTATGTATTATTGGTGTCCTAACTTTGTTCCTTAATCCTTATTGCTTGTTCAGGTTTAGGGTCATTGTTATGTACCCTTAGATTTTAAGTTGGACGCGCTCAGTTTTGTGTGTTGAACACACGTTTTGCCACGTAAGATCGGAGGTCATATTTGTGCAGTTTTGAATAGTTAAAGGTCATATTTGTGCACTGTCAAAGTTTAAGGTCAAAGCTATAATTTGGTGTCAAGTTTAGGGTCATATTTATGTATTATTGGTGTCCTAACTTTGTTCCTTAATCCTTATTGCTTGTTCAGGTCGATCACAAAAAGAAAGAATACAAATTTGGCTTTGGACTCACATTTGGAGAACAGAGGAGGCAACTTAAACAGAGATTAGGTTTAATATATTAGCTTAAACAGAGATTATGTCTATAAATCATGAAAGAGGTGAAATGTTTGTTAATTTCCTTTGGTTTGTTGCCAATAGATGTATGTTTGTTAGTTCGAATACGACTTGATATAAATAGAAAATGACAGTCATCTGGTGTTGTACAAAAAAATGTGGTGATTTATTGGAATTTAGTTTAGTTTTCATTTATCATAGTTGATTGTCTTCTTTTATGCGTAATTAACTAGAGTTTTGGGTTCATTGTTCTTCCCAAGTGTCTTTTATAGAAAAATAAAGATGAGTAAAAAGATTAATATTTTTTGTAGTCTTTTGAGCATCTAAAATTTAAATATTGAATTTAATTCAGTTTAGCTCTGAAGATAACTTAAATTGTCTTTTCTAAAGCATAATGTAACAAGTAAAAATGAATGGAAAGAATATATTGCATGGTGATGGGGCGGATCTAGGAGGCTGGGAGGGTGTTCATTCCAACTCTAAAAGGTACTTTTTAATGTAAATACATGAAAAAAAGACATGTAGGGTGTTTGGATTAACCTTTTTTTAGTGACTTATAAGTTAAAAATTAAAAGTCAAAAGTAGGTAGCTACCTATTTTTTATTTTTGGCCTTTTTAATACTTTTTATGTTTGAAGTAAAATAGGGTGGTTTTAAGCGTTTAGGAAGACATACTTTCAAATCCAATAGAAGTAGGGTGGTTCTACATACTTCTTGGTGGAAAGAGTTTTCAAGAACGTTTGAAATTTGAGTCTTGAATTTTGAACCCTAGTTATTTTTGCTTTTATGAGTAATGGAAAAGAGTAGAATGTATTTTTGAATCATAAAAATCGTATTTAGAAATATGGGGTTGTTTAATATGGGGGGAGGGGGGGGGGGGTTAATCAAGAAAAAGACCCTAAAAAATGCATATGAAAATAAGAGGAGGTGCTGAAAACAACACCTTCATGCCGCCTCGAAATCCGGGAGGTTGGCCTCCATGACACTTTGAAATCGCGGAGGTCCAACTTTGTGACATAGAGGTATCACGGACTCCATTATTTTGAACCAAAATTTGATTTTCTTGTCCCCTTGCTTGTCACGGGGATAACTCAATAGTACACTATTTCAGAATTCAAAAAATAGAATTTTATCACGTACTTTACTTCCTAATGTCTCCTGGTTCAATCTAACAATATTCTCAAAGGTTCAATACCCCAAATAACTCATTTTCTTAGCTTTTAAGGCACAATAAGGAACATAACAAATTATGGAGCGTTACATGTATGAGCTAAATTTTATGATTGAAATTATTCTGAAGGCAGTACATGATGGGTCATATACAACTTCATTTGTTTCATTTTTTGTCTTAATTTGCCGGAAAACAAAGTTAAGATGGTTTATGAATACTATTAGATATTTTAGTTGAATTATTTGTGCACTAAAGAGTTTAATTTAAAAGAGAAAAGAACATGAGTGGCCTTTTTTCAAAACAATTGGCCTATGTTTGAGTCATTGAACATTTATGGTTAGTCGGTCCAAATAAATTTCATATTATGATCATTTCATAATTTGAATAATTTTGGTTCAGGTAATTCGGATGCAGTTCATATACCATATTGATATAATTCATATATCGATACAGTTCGTAAAAAAAAAATAGAGCAACAAATTTATAGGTAAAACGTGTATCATGGTTATATAAAATATGCAAATTTATTATGATGTGCATAGAAATTGTATTATTGTTGTATAAAATATATAGATATGTATAAGATACATATAGAAACTGTATCTTTGTTGAATAGAATACATATATTTATCAAATTTATATCAGCATTGTATAAAGCTGTCAGCAAATGAAATTAAAATTCAATGGTCATTTTCGTATCAATAATTTCATTCAAGTGTCATTTATGTTTTTCCCCAATTTAAAATTGGCTGGATAACTAGATAGCTCCTTAAACTTGGTAGATTTTGTAAGATAGCAAAAGTGTCTTTTAACACTTATACTCATAAGGCCAAGTGAGTGGAACACACTTCCTATAAATATGTTAAATGGACCAATTATTAGATGACACACATTATTTTTTTCAAAAAAAGATAAAAAAAAAAATAGAATCAATACAATTAAAAGAAATATAAACTCAATTCTATTTTGCTTTGACTTGCCAACAATCTCTGAAGTTCAATTCAACTACAAATTATCATAGAAAATCTCATTCATTAACTAAAATATCAACTAAAAGAATACTACATGATTCATTAAATAATTACAATTTTCTTAATTTATTTAACCAAAACTTTAAATAGATAATTGCAATTAGTGGCAAATTGACCTATTCCAATTATCTATCTAATATTTGAGGTAGAATGAAACATAAAACCAAGAAATGAAAAATTTAACTAGACAAAGTTTATCTCTTCGAAAAATTGCAAATGGTAGGTCATAAAATACTAAGGATTAAAATTCATAATAAGCGCAATATGTCAACATCATATTAAGTCAAAAGCACACTCATAATTTTAAAATTCTAGATATGCCTCTTGTTGCAACTAATATATACAGAATCATGAACTGAACTAAATGAGTTAAATTTTGGGATCCAAACCGAAGGTCCGCAAATCCAACTCGATCATCCAAGTTGCTTCCTCGATTGGATAATGCCTCTACTGAATTTTCAATGATGGAATCTTCTTTAACCTCAACTTCCGAATCTGTCTATCTAAAATAGCAATAGACTTCTCTTTAAAAGCTAAATTCTTATCTAAGTAAATCATGTGAGACTTATTCTGAAGATATCTTCTCAGCACGGACACGTGGAAGATAGACAGGGGCAGAGCTAGCCTTTGTCGAGCGAATTTAGCAACTGCACCGACAAATAAGAGAACAACGCATAAAGTAACGAATAAAAAATTGACCTCATTATTATAAATCAAGTTATTGAATATTTTCAATAAATCCCTAAATTCGAAACTTTCCGTTATCCAATAAAAAACTAAAATTCCTAATAATAAACCAAAATTCCCAACACGTTCAGTTACAAAGGTTTTTTGACAAGCATTTGCCGCAACAGATCGTGTAAATCAAAATCCTATTAATAGATAGGAACACAGACCAAACAATTCCCAAAAAATATAAATTTGTATCAAATTCGAACTAGTAACTAATCCCAATATGAAAGTACTGAAAAAATTCACATAAGCAAAAAATCTCAAATGGCCTTAACCATGAGCCATATAGGGGTCTATCTGAACCTCTTCGATAGAAAAATATACTATTTGTACATGATTAAAATTATATATATATATATATATTAAACCTCTTTAGTTGAAATTTTGCTCACGCCTCTGAAGATAGGATGAATTGCCTCGCCAATGCACTGCAAGGTCTCAAAAGCTAAATTTCATCTAATGAGAAAATTAAAGTAAATTAAACAAAGTTTATCTCTTTAAATAATGTACATGTAATAAGTCATAAAATACTACGGACTGACAAAATTCACAAGTGTAATTATTATCGCAAGCAACATCATATTAAGTCTGTAGTGCACCCAAAATTATAAAATTTTAGATACACGTATTATTGCAACTAAAATATACTGTATATTCTAAACTTAATACTTCCTCCGTTTCAAATTAGTTGACCCATGTAGATTTGGTACACCCATTAACAAATCAATAAATAGAGATAGATTTTACATATTTACCCTTATATGCCTTTTAAAGTCCAATAATCAATGCAATGATTAACATTAAAATTTGATACATATTACTCTATCGCATGCATTACGTTTAGAATATTGGGCATTTATAATTGTAACTAGTAATAATCATTTAATTTTGATTTTGAGAATTAAGATCATTTATGCATCATTCAATAATTTTGAAAATTGAGGATGTATTTATTATTCCTATTAAGTGTAAAATGAGAAACATACGAATAAAATGCTCTTTATTTTAGAATTCGGACAACTAAATTGAAACAATTTTTTTTTAGAAAGAAGACCAACTAATACGAAATGGATGGAGTACACCGTATCATTATCATATTAATTCAATCTGCAACTAAATTCATTTTATGACCGAATAAAAGAGATATTAACTTTTTTCTATTTGGATGGGTCTTAAGGATAAAAAAACCAACTAGTGTTATAAAATAAGAAAGAACAAAGAAGAAGAGTAGAGAGAATAGAGAGAGTAATTCTTATTTCTTCTTTTAAGGGATGAGAGATCATAAGATTGTAAATACAATGAACAAAACCCCTCTATTTATAGGAGAAATTTACTCCTAGTCCGAATAAACGACGGATGCTTCAAATCCTAATAGATATCAAAGTAGATCTTGATAGATCTAGACATTCACTATAATGTAAATACATTTATAACACTCCCCCTTGAATGTCTAATTGGTAAATAATGTGCCTCGTTAAAACCTTACTAGAAAAAACCCAGTAGGAAAAAAATCTAGTGAAAGAAAAAGAGTACACATCTCTAATAATCGCATTTCGGCTGCCTCATTAAAAATCTTATAAGGAAAACCCAGTGGGACAAAACCTTGTAAGGTAAAAAAGGTACAACACGTATTAACTCCCCTTAATGAGAACATCCTTGAACCTTTGCATCCCGATCTTGTGCACCATCTTCTTAAAAGTTGTAATTGGAGAAGACTTGGTGAATAAATCAGTCACATTGTCAGTTGAATGAATCTGTTGCACGTTAATATCATCGTTCTTTTGTAGCTCGTGTATGTAGAAAAGCTTTGGCAAAATGTGCTTCGTTCTATCTCCATTTATGAATCCTCTCTTAAGATGTGCTATGTATGCTGAATTATCTCTGTATAAAATTGTGGGTAGATTGTCATATTTCACACCACATTTTTCTCGAATGAGATGTATCATGGACCTCAACCATACACATTCTCGGCTTGCTTCATGAATAGCTATTATCTCAGCATGATTCGATGAAGTGGCTACGATAGACTGCCTTGTATATCTCCAAGATATGACAGTATCTCCACATGTGAACACATTGTATGTTTGAGACCGAGATTTATGCGGGTTAGATGAATACCCAACATCAACATGACCAGTAAGATCGGGATTGCAATATTTAGAATAAAATAAACTCATGTATCTTATCCCATTTCGATGTCTCCTAGTAGGAGTAGAAATATACCTTGCTAACAAATTGAGCGAAAGGCTATATTAGGTCTTGTAGTTTTTTACAAGATACATGAGTGCACCAATTGTACTAAGATATGGTACTTCATAACCAATTCAAATTGGTATATTTCTCATTTCAGCAAATAATCTTATTGCTTTTGAAAACTCTCCAAGAGTTTCAATAATTTCCAAGTTACAAGCTTATACAATATAAGGATTATCAATAAATTTCTCAGAAACTTTTATATTTTGAATCCTTAAAGAAGTTTTCATACAAATTTTGTCAAAGTGACAATATTCAACATTTTATGTGTGACATCTTCAAGTGTCTGGACTGCAAATCAAATAAGTTTTCACTTACCAAGATGCATTCTTTCATGTCACTTGATAAATGTTTCTACGTCAGCATGCTTAAATTAACGTAGAATTAAGATCCTCGTAATCTTTCACAATATTGCGCCAATATTGTGTCAAAGATATTGATGATATATCATTTAGTATCGGTTCACAATGCGACATAATATTTGGAGATCTCATCACTTCATTATTTTCAGGTACATGAACCTCTCATAAGGTTTCATGAAGTGTTATGTCGTAGGCTCTTCAAGAGCTCATTGCCTTCTTTTTATGATTATTTGTTCCTTATTTTTCAAGGACTATTTCATTTGGAATCGATCAGTCTTCCACGTTTCACGCATGCATAGACTTTGTCCTTTAGGAACACAAAATAAGAGCATTTGCGTTTAATATGAGATGCTTTCAGCATTTAACTTGAATTATCTTTTGGATGAGGATATGTTGATAATTCCTAACATATTTCATAGCACTTATAATCTCTCCCTTATGTTAGGAAAACTAACATACATCCTCTACTTCTTTGAGGAATCGATCGTTGTGCATTATGGTATATTCATTAATCGTATACCGCACATCAAAATTATTAGATAGAATAATTGGTTCCCGACCTTGAACCAATTGAGAGGGAAGAAATAATCATAATTTATTGGTCTACTGCATACAAATGCTATTGCAATATATCATATTTCAGATCAATACATTAAGTTTTGTTCTCATTAACAATGGTTTAGATATTTATCGAAGACATTCAATGCTAAACCATCATCATCAAGATGAATTATCTTGATTACACAATCTGAAAATTATGCTCAATTTATATTGAACAAGTAACTTTAAGAATGTCAAACGTAGGTTGACCATGAATGTACATGTAATCATCTTATTGATGTGTCTTTTCAACATATCACATGATAGGTGAACGGGCCCTTATTCACTTTTTATAATTTTCAGATTTAAAGGGATCCAATCCCAATATTAGTTGGTCCAACCAACTTGTCATGAGAACAAACGACATAAATAATTCTTGAAGAATCTTCTAGTTCTTCAATACATGCACATCTTCGAGATGTCATAATCGTTCATATCAATTTATGAACTTTTATTCTAGTAAACTCCAAGTTTACCATGACATGTACTTTTTCTTTAGTAAATTTCAGATTTACTATTACATGAATAAATTTCAGATTTACTACTTCAGAAGTAGATTTCAAAATTATTCAACCTCTTTCGGAGGTGAGTTGTGATCAAGTGCACATTTGCATTAATAAGTTTCTCATTCCCTAGGAATGGAATATAATCGTGCCTTAAGTCTATCAAATTATGATAGCTTATAACCTCTTTCAAGATTTTGCTACTTCAGAAGCAAATCGAGGCATACATATAATGTAGAGAATTTTTCTCTAGCATATCTTATAAATCATATAAGCGTGTGAAAATATCATCACTGTTGATGATCATTATCGTATTGTCCCTCCACGCGTATATTCGTGCATTCAATCACTTGTCTTCTTTCAGACATATTATGCACTGTTACCACATACACCTCAAGAATGAAGTAAGTTGTCATATTTCAGACTTATCATATATTGCTACCACATTCACTTCATGGAATAGAGCATATTCAATGGGTCGAATTTCATGTCTTTTCATCAAATATCCATTATTTTGCCTTAGCCATCATAATATATCAATATGGTGCATTGAGATTCAAACTCAACGTCTTATCCATATAAAGACGTCTTATGCATAAATCGATGGGACTTAAACCCAACATATTATCATCTCTTTAGATAATATTTTTCTTGAGGAATAAATTTTAAACATAAATGGTTCCAACCCAATTATTTTTCCTCAAATCTAACAATAATTATATCATTGATAGAGAGATTCTTAATTTATACAACCCGTGAAAATAACACATTGTCATGTGCTTTCGAGTTGTATCAATCACAATTCACAACAAAGGAATATATTTGGCAAAGTGCTCACGTATACAATCCTTGAAACCACACAACGATATTATGCCACACAACGATAAACCACACAACACTGATATTATACCACAAGCTGGGTTATACTTTTAAATCCTTGAAACCAACTTTGGCAAAAGGTATTTTCATACTGCAGGTATCATTATCAAACCATTGTGTGGGTTCATATATTTTTCTTTTTATAATTTCTAGTCAATCACAAAGTGGCCATGTGACACTATTTTCTATCATATTTTTAAGGCTTAAGTTGCTGCCAGTGGCACAAGAACACCAACAACAAAAAAATAATTTGCAACAAATTTACTTCTTATCGCAATAAACAAATAATACAAGAAATTACTAACATTGAAATTACCTTTAGATTTATAATTCCACTATTTTTTTTTTCCAGTTTCCATACAAACTTAATAGTGGATGCAAAAGCACTATAAATAAACTTAAAAATTGACGGCTGTCAAAGTATGTAAACAAATTTTGAATACAACTAGAGCCAACCTTTTAATATTGTTAATATTTTATTCTTGTGAGTGGTCATCATTCTCACTACTTATTAACTGCATATCTTTACCTTAATTTTGTGTTTTACCTATTTGTAGTAAGCAGTGGACGAAAATCATTCGGTGGAGCACGCAGTGGACAAAAGTATTCGGTGGCAGCTAGTGATCAATTTCTCAGTTGGTTAGAGCATCGTCCTGATAACGTGTTATAAAATAAGAAAGAACAAAGACGAAGAGCAGACATAATAGATAGAGTAATTCTTATTTCTTCTCTTAAGGGATGAGAGATCATAAGATTGTATGATTATAAGATTGTAAATACAATGAACAAAACCCATCAATTTATAGGAGAAGTTTACTCCTACTTTGAGTAAAAGACGGATGTTTCAAATCCTAATAGATATCAAAGTAGATCTTGATAGATCTAGACATTCGCTACAATGTAAATACATTCAAAACAACTAGATGATTTTAAAGGAAAAAGGACAATAATGATCACTCCGTAGAAACAAATTCCACCGGCCCTTGAAATGAGATTCTCATATTGTAGCCATTATGCATATTTCTCGTTGGCCTCTTTTGTTTTACTTTTTGTTTTTCCGCTTTTTTTCTTATCCTTCTTAGGCTGCTTTGTTTTTCTTTTTTTTAAAAAAAATAAAAAATTGCTCTCTACTATTATTTTTTAATTCTAGCAAAGGAAAAAAAAAAAGAGCTGCTCTATTAGTATTGTTTTTATCTCTACCAAAAAATAATCACATAAAATTTTATAGTTTTTTTTAATAATTAAATACAAATTTGTAATATTATAGTTGTTTCTTTTTTTTAATCAATCAAATACAACAGGAGTGCATTTTTATTTGTTAGATAAAATAACATATTTTATATAACAATGATATAATTTGTATGCACATCATATACAAAATAATATTTTATACAACAATTACATAGTTTTTATCCATATTTTATACAATAAATACACATTTTTATACACATTCTATACAATAAATACACATTTTTACACACATTCTATACAATAAATATACAACAACAATATACCCAGTGTATTCCCACATAGTGGAGTCTGGGGAGGATAGAGTGTACGCAGGCCATGCCACTACCTCAGGTGAAGTAGAGAGACTGTTTCTGATAGCCCACCGACTTAGGACCGATAACAATATCACAAACACAAAGGATAAGTGCATATAAACTAGTACGGTATGCAAAATAAACTAACAGTATAACAAACACAAAAGATAAGTGCATATAAACTAGTACGGTATGCAAAATAAACTAACACTGCTAGCCACAAGATAATACTACAGCCACAACACCACGAATGAGAAACTCCATACACAAAAGAACGCTCCCCTACTATTATCGACGCACTCCCACCCTCTAACCCTCTACCCTAATCCGCGTCCTCCACATCTTCCAATCAAGGGTTATGTCCTCCGTAAGCTGTAACTGCTCCATATCATGCCTAATCACCTCCCTCCAATATTTCTTCAGTCTACCTTTACCCCGCCTAAAACTATTATAGCCAGTGGCTCACATATCTGCACTGGAGCATCAGAGCCCCTCCTTATCACGTGCTCGAACCAACGTAACCCCACTTCTCGCATCTTGTCCTCCACCGAGGTAACTCCCACCTTCTCTCGAATAATCTCATTCCTCACCCTATCTTTCCTGGTATGTTCGCACATCCATCGCAACATTCTCATCTCCGCCACCTTCAACTTTTGAATGTGGAAGTTCTTAACTGACCAACACTCCGCTCCATACAACATAGCCAGCCGAACTACCACTCTGTAGAACTTACCTTTAAGCTTCGGGGGCACCTTCTTATCACATCGAACTCTCAAAGTGAGCCTTCATTTCAACCACCCTGCCCCAATACGATGCGTGATATCCTCGTCAATCTCACCATTGCCCTAAATCATAGACCCCAGATACTTGAAAATTTCCCTCTTCTGAATGGACTGAGAGTCCAGCTTCACAACCACTCCAGCCTCTTGCGACACATCATTGAACTTACACTCCAGGTACTCCGTCTTGGTTCTACTTAACCGAAATCCTCTAGACTCAAGCGCTTGTCTTCAAATCTACAACTTATTATTAACTATTTCTCGAGTCTCGTCAATCAGTACCACATTATCTGCAAATAACATACTGTAACACCCCATAAATTTTTTCGTACACTTATCGCGATTATATGGAGTCCTAAAGGCGTGCGTATGGGTTAAATTAAGTTTATGGTGTTCGGAAGTATCCCGTCAATAGTTGTATGTGTAGGTATTGGAATAAGCTTTCCAACGATATAAATTTTGCCCAAAACAGAGGAGTATTTCATATAAGCGAGCACATTCGAAATTTCAAAACGGTGGCCGGGAAGCCTGTGAACAGTAAATCTGCAGGAAAATTACTGCAGCTAGGCAATTTTTTTTTGGATCAACTTTAGACGATCATAACTCCTTGTACAAAAAGAACTGTGTGAGCTGCTATATATCGACGAAAATCTCCGAGAGTCTTCTTTCCGATGAAATTGGTTTCATCCAAATCCAATGTCTGAGTAAGGAGCTATACCCGTTTTACTACAGACTATCAAAAAAAAAATTAGAATTTTGGGACAGATTTTTGGGTCAACTTTAAACGACCATAACTCCTTGTACAGGAAGAACTGGGTGGTATACTTTATATGAAAATGAAAGCCCTTTGAATTATATTTCCAATGCAATTGGTTTCACCCAAATCTGATACCGGAGCAAAGAGTTATGATCGATTTACTTCAGCCTGTCAAAACTGTCCACTGGGGACAGATTCGGATTTATTTAAATTTTTAGGGCAAAATGGTCATTTTCTATTACCTCTTGGACGAAAAATTGGTCTTTATAAACATGCACTTAGCCTCATATATATCATATATCATCCAATTATTAAGAGAAGGTGAAACCCTAGCCTAATTTCAACTTCAAATATTTTGTGATTCAACCGTAGAAAATTCGAATTGGTTCCGTAGTTGTGTTCACCATCTCGAAAGCTTCGAGAAGCACCCCATGGTTATGTAAGGAGGATTCTAAATACAAGAGTTCATTGTTAAGGTATGGATATTATTTATTCTTGATTCTTATCCATGAATAAGTATTGATAAAGGATTATGAGTATTGTCTTGATGTTGGAAGATAACTAGAAACATAGTTATGAATTGTTTTGTATAAATTGTTAGTAGTAAATTATGGAAGTTGTTGTATTGGATTATGGAGGATGAATTGTGGTGATATATCATTATATTAGTGGTTATGTATGCCTAGTGATCATGTTGGTATTGGATGGTGATTAAGAGGGGAAATAAAGGCTAAGAGTGATGTTGAGGGATATTGCATGAAAATGCATGATATGTGAATGTAATAAGAGTATAAGAGGATGTATGTAGCACTCTTATTGATGAGTTAAAGGATTACTTCCTAGACATTATTTGGTGAAGTTAATACCTAAATGGTAAGGTTTGGTTGCTAATACTAGTTTGCCACAAATGACTTATTGTAGATAAGTGTTCGAAGAGTACGGGAAGTCAAGTTGGACTTGTATTGAAGTGGTTATATCAAGGTATGTAAGACATACTCTATCTAATCTTTGGCATGAATAATGACCCATGGCACTCTCAAGTAAGCTTCCAACATTGTCCTACGACACATGACACATAATAACATCATATGATCTTCGACACTACCAATTGAACTTGTTTTCACTTTTAAGATGTCCGGCTAGTCAAAAAAATGTCCATATACTATTGTTGACTCCGAAATGGTTTAATGAGGTATCCATGATTCTCTACTTCATTTTCATGATATTGATTACCTATTTACATGTTTTTCCTATTGAGGTATCATGGTTTCAAGTTTCATAAGGTGTGACCACAAAGTAACCAATCTCAAAGATTAATTGAAGTAAGAAATGGAATGTCTTTATTTTAAATTGTTGATATGATGTATTGTATTAGTACCACTGATCAGTTGGCCATTGTATTATAAAGATTATGTATATATGCTATTCCAGGGGTGGTCCCTGATGTATTGTATTAGTACCACTGATCAGTTGGCCATTGTATGACATATGTTATGTATTGATAAGGAATACGGGAAGTAATGATATGAAAGTAATGTGCAGGTATCCCATCAGCTCTTTTAAGTGTGGTCTACTCATACCGTTTATTCACTGGTATCTGGGTTCTGTTGATCTTTTGTATCACATCTTGATACTCACTGCCTTACATACTCAGTACATATTTCCATACTGACGTCCCTCACGGGGGACCTGTATTCATGCCTGCAGGAACAGGTACTTCAGGTCGTACACCTCCGCAGTAAGAGCCAGGACATTCTGTTGATAGTGGTGAGCTCCAGTTGTTTCGGGGCATCCCAAGTCGTTTCTATATGTACTTTTGGTATTTGTATAAAAGTCTTTTGTGGGCGGGAGTTTGTCCCGACCCTAACTCAGTTGTGTATCTATGTAGAGGCTTTTGTAGACATATTGTACAACCATAGGAGTGTTTGGTTGATAGACGTGATGGCTCTGACGGCCAATTACTGTTTATATATATATATAGGCGTGTCTGCTGGGCTGATACAGGTACTGTTTTCTTCTATTTACAACGAAGTGCTGCCCAAATTTCTAATTTTCATAAGTAATGTAAATGTGAAAGTATAGGTTATGAACGGGTTCTCCCGGGCCTCCTCGGCTACGGGTGCCAGTCCGCTCCAATGGGATTTGGGGCGTGACAGAAGTGGTATCAGAGAAGTTCGTCCTAGTGAGTCTACAAAGCCGTGTCTACGTAGAATCTCGTTTATCGGTGTGTTGTGCACCACATCTATAAACAGGAGGCTATTGGACATTTAGGGATTGTTTCCATTCTTCATTTCTTAGATCGTGCAATAGAGCCCATATTAGAGATAAAGTAATAATCGATCGCTTAATCCAATTTTTTTTTTTTATATTTATTATAGTAACGATGCCGGTTACAAGGAGAAAGAATAAGTGGAAGCGAGTAGATGTAGTGGCCGGAGAAGGTACTAGTAAGTCACCACCGGCACAAGCTGAACAAAGTGAGTCTCAAGCTGAGCATATATCAGGAGCTTCTTCTCCTCCGGAAGGGCCATCTATTAATGTTGTTGATCGAGATTTGAGGGATGCAGTACAAATTCTGACGCGTATAGTTGCCGGTCAAGTTTAAGGGCAAGCTATTCCTACCACGGGTTCTAGTGGTACGGATAGAGCAGCTAGCCTTCGGACACAGGATTTTCTGAAACTGGATCCTCCTACTTTTACCAGATCAGATATTAACGAAGACCCGCAGGACTTTGTCGATCAAACCCAAAGGGCTCTAAATGTTATGCACATATCCGGTAAAGAGATGGTTGAGCTAGCAGCATATAGACTGAAAGGAGAGGCTATATTGTGGTACGAGGATTGGAAACAATCTAGGGGTATTGATGCACCTCCAACTACGTGGGGAGAGTTCAAAGATGCATTTATTGATCATTATCTTCCATTTGAGACTCGTCAGGCCCGTGCAGATCAATTCTTAAATCTTCATCAGGGTAATATGAGTGTAAGGGAGTATAGTCTTCGATTTAACTCCTTGTCTCGATATGCTTCTAATGTGGTAGCTACTATGGATGACAGAGTTCATCACTATGTGGATAGATTGGAACCATACTTGGTTAGAGATTGTACCATTGCTGCTTTGAACAAGGACATGGATATAGCGATGATACAAGCTTTCGCTCAGAAAATGGAAGATCAGAGGCAAAGAAGAAGAACCCAGGAATGAGAAAAAGGATATTCTAAGCGGGCCAGAGCTATAGGGCAGTTTATGGCATCTCAGGGAGGTTTTAGGCCTTCGTTCTCTCATAGATTGCCTAGCCCGTTATCTTCTTATCCTGCAATTAGTGCTCCACCACAATTTCAAAGGTTCAGAGGTAATCAGTTCGGGCAAAGCAGTAAAAATCAGAGTTCGCGAACAGTGGGGTATCAAGGGCAAGGGAGTATGAGTCAATTGAGACCTCCACGACACCTGTGCCCCATATGTAGAAGATTTCACTTTGGCGAATGTCGGCTTGGAACGAAAAATTGCTTTTGGTGCGGTAAGCCGGGGCATATGGCTAGAGATTACCCACGCAGGACCACAGGTGGTATAACACGACCTACCGGATCAGCTGTTGCGTCATTATCGGTGCCTCCTTTGAGTAGGGGTGCACAATCTATGGGTCACGGTAGAGGTGATAGAGGAGCAGCTAGTTCTAGCGGAGCTTAGAACCATGTTTATGCCCTAGCAGATCGGCAGAATTTAGAGGCTTCTTCAGACGTGGTTACAGGTACGTTGTCCATCTTTGCATTTGCTGTGTATGCCTTAATTGATCCTGGTTCTACATTATCGTATGCTACTCCTTTGGTTGCGGGAAGGTTCAGAAGAACACCCGAATTATTAGCCAAGCCATTTGAAGTATCAACGCCAGTGGGGGAATCTCTTATAGCTAGGAATGTTTATCGAAATTGTGTTGTGAATATTTGTGGTCGTGATACGATGGCCGATCTTGTTGAGTTAGAAATAGTAGATTTTGATGTTATTATGGGCATGGATTGGTTAGCGTCTTGTTATGCTACAGTAGATTGCCGTTCTAAGAAGGTATATTTCCATTTCCCAAATGATGCAGTCCTTGAATGGAAGGGTAATGTTGGCGAGCCCAGAGGTAGATTTATTTCTTACTTTAAGGCAAAAAAAATGATTTCCAAGGGGTACATATACCATTTGGTTAGAGTAAGGGATACAGAGGCAGAGCCGTCAACTTTTCAGACCGTTCCGGTTGTGAATGAATTTCCTGATGTATTTCCTGAAGAACTACCAGGTTTACCTCCTGAACGAGAAGTGGAGTTTGGTATTGATATGTTGTCAGACACACAGCCAATCTCAATTCCTCCTTATAGAATGGCACCAGCAGAGTTGCGAGAATTAAAAGAGCAACTGAAAGACTTGTTAGAGAAGGGATTCATCAGGCCTAGTATGTCCCCTTGGGGAGCACCAATATTGTTTGTGCGTAAGAAAGATGGTTCGCTGAGGATGTGTATTGACTATCGGCAATTGAATAAGGTGACTATCAAGAATAAATACCCTCTTCCCCGAATTGATGATTTATTTGACCAGTTGCAGGGTGCCCAGTGTTTTTCCAAGATTGACTTGAGATCAGGCTATCATCAAGTAAGAGTCAAGGATAAAGATATACCCAAGACAGCTTTCCGAACACGGTATGGTCATTATGAATTCCTGGTTATGTCATTCGGGCTGACAAATGCACCCGCAGTTTTTATGGATCTGATGAATAGGTTGTTTAAGCCATTTCTAGATGTGTTCGTGATAGTTTTCATAGATGATATTCTGGTATACTCTAGATCAGAAGAGGATCATGTTAATCACTTAAGGCAGGCGTTGCAGATTCTTCGTGATAGTAAGCTGTATGCGAAGTTTTCTAAATGTGAGTTTTGGCTCAAGTCAGTGGCATTTTTGGGCCATATTGTATCCAGTGAAGGCATAAAAGTTGACACTCAGAAGATTGAGGCTGTGAAGAATTGGCCAAGACCCACGACGCCTACGGAGATTCGTAGTTTCCTCGGGTTGGCAGGTTATTATAGAAGGTTTGTTGAAGGTTTTTCTTCTATTTCTGCACCCTTGACTAAGTTGACGCATAAAGCCTCCAAGTTTCAATGGAATGATGCCTGTGAAAAGAGTTTCCAAGATCTGAAGAGCAAGTTGACTTCTACACCGGTATTAGTACTTCCTGAAGGCACAGAAGGGTATGCAGTGTACTGTGATGCTTCGAGAATTGGCTTAGGATGCGTATTAATGCAACATGGTAGAGTAATAGCCTATGGCTCTAGACAGTTGAACCACATGAGAGGAATTATCCCACGCATGATCTTGAGCTAGTTGCAGTTGTATTTGCTTTGAAGATATGACGCCACTACTTATATGGGGTTCATGTTGACATATATACCGATCATAAGAGCCTGCAATATATCTTCAGTCAGAAAGATCTAAACTTGAGGCAGCGGAGATGGCTTGAATTGTTGAAAGATTACGATGTTGATATCTTGTATCATCCAGGGAAAGCAAATGTGGTAGCGGATGCACTGAGTCGTAAGTCTAAAATGGCATCTATAGAAAAGCAGGGGATGATTAAGGATCTTCACCAACTAGCTAATTTGTGAGTTCGACTTCTCGAAACTCCAGATGAAGAGGTTATTGTACGTAATACAGCGGAATCTTCATTGATAGCTGAAGTGAAAGAGAAGCAGTATGCAGATCCAATTTTATTGCAGCTTAAGGAGGATGTGCAGAGTGGCACGACAAAGACATTTGAGCTTACGCGAGAAGGAGTGCTTCAGTGTCAGAATCGTTTATGTGTACCTGATGTAGTTGAGCTAAGAAAGAGAATTATGACAGAAGCACATTGTTCAAGGTATTCCATCCATCTAGGGTCGACTAAGATGTATCAAGATTTGAAAGAAATATATTGGTGGAATGACATGAAGAAGAATATTGCCGAATTTGTAGCTGAATGTCCGAATTGTCAAAGAGTCAAAGTAGAACACCAGAAACCCGGTGGTTACATGCAATGTATAGATCTTCCAGTCTGGAAGTGGGACAAGATCAATATGGATTTCATCACGGGTTTGCCTCGTACATTTCGGAAGTTTGATTCCATATGGGTGATCATTGATAGGCTTACCAAATCCGCGCACTTCTTACCAGTTAAGACAACTTATACGGCGGAAGAGTATGCGAAGTTGTATATTAAGGAGATCGTTCGGTTACATGGAGTTCCAATTTCCATTATATCCGATCGAGGAGCCCAATTTACCGCGAATTTCTGGAAGTCTTTTCAAAGGAGTTTAGGGACACAAGTAAATCTAAGTACGACTTTTCATCCTCAAACGGACGGACAAACGGAACGTACCATCCAGACACTTGAAGATATGCTACGAGCATATGTATTAGATTTCAAAGGCAACTGGGATGATCACCTACCTCTTATCGATAGTGGTGAGCTCCAGTTGTTTCGGGGCATCCCAAGTCGTTTCTATATGTACTTTTGGTATTTGTATAAAAGTCTTTTGTGGGCGGGAGTTTGTCCCGACCCTAACTCAGTTGTGTATCTATGTAGAGGCTTTTGTAGACATATTGTACAGCCATAGGAGTGTTTGGTTGATAGACGTGATGGCTCTGACGGCCAATTATTGTTTATATATATATAGGCGTGTCTGCTGGGCTGATACAAGTACTGTTTTCTTCTATTTACAACGAAGTGCTGCCCAAATTTCTAATTTTCATAAGTAATGTAAATGTGAAAGTATAGGTTATGAACGGGTTCTCCCGGGCCTCCTCGGCTACGGGTGCCAGTCCGCTCCAATGGGATTTGGGGCGTGACACATACACCAAGGCACCTCCTCTTAAATGTGTCGCGTCAAAATATCCATCACCAAGGAAAATTAAAATGGGATAAGAGTCGATCCCAAGTGCAACCCTATCAAAACTGAGAAGTGCTTCGAATCTCCACCTATCATCCTCACACGAGTCTTCACCCCATCATACATATCCTGAATCGATCTAGTGCACGCCATGGGCACCTCTTTAACCTCCAAGCACCTCTACAAAATCTCCTTAGGAACACTGTTATATGGCTTCTCAAGATCAATAAATACCATGTGCAAGTCCTTCTTCCTCTCCCAAAACTGCTCCACTAATCTCCTCAAAAGGTGAATGGCCTCAGTGATCGAGCGACCTGGCATGAAACCGGACTAATTTTCAGAGATCGTCCCGATCCTTGTCATCCTCAACTATACCACCCTTTCTCAAACCTTCATAGTATGACTCAACAACTTAATACCTCTGTAGTTGTTGCAACTCTGGATGTCTTCCTTGTTCTTATACACTGAAATCATTGTACTCCACCTTCACGCTTCAGGCATCTTCGCCGCCCTAAAAATAATGTTAAACAACCTTGTCAACCATTCTAAACCTGCCCCGCTAGTGCTCTTCCAAAAATTCATTGGAATCTCGTCTGGACCCGTCGCCTTACCCCGCCGCATCTTGCGAATAGCTCCATTGACATCCTCAACCTTGATACGCCTACAATAACCATCATCGCGACACTCCTCAGATTTTTCCAAGTCTCCCAACACGAAACCTTTGTTCCCTTCGTCGTTCAAAAGTTTATGAAAATAGGACTGTCACTTCTCCCTAATGAGGGCATTCTCAACCAACACTATACCATCTTCTACTTTGATGCACTTTACTTGGTCAAGGTTACGAGCCCTCTGCTCTCTGGCCTTGGTAAGTCTATACAGTTTCTTATCCTCACCTTTCTCCTCTAAATCCGCATACAATCTCTCAAAAGTTGTTATCTTAGCCTCCGTAACTGCTAACTTAGCCTCTCTTCTAGCTACCTTATACTCTTCCTTATTCGTCTGTCTTTCCTCCTCATCCTTGCTCTCAACCAACTTAGCGTAAGCTACCTTCTTAGACTTCACCTTTCTCTTAATCTCTTCTTCCAGCACCAGTCTCCTCGATGCTTGCCAAGATCGACCTCTCGAGATACCCAACATCTCTCTAGCGGTCTCTCTAATGCAACTAGCAATCGTATTGCACATACTATCCACGCCCCTTCTACTCTCCCAAGCCCCCTACTCTTCAACTTCTCCCCTATTTCCAAAGCACTAGCCAAAGTCAAGCTATCCCACTTAATCTCGGGCCGAGCCTCCACACTTTTCTTATTTTTGTCCTTACTAATAGCCAAGTCCATCACCAACAACCTATGATGAGCCGAAAGATTCTCGCTAGGTATGACTTTGCAGTCTTTATATAGTGCTCTATCCCCTTTCCTAAGAAGCAAAAAGTCTATCTGAGACTTGGCCACTGAACTACAAAACGTAATAAGATGTTCCTCTTTCTTCGAAAAGCTTGAATTCTCTATCCACAACCCAAAAGCCCTAGAAAAATTCAAAAGAGAAGCTCCTCCGTCATCCCGCTCCCCAAAATTGATACCGCCATGCATATCATCATAACCTCTCAACAAAGACCTAATATGCCCATCGAAATCTCCTCCCACGAAAAGCTTCTTAGTGCTCGGGATGCTCCCCACCACCTCATCCAAAACCTCCCAAAAGTCCTTCTTCTCCTCCCCGTCCAAACCTACTTGAGGGGCGTAGACACTAATTACATTCACCGTAGACTCTCCAATGAACAATTTAATCGACATCAGCCTATCACTAACACTCTTAACCTCTACCACCTGCTCCCTAAGTTCTTCATCTACTAAGATGTCTACCTCATTTCTATATCTCACGCTACCCGAGTACCACAACTTATATCCATCCACATCTCTCGCCTTAGTGCCTACCCATTTAGTTTCCTGACATACGCTATACTAACCTTCCCTTTTCTAAGAATTTTCACCAGCTCTATAGATTTACCTTGAAGCGACCCTATGTTCCAGGACTTAACTCTCAACCTAGAAGCACTCTTATCCCACCTAGACCTACTCCCTTTCGCCCCTAAACCCCGACTTAAACCTAGAACCGATCCCAGTCCCGAACCCAGCCTATAACATGACCATATCCAACATCTATCACCCCAGCCACCACTCAAATGGATACGATAGAAGAAAACGAAGAAAAATATGATGAGCAAAAGGGGACAGCTAAAAACAGCTAAATAGGTAAACAAAAATCAGATGAGATGAAAAATATATATATCAAATGAGACAGGACGTATCTACCTTCAATAGTCGAGAAATCAAGACCAAATAAACTAAAAGAGATGGAACAAGTGCACCTGATCCGAGAAGAAGATGAAGATGAAGTGAGTACGTGTTCTTGAATACGTTTGTTTGATTCTGGAAATTTGATGTAGAAATTGGTCGCTGGAACTGCCGTCGTCGCCTTTATCTACTGCTGATACCAAACCTTGACTCGATCGCTGAAAAATATACTGTTCGCTGAGAAACGTATGCTGTGGCAGATTGCCCGTACTTTCGGTACCTGAAAGAGGTTATAAAACATAAAAAGAGAGCCGAGAGAAGAATAATGAGAACAAATCTGATCGATAGAGGACTCTTTCCCGAAAATTCTATTCTGACGAGATGGTCGGAAATTCTACTCCGAAGAAATTCTATTATATTTATCTATTTATTTTTTTAAAATGACAATTTTCTAATCCAAAAAATAAAACTAAACCCTAAAAAATAAAGTAGCAGTGAACATTTAAAAGGGGTTGAAATAATGGACTAAATTTGGAAATAACCACCTTTTCATGGAAATATTATGACCGAGAGGCAACACAATGATATTAGTTTAAAAATAAGTATTTAGAAGGTAATAGTTTGGCAGAATGACTTTTCCCTGTCCTTTTTCCCAAATTTAAAAGTTACAAGACACTTTTGAAATCAAAAAACCAATTTTAGAAACTTTTTGTTTAATCAAGTTAATATAGATTCATTAAATATTAGAATATATTTGCCCCTTTTACCTAATAAGTAATAATAGCTACTTCCTCCGTTTCATATTAGTTGACCCTGTTGACTTAGTATATTCATTAAGAAAATATTAATTAAGGATTTATTTTATTAAATTAGCCTTATTAATTATGTTTTGAAAATACTCCCTTCGTCCCATTTTATCCGTCTCAAATTGAGATGGCACAACTATTAAGAAAATAATGATTGGTACCAATATTGATGGATGGTTAATACTCCCTCCGTCCCATTTTACCCGTCTCAAATTTTCTAATTTGATGTCCCATTTTACTTGTCCTATTTTACTTATCAAGACAAGCCAATTTTTTTTCCCATTATACCCTTAGGGGCCGTTTGGTGTGAGGTACTAAGACAAGTTATCCCGGGATAAAATAATGGTTCCGGGATAAACTTTTTAATACACCGTTTGGTTTGACAATACTTGGGATAACTTATCCCGGGATTAATAATAGTCCCGGGATAAGTTATACCACATATTTGGTGGTATAAGTTATCCCACCTTAATTTATCCCGGGATAAATTATAAAATGACAAAATTATCCCAAATCCATTACAAACAGATTTCTCCAATCTTTTTCATCATCTTTAATTATTGCTTTTGAAACTGAAAAAAGATTATTGATATCTACTTGATTATCTAAAACGTGATATTTATGACAAATTAAAAAGACTAAAATATCTTATTTTGGAACGAAGAAAATATATGACTAAGAAAAATTAGCCTCTTATTAATTAAGTTTGCATTTTTTTTCATTCCATTACTTGTGAATTTTATAAACTTATACGCTATTTTCTTATATAAAGGATCAAAATGCAAAATTAACAAATTAAAAAATAAAATATGCTAGATTCATACATAATAAGGATCAAAACTAGGTACTATAATTTTTTATATATCCAGCAAAATGTAGGTATTATAATTTTTTAAGCATAGAAAAATGGAATTCAACATCAACTTTTTTCTTTCAAGTGTTATTTTTGTGAATTGATAACACAAAAAGTTCTTACTACACAACGAAAAGATTAACTAAAGTAAGTAGATTTTATAATAATAGTTACCATTCACTAGTAATCTATAAAATATTTTAACAACTACAAAGACGTTGCCTAGTTTTAATACACATTATCATTTCACAATCGACTCTATTGTTCAATTACATATTTTAAATTAAATAGTTTTTTAATAACTTGAAAATTGATATTGTATATATCAATTAAAATGAATTTTAATATTCTATATTATATGAGTAATATATGTTTAAATGAAGTGACATAAACAACAAATCTTCTTATACTTTAACAAACTTAAGTTGGAAGTTTTTAATTCAAACTAAATAAGATGTAGTAAGTTTTTTTGTTAAACGCACACGGTATAATCATGAGAAGACACATGCAAAAAAATTAAAGCTAAATAAGATGAAAGTTTTATTTTAAAAATACACACGATATAAACATGAAAATGCACACACAAAAAAATTAAGCTAAATAAGATGAGAGTTTTATTTTTAAGAATAAATATTTAAAGCTTGAAAACAAATATATATAAACAAAAAAGAAGTTAAATAAGATAGGGGTATTTTGGTAATCAAATACTTTATTCTTAGAAATTATATCATGCATATTAATTTGAAAACAACAAACCAAACACTCAATAAAAAATAATCTCAGCATAACTAATCCAGTATAACTTATCCCATCATACCAGCATAACTAATCCCAGCATAACTACATTCTCAACCAAACGACACCTCAGTGTAATTAATTACTCCTTGTTATTAGCATTCTTGAAAAATGTTTCAAAGAGGAGTACCATTAAAAATACACCATTAAAAATATAAATGATGTTTTGGTATTAATCATCCATCAATATTGGAACTAACAACAAGACACAATTAAGAGGGGGCAAAATGGTAAAGTTATATTGTTAATCATTATTTTCTTAATAGCTGTGTCATTCCAATTTGAGACGGATAAAATGGGATGGAGGGAGTATCAAAGCACCATTTATATTCTTAATGGTGTACTCTTAATGTTACTCCTCTTTGTAATATTTTTCAAGAATACTAATAATAAGGAATAATTAATTATACTAAGGGTATAATAGAATTTGAAATGGATAAAATGATATGGAGGGAGTATAAATTTAAGTAAATATAATTGGAAAATATAATAAAATTGTCTTTATTTTAGTAGAGGAGAATTAAATTGAAATAAATATTTTTATAAAAAGGCAATTAAGACAAAACAGAGCATTCAAAATTAGGGCACAACCAAAAGATAAACCCACTTTCACAATATAGAGAGAGATATATACGTCCATCTCTTAGGTGATGATGATGGTGACAAATATTTCAGTGCGTTGTTCCTTTCGTTCTTGTTGTTCAAGATCCTTTTCGGTAAAGGCTAAAGTTGGGTCACACATCAATTTTGACAAGGAAGCCAAATGTTTAGATGATGCTGTTAGTCTCTTCCATCGAATGGTCAGAATGAATCCTCTTCCTTCTATTGTTGATTTCTCTAAATTATTCAAGACTATGCTAACTATGAAGCATTACTCTTCAGTCGTTTCTCTTTTTCGAGAAATGCGGATATTAGGTATCCCAATTGATGGATTCATCTTGAATATCGTGACTAACAGTTATTGCCTGATGCATCGTTCTGATTGTGCATTTTCGGTGTTACCCTTTTACTTGAAGAGTGGTATTCTATTTAGTGGTGTCACCTTTACCTCCCTAATAAGGGGATTATTTGCTGAAAATAGGCTCAAAGATGCTGTTGAATTGTTTAAAAAAGTGGCAAGAGAGAATATTTGTGAGCCCGACCAAGTCATGTATGGAACTGTCATGAATGGGCTCAGCAAAAGGGGTCATACTCAGAAAGCTTTAAGTTTGCTCCGGCTAATGGAACAGGGAAACACTAAGCCTGATGTATATAAGTACAACATTGTTGTTGATGCCTTCTGCAAAGATGGAAACTTAGTTGCTGCTATCAACCTTCTTAATGAGATGAAGCAGAAAAACATTCTTCTAAACATAGTCACATATAATTCATTAATTGATGGTTTGTGTAAGCTTGGTCAGTGGGAAAAGGTTAAGACTTTGTTCTCTGACATGGTGAATCTTAATATTTATCCAAATGTCAATACCTTCACCATGGTGATTGATGGACTATGCAAAGAAGGGAAAGTGGAAGATGCCGAGGAAGTAATGAAACACATGGTCGAAAAAGGTGTAGAGCCTAATATAATCACCTACAATGCGATAATGGATGGATATTGTTTGCGTGGTCAAGTGGATAGAGCAAGGAGAATTTTTGATATAATGATAGATAAGTGCATTGAACCTGACATTATTAGCTATAACGTACTAATAAATGGATACTGTAAGAAAAAGAAAGTGGCCAAGGCCATGCAATTGCTTGGTGAAATTTCTCAAAGGGGATCAAAACCTAATACTGTTACCTACAATACTATCTTGCAAGGTCTGTTTGAAGTTGGAAGAACTGGTGATGCAAAACGAGTTTATGCTGAGATGCTATCTGCGGGACCCAAACCTAATATATGCACTCATTCCACTGTTCTCGATGGTTATTTTAGGTACGGACTTGTTGAAGAAGCGATGTCACTCCTTAATAAGTTGGAAAGAAAGCGAGAAAATACAGATATTGCATTTTACAGGGTTGTCATTAATGGATTGTGCAAAAATGGTAAACTGGATGAAGCTCATTCTGTTTTTGAGAAGCTTTCTTTCATTGGATTGCCTCCGGACGTAAGAACATACAATACAATGATAACTGGATTTTGTATACATGGACTGTTAGATGAAGCTAAAAGTATGCTAAGAAAAATGGAAGACAATGGTTGTCCTCCAAACAATGTAACTTATAGAGTTATTGTGCAAGGATTTCTCAGGTGTAGCAAATTTAGTGAGATGGAAACTTTTATGAAGGAAATGGCTGATAGGGGCTTCTCTTTTGATGCAAGTACAGCTGGAATTTTGGTAAACGTTGTAAGGGAGAATCCTTCCGTCCTTGACATGATACCAGAGCTTCACTCGAAAAATAAGTGTTGAATACTTGTTTTGGCTGGTTTATTTGGCTATGCTATCGCTGTGATACAATTTCCTTTCATCCGTGCAAAAAAAATGACACCCAATGCAATTGCAAAAGGTGATGACAATTAAAGCATTGCTTGAGCTTTCTATGCGGCCTTGTTGAGGAGGCACATCAATTTTAATTTGAGTTTTTCTAACCATTCTTCTTTTTCTTAGAAATGCAGTATCTTATCAACTACATTTGTGACTTGCTTTTCTTAAACTCTTTTCTTCCATGCTGGTGTCTCTAGCATCAGACTTTATGTACAACTAGAGTCTACATGTCTAGAGATGTTACAACAAGCTTTGGTTACGATTACATCCTTCAGCAGGTAACCTTTTTTTGTAATTTTTTTGAATTCTAACTTGATTTCCTACTGGCTAATGTTGGGCTTGGCACTTTAGCTATGTGCATTTCCAGTAGTTTTTGCAGTTTCCTGATGGCTTTGAAATCTTTTTTCCTAGTTTCTAATTTGGTGGTCTGATCTTGTGTAACTTGGAATTCGATATCACACCTATTGGTCAATCGTGGATTCCTTGTGGTTCGTATTAAAGATGTCTTGATTGAGGTCAATATTGTATGGGTAGCTTTTGTTGTAATTTCCGAGGATGTCTTTTTCAGAAGCTATAACATCAAGGCCATTGTCATTATTCTCCTTCCTCTGTTGTATGAATTGCAGATCTTCCAGATGCAAAAGTGTTTATGTTATATTGTTTTGTCTTAATGGGCGTTTGGCCATGAAAACTAAATTTTTTGAAGTTGGAGTTGAAATTGGAGTTGGAGTTGTATTTGTCCATAAATATAATTGGAGTTGTTCCATATCGGGGAGAGTCTGAAATAGTGTTTTGGAATTCATCGATATCGGAGTACAAATTTTTCAGGTACTCTCAACGGAAAGAGCTTTTTCTGCGGCATATTGAGAGCCATATAGTCTCCCGCCAATCAAAAATCCCCTAACATTATCAGGTAGGCCCAGGATCTCTAATCTAACTGCGCGAATTGAATCAAAGCGCTCTCCAATAAGGGCATCATGAGATGTATTACTCTGAAGGACTCCTTGTTGGAACACAGGCGCCCCCCCGAGACCGACTAGTTTGGTCCGATAGGGTGAGTGGGATCTCTATTTCATTGGTGTGAACCGGTGGAATATCCATTCGCTCTCTATCTATCCAAGGGATGGAAGGGCAGAGGCCTTTGGTGTGTCCCCTCCAGTCAAGAATTGGGGCCTCACAATCACTAGCCAATATGCTTTTCTCTCATGCCTTTCTTTGTTCATGGTTCGATATTCTGGTGTCCTAGGCGTAGAGGAACCACACCAATCCATCCCAAACTTGGTGGTTAAACTCTGGGGCGGTGAACGAGGTAGGATAAAATGGTATTTGAACCAGGGCGGGCGGCCCTATATAGTCTGTCTTTTCATGGGTGGTGGGCAGGGAAAAAAGCCATTCGTTAAACCTTTTGGAACTGGAGATGAAGAGTCGTTTAAAGACCTTTTCAAAAACCACTTTGTTTTGAATTTTTGTGAGAGAAGGAAGATGGAAAAAAGTGAAAACAACTTTTTCTTGTTTCTCACTTTTCCAAATACAACTCCAAGTTGTATTTGAAATTCTCATGGACAAACATCAACTTGGAGTTGTATTTGGCATATAGTGAGTTTTTTTTCCAGAAAAGTGAAAAAATTGTCATGGCCAAACGGGCCCTAGTAATTCCAATGATATTGTCGACGAGGAAGATCAAAATATTCATGTTTCTGAGTATAAACCCTCCCAAAGAGAACATATCTATTATATTTTCTTATGCCGATTTCACCAGCATTAACTACTTGTAGTTGTATTTTTCGTGGTGTCTTTCATCTTTCTAGGTTTTTCGTTTTTAAGGTTTTGACATTATTCAGTGTTTGTTAAGTTTATCTGCAGGTTGCTGCAGGGCAAATTGCTAGTGCTAGAATGGTTGCAGTGAGTTAAGTTCAGAGAATTTCTGAAAAGGTTTTAAGATTTATTAGTATCTTAACAACTGCATTTGTGACTTTCTTTTCTTAAACCCTTTTCTTCCACGCAGGTGTCTCTAGCATCAGAATTTTCGTACAACTACATGTCTTGAGATGTTACAGCAAGCTTTGGTTACAATTACATCCTTCTGCAGGTATCCTTTTGTCGTTATTATCTTTTCAAATATCTAACTTTATTTCCTGCAGGCTAGTGTTGGGCTTGGCACTTTCATTAAGTACATTTACAGTAGTTTTGCAGTTTCCTTGTTGGCTTTGAAATCTTTTTCCTAGTTTCTAACTTGGTGGTCCGATCTTGTGTAACTGTACTATTTGCTGCAACTGTGCAGAGTCTAGTAAAAAATGAAAGCTCCAAGTTTAGCACCTCAAAATTGTCATTATCTTTTTCAAAATGATTGCATGCAGACTAGGGCTGGCAACGGAACCGGAACTTTCCGTTCCGTTCCGATAGTGACGTTTCCGAATGATTTCCGGTACCGGTAACGACACGGTCATGGTCCGGAAAACGATACCGGTCCGGACCTACGGAAAATTCCGGTATTTCCGGTTTCTGGTCCGTAACTTTTAAAATTTGGCCTTTTTTTTTTTTTTTTTTAAAACTTGGTTTGCAACGGCTCTTTTGGCCGTTGCATTTCAACCGTTATTACCCCTTCCAATTACCCCCACTACCCTTTAAAATTTTTACTATAAATATACTTCATTTCAATTATTTTTTTCACACAAATATTATCAATTTTCATACTCTCTCTTAATATTCTCTCAAATTCTCTCTAAATATTTCTAGTTTTATTATATTAGTTGAACACTTGAAGTTGAGGATTCATTTATTATATTAGTTGGAGTTGAAGATTTTTTGAAGATATTACAAGCTTCAATTATCATCTTTTAATTCCGACATTTGTTATACGTTTCGGTATATTCGTTCCAACTTTAATCTCTTTTTATTTATGTTAATTATCTATATTTTTTATTTTTAGTATCTACATTTATTTACGAACATCAATTTGTATTTGTATTGCTTGTTTTAATATTTTAATTTGAAATATGGATTTTGAAAAAAATATTAGTGGTAAAAAATCAAATTTTGGTAAGGTCTTTCGTAGAAATAAAAAAAGTAAGGCTAGTACTAGTTCATTACCGGCTAGATTTAATGAAACTTCATTATCACAACCTAATGGTTTCGATGTTGGTATCAGTATGGAATTAGATAATGAGACCCTGAATAGGCGTTATAATAATTTTGAGGAAGACTTACCAGAGGAAGATGATATAGAAGAACAAGAATTAGGTGATACCCCTACCCCTACTAGTCCGGGTACGGAATTACCGGAACACGGTGAAGAACTGTCCCCTTTACCGGAATTTACTAGGGCCAAAGGTACCGAACGTACTAAAAGGTCTTTAGTTTGGAAATTTATGGAGCATGATAGGGTAAAAAGTACTGCTACTTGCAATAAATGCAAGAATGTTTTTAAACATTTTACTGGGGAAAAAATGGCGGGACAGGATTGCTAACTTCGCATTTGATGAGATGTAATAAAGAATTTATTCATCTAAAAAACGAGGCTAAGGCAAAAAAAGATGGTACAACATTTGTACATGAATCTGTAGGAGGTAATATGGTTCAAACGCGTTTAGACATGTTTAACCCGGCTGAAGCAAGTTCATCCTCGACATATAGTGAAGATGTAGATAGAGAAGAACTAGCGAAAATGGTTGCTGTTATGGGTTTGCCTTTTGGTTTTCCTTCGCATCCCGGTTTTATTCATTATATTCAATGAGTATATAATCCCTCTTTTAAAGTTTTTTCACGAAATACAATTAAAAATAATATTTTTAAATTTCAAGCTGAACATTGTCATTTTCTTCGTCGCTTATTTGATAAATTTGATGGTAGAATATCTGTTACTTCTGATATGGGTACTAGTGTTGTCGGTAATGATTATTTTACTCTCACGGCTCATTGGATTGATCACGATTGGAACATGCAAAAAAGAATTATTGCTTATAAATATGTCGATGAGTCTAAAACCGGTATGTATATAGCTAATACAATAGCGGAGAACATGAAATATTTTAGATTTATTGGTAAACCTATGGCATGCACATTAGATAATGCTTCTAATAATTTTAAAGCTATTGACGAGTTAAAAACTAGATTATGTTTAATGTATCAAGATCATTTTCATGTTAGATGTTCTGCACATATTTTAAATTTGATAGTACATGATGGTATTCATTTGTTTGGAAATGGTTGTCTTAAAGTGCAAATTGCTTGTAGTTCTATGTTTAAAAATAAAAAAAAGGCTGTAATGGATGATTTTAAACGTAAATGTGAACAATGTGGCCTTCCATATAGAAAAATTCCAAAGGAAATTCCTACTAGATGAAATTCTTTGTTTCAAATGTTTGAAGTTGCTGTTATATATCGTAAACCTATACAATTAGTTTATAATTCTTATAATGAGGATATTAATTTAATGCTAGATGAAGATGATTGGACTGAAGTAGAAGAACTTTGTAAATTTTTGAAAACTTTTTATCAAGCTACGAACACAGTATCTGCTCAATATACTCCAACTATTTGTTCTGTTTTAGTAACTATTACTGCTATTTCTAAAGTACTTGTTGAATATAAAAAAATATGTCCTAACAAAGAGGTAATTGAAGCTATGATTGAAAAATTTAAAACATATTATTTTCCTATTCCACAAATTCTTTTAACAACTAATTTATTAAACCCATTTTATAAAGAACATGGTACAGTGATGTTGGTTAGAAAATTATACAACAATTTAGAAATTGGACTTCATCAAAAGCCATCAGTTGAAACTTGTTGTGCTAGCATAGTATCTACAGCTAGGACTTTATATAACTTGTATCAAGTTATGGAACAAAATATTGGTCCGATTGAACCTCCTAGTTCTAGACGTAGATATGATGATATAGATGACGAGATGGGCGAAGAACTTGGTCTTCAATGTTGTAGGAGTAATGATTTTGATTCGTATCTTTCGCAGGATCGGAAAAATATTAGAGATGAAACTGGAAAACAACAACTTTTATCGTGGTGGAAGACCCGGATCAGACAATTTCCAAAACTTTCAAGGATGGTTCGAGATTTGTTATCAGCTCAAGCTTCTTCAGTTGCTTCGGAGCAAGCTTTCAGCGCAGGAAGATTTATAATAGGAGATCATCGGTATTCGTTAGCAAGGGATAGTTTGGAGATTTCGGCATTATTTAGAGATTGGATCAATGCCGAACGAAGAAATTTTGGGCTCCCCAAATTACCGCCCCATATTGAAGACGAAATAGATGAAATTTTTGAGGAAAATAGTGATGATGGAATGGAAGCAATGGAGGAACAAGGAAATAGACCAATTCCGGAGGATTTATCTGTCGAAGAATTAGAAAAGTTACGCCAAAAAAATTATAGACAATTTAGATATTAATAAGATTCTACAATAGAAATCTAATTCACACAGAACCCTTCCTAGAAGGTGGCTGCTTAGATTAGATTTACATTTAATATCTTTGTAATAAATGTACAACGTACGAAATTTGAATAAATATAACGGCTATTCGCCTAATTTTGTTTTAAATTTTCTCTTTTGTTTGTTGCAATTATGAAAAAAAAAAATATTATATTAAGTATTTAAGTTTATAAAGTTAGAAAATTTTTTAACTTCTTAAACTTACTAAAAATATTATATTAACTTAACATAATTTTTTAAGTTAAAATTAAAACCTTTTACAATAATTAAAACTTAAACTTATTATAAAAAAGTTAATAAATTATATAAACTATATAAGTTAAAAATATATATATATAACTTATATATTAATCTCATTAAGTTATAATTTAAATTAAAACTTAAAAAAAAAAAAAAAAAAAAAAAAAGCTGGTACCAGCGGCGATTTTCCGGTAACGTTCCGGTATCGCTCCGGTCCGGTTCCACACCGGTAGCTAGCGGACCGGTCCGAACGAGGGAAATTTTCCGGTATTCCGGTTCCGGTAACTCCGGTTCCGGCGATATAAAACGGTAATGAGGTTCCGGTACCGTTCCGGATCCGGTCAAACCGGTCCGGCGGTTCCGGTTCCGGTCCGTTGACAGCCTTAATGCAGACTCCAATAGATCATTTCTTGCCCTTAGGTTTTGACACGTTGATGGTAGAACAGTGCTAGCATTATTATCCAGTTTACATTATAGACCAGCTACCATCTCTTCCCTGTATATGGCATGGCTAAACTTGTGTTGTGCCAGTGCGTCCACGTTCTTGCTTCGTGATTTTTTTTGTTGATAAGGGAACCCACGACAAAATCCTTTAGGTGTGCATGAGGTACCCTAGTCCAGTCCAATAGCCCGCACCCACACAAGAAAAGTAAAACACACTAAGCTAGCCCTGTGGGATGAGCTCGGCCACCCTTGCAGATCTTGCTTGCTTCCTAATTTTCCGCTCTCTTCATGAGTCAGGATATATGTACTAGTGGTTTTCATCTGTTTCTCTTTCAATCTTTATGCTATGTTACATCTCATTTCTTTTTGCTATGCAACGTCTTGTTCCTGTAATGTTAAAGATTCAAAATACCAAACTCTGGTAGGAACCCTATGCACCTAAATGGGGCGTCTTTTGTAGAGAATCATCTCAGCATAGACTTTCTTCTCTCTTGTTTTGGGATACCACATGCATATGGGGTGTTCTCCCCAAAGTGGTATACAAGGTAAATTAACCTAACTACCGGGACTCCTAAATATGATAGAACTAAGGGGTTAGAGGTAGGGCCTAGTAGTATTATTTAGTATGTGGGTCGTTTCTTATTCTTCTGGCCTAGTGGCATTATTCCATTTTTGTAACCGACATAGTGGAGACGAGTTGAGAGTACAAATCTGAGCGTCTCAACTTGGTCTCAGTTGGCAACCAAACAATCCAACTTGTTTTCACTGTGTCTTGTGGATATCTCCAATGCGGACATGGCACATAGATTTTGAAGGTGTCCAGATGATTATTTTGTATGTTGGAGTGTTCAATTGACACAGTGGAAACGAGGTTAGGTATCGAGACGTGCATACTCAAAGTTGGAGTGTTAACTCACCAGCTGAGTTCAAGATTGAGTGTCTGTCTATGTATTATTTACTGTATTTGACTAAAAATTCTGATGTGTTGAAACCCAAACGATTCACCACTTAAAAGTGTACTAAAAGAAGGAATATTCTATTGTAGGTCTCTCAGGTATAATTACCTTCTGTTTCTGGAGGTTGACGTAGGACAAGACTAAACTATCTCAAGTGACCTTTTCTCATTTTATCCTCAATGTGTTCTACCTATACCTTCTACTGTTCTACATAATGTGATCATTCTAATCTTGCATGATCGCATATCGATATCAACATTTTTATTTTCTCAACACTCATCTTGTGGATATGTTGGAACTTGGAGGCTCAACATTCACTCCCATATAATAATTCTTAAAAAAATAAATAAATCACTCCCATATAACATTTATTATGGTCTTACAACCATTCTACGAACTTGCCTTTCACTTGTTCTTGTGAAGATTATAATTTGGTTAGTTTTTTCTTCCAGGTGACTGGTGGCTCTCTTGAAGAATCAAAGGAAGCTCTTGCCATTGCTGAAACAGGTGGTTAGCATATGTCCTTAATTAGCTAATTCACTCTGAATAATGAAATTGTTTTCCAGCGAGTTCGCTTCTCAAATGTATTGGCATGTCTAACCATGAGAAGTAACTCTTTTTTGCAGCAACACTTTTCTGTACTGTGGGTGTGCACCCAACAAGATGCAAAGTGGGCTTCACTTTTGATGTTTTGTAATAACCTACTGAAAATATCTACCTTTTCATATATGTTGGATGCTTTGTCATTTTCTTCTTCTGTGCTCAATCAGGAATTTGAAGGCAGTGGGGATCCGGAAAAGCATTTGCAGGATCTTTTGACATTGGCTAAAGAGGGAAAAGAAAAAGGAAAAGTACGAATAGTTTTCTGTATATAAGGTTATGGAGTTATTGAACTTACACCTTAGTAAATGCCCTGTTCAATTAGCATATTTTGACAAGCTTTAATATTATACTTCTTAACATGTGAACCCTGAGCAGTTCAAGCTCCTGAGTTAACTGGTCTTGTGTTTCAATTGCTCCAAACTTTTTCGATAAGGATTTGTTCCTATAATGACACTAGTATAACCAAAATAATACTGAATCATTTGCCCTTTTTTAAGAACTTTTGAGCAATTTAAGCTTGTCCTTTAACTGCTTTGAGGTTTCATGCAAATCACAATAGAAAAAAGGTTTTGCCGCAAAAAGAGCTTAGAAGATTTTAAGAACTAGACAAGTTCTTAAGAGCCTAGCACATTTGGAGATCAACTTTCTGGGCTAACTTCCTAACATGTATTAGGGAACGTGTCGAACAAACACTGGAGGCTGTAAGTAGTTTTTAATGACAAAGATTTGTTCATAAAATTCACATTTGTAATGCATTCTGCTGATATAGCTCAAGACACCCATCATGTGTTTCATTCCTTTTCTCTCGTTGATACAAGTGTGACTACGAAGCTCAACGTGTGTGCAAGTGCTGCCAAGGATCGTCCAAGGACTGTCAATGTTGAGACGTGAGATGGACCAAAGACACACCCAAAGCCACCCATTTGCCCATTTGCTACACTAGAGAGGCAGCCTTTGAAGCCTTTTCATTGAAGGGGCACCTTTGTCATTTTAAGTCTTATTTGTTATGTAATATAAATTGAACAAGATAGGTCTTTTGAGGGTTGGTTGATTATTACTGTAAGACTTGAACTTTTGAAACACCAAGTCCTCTCTTCTTGAGGCACAAAACCGAAACTTGTAACTAGGATAGCATTCAAGGGTGGAATCCCTTGTGATTGCTTGCTTGTGAGAAACGTTGGTGCTTGAGTGGTGGACTCCGCTCTTGTGTCGTCGTAAGAGTTAGGTGATTGTATGTGGAGGTGTTAGGGGTCTTAGAGTTTAATATACTCTTTGGTTCTTAGGATTTACACCACCTTTGTCTAGCTATCAATCCTTTCGTTTATTGTCATCTTGTAGTAATTTGTTGTGTCTTGTGTTGTAAGCCGTGGGTTGTTGTTCTTATTAAAGCATTGTCATTTTTCTTCATTGTTCATCTTATTGTTGTTCACTTAGTTTGGGTTGTTGGCTGATTTGGTGTCCAAACACCTTGTTTTCTTCTCATTGTTGTGTTGTCATTCTTGGCCAAGACTTGGTCCCTTGAGCTCTCGGTTTGTAGTGTGTTTTGTGATGTTCTTGGGGGCTGTTTTGTGTCGTCTTTGGGTTGTAAGGTATCACTCGTGAATATACACTTCTGCATGAATCTTTTATGTATTGGCTAGCAAGTTTGGAGCTATTTTAATTGTGACTATATCGCCTAGGTGCCTAAAGATAATTATAGTTTTTTCTTTATTTACTTGCTTTGCTGATGACAAAATTCATTTCAAATAAGGTGGTTGCGATTGGCGAATGTGGATTGGACTATGATAGACTTCACTTTTGCCCATCTGATATTGAAAAGAAGTATGTATTTCCTTCGAATCACTCAACCCTATGAGTTCTTCCTTCACAATTTTTACAACTCTCTCTCTCACACACACATCCCAAGCAAAAGCAAGTGGCGGAGCTGTGTCTTGAAAATTTGCTCAATCCTCCCACCCCTCCCCGAATGCCCTAACCCTCTTTCTGGTGGCATTTACTGATTTTCTCTGAAGGAATTACTTCTTTAACTTGTAGCCTAGGTGCACCTTTTGGTGACTATAATTCAGTAGGTTTGCCTTGTTTCCACTTTGCTGATGGTGGTCTTGCTTTTTCTTTCACTATTTTGAAATATAGGTACTTTGAAAACCAGTTTGAGTAAGCATATATAATGAAGCTGCCAATGTTTCTTCACATGCGAGCAGCTGCTCAGGATTTCTGCGACATTCTTCAACGAAATGAAGATCGGTAAATTTTTTGTACTTGTTGGAGATAGCACAAGATGGTTTGGCTTTAATTTTAGAAAGATCAGGTTAATTAACCTAAGATCTTATAGTTTGTAATTCTTAGGTTTTCCATAAGCCAGCTTAAAAGGGGAAAGAATAAATAAAGTGATGAACTGCACCCCAGGGTGTGGCCTAGTGTTTCAATGAAGTTGGGATGAGCACCATGAGGTCTCAGGTTCAATTCCCAATAGAGACAAAACATTAGGTGATTTTTTCCCATCTGTTCTAGCCTTGGTGGACAGAGTTACCCGGTACCTGTTGCTGGTGGGAGGTGGCAGGTATCCCGTGGATTTAGTCGAGGTGCTGGCCTGGACACCACGGTTATGAAAATAAATAAATAAATAAAGTAATCAACCTCCAGTATCTCATGATTTCACAACTATGTCTGACTCCTATATCTCACTCACTGCTTTTGGGATGAAGCCGGGGCCCCAATGCTATAAGGTTCCCACCTATATGTGTTCAGAGAAAAGTGAATTTAGACACCCTTACCTCCTCATGTCAGAAAATTTTATGGGGCTAGCTTATGCCGAGATTTGCTATTGCAAGAATACTGAAGTAAACTTCAAAGGCTGTTTGACTGATAATTGTCTTATGGAGTTGAGGCAGTACCCTCGTCTTGTTTTGTTTGATTAAGAGACTTTAAGCAATGTTATTATGGTTCAAGTTTAATTAATGATTTGCCTTCATCGTTGCAGTTTTATATATGGCGTTCTCATATACCAGTTGTGTTGAACAGGTTTGTTGCTGGTGTTGCGCACTCATTCACTGGATGTGCTGAAGACTCTGATAAACTTCTTTCATTTAGTAATGTTTTTGTAGGTGAAATCTCCAGTCCATAGTATTCTTTTTTTTTTTAATTTAGAAGTTGTCATATTCATGTGTTTTCCATGAGATACCTGAGATTGCTAGACCCTGATTTACTCATATCTCTTTATGTCTGTCTGTTTGAACTACTTATTAGGCGTAAATGGTTGCTCTCTCAATACGGTTGAGAACCTTGAAGTTGTAAAAGGTATACCTGTTGAAAGAATGATGACTGAAACGGATTCATCATACTGTGATATCAAGAATATGCATGCTGGGATAAGGTATGTGAAATCCTCGTGGCCTTCAAAGAAAAAGGATAAGCATGATCAAGAATGCCTGGTCAAAGGTTGCAATGAGCCTTGCTTAGTTCGGTGAGTGTGATAACATTCTTATTGCTAGTTATATGATTTTTCTTCCATTTTTTATTCCAACTGTGTTTCTGAGATCGAAGTTGATTGAAAATGAAAGCTACACTTCCATATAATTCACAATTTGATATTCGTTATAGGATACTAGTGTTCTGTATTAGTTTCTCCTTCGTTTATCCACTAAATACACTTTTGTATCTTTAAGATTTACTTTCAATACTTATGTTGATTAAGAAAAGTAATTTTAGAGTTGGGAAAGGATGTAAACTTGGACAAACTCATTCTAAGTAAAGCTGGAAAAAGAGAGTATCGAAATGTGGATGGAAGCAGAGTAGCTAGAACAACTGTCCTTACAACACATTGCACGGAACTTTAAATTGGCGATTGCCACGGTCCAAAAAAGAAAAAAGAAGAGAAAATCCAAGATTGTGTGGAAAGTGTTAATCTTGTTAAAGAAGTTGTCTATTCGTCTGGGATATTTGACAACAACAACAACAACAACAACAACAAACCCAGTGTATTCCCACATAGTGAGGTGTCTGGGATATTTGAGCTTTCTTGAAATTTGTCTTTCTATTTATGATCTGTCAACATAAATGCTTCCACTACCGTCGGGCCTATTTTAACCAGTTACTAGAATAAGTGATTGTTTGCTTCAACTGTAAAATGTGGTTGGGACTTGTAGATTTTGAGTTTAAACATAGGGTTAGAGACTGATGTTATTCTTTGGTAATATTTTTTCCTTTCCCTTTTTCATCCCTTGAACAAAAGCAAAGTACCAGCTTAACACTACACGATGTAACAAAAGTATTTCTATGTGAAGTGTTTCGTGTAGTGTACAGCTTACCAGAGATGTACAATGTACCAAAATGTCCTTTAATCGTACCAAAATGTCCTTTAATCGTGTAGTGTTAAACATGCCATGCAAAGTACCAGCTTATTCCCTTTTTACATGGCATGTTTGCTTTTGTTAAGCAAAGTACCAGACTGAAGTTGTCGTTTCTATGTAAAGTGTTTGCTTCTACATGGCATGTTTAACACTACACATTAAAGGATATTTTGGTACATTGTACATCTCTTTAATTTAAGACCTATGGATTCATAAGTTTCTTTATTTTCTTAACCTCCGTGCCACGTCAAAACCAGGCAAACAAATTGAAATGGAGGGAGTAATATGCCTTAGCAATATAGTATTACGTCTAGCTGCATATGACTCTGTATCTCAAGTTTGATCTTGATTTCTTGAAAAATATCAACTCCCTTCTTCCCAAGCAAGTGCTTGAAGTTGTTGCAGGCACTAAAGGTATCGTTGACATCGACCAATTGAGCAAGACACTTCACCACAATACGTGCAGGTGACTATAACATTCTCTTTTTCCATCTCTATTCACGTACTGCAAGTAGATGAATTTCTTTATATAGAAAGAGAGACATGCTAAACAATTGGGAAAATGAGGATTAGTTTTCATTTCCTAAGACAAAACTTGGATATGAGGTGATTAGGCAATTTAATTTACATATGTTCTCTACTCAAAAACAACCTCTCTATCTTACCTCTCAGAAACGACCTCTCTATCTTACCACTGAGGTAGTGGTATGGACTGCGTACACTTACCCTCCCCAGACTCCACTTGGTGGGAATATACTGGGTATGTTGTCGTTGTTGTTGTTAGTATATGTTCTCTATTTAGAAGTATTGAGGTGAGGTGATTTGGCACGATATGATGCAACTTCAGCTCACGAGCACACGACCCTTGATAGGAGGGTGTAGAGGTCAAGAATTATGGTAGAGTAGTGGGGCATATTTCTTTTCCTTTTTCTAAGTATTAGTATTATTCTTGTTTTTCTTTATTTCTAGGTTTCTATTACAACATTTTCCTTTAGCCTCGGTTATATTATTTTACTGTTCTGGTTCCGATTGTTGCTGCTACCTCTTTTTTATCGTTCTTTGAGCCGATGGTCCATTGGAAACATCCTCTCTACTTTCTCAAAGTAAGGGTAAGGTCTGCGTACACTCTACCCCCTCCCCATACCCCACCTGCGGAATTATGTTACACTTGGTTTGCTGTTGTAATGATCTTGAGTCACTCATGAAGATTTGAGCTCATTCGCATGACCATGAATGTTTCCAGGGTTTTCTTTCCTCATGATTTGGATTCGGCAGCAGAAGCCCTTCTTGATAGCGGTAACGAAGCTCTATGAAGTCGCGTGCTTAAGAGAAGCAACACTCTGCTAGTCTGGGCGCTTATCCACTCGAAGTCTTTACTAGTGTATGAGAAATCAAACAGATGGAAAATGCTTTACAATGGAAAATTTCTTATTGACGATTTATACTAAAAGCTATCATGAAATGGGACATGGTTCTTTATATTTTATAGTTAGAACTATTCATATAACTCTAGTCTAGTTTGTTGTTTTGCAAATTGTGTTAGCAAGAGATTTATATTGACATTATCCATTGATAAAACTCAAATGGACCAAATCAATCAAAGTCCATAAAGGACCATTCATACATTTGTATTTTCTAAGAAATATATGCA
This sequence comes from Capsicum pubescens, assembly GCA_030864215.1. Classification (NCBI taxonomy): domain Eukaryota; kingdom Viridiplantae; phylum Streptophyta; class Magnoliopsida; order Solanales; family Solanaceae; genus Capsicum; species Capsicum pubescens. Next base: position 276,517,699 of record CM061543.1, on the reverse strand, counting down.
TGTATAATATTAAATAAGTAGGAAAAATTGTTGGTCTACGTACATATTTTGTGTGGATTGAACGAGTTAGGTTTTATTTAATATCCCTGCAATGAAAAGATATATCCGTGAATCGTGTGGTTACTAATATTAGTATCACTTAATATGAACGGGAGGGATGACAAAAAAAAAACTCATCGAAAATATTAATTTTTGAGTGTCAAATCTATTCATTGATTTATTTACTTACAGAACTATCATTCATATTAGAACACCCCAATGTTGAGTTGTCAAATATTTATTTCAGTATTCAGTCGATAACAAACGTGTTAGGTAACTTAGAATTGAGGTGTATTTTAATATAATGAGTGATAGTTTAGGAAGGTAAATAAAACAATGGATAGTTGAAGTATGAACTCGAAATAAAATTATTTTCTCTCGAAAGAACTTACATTAACTTTCACAATTTATTTGAGAGTTAATAATTTAAAAAATACATCTAAATCATCAATTTTTTTACGAATTTTGTACCTCAACTAACCATTGTTTCGTTTTCTTCATATTTTTGTACACCCTCCTTATTTAAAACTGCCAAGTGACTTGGGAGTTTGAGCTAAAAATGACAAAAGAGTTTGAAAATGAGGTGTAGGTGACTAAGTCTTAATAATTGAGTGGAGATGACAATTAGTTTATTATAAATTAAGACAGTTGGGGAAAATTTGTAAATAACTCAAAAGTTTTTAAATTTACACTTCTGTCCAAATGTTAGTTAATATAACGGGAAACGGAGGGAAAAAGACGCGTTTCTCTCTTTCTCATTTGTTGTTGTTTTCTCTCTCTTCGCGTTTTTTGTTGTTCATTGTTGTTGTGCTTTATTCATCATCTTCTGCTTCATTATCATCATCTTCTACTTCATTATCATCTTCATCTTCTTCTTGTCGACCATTGTTGTTGTTTTTATCGCTACTGCTGCTACTTGATCAATTTTTTAAGTGAAATTTTATTTCATATATCACTTTTCACTTTGTCATTTCTTCATAGGTGACTTTGGGAAGTAAAATTATGATTCTGGGTACACTGCTACTGCTGTTTTTTCAATAATGGATAGAACCCGTTCATGAATACAATATAAGAGCCCATAATTTAAACAGATCACTCAGTCTGTGCAACAGATAAATATTTTGTTACAATAGAAGACTCATATGTTGGATTCATATTTATGATCCAATATTACCTGTAACATGAATCGAACAGATGGGTAATCTGTTACAACAGACGAGTTATCTGTTGCAACAGATAAGTTATCTGTTGCAACATATTACTCAACTGTTGCAATAGACAAGTAATCTGTTTGGACAACACAATACAACTCCTGCCACAAACCCCACAAATAACCAATATGTTTCAACTCTTGCTATTGCTACTGGATTCAAATTATTCCTTAATCGTCGACATGTTTGTTGAGAAGAAGAAAGACATAATGAAAATTAAATAAAAATTAAAACGTCAAAGTCGATCAAACATAATTTTTTTTATTAAACAAAAACAAATAAAAATACATAGGCTAAAAGAAAAATAATAATCTTATTATTATTATTACTATTATCATAATCATCATCATCATTATTATTATTGTGGAAAAAGGCATCGTTTTCACCTCAAACTATACCCGAAAAGTCGAAGCCACACGTAAACTATACTAGTGACCTATTACACACCTAAACTATAAAAAAGTGAAACTATTTACATCCTGTCAGGCTACCATCACTTGCATGTGGTGTAGTGTTTTACACGCGCTGCCACGTCAGCACCACGTCAGTAAAAAGTATCACTTAGGTGTGTAATAGGTCACTTATATAGTTTAGGTGTGGATTCGACTTTTCGACTATAGTTTGGGGTGGAAACGATGCCTTTTCCCTTAATGTTTTTAGCCGTTTACTTTTGTTATTTAATAGGTTGGACAGGCCTAAAATAAGTGTAACACACGCGCCTTAGAATGGGGGTCGCGGGGAGGTAATAATATAACTTTTATATAGTTAAGGTGTGTAATAGGTCACTTATATAATTTAGGTGTGGCTTAGACTTTTCTTGTATAGTATGGGGTGGAAATGATGCCTTTTCCCTTATTATTGCTAGCCGTCCAATCTTCAACCGGTAGCAACAGGGCCCTCCTCAGCCTGCGGATCTCCCGGAGCATCCTTGCTCTCACGATGCCCAACTCTCACTGCAGGTCATGAACCTGCCTCCGAAGTTCTCGCACGACGTCTTGCAGAAAAACAACATCCCACACTGGATAGCCATATCTAGAACACATATGGATTGACAAAAAACGTAAAAACAAAAGTAAAGAAAAGAATCCGAATGTAATACAACGTTTACTACCAATTGGTATATTTACACAAAAACCAAGAAAAAAACTTACTTGAGTCAGGGAAGAGAAAGTGGTTGAAGGTGTAACATAAAAGACAAGATGTAAGAAATAAATAGAGTGTAGAAGAATGAATAAGTGAGTAAGGAGGGTCCCATTTGGTAGAGGATTGAATTTGAGTGAGTTAGGCAAAAAGGTGTGACTGTTCACCTCCATTTATTAATTACATATTTGATTACTGTGAAAAGTTACGACTTAAAGCTGCTGACTGACTTTTTGATTATTGTGATAAGTCATGACTTTTTAACTTATTATTATTAATTAGTTCTTTCTAATAACCGTTTTTATTGAGTTATGACAACAGATTCTATATCTGTTGCATCAGATAACCCATCTGTAACAACAGATATACCATCTGTTGCAACAAATCGACAACCTGTTGCATAAGATAATCTATCTGTTGCAACATATAATCTATCCTTTTTTTAATAATCATCATATCATTAATCCAAATTTGGTGACTTTTTTATTATATAAACTGTAAAGTCACTACCTGTCTCGTATTTAATATTAACATCAATTATTGAAATTAAATAATTATTTTTTTACGGTTATAAATTGTGTTTATCATTTATTTCTTTATTGTTTTCTGTAAAAAGAAACGACTTAATTAAATCAAGCTGGTGAGTTTTTTATTATTGTGACAAATCATGACTTTTCAGCTTATTATTATTAATTAGTTCTTAAATTTAAATAACCTTTTTCTCAATTAAAAAATTGAAGACTTCTCACCTTTTCAATAACCGTTTCTTTAATAAAATAATAACTATTTTTATTGAGTTGTGGCAACAGATTGTATTTCTGTTGCATCAGATAACCCATATATGACAACAAATATACTATCTGTTGTAAAAAATCGATCATCTATTTTAGGAGCTTTTTTAAATTTTTTCTAACAACTGATTCATCAGTCACAACAAATGGAAAATTTGATGCATCAGTTGTTTTGAATGTGTGAGACAAAAAGTCATGACTGTTCACCTTTTTTTTTTAACAATCATCATATACCTTAATTAATCCAATGTTGTGATTTTTTTATTATATAATAAATAAATAATTTAAAAAATAGATTCAAAAATAAAAATGGTAAAAAGTCCCGATCAGTTATTAAAATTAAATAACCGTTCTTTTATGGTTATAAATTGTGTTCATCATTTATTTCGTTATTATTTATTTACGAACCGGTTTTCATATTAAATAATCGATAAGTCAACTTTTCACCCTCTCAATAACAATAACTCATTTTTTGTTAATAACTACCTGTTGCAACATATGATCCATCTGTTGCAACATATGATCCATCTGTCGCAACAGATTAATCATCTGTTGCAGCATATGGTTCATCCATTGCCACAAACACTCAATCCCTACCTCCAACCGTCGACATGTTGAGAATAAGGAATAGACAGAATGAAAATTAAATATTAAAAATCCAAAGTCGACCAAACATAGATTTTTGGATCCATTATATACAAATATATACAATAAAAAACATACCCTTGGGTAGATCCGATATAAAAAAGAAAATACATACACTAAAAGAAAAAAACATAACCTAATTATTATTATTACTATTATTATTATTATTATTACTATTATTACTATTATTATTATTATTATTATTATTATTATTATTATTATTATTATTATTATTATTATTATTATTATTGTCAACCGGCCAATCACCATCCGGCAGCATAAGGGCCCTCCTCAGCCTTGCTCTGAAGTCGCCCAACTCCCTTCGGAGTTCATGAATCTGCCTTTCAAGTTACTGCAAGGACTCAAGATGAATCACCATGTTTAAATTTGGATTAGCCATATCTAGAAGTGGAGTAGAATGAACGAGTAAGGAGGGACCTATTTATAAAGGGTTGAATTCGAATGGGTTAGTCACAAAGTCACGACTGTTCACCTCTTTTATAATAATTACATCCCTTAATTAAATAAACCTGGTGACTTTTCAAATATGTAAATAAAAAAAAATGGATCTATATACAACATTTTATCTTTATTGTATTTCTGAAAGAAAAGAAAATTGCTTTAAAGTAAATCTATCAGATGGATAATCTATTGCAAAATATATTCTATCTGTTTGATCATTTACAACATATTGACAGTCTGTTGCAACAGATGGATTATCTATTTAATTTTTCTAACAGATAAGTCATATGTTGCAACAGATTGATCATCTATCGTAACAGATGTCTATAGTTATTTGATAATTTTAACAGGTGTGTCATCTGTTGCAACATGTTAGTCATTTGTATATTCAAATTAAGCCACAGATGGGCTAGGAAGAATAAGGTGCGTGCAGATAGATGGATCCATTTTTATGTGTGGGAGTAATGTATTACTGATAAGGTCATCGGGACAACACACATAAAGTACAATATTTTTTTGTGAATGCAGTTCTTAACCGATTAGGCATTAATCATTTAAACAAGAACCTGTATTGTACAGTTAAGTTTGATAGGTTCAAATTGATAAGGCCGAGGGGCCCATGAAGATGGTGCTGATATCCTGTTACGAATTAATGATGGTTGTTGCTCATGTTTATGCCTTTCAAGTTTTAAGAAAGGATCAATATTTGGTGTCGTTGCAGAGATCCAATGGTGATTCGACTTAACTTTAAGTGTGCATTGGACTCTGAGAAGGCTTTCGAAGCCTCGTACTGCATCAAACAAGAACGAAAAATCAATAGAAATTCCGTTGGCCTAATCTTATATGGAAGGGTTGTTCGAGAAGATGATTATACGCCAGAAGAAGCTATAGGAGAATACCTGCAAGGGAAAAGGGAGTTGATGAAAGACTATATCATTTGAGAGCTAATTGAAGTGGAAGCATAGGGTACCAAGGAACTTCTAGCGAATTTGGCCGTGAAACTGAATTAAAACATGAGAAATCTGAATCAAGTGCAAATATGAAAGTATATAATGAAAATTCATCTGTTGTCTCTCTCAAAGAAAAATAGTGCAGATGGATACTTTTCTAGGGAGTTGCGACTTGGTAGTGTGGTTGGGATGATCACCTACATATAAAATAACAAAACACCAAGAAAACAGCTTTGCGAACACCGAGGGTTGTAATGATATACAGTAATTCAAGAAAACTTGCTCCAAGAACAGCTGTATTTTAAATTGCATCCCATGCCTTGTTGTTTGTGGTTTCGATTAGGTCCACTGCTATTGACATGATTGGAACCACAAACAAGATTGAAAGGCAGATTGAGTATCATTACTTCCTTAGCAATATGAATATAATTGATTGTGTTTTCTTGCCTTAGCATGCTTTCAACATATCTTGGAGAAGATCAGAGGCTTATTGTAGTATGTGAATCCCGATAATTTTCAAGCTTGCCTCCAGCTTGCTGATTCGGTATTCAAGTTTGTCATTGCCGTCTTTGAGGTTAATATAGAGTTCTTGGTCTTTTGCGAGCTCGTCGATGAGGAACACTTTCTTCTAAGTTGTGGCATTATAAAAGGCCTTCAGAAGCTTCGAGAACACTTTCTTCAGAAGGATTAAATAATAGATAGAGGGTCGCTATATTTGTTTTAGGTCAACGTGTTGATGTACATTCAAGAAGTGGTCCCAATAGTTGAACAACTCACTTTCTCGTGCGTGGTTCAATATAGCTTGTTCAACTAACCTTCAAAGGATTTGATAGGTTAATGAGCCTGGAATTACGTAACGTTTGATCTAAACTGATTCCACTAATCATATAGCCTAAACTCTAGGAAACAACTTATTTGACTATAGGATTAGTGGAATCAGTTTAGATCAAATGTTATGTAATTCCAGGCTTATTAACCTATCAAATCCTTTGAAGGTTGCGTTGAACAAACTGCATTGAACAACGCTTAAGAAGGTGAGTTATTCAACTATTGGGACCACTGCTTGAGTGTGCATCAACACGTTGACCTAAAACAAACATAACTATCCTCAATGTATCATTTAAGCCTTCCGAAGAAAGTGTTCTGGAATCCTTCTGAAGGCTTTTTATAATGCCACAACTTCGAAGGAAGTGTTCCTCATTGACTAGCTCACAAAAGACCAAGAACTCTGTACTAACCTCAAAGATGACAACGATAATCTTAACTACCGAATCAACAAGCTGGAGGCAAGCTTGAAAATTATTGGGATTCACATACTACAAGAAGCCTTTGATCTTCTCCAAGATATTTTGAAAGCATGCTAAGGCAAGAAAACACAATCAATTATATCCATATGGCTAAGGAAGTAATGATACTCAATTTGCCTTTCATTCTTGTTTGTGGTTTCGATCAGGTCAATAGCAGTGGACCTAATCGGAACCATAAACAACAAGGCATGGGATGCAATTTATAATTCAGAAATTATCGTCTTTGCTTAGATTCCTTATTTTAACGGTAGCTGTTCTTAGGGCAAGTTTACTTGACTTACTGTACATCATTTTAACCCTCGATGCCCACAAAGCTGCTTTCTTGGTGTTCCATTATTTTCTATGTAGGTGATCATCCCGACCACGCTACCTAGTCGCAGCTCCCTAAAATAGTGCTCACTTGTACTATTTTTCTTTGAGAGAGACGACAAACGGATTTTTATTTTTGGACACACTTTCATATTTGCACTTGATTCAGATTTCTTGTATTCTTAGTCAATTTCATCGGCTAGATTCGCTACAAATTCCCTCTTATCCTATGTTTCCTCTTCAATTAGTTCTCCGATGATATAATCTTCATCAACTCCCCTTTCCCCGCACAGGTATTCTCCTACCTCACCTTCTAGTGTATAATCATCACCCTGAGCAACCCAACCATATAAATTTGGTCTAGGGCAATAACTATATTGATTTTCATTCTTAGTTGAAGTAGTGGGAGGCTCTGAAGGCCTTCTTAGAGTCCAATGTACCCTAAAAGTTAGTCCAATCGCTATCGAATCTTTTTACAATGCCACCAAAACTTGATCACTTCACAAAGCTTGACATACAGACATGAAAAACAACCATCATTAAATCTTAATAGGATATCAGAACCATATTCATGGTCCCTCAGCCTTATCAGTTTGGACCTATAAAACTTAGCTATAAAATTGCAGATATCTTGTTTGAATGATCAATGCCAATCGGTGAAAAAAAACATTCACAAAATCAGTGTACTCTATTTGTATTTTCACGATAACATTATTAGTAATACATACCTCCCACAAATGAAGTGGTTCCATCTGCAAGTAGCTTATTCCTCCGAACCCATCTTTACTATAGTAGCCTCTTGTGTTGGTCGGATAAAAGTTCATCAACTTTCGTTTCCTTATATCTACAAACAAGAGAAAAACAATTGATGTCAAACAAGAGAAGAATAGAAGAACATTATCCATATGTTGCAACATACTACCTATTTGTTGCAACAGGCTCCATATCTGTTGCAACAACTTCCCATCCATTCAACAGATTGTAAATCTGTTGTAACAAATGTGAAGCCTGTTGAAACAGATATGGAGTCTGTTACAACAGATCTGTAAGCTGTTGGAATGCATCAAACCAGCCTTGATAGTGTTTTGATTTGTTCCAACAGTTGATCCGTCTGTTGCAATATCAACAACAACATCAACAACAAAGAAAAAACATCATTTTTTCCAACACCATCACCAACACCATACCACAAGTTCCAACAACACCAACACCACTAACAACATCAACGACAAAGAAACAAATAAAATACATAAAAAAAATGATATTGCCAATAAGGCTTTTAAATTTCTCCCAACAGATGACTTTTTGCATATTTTAATAAAAATAACGGTTCGTTCATTCAAAACTTAAAAGTAATCTTTTCTTCAATTTTTTTTTAAATAAATATGATATGCATAAAGGGTAATTAAATAAAAAATAGATATAAACAACTAATTTAAATAACTTGCAAAGAAGAAGACGAGAATGAAAGAGCAGTAGTGAACCATACCTGCAATATCAAAAGCAAGGGGATCAAAACAACAATTTCAGTCGAAAAAAGATATAGATCGGTTGACATCCGAAAGGATCTTTATGATAAAGAGAGAAAAGAGAGAAAAAAAGAAGATGCCTGTGATAACCCTAAAGAGGAGAGAAAGAAAAAGAAGAGAGATACGTAGGTCTGAAAGAGAGATAGTTCTAGAGATGGGTTTAAATATTTATTAATAACTTGAGGGGCACGAGGAAGACGAGTAACATTGAAAAGACAAGATAAGACTACTCAAGGAGGAGATTTTTGATTTATCAAAGAAATATTTTTTACCGTCTTAGTAGTATTTTATCTTTCTTCTTTCGGACAAAAGATTGCTTTAAAATTAAAAAAAATCAAACAGATATGTCATCTATTACAATAGAGATCAATTTTCGTTTGAAAAATTTCAACATCTCAGTTATCTGTTACAACATATGCAAATGTCTATTTGATAATTAAATCAGATAGGTAATCTGTTGCAACAGATCTAAATATATATTTAAAAATTTTCAACAGCTCAGTCATCTATTGCAATATATTTCCTTGCAATTGATTTAAATAGAACTAGGTATGAGTACATAGGGTCAACTACGACTTCAATTGAGTCTTTACAATTGCACGATGTTGGTATTGCATTCCTCCCGACTCGAGTCGTAGATCGATCATTCTGAATTGAAATGATTCATATTAAATTAATGTTAATCTAATACCTAAATTTATTTAGCTAGAATTAATGATGAGTACATAGGGTCAACTACAACTTCAATTGGGTATTTTCAATTGCATGATGTTGGTATTGCGTTCCTCCCGACCCGAGTCATCGATCGATCAATCTGAGTTGAAATGATTCATATTAACTTAATGTTAAGCTAATACCTAAATTGATTAATCTAAAACCAGGGATGATTATATAGTGTCAACTACAACTTCAATTGAGTCTTTACAATTGCATGGTGTTGGTATTGCGTTTCTCCCGATCCGAGTCATCGATCGATTACTTTGAGTTAAAATGATTCATATTATCTTAATGTTAAGATAGTACCTAAATTGATTTAGCTAGAACTAGGGATGAGTAAGTAGGTTCAACTACAAATTCCATTGAGTCTTTGCAATTACATGATATTGGTATTGTGTTCCTCTCGACTCAAGTCGTCGATCGATCACTCTGAGTTGAAACGATTCATATTAAATTAATGTTAATCTAATTGCTAAATTAATTTATATATAAAAATGAATGAGTACATAGGGACAACTACAACTTCAATTGAGTCTTTGCAAATGCATGGTATTGGTGTTACGTTCCTCCCGACTTGAGTCATCGATCGATCACTCTGAGTTAAAACAATTCATATTAACTTAATGTTAATCTAATACCTAAATTTATTTATATATAACTAGGGATGAGTACATAGGGTCAGCTACAACTTCAATTGAGTCTTTGCAATTACATGATATTGGTATCGTGTGTCTTCTGACCCGTGCCGTCGATCGATTACTTTGAGTTGAAATGATTCATATTAACTTATTGTTAATATAATAACTAAATTTATTTATATAGAACTATGGATGAGTACATAGGGTCAACTACAACTTCAATTGAGTCTTTGCAATTGCATGATGTTGGCATTGCGTTCCTCTCGACCCAATCCGTTAGTCCATCATTCTAAGTTGAAATGATTCATATTAAATTAATGTTAATATAAGACCTAAATTCATTTATCCAGAATTAATGATGAGTACATAGGGTCAACAACAACTTTAATTGAGTCTTTGCAATTACATGGTGTTGGTATTGCGTTCCTTCCGATTAGAGTCATCGATCGATCACTCTAAGTTGAAATGATTTCTATTAACTTAATGTTAAGCTAATACCTAAATTTATTTAGTTAGAACTAAGGATTAGTACTTAGGGTCAACTACAACTTCAATTGAGTCTTTGGAATTGCATGATGTTGGTATTGCGTTCCTCTCGACCCGAGTTGTCAATCAATCACTCTGAGTTGAAATGATTCATATATTTTAAAATTTTAAAAAAATAATTAAGATCAATTCAGACCAAATTAACAATTTCAAAACTTGTCATTCTTTTTCAAAAATACAAATCAACCCATACAAATCATCCATTTGCGAAAAAAATGTTTCATCATTTCAAATCTTGAGTTCTCGCCTTTTCTTTCTCTCTCAATAATAAAGACAACAATAACTCAATACATTGCTCAATCCTTCAAAACAGATCGATTTTCTTCGCATTTCCAACCACATAGTTGTTATTTTTTACTTCATTCTCGCTTGTATTCATCATTTTCTCTATCTTAGAAAGTAACATAGTTTGAGAAGAGTTCTACATTTTTTATTTATTCTAAAAATTAGGAATTTTTAGTTAATAATGAAAAATAAGACTTTTAGTTCTGTTATCTTCGAGAATGGGTCAACAATTTTGAGTTTTAATGCTAAAAAAGTAGGAAGAACCCGAGAAAACCCTAGTTTTTATCGCAATGTTTCGTTGACTATCGTGGTATTGTTGGATGGTGTTTGTGGTGTTGTTGGTGGCTGTTGTTAGTGGTTTCGGTATTGGTGGTCTTCGTGGTGGTGTTAGTGTCTTGATGGCATTGGTGGTGGTGTTGGCGGTCTTGGAGACCTTGGTGTGGGTATTGGTGGCACTGGTGGTGGTTTTGATGGTGGTGGTGGTATTGGTATTGATAGCATTGGTGGTGGTGGTCTTAGTTGTGGTCTTGGTGGACTTGGTGGGCTTGGTGGCATTGGTAGTGGTGTTGGTGGTGGTCTTAGTAGTCCATCTGTTGTAACAAGTGGAACATCTGTTGAGAGATATTAAATAGGTCTTCAAACAGATTCCCCATCTGTTTCAACTGATGGGTTATCCGTTGGAGTATTTATTTGTAATGTGTCATATAATTATTTATTGAAATTTGTCTTACCCTTTTTTAAAAAATTATGCAAAAATCAAATGTAATGTATTTTTTTTTCTGTTGTTTGTAGTTAAAAGATGTCTCTCAAAAGAAAAGAAACTGAAAGTAGATCAACTTCTGACCACCCAACAAAAAAGGCTAGAGTACAGATGGATTCGGAGGATCTTCCTAAGCAATCTCACTAGGAAAAAATAAAGCCGAGAAAAGTTATGAAAAGGGAGGTGGAGAGGGATATACAGAGGTTGGTGAGGAAAATAAAAGTGAGAAGGATGAAAAAGATAAACAAGATGATAATGCATCACCAATGGGGCGTGAATTAAGATCGAAATCCCAGCATGAGGTTGTCAAAGCTATTAGTATTGACATGTTTCAAGTTGCGATGCTGATAGGTGACCCTGCAGAACTAACCGATGATCTTGTACTTTAATGTTAGTTGGGGAAACCTTTAGATGACTTTAGAAATATTATGAAGAATGAAAATATAGCTGAACTTTTTAAGAAGAGCTGCTTTGGATGCTTTCTTGAGCTGCCTGAGGATCACACTGCCCATTTCCAAATGAGCATGGTATATGGTCTTCTTAAGCGCATGATCAAGTACGTGGGGGATGATAAATATTCAAACGATAGGGGGCAAAAAGATGGATGAAATCTGGATCAACTACTGTGGCATGCCGATTTGTTTTGGCTTGAAAGAATTTGCCATAGTAACAGGCTTGAGATGTGATCGTCCAGAAGAACCTCTCATCAAGAAAATATCCCGCGAAAGGTACAAGGCAAGCATGAAAACCAAACTAACACCATCAAATAGAGGGAAGACATTGTCCAAGAAACCACCCACTAAAACCAACAAACACAAGGAAAAAATAAATGGGTTGTTGGACATTACTAGACATAGATACAAAGCGGAAGATTTGATAGAAGATCTCAAGGATAAACCATACCAAAGCATTACATGGATCAATTATGCTTAGTTTGGTTTGCCATTCCGTTATATTGGCAAGAGAAGTCAAGAAAGTCATAGAAGATGATTTTTTAGCGCTGGCTGAGGATTTTGAGAAATTCAACGATTATACCTGGGGATATGACAGCTATAACTTGATTGCCAATATTTACTGACAAAGTTACCCCCCAAAACAATCACATTATATGGCTTTCCTTGGGTTTTCATGGTAAATTTAATCACTATCTGTTTACTCATCCATTATTTTATATTGAATAATTATTATGACTTTTTTTACTTGCTTCCTATTTACATATTTTAGGCTTGGGTATTTGAAACCATTCCCCTCTTCGAAAGTAGGTCAAGGATTACCCGGATGAGGTTTTCCATCCAAGGATTCTTAGGTGGTTGTCTACAAAGAGCAGCACAAGAATTAAGGAGGTTGATATTTTTAACCCTCCATATGATGCAGTACTATCTTTTTTTCAAGTAAAATAATTTGACTTAAAGAAAGATATTAAAATAGATGTGCCATCTGCTGTGACAGATGGTTCGTCTATTACTACATATTACCCATCTACTGCAACTGGTGAAACAGATGAGTAATCTATTGTGACAGATGATCCATATTTTGCAACAAATTAACCATTTGTAACTCTGGTTCCTTGAACCTGACTAAAGAGATCACACATCTACTATAAATTATGCAATAGATGGGTAATCTGATGCAAGATATTGTTAATCTATTGTGGCATACAGATCAACTATTGTGACAGATAAATCATCTGTTTCATAAGTTGACTGTGTTAACATGTAACCCAACTGACTGCAAATTATTATTATCTGATTTAAATGTATGTCTTTTTTATAGGTTGTGCATCCTTGGATCGTGCCTACTGAGCAGGAGTTGGGGATGACTTCTTTTATTACTCTAAGTCTTGTTAATATAATAGAAGACCCAATGATGAAGTTAATAAAGAAGTAATTGGTTGGAGCAACAACCATAAGAAGAGTAGTTATGCAAGGTCAGCCTAATGTTGAAGCTCTTCATGACTAACCTACTGCAATAGATCCGGGTGCTTCTTCTGGGGGTATTGCTAGTGGAGTTATTGATGTTGGTGGAAACCATCCTGATACTGATGCTACTTCCAGTCATGATGATAAGCATGTTGATGCTCAAGAAAAAATAAATACGTTTGAAATCACCCCTTACACAGGTCCCTCTTACCCTTGCACCGGTCCCTCCCACCCTTATAGTGGTCCCTCTCACCTCTATTCACCCTCATGTTCTCATTAGAAATGCAAAGTGTACAAAGACAGGCAGGATAAACTCCTTGAAAAACTAGAGGCTATTGCTAAAGCTACCGAGGAATTGAAATCCAAGAGGGGTGTCATACCATCCAAGAAGGTGAGGGAGCCATAGACTCCTATAGTGACAGTTAGGAGGAAGAAATGAAAAATTAGCCAAATACTCTCCTGTCTGAAAACAAAAAAAATTGCAATTCCTCCCCCTCCAAAATTTGTTGAAATTCAGGAGCCACTGAAGAAGGTTGACATATACGCTGAACTTGGCGACAAAGAGAGGAAGAAACTGCAAAAGACCATGTATGATAAGAAGAAGAAATCTGCACAAGAATACACCATGCATAAGTTTGATTCCCAATACTTCAAGAGTATGACAAAAATACATGAGTGGTACGTGGACAAGGTAAGTTTACTTTTCCTAACCTAGTATTCTAATCTACTCCATGAAGAAGAAGTTACACAACCGATGTGTAATCTGTTGTAACATATGAGTATTCTAGTTCAATTGGTGGTGGTTCTTTTAATATATTAAACATCTATTGCATAAGTTGCGTTAGCTGGGTAATCTGTGAACAGATTTAGAGAACCCTATGCAACAGACGGCCACCCGTTGCATCTTTCCACTATATTTTTCTTCTTTAAAATTACTAACCTATTTAAGCATTATCTTCTTATATCATAGTATAAATTCTTCACCTCATGAGGGGCAGGAAATTAGCGTACCTGGATGCATATGATACTGCCGATAGGATAATGGACCTCAACTTCTACAATAATTTCAAGAATAGGTGCAATGAGCTCACTAGGCTATCTAAAACTCCCGGTGTCCCAAGATTTGATTGGTTAGTTTATACATACAAATAGGATGAAGATATGATTAACTATGTTAGAGGAAAGAAGCCATATCCACACGGAAAAATATGGACCAATGCAAAGAGAATTCTTGCAGTCATAAAAGTGAAAGTCATATATTTTCTCATTTTTGAGATACTTCTCGAGGAGGGAAAGATTAAGGTTTATGACTGCAACTTAACTGTCTTCGACAAATGCAATTTTTTACCCACATGCAGTCACTGTTAGAGTTTCTCCCCATCTATTTGAGGTAGAGTAAACTGATGGATTATTTGCCAGCGGAAGTGTTGAAGAAGAAAGCATGGGATTTTGAAGGCCGAAACAAGGATGTGGACCTTCAAAAAAATAAAATCGATTCCGCGTGTGGGCCGTACGTGCTTGCATACATCGAATATTTGCTGACCGACATAAAAATGGCCAGTCTGTGCGACATCATTGTGGAAAAGATACAAGAGGTCTAGGATTATGGGGTACTAACTAGATGCTTGGGTCCTATGTATAAAGAAGATTTACAAAGACAAACACCATAACAATTTTTATTTCAAGCCACTTCACTTTACATGTAGTGACAATTTTTTATATTTGACGAAAGCTGAATTTCTTATAATGCAACAGATTGTCTATCTGTTGTAAAAGATATTATATCTGTTATGATAGATTGATTATCTGTTGTAATGGGTTGGTCATCTATTGTATTATGCAGATATTTCTCAGTCTATCTGTTACAATAGATATATAATCTATTGCAATATATAGTCTATCTGTTGCAACTGAAAGGTAATCTATTAGAACAAATCAAAAGAGTAGGAAGACTTGTTTGATAATTTCCAACAGGTGACCTACATGTTGCAACATTTCTAAATCTATTTGATAATTTCCAATAGATGTATTATCTGTTGCGATATTTGAATCTAGTATTCCATTTTATTTAATAAGTTAAAAACTAAGGATTAAATTATATTCATAGACAACATAAAATAAACTGAAGCCTTCAGAAATTACATCAAATAACTCAACAAATAAATGAAATGTAAAAAAATTATTATGGGTACAAATGATCTACTCTACAAACAAATCAACAATTTAACCTTTGGTGCCAATAATTCCCAAGGAGAGGTTATTACTTTGATAGACTCAATCCATAAAGATCTACTCAATATAGACAAGTTGTTCTTCATTTGGTGCTATGGTATTCGATTTTGGTCGCCGTGGATCTTTAATGTCGCTTGCATATGATTTCTGCGCTTTCGCTTCTCTGTATTTCCATAAAAGAGCAGCATATCTTTTGTGGAGTATTCCGACATCAAGTCCATCATTTGGTACTTGTAATCCATCTCTCAAATACTCGGTTTAAATGGCAACAAAAAGACCGCAATCCTCGTGTTTTAAAAAACTGAATAATCCATATCTTGTAATTAATGTAAGCGTTGTGAAATTTTTGAAATGAAACTAAATCATGATACTTACAGGCTACCAATGGGTTGATAAACAATTCCTTCAATATATTCTACATGAAATGATTTACCCATTTTATCCCGGTATGCTTCAATCGTCGACCAATCAGTACGAATCTTTTGGTCCAAAAAGCCACTCATACTAAGGTAAGTAGACAATATTTTGGCCAACTTTTGTATCTCAGACGACGGTCCAAAATGTCTCCTCCGCGACATCAAGTCATAAACTCGGATGCGCCTCTCTTTTAGAACGACGACAACCAACACCCAATGGAATTCATCACCACAATTAATTGGGATGTACACTTCGTCAACCAAATTCCAAGGTAAGCCAGATGGAATACTAAAACCTTTAATGATGTTGATTAAGAATTCCTCATTTCAGGAAACTTTCGACTGTTGTTGACAAAGCCTATCGTAGGCATTATTGATGTAAACTTTGTCCAAATAATTGTCTGTCGTGTATCTACATTGTTCTTGTGTTTGCAACTTGGCCTTATTTCAGAGTGTAACGCCCTGAGTCTACACCCTGGATGCCACACGGTGCTAACACCCTAAGTCTGCACCCCGGATGCCACACAGTGCTTACGACCCTGAGGACCACAAGTTAACCCATGGCTGGTACCTGCTGTAAGCACTGAATAATACTAAAATAATACAGAAGTTAGACTGAAATGCCATAAGGTTCATAATCTGAATACTGATAAATAATAACATCTGATAAAACATCTGAAATATGAATACTATCTAAACTAGTCAGTCTGAAAAGCCTCTAACTAAACTGTCTGAATGTGGAGTTGATGGGACAAGCCCCCAACTAACTCCGACTACTGAAATACTGATAAACTAAAATACTAAAATAAAAATATATCCTCGATAGATAAGGACTCACTACTGAATATGTTGCCGCTAACTGAATCTGTCTAAGCGATATCGGGAACCTGAGCATCCAAACCTAAGATATGAGACATCATAGCGCAAAGAGAAAGTATGCGTCAGTACGTGGAATGTACTGGTATGCTGGATGAGATAAGGCCAAATTCAAGGGTTTATATGCATGAATAATAACTGATTGAATGATATGGAATAACTGAGTATGAACACATGGATAACTAAAACTACTGTAAGTACTGAGAATGTAATATTATGCATTTATGTATGTATGTACTGTATCTGAGCATTTACTGAAACCGAGTTTTGATTTCTGATAACTGGGTAACTAATATCTGAGATTACTGATAACTGAGTTACTGAAACTGATTGACTGTGTCTGACTGTCCTGATTCTGTAGAACTGAATAGAGTTCTATACTAAAATAGAAACAGAAACTATGGGAAATAATCATCTAACTGACATGCCCCTTTCAGAATAGATTTGGGGTTTAACCAGTAACCCTTGTTGGAAGGGTGTTAGTACCGTACCATGGGTAAAGACAAACTGAAGAGTTACCCTAATCTAGCAGGTACTCTAATGAGAAAAGTGTACCTTCAACTGGTAGGTTAAAATACCTCATCAATCCTTAACTAGCAGGTTGATGTCTCAACCTATGCTGGCTACGTAGTTCTAGAATGCAAGGGCTTCTTCTAAGGATCACATCCTCTACTGGCAGGTGAGCCCCCATCCTTGGGTTCAGTCAGTGCTAAATCCTACTCCCAACTGAATAGATCGTATTACTAGACTGTAATGGATTTGACTGAACTGTTACTGATCGTATTGACTAACTGAACTAGACTGAGTTCACTGAGTTCTGTTACTGATTGAGTATTACTATTTTGGGACATGACTGAGACTATTCTATAAATACTGTAGCTCTAGGTAAACAACTAGATTGTCGGGTATTAGATACCCCCAGGACCCGATAGCATGAAAAGTAAAGCATAGCATGATCTTGAAAAGCATAACAAGGTCAACTTGTTTATAATTCATTCATAGAGACATTTTATCGAACACTTGTAGGGCATAAGCTTGTATATATGCTTGCATGTCATGATTTCACCATTTAATTCACATGGACATTCCATCAAACACATGGGGAGCACAACTTAATGCGTATATTCATGGACAACATGTAAACATTGTAACTATAATACCCAAACTTCCTAATTTAAGGATTATAACATGGGAATTACACAATTCAATATACATGTTATTTCAATTTCATGGAATCTATAATTAATCATGGATTGAAGCTCAATTAATGTCATGGACATGAAGACAATCCAATTTCAAACATGTAAATCATAAATCAATAATCTTATAGTTTTAAAAATGGATTCTTGGACTCTATGGGTGAAAGGAACTCATAGATGAACACCTAACATACCTAAGAAGATTAATCCTTGAAGGTACTTGGAGTATTTCTTGAGCTTTGTTCTTGATTCTCGGAGCTAGGATTTTGCCCCTTTTGAATGAGAATATTTTAATCTTGAGAGAAAGTGAGTAAATAATGGGATAATAGGTTATTTAGGGGTTTAATCTCGTGTTTAGACGGATTAGGGCCATGGAAAAAATACCAAATTTCCCCTGGGAATAATTAAAAATTTCATCACTGGATGCCCGAATTTGGCCACCACCGCGATGCGGTGGCATTGTGGTGAGCCACTGAAATATGGTTGGTACTGTGTAAAAATATACGATTGGGAAATTTGGTCTTGGCGCGATGCGGCACCATCGCGGAGCCTCACTAGATTTGACAATGGGGAAAATGGCCCTTGGCGCAGTGCGGTGGGATCGCGATGGCATACTAGAAATGACTCTTGGGACCTGGAAGCTCACCGCGATGCGGGATAATCTCATCACTTTACTGGAAATTTTCAAATGCCATTTGGACCTTCTCCGCGATGTGCTACTGGTTTATACACGAGGTTTGACTACTGAAATTTAAAATCGCCATAACTTCTTACCTGGTTATCAAATTAAGGCAAATTTTATATCATTGGAAAGCTGACTGAATTTCCTACGCCATGGTAAGCTCTAAACTGAAAAATGCTGAGTATTTAGAAGAAATTGTATAAGAATACTCGTATACTGAGAGTTAAACTGAGATAGGGAAATACGGGGTATTACACGAAGGTAGTAAAAAATGACATCGATATGCTGCATATTTTATCAAACATTTCAGATTACATGACAATAAAATTAATAAACAGATGCAATTAAATAAAGTATTAGTTAGTAATTATATGTATGACATTTAAACCTCATCATTCCAGCAAGTTTGGGGCTGTGACATCAAATAGAACCAATCTTTCGTTCTGAGATGTGCAACAACAAAGTCGAACATATCAAAACTAAGCCTCGATTTGTTCACTTTGTAGTTTTCATTATTTTATTTTCTACATGATTTATATGTGTTAATGTCATATTTTTACAACAAGAATATTATAAATCAATATTTTTAACAATAATTTATGTACCTGCCGGTATGATGCTTTAACAATCCATCGACAATCCATTCTGAATAGTCGTTGATCAGCTTTATTAGTTTTTTGGAGTCTCGTTCGAGATGTTGAAACCTTCAAATGAATAATTCTTCTGTTCTCCTAAACTGACAGACTCCACTTTTTCTTCTTCCATGGAAGTAGTTGATGGATTATCACCTGTGATATTATGCTGTTCAACAGTAGCTTCTACTGTGACATCCACCTGGAAAGCCAAAATTGTCAATGCTAATCACAAATATATAACAAATTATATATCTATTCATCAGATGGATCATTTGTTAGGACAATTCGAATAGGTAAAATAGAGTTGTACGATAATTTCAAATATATGACCTATCTGTTGCAATATATGACTCATCTGTTGGTACAAATTAAAATAGTATGAAGACCTATTTGATTTTCTGAAATAGATGGACATATGTTGTAAAAGATAACGCATCTGCTGCAATAGGTTAGACCACAGTTGCAACGGATGTATTATCTATTTGATAATTTTTAGCAGATATATCATCTGTTGAAATAGATATGTGTCTGTTTATTTGTTGGAACAGATGATATACATTCACCTTCAGCTCATGTTGCTTTCCTGTGACCCTTGTACATTGATCAAAGGTACAAAACAAATATAGAGGAGTTGCACTTTTGGTTTTTTCGATGCTTAATGATGCCTTGAAAATTTCTTTCCTTCTCCTCTTAGTCACCTTGATCTCTAGTGGAGTGTATGGATATGAAATCCTCTTTGATGGAATGACACCCCTCTTAGATGTCATTTTCTTTATAGAAAAAGTTAATGTATTAATAACATTAATCACTCCATCATATTTCGCCTTGCAGTTTTGACATTTACATGCCGAACATTCGCTAGAAGTGGCAAAATATATATAACCAGTATGATAATAATCATAATGGTTTGTTGTTTTAAAAACTGTAAAAGGAGCATTATTATCCCCAACAGCAACACCATTACTACTACTACCATCATTAACAACAAAAAGTCCACGCTAAAAAATTATTTTTCTTGTGATGACTGTTGCTCCAAATAATTCCTTCTTTATTCTATCAATGACCTTAGGGTCCAGTAAAGTTTGCACAGATCGTAAAGTAAGAAAAAATGACATCTTCAACTCTCGATTGGTCAGAACAAGCCACGGATGGACAATCTAAAATAAATCAGTACATATTTTAGAATGATGATGAAATCATTTTAAAATATCATTAATTAAAATAAAAACTTAATTAGAATTAGACTTATTGCTTCCTTTGGGGGTTGAAGAGATCAAGAAATTTTGTATTTTTATCAGTTTTGACCGAAAACCATCTCAGAATTCTTGGACAGGAAACTTCTTCCTGGTAGTTCACTTGTTGTCTCAAATAAGAAATGACTTTAAATACCCAAGCCTATAAAAAAAGATAATAAATCAAAAATATTACTGAATAAAAATAAATAAATCATGTCATAGTAATAGAAATATTTACCATGAAATCCCAAGACAAGCCATATAAGTTGACTGTGTTTGGCGTTAACGGAGTCAACAAATATTTGACAGTCATTTTGAAGATTTCATAACCCCAAGAATAGTTGTTAAATGCCTCAATATCCTCGGAAAGCTTTATCTAATCAAGTGGTATGTAGTTGTTAACGTCTCTCGCCCAAAGAATATTATGTATGAACCAAACCAAGCACAATGATTGCTTGTGCTTCTTTGAAAGTCTTTTACCTTTCAACGCTTCTATCAAATTTATGTTTTTGAAGCTTGTAACAACAAGGAACACCAATTCATCACGATCACTCGACTTGCCTTTGCCATTTTTGGGTGTGCGGGGAGTTTTTTTTTTTGGTTAGAATAGGTATAACTTGAGAAGGAGAAAGAGGACAATATTTTAATTTAGTAACTATGACAAACTCCCTCCAACCAAAACAAACAGCCATGCTAGAGTAATTTATCCACACCTCATCCATCTTATCTTTATTTTCATACATAAACCTACGCTTGAGAAGATTATATACCATTTTCATTTGAAAACGAGCATTATTGTCCTCCGACAAATCAAGATATTGCCCATAGCAGCTGTCCCTAAAATAAGCTTCCAAATTTTGTTCTCGAAGTATTTTTTGAAGGCGTCAAAAGATTTTCCCATGGCTGACTTATTCACGAAATCACCTGTTAAATATATGGTACAATCGCACTGTATTCTTACAGGATAACTATCAGTGCTGAAGGTTTTGACCAACTCTTTAGTTGAAGGGCTATTACCATTTTGATCATTTCTTTTGAAACATTCCTCCTCCCCATGTTCATTATCTTCTGCTTTTGATTGAGATATGCTTATAAAGCAAGCTCATAGAGTGGTGGATGTAGCCTAGCTGCTTCACTTGTTCCTTTACTTGGACTTGATTCGGTTTCTTTTATTTTAGGATTCATATAATCTAAAAATAACAGGAATATAAAATAAATTATAATTGATTAATGCATCATTAAAAAAGGATAACAATATATTTGACATGTACAATAGTAAAATAACAGTTCCAATAGATCACACATCTGTTGCACCAGGTAGGTTATCTGTTGTAATATATAACTAACCTATTGCAATGGATGAGTAATTTTTTGCAATAATAAAAATAAATCACTCATCTGTTGAAACAGATAACTGGTCTGTCGCACCAGGTATGTTACCTGTTGCAACATATAACCAACCTGTTGCAATGAATGATTAATAGGTTGAAAATAATAAAAAGAAGTTCACTTATCTATTGAAACAAATCACTCCTCTGTTGCACCATGTGGGTTATCTTGTAGAACGTATAAACAACCTCTTGCAACAGATGAGTAATCTATTGGAAATAGTAAAAATAGATCACTCATTTGTTGCACTAGGTAAGTTATCTGTTGCAACATATAACCAACCTATTGTAACGAATGAGAAATCTATTGGAAATAAAAATAGATCATTCATCTGTTGCCAAATGAGTTATCTGTTGTAACTGTTATCAACTGTCAATATTGTCTAGGTTTCTTCCAAAAAGAAGAGTCGTCTGTCGCAATAGATGAATAATCTGTTAGATTGTTCATCTATTACATTAGATTTTTATTGTTGCATCAGATTTTCATATGTTGCATTAGATGGTTCATCTATTTGTAGATGGTTCATCTGTTGCATCAGATAATTCATTTGTTGCAGAGAAAAAGTACTAGGATTTTGTTCAATAAAACAACAACACTATCACCGTTTAATATCAAATACATTATTTTTATCAAGAAAAATAATAAATCAACCCAACAACACCAACACAATACACACAGTAAGAACATCAACAGTGACAAAAAATAACGAACATTGTTGTTTTGCGTTTGTACAAACACAAACGAAAAAAATTAAACTTCTAGAAACTCAACAGACACCAACAAATCTAATCAATAGATCGACAACAAGAACTAACATAACAACAAAAAATTATATTTCACACTGAAAAGAGTAAATAAAAAATACCATAAATTAGGGTTTTCTTCAGTCTACATTTCAAATTTAAGCAAGAAATATTAAAATTGTTAACCAATACTAGAAGAGAAGTTAGTTCAAGTTCCACTTTTTCTTCATAACTAAACGAACATAATTTTTACCTATGAAAGAAGAAATGAGATGATGAAGAACTCGAAGTTGTTGTCACCGGAGAACACTGTTGTCACGTCGATTGACGGTTGAAAGTTGAAAAAAAACTCGCTCAACTATTTTTCCTCGGAGATTGAAGTCACGAAGGGAATTTTTTTGCAGAACTATTGGTTGGGAGAGAGAGAGAGGAGATAGACGGTTGATGATTTGGAGAGGAGAGGAGTTTGAGTTGATTTGTATTTTTGAAAGTGGGTTGATTTGTATTTCTGAAAAGATTAGAATATTTTGAAAATATTAATCAAGTCCACAATTAACTTAATCAAGTTTTCTAAGTATGTTTGGCCCTTTAAGTTGGTTAATGTCATCAATCCTTCATTCAAAACTTAAATGACACCTTTTCTTCAATTTTCTCAATTGACTTTTCATTTGACTAATTTTGTCCGTCTATTAGTGATTTTAATTTTTAATTAAATGAATGCTAAGCAGGGTTAAAACTCAAACTCAGAGTTCATTTGGTGGAGATAATAAAGGATAAAACATTTCAGAATTAATTTTAAGATAAACTTATTTCTTATTTAGTTGGAATAAAATGCATGAAAATTTATCTTAGGATTGGTTATTGTGTGTGATTGTAATGTTATTTTATCCCAATTTAAGTATATGATGATTAATCTCGAATAACAAATCCTTAAATAAAAGTAAATATTAAATGGGTAAAAGTGTTGAGTTTTTATTCTTTCCCCATTAACCTTGCATGTGCAATTAGGGGACACCGCTTTTCACATTAGCATAAAAACATTCCTTCCATCATAGTCACATTTAGTTCAATAATTTATGATTTACGTATGTTTGATCAGTGAAAAAAGATTAAGACATTAAACTGTGAGATGATGGATCTTAACATTTATCCAAATGAGCCCACCTTCATCATATTGATAGATGAACTATGTAATTATTTGGTGAAATTTCACAAAAGGAATTAAAAACTGATAAAGCTACCTATACTACTATCTTGCAAAGTCTTTTTCAAGTTGGAAGGATTAGTGGTGCAATATATATATATATATATATATATATATATGTGTGTGTGTGTGTGTGTGTGTCGATCATATGTGGTTTATTTTTCTGATAATTTTATAAAAAGAAGTGCAGCATATATGCTATAATTTTTAGATCAACTTGCTATATACAAATATTATAGCCCACCAGTTCAGGTATAAACCATTCAAACATCAAAATCAAAATATTGGAACATCAAAATAAAAATACTCAAATATCAAAATTCAAACACTCAAACATCAAATTCAAAACATTCATACTTCAAAATTTATGAATCAAAAATAAACTACAAACCACCAAAACATATAAAAGAGTAAGCTACAATCTATCCTCATCATCCTCGTTCCCATCTCTGTCTCCATCCTCCTCTTCCTCTTCCTTTGTAGTGTAATCCTTAAGTGAGCTTAGGCCTCTCGCAGTCCATAGTGCATCATCAAAACACGGAGGAAGAATTCGTAAAAAATGAAGAAAATTATTAATGCTCCTGCATTATTTTTATTTGCGCAACACATTTGTCCTCTTTCTCCTCGCTCTCTCAGCCTGCGCAACAAGTTCTTTAAAGAGCTGAGAAATCATATTTTGTAACAAAGTAAAGATTTCTCTATTAACTAGTGGGGTAGAGGAGGATTCACACTGTGAAGACCTAATATTCTCCGTTAATCATTTTCTTGAGTAGCCATAGGCTACATCTCTAACTAGAGAACTCGCACACTGTGGTCAATACTCTTTCGCTATATCTTGAGGTACTGGGTTCCCTGACATTTAGGAGGCTGAGTACTATGTAATCATTAATTTTCAACATACATTTGTTCTATATCTAAAGTAAATAAAAAAAATAATAAAAAGACACTAAACTATTCATACTTAAATAATATCAACTTTAGTTAAAAAGATTATAAGTACGAATGTAGTTATTATATGGGTAGCTATTGCCCGTGGCTTAACCTACACATCTTCATTCGTTGAATTTTTTTATGTGGATCTCCATGAATAACTCATGTTGTGTTACGTTTCTATCATATTTTTTTCTATACATGATAAAATTATTGTTGGATTACGGGTCATGGGTCACCCATGTGGACCGACTCGATTCGTTTCTTAGTTAGAAAAATGAGATTAACTCATAATCTTATTTCAAAAGAAAAGGGGGAAACGTTTATACAATAACTGTTCCCGCCCCAAAATTCCCTATATGTTCTTTTTTTTTTCTGACAAGATGAGCAAAGAGAAGATTGGGTCAGAAACACAAAATCAAAAATAATCCGTGAATTACATTAACAAAATCACCAAAAGGGATGCATTTAGTTTGTGGCAAAGAACACTTTGTTTCCAAGAGAGACGAAGTAGACTTTGGGAAAATATTTTTTAGTAGAAAACTCAATGATTTTTGCTGCGAATTTAAGGTACATAATTTATTATTTTTTTTTTCCGAATTTTCTATCAATTGTATCAAAGACAGGTTTATTGCCCTAATTATGCAAGTAAAATCTTGAGTTTAAGAGTGAAAAACTCTTGAATAATTGTTTATGAACATACATATTATAAAAAATCTCGATTGAAAAAGATCAAAAATTTTAAATCTAGTCAGACGCGGCTTCATCGCGTTTTGAATCCGATCAGACGCGCCTTCGTCGCACTTTGGATCCGGTTAAATGCACCACCGTTGGGCTATGAATCCAACCTTTAATTTTATTTATTTTTGTGAATTTTGTTGATGTTTTAAAGTGCTATTAAGCACCATTTTTTCTTTTAAAAAGGATGAAAAATGCTACATTCTTCAGAAGAAGAAGAACAATTTTTTTTTATTTCAATAAGCTATAGTAAAAAGAAAGTTTTTTTTTTACTTTAAGGAATGCCTTTATAAAAAAAAAGCAAAAGTACCCTTTATTGTTCTTGAGAAAAGAAATTATTATATGCTTTAGTGGAGAAATACACATGCATTTGTCCAGAGCATTGAAAATATAATTTCATTGGGAGCAGTAATGGTTACAATGCTTTGTTATATGTCGCAGATCTGGTACCTTTTATATCGTAATTGTACATGTATATTTTGTTTATGAGGATGAAAATATTATTTTATTAATTTCCTATGGGAAAGAGAAAAGTGCTACGTACTTTAGTAAATCCTCTGGACTAACAATGGTATTATAAATGTGGTTCAAATTAATTCTGATATTAATTTGCAAATTTAAGCCCTTTAAACTTAATTTAACGGATTTGCCTTTTACACGATTTTTTGACATAAGATGTCACATTGAGTGGTTCAACCATTCTTATTATTTCTTAGTTCCTATTTTAGACATGGCTGAACGGGGACAAACTCGAATCACTCTAAGTGGGAGTTCTGAATGTCGAGCAAAGAGATAAAGTGGAAGAGCACATCGTCGAATTACATATTTTTGAGGTCGTGAGATCATACGAAATGATGTTCCTTGGGTGACACATAATATGTTGCGAAATGAAAGGGCTATTCGAATGGAAAGAGAGAAGAAACTAAAAGAATTCAAGTCTTTTATGATGACCCAAACATTACTGTTGCTAGTTTTATACATTTGTTTGAATTGAAACGTGTAGAACTGAAAATTATGTAGAAATATCGGATTGGGAAGCATTAGCTATTTTATCAATTTCTCTTTGTGATCCTTGGGGCGAGAGATTAATTAATATTTACCATAAGATTTGACCTAGCAAGCCTTTTTAGGTGTATATAAGTCGTCGCGAATATTTGTGGGATGACTTTTATCTTTAGATTGACTTGTAACTTGAAGTAGTTTAATTAAACTTTATATTATAAATAAATATATATATATATATATATATATATATATATATATATATATTAAGTAGTTTCTCTCTCCTTCTATAAGAATTTTATTCATTTATTTGAGTTTACAATGACTTAATTGAAAGCTATCATCCTAATACGTATTAAGAAATTAATTTCTAATTTTGGTCAAGTGTTTAGTTCCTAGATGATGATTGAATTCTTAAGTGTTCTTTTGATTTTATACTAAATATGAAATCTTTATGTGGAATGATTTGCTTAAATGTGTAATTTTCATGCATAATTAATGAATATTTGCATGATTGTCTCTTAATAACAAACATGACATCGAAAAGTATAATTGCCGACTTGAACAAAGGAGAAAAACTAAATGGTGATAATTACAATATTTGGAGTCATAAAATATGATATAAGATAGAAGAGCAAAATGCTCTTAGAGGTATTAACCATGTATTATGTATACTAGAAGAGGAGAACAATGCACAACACAGAAGAGACCTTGAAGCTTATAAGGCTTGAAAAAAGGCTAATTCCATTATAGGTGGAATCATTGTAAGTTCTATAGTTGATGACATCATACATGAATGTGAGGAATTTCCTACTGCCAATGCCATATGGGAATACTTGTGAGGAACATATGGGGGTACTTTTATCACCCGGCTCAAATAGATTACTATGAAGTTTGATACTTACAAGAAACATCATGATCAGAACATCAATCAACACCTTAGGGTGATGTCGAATATGATAGGTCAACTCAAAAGTGTTGGTTACGTTCTCTTGGATGCGTAGAAGGTTCAGGAAGTGATCTGATCTCTTTCTAACAGTTGGGAACACTTGAAGGTCAACTTAACCCACAATGACAGCATTAAAACTTTCTCTGGTGTTGCCCATCATGTTAAGCTTGAAGATGAGCGGCTTGGTGCTGCAAAAGCTGCTTTTAATGCCTTTATGGTAGAATCAAGTGGTAAGAAGTCTTCAAGATTCAAGCGTAAGAAGAAGTGGAAAAATATGAGAAGGGTAAAGAGACTAAAAAAGACCCTATGAGAAAAAGAACAAGCCAAATTCCAAGAAGGGAAAAAGGTTTTTCAAAAAGAAATACAAGAGCAAGATGAAGTGCTATAATTTCCAAGTTCTGGGCATTTTGTTTGTGACTATCCTGAGCAGAAAAAGGTAGCATTTCTAAATGCATATCTAAGTGCTACATATGTTTCTAGCACAGTTTTATTAACCAAATCTCATCCTATGTCAATTGTAGACTCAGAAGCCACCGACCATGTAAGTCGAGATCGAGAAGCGTTTATGGAGTTCCGTTGAGTTTCACCTGGATCAAGGTGGATTTATGTAGGAAATAATGCAAGACTTGAAGTTAAAGGGATTAGCACTTGCAAAGTAGATTTGCATGGAGGCCGGTCTTTAATGTTGCATAACGTCGTATATGCTCCAGAAATTTGACGAAACTTAGTGTCTGTGTCTGTTATTTTAGATGTTGGTTTTTATTTATTTTTTATTCATAATTGTGTAAGAATTACTCTAGATAATATTTTTTTTATAATTTTGGACATAGTTATGATCACTTTATTATTGTAGATTGTAATCCTTTAACTTATGACTACTATGTTGACCGTTGTGTAATGTCATGTGATTCTAGTAATAATGATGTTGATATACTTACATGGCATGCTAGATTGGATCAAATAGGGCAACGTCGAATGAATAGATTGGCAAATGAAGGGCATTTAGGTTCTTTCTCCAAAATTGAAATGCCAACTTGTGAAAATTATCTTGCCAGAAAGATTACATGTAAACCATTTGGGAAGGCTAAAAGAGTCGAATTCCCATTACAATTAATCCATTCTGATATCTGTGGTCCAATAAATGTGAGGGCAAAGACCGGTGCTTCATATGCCATTAAATTTATTGAGGATTTCACGTGCTTTGGTTATGTCTATTTGATATCTCATACATCAAAGCACTTGAATGCTTCAAAAGATATATGAATGAAGTTGAGAATCAATTAGACAAAAGTATAAAGGCATTATGAACCGATAAAGGTCGTGAATATTTTTCAAAACAGTTTGAAGAACTGTATATTGAAAAAGGCATTATCAGACAATTAACTACTCCTTATACACCTCAACAAAATAGTGTAGCCAAAAGAAGGAATAGAATATTGTTGGATATGACAAGGTCTATGATGATGCAGACAAATTTACCAATCTCCTTCTGGGGAGATGCATTATTAACTGCGGACCACATATTGAACAAAGTACCTTCCAAATCAGTATCTTCTACTCCTTATGAACTATGGACTGGTAATAAACCAAACTTTAATAATCTACGACCTTGGGGTTGTGCTGCATATATTAAAGATCGTTTTGGTAAATTTAAAAAAGTTCAAAAGGAAAGAAATGCATCTTTATAAGATACTCAAAACACTCCAAAGATTATGT
Source organism: Capsicum pubescens (assembly GCA_030864215.1). Lineage (NCBI taxonomy): Eukaryota > Viridiplantae > Streptophyta > Magnoliopsida > Solanales > Solanaceae > Capsicum > Capsicum pubescens. The sequence continues at coordinate 276,488,505 of CM061543.1, read as the reverse complement.
GTTATTGGTGAATTGGAAGATGGAAGTACTACTGATATTGAATCAAGAGATGTCACATTCCTGAAAAATAATTTTTCCAAAAGGGGTGAAATAAAGAAAAATGAGCCTCTTTACGAAATATTGAATTCAGATGATCAGTTAATGTCGTCGAACATGCCTGATAATTCAATAGATTGAGAAATGATTCTTGGCCCAAGTGGGAGTTGTGAATCTCAAAATCCTATTAAGGAATCTGAACTTCAATTATGTAAGAGTATTAGAAAAGGTGTACGTAAATAATCTTATGAGATTGAGGATTATGTTTTCTTGGTATCTCCTACAAAATTGGATGAACCTAATTCTGCGAATGAAGCTTTATCGAGTCCTGAAAAAAATAAATGGATAAAAGCGATGAAAGAAGAATTAGAGTCCATGAAAATCAACAAAGTTTGGGATCTAGTTAACCTTCCTTTTGGGTGTAAAGCTATTGGGAACAAATGAATTATCAAAGTTAAACGTAAATCAGATGGGTCAATAAAAAGGCACAAAGTACAATTGGTGGAAAAAGGTTTTACTCAAGAAGCTAAAATAGATTATGAGTAAACTTTTTCACCAGTTGTAAAATTTACCTCAATTTGCTTGCTTTTGGCTATAGTTGCACGTATAGATTTAGAATTACACCAAATGAATGTGAAGATCGCTTTTCTCAATAAAGAACTAAATGAGGAAATCTATATGGAACAATTTGTAGGTTTTGTTGTTAAAGGCCAAGAAAAGAAAGTTTGTAAATTAAGCAGATCAATATATGGCCTAAAATAGTCTTCAAGGCATTGGTACCTAAGCTTTCATAAGGAAGTAATTTCATTTGATTTCACCATGATCGATGAAGACTATTGCATCTATGTGAAAAAGTCCAATGAAATGTTTATGATTCTTTCACTTTATGTGAATGATATTTTATTAGCTGAAAATAATTTGGAGTATTTTAAAACTGTTAAGTCATGGCTTTCAAAGTCATTTGACATGAAAGATATGGGTGAAGTAGACCATATGTGGGGTGTTAAAATCCAAAGAGATCGTTTCAGAAAAATTTTGAGTCTTTCTCAAGAAACATACATAAAAGAAAATTTTGGAACACTTTCGAATGAATAGTTGCAAATTCATGGATACTCCTATAACAAAAGATGAAACTTTAAGCCTTAAAGTATGTCCAAAGACTGAAAAAAAAGGAAGACATGTCTTGAGTACCATATTCTAGTGCAGTTGGGAGCTTGATGTATGCTATGATGTGTACTCGCCCAAACAATTGCTATGCCATAGGTCTGGTTAGCAGGTATCAATCCAATCCCGGAAGAGATCATTAGAAATCAGTTAAGAGTATTTTTTGATACCTGAAGGAAACTGCTGATTATTTACTATGCTATAGTGGTTTCGATTTATCCATAGGAGGTTTGAGATGCTGATTGGGCTGGTGATCGGTATGCTAGAAAATCAACCTTCGATTATGAGTTCTTTCTAAATGGTGGTGCAATCTCATGGAAAAGTAAGAAGCAATCTTGCACAACCTTGTCATCTATGAAATTCAAATTTGTGGCTTGTGCATTTGCAGTACAAAAAGCTATTTGGTGAAGAGATTCTTTGAGCATTTGAACATCACAAAGAATTCTAAGGGTCCCATGTTTTTATATTATGACAGTCAAGCGGATATCACACATGCAAAGGATCCTAAATATCACAGCAAGACCAAACACATTGACATTAAGTATAACTTTGTAAGAGACATAATAGCAAGTGGAGAAATAACTTTACAATACATTCCTACACGAGAAATGATAGATGATCCCTTTACTAAGGCGATATCTAGAGACTTGTTTTAGAAAGATATTATGACTCTAGGATTACGTAGGATATGATTATGTTTCTGTATTCTAGATGACTTGATTGTAATTACTATCAATATAAGATTCTAGAATTAATGTTCAATCTCATATGCATGTGAAAATGTGGTTTATTGATATGGTGTGTCGAACAAGTCGCGAGATTGGCCCTCTCACACGAGCAATCGCCTCTTACGTTGAGGAACATGAAGAGATTAGTTCCACTATAAGATAATCACTTGTTTTGTAAATCCAGATGTGAATTTCTCTAAGAATATGGATTTGAGGATTATTAAAGAAAGAAACTCAGGTTAGACATTTAAAGATGTCTCGACCTAGACCTGTACGATGTTGAATGGCTAAAATAATAAGACACACACACCAATATAAGGTGAGAACATAATAGAACGTATTTCATACCACGTGTGCTTAGCGACCAATGGGTTAATGGAAGAATGAATCCCTATTTTTTCATTGTGTGAGACCCTCAAAGTTATTTTAATTTTTCATTGAAATACCCTTAGACCTTTAACTGTTTCTTGAAGTTTCGATTGGTATTGCTACTTTAGAATATTACTAATAGCCATGAGAGTTTCGGCAATACGGTGCATGTCTAGGAAAGTAGTTGATTGGAACAGATAAATTCGAGTAGAAAGGAAAGATGATTAAAATAAATATTTTAACTTGTCTACACAAGACACCTTTTAAACTAACCATATAGGTATCGAGTGTAATTGTGTATATAAAGTTAATCAAGAACTCAAGTTCACCTCTTTAAAAGGATGAGAGATTGGATAAGCAATTAATGAAGTGGTGAATGATGCCTGGGTATTGTGAGTATTAGAATACTCATATTAGTAGATAATTCTTTCCACATGTGATTGAATTCCTAAATACAACTTGTAAAACCTTATAGGTAAAGTTCGTGATGCTTACAGGTCACACGAACTATTTGTCGTATGAATTGGTGGTTTGTTGATGTAGTACTGGCTTGGGTCTTGTACACCATGTATGAAGTGGAAGATGTTGGATTAAGGGTCATGGGTCACCCATGTGAACCGACCCGAACAGATCTGGCCCAACCGTTTCTTAGTCAAAAAATAAGATTAACGCATTATCTTATTTCAAAAGAAAAGGGGGGGAACGGTTACACAATAACTGTTCCCACCCCAAAATCCCCTATATGTTCTTTTCTTTTTTCCGATAGGATGAGTAGAGAGAAGATTGAGTCAGAAACACAAAATCAAAAACAATCTGTGAATTACATTAATAAAATCACCAAAAGGGAGACATTTAGTTTGTGGCGAAGAACACTCCGTTTCCAAGAGAGATGAAGTAGACTTTGGGCAAATTCAACAATTTTCAGTAGCAAATTCAACAATTTTCAGTAGAAAATTCAATAATTTTCGCTGTGAATTTAAGGTACACAATTTATTATTGTTTTGCTCCGAATTTGCTATCAATTATAAATCTTCAAAATAAAAAATATTTAAAATAGAAAGAAACATTTAAATTGATAAAAGTTACGTACCATTTTATCATCAACAATAATCTAACGTTAGTTTTTGCGTTGTGTGGAGAGTCATCCTTCTTAGAAGCTTTGTTTTTTTTTTTTTCAATTTTTGATGTTCTTGTTATTCTAGTAGTGAAGAAAATCTTGCCACATTTCTGCCCTATAAACTTTGGCATTTTATAATTCTTCTTGCATAATCTAATAGATCATTAAATCTAAGTCCGATTTTTCTAAAAAAATTCTTTCTTTTGCAACATGGTCTGCTCAATAATACCAAAATATTTCTACAACAAAAAGAATATTTTAATAGTCAAACTCTTTTTTTCCAACTATTTTTCTTGATTGTTCGAACAGATCTTTATTTCTGGAGGTGTTGTGATCAAACCATTACCATCCTGAGACTTGGACCACCGACGCAAGCAAAATTCAGACAACTTCGTCATCACCAGTCATTTCACGCATTTTTCAAAGCTGTCAAATTTTGATAGACAAATCTATTTTTTCAGATTCTTGTAGATAAAATTCTCCAGTTCGTTTTCTTTCAATTTTCAGTCAATTATTTGCTCAAGATTAATACGATTGCAGATTCTTTTCAAATTTGAATTTCAGTTAACTTTTTTCTTTCAGATTTTTGTGATTGCAGATTTTTCTAAATTTGAATTTCAGTCAGCTTTTTACTTCCAGAATTCTGCGATTGCAGATTTTCTTCATATTCCAATAACATCTATCATAGCTACATTATGTCCATTAGTTTATATTTTTCAATAAACTTTTGGTTTTCAGCCGCCTGAACCACTCCATTACCACTGAACCCTTGATAGATAGTGCGAACTACTTATCTTGGTCTTTCTCTATTCAGGATCATTTGATTAAACATGCTAAGGATGTTGATGAAAAAAATAAGGGCGAATGAGAGAAGATTGACGCTCAATTGTGTAGCCTATTATGAAAATGTATTGATTCGATGTTGATGTTATTGTTTCGATCACTCCAAACTTGCTTCTTGATTTGATAAAAGACTTATGGATTCTACACAAATAACATCTCTCATTTTTATAATATTTTTTCTCGATTGACTAACCTTAAAAAGCAGGATTCAGATATATCTACATATCTTATTTTTAAATTTTTATAAGTAATTTGGAGTTAAAAAGATGAAAATAATTTTTTTTTACAAAATTTTATGCCAAACACATTTTTTGAAATTTAACTTGAAAAATAAATAAATAATATTTATGCCCAAATGCCCCCTTAGTCTCACTCTCAGCTAATACAAAAGTTCTCCACAATTTTATTTATTACCACAAAATTAGGGCACCCAAGTTCAATTTTAGAGATTTCCCTTAGCAACAATCAAAAAGATGAGGGGATTTTCTCTGTGTAAATACAACAATTGTATTCCCTTTCTGTCTTCTTCCGCAATTAGATGTTACTCTTCAATAAAGGGTAAAGTTGGGGTAACCATCAATGTTGAGAATGAGGTGAAGTGCTTAGATGATGCTGTTAGTCTCTTCCATCGAACGGTAAGAATGGATCTTCTTTCTTAAACTATATAAGATTCTGATAAATCTGAAGCATTACTCTTTTGTCGTTTCTCTTTTTCAACAAATGCGGAAATTGCGTATCCCAATTAATGATTTCATGTTAAATATACTGATTAACAACTATTGCTTGATGCATTGTGTTGATTGTGCATCTCAGTGTTACCCATTTACATGAAGCGTGGCATTCCTCTGGATCGTCTCCTTTAACACTCTAATAAGGGGATTATTTGCTCAAAATAAGGTAAAAAATATTGTTGAATTATTTAAAAAAGTGGTAAGGGAGAGTATTTGTGTGCCCAACCAAGTCATGTATGGAACCGCCATGAATGGGCTCAGCAAAAGGGGTCATACTCAGAAAGCTTTAAGTTTGCTCCGGCTAATGGAACAGGGAAACACTAATCCTGATGTATATAAGTACAACATTGTTGTTGATGCCCTCTGCAAAGATGGAAACTTAGTTGCTGCTATCAACCTTCTTAATGAGATGAAGCAGAAAAACATTCTTCCGGACATAGTCACATATAGTTCATTAATTAATGGTTTGTGTAAGCTTGGTCAGTGGGAAAAGGATAATACTTTGTTATCTGAGATAATGAATCTTAATATTTATCCAAATGTTAATACCTTCAACATACTAATAGATGGACTATGCAAAGAAGAGAAAGTTGAAGATGCCGATGAAGTAATGAGACACATGATAGAAAAATGTGTAGAGCCTGATACAATCACCTACAATGCAATAATGGATGGATATTGTTTGCATGGTCAAGTGGATAGAGCAAGGAGAGTTTTTGATATAATAATAGATAAGTGCATTGATCCTAGCATCATTAGCTATAACGTGCTAATAAATGGATATTGTAAGAAAACGAAAGTGGCCAAGGACATGCAAATGCTTGGTAAAATTTCTCAAAGGGGATCAAAGCCTGATACTGTTACCTACAATACTATCTTGCAAGGTCTGTTTGAAGTTGGAAGAACTGGTGATACAAAACGAGTTTATACTGAGATGCTATCTGCGGGACCCAAACCTAATATATGCACTCATTCCACTGTGCTCAACGGTTATTTTAGGTACGAACTTGTTGAAAAAGCTATGTCACTCCTTAATAAGTTGGAAAAAAAGCGAGAAAAATACAGATATTGCATTTTATAGGGTTGTCATTAATGGATTGTGCAAAAATGGTAAAATGGATGAAGCTCATTCTAATTTTGAGAAGCTTTCTTTCATTGGATTGCCTCTGGACGTAAGAACATACAATACAATAATAACTGAATTTTGTATACAAGGACCGTTAGATGAAGCTAAAAGTATGCTAATAAAAATGGAAGACAATGGTTGTCCTCCAAACAATGTAACTTATTGAGTTATTGTGCAAGGATTTCTCAGGTGTAGCAAATTTAGTGAGATGGAAAATTTTATGAAGTTAATGGCTGATAGGAGCTTCTCTTTTGATGCAAGTACAGCTGGAATTTTGGTAAATATTGTAAGGGAGAATCCTTTCGTCCTTGAGACTATACCAGAGCTTCACTCAAAAAATAAGTATTGAGTACTTGTTTTGGCTGGTTTATTTAGCTATGCTATCACAGTGATACAATTTCCTTTCATCCGTGCAAAAAAAATAACACCCAATGCAATTGCAAAAGGTGATGACAATTAAAGCATTGCTTGAGCTTTCTATTCGAGTCACCCATCATGTGTTTCATTCCTTTTCTTTCGTGAATATACACTTCTGCATGAATCTTTTATGTATTGGCTAGCAAGTTTGGAGCTATTTTGATTGTGACTATATCGCCTAGGTGCCTAAAGATAATTATAGTTTTATCTTTATTTACTTGCTTTGCTGATGACAAAATTTATTTCAAATATGGTGGTTGCGATTGACGAATGTGGATTGGACTATGATAGACTTCACTTTTGCCCATCTGATATTCAAAAGAAGTATGTATTTCCTTTAAATCACTCAACCCTATGAGTTCTTCCTTCATAATTTACAACTCTCTCTCTCACACATACATCCCAAGCAAAAGCAAGTGGCGGAGCTGTGTCTTGAAAATTTGCTCAATCCTCCCACTCCTCCCCAAATGCCCTAACCCTTTTTCTGGTGGCATTTACTGATTTTCTCTGAAGAAATTACTTCTTTAACTTGTAGCCTAGGTGCACCTTTTGGTGACTATAATTCAGTAGGTTTCCCTTGTTTCCACTTTGCTGATGGTTGTCTTGCTTTCTTTTTCACTATCTTGAAATATAGGTACTTTGAAAAGCAGTTTGAGTTAGCATATACAACGAAGCTGCCAATGTTTCTTCACATGAGAGCAGCTGCTTAGGATTTTTGTGACATTCTTCAACGAATTGAGGATCGGTAAATTTTTTGTACTTGTTGGAGATAGCACAAGATGGCTTGGCTTTAATTTTAGAAAGATCAGGTTAATTAACCTAAGATCTTATAGTTTGTAATTCTTAGGTTTTCCATAAGCCAGCTTAAAAGGGAAAATAATAAATAAAGTGATCAAGCACTTGGTTGATCTTTATCAAGCATCACTAAAGAAAAAAGAGAGAAATCTCGAGGATAACTTTCTCTCTAAAAATGATGTTGACATCACAAGCTTGGATGTAGCAGACTTTTTCGAGCACCTTGAAGGAAAGATTGTTCACTTGATTGGTGATGGTTCCGTGAATATGGAAGAATGAACTTTTTCTATTTAATTATTTTTTTTAGTTTTGATAGTAATAATTATTAGTGAATAAAAGATCGTGTAAAAGTAGTTGTTTACATAAGTACTACTTTATCTTTTAAATAGTATTGATTGCTTTGGTATTGTCGTAGTTCTTTAGATAATTGAGTTGAATTTTATTTTATTTCGATGATAAAAAACTTCTTAATATGATCTCCATTATAATATTTTAAATATTATCACCAAGCCTATTTGCTGAAAAGAAGAATAAAAAATGATAATATTATTATTTGCATGTTCTACTCAATTGTATCATTAAATTGTTATATTCTTTATGAAATATAATATAATAATATTAATTGTATGTTCTGACCAAGATAAAAATAGTACTAAATTATATAATTAAATTATTATATTGATTTGCATGACAGATTATTGTTATGACAAAAGGTCCTAGTGTTTTCCTTATTGTTTTTGGAAAAGCTAAGCTAAGCACGTACAATTAAAAACTATTGAAAAATATTTTTCTTCTCTCCAGTAAAATATTAAGAGCACAAGGCAATTGAAAATGGTGAGATTTTGAGTTGAACATATTTTATTTAATTGCTTAGTAAAGGGTGATTAACAATTCCTTATAGTATAAGTTTTCACTTTGTACAAAGATTTAATATATATATTTTATTTGATGTATATCATTTTATTTGAAGATATGGATAATTTTCAAAGTAAGTTGTTCAATTGTGAAGATATTTGTTTGATTGATTCTGGCACTACACATACAATATTCAAAGACAAGAATTATTTCTCTCATTTAAACATGGGCAAGATTAATGTTACTACAATTTCTGGTAGTGCTAATTTGATTGAAGGCTTCGGAAAACCCATAATAATCTTACCTAAGGGAACTAAACTCATCATAAATAATGCTATGTTTTCTCCTAAGTCTCGGAGAAACTTGTTGAGTTTTAAAGATATCCGTGAAAATGGTTATCATATCAACACAATTGATGAGATGAATCTTGAATATCTTGGTATCACCAAGAATGTCTCTGGGCATACATGTGCTATAGAAAAGTTTTCTACTTTATTTTCTGGCCTGTATTGGACAAAGATTTGTGCAATTGAGGCACACTCTATAGTAAACCAGAAGTTTACTAATTTCAATACTTTCGTACTTTGGAATGATCGTCTGGAATATCCTGGATCTATAATGATGAGATAAATTATAAAAATTCAAATGGGCATCCATTAAAGAACTTGAAGGTTCTTTCAAATGGTGAATTTTCATGTAATGCTTGTTATCAAGTCAAGCTAATTGTGAGGCCATCATCAACAAAATTTGGGATTGAGGCCCCCGCGTTCTTGGAACACATACATGGAAATATTTGTGGATCCATTCACCCACCTAATGAGCCATTTAGATACTTTATGGTCCTAATAGATGTTTCTTCTAGATGGTGTCATGTGTGCCTATTGTCATCTCGCAACTTGACATTTACAAAATTATTGGTACAAATAATACGATTACGGATACAGTTTCCTGGTAATTAGATTAAGTCTATTCTCCTTGATAATGCTGCAGAATTTTCATCCCAAGCATTTAATGACTATTTCTTACCGATTGGATAAGAGTGGAACATCATGTAGCTTATGTTCACACTCGAAATGGCCTTGCTGAGTCATTAATTAAACTTCTGCAGTTGATAGCAAGACCATTACTTATGAAAACTAAGTTGCCCACTTTTGTTTGGGGTCATGCGATTTTGCATGCTGAAACACTTGTTCGTCTTAGACTGATAAATTATCATAAATTTTCTCGATTGCAATTGGTTTTGGATCAAGAGCCTAATATATCGCCTTTGAAAATTTTTGGGTGCGGTGTATATGTACCTATAGCACCACCAAATCACACAAAGATAGGCCCCCAAAGAAGGTTAGGAATTTATTTTGGGTTTGAATCATCCTCCATTATTCGCTATCTTGAACCATTAATGGGAGATATGTTCACTACTCGATTTGCAGATTGTTGGTTTGATGAGATAGTTTTTCAAAAATTAGAGGGAGAACATAGTGGCATCAAAAGAGAAATTTTGTGGAAATATTCATCACTATATCATCTCGATCCACGTGCTTCTATTTGTAAGCAAGAAGTACAAAAGATGATTCATCTGTAGAAAATTGCAAATCAAATGCCAGATGCATTTTCAGATTTGAAAAGGATCACCAAATCACACACTTGCAGAGAATTTCCCAATTCGAATCGATGTTTCTAAAGGAGCATCCACTAGTGTCATAGCTAATGAATCTAAAGCACGCTTGAAGCGTGGTAGACCCTTAGGTTTTAATGATCAAAATTTAAAAAAAAAAAAAGAAAAATAAATGGTCAAGAAGACACTACGAAAGATCCACATATGGAAGTTCAAGATTTGAGCAATGTTGATATCCCTGAAGGAATCAATGAGCCTAAAACTCAAGAAAATAAGGAACTATCCATAAATTCAAGTGATGTAACTAATTTGAATCGATCTGAAATATTAGTGGATTATGTCTTTGCATATAATGTTGCAACGAATATCATGCAGGATAGTGAGGATCTTGAACCTCAATCTGTCATAGAATGTCAACAAAGAAATGACTTACCAAAATGGCAAGAAGCAATTCAATATGAATTGAATTCACTTGTCAAACATGAAGTTTTTGGACCTATAGCTCAAACACCTAATGGTGTTAAGCCCGTTGGCTATAAATGGGTCTTTATGTGAAAAAGACATGACAAAAATAAAATACAAATACATAAGGCGCGCCTTGTTACACAAGGATTTTCACAATGGCCTGGTGTCGATTATGCTAAGACATATTTACCAGTTATGGATGCAATAACATTGCGTTATCTTATTAGTTTAACTATTCATGAGAGACTTGAAATGCATTTGATGGATGTGGTAACGACCTATCTATATGGACCACTTGATAATGAGATTTACATGAAAATTTCTGAAGAATTTAAAATGCTGGAAGCATATAGTTCAAAACTTTAGGAAATGTATTCCATTAGATTGCAAAGATCATTATATGGTTTGAAGCAATCTGGACGCATGTGGTATAGCCGTATTAGTGAATATTTATCTAAGGAAGGTTATACGAATGATGAAATTTGCCCATGTGTTCTTATAAAGAAAATAATGTTGGAGTTTGTTATACTTGCTATGTATGTCGATGACATAAACCTTATTAGAACTCTAATAGATCTTCAAAAGGCAATTGATTACCTAAAGAAAGAATTTGAGATGAAAGATCCCGGAAAGACAAAATTATGCCTTGGTTTGCAAATTGAGCATTTGACAAACGGTATCTTTGTCCATCAATCTGCCTATACAGAAAAGGTGTTGAAATAATTCTATATGGGTGGAGCATATCCATTAATTACTCCAATGGTTGTTCGATCACTTGATGTGAATAAGTATCCATCCCGACCTCAAGAAAATAATGAGAAGTTTCTTGGTCCCGAAGTACCATATCTTAGTGCAATTGGTGCACTACTGTATCTTGCAAATATTACAAGGCCTGATATAGCCTTTTCAGTTTATTTGTTAGCAAGATATAGTTCTGCTCTTACTAGGAGACATTGGAATGGGATCAAATACATATTACAGTATCTAAAAGAGACTACCGATATGGGCTTATTTTATTCTAAAGATTGCAGTCTCGATCTTGTTGGTTATGCTGATGCTAGGTACTTATCTAACCCGCATAAATCTCGATATCAAACAGACTATGTGTTCATATGTGAGGGTACTGCCATATCTTGGAGATCTACAAAGCAGTCTATCGTAGCCACCTCATCGAACCATGCTGAGATTATAGCTATTCATGAAGCATGCCGAGAATGTGTATAGTTGAGGTCCAAAATACATCTAATTTGAGAAAAATGTGATTTGAAATGTGACAAAGTACCCACAATTTATATGAAGATAATGCAGCATGCATAGCACAACTTAAGGGAGGATTCATAAAAGGAGATAGAACGAAGCATATTTCGCCAAAGCTTTTCTATACACATGAGCTCTAAAAGAATGGTGATATTAACGTGCAATAGGTTCGTTCAAGTGAAAATGTGGCTGATTTATTCACCAAGTCTCTTCCAACTGCAGTTTTCAAGAAGATGGTGCACAGGATCAGAATAGAAAAATTCAATGATGTTCTCATTAAGGTAAGTTAATACGCGTTGTACTCTTTTTCTCTTACGCGGTTTTATCCCACTAGGTTTTTCTTGTAAGATTTTTAATGAGGCAACATATATGTGTATTATCTATCAATTAGACATTCAGGGGGGGGGTTATAAATGTACCATATATAGTGAATGTCTACTTTACAATATATAGTGAATACCTACTTTACCATATATTGTGTATGTCTATTTATGGAAAAGTTACAAACCCAAGGTTAGTTTTTCCCTATAAATAAAGAGGTTTTCCTTCATTGTAATTCATCTCTCAAGAGAAATAAAGAAGTCTCCTCTCTTCTCTCTTAATTCTTTTTCTTCTTCTTATTTGCTTTATATTTCATAACAATATTCATATTTTGTAGCTTATAATTTATCTTTATTTATTTGTATTAACTAATATTTTAATTAATTGATCTAGGTAAATTCTCTAAGGTATTGTCATTTTATTTTATTTTGATTTTCTTTTACTTAATTCATAATTTTTTCACATAATTTATATTATCTAAAACAGATTAAATTGATTCCTTCGTTTTTCTCCTTTAAACAAGTCTTCTAAAAGTGAATATTTTATTTTAAGATGACATTTGCTTTTGTTAATGTAACAAATAGTTTATTTTAGATTAAAGTAATTTTCTTCAAACCTTAGAAACTAATTTGGTTTTGAAAATTAACTTTTCAAAAATTAATAAGATACTTTTAATTTGATATCCTCTTAACATTTTTTCAAAGGTATTACCTATAACAAAATTGACTTTTCTATAATGATAATTAGAAGTAATTCTATAATCTTCTTCTTTTACGAAAGCAAATTCATTTTCCTCTTGTAGACACGTGATTTTTGATCCTCCCGAGTTTTAACCTATTTTTGACATTAAATATTTATTTATGTCAAAATATTATCTTTAGTTCTCATTTCATTTTTTTAGTAGATTTCATTTTAACTATTTTGAAAAACATTCAAAAAATAAAGTTATATTTTAGGATATTTTTATTTTATTTTTAAATAATACAAAAAAAATTCAAAAATATTTTCTTTTAATTTAGATTTTTATAAATAAGCTAGTAAGTTTATTTTCTCTTAATTATATTTTATTTTAGATTAGTTATATTTTTATTATATTTTTATTATATTTTTCTTAAGTATAAAAATTAATTAGTTAATATTCTTCTATATTATTATTTATTTTATATATAATTTATTTATTAAAAAAAAGAGATCATTATCCTAAAAAAATTACCCCAACCACCGCCTAATTTCTTTCAGCCTCCCTCAATTCAACTCCCTTACTATTCTGCACACGCATGCACATTATATATACTCCCACACGTGAAAAACAACTTCTTGGAGCAGCAACATTAAAAGAAAACTACTCCCTCCTAACGTTTTGTTCAAAAAGCAACATGCATTAGAAAATAAAAAATATAAAAAAATAAAAAAGGCTAAAAAATATCCCTGAACTATCTGAAATAGCTCAAAAATGTCCCTCGTTAGATTTTTGGCTTAAAAATACCCCTCCGTTAAATATTTGGCTCAAAAATACTCCTCCCTTTAACGGAATTCGGAAAAGGATAAAAAATACCCCTGAACTATCTGAAATGGGTCAAAAATACCCCTCTGTTAAATATTTGGCTCAAAAATACCCCTCCCCTTAACGAAATTAAATTATTTCGATTGAATTAAACCCTAACTTTAACTTTTTAACCCTGATACTTTAATTTTTTAGATAAAAATATTTTTTTAATTTTAAAAATAAGATAATGACAAAAGGTATTTGAATTATAATATAAATTGGTTGAATTTGATTTGGAAAATAAACATACATTTATTCTAAAAAGGTATTTTCACTTTACATCTTTTTAATCTTTAAAGAAATTAACGAAATTAAATAAATATAAATTTTCACTTAAAGAAATTACCGAAATATAAATTAAATGATGAACTTTATATAAATTAACAAAATAATCGAAATAATTTAATTTCGTTAAATACCCCTCTGTTAAATATTTGGCTCCATAATACTCCTCCCCTTAACGAAATTAAATTATTTCGATTGAATTAAACCCTAACTTTAGCTTTTTAATCTTAATACTTTAATTTTTTTTTTTACATAAAAGTACTTTTTTAATTTTAAAACTAAGATAATGAAAAAAAGTATTTGAATTATAATATAAATTGGTTGAGTTTGATTTGGAAAATAAATATACATTTATTCTAAAAAGGTATTTTCACTTTACATCTTTTTAATCTTTAAAGAAATTAACGAAATATAAATTTTCACTTAAAGAAATTACCGAAATATAAATTAAATGATGAACTTTATATAAATGAACGAAATAATCAAAATAATTTAATTTCATTAAATACCCCTCTGTTAAATATTTGGCTCAAAAATACCCCTCCCCTTAACGAAATTAAATTATTTCGATTGAATTAAACCCTAACTTTAACTTTTTAACCCTAATACTTTAATTTTTTTGCATAAAAGTATTTTTTTAATTTTAAAAATAAGATAATGAAAAAAAGTATTTGAATTATAATATAAATTGGTTGAATTTGATTTGGAAAATAAACATACATTTATTCTAAAAAGGTATTTTCACTTTACATCTTTTTAATCTTTAAAGAAATTAACGAAATATAAATTAAATGATGAATTTTATATAAATTAACGAAATAATCAAAATAATTTAATTTCGTTAAGGGAGGGGTATTTTTGAGCCAAATATTTAACAGAGGGGTATTTTTGATCCATTTCAGATAGTTCAAGGGTATTTTTGATCCTTTTCCGAATTTCATTAGAGGAAGGGGTATTTTTGAGCCAAATATTTAACGGGGGATATTTTTGAGCCAAAAATCTAACGAAGGGCATTTTTGAGCTATTTTGGATAGTTTAGGGATATTTTTGAGCCTTTTTCGAAAAAAAAACATTTGAAGGGAAAGAAAAAGAAAGTAACAAAGAGGAGAGACTAGAGGAGGAAAACGGACAGAAAGGATAAAAATAATTCAAAGGAAGAAGAAGAGAAAAGTAGACTTGAGAGAAAAAGAAATGAAAAAAACAAGTTCGGGTTCCGTTTGAGTTTTTCCGGTGAAGACGTTTTTGTTTCTATTTCAGTTATTCTACCATACAGGCTCTTCTTCGAATTCTTTATTTATAATTTTATTTCCTTTTTTAAATTAAAGTATGAATGAAGTTATTCCAATGGTTTGTTATATTATTTCGTATGTGTAATTAATTATTTAGTTTATGCTCTACGTCTTTATTTGTAATTCGTGTGATGTTCTTTTGAAGATAGTGTTAATTATATTGACTTTAAATTTTAAATGAGATAATTTCAAAGTTATTAGTTTTGAAGATGTAAATTGCATTAGTTACAAATAATTAGTGTGTATTGCATTATAAACAACTTCTTAGAATTCATATATGCATGCATGCAAAAACCAAAAAAAGAGAGTTCATTTTTTAACACAAAGTTGGGAGGAAATATGATTTTCACCTTAAGTAAAATCATTATTAAAGTAAAAAGGCAATAGGCATTTGTTCTTTTACCAAAACATAAATGGGAAGGCATTATAGAGATTGTGTGAAGTTTTTTCCGAATTTAAGGAGCCAATATATCCTCCTTCCTTCCTTCATTCCAAGATTCATTCAACCAATTCATCAAAATACTCTATTTCATATCACTCACCTTTTTGCTACTGAGGTAACTTTATTTGTTTCTCATATCTCAAAAGTTTTTTTTTTCTTTCACCCTTTACTTCAATTATTTATTCTTTCTTATATAAATGGCAAATACGTTTAATTCGATTTGTGTCGTGACTTGATTATCTTTTTCTTGGGTTTACTTGATGATTTGTGTGATACCCTTTATGTAGATGTACCGTTATTGCTCTTCTTTTGTCTTTACCACCAACATTTTTTGTAAAAATCCTTTTAGTTCTCCTATGTATTTGTATCGATAAATACCTTGATGTACTCTTAGGTCGTATTATTGTATAGCATAATAAATCTGTTTATCTAATAATGGATTTTGATCTGGCAACAGATAACAGTGAACTTATATATCCAAATTCCTTTTCTGTTTTGAATTTGAGTTTCCTGGCCTTGGGTATTCGGGTCAGTGGTTGTTAAAGGGTCTATTTATCCGGTTAGTTCGGGTATCCCAAAACACATCCATGAACTCGATGTTCACTGCTGCCATTCCGTCGGTGATCGACGATCAACACATTTATTTTGATAATTAAGATTTGACATCATTTGGATCTATGGTTAGGATGTCGTTCAAGAAAGGTGGTTTGCTAAATAAAAAATGAGAAAGAAAGAGGGTAAAAATGGATAGAAAAATAATATCGAATTTTCAAGAGACTAAACAATGCCCTTTAACGCTAGGCAAGTTTTAGG
Organism: Capsicum pubescens; assembly: GCA_030864215.1. NCBI lineage: Eukaryota > Viridiplantae > Streptophyta > Magnoliopsida > Solanales > Solanaceae > Capsicum > Capsicum pubescens. Next base: position 276,472,291 of record CM061543.1, on the reverse strand, counting down.
TACGTTTACAATATTCGTTTCAATTAAGAATGCGGTGTACGCATCTTTATGAGATATTTAAATATTCAAGGATGCAACAATGCACCTCGATAAATATTTTTTTAAAATTAATTTTTTATTGAGTTAATACGAGAATCTTAAATAATTTTGGTATAGTAAAATGAGCGAATTCAGGCCTTAACATAATTTATCAAAATAGTTTAAGTCAAGTATAAGTTGATAAAATCGACCATGCTAGAACCACGGGACTCGAGGGGTGCCTCACACCTTTCCCTCGGTCAACAGAATTTCTTATTCGATTTTTTGTTTTCGCAGACCAACAAAGAGTCATTTTCTTTTGACTAGGGATTCAAAAAGGTGACTTGGAACACCATAATTCAATTCCAAGTGGTGACTATGTAAATAAAAATAATCCCTATTCAATATCGTCACTTTAATTGGAAAAACCGTTCGACTCAATTTTTTCGGGCGAAAAGGGGTGTGACACCTCTTGAATCCAAAGGATAACAACTTAGTTGAATTCAAATAGAATGTTTCTCATTTGAATAAATGAATGTCATTTTAAATGTTTAAATAAATAATTTTAATATTTTCTGTAAAATTAAGTCTTTGCGATAATTAGCCACTTTTAGTTAGTCAAGTTAGTTATTTTTGGTAAACCGTTTTAAACAGACACTCTTAAGTGGCTTAAAAACCTTCTTCGGGCGTTAATTGACCCCTTACCCATTTTCTCCAGTTTTAAAGGTTTATTTATGTTTTTGAACCTTTGAAACTCTTTTAAGTTTTTCTTGATTTTTTTTATAAAAATTAAGTGGCAACTCTGTGTATTCTCAAATTATTTCAAAATTTTCTTGAATCTTTTGAAATAGTTTTAAAGAGGTCAAACCATTTTCTCGCCAAATAAATCTGAAAAGGATAAACATAGCACACATTCCCATTCATTGAGCTATATTTCACATTAAGGCATACATTGTTGATATCGTCATACCAACTACACTTGCAATGTAACAAGATGCCAAAATAATCTCATTACTAAGGGGAATTCACAACCCTTTTGGTTCAATTATGCAATAGCTTGTTAAAACACGAAACCCACGAGGTTCAATTCAAAATCATTATGCCTCATTAGCTTTTCACATTATACAAAACTTTAAGAGTAGCTCAATATGCATATTTTCATATTCAAAATCAACTTCACAATATGGAGTTGAGGTCATACCACTTCAAAAGTCAAAAATTTGGGAAAAATCACAATTTCCTAGTTCATTCACCATACTCAAGCACCCACAAGTTCAAAACCATAATTAAAGCATGAATAATCATATGTAAACCATGGAAAAATATTGTCCTATCAATGAGCATTCAAAACCCTCAATCCTTATTTCAAAATCAACATATGCTTTTAACAAATTAACAATGAGGGAAGAGTAACATGCCTGAAATATCAAGTTTCACAGAAAGAATCTAACCCTTAAGCCCTTGGATGACCTACTTCTTGAAAACCCTAAGTATGGTTGCTTGATAGAATTTGAGAGAGTTTTGGAAGTGTTTGAGTATGATATAAATGAAAAATAAGCCCCTTACACTCTGTTTGGATAGTGGTTTGTCGTGGTTTCATAATGTACAGTATGTTATGATACTGTATAGTATAGTACAATATAATATTTGGATAGACTGTATCGTTCACTGCTATTTAGTAATTTTTTTTGTTTGGTTTGATGGTATGGTACTGTATCGTAACAGATAAGTTTACTAAAATGACCCGAATTATTGTAAATTTATCGATTATTATTAATAAAATAGTTTCTTTCTACAAATGTATCACAAATCATTTCTTGTAAACACATTATGTTGTTAAATTCATAAAATTTCTAAAAAAATTAAAATTTTACATTCATGAAATAATCAAGAACTAGACCTGCAACAACTTTTCACTGTTTTGTCATATGTTTGTCTTTCAAGCTACGAGAAGTACATTTAGAAGAAAAAGTGCTAGAATTATTTGTTGTTTCAGACAAGAAGTGCAAGAGGACACAAACACATTACTGGACTAACTTTTGACTGTTGTATGTTATGGTATAATTATGTTGTAGCATAGGAAGGCGTTGTGCACAGGATGCAAAGATCAACTTCATCCAAGAATGATTATGACATCATTGACAACTCTTTCTTTCAAAATTTTGAGCGTATGGATAGGTGCTAACTATCATAAGAAAAGAATTGGTGGTCTGAATATATCGATGAAGTGATTTTCTTAATAACAATAAGCAGTTAAGTTTACGAAAATAAATCTAGAAAGAGCGAATGAGCATAGAAGAGAAGACAACAGAAGAACACAGAGGAGAACAATCCAGAGGAAAAATCATAGGATGACACAAAATCAATGGTTCTAAAAATTGAGGGATTTCATGGTTACCAAATCATGAAAAGATACCATACCATACCATGCCTTTTGGAAAACAATCAAAACAAACATGATTTCCTTGGTAAACATACCATGGAAAACCACCATCCAAACAGGCACTTAAGTGCTTTATGAATGTGGGATTTTAATTGGGTGAGAGTGGAATTGTCCAAAGTTCCCTTAAGTTAAAAGTTGGAATTTAGTCGGCAGTAACTACACGTCACTATACGATTTGTACAGACTCATTACGACTTGTCATCATGAGTCGTAACCATGACATTCTCCAAGGCACTCATAATCTGTTAACCCTATGACTCAAATAATATGACTCGTAATGGGACCCTACGACTCATAGGTTACAGTCGTAGTCAACACAAAACACAATTGGATAAACACTAGACATTCTACGATTTACACTTAACAACTCGTAACGAGTCCTTACGAATCTTAGTGAGTCACTCGTACTCAGAGTAGAACTTTGCCACATACTTATTGATTTGGTTACGATTGAGTCTTTTGGACCCATTAAGACTCTCTACGACTTATGTCCTTAAGTCGTACTCAGGACAGTAACTCAAGAACCATTCACTGGACACCTTACGATTAGGGTCATCTGATCTGTCAAAACACCCAATGACTCGTAAGGTGAGTTGTAGTCAAGACAGTGAGGATAAAATTTGAGAAAATTTTCAAGGACAAAAAACTTGGGGTGTTACATACTCCCCCCTTAGGATCATTCGTCCTTGAATGATAGGACAAGAAATTTCTTAGCACGATTAGACTCCAAACACAAGCACTCTTACCTTTAAGACACAAAACAAAGATACCAAGGAATTTACATTTCCTTTAACATAGACAAAAAACAAAATGTTAAGGAATACACATACCTCAAGCACGATTATCAGGAACGGGGAACAAGAATGTATACTTGGACTTCATATCCTCCTCGGCTTCCCAAGTAGCTTCCTCAACCTTCTGGTTCCTCCAAAGAACCTTTGCCTAAGCTACATCCTTAGTTCGTAACCGACGGACTTGCCGATCTAAAATCTCAACTGAAACTTCCTCGTAGGACAAGGAATCCGAAATACCCACCTTTTCCAGGGGAAAAACCGTGGAAGGATCACCCACTCACTTTCTCAACATCAAAAAATAAAACACCGAGTCAATGGAGTTCAAACTAGAAGGCAACTTCAATTCATAAGCAACATTACCAACCCTCTTCAAAACCAAGTAAGAACCAATGTAACGGGGACTGAGATTTCCCCTCTTACCAAACCACATCAATTCCTCCATAGGGGGAACTTTTAAGAACACCCAATCACCAACACTGAACTCCAACTCTCTTCGCCTTACATCCGCGTAGGACTTCTGGCGACTTTGGCAAACCTTAAGTCTATCCCAAATCACCTTCACCTTCTCCATGGCTTGGTAAACCAAATCAGGGCCAAACAACTTATTTTAACCAACCTCAAACCACCTAATAAGAGATATACACCTCCTACCATATAAGGCCTCAAATGGAGCCATACTATTGCTAGAGTGATAAATGTTGTTGTAGGCAAATTCTATGAGAGACAAGTGGTCAACCCAACTACCACCATAATCAAACACACAAGCCTGAAGCATATCTTCCAACACCTGAATTATTCTTTCCGCTTCCCCATATGTTTGTGGGTGGAAATCAGTACTAAGGGTTACCTTAGTCCCCAAACCTCACTGAAACAACCTCTAAAAGTAAGATGAGAATTGACTACCCTGATCAGATATGATAGAAATTGTAGCACCATGTAACTTCGCGATCTCCTCAATGAACAACTTGGTATAATCCTCAGAAGAGAAATTAGTCCTCACTGGCAAGAAGTGAGCAAACTTAGTCATCCTATCCACGATGACCCAATTCGGAACTAATCTACTGGCGATACCGCAGAAAACTAGTAACAAAATCCATATTGATTATTTCCCATTTCCATACCGATAACTCAATCTCTTGAGTCAATCCACCGGACCTCAAATGCTCCACCTTCACTTGTTGATACACCATGCACTTAGCCATAAAATAGGCCACATCCCACTTCATGTTATTCCACCAATAGATCTCCTTAAGATCATGGTACATTTTCATCAAACTAGGATAAATAGTATAACGCGACTCATGAGCTTTGGCCAAAATTCTTTCTCGCAACCCATCAACCTCAGGAACACATAATCTACCTTGGTATCTTAAGATACCATCACCACCAATCTTGAAAACCATCACCTTCTTTTTACCTATATTATTCTTGATTTGCATCAGAATATGATCCAACATCTACTTCTCCTTCACTTCAGCACCAAGAGATGACTTCGCCACCTCCTGAACAATCACACCACCATTCTCAAAATCCAAGAGACAAACTCCAAGATTATCCAAACAGTGAATATCCTTCACCAAATCCCTCTTCTCCTCATCCACATGAGATAAGCTTCCTATGGACAACCTACTAAAAGCATCAACAACCATGTTATCTTCACCTAGATGATAGTGGAGACTCATGTCATAGTCCTTTAGTAACTCAAGCCACCTTCTTTGACAGAGATTTGGCTCATTCTGATTGAACACATATTGCAGGCTCTTATGATCAAAATAAATATCAACATGGACCTCATACAAATTATGCTACCATATCGTTAACACAAACATCACAACTAACAATTCCAAATTATGAGTCGGATAATTCTTCTCATGAACCTTTAAATGTCTAGAAGCATAAGCAACCACCTTGCCATGCTACATCAACATATAACCCAGTCCCACACGGGACACATCACAATAAACCACAAAACCATCCGTTCCCTTGGGTAGTGTCAAAATCGAAGCTGAAGTCAACTTATTCTTAAACTTCTCAAAACTATCTTCACAAGCATCAGACCATAAGAACTTCACCTTCTTATAAGTCACCTTAGTCAATAGAGCAGCGATAAAAGAAAAACTCTCCACAAACCTTCTATAATAACCGACTAAACCCAAGAAGCTCCGAATGTCGATTGGAGTCATGGGTCTAGGCCACTTCTTAACCATCACAGCTTTTTGTGGATACATCATGATCTCTTCACTAGAAACAATATGACCCATATAAGTCACAACATTCAAACATAACTCACACTTAGAGAACATAGCATACAAATGCTGAACCTTTAGGGTCTACAACCAAAGGCGAAGGTGATCGGCATGATCTGCCTTATATTTGGAATACACCAAAGTATCATCAATAAAGACAATCATGAATAAATTTAAGATTTGACAAAAAACTTGATTCATAAGATCCATAAATGTTGCCAGGACATCAGTCAAGACAAAAGACATCACCAAAAAATCAAATTAACCGCACTGAGTGTGGAAAGTAGTCTTAGGGATATTCACCTCCCTAATCTTCAACTGTTGGTACCCAGATTGAAGATCAATTTTAGAAAACAACTTAGCACCCTAAAGCTGATAAAAGAGATCACCAATCTTTGAAAGTGGATACTTATTCTTTATGGTCACCCTATTTAATTGGCAGTAATCAATACACCTTCGAAGTGAGCCATCCTTATTACCCACGAAGAGCACGAGAGTATCCCATAGAGATACACTAGGGCAGATAAAACCCTTAGACAGAAGATCTTTCAACTACTCCTTGAGTTTCTTCAACTTAGCCAAAGCCATTCTGTAAAGAGGAATATAAATAGGATGAATTTCTGGAAGAAGATCAATCCCAAAATCAATTTCCCTACCAGGAGAAATACCAACAAGATCATCAGGGAACATCTCAAGATATTTGCAGGCCACAGGAACAGTCTGCAAAGAAGGACCTTTGAATCTAGAATTCTTAACAAGTACTAAGTGATAGAGGCACCCTTTATAAACCAATTTTCAGGCTCTAAGATATGAAATGAACCTTTCCTTAGTGTAACACCCCGATTTGCTGAACCGGAATGCTACATGGTGCTCATGACCCCGTAGGACCCCAAGCTAACCCATGACTGATATCCGTACCTATATACTACATAATATAACATAAAAATATGGAAACATTCACTGCAAGGCCATAAGGTTCAATACTGAATATAACTTGGATGAGATAACATCTGTGGGGTAATACGATACCCAAAACAAAAACTGTAAAGACTAAAGTCTGAAACATAATAGTCTGCATCTAGTCTGGAAGCCTCTATTGTCTAAATAATCCGAATAAGTAGTTGATGGGATATGTCCCCAACTAATAACTAATCAATGAAATAGTGAAGAAATAATCATGTCCTCGAAGGATGAGGACACACTTCTATTCTGACTGCTGCGACTGGAATCTACTGCTGATCTGGAACTCGTGTCTCTGAACCTATAGTGTAACATAAAAAGAAAGCACCATAGCACAAATGCGTCAATACAATAGAATGTACAGAGTATACATGTGAGGTAGGCTATATGCAAGGATTAACATGCATGAATAATGCTAGCTGACTGTCTAATATGAATGCGAGAATGCATACATAAATACGTAACTGAAACTGACACTGTGATACCATGATTACTGAATCTGAATACTGATGAAATGACATACTAATAACTGATATAATTGATAGCATAAATAGTTGTATTTGAATGTAACTAATAACATGGGTGACTCTATCTGACAGTCCTGAATCTGATGGAACTATCTGAGTTCCTTACTGTATTTGAGTCAACTGTATCTGACAGTCTTGAATCTGAAGAACTATTTAAGTTCTTTTACTGAGACTGGTACTGAAATTATGGGAGGTAGTATTTAACCGATATGCCCCTGATACGCCATAATGGATGAGTTGGGGTGTCCAATCTGTAACCCTAATTGGAAGGGTGTCAATACCGCGCCACTGGTAAGGATAAGCTGTGGGCGATCCTTATCTGATAGTGTCCCCAAAAAAGAATAGTTGGGCCCTTATCTGATAGTACTTATCCATCTCATCAACCATCATCGGACAGTGTTGATGTCTCAACCTATGCTGGCTACATAGTTATGGAATGCAAGGATGACTTCTAAGGATCACACCCTCATCTGATAGTGTGTGTCCCCATCCTCAGGTTCACTCGGTGCTAATTCCTACTCCCATCTGAATGGACACTGAACATGAATTATTGATCTGAACATGAGCTGAATTACTATGTAAAGTTGACTGACGGAATACTACTGATATCTGCAAGCACCCTTATGGTTCTTACCACAAGTCTGACAAAGGGGATTAGTTTGGGCATTACTGACACTGCCCTGAGACTTAGAGCCTGGTACTCTATCTCTGAACTTAGGATTTGGAGCACTGGATGAAGAAGGAGCTAGAATTAATGACTTAGGACAAAACTAAGAACGGTTTCCTCCTTCTGATTTAGGCTGAGCGAAGTTGAAACTACCTGTCTTCGCTTGCTTATTCTGCTTCTCCCTCATCTTAATATTTTGCTCCTCAATCTGCTAAGCATGAGTCATAAGTCTGGCTAAAGTCATGTCACTATTTATCATGGCGGATCTGTACTCATTAACCACACTATCATTTACCCCTGAAGCGAACTTACTTATCTTGGATTTGTCGTCTGCAACCACACAAGGGGCATATCTGGTTAATTGAGTAAACTTTAGAGAATACTCTTTCACCATCATATTTCCCTGCCTGAGGTTGATGAATTATAACACCTTAGCCACTCTAAGCTCTTGGGGAAATAATCTGTCTAAGAATGCAGTGAAAAACTCCTCCCACTCTATAGGATCTGCATCATCTGACCTTTCTGACTTCCACTGTTTGAACCAAGTATGAGCCACATCCTGCAACTAGTATGCGACCAACTCAGTACTCTCAACAGTAGTCACCCCCATGATGTCTGTCACTTTTTAAACTTGATCAATGAATTCCTGAGGGTCTTCATCTACTTTAGACCCGTGGAAGGACATAGGATTCATTCGGGTGAAGTCCCGAATCCTAGTTGCAGCTGAGTTTGCCACTGGGTTGGCCGGAACAACAGCTGGTCGCTCATTATGGGTCACTAAATACTGAGCAAGAGTGGTAAATGCGGTCCTGAACTCCACATGAGAAACATGATCGCCCAAAGGTTCTTCGGGCTGAGGGGCTAACTAATTTCTTCTCTTAGGAGTCATATTCTGAAATAAAGAGAAGAAGCGGATTAGACTGAGAGATTGACTTGTGATTATGATCACTAGCACGACATGAATACTGAAAGAAGGGAAACTATTTGTAAATATCTCATAGCCTCTTGCACATAAATGTGGCGCGCAACACACCCTTGTACAAGACTCAACTAGATGCGGCTTTCAGACTTCGTAGGACTTAATTGAACCTTAGTCTCTAATACCAAGTTTGTAACACCCCAATTTGCTGAACCGTAATGCTACACGGTGCTCATGACCCCGTAGGACCACAAGCTAACCCATGACTGATATCCGTACCTGTATACTGCATATTATAACATAATAACGTGGAAACATGCACTGAAAGGCCATAAGGTTCAATACTGAATATAATAAGGACGAGATAACATCTGTGGGGTAATACGATACCCAAAACATAAACTGTAAACACTGAAGTCTAAAACATAATAGTCTATACCTAGTCTGGAAGCCTTTACTGTCTGAATAATCTGAATAAGAAGTTGATGGGACATGTCCCAAACTAACTCCAACAAATAACTAATCAATGAAATGGTGGAGAAATAATCATGTGCTCGAAGGATTAGGACTCACTTCTATTCTGACTGCTGGGACTGGAATCTACTGCTGATCTGGAACTCGTGTCTCTGAACCTATGGTGTAACATAAAAAGAAAACACCATAGCGCAAATGCGTCAGTACAATGGAATGTACTAATTATACATGTGAGGAAGGCTATATGCAAGGGTTAACATGCATGAATAATGCTAGCTGACTGTCTAATATAGATGCAAGAATGCATACATAAATACGTAACTGTAACTGGCACTGTGATACCGTGATTACTGAATCTGAATACTGATGACATGACATACTAATAACCGATATAACTGATAGCATAAATAGTTGTATCTGAATGTAACTAATAACATGGGTGACTGTATCTGACAGTCCTGAATCTGATGGAACTATCTGAGTTCCTTATTGTATCTGAGTCGACTGTATCTGACAGTCTTGAATCTGAAGAACTATCTGAGTTCTTTTACTAAGAATGGTACTAAAACTGTGGGAGGTAGTATTTAACCAACATGCCCCTGATACGCCATAATGGCTGAGTTGGGATCCAATCTGTAACCCCAATTGGAAGAGTGTCAATACCACGCCACTGGTAAGAACAAGCTATGGGCGACCCTTATATGATAGTGTCCCCAAAAGAGAATGGTGGGGACCTTATCTGACAGTAATTATCCATCTTATCAACCATCATCGGAGAGTGTTGATGTCTCAACCTATGCTGGCTATATAGTTCTGGAACGCAAGGATGACTTCTAAGGATCACACCCTTATCTGATAGTGTGTGTCCCCATCCTCGGGTTCACTCGGTGCTAATTCCTACTCCCATATGAATGGACACTGAACATAATTTATTGAACTGAACATGAGCTGAGTTACTAAGTAAAGTTGACAGACGGAATACTACTGATATCTGACAACTGACTGAGTTATGAGATCATGGAGATTTTTCCTGAGTCATAAGACTATCTGAAGTCTAAGAATTCATAGCTTGACTGAGAGTATTGTGAAAACATGACATGGCTCTAGGTAAACAACTAATATTTTGGGTACAAGTACCCCCAAGACTCGATGGAAGGAAACTGACAAAGCATGACTTAATCGAATACATAATAATCATCATAATACATTTACTTAAGCATTTAATCAAACATGTGATAGGCATAAGCTTGTACGTACATAGGGATTTCATCATATCATGTTAATAAGACACTCTCCCTTCATCTAGGCATTCAAACAAACACATAGTAGTCATAGAATGTGTAAACAACATCATACAATAATTAATTGTCATGATTCAATTCCTATTTAATCATTCAAGGGTTTAGTCCTTGGGTTTCATGAATCTATACTGATACAAATCAACCCATATGGAATTTAACACTCCTTCATGGAATACAATTCAATTACTCATTATCAACATGAACAAAAGCAACCCAAATAATGAAATTCATAAGAAAATCCATAACTTAAATTTAGAAAAGAGATTCTTGGGCTTCAGTGTTATGTGGCGTATCTCATGAGTACTTGGAGTTAGGCTTGAACATAGTCGAGGGAGTAGTTGGGAAGTGTTTCTAAGTTTGAAAGCAAGGAGTTATGTTTCCCAAGACCTAGAAATTTCTATCTTAATTTATGCCATATGGGTCCTTGTTCCCATACGATAGGATTGTATCAAATTATGGTTCATTTTCTCCCCGAACAATGTCATTTGAATCTTTTGGAGGGAGTGTTGAGGGACGTTTCATTTGGATGCAAGTGGTCCTTCTTTTGATGAGATCCCCTTCGAGACCTTTGATTCTTAGTCTCTGAATAAACCAAAGATATCGATTCCTTAAAATCAATCTCCTTTGTTTAAGATCCAACTATGTGACCATTCTCATTATGAATCACATGTTCTATGAAGTATTCGAAAGTTTGGAGTGAAGTAAGTGGATTGACTTCGATATCCCAGCCTTTTGTCCTCATTTCCATGGTATTCTGTACTTATTCATCAATATTCGAGGATGAATGTTTCCAAGGGGGAGATGATGTAATACCCCGGGAAATTCTTCGTTGAAATTTTGTGCATAAACGTGTTGGGTTCTATCTTCTAGAATGAATTATAAATTTTCCGTGTGGAATATCTTAGATTATGACCCACCATTGTGTATAGTATCGAATAAGATTTCCAACAATATGTGGATCATCCAAAATGGACACCCGAGCGACGAGTTATGAACATTCCGATCGAACCGTGAATAGTAGTGAACAGTAAAAGGTGCAGGAAAAAAAGTACTGAGGCCTGGCGTATTTTTGCTCCAACTTTAAATGATCATAACTCCTTGTACATAATGATCTGGGTGATCTACCATATATCAACGGAAATATCTGCGAGTCCTCTTTCCAATGAAATTGGTTTCATCCAATTTGTCTATTGGAGCAAAAAGTTATGGTCGATCTACTTCATCCTATCAGAAGTGAATTTTTGGGTCAACTTCAAATGATCATAACTCCTCGTACACAATAATATGGGTGAGATACTATATATCAACGGAAATATATGAGATTCCTCTTTCTAATGAAATTAGTTTCATCCAATTTGGATATCGGAGTAAAACGTTATGGTTGATTTACTTTAGAGTATCAAAACAGTCCACCAAAGGACAGATTGAAGAATTATTTGATTTTTAGGGGCGTTTTGGTCATTCCCCCTCACCCAAAATCCGTTCAAACCCTTAAAGCCTATTAGAAGTAGTATATGTTATATTTCATCAAATTCCCTCAAAAAGAAAACCCTAAGCTCCTACATCCAACTTCAAGAACCTCCAAAGTTCACCATTAATTCTGCAAATTTATTCAAGATTCCAAGTTCCTAATTCAAGAACTCCAAGAACCATCATTCAAAGGCACGATAACATCTCAAAAATGAGTATCGATCTAAAGTTCATCATTCAAGGTATGTGGGGTTTTTCAACAAGAACTCTCTTTCGTTCTTGTGCCCAAATTAATTTTTCTTTTATGAATATACATGATTTTACATGTTTTGATATGAATTTGAAGCATGAATTTATACCCTACATGATTTTACATGAGGTTATGATACTCTCTATGTTTTGAAAGATGAATTGAATGAGAATGATGACATTTTTGTACATAAAGCTGAATTTTCCAGATTTTAAAGTATGTTATATATATTTATGATGAAAAGCATGAATCTTGAGAAAATTTACTATGATTTTGATGTATGAGACCTTGAGTCCTAATTGGAATTGTACTTTGAGAAATTATGTGCTATAAGCACAATGAAATTTGAATCCCAAAGCTAATTTTCTTTACCAAGGTGTATGATTATAAAGCTGAAATTTTAAGTTTTAAGTGATTATTTTTGTGCTTATGTCATAAAGTATGAAACTTTGGAAGGTTTTATGGTGATATTGATGTATGGGTTCTTGGAACCCTATTTGAGATTATTATTTTGGGAAAATCATATGTTATAAACACCTTGAGTTTAAATAATTTGAGATGTTTTGAATGATTTGACCTTTTGGTCGTGACTGAGTTATTTTGAACTCGACTGTGAAAGAAATCCACGTTTTTATTGATTATGATAAAGGGGTAGCAAATTGGCTCCCAATGAAAATTGTTGAAGTGTTTATTGTGGATTTTCTTTAATGTGAGCCTGAGGCTGATTTAAATTTTTGAGCTAAGTACGGGAGTAATCTTTAGCACCGAGTGGGAGGTATAAAGTGACCTTACTTCCCTAGAACTACGTGCCCCCGTAGGATGTGAGCCTGAGGCTGATTTATATAGTGATCACTAGTGTTTTTGAATTGATATTAGAAGTCCTACTCCGATGGCAAGGATAGGACGACTCTCCCCAACGTGGGTTGTACGTTGGACTCCATGTAGCTCACATGGTTTATGTCGGTTATAGGATCTCCCAAAGTGTGTGTGTGTTTCCTTGTGTCTATGGTGAACGGTGAAGTAATTTGAAAGTGAAATTTTGAAAGTTATTCTTTCGAAAGATTTAAATGATATTTACATTATGAGAATTGATATTCTTGATGAACTGAAAGTGATTGAAAAATTATATGATGACTCACATGTGTTATTATACTTATTTCATCCTCTCATGATTATGATGATTTTCTTCGGGCTATGTGAGTCTTTCATACATCCTGCATATTTCTTAGAAATATTTATGATGATGATGTTTATACAACTGCATACACCCCCATATGCTCGGTATTTTTCCATGGTACTGACCCACATATTCGTATGTGGGCTACATTTTCTCGAAATATAGGTACAAGGTATAGTTGCACCTTCGGATCCAGTCAGTTCGTGGTATCCAGTCAGCAAGTGATGAGTTCTTTTGATTCAAGGGCTTGGGTTAGTTATGCAGAGTTTATAGTGTTGTATTTTCTTTATTCAGTCGTATTGAGTTGGGGTAGACGGGAGTCATGACCCGGCTACCTACAGTCAATACTAGTAGAGGCTTCATAGACAGTCAGTAGAAGTTGATGTATTTTGTTTCAATTCTGGTAGTAAAGGTAGAATTGTAATCCTGTAAAATTCCATTTTTGTATCGATCAGATTCAGAAAAGAGTTAATTTCTGCTGATTTGTATGGATTTGTATTTTTATTCAGTTGCTTATGAGTTATGCCAGTAGAAGGGTTAGCTTGGGGTCACTTGTGACCCTAAGCACCGTGTGACGTCTCGGGACCCGATTTTAGGGTATTACAATAATAATACGGAAACATGCACTGAAATTCCATAAGGTTCAATTCTGAATATAACATAGATGAGATAACATCTGTGGGGTAATACGATATCCAAAACAAAAACTGTAAACACTGATGTATGAAACATAATAGTCTATACCTAGTCTGGAAGCCTCTACTGTCTGAATAATCTGAATAAGGAGTTGATGGGACATGTCCTCAACTAACTCTAACTAATAACTAATTAATGAAATAGTGGAGAAATAATCATGTCCTCGAAGGATGAGGACTCACTTCTATTCTGAATGTTGGGACTGGAATCTACTGCTGATTTGGAACTTGTGCCTCTAAACTAATGGTGTAACATAAAAATAAAGCACCTTAGCGCAAATGCGTCAGTACAATGGAATGTACTGAGTATACATGTGAGGTAGGCTATATGCAAGGGTTAACATGCATGAATAATTCTAGCTGACTGTCTAATATGAACGCGAGAATGCATACATAAATACGTAATTGTAACTGACACTGTGATACCGTGATTACTGAATCTGAATACTGATAACATGACATACTAATAACCGATATAACTGGTAGCATAAATAGTTATATCTAAATGTAACTGATAACATGGGTGACTGTATCTGACAGTCCTGAATCTGATGGAACTATCTGAGTTCCTTACTGTATCTGAGTCGACTGTATTTGTCAGTCTTGAATCTGAAGAACTATCTAAGTTCTTTTACTTAGACTGGTACTGAAACTGTGGGAGGTATTATTTAACCGACATGCCCCTGATACACCATAATGGCTGAGTTGGGGTGTCCAATCTGTAACCCCAATTGGAAGGGTGTCAATACCGCGCCACTGGTAAGGACAAGTTGTGGGCAATCCTTATCTGATAGTGTCCCCAAAAGAGAATGGTGGGGCCCTTATCTGACTGTATTTATCCATCTCATCAACCATTATCAGATAGTGTTGATGTTTCAACCTATGTTGGCTACATAGTTCTAGAACGCAAGGATGACTTCTAAGGATCACACCCTCATTTGATAGTGTGTGTCCCCATCCTTGGGTTCACTCGGTGCTAATTTCTACTCCCATATGAATGGACACTAAACATGATTTATTGAACTGAACATGAGTTGAGTTACTAAGTAAAGTTGACTGACGGAATACTACTGATATCTGACAACTGACTGAGTCATGAGATCATGGAGATTTTTCCTGAGTCATAAGACTATCTGAAGTCTAAGAATTCATAGCTTGATTGAGAATATTGTGAAAACATAACATGGCTCTAGGTACACAGCTAATGTTTCGGGTACAAGTACCCCCAGGACTCGATTGAAGGAAACTAACAAAGCATGACTTACTCGAATACATAATAATCATCATAATACATTTACTGAAGCATTTCATCAAACATGTGATAGGCATAAGCTTGTACGTACATAGGGATTTCATGATATCATGCTTATTAGACACTTTCCCTTCATCTAGGTATTCAACCAAACACATAGTAGTCATAGAATGTGTAAACAACATCATACAACAATTACCTGTCGTGATTCAATTCCAATTTAATCATTCAAGGATTTAGTCCTTGGGTTTCATGAATCTATACCGATACAAATCAACCCATATGGAATTTAACACTCATTCATGGAATACAATTCAATTACTCATTATCAACATGAACAAAAGCAGCCCAAATCATGAAATTCATAAGAAAATCCATAACTTGAATTTAGAAAAGGGATTCTTGATCTTCATGGACGAAAGGAGTCCATGAATGAACACTATGCATACCTTAGTTCGTGATTTCATGAAGATTGATGGTGAAACCTTCTTGAATTTGAATCCCCAATTGAAACCCTGGCTTGTTCTTGAGAGAAACTTGAGAGAAAATAGTATATTTTGGGTGAAGAATGGCTAAATCACGTGTTATTGGGTTTAAAAGGGGTAGGAAATTGACCTTTTTAACCCTGGATGCGTCATTTTAATTTCAGTAAAAGTTTGCCGAACTGGGCCCGGCATTATCGTGTCGTGTCACTGGAAATTGAAAATTAGGAAATTAAGGGATGGCGCGACGTGGAGCCATCGCGTTGCCCCTTCCTTCATGACTGGAACTTTGGCGCGACGGGGGGGAAATTGCGCTGAGACACTAGAAAAAGGACAATTCTAAATTTGAGTGTTGGCGCGACGCGCCATAATCGAGGACACTTATTGGAAATTTCCAAATGCCATTTCCTCTTGTGGCACGACGCACCACTGACTAATATGGCGCTGTTTTACGATGAGAACTTGAAATAGTCATAACTTCTTACCCGGTTATCGGATTTAAGAGAATTATATATTCATGGAAAGCTTATTGAATTTTTGACATGAAAAAAGTGAAAATCTTGAAAATTCCTTATGGAATAATTATCATTCACTTTATAAGCTAATACTAGGCATTCTTGGGACGAAATTTGCTAGAAAACTTCAGGGTATTACACTTAGGCACTAGGGAACTACCTTCCCACTCTATCATTAGCTCATTTGGGAAATCAAAATTGACCCTATGGGTTCAATAATACAGAGATACATAGAACGAATGCAACCAATCCATCCCCTAAATCATATCAAAGTCTAACCTTGTCCAGCTCTATTAGATCACCAAGGTCTCCCTACTATGGACCGACATCACACAACCCCTATAGACCCTTCTAGACACAATGGAGTCATCCATTGGAGTGGAGGACCAAAACCAAAATGAATAGCCACACAAGTGGTCACATAAGAGAGAGTAGACCCGAGATCAAGTAGAAAATATATATCATGAAAAAAGAGTTTGAGCATACTGGTAACAACATCTGAGGATGCTTTAAAATCCTGGCGAGTGGCAAGAGCATAGAGACGGTTCCGACCAGTGACAGAGCTAGAAGCAGAAGTAGCACCTTTTAGTTCAAGAGTTGATGAAGTAGCAATAAGAATTTTATTCACCCTAAAATCAACTTTAGATTGACAATCCCTCTGCATATGACTAATCTGACCACATTTGAAGCACTTATTCCTTCCCTCTTCACAAACACCATGGTGCACCTGACCATAAAATCTACAAGGAGGCTATGACAAAGCTGGCTGATCCTCGATTTCCTGAGACTGGGCTTCTGGTGCTCTAATCTCACTATCATTCTGAGAATGATGATCAACCGACAACTTCGGATAAGGAGCACTATCCGTAGAGTAGGAACCAGAACTTTCACATTTATTCTTAGACCATTTTCCACCATCTTTACTACTTTGCCACTGACCTCTACCCGGGTTCGAGTAGTGAAACTTATTTTTCCTTTCACTCATCTCTGCTTGCTTCTTTATTTCTTCTTCCACTTGTTGAATATACACCACGAGTCTAAAGATATCCATATCCTTGTTCAACAAGGCAGACTTACTCTCCAAGATTAACTCAAAGGACAACCTTGAAGCAAACTTTCTCATTCTAGACCTCATGTTAGACACCAACTCAGGAGCATAATGTGACAACTGATGAAACTTCAAGAAATACTTATTTACTGACATCCTGCCTTTTTTCAAATCCACAAATTCCTCATCCTTCGCCTCCCTCAACTCCTGAGGAAAGAAGAGATCAAGGAACACACTCGAGAAGTCATCCCACAAGGTAAACTCATCATCCTCACCCCTAGTTTAATCTCTTTTCTCATACCACTGATACGCCACATCTTTCAACTGGTAAGCGGTGAACTCCACGCCCTCTACATCAGTAGCATGCATTACAAAAAAATCTTTTCCATCTCATTAATAAAATTTTAAGGATTTTCTTTAACTTCAGAACTAGTGAAAATAGGAGGACTCAATATCATAAATTGGCCAACTCTAGTGGCTCCGAAGGATAGAGCAACAGAAACAACCTGCTTAATCTGAGATGCCACCAACTGGGAAAGCAAATGAATCAACTAGCAAAATATAGCATTAGACATATAAACTCGAGGTGACTGAGGAGGAATAGAGGGAACAAATGGAGCTTCATTAGGGCAATCAAAAACAGCAACCCTAGATCGGGTCTAAACTCCTGGAGTAGGACAAGCCCTGTCTATATTGTCCTCAGACTGTACAGAAGAGTTCTCAAGGATATCAGATCTTCTTAGAGTCATGATTTGAAAGAAGAACAAAGAGTAATTAGAGAGATTCAATACCTTAGACTCTATATCTCTAAACAGAACAACAAGAAAAGGAAATATTCCAAAATGTCCCGTAGCCTCTCCCTTATAAGTGTGGCATGCTACACACCCATAAAAGAGGCTCTACTTGACATGGCTTTGTGTACACCCAATGACTCCAAACCTAGGCTCTGGTACCATTTTTTTCATGACTCGAACCAGCGCCCGACCATGATGGGTATCTCAAGTACATCGAGGAGGAAAAATCATCCCCTTGCATCTAATCGAACAACACAATATCACCCCTATCGAATGAATTCTGAATATATAACAAGATAGAATAAGATAAGTCTAAAGAATACATGATAAGTCCATTTTCGATAACCAACAATCGGACAAAACATTTGACCAACATAACCTAATTCCATAGCAATCTAACAAAGCCTTTAAACAAATGAATCAAGAACCAATCTTTATCGGGACATTCCCCCGGCTCTGACAGCTAATAATGACAGTAACAATAATAATGTTAATAATAATAAAAGTAAGTATCAACTCAAATCTAACAATGGAAACTGGTGAAATGCCTAAACCTTTCGAAGAATGAAAGATCACTACTTCACCACAACAAACCAACGAACAAAGCCAACCAACCTAACTTTACAAAGAAAAAGTAGAAGTAGCTCTGGGGCCTGCATCGCATGGGGATACAACATCCGGAGATGGTTAGTAGGGTGAACACTAGAAAGAAACTCAGGGATAAGGATAACATAATGCCATGACCAACAGTTTCAAATCCAAAGCACATAATTAACTGAATATATATATATATCACATGATGGAATAAGGAACTAGGTTTAACATGCACTTTAAAACTTCAGTTTGAATTGTATGGCTCAACCATCACAACATACAAAGGCACCCACAAGCTATATGAGACCAACTCTTCCCCAGTTGGTAAGGCCCCAGTACGTGTGGTCACACGAACTAGAGGATATATATATGCACTATGGGAGACTCGAACCTCCCGGCACATCAAGATGACACAAGCACCAAATCATGTAATATAATGTGGGGACTCAAACCTCTCAATCATATGATAATAATAATAATAATGAGGACTCAAACCTCCCAATCATATAGACCACTATGTCAGCAACCATGATTTTTAGTATTAATCCCTCGAGACCTTCACTTTCACGACTTAGCTACATAACCCTCTTTTAATCCCAATAAAAAACATTTATCACACATTTTTATTTGTTGAATCATATTTCACATTAAGGTATACATTGTTGGTATCGTTATACCAACTATACTTGCAAGGTAAAAATAATATGCCAAAACAATCTTATTACTTGGGGAAATTCACAACCTTTTTGGTTCAATTATGCAATAGCTTGTGAAAACACGAAACCCATAAGGTTCAAGTCAAAACCATTATGAATCATTATCTTTTCACATTATGCAAAACTTCAAAGTAGCTCAATATGCATATTTTTCATATTCAAAACCAACTTCACAATATGGGGTTGAGGTCATAACCACTTCAAATTCACAAGTTTAGGAGACATCACAATTCCTTAGTTCATTCACCATACTCATGAACCTACGAATTCAAAACCATAATGAAAGCATGGATAATCATATGTAAACTATGGGAAAACATTGTTCTATCAATAAGCATTCAAAATCCTCAACCCTTATTTTAAAACCAACACACATATCCCATGAAAAATACTTTAAAACATAATATTTTAACAAATTAACAATAAGGGAAGAGTAACATGCCTGAAACATCAAGTTTCACAGAAAGAATCCAATCCTTAATCCCTTGGATGATCTACTTCTTAGAAACCCTAAGTATGGGTGCTTAAGAGGATTTGAGAGAGATTTGGAAGTGTTTGAGTACGATATGAATGAAAAATAACCCCCTTTAGTGCTTCAGAAATGTGGGGTTTTAATTGGGTGAGAGGGAAATTGACCAAAGTCCCCTTAAATTAAAAGTTGAAATTTAGTCGTCAATGACTACGGGTCACTATACGACTCATATAGATTTATTATGACTTGTAACCATGAGTCATAACCAAGATAATTTCTAATGAACTCATAATCTATTGACCCTATGACTCACATAATACGACTTGTAATGGGACCTTACGACTCGTAGGGTCCATTCGTAGTCAACACAGAACTTAATTGTCTAAACACCTGACATTCTATGATTTACAACCAACAACTCATAATGATTCCTTAAGACTCTTAGTGAGCCACTTGTACTCAGAGCAGAACTTTGACACATACTTACTGATTTGGTTATGATTGGGTCCCTAGAACCCGTCAAGATTTTCTATGACTCGTGTACCTAAGTTGTACTTAGGACAGTAACTCAAGCACCATTCACTGGACACCTTACGACTAGGGTCACCTAATCCGTCAAGACACCCTATGACTCATAGTGTGCGTCGTAGTTAAGACATTGAGGATAAAATTTTAGAAAATTTTTAAGGACAAAAAACCTGGGGTGTTACAAAAATCCAAATATTAAAATATCAAAATCAAAACATTCAAAAATCAAAATTTACAAATAAAAAATAAACTACAAATCACCAAAATATATAAAAGAGTAAGCAACAACTCATCCTCATCCCCATCCCTATCCTCTTACTCTTTCTTTTCCTCTGCCTTTGTATTGTAATCCTTAAGTCGATGTAGGCCTCTCGCAGCCCTAGGTGAATCATCGAAACAATGAAGAAAAAATTTATGGAGAATGAATAAAACTATTAATCTGCTTTGGTATTATTTTTATTTGTGCAACAGTTTTCTTTTCTTTTTTCCTTGCCCTCTCAGCCTGTGCAGCAAATTCCTTAGTGAGATGAGAAATCATATTTTGTAACAAAATAACGATTTTTCAATCAAATGATGGGTTAGATGAGGATCCACAATACAAAGACCTAATATTCACCATAAAACATTTTCTTGGGTAGCCGTAGACTATACCTCTAACCCGAGAACCCATACACTATTGTCAGTACTCCTACTCTACATCTTGAGGTATTGAATTTTCCTGACTTTCAGGAGGCTGAATAGTATGTAACTCATTAATCTTCAGTATATATTTGTTCTATATTTATAGTAAAGTTAAAATAATAATAATAATAATAATAAATATTAAGTTATTCATAATTAAATAATATCAATTTTATTTAAAAAAATCATAAAGTATGATCTAGTTCTTATATGCATAGCTTTTTGCACATGGCTCAACCAACACATTCATCTTCATTCGTTGGATTCTTTTCCTTTTTTGCGTGGATCTCCATAAATAACTCATGATGTGTTACCTTTCTACCCATTTTCTAAGATAACACAAAAGTTCTCCATAATTTTATTTAGGAAAAATACATAAACACGCCCTTTAACTTGACCTCAAATCACATCTATGACCTTCAACTTTGCGTGTGCACAAATAAGTACTTAAGCTTGTATAAAGTTGAACAAATAGACACACGCATCCTATGTGGCATAATACACGTAGGACGTCATGTAGGACAAAAATTGACCAAGTAGCATGCCACATAGGACATATATGTCTACTTATTTAACTTTATATAAGTTCAAGTGCCTATTTGTGTACATCAAAAGTTGAAATTTACAAATGTGATTTGAACCCAAGTGAAAGGGCATGTTTATTTATTGTGACCTTTATTTATTACCACAAAACTAGATTCCGGCAAGGTAGCATTCTTAGGCCTACTGCCCATGGCTAGCACATGTTAGTTGACATGCATCGGGAGAGCGTGTCGAGTTCAAGGTGTGTATGTGTGAATGGAAAATAGAGGAAAAATAGTGGAGGGAAAGTGAGTCCACACTAAAATAGAAAGTTTGCTCAAATAGGAAAGTCTACAAAATTCTCCCACATTGGTGGGAGAAAGAAAGAAAATTTCATGTGTTTATATTGAGAAACAAATCTCCACTTGGATAGTGAGGCTAGAACAAGGAGGTGCCTCGGGCAATCGTCGTCGTCACTCGCTCGACTCGGCTTCGAAATCAAATTCGGGATCAAATTTGGATTTGAATTTGGATTTTTCAAATGATCGATCGATAAGATCGCTCTTTTTTGATGAATTTGATTTGAAACTTGAATAATAATTGAAACTTAATCCAAAGAATTTGATAGAAATAGTTTACTCCATATGCGGACGCATTTCGGATGCCATGCAAATGCATGCACAACGCACCTCGAAGGGATGCGATCCTTTGATGTAAAAGACACACTGTTTTGTGTAATATGAATATGAATTCTAATAAAAATATTTTTAGTTAACTCATTATTTCCTCAAATGTTATGGGAGCTATATTCATGAACTATAACATAGTGAATTATGATATTACCTCTCATAACTATCCAATAATGATAATAAACCATGATTTATAAAATCAATGTGGTTTGTTCTCTGGCATATCCTTAATTATTTTTCTATAATAAGTCTTTCCGAAACAACTTTCACATTTGAACGGGAATTGTGACCCCAACAAAAAGGAACTCAATTTTCTCCATCATGCTTGTAAATGCTATGAAAAACTTTGAACTAAACCATTAACCTAATGTATCATGACACTCCAAGAATGCTAAAAACGATATGAATATCCCAAAAGCACATTCTCCTTAAAGTGATGAAAATCCGTAACTTATGAATTCATATGGCATAATCAATTATGATTCTACCTCCCATGAACCCTCAACGATGCTAATGAGTCATGTAAATTACAAGCATGAGACAAAAGTGGCAAATTCATGATAATGATCCTTAGGTGTCTAAATCTTAAATATGAACCCAAGTTGGTAAATTCTCAGGCATGAGCTCTAAAGTGGATAAACCATGAATATGAGCCTAATATTGCTAATCTATGAACAGAAATAAGTAAGAAAAACACATAACACTATGAGCTTAAGGGAGTTAGTTAGTTGAACGTTAAGCACAGGTTTAAATGATAAATGCCTGAAACTATATTTGTCGAAATAGGATAGAGATTATTTCGCAAGTCAGATAACTCTTTTCTCTGTGTGTCCCAAAAAGGGCCTAACCATAAATACGTGCTAGCAAATTATGTCATGTCATGTCCTATGCCCAGTAAGGCATAGGATGGCATAGCTGATCGAGCCGAGATCAAACTCCATGAACTCACATGGTCGTTTACGATGGTTCAATACTCTCTTCCACAAATAATCAAAGGAATTAAATCTACCTTACTTGATCAATTATAAATTTAGTTTATATTCATGTTCCTTTCCAGTTGTCTTCACTTACATTTGAATTTTATTATCATTTCTAATTCTTTGATGTACTACCCTCCTGAAATGGTTTTGCATACCAATACATTTCACGTATTGACCGTCTTTGATGCTACATCATTTCATGATGTGGGTTCTGGCTCTGAAATCTGCAGTCAAATGCCTCATTAGGATCTTTATCTTCTGCCATTGGTGAGCCTCTTTTCTACTAGGAGGCTGGATGACTTTCTTATATTTTCTTTCCTCCAGTAGTGGTACTTATTAGAGGTTTCACAGGCTGGTGTAGTTGTCAAATAAACTTTGTCATTTCTTTTCTTTATTATGACTATTAGTATTGTTTAATATTAAGTGGTGTTAATAAACATTGGCGAAAATATTTTTCCTTTAAGAAATCTTATTTCAATCTCATATTATTTCAGTTATATTCTTACATGTTGGTTGTATTGTCATGTGTTATAATAGAACGTTTGCTCGTGCAAGAAATAGTATCGGGTGTGTGTCACATCCAGGGCCTCGACTCGGGACGTGACAAAGACTTGCAAGTCACATAAGCCATCTCTTTTCTTCTCTTTAGTCCTTTCAAAAATAATGTTAATCACAAAAGCTCATTTAAAGATCAAATAAGTATTCTTTTTCAAAATTTGCATAAAAATTTAGGCAAAATGTCTTTTATTCAAGATTTCTCTAAAGCTTTAAAAATGTGGTCATCTCTATTAAACATGCATATATTTATACATATAAGCAATGACACAATTTGATAAACAAGACATTCAAAAATTCAACCTTTTTTTCAATCATAAAATGACTCACAACCTTAACTTAATTCATGATTTTTGGCATAAATGGAGATTTAAGAACATGCTCTTGAAATTAGGCTAAAATTCATAATTTATACATAACGAAGCGTTTAGGAAGACATACTTTCAAATTCAATTGAAGTAGGGTAGTTCTACATACTTCTTGGAGGAAAAAATTTTCAAGAACGTTTGAGATTTGAGTCTTGAATCTTGAACCCTAGTCGTTTTTGCTTTTACGAGTAATGAAAAAGAGTAGAATGTATTTTTGAATCGTTAAAATCGTATTTAGGGATATGGGGTTGTTTAATATAGGCGGGGGCTGGTTTTTAATCAATAAAAGAATCAAAAGACCCTAAAAATGAGTATAAAAATAATATGAGGTGCTGAAAACAATACCTTCATGCCACCTCAAATACGGGAGGCTGGCCTCCATGACACTTTGAAATCACGGAGCTCCAGCTCCGTGACATAGAGGTATCATGGACCTCCACTATTTTGAGCTAAAATTTGATTTTCTTGTCCCCTTGCTCCATGGCACGGGGATAACTCAATAGTACACTATTTCGGAATTCAAAAATATAATTTTATCACGTTCTTTACTTCCTAATGTCTCATAGTTCAATCTAACAATATTCTCACAGATTCAATACCTCAAATAACTCATTTTCTTAGCTCTTAAGGCACAATAAGAAACATAAAAAATTATGGAGCATTACATGTATGAACTAAATTTTACAATTGGAACTATTCTGAAGGCAGCACATGATGGGTCATATACTACTTCATTTGTTTCATTTTTTGTTTTATTTGACGGAAAACAAAGTTAAGATGGTTTATGAATACTATTAAAAATTTTAGTTGAATTATTTGTGCACTAAAGAGTTTAAGAGAAAAGACATGTTTCCCTCCTGAACTTGTCCTCCAAACTCACTTTAGCACTTAAACTTAAATTCCATTTGTTTATCACCCTTAACATCTTTAAAGTGTATTAATTTCACCCTTTGGGCCAGGGAATTTCTATTGGTTTTTCGTTCTTGTTTGATGTAGTGCGAGGCTTCGAAGGCCTTTTCAGAGTCCAATGCACACTTAAAGTTAAGTCCAATCGCTATTGGATCTCTGCAATGATACTAAATATTGATCCCTTCTCAAAACTTGACATGCATAAACATGAGCAACAGCCGTCAATAATTCGTAGCAAGGTATCAGCATCATCTTCATGGGGCCCTCGGCCTTATCAATTCAAACCTATCAAACTTAACTGTACAATGCCGGATCTTGTTTGAATGATCAGTGCCTAATTGGTTAAAAATTGCATTCACAAAAATATTGTACTTTGTGTGTGTTGTCCCAATGACCTTATCAGTAATACTTAACTCCTACACATGAAAGTGGATCCATCCATTTGCATGCAACTTATTCTTCCTAGCCCATCTATGGCTCAAATTAAATAAACAGATGACTAACCTGTTGCAACAGATGCCACATATGTTTAAATTAACAAATAATTATAAACATCTGTTATAACAGATGATCAATCTGTTGCAATATATGACTTATCTGTTGAAAAATCAGACAGATATATCTATCAGTTGCAATAGATTGTCAATATGTTGTAAATTATCTAACAGATGGAATATATTTTGCAACAGATTTCTCATCTGTTAGATTTATTTTAAAGCAATTTTTTTTTTCTAAAATACAGTAAAGATAAAATATTATATTTAGATCCATTTTTTTTAATTTACATAAGCTTTAAAAGTCACCAGTTTTATTTAAAAAGAGGTGAATAGTCTTGGCTGTTTGACTAACCCATTCGACGTCAATCTTTTATAAATAGGTACCTTCTTACTCGTTCATTCTACTCCACTTTTAGATATGGATGATCCAGATTTGTACAAGGTGATTTATCTCGAATCGTTGCGGGAACTTGAAAGGTAGATTCATGAACTACAGAGGGAGTTAGGCGACTTCAGAGCAAGGCTGAGGAGGGCTCTGCTACTTTCGAATGACGATTAGCCGGTTGACAATAATGCTAATACTAATACTAATAATAATAGTAGTAATAATAATAATTAGGTTAATATTTATTTTAGCGTATGTATTTTCTTTTTTTATATCAGATCTATCCAAGGGTATGGTTTTTAATTGTATATATTTGTATATAATGGATTCAAAAATCTATGTTTGGTCGACTTTATATTTTTAATTCTTATTTAATATTTAATTATCATTCTGTCTATTCCTTATTCTCAATATGTCGACGGTTGGAGGTAGAGATTGAGCGTTTGTAGAAACCGATGAATCATATGTTGCAACAGATGGTTAATTTGCAATGACAGATGGATTATATGTTGCAACAGGCGGTTATTAATAAAAAAAAGGTTATTGTTATTGAGAGGGTGAAAAGTCATGACTTTTCGATTATTTAATATGAAAAATGGTTCGTAAATAAATAATAAGGATATAAATGATAAATAAAATTTATAACCATAAAAGAATGGTTATTTAATTTTAATAATTGATCATGATTTTTCACCATTTTTATTTTTAAATCTGTTTTTTTAATTATTTATTATAGAGAAAAGACATGTTTTCCCCCCTGAACTTGTCCTCCAAACTCACTTTAGCACTTAAACTTAACTTTCGTTTATTTATCTCCCTTAACATCTTTGAAGTGTATTAATTTCACCCTTCGAAACTGAATACCACTCTCACAACGGAGAGAGTGCACACACGCCGACAAATCAGCGCCACGTCACTGCCATGTCAGAGCCACGCAAGAAAAGTATTTTTTAAAAATAATTTCATATATATATATATATATTAAAAAATATTTTTTTCACATACATTCCCACCCACCCCCACCCTTCACCCTCACCCATCCCGCCGTCATCTGTCATCTTCAACATTGTCCATGTATGGGTTCTTCATTTTTGGGTCTCAAATTTCAACATAAACTAGCTAAATTCATACCAATCAAACTCAAATTTCAACTACAACTTCACAACCTCATTAGAAAATCTCAATAATCAATTTGGAACCAACCATGAATTCAATAAATTCATTTTTTTTGTCTTCAAGCTTTTTTAAAGGTTCAATAATGGTGGATACAAAATTAAACTAGTAAAATTCATGCCAATCAAACTCAAATTTCGGATACAACTTTACAACATCATTAAAAAACTTCAATAATCAATTTCGACATCAATCTCATCTTGAATTCGCCGAACTCATTTTTTTTGTCTTCAAGCTTTTTCAAGCTTCAACAATGGCGGATACAAAATTAAACAAGCAAAATTCATACCAATCAAACTCAAAATTCAAGTACAACTTCACATCATCATCGGAAAACCCCAATAATCAATTTGAACATCAACCATGAATTTGACACTCATTTTTTTTTTGTCTTCAATCTTTTTCAAGGTTCAATAATTATGGATACAAAATACAATCTCATAAATCCAACAACAAATTTCTTGAAAATTCACATAAGTAATTTAGTTCAACAATCATGTATTGAAAGACTTTCTTTTCCAAAATTATTTTCTAACCCATTAAAATTCATAACTTTTCACACACATTTTTTTCTTTCTTGAAGAAATTAATGAAGATAATAAAAGTGGAGATGGAGAGTTAGAAGAAGGAGAAAGGAAATTGGGGTGCGGTGTAAGAAGAAATACAGAAAAATGGAATAGAGTGAGGAGGGGGGGGGGGGGGCTTATGAAGAAGATGAAGATTGGGTTGGGTGAGAGGTAAAGGGTGAGTTTCTCTTTATTTATATATATATATATAATTAAAAAAAGTGGGACCATATCAATTTTTTAATAGAAAACGTGCTTTTTTTTTCTTTTCTTTTTTTTAAAATTCTACGTCAGCTTGAGGGGTGAAATTAATACGCTTTAAAGATGTTAAGGGGGGTAAATAAATGGAAGTTAAGTTTAAGTGCTAAAGTGAGTTTGGAGGACAAGTTCAGGGGGGAAAACATGTTTTTTCTCAGAGTTTAATTTAAAAGAGAAAAGAACATGGGCTGACCTTTTTCAAAACAATTGCCCTATGTTTGGACCATTGGACATTCATGGCCAATCGGCCCAAACAAATTTCATATTATGACCATTTCGTAATTTGAATAATTTTGGCCCAGGTAATATTGATACAATTCATATACTATATTGATACAATTCATATATCATACTGATACAGTTCGAAAAAATAGAGCAACAAATTTATAGATAAAAATTGTATCATTGTTATATAAAATATGCATTTTTAATATGATGTGCATAGAAATTATATCATTATTGTATAATATATATATGTATGTATGTATATATGTATGCATGTATGTATGTATGTATGTATAAGATGCATATAGAAACTGTATCTTCATTGTATAGAATACATAGCTATATCAAATTTGTATCAGTATTATATAAAGCTGCCAGTAAATGGAATTGAAATTTAATGGCCATTTTCGTGTCAATAATTACATCTAAAATGCTATTTATGTTTTTATTTTTTTTCAATTTAAAAAAGGCTTGATAACTAGATAACTCCTTAAACTTGATAGATTTTGTAAGATAGCAAAGTGTCTTTTAACACTTATGTACATAAGGCCAAGTGAGTGGGACACACTTCCTATAAATATGTTAAATGGACCAATTATTAGATGACACACGCATTATTTTTTCCAAAAATAAATAAATAGAATCAATACAATTAAAAGAAATATAAACTCAATTCTATTTTGCTTTGACTTGCCAATAATCTCTAAAGTTCAATTCAACTACAAATTACCATCGAAAATCTCATTCATTAACTAAAATATCAACTAAAAGAATACTACATAATTCATTAAATAATTACATTTTTCTTAATTTATTTAACCAAAATTTTAAATAGATGATTGCAATTAGAGGCGAATTGACCTATTTCAATTATCTATCTAGCATTTGAGGTAGAATGAAACATAAAACCAAGAAATGAAAAAATTAAACTAAACGAAGTTTATCTCTTTGAAAATTGTGCAAATGATAGGTCATCAAATACTAAGGATTAAAACTCATAATAAGCGCAATATATCAGCATCATATTAAGTCAAAAGCACACCCATAATTATAAAATTCTAGATATCCCTCTTGTTGTAATTAATATATACGGAATTCTGAACTAAATGAGTTAAACTTTGGGATCCAAATTGAAGGTCCGGAAATCCAACTCGATCGTCCAAGTTGCTTCCTCGATTGGATAATGCCTCTACTGAATTTTTAATGACGGAATCTTCTTAAACCTTAACTTCTGAATATGTCTATCTAAAATAGCAATAGACTTCTCTTTAAAAGCTAAGTTCCTATCTAACTAAAGCATGCGAGACTTATCTAGAAGATATCTCCTCAACATGGACACGTGGAAGATAGGCAGGGGCAGAGCGGGCCTTTGGCTAGAGGGCTAATCTGAAACCCTTCGACAGAAAAAAAACTATTTGTACATGATTAAAATAATAATTATATATATATATATATATATATATATAATAGGTATTGAACTCCCTTTGATTAGTTTTGTTTCAAATATTAAATCTCTTTAGTTGAAATTCTGCTTCCGCCTCTGAAGATAGGATAAATATAAAGAGTTGGCGGTAAAGCTAACTCATAATCTACTTCGCCAATGCACTACAGGGTCTCAAAAGCTAAATTTCATCTAATGAGAAAATTAAAGTAAATTAAAGTAAATTAAACAAAGTTTATCTCTTTAAATAATGCAAAAGTAATAAGTCATAAAATACTACGAATTAACAAAAATTCACAACCAGTGTAATTATTATCATTAGCAACATCATATTAAGTCGGCAGTGCACCCAAAATTATAAAATTTTAGATACATGTCTTATTGCAACTAAAATATATTGTATATTCTAAACTTAATACTCCATTCGTTTCGAATTAGTTGGCTCTTGCAAATTTGATACATCCATTAACAAATCAATAAATAGAGATACATTTTACATATTTACCCTTGTATGTCTTTTAAAGTCTAATAATCAATGTAATAATTAACATTAAAATTGATATATATTACTCTATCTCATGATGCATTACATCTAGAATATTGAGCATTTATATTTGAAATTAGTAATAATTATTTAATTTTAATTCTGAGAAATAACATCATTTATGCACCATTCAACAATTTTGAAAACTGAGAATGTATTTAGTATTCATATTAAGAGTAAAATGAGAAACATACATATAAAATACTCTTAATTTTAGAACTTGGACAATTCAATTGAAACAAATTTTTCTAGAAAAAAAGTCAATTAATACGAAACGGATGAAGTACACCATATCATCATCATATTAATTCAATCTGCAATTAAATCCATTTAATAACTGAATAAAAGAGATATTAACCTTTTTCTATTTAGCTGGGGTCTCGAGGGTAAAAAAACACAATGAGGTAATTTTAAAGGGAAAAGGACAATAAAGACCACTCGGTAAAAACAAATTCCACCGCATGGCCCTTTAAATGAGATTCTCATATTGTAGCCATTATGCATATTTCTCGTTGGCCTCTTTTCTTTTTCTTTTTCCGCTTTTTTTTTAATCCTTCTTAGGCTGCTTTATTTTAAAAAAAAAAAATATACTCTCTACTATTATTTTTTAATTCTAGCAAAGGACAAAAAAGAGCTGCTCTCTTAGTATTTTTTGGACAAAAAAGAGCTGCTCTCTTAGTATTTTTTTATCTCTACCAATAAATAATCACATAAATTTTATAATTTTTTTAACAATTAAATACAAATTTGTAATATTATATTTGCTTCTTTTTTTTAATCAATCAAATACAACAAGAGCGTATTTTTATTTATTATATAAAATAACATATTTTATATAACAACAATACATATATATTTTTATGTAACAATGATACAGTTTGTATGCACATCCTATACATATACATTTTTTATGTAATAATGATCATTAACAGATCATATCAGTGGCGGTGTCAGACTTTTGGTTAAGGGTGTTCATATTTTTCGTTGGGCAAAGAACTGTTTAAAAAAAAAAGAAAATAAAGCACTGCTGCACCTGCCAAGGTTCAAACTCGGGTTGTTGATGCGGAAATGCACACTCTTGACCACTGGACTATGCTTCTCTAGCTTGTCAAAGGTGTGCAACAACATGTATATAACCATAAATATCTATATTTAACCTATATACTCGGAAAAAAAATTCGACGAATGGTGTTCATCTGACCACTCTTCGTTGGCTGTGACTCCGCCACTGGATCATATACAAAATAATATTATACAACAACTATACAGTTTTTATCCACACTCTATACAATAAATATATATGTTTTATACAACTTTTAGTTACAATTGTTATTCAAATACATATTTTATACAACATATATATATATCTTATACGGATATGTATTTTATACAATAACTATATAATTTTTATACTATTATATTTATCTATCTATTTTTTTAAAAAGATAATTTTTTAATCCAAAAAAAAAAACTAAACCCTAAAAAGAAAGTTACAGTGAACATTTAAAAGGGGTTGAAATAATGGACCAAATTTGAAAATGATCATTTCATGAAAATATTATGATCGAGAGGCAACACAGTGACATTAGTTGAAAATGAAGTCATGTATGCAACCGTCATGAATGGGCTCAGCAAAAGTGGACAGACTGAGAAGACTTTAAGTTTGCTCCGTTTAATGGAACAAGGGAAAACTAAGCCCGACATATATAACTACAACATTGTTATAGATGCCCTTTGCAAGGATAGAAACTTAGATGCTGCTATCAACATTTTGAATGAGATGAAGCAGAAAAACATTCCTTTGAACATAGTCACATATAATTCATTAATTGATGGTTTGTGTAAGCTTGGTCAGTGGGAAAAGGTTAAGACTTTGTTCTCTGAGATGGTGAATCTTAATATTTATCCAAATGTGCACACCTTCAACATGCTAATAGATGGACTATGCAAAGAAGGGAAAGTGGAAGATGCCGATGAAGTAATGAGACACATGATAGAAAAAGGTGTAGAGCCTGATATAATCACCTACAACGTGATAATGGATGGATATTGTTTGCAGTACAAATCTGAACACCTCAACTTGGTCTCAGTTGGGAACCAAACACTCCAACTCGTTCTCACTGTGTCTCGTGGATATCTTCAATGCGGACATGGCACATAGATTTTGAAGGTGTCCAGGTGATTATTTTGTAAGTTGGAGTGTTCAATTGACACAGTGGAAACGAGGTTAGGTATCGAGACGTGCATACTCAAAGTTGGAGTGTTAACTCACCAGCTGAGTTCAAGATTGAGTGTCTGTTTATGTATTATGCCTTATTTATTTACTGGATTTGTTTGGATACTGTTGCAATAAAGAAGATGCTACAATGATCATTTTGAAGGATCCTACGATACCTTTTACCAAGTTTTGGTTTTCTTCTGTTCTTTTACCAAGTTTTGGTTTTCTTCTATCTTGTTGAATTGCTTAGTAAATTGGACACAAAGTTTCACATTTTATATCAAATTTGACTAACAATTCTGATGTGTTAAAACCCAAATGGTTCACCCCTTAAAAGTGTACTAAAAGAAGGAATATTCTATTGTAGGTCTCTCAGGTATAATTACCTTCATGTGATTTTTGGCCCACCTTGTCCCCTTTTAAATACCTTCCATCAACATTGTTTCACACCTATGGACCTCTGTTTCTGGAGGTTGATGTAGGACAAGACTAAACTATCTCAAGTGACCTTTTCTCATTTTATCCTCAATGTGTTCTACCTATACCTTCTACTGTTCTACATAATGTGATCATTCTAATCTTGTGACCTTCTTAGTAAATGCCCTGTTCAAATTATCTCAAGTGACCTTTTCTCATTTTATCCTCAATGTGTTCTACCTATACCTTCTACTGTTCTACTAAGAAGCTTTTCATATTCTAATCTTGCATGATCGCATATAATCGTGCAGAGCCTTTGTGATCCAGTTGTCACAATTTCCATTTGACTCTGTTTGAGGTATTCTTCTCTCTATTTCTTGCCTCAAGAAATCTAATCTCAGCTCAGCCTTTATCTTTTCTATCTTCCCTGGTATTGGAAAGAGAGACTAGTCTTCCTCTTAAGGAAAAATATTGCTTTTTTCAATTTAGAGACTTTTCTTCTCACATGCTGTTGTCTCCGTGATTGGCGCTTAGTGGCACTTCCTCTTAAGGCTGCCGTTTCATCAATTCCCATAGTTAAGAGTTTCTGTTTTCTGCTTCTTTGTCCAGCAACATTAACTTGTATCTTTCAGCCTATCAATTTTCCTTTGAATATTTTTGTTTTGCTGTCCAAGATGAAATCTGGTTCCCTGTAACTCAAATTTGTTCCACCATTTTTCTACAGTGTTCGCAACGTCTTCATGTTCCAATCACATGTTTTCAAATTTGAAATTTTGGTTTTCTGTTTTGCTATTGTCCACACTGTTAACATTAGAGGATTACGATCCGATATTACTTTGGCAAGTAGCATTTGTTTTATATGCATGAAATGTTCATCCCACTCTGTTTAGAACTGAAGTCTCAATTCTTGACGCCTCACCCTTAAATCTCCTGTTTTTCATGTAATTGTACCCTACAAAGAAGAGGATCAACCAGCTTTAAGTCTTCAATAAAAACAATCATCCCTCTGATCAATCTTGGTTATTGTTTCTCTCCATGAATGTATCTAGTTACATTGAAGTCACGCAGTGTAACCAAAGTTTTGAGAGGGAAGCAACTTACTGACTTCTGCTTCATGTCTTCTTAGTGCCTTTTTAGTACATTAGCTTCAAACACAAGAAGATAAGCTTAATTATATTGCAACACGTATAGAGTAATTTAAAATGTGGAAGTCCGCCAAGATTCCATATATGAGTGACGTATTTTTGATAAGTAATTGACTTGAGCATCCTTTAGGTGCTTTATTTTTTGATCAGATAAAAAGAAAAAACATCTAGGGGGATGCTTAGGATGTGCAATTACAAAAATGAGAATTCAGTTTCTGTACATTTTCATTCTTATCTCTATACTGTACAAATACTTTCTTTTACACCTTCAAAGTAACAATTGCTGCTACTGATGCTCCCAAGGGTCCTGGAGCAATTTGAAGTCCTCCCATTTTCCAACTCAGCAGTAGTTCTTTTTGAGTTTCCGACTTGCACCATTTCAGTGTAAACTTTTAAGTGTAACTTCCGCTTGTTATTTTAAGAATTTAGGGGAAAAGAGACCCATGTCTTATCTTATACTTCAGCACTGTGCTTTTAATGCTGGTAACTTTAGTTAGTGAGATGAACAAAGTAGAGCTTTCCATGATCATGTATCCGCGCGTAACTTTGTCATAGTTGTTGTAAAGGATATATTGTTCTCTAGCTATGGGATATTGAAATCTGTGTATACTATTAGATAGGAGTAGCGTATATCGGATAGGCATTTTATTATATGATGCCAATTTTGTATGTGTGGGTTTGCAGAACAGGTTTATCATAGTCACACCAGAAACTGAAGTTCTGAAAGCAAAGCAACTGATGACAGGTACTACTTTCTGCTTCATTCCTTTTTAATGCCTTTTAGTGTATTTGCTTCAAACACAAGAAATTATCTTTTTTATTGTATGAATAAGCGCCTTGCATCTTCATAACTTTCTTCACAGAGTAGGTCTTCTGTATAAATTGTGTTGAGTCTCGTGCGACCTGCCATGTGAAGCATTTACCTTTGTAAGGTGCGTTTTAATATCAACTCTTAGACCATATATGATGTTGCCTACTACTCATGAGGAACGCCTTGTAACCTAATTTTATTGGGAAAGTGCTGGATTTGTTTTCCTTTCTGCCCTTGACATTCTTCAATCACTTGCAAAAATTGATAGAACGAAACAAAACTCCTTACAAGCCCTCACTGTCACTGCACCTTTTCAAAGGTATGTGGTATCCTTGTGGAGAGGAATACACTTTTACTGCTGCATGATGATTAGTTGCCAAGCTGAAACTCCTGGGAAATTTCTCCATGAGTGATCTGTTCCATATGCATCTGCCTTTCTGGATAGGATTTTCCCACCATATCCTAGTTTAATGTGAATGTGCTCTGTGAATTTGCTCCATAAAAATTATTAGGAACCTTTGAGATCCAGAAGTTTCCCATCCCATATTTTTATCCGATCAATTCTTCCTCGTTGCAGAACTCCCAAAGCCACTTCATAAGGAGACTGTTGTTGTGAATACTAAGGCTTCTTACTCCAAGTGCAAGTCATTTAATAGATATATGTAATGACTTGGACTTGTAAATCAGGCAGAAAATTCTGTTGGCATAAAACTGGGCCAAGCTATATCCTAGTAAATCCTGCTTTCGGTTTTCTAGGCGTACGATAACGCAGTGTATAGATCTGCTCGTAGTTACTCAGATTAACCTATCTGCCTAAGACTCAACGTAAATTTGAGTGATGATTTTTTCTATATGTCTAGTATGATATTCTATTGTAATTGAGCTCATTTCCCAATCAGTGTACTTACAGTTAGTCCAGATTGTCTTACGTGGAGGGTTGATGTTGTATCTAGAACACCTAGTTCTATGAACAGCTTCTTGCTATCATTAAACCAATGGAAGCAAATCATAGCAAAATATTACTTCGAAACTGATGTGTCCAACACTTATCTGTATCCATTGCCTGGTACATTGGCTTTCTGGATACATCATTCTCTGTATTTCTTTCGTACAGTTTAGTGGTGTTGTTTAGGATTTGAGTCTTTACTATGCTTTTGTGAATCTATTCTTGTCGTTGTCATCTCTTATGCCATGACATCAAAGTTCATTATTGTAGTTCCTATCTTTACTTGATGCTTTGACATCTGACTTTAGACTTTGGAGGAATGTCGGTGTACGAATTGGTGACCGCGATTTGTTTCAAAATTATTGTTTGGATTCCTCCGAGTGGAAGTGATGTCTGCTCAAAATGCTATATGAGATACATCTAAGACCAATTCTTAACTTAGCATGTTCTTTTTTTTCTCTGAGTTAACCCTTGATAGGGTATACAGGAAATTCAATTGCCTTTTGGAGGTGCAGTGTCTATACAGTGCACTACTTTTACTCTGAACTAATATTCCAGTGTTCATAAACTTCATGTGTTCTCCGTTGGTGAGAAACTAAAGGTGGGGGGGAGTTGGACATGGCCCTTGCAAGGCTATTTGTATGATATAGGCCTCTAGCATTTGAGTGATTGGCATCGACTGCACCATTTTGGTGGTGTTCTATCTTTTTGATGAATTTTAGATGAAGCATGGCCTTTATTGTGTGGACCAAAATAGTCGCTAATGCAGTACATCTATGGTAGTATCCTTACGTACTTGTATTAGTTTTGTTTTATGAAAGTGTTCTGTGATCATATTTACATGTGTATCTCTGTCGTAGTTGCTGTTTAAGAGATATTTTGTTGTCTATGTAAATACTGTATCTTGTGGACACTATAAGATGGAGTAACCACTTCTACAAGATATCAACTTGTTTTTTTTCATCTGGCTCTTTTGCTTCCTTAAATTTAATCTTTTGTATTACGTCAATATCAGTTAGTATTCGAGGTTAGAGTTTTAATAAGTTTATGGGACAAAAATGTTTTTAGTCTTTTTTTTTTTTTTTTTTTTGATGTTGTAGTAAATTGTAAAATCTTGTGGTTATTGGTGGATTTGATTGACTTCTCGTCTCACTATTGACATTACAACAACGTTTTTTAAAGGATTGTGATTTTTCACGCTTCAAAGTTTTTCTTTCAATTCTTTATATAATCTGCACAATGTCACTTGCCGCACCAGGTACATAATTGGTTGATTTATCTGAGCTGTTCTGGGTGAGCATAGGGATGGAGCTGAATCGCGTAAATGTCTGCATATATACAAGGACATTACTGAATGATAACGAACAACGATCATCATATTGTAAATATTAGCGCGCTCCAGTCTTCTAGATTGATGTGCTTCTTATGTTATTCTTTGGAAAATTTTTTTTCCTTTCCCTTTTTCATCCCATGAACAAAAGCAAAGTACCAGCTTATTCCCTTTTTACTTTGTTCTGGATACATTTAGTTCTTTCTATTTGCTTCTGAATTAAAGGAATTATATAATGTACTACCTACGTTTTAATTTGTTTGTCTTATACTGTACGACCTACGTTTTAATTTGTTTGTCTTACTTTTCCTTTTTGGTTCGTTTCAAAAAGAATATCTCTTTCTTTTTTTGAAAGATCTTTAATTTCAATCCTCTACATGACATGTTTAAGACCATATGATTAAAGGATATTTTAGTACATTGTACATCTCTTTAATTTAAGATGTATGGATTCATAAGTCTTCTTTATTTTCTAACTTCCGTGCCAAGTTAAAATCAGACAAACAAATTGAAACGAAGGGAGTATATGTTGTGGGGTTTTCCACTACTTATGCCTTGGCAATATAGTATTACTTCTAGCTGCATATGACTCTCTGTATCTCGAGTTTGATCTTGATTTCTTGAATAATACCAACTCCCTTCTTCCCAGGCAAGTGCTTGAAGTTGTTGCAGGCACTAAAGGTATCGCTGACATAGACCAACTGAGCAAGACACTGTACCACAATACGTGCAGGTGATTATAACGCTCTCTTTTTCCCATCTCTATTCACGTACTGCAAGAAATTAGATGAATTTTTTATGTAGAAAGAGAGACATGCTAAACAATTGGGAAAATGAGGATTAGTTTTCATTTCCCAAGACAAAACTTGGATATGAGGTGATTAGGCAATTTATTTTACATATGTTCTCTACTCAAAAAGTATTGGGGACAGGTGATTAGGCATGATATGATGCAACTTCAGCTCTCGAGCACATGACCCTCGATAAGAGAGTGTGGAGGTCAAGAATTATGGTAGAGGGTTAGTATGGTAGTTGGGCATATTTCTTTTCCTGTATTAGTATTATTCTTTGTTTTACAACATGTTCCTTTAACCTCGGTTATCTTGTTTTGGTTTCTGCTTGTTGCTACTACCTCTTTTTTATCCTCTACTTTCGCAAGGTAAGGGTAAGGTCTGTGTACACTCTGCCTCCTCCCCAGACCCTAGCTGTCGAATTATATTACATTGGGTTTGCTTTTGTAGATCTTGTGTCACTCATGAAGATTGGAGCTCATTCGCGTGACCATGAATGTTTTCAGGGTTTTCTTTCCGCATGATTTGGATTCGGCAGCGGAAGCCCTTCTTGATAGTGGCAAGGAAGCTCTATGAAGTCGCGTGTTTAAGAGAAAAGCAACACTCTGCTAGTCTGGGCGCGTATCCACTCGAAGTCTTTAATAGTTGAGAAAACAAACAGATGGAAAATGCTTTACAACTACATGGAAAGTTTATTATTGACAACTTATACCAAAGCTATCGTGAAATTGGACATGTTTCTTTATATTTTATAGTTAGAACTTAGAACTTTCATATAACTCTAGTCTAGTTTGCGGTTTTGCAAATTGTGTTATCAAGAGATTTATTTTGACAGTGAGGTTTATATTGCAAAGTTATCCATTGATAAATCTAAATGGACCAAGTCAATCAAAGTCCATAAAGGACCATGCATACATTTGTATTTTCTAAGAAATATGCATATATCTATATAAATCTGAAGACTCTTAGAAAAATGATTTGAATTTTTTATCCTTCATTAAAACACTTTGCAATAGATAAAATTGTCTTTTTGCTATTTTCTAATAATTTTTAAAATTGAAAAATTCACTGAAATTTAGTTATTAAACATTTCCTTATTTGAGTTATGTACCTAAAATCTAGGATTCGGTCAAGTTTTTCAAGAAATTTTATCAAAATTCATACGTATGGAAATAGTGAAAAAAGAAGAAAAAATATTATTTTAAAAACTAAACCCATTTCCCGTTTTTTTTTTAAAACTATATGTAATCTTCCCTTTTTTAAAATATGTAGAAGTGTTATATTTTTATATGGTAAATGTATACGTTGTGATATATGAAAGGAATTTAAAAACTACGTTGACATATATTTTTACATGCCATATCAATAATTTTGATAATTATTTTCTTTTTTACACTACCTTATATAATTATTTACTTATTTAAAAGAAGTAAAACTCTTAATATTTAGTATACTTCTAAATCAGTTAAAATACTAAAATACTACCTTATATAATTCTATTTAAGTAACTTTTTGTGAATAAAGATTTAGCTCTCAATACGTGTTTTTTTTTTCTTGTTCGTTTGCTTTTTTAATTGGTTTTGATTCAACTTTTTTTCTTCCTTTTGCATACAATTAGTTCTAATATTTTCTGTGTTTTTTCAGCTGAAAATTTTGATCGAAAAAAAGAGAAGAACCATGCGATATTATCAAGGAATGAAGTGGATCAAATGATGATAATCAATCGTTATATTGGCATAAAAATCAAAGGTTATGCTTCTAATTATAATTCGTAAGAATTGTATACGACACTCAATTGATGATATGTATGTTTTTATTTGCTTTGGACCTAAAGTTCATTCTCTTTCTCCATGAATTACAAGCAAAAGAAGAAAAATTAATTTTTGAAAAAGAAAGGCGAAGAAAAGACTATTATTGTCATGTCCAAAGAATTGTTTTCTATAATTATCATTGTCATCTATATATTGTAAGTAGTTGTGGGGTCTAATTTTGGTTTATGTTCA
The DNA here is from genome assembly GCA_030864215.1 of Capsicum pubescens. Classification (NCBI taxonomy): domain Eukaryota; kingdom Viridiplantae; phylum Streptophyta; class Magnoliopsida; order Solanales; family Solanaceae; genus Capsicum; species Capsicum pubescens. The sequence goes on along the minus strand of CM061543.1, from coordinate 276,432,495 downwards.
ATATGATAACATGCTTTATGATTGACATTTAAATTATTTGTGATACTTAGCTAAAATTATATTTATTTAAATTTTTAAAATTATTTAATAAATTATTCAAGTTAATCCTTATTGATTTAAGTAATAACATATATAATTTATAAGAGGACTTCAATGAGTAGTAAATGTATACAAAAATAAAAAATTATTGTGTGTACACATCTACATCTACAATATAAATATATTATAATTACTTAATCCCATTTCTACTAGAAACTTAATCGTTTCTAGGTAATACTTTTAAATAATTTTTGAAGATAAATTGAATTAGTTTAATTTAATGTTTTAAAATTATAATTATAATATTTGAAAACTATATGACAAGTCTTATTAGTCACACTTTTTCTCATGTTAATATGATAAAAAGGTGTATTTTTAAATATTTTTTCAAGTTAACAAAATTTAAATCTTAAAAAGGAAAGAAAATCACAAAAATCTTAAAAAGTGAGTTCTATATATTTTTACTATCATTAAAAGTGAGAGGTTTTAAATATTTTTATCAATTATTTATTTTAATATAAGTTGAGTCGTATATAGTATCAAACTCTACTTTGAAGACGACTAATGTTTTTATATAAATTTGGTTATAATATAAATCTAAGTGTCGGTTAAATAATTTTAACTAAAATTAGGAGTATTCATACGCGTGCAAAGCCATATACTAAACTAGTAGTATTAAAGAGGTAGGAAATTTTTTGGTCTACATACACATTTTGTGTGAATTGAATGAGCTAGATTTTATTTAAGGGAAAAGGATCAAAAATATCCCCTACTTTAATAAATTGTCTGAGTTTACCCTCGGATTAACTATGGGGTCAAATATGTCTCTGTCATTATTAAAATATGCAAATATACCCTTCTTTTTGACGGTTTTTCACGTGGACTAACAATTGAGTGAGGTGGACGCCATGTGGCATGCCACCTCAGCGCCAAATATTTATATTTGTTTACTTTAATATTTATTTTCTTGTTTACTGTTCAGATCTGTGTCTTCCATAGGCATCCATTTTTTTTGGCTAACAACTAACACAATCCTCTCAGTTTTCTCCTTCGATGGGACTCCCTGTTCAACGTCGCTAACTCTGACGAGAAGCCAACTACAACGCCGAACAACAACTACCAACACACCAAAACGAAGCCACAACCAAAATCACAAATTTGCGAAGTTGGAGCAGTCTACCTGCTACACGAGTCAGATCTTATCGAAATATATTTTCTTCGGTCACTGTTCATCTTCTCCGAAGAATATCATGGTGTTCTCCATCTATGGATATGTTTAACCATTGTTGTTTGTTTTTCTTTTACGTCACAAACAAACTCAACTCTCCTTACACCAAAATAAACCCTTCTTCTTCTTTCTTTTTTCAAATTTTCTACTCCTTAAACTGCTGAAACTCCAATCTTTACAACTTTACAAAATTAAGATTTTGCCACGAAAATAGAGAAAAGCAGTGATGGATTTGTAATGGCTGCTCAAACTGATTTAAAGAGCTTAGATTAATAACTGGAAAGACATCTTATTAGAGCAAGAACTATGGATAAAAACAAGAATAACGACAGACTATGCAGGCAAAAGCAATCTGAAACGTGGTATAGAAGAACTGAGAGAAGATCGAAACAGTAAATAGACTGAATAATTATGAAGAAGAAAAGAAAAATAAATGAAAAAGATATAAATATTTGGCGCTGAGTTGACATGCCACGTGGTGTCCACCTCACACACTTGTTAGCCTACATGGAAAACAGTTAAAAAGAGGGATATATTTGCATAGTTTGGTAACAACAAAGGCATAGTTGATCCCATAGTTTAACCAGGGGCAAACTTAGCCAATTTATGAAAGTAGAGGGGTATTTTTGACCCTTTTCCCTTTATTTAATATCCTTGCAATGAAAAGATATATCTGTGGATCGTGTGGGTACTAATATTAGTATCACTTAATATGAACGGGAGGGATGATAAAAAAACTCATCTAAAATATTATTTTTTTGAGTTTCAAATTTAAACTATTCATTGTTTTATTTACTTACCGAACTGTCATTCATATTAAAACACACCTCAATGATGAGTTGCCAAATATTTATTTCAGTATTCAGTCGATAACCAACGCGTGTAGGTACCTTAGAATTGAGGTATGTTTTAATATAATGAGTGATAGTTTAGGCACGTAAATAGAACAATGGATAACTGAAGTATGAATTTATGAAATAAAATCATTTTCTCTCGAAAGAACTTACATTAACTTTCACAATTTATTTAAAAGTTAATAATAAAAATACATCTAAATGATATTTTTTTACGAATTTCGTACCTCAACTAACCATTATTTCATTTTCTTCATATTTCTGTACACCCTCCTTATTTAAAAATGCCAAGTGACTTTTCACTTGATTAATTTTGTCCATCTATTAGTGATTTCAATTTTTAATTAAATGAATGCTAAGCAGGGTTAAAATTCAAACTCAGAGTTTGTTTGGTAGAAAGAATAAAAGATAAAATATTTTGAAATTAATTTTAAGATAAGCTTATTTCTTGATTAGTTGGAATAAAATACATAATAATTTATCTTAGGATTGATTATTCTGTGTGATTATAATGCTATTTTTATTTCAACTTACGAATATGATAACTAATCTTGAATAGCTAATTCTGAATAAAAAAAAGTAAAAATTAAATGAGTAAAAGTTCTGAGTGTTTATTCTTTCCCCATTAACCTTGCATGCACAATTAGGGGACACCACTTTCACATTAGCATAAAGGCATTCCTCCTAGCATAGTCACATATAGTTCAATAATTTATGATTTATGTATGTTTGATCGGTGGGAAAAGATTAAGACGTTCTGTGAGATGATGGATCTTAACATTTATCTAAATGAGCTCACCTTCATCATACTGATAGATGGACTATGTAATTATTTGATGAAATTTCACAAAAGGGATTAAAAACTGACAAAGCTACCTATACTACTATCTTGCAAAGTCTTTTCTAAGTTGGAAGAATTAGTGATGAAATATATATTATAAAAAAAGTGCAGCGTATATGCTGCATTTTTAAAATCAACCTGCTATATACAAATATTATAGCCCACCAATTCAGATATAAACCATTCAAACATCAAAATCAAAACATTGAAACATCAAAATAAAAAACTCAAACATCTAAATCAAAACATTCATACATCAAAGTTTACGAATCAAAAATAAACTACAAACCATCAAAACATATAAAAGAGTAAGTTACAATCTATCCTCATCATCCTCGTCCCCATCCCTGTCCCCATCCTCTTCTTCTTCCTCTTTCTCTGTAGTGTAATCTTCAAGTAGGTCTAGGCCTCTCGCAGTCCAAAGTGCATCATCGAAACACGGAGGAAGAATTCATGAAAAATGAAGAAAATTATTAATGCTCCTGCATTATTTTCATTTGCGCAACACTTTTTATCCTCTTTCTCCTCGCTCTCTCAGCACGTGCAACAAGTTCTTCAAAGAGCTGAGAAATTATATTTTGTAACAAAATAATGATTTCTATATTAACTAGTGGGGTAGAGGAGGATCCACAATGTGAAAACCTACTATTCACCATTAAGTATTTTCTTGAGTAGCCATAGGCTACATCTCTAACTAGAGAACCCGCACACTGTTGTACCACCCCGCATTCTTGAGTTAGAAATCGAGCTGTCATTTCTACATGTGTAAACTCTAATCCCATAATTTATCTTTGAATTCATGTGTCATGATCTTTAATCTTAGTTTGTGAAGTTCTTATGAGGTGAAAAATCTTCATAGAAATCACTTAGATCCAAGTTGAGCTAAGAGCCTTTGATTCGGTTAAATTTTGATATGCGATTCTACAAGGGTCAATTTTAAATGTGTATAACTTTTTATATATGTGAAAATTTTCATCTCAAGACCCACCAAATTATAGATAATTGAATTAACTTTTCAACGATATCAATTTTGCCTTAATCTGATACCCGAGCAAAACGTTATGACCATTTTCGTCAGAACCAGTAAGTTGCCGCAATAGCGACATGACACGGGACTAAGTTACTGCATCAAGCTCCACGACGCGGAGGATATTTTTCCTGCAGCCGAAAGTACAAGCCCAAAATGTGTTTTAGTCATTTCCCCTTGCTCCCAAGCACCCAAGTAACGGATTAAAACACCAAAATGGTATTATTTGCCCACTTTTCATTATCAAACCCTTATATTAACCCTTCCCTTCCCAAGAACAAAATCCAAAACCTTTTCCCCAAGAATCCAAGAATTCAAGACTTCCAAGTTCAAGAATTGTAATACCCCACATTTCTGACTAGGATGAAAATCCGTCATTCCTATGCATAGACGTTTCAAAAGCCTCGAATCCTATATAAATTTAGTGTGTTAATCAATTATGTAGTGTGGGGATCTATTTGAGCATGAATTTAGATCATATAGGTCCCCTAACTCAAGTACAAGTTGAAAGCTTTCCTATCGTTCAAGTTTTAGTGAGCGTCAAAACTTGGGTCAACTTCAATCGACCATAACTTATTTTATTTGAAGAACTAGGTGTCTTACTATATATCAAATGAAATATCTTTGAATTATCTTTCCAACGATACCAATTTCGTCTAAATCCGATATCGGAGCAAGGAGTTATGCACATTTTACTCCGGTATATCAGGCTGGGAAACCCAGTGATGACATTTTGTGACAAGCTGTCACGCCCGTGAAGGCCTATCACCAATGTCGTCAGCCCTGGGCAGATTTTCACCCCCAGTGATGACATTTTGTGACAAGCCGTCACGCCCGTGACGGCCTATCACCAATGTCGTCAACCTTAACCAGAAAACCAAGATTTTACCTTTTTGTGACGACAATTCGTGACGACCTATCACTAGTATGATGGCTTGTCACGAATGTCGTCAGCTATTTTTTCCAGCAATTGAGGAACGTTTTAGTAAGGGTATTTTGATCTTTTTCCTTCACTTCCCACGACTTATAACCCTCAAGAAACATATTATCTTCCATTCTCTTTAGTTAAACATCTCAAAAAGCTGTCTCATACACCCTCAATCACAAGATTAGGGTTTCCTCTCAAGATCATCTCCTCAAGAGCAAGCCTAAGAATTTCTTCAAGAACCTTCAGAAATATTAGTTCTCTTTCAAGATTCAATCACTAAGGTATGCGTAGTGTTCATCCACGGATCCCTTTCATCCGTGGAGTTCAAGAATCAATCTTTAACTACTAAACTATGATTGTTTCATGGTGATATGATTCTATACATGTTGGGGGTTGTTATTTATGTTGTAAAGTAGTATTTTGATGTATTTTCATGGAGATTATGATCATGTTAGTTGGAACTTATGAATTTGAGTGGTTTAATATGGTGAAACTTATGAATATACCTATGCCTTAAAGAGGGCATGCAAGGTGTTTGATAAAATGCCTAAGGAACTAGAAATCATGCAATATAGCTAAATTGTGACTAAGTGAAGGATTCATTATATGCCACTATGTTCCAATGACTTTCATGTTAATGTTGTGTCTTGTAAATGCTGTTGGATTGTTCATGAACTAGTCTTATAAGATTATGCCATACTTACTTGCAAAGATCCTACTTATGTAAAATATGTATGATAACCATGTACTTCATGAAATTCCCTAAGTTATGATATTATGGATTGTTGATGTTGGTCATGCATTCAATAAAGTCATGTTTGTCAGTTTCCTTCCATCGAGTCCTGGGGGTACTTGTACCCGAAAAATATAGTTGTGTGCCTAGAGCCATGTCATGTATTCACGATACTCTCAGTCAAGCCATGTTCCAAAGAATTCAGCCAGCCATGTGACTCAGGAAAGTTCAGTAACTCAGTCAATCTTAGTTAAACTCAGTTAATCTCAGTACTCAGTGATATCGGAAACTTCAGAAATCTCCGTAATTTAGTACTCTCAAAAATCTCATGAACTCAGTACTCAGTAAGATCAGTAATCTCATGAACTCAGTTAGTTACCTGATATCAGTAGTACTCCATCAGTCATCGGAATCCAGTAAACTCAGTTTTGCTTCGCTTAACAATCCCACTAACATCAGTTCACTTAATCAGTTCAGTTCAATAAATCAGTTCAGTTTAGTCAATCAGCCCAGTCAGTTAAATCATGTTCAGTCTCTTCAGATAGGAGTAGGAGTTAGCACCGAGTGAACCCAAGGATGGAGACTCACCTGTTATATGAGGGTGTGATTCTTAGCAGTCATCCTTGCATTCCAAAACTATGTAGCCAACATAGGTTGAGACATCACAGCCTATTATATGAGGGTATATGAGGTGTATTAACCTGTTATATGAGGGTTCCCACTATTCTCACTAGATTTACCTGTTATATGAGGATTGCTCACAAGTTGTCCTTACCAGTAGCGCGGTATTGATACCCTTCCAGTCAGGGCAGAGATTGGATCCCAGCTTAGCCATAATGGCACATATGGGGCATGTCGGTTGAACAACTACCTCCCACAATTTTCGTCTCAGTCTCAGTAAAATAACTCAGATAGTTCTTCAGATTTCAGTATATCAAGACTGTCAGATTCAGTCAACTCAGATGCAGTACGAGACTCAGATAGTTCCATCAGATGTAGGACTGTCTGATACAGTCACTCATGTTATCAGTTATCAGTAATCAGTATCAGGGCTATCAGATATAGTCACTCATGCTATCAGTACTCAGTTTCAAGACTGTTAGACACAGTCAATTAGACCAGTTCTTCATAATTCAAACTGTCAGAAATAGTCGCTTATCTATTCAGTATCTCAGTATCAGTACACTCATGTTGTCAATATTCAGACTCAGTAGTCAGTATCTCCACGAGTTCAGTTATAGTTGCTTGTGCATGTATGTATTCTCACGTTCATATCAGTCAGTATTGTTCATGTATATAACCCTTTTGCATTTAGCCTACCTCACTCGTATACTCAGTATATTTAGACGTACTAACGCATTTGCGCTATGGTGTTTTCTTTTATGTTACACCATAGGTTTAGAGGCACGAGCTCCAGATCAGCAGTAGTATTTCAGTGTTCAGAGTTTGTAGTGAGTCCTTCTCATTCAAGGACGATATAATTATTGCTTGATTTATAATTTTAGTTCAGTCGCTAGATGGAGTTAGTTGGGGACATGTCCCATCAACTCCTTATTCAGACAGTTTAGAGGCTTTCCAGACTATAGCATGTCAGACAGTTATTTCAGATTTGTTTTGGTATTGTTATACCATTTTCAGACATTGTCTTATCAGATGTTTTATTCAGATTTGAACTTTATGGCCATTCATATATGTTTCCGTATTTTTATGTTATATTATGTAGTGTACAGGTATAGATATCAGTCATGGGTTAGCTTGTTGTCCTTCGAGGTCATGAGCACTGTGTAGCATTCCGATTCAGAAAATCGGGGTGTTACAAGAATCTTCAAGAAAACATCAAGAATAAGGTTTCTTTCACAAGTTCATCATTCAAGTCCTAAGATTCAAGCTTTCAAGTTTCAATTTCAAGTTTCTTCAAGAATTCGTTTAATTAAGGTATGTGGGATGTTCATCCATGGGCCCCTTTCACCCATGGAGCCCAAAACCCTCTTTTGATTTAATTTATGAGTTTATCCATATCCAACATGAAATAAATCCATGAATCTCTTGTTAATTCAATTACAAGTTATGGTTACATGTGTTTTCAAGTGGAATGAGTCATATCATATTTTGAGTGTTGCAATTCCCATGTCATGTTCAATTGATTTCAAGATAAATCCCCAAACTATGAAATTTAGCCATGTAATTTTGTTGTTTCCTCATATTTAGTACTTTCCATGTTCAAATTCATGCTTCTCACATGTTTGATGAAATGTCTATGTTTTGGGTCTTTGAACCATGATTACATACTTCGGTATTTCAAGTTTGATATTATATTTTATTTTCAATCATTCAGTGCTGGCGGGTTATGAACACCCGATACCTATGTGTTTTACATGATTTTATTTTTCAACTAACACGTCAGTTAAACCATGTTTTTAATATCATATTCAAAACACCATGATCATGTTCAGCATTATTCGTTTATATATTTATAATTACCTCAGAATTCGTATGCATTATTATTTTCAGAATACCATGACCTGAGCTTATAAATTATTAGTTATTAGCACATGCACCAGTTAGTATTTCAGTGTCTTTTAGTTGGGAGTAGGATTTACCACCGAATGGGAAGTGTGGGTTCAACGCATCCTACTTCCCCAGAAACTATGTGCCACCGTAGGTTGAGGGGCCAAGTCAAAGAGTATTTTCCCTTGCTCAATATGGGCTCAGTTTAGTGATCACTCCAGTTCAGGTTCTACTCTGATTCCAAGGATAGAACAACCTTCCTCAACGTGGGTCAGACGTTGGACTCCATGATAGCTCATATGGTTTATATCGGTTACATGATAGCTCTCATAGTTTCAGTCAGTATTCAGTATGTCTCAGCTCAGGTTTGCTTGACCAAAGTATACAGATTTTTAATTATTCAGTTATACAGATTTTAGTCTTTTAGATTACAGATTATCTCAGAAACATGTTTATTCTTGGTATTGCATTCTCAGTTTTACATGTTCATATTTTTCATGCTCAATATCCATACATGACCTTCAGTCCAGTTTTATAGCTTGTTCAACTTTACATGAGATTTACATACAATATTCATGTTTTACCGTTTCCCAGCTTCAGTTCTACTTATTTTACAAAAGTAAAGTTTTTAAGAAACTAAATGTAGTGATTCACCAGCTTATCAGATCATGTTTGTTTCTCATGTTTTAAGATACTTCAGCTTTCAGTTTGTTCAGTCTCTTGGTGAGTCTACTTGCACTTAGCATGCATGTTTTAAGATTATGTTCCTAATCAGTTTTACTTATTGCATTCACCCCCACTTACTCAATATATTTCAAAGTGTTGATCCACATATATATCTATATGCTACATTGTCTCTTAATATAGGTACCAGTTCAGTTGTAGCCTACACATCATACTCAGACAGTTTGCAGCTTCTAACCAGCAGGTAATAAGTTTTCTTATTTCGGGGACTCCAGTCAGTTGTAGTTCATGTAATTTATTTTGATTGTTCATATGTATTGATTAGTGGTAGTTGGAGGCATGTCCCAGCTATCTATAGTCAGTATATTAGAGGCTTAATAGATAGTCAGTCAGAGTTATGATATTCTAAATCAAGTTCTTTCTTCAGATGTATCATATTATAAGCTTATTCAATATTACATTCAATCAGATTTTCTCATGATTATGCTTCCACTCAGCAAATTATGTTATGTTATATACATATTAAATTATTTGCTCAATAGTATGCCAGTTCATGAGTTAGCTTGAGATCACTTGTGGTTCCAAGCACTGTGTTACGACTAGGGGGCTGTCTCAGGTCGTGTAAAACCTGGTATTATAGCCCATAGTTCAAGTTTCCTAGGGTGTCTATGAAGTCGTGTCTAGTAGAGTCTTGTGGAATTGTACAGAGACGTCTGTACTTTTCTTCGAAAGGCTACAGGGCATTTAAGAAATATTTTCCTTCTTTCATGTCTCAGATTGTGCAGTAGAAATGTCTTCTAAGAAATTTACACAGATTCTCATCTTACTCCATTCATGTCAACTTTGCCTTATTTTTGAGGTTATAAAAACAATAAAGCTTAAAATCCTTATAGATAGAGTTTTCCCAGACAGTCCCCAAAGACAATTATGGGATTGCACGCAGGCTCAAAAGTATCACATTAGTGCTTTATCATTTATGTTTATGAAAAGCATGCCCTAAGCTAAAGTCATATGTGCCTTCAGATCCCTTCTCAGAATCCTATGGCAGCATATGATCTTGAGTTAGAAGCGTGATCCTAGAAGTTTAGCAACTGTAACGTGGGGATAGTCTTTATCTGGATTTAATAGATTATATATCCATGGGGATAGGTGTATGAAAGGTGAATCAGTAGGCTTGAAACAGTGTATGCAAGCATTTAAGTTGTTGATTTAAAATTAAGTATGATGATGTGTGTATGATCTAGAGGTATACCCAAGGTGATATGAGATTGTATTATTTTTAAGTTTTAACAGTGTGTATGCTTAGATAGTACCCTTGAGTTGATAAGTGTGAATGGGGCTATGTAGTATATGATGTTCTTATCAACTAACTTATGGGTTATAGGTTGATGATGTTGCGTATGTTGGTGTAATGATAATTCTCCTGGTTTAGGGAAAAATATAATCTTAGAGGTGTGATATTTGTAGTCTATGAAGGAAGTTAGTATGATTCATTAAAGGTTTGGGGATATCCATGTTAAGTGTTTAAATCTAAGTTTGAATCTTATATGATTGAGCTACTAGAAAGAAGAGTTGAAATTCTAGATGGTATGAACTCATGGTATGATGATACTTATGAAGATTCTAAGTTAACCGGTGTTTAACTTATATAATGACTATTGGGGCTATTAAAAGTTAAGAGTTGTATCTCAGAAGAAAGTATTAACAGTAGGTTTTACACTTTAAGATATAGTCTTTCGGGGTGAGTTTATTATTTTTGTGTATTGTTATGTCTCGAACCCTAGAGTAAAATGATTGCAGTTTATTTTAAAGTTTATTAAAGGGGTCCATAGACTTAGAATATTGGCTTAAAGCTAAGGGAAAGATGATAGAATAAGGAACTAAGTCAGGCTCTCAAATTCTAGTAGTGAGGCTGGTGTGTTGTAGAGCAACAGTAGGGGAGAAAGATATCTGGCCCATTCTTATCTCAGTACAAAGTTTTATACTTCAATCATCACAATATGTACTCATGCCTTATATGTCAGCTCCATGATCATAGCTCATATTCATGCATTTTTCATAAAAATCATGTACGCGTCCAGTTTCTAGTATGAGGAGTTCCAGTTCACTCAGCAGTACGAATCATATTCCATGAATTTATGAACTCAAACTCAGGTTATGCAACTCATAACTCATGTACCCATGCTTTACAAAATATTCAGTTCCAGGCACTCATTGTACACCCTTTGTAACCAGTGAAATTTAGATTATGTTATGTATATCCTCGGTTTTGATCTCTGTAATTAATCTATGTCATGGATACTCTATTCCTCACGTCTCAGTTAAGTGTCCAAGTTATGCATAATATTCTTTCATGCTTCAGGTCCTCATGTTCTATCTTTCAGTGACCTCTCCTAATGTAAAGATAGTGGTAATGGACAATTGTTTAGATGGGAGAGAGTAAATGTTTCTTGTGGAGAAAAGATTGTTGTATGTTTATTTTATGTAAGAATATAAGGTTAAAGGAAGATTGAGGCAAAGCTTTTGGTATATGTCATGGTTAGTTAAAAATTTTATGTGTGTCTTCATAAGAATGGTGCAAGAAAGTTATTATTGATAGAGGTTTAGAGATTATAAGAAAGAGTCTTTTATGGGTATTTTCTTAGAAGTTCTTAGGCGGTTATAATAATAGGCTTGAATGTCATGTTGGTATATAAATGGATGGGTGCATTGTGCGTTAGTGAATTCCTAGTAAGAGGTTGAATTTTGTTGTTGAAGTGGTAAGAAGAATTATTCTTGAGATGAGAGGTTGTGAAAATGCATGGGATATTGAATTCGTGGTTCAGACTAGAATTATGGTGTTATGTGCAGTACCTTGTGATTTTGAGTTAGGCTTAAACATGGTGAGAGTATGTAGCTCAACTCAAACTTTGGCTGGAGTAGTTATATATACCCATGCAAATATTTGAGAAGCGGGGCTAAGCTTGAATTGGGCAGTTGCATTGCCTAAGGCCTAGTAATTATATCCTAGTTTATGTTTCATAGGCCTATGTTCTATGTTACAGAGTTATAGCCATATTAAGAGTCCCTACTCATATATATTATTCAGATCATGCCCAAGTTCTTTGCTCCCCACTGTTATTAGAACTTCTTAGAAAGAGTGTTGAAGAAATACTCCAGTTGAGTATAAACTTTCAGTATAATTCAGTCTGTATAGTCAGCAATTCAGTTTAGCAGTCAGATGGACAAGTTCCTATGGTTTTTCCATCTTTCGATCTAGTCTTACTATCTGAAGTTTCTTGAGAATGGCCATTCCAAAAGTTAATTTGTTCGCATCCAAGTAAATTGTGAATTCAGTTTAGTTCATGCATCATGTTTCAGATTCAGATATTCAGTCATAATTTAGTTCGTATGTGTCCCATGCACCATCTCAGTCTTTTCTTAGTATTTCAGCCAAGTCAGTATCATTCTAGGGACGAATGATCCCAAGGGGGAGATGTTATAATACCTCGAGTTTTCATGTCCTAAACCTCTTAACTTTTCTTTAAGAAACCAGATCCAGCCTGGGGTAATGGTTACTCATAAGTTGACTCTCTCGTTTCTATCTCAGCCTTATAACCCTTCTCATGTCATTACATGTATTCACGAAGTTAGTTCAGTTCATGTATCATGCTCGGACTCAGTTATGCAATCATGTTCCAATTCATGCATGTTCAGTATATGGTCGTAGTTACCTTAGTAGTCTTAGTCTAACCAGTCACATTCGAGGACGAATGATTCAAAGGGGGAGATAGTGTAATATCCCGCATTCTTGAGCTAGAAATTGAACCATCGTTTCTACATGTGAAAACTCTAATCTCGTGATTTATCTTTAAATATATGTGTTATGATCTTTATCCTAGTGTGTGAAGTGCTTATGAGGTGAAAAATCTTCATAAGAATCACTTAGAGAAAAATTGAGGTAAGAGCCTTTGATTCGGCTAATTTTGGGTATTTGATTCTACAAGGATCAATTTTAAACGTGTATAAATTTTTATATATGTAGAATTTTTCAGTTCAAGACCCACAAAATTATAGATGATTAAATTAGCTTTTCAACGATACTAATTTCGCCTTAATTCGATACCGAGTGAAAAGTTATGACCATTTTTGTCAGAACCAGTAAGCCGCCGCGATAGCGCCGCGCCGCGGGACTAAGTGACCACGTCAAGCTCGGCGACATGGAGGATGATTTTCCTTCATCCAAAAGTACAAGACCAAAGGGCGTTTTAGTTATTTTCCCTTGCCCCAAGCACTCAAGTGACGGATTAAAACACCAAAAAGGCATTATTTGCCTACTTTTCATCATCTGACCCTTATGTAAACCCTTCCCTTCCCAAGAACAAAAATCCAAGCCCTTTTCCCCAAGAATCCAAGAATTCAAGCTTCCAAGTTTAAGAATCTTCAATAAAACATCAAGAATAGAGTTTCTTTCACAAGTTCATCATTCAAGTCACAAGATTTAAGCTTTCTTTCTCAAGAATTAAAGGATTCAAGTTCCAATTTCAAGTTTCTTCAAGAATTCGTTCAATTAAGGTATGTGGGATGTTCATCCATGCACTCTTTTCATCCATGGAGCCGAAAAACTATTTTTAAATTTAATTTATGAGTTTATCCATATCCAACATGAAATAAATCCATGAATCTCTTGTTAATTCAATTATAAGTTTTGGTTATATGTGTGTTTCAAGTGGAATGAGTCATATCATGCTTTGAGTGTTGCAATTCCCGTGTCATGTTCAATTGATTTCAGGATAAATTCCCAAACTATGAAATTTAGCCATGTAATCCTGTCGTTTCCTCATGTTTAGTACTTTCTACGTTCAAGTTCATGTTTTCCATATGTTTGATGAAATGTCTATGTTTTGGGTCTTTGAACCATAATTACATACTTTGGTAACTCAAGTTTTATATCGTATTTTATTTTCAATCATTCAGCGCTGGAGGGTTATGAACACCCGATACCTATGTGTTTTATATGATTTCTATTTTTCAAGTAATAAGTCAGTTAGACCGTGGTTTTAATATCATATTCAGAACACCATGATCATGTTGAGCATTATTAGTTTATATGTTTATTATTACTTTAGAATCCGTATGCGCTATTATTTTCAGAATACCATGACCCGAGTTTATCAGTTATCAGTGTATGCACCAATTAGTATTCCAGTGTCTTTCAGTTGGCAGTAGAATTTAACACCGAGAGGGAAGTGTGGGTTCAGCGCATCCTACTTCCCTAGAAACTACGTGCCACCGTAGGTTTAGGGACCTCACTAGAGAGTGTTTCCCCTTGCCCAATATAGGCTCAATTTAGTGATCACTCCAGTTCAGGTTCTACTTCGATGGCAAAAATAGCTTAGCCCTCCTCAACGTGGGTCAAACATTTGACTCCATGATAGCTCACATAGTTTATGTCGATTACATGATAACTCACACAGTTTCAATCAGTATTCAGTATGTCTCAGCTCAGGTTTGCTTGACCAAAGCATACAAATTTTTAGTTATTCAGTTATACAGATTTCAGTCTTTCATATTACAGATTATCTCAGAAATAGTTTATGCTTGATCTTTCATTCTCAGTTTTACATGTTTATGCTTTTCATGCTTAGTATCCATACATGATCGTCAGTCCAGTTTTACAGTACGTTCAGCTTTACATGAGATTTACATACAGTATTCATGTTTTACCACTTTCCAGCTTCAGTTATATTTATTTTACAAAAGTAAAGATCTTAAGAAACTAAGTGTAGTGATTCATCAACTTATCAGATCATGTTTGTTACTCATGTTTTAAGATACTTCAGCTTTCAGTTTATTTCAGTCTCTTGGTGAGTCTACTTGCACTTAGCATGCATGTTTTAAGATTATGTTCCTAATCAGTTTTATTTATTGAATTCAACCCCACTTACTCAGTACATTCCAAAGTGTTGATCTACATATATGTCTATGCGCTACATTGTCTCATAATGTAGGTACTAGTTGTAGCCTACATGTCATACTCAGACAGTTTGCAGCTTCTAACCAGCAGGTGAAGAGTTATTTTGTTTCAGGGACTCCAGTCAGTTGTAGTTCATGTAATTTATTTTGATTATTCGTATGTATTGATTAGTGGTAGTTGGAGGCATGTCCCATCTATCTATAGTCAGTACAGCAGAGGCTTTATAGATAATCAGTTAGAATCATGATATTGTAAGTCAAGTTCTTTCTTCAGATGTATCATGTTGTAAGCTTATTCAGTATTACATTCATTCATATTTTCTCATGATTATGCTTCCACTCAGCAAATTATATTTTGTTATATACATATTAAATCATTTGCTCAACAATATGCCAGTTCATGGGTTAGCTTGGGATCACTTGTAGTTTCAAGCACCATGTTACGACTAGGGGTAGTCTAGGATCGTGACAGCTGTGGTCAGTATCCTTCCTCTATATCTTGAGGTATTGGGTTCCCTGACTTTTAGGAGGCTGAGTACTACGTAATCATTAATTTTCCGCATATATTTATTCTATATTTAAAGTAAATAAAAAATAATAAAAAGATACTCATACTTAAATAATATCAACTTTAGTAAAAAGAAAGTACGAATGTAGTTCTTACATGGGTAGCTTTTGCAAATGACTTAACCTACACATCTTCATTCGTTGAGTTTTTTTTAATGTGGATCTCCATGAATAACTCATGTTGTATTACGTTTCTACCCAATTTTTTCTGTACATGATAAAATTATAAATCTTCAAAAGCAAAAATATTTAAAATAGAAATAAATATTTAAATTGATAAAAGTTACGTACCATTTTATCATCAACAACAGTCTAACGATAGCTCCTGCATTGTGTGGAGAGTCATCCTTCTTAGACACTTTGATTTTCCTTTTTTTTTCTTCAATTTTTGATATTCTTTGTTATTCTAGTAGTGAAGAAAATCTTGACACATTTCTGCCCTATAAACTTTGGCATTTTCTATTTTTTCTTGCATAATCTAATAGATCATTAAGTGTATGTCTGATTTTTCTAAAAAAATTCTTTCTTTTACAACATGGTCTACTAAATCATATCAAAAAAATTCTACAACAAAAAGAAATAGTTTAATATTGAAACTCTTTTTTTCCTACTATTTTTCTTGATTGTTCAAGCAAATCTCTATTTTTGGAGGTATGGTGATCAAACCAACACCATCCTGAGACTTGGACCATCGACGTGAGCAAAACCCAAAACAACTTAGTCATCACCAGTCATTTCACGCATTGATCAAAGCTGTCAAATTTCGATAGACATAGCTATTTTTTTTTTTAGATTCTTGTAGATAAAACTCTCCAGTTCATTTTCTTTTAATTTCCAGTCAATTGTTTGCTCAAGGTTTGTATGATTGCAGATTTTTTCCAGATTCGAATTTCAATCAACTTTATGCTTTCAGATTCTTGTGATTGCAGCTTTTTCTAAATTTGATTTTCAGTCAACTTTTTACTTTTAGAATTCTGCGATTGCAGATTGTTTTTCATATCCGGATAACATCTACCGTGTACATTATGTCCATTAGTTCATTTTTTCAATAAACTTGTGGTTTTCAGCCACCCGAACGACTCCATCACCACTGAGCCCTTGATAGATAGTGTGAACTACTTATTTTGGTCTTTCTCCGTTCAGGATCATTTGATTAAACAAGCTAAGGATGTTGATGAAAAAGATAAGGGCGAATGAGAGAAGATTGACGCTCAATTGTGTAGCCTATTATGAAAATGTATTGATTCGATATTGATGTTGTTGTTTCGATCACTCCAAACTTGCTTCTTGATTTGATAAAAGACTCGTAGATTATACACAAATAACGTCTCTCATTTTATAATATTTTTTCTCGATTGACTAACCTTAAAAAACAGGATTCAGATATGTCTACATATCTTATTTTTAAATTTTTATGAGTAATTTGGAGTTAAAAAGATGAAAATAATTTTTTTTCAAAATTTTAATCCAAACTCATTTTTTGAAATTTAACTTTAAAAAATAAATAAATAATATTTATGCCCAAATGCCCCCTTACCCTCTGTTTAGATGGTGGTTTCCCATGGTATGATATAGTTATTAAGAGAACCATGTTTGTTTTGATTGTTTCCTATAATGTATGGTATGATATGGTTTAATTTCATGGTTTGGTAACCATGAAAACCTCCATTTTACGTAACCACCGATTTGGTGGTATCCCATGGTTTGCTTATTATTTTTCCAACTGTACCCTTAATTAATATTATATAATCTTATTTTTTTCCTTCAACTTATATTATTTAACTCCACCTCCTACTCCGACCTCCCACCCCCGCCCCCTAGACCCGACCCCACCCCCACCAAACCCCTACCCAATTTTTTTTTATTTTTTTATTTTTAAAAAAATTTCAAAAACTTGTTCTTACCCAACCCTCATCCTCACCCCTCATCCCCACCCCACCCCTATCCTAACCCTCTATTCCACTACCCCACTCCCAAATATTTTTTTTTTAAAAAGAATTTTTTAATTCCACCACCCTTTATCATATTCATTTTCATTATTTTGTGGTAAATACATACAAATGCTTTAAAAAAAAAATTCTACTTGTGTTACGTACACAAGAAAAGAAACAATTTATTTTCTTGGAATTTTTTTTTTTGGATTTCATACCGAACACATCCGTAGCATACACAAAAAATACATTCAAACTTTATACTTGTCGCCGCTGTCACGTCTCAAAACACCAAAAAGAAATGAAAATTGTTACTATAAAAAATAAATCCGATTATATTTATTTGATTTACTACTTTGTTGACTTTGTTAGAGTATACATGAATTTAACAACTTAATATATCTACATGGCATAATTATGAAAAATTAGTAGGAAGAAATTATTTTATTAACAATTATTAATTAACTTAACATTTATAATAATTAAGGATATTTTAGTAAACTTACCAGTTACAATACAGTATCATACTATCAAACCAAACAATAAAGTCGTCATTAAACAACAGTGAATATACAATCTATCCAAACATTGTATTGTATTATACTGTACTGTACTATACCATACCATACAGTACCTTACATTATGAAACAATGAAATATATCTACATGGCATAATTATAATACACTAGTAGAAAAAATTATTTTATTAACAGTTATTAATTAATTTAACATTTATTGTAATTAAAGATATTTTAGTAAACTCACCAGTTATAATACAGTATCATACTGTCAAACCAAACAATAAAACCGTCATTAAACAGCAGTGAACATATAATCTATCCAAACATTATATTGCATTATACTGAACTGTACTATACCACTATTCAAACAAAGTGTTAGTCTCACTCTCAGCTAATACAAAAGTTCTCCAGAATTTTATTTAGAGTAAAGACATCTTTTCCCCCTTGAACTTGTCCTCCAAACTCACTTTAGCACTTAAACTTAACTTTCGTTTATTTACCCCCCTTAACAACTTTCAAGTGAATTAAATTCACCCTCAAAATCAAAATTCCACTCTCACATGGAGAGTGCACTACACACGCGCCACGTCATTGCCAAATCACTGCCACATCAGTGCCATGTCATTGCCACGTAATAAATTATAATTTTGGGGAAAGACATCGTTTCCACCCCAGACTATACCCGAAAAGTCGACGCCACACCTAAACTATACTAGTGACCTATTACACACCTAAACTATAAAAAGTGAAACTATTTACACCCTGTCAGGCTACTACCACTTGCATGTGGTGTAGTGTTTTACACGCGCTGCCACGTCAACACCACGTCAGTAAAAAGTATCATTTTTTTATAGTTAAGGTGTGTAATAGGTCACTAGTATAGTTTAGGTGTGGCGTCGACTTTTCGGGTATAGTTTGAGGTGGAAACGATGCATTTTTCCTTAATGTTTTTAGCCGTTTACTTTTGTTATTTAATAGGCTGGACACGCCTAAAATAAGTGTAACACACGCGCCTTAGAATGGGGATCGCGGGGAGGTAATAATATCACTTTTATATAGTTAAGGTGTGTAATAGGTCACTTATATAATTTAGGTGTGACTTAGACTTTTCTTGTATAGTATGGGGTGGAAATGATGTCTTTAAAAAAAAATAATCCCACACACTTACTTTTTATATATTCTTTTAAAAAAAGAAATATATATATATATATATATATATATATATATATATAAAATATCCTCTTATATATATTTTTAAATTTTAAAAAGTATATTTTTTTTATAAAAATATATATTTTATATAAATAAAATAGACCCCATCCCCTTCTTTCTTCTTCTTCATAGCCCCACCCCTCACCCCACGCCACCCCACCCCAATTACTTCTTCTTCTCCTTCTTCTTCTTCAGTACAACAGCCCCCCATGGGCCCCCTTCCTCCTCCTCCTCCTCGTTCTTCACATAATATTTTTTTATAAAAATATATATTTTATATAAATAAAATAGACCTCACCCCGTTCTTTCTTCTTCTTCACAATCCCCACCCCCCACCCCACGCCACGCCACCCCAATTACTTCTTCTTCTTCAGTACAACAACCCCCCTCCCCCCTTCCTCCTCCTTCTTCTTTTTTTTCTTCACATAAAAGTATCCCTTTTTCTCTTTCTTTCACCATTGTTGCAAGCTTTTCAATGAATTTTTTTACTTCATAAAATGTAAAATTAACTTGAGCAAATTTAACAATGAACTAAATACAAGTACATGATCACAAAAACATATCAATACACAAAATCTCAAATCCAAATTCTTTCACATTAACCAAAATTCAAAATCCCAAAACTTTCAAATTTTTAATTTTTTACTCAAAAATGTCTACAGAAATGGCATAAGCAGTTCGAAATTCAGAAATGGCATAGATGGTATTCGCATGACATGAAATTCCTGGCCAAGAATCAAACTTGTTCATCAATCTTGAACCTTTTTTTATTGTCGAAAAATAAAATTTTGAATCAATTAGGACTTGATAGGAAGGGAATTACAAAGAAACGGGGTGGGGATATGAAGAAGATGAAGAAATGGAGTGTTGGGGGTGGGGGTGGGGAAGGGGAGATGAAGAAGATGAAGTTATGCCTTTAATATATATATATATAAATAAATAATAATAATAATAACAATAAAGTGATCCTTTTTAAAAAAAAGGTTCACTTGTTTTTTTTTTGGCCATGTTAGTCGTAAGAGGTGAATTTAATTCATTTAAAAGTTATTAAGAGGGTAAATAAATAAAATTTAAGTTTAAGTATTAAAGTGAGAACAAGTCAGGGAAACATGTCTTTTCTCTTTTATTTATTATCACAAAATTAGGGCACCCAAGTTCAATTTTAGAGATTTACTTTAGCGGCAATCAAAAGGATGAGGGATTTTCTCTGCGTAAATACAACAATTGTATTCCCTTCCTCTCTTCTTCCGCAATTAGATGTTATTCTTCATTAAAGGGTAAAATTGGGATAACCATCAATGTTGAGAATGAGGTAAAGTGCTTAGATGATGCTGTTAGTCTCTTCCATCGAATGGTCAGAATGAATCCTCTTCCTTCTGTTGCTGTCTTCTGTAAATTATTTGACACTATGATAAGTATGAAGCATTACTCTTCTGTCGTTTCTCTTTTCCAAGAAATGCGGAAATTGCGTATCCCAATTAATGAATTCATGTTGAATATTTTGATTAATAATTATTGCTTGATGCATCGTGTTGATTGTGCATTTTCGCTGTTACCCATTCACTTGAAGAGTGGCATTCCACTGAATGTCGTCACCTTTACCACTCTACTAAGGGGATTATTTTCTCAAAATAAAGTCACAGAAGCAGTTGTCTTGTTCAAAAAATTGGTGAGAGAGAAGATCTGTGAGCCCGACCAAGTTATGTATGGAACCGTCATGAATGGACTCAGCAAAAGGGGGCATACTGAGAAGACTTTAAGTTTGCTCCGGCTAATGGAAAAGGAAAACACTAAGCCCGATATATATATATCTATAACATTGTTATTGATGCCCTTTGCAAAGATAGAAACTAAGTTGCTGCTATCAACTTTCTTAATGAGATGAAGCAGAAAAACATTCCTTTGAACATAGTCACATATAGTTCATTAATTGATGGTTTGTGTAAGCTTGGTCAGTGGGAAAAGGTTAAGACTTTGTTCTCTGACATGGTGAATCTTAATATTTATC
Source organism: Capsicum pubescens (assembly GCA_030864215.1). NCBI lineage: Eukaryota > Viridiplantae > Streptophyta > Magnoliopsida > Solanales > Solanaceae > Capsicum > Capsicum pubescens. Next base: position 276,411,460 of record CM061543.1, on the reverse strand, counting down.
CAAATGTGCATACCTTCAACATACTAATAGATGGACTATGCAAAGAAGGAAAAGTTGAAGATGCCGAGGAAGTAATGAAACACATGATCAAAAAAGGTGTAGAGCCTAATATAATCATCTACAGTGTGATAATGGATGGATATTGTTTGTGTGGTCAAGTGGATAGAGCAAGGAGAGTTTTTGATGTCTTGATAGATAAGGGCATTGAGCCTAATATTTTTAGCTATAACATACTAATAAACGGATATTGTAAGAAAAAGTGGCCAAGGCCATGCAATTGCTTGGTGAAATTTCTCAAAGGGGATCAAAGCCTGATACCGTTACCTACAATACTATCTTGCAAGGTATGTTTGAAGTTGGAAGAATTGTTAATGCAAAAAAGATCTATAATGAGATGCTACGTGTGGGGGCCACACCTGATGTATTCACTCATGCCACGTTGCTTGATGGTTATTTTAAGTATGGACTCGTTGAAGAAGCTATGTTACTCTTTAATGAGTTGGCAAGAAAGAGGGAATATAATGATATTGTGTTTTACAGTGTTGTCATTAATGGATTGTGCAAAAATAGTAAACTCGACGAAGCTCATGCTATTTTTGAGAAGCTTTCTTCCATTGGATTGCTTCTGGATGTGAGACATACACTGTAATGATAAATGGGTTTTGTCTTGAAGGATTGTTTGATGAAGTTAAAGGTATTCTAAGAAAAATGGAAGACAATGGTTGTCGTCCAAACAATGTAACTTACAATGTTATTGTGCAAGGATTTCTCAGGTGCAATAAAATTAGTGAAATGGCATCTTTCATGAAGGAAATGGTTGGAAGGGGCTTCTCGTTTGATGCAACTACAACTCGACTTCTGATAATGTTTGCAAGGGAGAATCCTTCCGTCCTTGACATGATACCAGAGCTTCACTTCAAAAACAAGAAGTGAATATATCTTTCAGTTGGTTTATTTGGTTATTATACAATTTTCTTTTGTCCCTGCATGAGAAATGGCATCCAATGCAGTTGCAGAAGTTGAAAAAATGGCAATTAGAACACCACTTAAGCTTTCCGGGCAGGCATCAGAGGAGGTACATCACTTTTGATACTTTGGTTGTTTTTCTACTCTTATTTATCTTGATATTATGTCAATACACTCTTAATATGAGTAATAATATGAGATCCCTTTATGTGTCTATATTATACGTTTAGTTTTCCTTTTATGCACTATTATTTTCCATCACTTTGAGATTCAATAACAGCTGCCTGTAACATAGAAATTGTTCTGGAAAATCTTTCTAACCCAACCCCCCTATAGTATGAATATTTGTAACTTTCATGAAATTGAAATAGAACTTGTTCAAATATGATAGGGTATATATATCTGATGTTTATGATTTTTCAGCTGACAATACAGATAAGTGTTGGCCGAAAAGTTTTAAATCTCTATTTTCTGCTGTCTAATTTTGCAAGATGATTTATTGGACGCCGACATAAATAGTTGGTCATAGTTAGACATCTGTAATGTATTACAACCAAATGCTCCTTGTACTTTCTTTTGTCCCCTTGTCTCTCTCGTTAACATTCTTGAATCAGATTACGTCAGGAAAGTCATAGAACTGGGAAGATTATCCAAGTAACGGACATTGCGAACTTTATGACAGAAGAGGTAAATTTGAGGGCTCTTCTCACATAAAAGAAATGTGCAGCATTGAAATGTGCTTCCTGTCAAAAGCTATTCTAGTAGCTAGATCTGTAGTTAGATTGCAAGACTAATTCCAACTAATTCCAAAAACATGTACCAAAAAGGACCTGTAAACTTCGTAACCTTCTTCACAGAGGATATACCTGTTGCAAATTATTACTACTCTATTTCATAAGTTGTGTTGAGTCAAACATGTCTTTCTTTCCAGTAGCCATGTGAAACATTCAACCGTGTAAGGGGATTTGTCTCCAAGGCCATATATGATGTTGCCTACTACCTTGGGAGAATACCTTGTATCCTGATTTTATCGGGAAAATGCCGGATTTCTATTCGGTCTTGTCTGGTTCTGCTTTCAGCCCTTGGCATCCGTCAATCACTGGCAAAAATTGGCTCATTCCTCCCTTTCACAGTTCACTACACCTTCTGTCCAAAGGTGTGCTCTTGTTACAGAATTCTAGTGTTCAAAACACTGTTGAGCTACAGTAACTAGAATTTCGGATGTTAGTTGGGATTGGCGCTTAGTGGCAATCCCAAGGCTGCTAGATTTTTGTTTTCCATGAAATTCTTAGATTCTGTTGTTCATCAATTTCCATAGTTAAATCTGTCTTCTGAACTATGTGTGGTTGAAAAGAGTGTTTTCTGCAACATTAACTTGTATTTTTCAGCCTATCAATTTTCCTTTGAATAATTTCATTTTGCTGTCTGAGATGAAGTCTGGTTCCCTGTCGCCTAAATTTGTTCCACCATTTTCCTACCTTGTTCACAAAGCCTTCATGTTCCAATCACATGGTTTCAAATTTGAAATATGATCTTTTCCTACCTTGTTCACACTGTTAACATTAGAGGATTACGATCCGATATTATTTGAAATGTTCATCCCACTCTGCTTAGAACAGAACTCTATCAATTCTTGAGGCCTCACCCCACATAGAAGAGGATCAACCAGCTCTAAGTCTTCAATAAAAGAAATCATTCCTCTAATTAATCTTGGTTACATTGAAATCCCTGCACAAATGCTTAGGTTTTGAAAGGGATGCAACTTACTGATTTCTGCTTCATTTGAAAGGAATATCATTGCGTAATCTTTTTAGTTATTTAGCTTCAAACACAAGAAAATAAACTTAAATGCATTGCTACACGTATAGAGTAATTTAAAATGTGGAAGTCCACCAAGTTTACTCATACAAGTAATTGACATTTTTTTTGACAAGTAATTGACCTAAGCATCCCCTAGGTGCTTTATGTTTTTGATCGGTTAAAAATAACACGGGGGTGGGGGTGGGGATGGGGGGGTCTAGGATTTGCAGTTGCAAAAAATGAGAATTCAGTTTGTTGAAATGAACCGAGGAAATTCCTCATCATCCTCTCAGTTTCCTGTACATTTTCGTTCTTGCATCTATATTTTAAATTGCAAATGTTCTCTTATTTGCTTTCGTATCTTTGTTTCGTTTCTTTCCATACCATCCACTAAACAATTGCTGGTAAGTGCTAACAGTGTTCCAAAGTTTCCTAGAGCTATTTGAAGTCCTACCTTTTTCCAACTCTGCAGCACTTGTTTCCGAGTTTCCAATATGCACCATTTTAGTCTGAACTATAAACTTGCAATGTACGAATATAATTGCCTAACCTTCTTCGCAGAGGATACACCTGTTGCATATTATCATTCCTATCTTCTTTGTAAATTGTGTCTATTCAAACAACTTCTCTTGCCAGTAGCCATGTGAAGCATTGAACCTTGCAAGGGGCTGTGTCTCCAAGGCCATATATGGTGTTGCATACTACTTTGGGTGAATACCTTGTAACCTGATTTTATTGGAAAATGCCAGATTTCTGTTCCTTCTATTCGGTCTTGTCTGGTTCCGCTTTTGGCCCTTGACCATTCGTCAATCAGTTTCAAAAATTTGCTCTGTCCTGCCCTTCCCAGTCATCTACACCTCTTTCCAAAGGCATTTTTTATTCTAGTGGTGACTAATACACTTTTTCTGTTGCAAGCTGAAAATCGTGAGAAATTGCTCCTTGAATGGTCTATTTAATTTGAATGTGCTTTGGGAATTTGCTCCAAAAGTGTATGACAAATTATATATGGTATTCACCTGTTTGTTTGTGCCAAATTATATTGTAAACAGAGACTAGTGCCTTTTCTTCGTAATATGTCTTTAGTTTTTGAGTCGGTTTGAATACTCAGAACTTGACTACATGATTTATAAAGATTATCGAATGACGGGATAATTATTCTTTCTTTTATTGTTTGGATGAGGAATGACTTATATTTGGTGTGCTGCTGCTTGTCCAAATTTGAATTTCGCGCGCCAATGCTCAGTTAGTTGGATTTGAACATGTTCCACAGTTTTGGATTTTGAGCAGAACCCAATAGCTCGCCTTATTTACTAGATTCTCTCACGAATACTCATACATATTTAATGAAATTCCTGATACAAATACAGGGTCTAAGCAAAAGCTACTGGGTTCATACATATTTAATGAAATACCTGATTCAAATACGGGGTCTAAGCAAAAGCGACTGGGTCATAGCTAATACTGTCCCTCTACCCCTGTTCTCCGACAAACTAATTGACCTATTTGTTATGTTCCAGGCTCATACATTTGTTTATTACTATTGGAGCATCTGAACCCGTAGCAAGCGTAGCCAGTACTCTCCTCCGCCGGTGTTCTCTCATATCTCATGTTCTGTTGCTTGTCCAAGTAAAAACTGCTGCAATAGGCTCTGTTAAAACTGTTTTTGAAACGTTGCAACCCGGCGTACTTGAAGGAAAGAATGGTGGGAGTATGAATGCCCCCAAGATTCTTGCTGGTTTTGAAAGGTGTCGTATGAAAGACTTGTTCTCACCAGGTTTTATACATAATGGATGGCTATCTGCCTCAGGACGAGGACGATATACCATTCAGGGTGGAGACATGTGGAGGATGGGAGATGGGGAAGAATGGCCATGGTGGAGGTGGGCGTGGAACAAGGGGAATCATGCCCAAAGATAGATTTATATGCTGGCTCCTCATAAACATCGACTCTGTAGGATTGGCAGCAGTACAGATGATTAGTGTACTCTTGTGGGGATGAGGTGGAGACTATAGACCACCTGCTCTTTAGGGGTCCGTCCTCAGCATACTGCCTGCAGGCAACCCTCGCTTGGCTAGGAAATGGAATAGCCAACTCAAAAGTAATGGGCATTCGAAAGAGGTTATTTCCGCGTCCCAAAATAATCTCTAGGCGTGACTGGCACCCGCCTACACTACCTGCCGGGAGAATCAATCTTCCTTACATTTAACCAGTTAATAAGCACTAAGATTAGAAATGTGCAGCTCCAAACACATTAATAAATAGCGAATAATAATTCAAACAAAATTCCAAAATCAAACTATAAATTCAACAATCACTAGAGAACTAATTCTCTATTCCAAATCCCATGCTAAGACCAAGTAATGTCTAAAATGGAGTTACATGAGTTCAACTTTCGGGCATGCAAATTCAATGAAAAGAAATATAATCTAAATAGCTAAAGCTGAAACGAAAACCTCCACGAATAATGTGAAGGTTCACCTCAGCAATAGAATCCTTACGAACGAATCGTCACCCACTAGTTTCACCTTACGCGATGGTATGTACCAACATGGAAGTAAAGAGTAAGCTATATATAAAATATAACCCAGTAAGATTTTCAACTCGCTATTTTAAGTACTCCTGAGATAAATATTAGAAAAAACAACACTAAAACTGTAAAATTATTACACAGGAATTATATCATAAGAGGATGACCGACGAGACCCAACAATCATTCATCAGGAACTATATATCTCAACACAATTTATACCCAGTACGTGTTATAATTTGTAATTAAAGGAATTAATCGACACCAGGAGTTTCGGGAAACATACACAATGCACCAAATATATTAAGAGTATACACAATACTCAGAGAAACATACACCATGTCCCATATCAAATCGAGAAGCATACACAATGCTCAAGGGAAGCATACTCAATGCCCCAATAGAACGTAGAAGCATGCACAATATTCAAGGAAGCATACACAATGCCCAGTAGAACCAGGAAAAATACACAATTTTCAAGGAAGCATACACAATGCCCCAATCTCATAGTACACAATCGTATCACATCACAAAATAGTTTATAAAGGGAATTTTAGTACTCTTGAACATAAATTATATGTGACTGGCCTTGAAGACTGCCGCTTCTGCCAAGCACATGCTCGTCCCAACACATGGACCCGGTAGGCAAAACATATTTTTTTTAAGCAAATTTGAAAAGCAAGCACCCAAATCTTAAAGTCCCACTTACCTCGCTAATGGCAAATTTTTCAACTTTGCAATTATCACGACTCGAGCCGGGGCCCTGATCGCGACGAACATCCCAAATCATGAAGGCCCGAGCGCCCCTTTCTATCTGGCAATTATGAAGACCATTCATATATAATAAGGAAAAATGCGGAAAGTATTACAACGGAATCATGGTCAACTTTTATTTCAAACTATTCAATACTGAAATGAGTTCATAAAGATCAACAACATCTAACACTAATCTGCGACATCTCTACTAACTAAAATGATATCTGTCTGAAATCTGGGACAAGACCCCCAGTCGGACCATGAATCAAAATAAAATAATAACAAGTTTCATAATCAGGCCTTCTGAAGTAAGGGAGGCTCACCAACTGCGAACTTCTGACAAGTCAATCTACTGCTTAACAGGATCCCAGGACCGTATCTCAGAATCCTGAAATATAGGGGGTCAATACAGATGTACTGGTACGCAGAGCAATTCAAAATAATGCATTTATATATATCATAAGTGAGAGCAATTCATAAAACATTTTACATATAATATATGAAAACACATGGGCATACTTTAAAAGACTTTGAACAACCCTTTGAAAATCATAACTCATTCGTTATCTTACTTCTGAGCTAGATGGTACACCCTACAACTCTGCTATTCCACGGATTATATGAAATCCGCCCTTGACTCGGCGGCCAAGCCTCCAACCCAAGTTTGCCGCAAGGGTTGGAGTATTTGCTTATCTACTACGCCACAGGGCCGTCGCCAGCGTACAATTTCCCTTTCGGATATCATAAATCCGTGTCGGTAAATCACGATTTCGGACAATGAGTCATTTGACTTGTGCCTTCTTCGGGTAACCATCTAACTCTCTTAAGCCCAGTTTTAGCCTTTTCTAAACATGCATCATTCTAAGATTGGTCAACTAGAAATGTTTTCAACTAGAGTTGAGGGATTTTTTTGACCTCAATTCATATTCAAAGGTATTCCCACACTATAGGATTGGTCACCACACATATATTAACAAGGAATCATTTAGTTCGGGTCTATACGCGTAGGAACGACGGTCTAAATTCTAGCAAGAAAGTACGGGGTGTTACAGCAATGCATAGAACACCAACCAAACAATCTCCAATAGTCTCAATCTATTCAAAAATATTAATGGACGATATTAATTACGCAAGTCGGGTTCAAGTCTCAAGATCTCTAACTTTTAAGCTTCGAGGTTAACCTTAATATCTCGCACCTTAAACCACAATTTAGAATTACAAATATTTTGATCTTATTGTCCAAACTTAATTAGGAATCATCTACCCAATATTTTATAGCTTTACTCAAATAGTCCAATTGTTTTTAGGAAATTCTTAAATGTAAATGTGAAACTTCCGCAACAGTATTACTCCAAAGCTAAAAGTGGAGCAAGTTTCAGGTTCACTTCTCAGAAAAAGTCCTACCATCATCATTGACTAATGATTACCCCCAACAACAATCAATATTTCATCATGACTTAGATATTTCGAATCGTTATTTGTTAAAATACGTGCCCTACTGATTAAACCTCTTTTAGCCTAGCAATTGGATATCAGTGGAACAGGTTGACTAACATGTTTCAATACAGCTAAAACAGTACGCAAATGAAACAGTAATTTTTCACGTGGAAGACACCCAACTCAAAGAGGTGTGAAAAATCACGACCTGTACCTCTACAGGATTTAACCCCAACTTCACTAAAATACTTGAGCCTCAACAATCAACAAATTATAAGACACTTGTAAACTAGGAACTACAAACTCTAATTCCTACTTCTACGAAACACACACTTTCCAAGGTATGCGTTCCCAAGTCTTTAAGTTCCCTAACTTGAAGACAATAATCCTAACTCAGTTTATACTCCACTGAGACTAGAATTAAAATAACAATACAACTCAAGAACTAACCTAATACATAAAATCTAAGACAGTTTAACTCTAGGTAATAGGAACAAGTTCAACTATGACTTCTTCAACTTATTGATTGCGGAGATAATTCGCTGATTGTTGTTTTCTTTGTAAGTGCATGAGTGATTATGCAAATCACTTTCTCTATTTAACCACAACTCTTCAAAGAGTCCTTCAGTGGATAGGACTTCTATCTTCAAATGATCTCTCAACTCATCAGAATTTGTGGTCAAGTAAAAGTCCTTCTTCAAGTCAATCTCCTCATCCGAGTAAAACTCCTTCTGCTTATCTTCAAGTGTTGTGTTATATTCAATCACAACTTCTTCTTTTTCCACATGTGGTCAATCATTTCGATTTTATCAACTGTTTCATCAAGTCTTGATCTCAAACATTATTGTCTATATCTTCCAGTGATGAACTTGTGTTACCTTGACTACGCACATCTGTTCAGTGGACCACTTCAACTAACATGTTTCATTTGTTATGTCAATCAAAAAGCTTCAACATCCCAACATTATTTCAATTAGTAAGTAATTATGGTGTCCTCTTTTAGAAGTGGTAGAAAAGTTCAATCGTGAGAGTAGAATACATAGCTTCTTTTTCATGATATATTTCATAATCTCATGTTTCATGCATAATTTCATTAACAACTAATCATTGAAAAATAATTTAATCTTTCAATCATAATCTAACCATTATAAGATAGAGGTAAGAATCTATTTTTTCCTACAAATCCCAAGAACTACATATACATACACCACTAGTAACATATATAGTTTGATGCCAAATTTACCTGAAGCTTTTGTAACCTGAAAAAAATGACCTAATAGATTCCTCTCTACTGTCCTCGAACTCTAATTTCTCGCTGTGCTTGCTTCTTTTCTCTCAAAAATTAAGGAACCAATTGCCTTAATATATTACCCCCTTATGTTACTAAGTCGTGGAATCTAAACAATCGAAGGGATTTTGACTTTTGGTTTGCTCACTTTAATTTTATTATCTATATCTATATACTAATAAATTTGATCGCGCTTGGCACGGTATTGATTGATCATATTAAAATGATGAACTAATGTTCTAGTTTTACTTGAGATTCTTCTAAAAAGAAAATTTAATATAATTTCTTGTACCTTTAATCAATTAGAAATGTTACACTTTATTGAATACCTGAGTTCATGTGAAATTATTTTTAAATAAATATACTTTTGTATACAAACCCATATACATATAGCAATTATATTTTTTCTCTCACTTAATATTACTAGTTTAGGTATACGTGTTTTTGCACATGTATATAGTTGATTAACAATAAATGAATATCAAAAGAATAAATTATTGTGTGTACATTATATAATTAAGAGAAAAATGTACACGAAGAAGAACATGATAATTCACCATACATTTTCTAATGTCTCTTTTAATTATTATAGACATGTGAAATATATTATAATATACTTTAATCTTGTAATTTTAAATAAGTTGTATGAAAATTTAGAAATAGAGTATTTAAAAGAAGATATGAATTTATTGTTTCATCTATTTCTATTTTTTCACATATTATATTTTTGATATTTTCTCCAAGTTCACCCAATAAAGATATAGTTCTTGATCATAATATAAGTTACTATTACCTTATTGTATTACGATTCGATTTCTCGACAACCTTTGATTTGAACAATACGTTCCAAGTCACCTTTAATAGAGAGCGTTTAACCTCTAATATGAAACTTTTTTATGTGAATTCGGATTCAGTCGAGCTCCAATGCAGATATTGAACACTTCAAATTGTAATGTAAATAAATAAATAAATAAAAAAGAGAAGATACATATACAAATTTACATCAAATTAAGAAAAAATTCTCAAGTTTACCTCAAATCAAAAGGAGCAATTCTCGAAATTGTTGATGGACTCTTTACACCTACAATCAGTGATTAAAAAAATTTAATGATAAGCCAAACAACTAATAAATAAAAATCAAATTTCCTAAAAACCTAATCCCATGAATAATCCTCAGAACATAGTACAAGTAATTTTTTTAACCATAGGCATAGATAAAAAAAATCTTTAATTAATTAATAAGAAAACTAATTATTATGAATTCAGAGTGACCTATCAATTTTTTGTAACGAAATGCGACGATCCAAATAATTTATTCAAAATTATAAATAAGTCAATTTCATTACTAATTATCATGAATTCCGAATGACCAATCAATTTCTCGTGACAAAATGCGATGATCTAAATAATCTGTCCAAAATTATAAATAATTCAATTTCAAATCACTAATTGTATACGAAATACTATAAAAAAAAAACTCACAAAGAAATTTCTCAATTTATAATTGTTTATCAAAAATGCATCATTTATTATTGTAAGCTTCAAAACTAATCTAAAATTTTAGAAAACATACCTCTGATAAATTCACTTCAAGAAACTGCAATTTTGATAAAGAATATGAATGATATATTTACGGTGAAAAACATAAGAGAAAGTAATAAGACAAACATTAAGATCTACTATAAAAGAAAAATTCATAAAAAAAGAAAACTTAGAAATACAAAAGCATTGTTAACGATAAAGTTCATGAATAAGATTGTCCAATAATATTTTTTTTATATATAGAAGACCCTAAATCAAAAAGGAATTTAAAAAGTAAACATTGTCTAAACCAAAAAGGAATTGAAAAAGTAAATATTATAGATTCCAACACCTAAAAAAGAGCTAAAATGTGAATTTTTTTTTTAAAGAAAAATACAAATAGACTCCTACTTAGAAAAAACATTACCTAAATCACAAAAAAAGGAAGTTTAAAATGACAAACATAAATAAAAGCCATTATTTATGAAAGTGGCACCTCTACTTAAAAATTTAGCACGAACAAAATATATTTTAAGAAAACAACGAAAAATTATACTAATAGAAAAAAGAGACCCCGAATCTCTATTTTAGATCACCTGACTTTTAAAAAATAATTAATAATCAAAATTTAGTATATTTATTTTATTAGGATTCCATATATATTTTACTGGTTATTTCTTTCCATATATTTCAAAAGTCCTTAATCTCTATCCCATATATTTTAGGAGTGTTTAATTTCTATCATATATTTGTAGGAGTCCTTAATTTGATTAAATAATAATTCTTTTTTTTTAAAAAAAAAAAGATGAAAAGACAATTTTATCTATTAAGGAGACTTTTAATGAAGGGTAAAAAGTTCAAATCACTTTTCTAATGACTTCACACTTTTAATATACTATAGATATAGATATTTGATTGTTGAATTAAATGTATTTCTATTCTTTACATCTATTTTAATTCATAATAAAGCATTTAAAATTAAATAATATACAGTACATTTCAATTCAAGATTGTCATGACGATATAAAAAACAAAAATAAAAGGAACCATTTCGATGTTATTCACAACTTGATCGAAAAAATAATATTTATTGAAAAAGTTATAAAGTCAATTACTAATAGTAGTTGAAAAAGAAACAAATATTAAATTTGAGATTCAACTTATATAATCTTAGCTATATATTGATATGAGCGAACAGTTTTACTAAACGCGAAGAAAAAAAACATGCTATTACTCGTAATGCCTTAAATTATATACAAAAACATTACCAAAAAAATAAAATATAACATGACACATTACAAGACAAATTAGAATCTTTCTGATATTTGGAACATAGAAATTCAATCTTCTCGTATATTCTTCATATTTGAATCATCTACTCATTGATCTACACAAATTAAGAAATTAAAATAACATTTCAAAAATATGATAATGAAAAATCCTTGTGACTTATGAGAAATAGATCTAGATTCAACAATCAACAACTAATGAGAGATTTCAACGACTTATGCTCTCCAAGGCAGTGACAGACCTATGTTACGTACTATGGTGCTTAAGCATCCATTGCTTTTGTGATAAACACTATCATTTATGTACAAAATCTAGGAATTCATTCATATATATTAATTGAGCACCCACTCTGTGTAACAATTTCCGAACTAAAAATAGTTGAGTACCCATAATATAATAAAATTTCTGAATCCGTCACTGTTCTAAGGTTTACATGAAACCCGTTAATTTTTTCGACAAATAAAGAACCATAAATGAAATGATTTTTAGACAAAAAAAAAAAAAAATTTAATATTGAACTAAAAGTCTCTTATCAAAATATAAGTTTTTCCCTACTGAAAACAACTGCAATAGTCCATTGTAATAATAAGTTATGAACAAAATCTTCGACTTTAACTCTATTTTTTTTTCTTCAAATCTTCTGGTATCGTTGAAAAGCTTTTTTTCTTTCACTATGTATATAAATTTGCTTCAAAAATTGACGATTCATCAATTTTTTGCATGCTTAAGATATAACGCACAAAGTAAAAACGACAGAACTATGCATAGATTTAATCAATAACTAAGATGAGTGCAAAATAAAAACTCATATAAATACAAATATATACACTCATATTTTTACTTTTTCTTGACTTGTGCGTTTCTTTTCACCAATATTTGTTTCTCCAATTGTAGCATCTACAACTGCTCCCTTGAAATTGTCCTTGTCCATAAAATTATTCTGGACTTTGGCATCAAATCTGATCTTCCATTTTTTTTCTCATCCTTTTATACCCATTCTTCTTTATTATATTTAATGATTAAATAAATAGAATTTAATGTAAAAGAAGTGCAGGTATATAAAAAGATAAGAAAAAGTAAATGAGTGACAACAAAAAGAGCCAAACGGCTCTGATAAAGAGAACATGGGTGCAAAATTCTTTTTATAGTAACGGATGATAGTAGAATGACAATGAATGACGTGAGTAAGGTGTGTTATTTATTATTATTATTATTATTTTTTCTCTAGATCTTTTTGACATCAAAGAATAGAAAAAAAAATTAAAAAAATCACAAAAAAAATAAATAATATTTCTTCATTTTTAAGCATTCCACATCAACTTCAAATTTCTCCTTTATATATATATATATATATTGATTATTCAAAGGAGAGGACAAAGGCTTTCCATTAAGTCAAAGTGACCGCTCAAGAATAAGTCACTTAGTATTTTAGGACTAAAAATATAGTAAGGTTAGTTGTTAGTTATCCCTAATTTTTAATTTGTTTTAAACATTTTTTAAATAAATTTAATTTTTCACTGATAGCTTAATGTTGTCAGTTTTTTGAAAATTCAGACTTTAAATATTATATTGATGAGTTTACAAATGTCCCATGGTTAGCCACCCACGATACAACCACACCCTTGAATTTCAATTAACAAATTTTAAATTGAGAATACTATTAAAGACAGTTTTATTGCAACTTTCATCAGCAATCCTAATGCAAAAGAAAAAAAAAAGTTTTAGGCCATTGTTGAAGCCTTTGACTGTACCGAAATCTCAACAACAGAAATCATGATTCTCAAAAGAGATGTGAAATTTAAAAGAAAATGTATCAGATGATAAACAGAGAAGAAGAATTTCTAACAACATTTATTCAAGGGTTTTCTTTTCATGGGAAGACAAGAGTATTATTTCCTAATCTTTTCAAGAATTATCAATTTCTTTAAGGGTGTTTTATGACATCAATTGTTGGACTTCACCATTTTGGTATTTGAATAGAATTTTGGCGTAATTATATCAAACTGAATGATAGATTGATAGTATGATGGCGATTCTTATGACTTAGTTTATGAAATATATTTTTTGTTATCGTAATTACATCAAATTGAATGATAGATTGATAGTACAATGACGATTCTTATGACTTAGTTTGAAAATATATTTTGTATTATTTAATGTTTTTATCCATTTAATTGGTATATGATGGTGAGAAATTTTCTTGCATGGTTTTTAAAAGTGTAAGTGGCTCGAGGAAAGAGGAGCAATCGTGCGTAAGAGGTAGTTTCCGAATTAGTTTTCACATTACGAATTATGAATGGATTTTGAACAAAAAAGTTAGATTTCTGATAGCATTTTGCAAGCTTTTAGATTCTGAAATTTTACCTTGTGAAATGATGATTGTTTATGCATATATTCATTTGGGGAAAGGTCTCTTCCTTTTATACTTTTTTTCTTTAGGGGTACTTTTCTGTAAGATGGCGGCTGATATTATACGTTTTTTATTGTTCCGATATAGATACTACTCAATACGGCATTATATCCTATTAGATGTAGGCGCTACCGAGTCGACATCACCCTGCATCAATTCCTATTAATTAAAGACAAGTCCTTTAACATAGATGGTCAAATGCTTTTTATGAGTGTCGCGGATTGGCAGGATATAAAATGCTGGCTTTATATTGATAGATAGGGAGAGAAATTGAGAGCGGTGGATTGACAACGGAGTGAAAAGTGACATTCTTCTCTATAGAGTTAGAATCGGATGGCGGTTAGTAAGTCATAGGATTTTTTATTGTCTGATATGTGTCGTTTGGAAACTAGAGCCAAATTTATATTTTTTCTGATTGAATGAATCATGAGGTGAAATTGATTGTTTTTAATCTTATTTTTTGATACTTTGCTGAAGTCCCTACATATGTGTATGTGTTTGGCATTCATATTGGCATAACTGTTAAGTCATTGTGGAGGACTGCTCAACAAATTCGTGTCTTAGAGTTATGTCAGTGAGAATACTTCACGGGTATTTTTTGAAACACTAGAGTAATTAGCTTATTTACACTCCAACTATATATAGGTACAGGAGCCTATAAGAATCAAATTGTGTTTGTATGTCAGTATCCTCCCCCTTGGACATCTCTTTATCCTTCCTTATCGAGTTTCCTCGATACATGTTATTCTTTTTCACCTTTACATAGGAGTGGTTGGTGGAGATTGTTAAACTAGAGAAGAACAACCTTGCAGGGAGAAATTGGCTTTAATAAAGAAGCACCAACCTTCTTTTTACACATTCATGATTTTCCATGGGATGTTAATATTATGATTCTGTGTCAGTATATAAAGAGTTAATATGTCTATTTTCTCCTTCATTTAAGAGACAACCACTATCTGAAATCAAATATGTATCAGTAAGCTATGCTGTTGTAGAACGCTCGACTAAGTTAAATGATAAGCTGGTAAAGGATGAACTTATGATGGGGAGATCTAAGAGAAATACCGTGTTGATTTCTTTCGAAAGGGACAGGAGCATGAAGAATCTAAGAAGCTTCAATGGCATGACACTTCTAACACTCAATCAAGAGAGAAAAATGAAGATGATGATGCCTCCCTACTATTCGACACAAAAGCTTTAGACTGCACAACCAAGCTTGGACATTCGACCGAAGTGAGACGAAGCATTTTGCAATGTATGTATTGCTGAATTTACTCTTATTTTCAGCTTATATGTTTGTATGGTTAGTTAAATAGAAAAAAATACTACTTGCAATTCAAAAGTGCTTAAAATCTATTTTGGCTTAAGAACACTTAAAATAAGCCAATCCAAACAGGTCCTTAGTGTTTTTTTTTAAAGATGGGGCAACGAAAATAGGTTAAAATGACTCTCTTTGGATTGAAATGATTTTCACGCTTTCAATAGATTTCAATAATTTTTTTAAGCATTGAGGAGCTTTAAATAGCCAGAATGAAGCTGTAGCGCCCCGAAATCGGATCCCGTGACGTCACACGGTGTTTAGGGTCACAAGTGACCCCAAGCTAACCCTTCTACTGGCATAACTCATAAGCAACTGAATAAAAATACAAATCCATATAAATCAGCAGAAATTAACTCTTTTCTGAATCTGATCGATACAAAAATGGAATTTTACAGGATTACAATTCTGCCTTTACAACCAAAATTGAAACAAAATACATCAACTTCTACTGACTGTCTATGAAGCCTCTACTAGTACTGATTGTAGGTAGCCGGATCATGACTCCCGACTACCCCAACTCAATACGACTGAATAAAGAAAATACAACACTATAACTCTGCATAACTAACCCAAGCCCTTGAATCAAAAGGACTCATCACCTGCTGACTGGATACCATGAACTGACTGGATCCGAAGGTGCAACTATACCTTGTACCTACATTCCGAGAAAATGCAGCCTACATCCGAAGATGTGGGTCAGTACCATGGAAAGGAACTGAGTATATGGGGGTGTATGCAGTTGTATAAACATCATCATCATAAATATTTATAAGAAATATGCAGGATGTATGAAAGACTCACGTAGCTCGAAGAAAATCATCATAATCATGAGAGGATGAAATAAGTATAATAACACATGTGAGTCATCATATAATTTGTCAATCACTTTCAGTTCATCAAGAATATCAATTCTCATAATGTAAATATCATTTAAATCTTTCGAAAGAATAACTTTCACAATTCCACTTTCAAATCACTTCACCATTCACCATAGATACAAGGAAACACACACACACTGGGAGATCCTATAACCGACATAAACCATGTGAGCCACATGGAGTCCAATGTACAACCCACGTTGGGGAGAGCCATCCTATCCTTGCCATCGGAGTAGGACTTCCAGTATCAATTCAAAAGCACTAGTGATCACTATATAAATCAGCCTCAGCCTCACATCCTATGGGGGCACGTAGTTCTAGGGAAGTAAGGTCACTTTATACCTCCCACTCGGTGCTAAAGATTACTCCCGGACTTAGCTCAAAAATTTAAATCAGCCTCAGGCTCACATTAAAGAAAATCCACAATAAACACTTCAACAATTTTCATCGGGAGCCAATTTGCTACCCCTTTATCATAATCAATAAAAGCATGGATTTCTTTCACAGTCGAGTTTAAAATAACTCATTCACGACGAAAAGGTCAAATCATTCAAAACATCTCAAACTATTTAAACTCAAGGTGTTTATAAAATATGATTTTCTCGAAATAATAATCTCAAATAGGGTTCCAAAAACCCATACATCAATATCACCATAAAACCTTCCAAAGTTTCATACTTTATGACATAAGCACAAAAATAATCACTTAATACTTAAAATTTCAGCTTTATAATCATACATCTTGATAAAGAAAATTAACTTTGGGATTCAAATCTCATTGTGCTTATAGCACATAATTTCTCAAAGTACAATTCCAATTACGACTCAAGGTCTCATACATCAAAATCATATTAAATTTTCTCAAGATTCATGCTTTTCATCATAAATATATATAACCTACTTTAAAATCTGGAAAACTCAGCTTTATGTACAAAAATGTCATCATTCTCATTCAATTCAACTTTCAAAACATAGAGAGTATCATAATCTCATGTAAAATCATATAGGGTATAAATTCATGCTTCAAATTCATATCAAAACATGTAATGTATATTCATAAAAGAAAAATTAATTTGGGCACAAGAACAAAAGAGAGTACTTGTTGAAAAACCCCACATACCTTGACTGATGAACTTTAGATCGATACTCGTTTTTGAGATGTTAATCGTGCCTTTGAATGATGGTTCTTGGAGTTCTTGAACTAGGAACTTGGAATCTTGAATAAATTTGTAGAATTAATGGTGAACTTTGGAGGTTCTTGAAGTTCTTGAACTAGGAACTTGGAATCTTGAATAAATTTGCAGAATTAATGGTGAACTTTGGAGGTTCTTGAAGTTGGATGTACGAGCTTAGGGTTTTCTTTTTGAGGGAATTTGAAGAAATATAACATATAATGTTTCTAATAGGCTTTAATATAGGGTTTGGACGGATTTTGGGTGAGGGGGAATGACCAAAACGCCCCTAAAAATCAAATAATTCTCGCATCTGTCCTTTGGTGGACTGTTTTGATAGTCTGAAGTAGATCAACCATAACGTTTTACTCCGATATCCAAATTGGATGAAACCAATTTCATTAGAAAGAGAACTCTCATATCTTTCCTTTGATATATAGTATCTTACCCAGATCATTGTGTACGAGGTGTTATGATTGTTTGAAGTTGGAGAAAAAATACGCCAGGCCTCAGTACTTTTTTTCTTGCACGTTTTACTGTTCACTACTATACACGGTTCGATCGGAATGTTCATAACTCGTCGCTCGGGTGTCCGTTTTGGATGATCCACATATCGTTGGAAAGATTATTCGATACTCTACGCAATGGTGGGTCATAATCTAAGACATTCCGCACAGAAAATTTGTAATTCATTCTAGAAGATAGAACCCAACACATTTACGCACAAAATTTCAACGAAAAATTTTTCGGGGTATTACAGAAGCGCATCATCTGCATAATTTGAAATTCAAAATAACCTAAAATATCTCAACAACTAAACAAACTAACAAATATTTAAAATTCAAATTCATCCTTAAACTAGTAAACTTATTTTCCTAAAAGCTACTGCAGTAATTAAAAGCAATTTTCAATACTCCTTCTTTTCTTTAGTTACTGCGCTTTAAAAAATGCTCCTCCTCAATTTTTCCTTTGGCAGTGGATGCTGAATTTTTTATTTTTTTTGAACTTGCAATTTTTTTTTTATATTAATCTTTGTCTTCTTTCTTTTGATTCTTTGCTAGAAAAACACCTTCAACAACCTTGTCTTGTTTGGAGTACTTTCATAGGTTTTGTAAAATGTTGTAAGGATTTTTCATCCATCAAACATCACATAAAAGATAGATTTCAAGATTTTGATTTCTTCACAGACCAAATTTAATAATTTTTGTTGATGAAAATTTTTGGGGTATTCAAAGAGAGACTGCCACTTGACATCTTTTCGGTTGAAAATTGCCCTATGCTTTGAATATAAGCATGGATTGAAATTGGTAGCCTTTACGGGTTAAAATAGGTAGCCCTTATGAGTTAAAAATAGTATGGTAGAACTTTGGAAGAACTCACAAATTCCGTAAGATCAATGAGGCTCTTGATACCAGTTTTTTTTTTTTTTTTTTTTGAAAAGATGGGGCAGCGAGAAGGGTTAAAATGAGACTTTTTGGATTGAAATGACTTTCAAGCTTGTAATAAGCTTTCAATGAATTTCAATAATTTTATTAAGCATTATGAAACTTTAAATAGCCAGCATAAAGCACATAATCTGCATAATTTGAAATTCAAAATAACCTAAAATATCTCAACAACAAAACAAACTAACAAATAGTTAAATTGAAATTCATCCTAAAACTACTAAACTTATTTTCCTAAAAGCTACTGCAGTAGGTAAATGCAATTTTCAACACTTAGAATGTTTCTACAAGTTAATTTAAAGGCATAATACATAAACATGCCCTTTAACTTGACACCAAATCACATCTATGACCTCCAACTTTGTATGTACACATGTAGACACTTAAACTTGTATAAAAATGAACAAGTAAACACACACGTCCTATGTGTCATAATACACATAGGACGCCACGTAGGACAAGAATTGTCCCCATAGGATGCCACATAGGACATATGTGTCTACTTGTTCAACTTTATACAAGTTAAAGTGTCTACTTGTGCACACTCAAAGTTGAAGCTCATAGATGTAATATGAGGTCAAGTTAAAGGGCATATTTATGTATTATGCCTAATTTAAAATTAGCTTTCTTCCACTATCAGATAGGTAAACTATTTACTCCTTGATAACTCTTTTTAACTATTGATTCTCAAGTCTAAACACTTGAATATCAACTTCGGAATTACTACCAATATTGGAGTTCAATCGCCGAGAGAAGCGAAGCTCTCAACATGTTTTGCGCCTCATTTTAGGCCTTAACAGTGCCTTTGACAACACGTCTTGAATCAATTTTGGTTACAATATGAGAATTCACCTACATATAGATTATTCCATATTAGACATGGCTTTATTTATTTTTGGAAGTGATTAAAGTAATATCTTCTCTAAAAATCTTTCTTGAATTTGTCTGTTAAGTTGTATTTACAAAAATGATTTTACCTTCATGTGGCAAAAGACTGTGGGCCTCAAGACTTGAGCAGACTATGGCTTATTGATACCTAAATCAAGAGTTTTTGTTGCTCTTTTTATGGTGTTGAAAACTAAAATTAAAAGATGACAAGGGTAAAATATTTTGAGCCACTTTACTTCGTGGCATTTCACCTAAAATACTTCTAGTGGAGGATACTTTAAGTGCCTTTATATTCAAATCTTGACATCGGATACTTCCTAGAATTGTAACTATATCTTTATATACACTTTTATTATTTTTCGTATCTCACTTTAGCACTTACAGGAAACAATGACAAGGAAACTCAGAGACATGATGAGGCATTCTCAAAAGTGAAGACACAGAAATATCATCATCATTTTTAAATTCAATGGTTAGTTATGATGTTCTCAAAATGTCACATCTTTAGAGTAAAGAAGACCTGATGGAGAATTGCTATATTGGGTGTTCGAGTAAAGAAGATTGTGGGGGTGGTAGTGATAATATGGAAAAGAAGAGTTCCGTCTTTGACTTTCAACCACTTGAATGTGAAACTTTTTCTATGCAAACTTCTGAAGTTTGCCTTTCTAGGTATGATGATTCTATCTTGAGAATGATATGGAATGCTTCCCCGTCAAATTATCGGCCAAAGGTACAAGAAAAAGTACTAAGACAGGTGAAAAGTTTTCTTTTTAATGTCTTGGTAAGAAATTATGACAACTTTGTCTTCTGCGAAAGTAGTAAACCAAAAAATTTGCAGGTAAATGCAAATGTTGGTTTTTCAAGTGCTGTCAGTTTAAGGAGTTAAATTTTTTTCTCATTTCACTGAGTTAAATTTTAATCTTCAGTGATAAAGTTATTTTTCCCATAGATTGAGAGATTAGTTTTCCTCAGAGTAAATACTTAAGATTTTAAGCTCTTTTGAATGTTACTTTTTCTTAGGTTACAATAAGCAAAGTGGAAGAAAGAGACATGTTAAATATCTCTTTTTATACCATTTCTCAATAAATAAATAAAAATAAATTTCAACAAGGAACATAATTTACAAAAAATATATGTCATTATTTCAAACCCCAAATATAGCTAACGCAAACAATTCAAGTTTTGCTCATCTAAGTGGTTGTGGATTGTCTTTTGTTTTGTCAGGTTCAGAATATTGGTGAAGGACAGTATTGAAAGGGTTTCTCATTCCCTTCATGCCACCAACTCAGAAAAGACAAATAGATTTGGAGTTGGATAAAGCTGGTGTTCAATATGAATTTTGGTGAAAATGTTTTCAATTTTTTGTGGTTCAACTTCTTTCATGTTATCACGATGCTATGTTGGTGTTATTTCTTAATCTGTTAGCATTATATTCAAGATGATGTCTCCTCTCTTCTTTTTTTGTTTTGAGATGATCCACGCATCACGCGGGTACATATACTAGTTTTCTTGAAAAATAGAAAAAATCAAATGTTAAGAACTTCAATAAAACTTCAACCAACTTATGAACTATCAAAATAAAGTTTCAAGAACTTCAAACACAAGTTTAAATAGTTGAAGAACTATCAATATGAAGTTCAAACTATTTTCTGAAAAAATATTAAAACCAACTTTAAGAAAAAGACATAAAACAGAAAGATTCAAGTCCACCGAATTCACAGTGTGTCCTTAAGGAAATTATTCCTCTCAAGTACTCGAGGTTATGGAATATATCCTCCCAGGATGAAATGAATCACTTCGACAGAATAGCGGTACCTTAAATTCTGTTGAAATATGAACGCACTCAATGGGAGCAAATTATTTTCAAGAAAAAAGAGTATTTGTCCTTCAAAATTTCATGTCTATACCTGAGAAAAAATTTAGGTATTTTTAATCATCAAGGTGTTGCTTCATGAAGAGAAGTAATGGTTCAGAAAGGTGCAACTCTTTGAAAAAGTCACAACCCATTGTAAAGGTCATAACCATTCTATCTGAAAAGGTGCCTATTCGAATTGCATACCATTCTATCTGAAAAGGTGCCTATTCGAATTGCATCCTTTCTCTCGGTATATTTTTGAAAAAAATACCTATTCATTTTTCATTCACACTCTTAAAAATTCAACATTATTTATGAGAAAATATCAAGTGGATGTCATGGCCCCTGCAATTGCATTGTGCAAATGGAATTCTGTTTGTTGAAACTTTTAGAAATAAACAAGGAGAGTGTAATGAAGTGTCCATTTGAATGTAAAAAAATGTGAAATATGAAAAATAGTATTTGAAAATTGAAGTTACGTTTGAACATGAATATAACAAGGCACCTAACAGTATGGCCTATTGGCCAATGGGGTGGTTGAGAAGTTCTCAGGTTTAGATTGAGCAGCATCTCTACGAGAATTTAATTAGTCTCTAGGGGTAAGTTGCGTACGCACCACCCTCCTAAGACCACATTGGTGGGATTACACTAGATATGTCTTTGTTTTGTTGAATAAACAGAAAGAATAAAATTGATATTTAAAAGGAGAAGTAGCTGAAATTTTTGTTGGGGATAAACCCCGCCACCGAGATAATATTTGCAGTAATAAAAGCAATAAATGTGGAACTCAAACAATAATGCGGTTAACAATATGAATAAAAAGAGAGATAATGATACCAAGATTTTTACGTGGAAACCCTCCAAGGAAAAAACCACGGGACGAGAGGAGCAACTGATATCACTATAGCAAGAAATTTTATACATGTAGGTCCGAGTAAAATACTCCAAAAACCACTGCACATTCAAATGAAATATCCCTCTTTTAATGTTTTCATCTTACTACAGTTTTGCCCACACTCTCTATTTTTTCTCATAGATTCTGTGATTCCTCACTCTTCTTTCTCTTCTCTCTTTGTTTAGGTGTTATTGAGAATGAAAAATGATCCTAATTTTATTGGAGAAAATACTTGGGCTCCAAGTTGAAAAATAGAAAAGGGAAAAGAAATTAATTATTTTCCATCCACAAATAATTACTTGCTCACCAAGTTCTATTTTCAACCAACTAAATTAATTATTTTTCATCCACAAATAATTAATTACTTGTTGACCAAGTTCTATATTCAACCAAGTAAATCGACACATGTCAATCACTATCAAACGGGATGGATCCAACAAACATAAGATTCTTCAATAAGTCTTTACTTAAAATAACCATCTAACAAAGTGACATGAGTGTATATATCATGATTGGACCCCACAGATAGAATCTTAACATAATTTTTTTCTAAATCACCGATTCTTCTAACTTCAAACAAATCTTACAATATGATAAGTAGTCATTATTCAAAATTCATCTCTTAGACATTTCATCAAACACATGGGGGTCATAAAGTTAAAGCATGGGAATAGTTAAATAATGGCATAATAACATAATATCAATACAAAAATCATGGGTTAAGGATTTAACATGCAAATATCATCCTTCAAAAGGGTCAAAGGCTAATTCCAACAAAAAACACATGTAAACATGATATAAAAATTGAAATTCATGGATAAAATTAATGAAAACATGTAAAGGTTATGATTTTAAACTTTAAAGCGAATTCTTGGACTCCATGGGTGAAAATGTAATACCCTGAATTTTCTTTAAGTCGAGTTTCATCCTTAAGGGGAGTACGGGCTGACTTCCCAAGTGAGAAGTATTTTAAATCGTGTAGAATTTCTCTAATATTGACTTTTTGTCATAAAGAGAATTAAATAAGCTTTCTGTCGATATCAAATTCGCCCAAATCCGACACTCGAGCGAAAAGTTAGAGCCATTTTAGTGAGATAGTGTGCCACCTGACACTTTGGCGCATCGCTGAGCCAGTCAAAATGGTAATTGTCAAATTCCAGTGAGCCTTCGCGATTCCACCGCATCACGATGTCTTTACAGTTTGCAACCAAGGTGGCAACGCGATTTCCACCGCATCACGCCATCAGGCAGTTTTCTTATTGTCCAATTTCCAGTAAGCTGACGTGATTATGGCGCGTCGTACCAGCATGCAAAATTGAAATTTATTTTTTCAGTTTCAGATTTTAATTTCAAGGGCAAAACGATCATTTTGCTACCCTATATATACTCCTTAACACGAGATTTCTCATTATTTCACCCAAATATACTAGTTTTCTCTCAACTTTCTTCAAGAACAACCATTAGGGTTCATAATTTAAGACCCAAATCATCAAGGTTTCACCATTAAAAGTTCAAGGATCATATACTAAGGTATGTTGGATGTTGATTCTTGGGTTCCTTCCGCCCAAGAAGTTCAAGAATCCTTTTCAAAATTTTTAAAGTTTATGTATTTATGAGTTTTCATGATTTATGTGAATAGAAACTAAAGTTCATGTTGTTGAGAAGTTTTGATTCATGTTTTGACTATAAAGATCCAAGCTTTGATCCTAGTATGTGACAATTATGTGAGGTTCATGATAAAACCCCTTCAAGTTGCATGTTGTTGATGTATTCATAATATTTAGGTATATAATTTGTTGAATAATTAAAGCATGCTCCCCATATGCTTGATAGAGTGCTTATGTGAAGAAAATAGTACCATTGTAGCATGTTAAGTATGAAATCCCCAATTATGTGACAACTAATGCATGCCAAGTGTTTGTTGAAAAGCCTTAGTAAGTGAATTATGATATGTTGCATGCATCCTTATTCATGTGTATTCCTTATTGAACAAACTATGAGATATGAGTATGCATTCCCTATACCTTTACATGTTTATGACATTCGAGTGATTGACGAGATATCGCATTGATTGTGTTGTGGATAATAGCCTATTATCATGTTACGTACGAGTTGTCCTGTATTATTTATTTATTTATTACTATCGAGTCCTGGGGGTATTTATACTCGAAAACTCAGCTGCTTTTCTAGAGCTGAGTTAGTCTCAAGATAATCTCAGTTGTGCTATGATCAGTAGAATTCAATCAGTGACAAAACATTAAGAAAACTCAGTAATCTTAGTATTCAATCTAATCAAGCTCGGTTTCCAGTTCAGACCTCAGTAGTATTCAGTAATCAGTCCAGATTTTAGTAAAGCTCAGTAAGTTACGAAACTCAGTAGTATTAAGGCAAAAAGTAGAATTCAGTAGTATTTCGTCAGTCTTCGGAATCAAGTGAACTCAGCTTAACTTAGTTACTCAGTATAATTAATAACAGATTCAGCTCAGTCTAAGTTCAGTTAAGAATCAGTTCAGTGTCTTTCAGTTGGGAGTAGGATTCAACACCGAGCGAGGGCAGGGATGGTGACTTCCTCGTTATTTAAGTAGAGTTGTTAGTAGCAGTCCCTATTTCTCCAAAACTGCATAGCCAGTGTAGGATGAGGAGTCACCCATAATATTAGGCTTGACTACCTTCCCGGAGTCACCCGTCATATTAAGCTTGGCTCCAACCAGGTGTCACCCGTTATATTAGGCATGGAATCCTGGGTTTAGAGAGAAGTGTCTTTACCCGTGCCATGGTACTGACACCCTTCTAACTGAGGTTACAGGTTGGACCCCAAAGAAGCTAGAAGGGGCATGTCGGTTAGATAAATACTTCCCACAATATCTGTTTCAGATTCGTTTTCAGTAATAGAATTTAGCTAAGGAGTCACCCATTATACTAGGCTTGACTATCTCTCAGAGATCATCCGTTATATAGGCTTGATCTCAGATTCAGAAAATCATATTCATTATCAGTAAGCTCAGAGATCACCCATTATATAGGCTTGATCTCAGATTCAGTTTATCAAGTATCAGACATCATTACCAGCAATCTCAGAGGTCACCCATTATATAGGCTTGATCTCAGATATAATGAATCAATATCAGTATCAGTAAGTCTAGATGCCAGTCTCAATAGATGCAGTTATTCATTATCCTAGAGTTAGTGAACTCAGATATCAGTATTAGTAGACCCAGTCATCAGTGAGTCAGTATTCAGAAATCAGTATTCAGAATTTAGTATTCAGTGTTACTACGATTTCAGTTATACTTTATGCATTCACGTATGTATCCTCATTTAGTATTCATATGTTATTCAGTCAGTACTGTTCATGCATAAGCCTTTGTATTTAGCCTTACCTCATCTAGCATACCAATACATTTAAAGTACTGACATATATTTTTCTCTTGCGCTATGGTGTCTTATACCATAGGTTCAGAAGTGCAAGATCTAGAGCACCCTTAGCAGTCCAGACTCAGTCAGCAGTAGTAGAAGTAGCAGTGAGTCCTCTTCATTCGAGAATGATCCTTATTTTATTAGGGAATTAGACTCAATTTATTTTTAGTAGACGAAGTTAGTTGGGGACATGTACCATCAACTCCACAGTTCAGACAATTTAGAGGCTTTTCGGATAGATGTATTAGTATTATATTTTTAGTTTTGTGTATTTTAGATGTTTTGAACCTTATGGCAAGTTTTCGCCAGTTTTCCACATTTATTACCTATATTATGCAGTGCTCAGGTACAGATATCAGTAGAGGGTTAACTTGTGGTCCTTCAGGATCATAAGTATTGTGTGGCGTTCTGGTTCCAGAAAATTGGGGCGTTACAAACTTGGTATCAGAACCTAAGGTTCAATAGTGTCCTAGGAAGTTTGAAAAGCCGAATCTAGTAACGTCTTGTGCTTGGGTGTGTTGCGTGCCACATTAATGTACAAGAGTCTATAAGATATTTTAGGAACAATTTCCCTTCTTTCAGTATTCATGTCGTGCGAGTAAGTATAAGTTCCAGATACTTCTCAGCCTAATCCATTCCTCCTTTCATTTATAGAATATGTCTTCCAGAGAGGTTAGCAAAAGAAGTAATGAAAATTAGCCATCCCCTCAGCCCATTCGGGTGAATCCCTCGGATGGGTATGTCTCTCATGCAGAGTTTAGAGCTGCTTTCACCACCTTAGCTTATGCAGTAGTTACTCAGAACAATTTACAGAATGCTATCCTATCTAGGCTTTTGTCTTGCACTCAGCAGAATGAGGAAAGAAAGGTAGGATGAATCAGAGGCCTAGAACAAATACCTCTGCACCAAGATCAAGGGGTAGTAACCACTTTTAATCTTGTCCAAGGTTCTCAGCACCAGTTCCACTGTAAGTTCAGGCACCAGTGTCTAAGTCTAAAAATGTCAGTTGAGATGGAGCACCAGTCTCTAAGTTACTAGGTCGTGGGAAGTGTGTTCTCACCTATCCTCTTTGGAAAGAATATGGTAAGAACTAAAAAAAAGTGTGTAGAGTGGGCAATGATTTATGCTTTGGATGTGGTAAGCTGGGCCATAGACTGCGGAAGTGTAGAGTTTTGGCTCAAAGGGGTAAGGATTTGCGTCAGCAGGGCGCCACCTCCAGTACCACCAGTGGGCAACTCCCACCTATAATTGATGCACCTCAGTTCAAACAAGATTAAGAAAGTTCTGATATAGTTAAGGGTATGTATGAGTCTCTCATATTTATGGTTATGCTTATTTAGATCCCAAGGCTCCTATTAATCTTTCTACGAACCCTCATTAGTGATTGGGTAGTTTCTTAGATAGGAAAGAGTGAGTGTTTCATGTTAAGGAGGGATTTTTGCATGTTTATTTTATACGAGGCTTTAGTCATAAAGATAGGCTTGGATGTTATGTTGGTGTGTAAGTGGCTAGACATGATTCAGAGATCCCAGTAGGCTTGAACAACGCAGGAAGAATTTAAGCTTGTGAACTTTGATCTAAATACTAAGGTGTGGATGTGGCATTAGTAGCCTATGAAGAAATAGAAGCAGATAATGTGTTAGTGAGACAAACATGTGTTGAAAGGAGTGTAAGTATATGATGATGATTGCAGAGACTAAAGAGAGTTAAGAGTTGTATCCCGGGAGATAGTATTAGCAGTTTAGATTTTAGTAAAGTGTTAACAGACTTACGGTGATGGGTTGAGGCTAAGGTGGAGAGTATAGTAGAAAGAGTACAGAAGAAGTACTTTAGTTAAGTATAAGTTTTCAACATGAGTTAGTTAGTAGAGCCAGCAAGTCAGTTTAGCAGTCATACAGTCAGATTCACATAGATTGTTTTCTCATCTTTTCACCTAATCATGCTATCAAAAACCTCAGGCATGTAACTATTCTAAGATAGAATATTCTAGTAGTTGCGAGTATAACTAAATTCATGTGCTGTGCATTAGATTCAAACCCCAGACGTTTCGTTATGAACCAGTTCATAGGTGCCTTGTGCATCACCTCAGTTTTCTCAAGTACTTTCGTGAAGTAAGTGTTCTTAGAGGGGCATAGTGTCCCAAGGGGGAGATACCCTATAACTCCCCGATGTTTTCAATTCCTAAAACTCATTCAGTTTTATGCTCAGATTCCCATTACAAGCTTTGCATCAGTTATCATTACATACCCAGTCATGCATTCAAGAATCAGATATATTCATGCATTAGATATGTATGTTTAGTAGAAAGAGTTCAGTTCTTCAGTGTATACAGTCATGCATTCATGAGAGAAACTCAGTCATGAATCCATGCATCAGATATGCATGTCCATTATGAGAATTCAACTTATGAGCAGCTTCAGTCGTGTATTCCATTAATCAGATATGCATGTTCAGTATGAAATCTCAATAAATCAGTAGTTTCATGTCACGTAGTCATGTTTTAGATGTTCACGTTCCTTAAGTAAGCTCAGTTGATCAGTATTCTTAGCCTAACAAGCGACATTTAAGGATGAATGTTCCCAAGGGGGGAGATATTGTAATACCCTAAATTTTCTTTAAGTTGAGTTTCATCCTTAAGGGAAGTAAGGGATAACTTACCAAGTGAGAAGTATTTTAAACCCTGTATAATTTCTCTAATATCAACTTTTTTCATGAAGAGAATTAAATAAGCTTTCCGTCGATACCAAATTCTCCCAAATCCGACACTCGGGCAAAGAGTTAGAGCCATTTTAGTGAGACAGTGTGCCACTTGGCACTTTGGCGCATCGCAGAGCCAGCCAAAATGGAAATTGTCAAATTTCAGTGATCCTCCGCAATTCCACCACATCGCGGTGTCTTTTTAGTTCGCAACCAAGGTGGCAAAGCGATTTCCATCGCGTCGCGCCATCAGGCAGTTTCCCTATTGTCCAATTTCCAGTAAGTTGGCGCGATTATGGCGTGTCACGCCAGCATAAAAAATTGGGATTTATTTTTCCAGTTCCGGATTTTAATTCCAAGAACAAAATGGTCATTTTTCTACTCCTATATATACTCCTTAACATGAGATTTCTCATTATTTCACCCAAATATACTAGTTTTCTCTCAACTTTCTTCAAGAACAACCATTAGGGTTCATAATTCAAGACCCAAATCATCAAGGTTTCACCGTTAAAAGTTCAAGGATCATATACTAAGGTATGTTGGATGTTGATTCTTGGGTTCGTTCCACCCAAGAAGTTCAAGAATCCTTTTAAATTTTTTTAAAGTTTATGTTTTTATGAGTTTTCATGATTTATGTGAATAGAAACTAAAGTTTATGTTGTTGAGAAGTTTTGATTCATGTTTTGACTATAAAGATCCAAGCTTTGACCCTAGTATGTGACAATTATGTGAGGTTCATGATAAAATTCCTTCAAGTTGCATGTTGTTGATCTATTCATGATATTTAGGTATAGAATTTGTTAAATAATTAAAGCATGCTCCCCATATGCTTGATAGAAAGCTTATGTGAAGAAAATAGTACTATTGTAGCATGTTAAGTATGAAATCCCCAATTATGTGACAACTAATGCATGCCAAGTGTTTGTTGAAAAGACTTAGTGAGTGAATTATGATATGTTGCATGCATCCTTATTCATATGTATTGCTTATTGAACAAATTATGAGATACGAGTATGCATTCCCTATACCTTTACATGATTATGACATTTGAGTGATTGATGAGATATCACATTGATTGTTTTATGGATAATAGCCTATTGTCAAGTTACGTACGAGTTAAACTATCTTATTTATTTATTTATTTATTGTTATCGAGTCCTGGGGGTATTTGTAACGCCCCAATTACCTGAACCGAAATGCTACGCGGTGCTCATGACATCGAAGGACCACAAGCTAACCCATGACTAATATTTGTACCTGTACACTGCATAATATATAAATATGAATACGAAAACATGAACTGAAGGCCATAAGATTCAATACTGAACATAATTTGAGTAATAAAAATGTCTGAATAAAGAGGTATCACAATACCAAAATAGAACTGAATTCCTGAAGTCTGAATCTAGTTTATCATTTAGTCTGCGTCTAGTCTGAAAGCCTCTACTGTCTGAATAATCTGAATAAGGAGCTGATGGGATATGTCCCCGACTAAGTCCGACTAATGAACTAATCAATGAGAAGATAGAGAAATAATCATGTCCTTGAAGAATGAGGACTCACTTCTAACTCTGACTGCTGAAATCTGCAATACTACTGCTACTCTAGAACTCGTGCCGCTGAACCTATGGCGCAAAATAAAACATCATAGTGCGAATGTGTCAGTACGTCTGAATGTACTGAGTATACGAGTGAGGTTGGCTAAATTCAAAGGGTTTATATGCATGAACAATGCTGACTGATATGAACGTAAGAATACATACATGCATAAGTAACTATAACTGAACTCGTGGTGATACTGACTATTGAGTCTGAAAGCTGACAACATGAGTTTACTGATACTGAGATACTGAATAGATGAACGAGTATTTCTGACAGTTCGAATTATGAAGAATTGGTCTGATTGACTGTGTCTAACAATCCTGAAATTGAATACTGATAACGTAAGCTATGATGACTGATCTAACTGATATAACTGTGATGATCGTCCTAAACGTTGTAACTGATACTAAGTGACTGTATATGACATTCTAAATCTTTGAATAATGATTAAGAGTGACTAAGGTTAAGATCAGGCCTAACCAACAGGTGATCTCTGGAACTAATATTGAGAATACTCAACTGAATCTGAGACTGAGATCAAGCCTATCTGATAGGTGTCCTCTGTAAGTACTGATACTGAATAACTTTATGTTAGATCAATCCTATCTAGCAGGTGGTCTATGAATCTGTGGAGCTATCTGATTTTCTTACTGAGATTGATGACTAGATCTGACAGTCCTGATTTCTGAGTTCTACTCTGAAGGTTGATACTGAAACTGTAACTGTTGGAGTTCTCACTTAACTGACATGCCCTGAATCTGAACTGGTGGGGTCCAACCTACAAATCCAGCTGGAAGGGTATCAATATCATGCCACGGGTAAAGACCTCTCTGGTCAAGCCTATCTGATGGGTGACCCTCGTAGAAGGTCAAGCCTAAGGCAGTATAACAGTCAAGCCTCTCTGATGGGTGACAAGCCTTTTTTTGATGGGTGACTCCTACATCCTGCGTTGGCTACGCAGTTTTGGAGTTTAGGGATTACTCCTAACGACTCTGCCTCTCTGACGGGGAGCCGCCATCCCTGCACTCGCTCGGTGCTAGCTCCTACTCCCAACTGAAAGACTCTGAACTAATTCTTAGAACTTGTACTTGAACTGAACTAAAGTTGTTACTGAGTTTCTTACTTGACTGAGCTGACTGAGTTCACTTGGTTCTGTTATCTGACGGAATACTACTGAATCTATTATCTGACTGAATAATACTAAGTTCTGAATTGATTTCTTGAATGCTACTGAGATTTGAGCTGAGTACTGAACTGAAGCTGGAATGATAGCGATACTTAGATTACTGAGATTTCTTAAGTTCTATAATTGTCTGAGAGTTCTGAATTCTGTAACTGACTGAGTTCTACTGATCATAGCACAACTGAGATTATCTTGAGACTGACTCGGCTCTAGGGACACGACTATATTTTTCGGATACAAGTACCCCCAGGGCTCGATGGAAGGAAACTGACACACAGGATACTTCTTGATCATAGGAATAGAATCAACAATTCATAATACCATAAATAGAGGATTTCATACTACACATGGTTCTCAACATTTTATACATGAAAGGGGATGCATATAACATGTAAATACTTGCATGATTCCAATTTCATGAGCATTTCATATCACAACAACAGTACCCAACAATTAGCATGGAATTCATGTTGAGTCGTAAGGAATAGAGCATGGACTTGTCATTTAAGTTCTATTTAGCTATAATACATGATTTCTAGTCTCTTAGGTATTTTATCAAACACTTTGTATGCACACCTTATGGCATAGGCATATTCATCACATTAATGATTCAAACCACCCAAAATTCATATATTTCAATTTGCATGTCATCCTAATTTCATAAAATCACATAAAGATTCAAACTTGGGAGTTTCATAACAATCAATCACACAAACATAATCAACC
This sequence comes from Capsicum pubescens, assembly GCA_030864215.1. Classification (NCBI taxonomy): domain Eukaryota; kingdom Viridiplantae; phylum Streptophyta; class Magnoliopsida; order Solanales; family Solanaceae; genus Capsicum; species Capsicum pubescens. The sequence continues at coordinate 276,379,382 of CM061543.1, read as the reverse complement.
CACAACATAACTTCATGATTCATAGTTTAAAAGAGGGTTCTTGAACTCCACGGATGAAAGGAATCCGTGGATAAACACTACGCATACCTTAGATTGAAGATCCGTGATAACTAGTGGTGAAATTGGCTTGAATCTCGAAAGAGATCTAATATTTCTTTAAGGTCCTTGATTTTTTTCTTGACTAGGGTTTAACCCCTTTGGGAGAGAATGTTCTTATTCTTGAGGAGATGATCTTGAGAGGAAACACTAATCTTGTGGTTGAGAGTGTATGAGAGAATTTTTTTTGAGATGTTTAACTGAAGAAAATAGGAGATAGTTACGCCCCTTGAGGGTTTTAAGTCGTGGGAGGCAAAGCAAAAGACCAAAATACCCTTACGAAACCACTTCCTAATTGCTGAATTTATCAGTTGATGATCAAGGCTGAAATATCATCATATTTGTGATAAGTCATCACAAATATCGTCACTGGGGGCTGGTTTCTGCCTAAGGATGACGACATTCGTGATAAGCCGTCAGACTTGTGATAAGCTATCACAAAATGTCGTCACTCAGTTTTCCAGACTGACATACTGGAGTAAAATGGGCATAACTTTTTGCTCCGATATCGTATTTGGACAAAATTGGTATAGTTGGAAATATAATTCAAATATATTTCATTTGATATATAGTAGGTCCTATAATTATATATATACAAGGAGTTATGGTCAATTGAAGTTGACCTATGTTTTGACGCTCACTAAAACTTGAACAATAGGAAAGCTTTCAACTTGTCCTTGAGTTGGGGGACCTCTATGATCTAAATTCATGCTCAAATAGATTTCAACACTACATAAATGATTAACACACTAAAGTTACATAGGATTTGAGGCTTTTGGAACATCTACGCATATGAATGACGGATTTTCATTCTAGTCTGAAATGTGGGGTGTTACATTATCTCCCGCTTGGAATCATTCGTCCTCGAATGTCAATTGATAAGTTACGAGTAATGATCAACTGAACTTACTTAAGGGACGTGAATATCTAAAACATGACTATATGACGGAAATTACTGACACACTGAATTTTCCACTAGAGTATGCATGCATAGCTGATACATAGAATACCCGGATGAGACTATTGATAAGCTGAATCCTCATGAAGGACATGCATATCTGATGCATGGATACTTGATTAAGTTGTTCTCATGAACTTATGACTGAATACACTGATAAGCTGAACTTTCTCTACTGAACATGCATATCTAATGCATGGAGGTCTAACTGAACTTACTCTTGAAAGTAGGACTGACTGTGCAATGATAAATGATGCTAACTCGTAATAAGAATCTATCCATGAAACTGAATGGGTTTACGGAATTGATAACTTCAAGGAGTTATAGTGCATCTCCCCTTTGGGACACTATGTCCCTCTAAAAACACTTACATCACTGGAATACTTGAGGACTACTGAGGCGGTACACAAGGCATCTATGAATTGGATCATATCTAAACATATGAGAGCTGAAGATAATGCATGATGCATGAACTGAGTTATACTCCCAACTACTAAGGTACTCTGTCTTGGAATAGTTACCTTTCTGAGATTTCTGATAGTATGACTAGATGGAAAGATGTGAAAACAAACTATACGAATCTGATTGTCTGACTGCTAAACTGAACTGCTAGCTTTACTGAATAACTCATGCTAAGAACTTAAGTTTAACTGAACCACTGCTTCTGCATTCTTTCAACTAAACCTTCCACCTTAGCCTCAAGTCATCATTATAAGTCTGCCTTTTAAGCAGTTCTTGAATATACTTCTGTTGGCAAATAGTGGTTCCAGATGCATCTTGCTTGATATGTAAGACAAGAAAGAAGTTTAGTTCTCCTACATGCTCATTTCAAATTCACTTCTCATTAGTCAGACAAACTCATCATAAAGGGAGCTATTAGTGGCTTTAAATATGATGTCATCCACATAGACTTAAACAATGAGCAAATTCCTTCCTCTGGCTTTTAAAAATAGTGTGTTGTCAATTTTTTATCTTTTGAACCCATAAACAAGTACAAACTTAGAAAATCTCTCATACCAAGCGCGGGGATCTTGTTTCAAGCCATAAAGGGCTTTGTCCAATTTAAATACATGATTAGGCAGATCAATATTTTAGAACCCTGGGTGCTACTTGAAAAACACCTCTTCCTTGAGAAGACCATTTAAGAAAGTACTCTTCAAATCCATGTGGAATAGTTTAAACTCTTTTTAAGAGGCAAAGGCAATAAGAATTTAAATTGCCTCTATTCTCTCTATAGGAGTAAATGTCTCATCTTAATCTATGCCTTCATCTTGATTATAGACTTGTACAACCAATCTAGATTTGTTCCTTATAATATTTCCATGTTCATCTGTATTATTTCTGTACACCCACCTAATGCCAATAATAATTCTTTCTGAAGGACTTGGAACTAGATGCTAGGCCTTGCTCCTTTCAAACTGGTGGAGCTATTCTTGCATAGCATTGATCCAATCTGTCTCTCTTAGTGCTTTCTTTACATTCTTGGGTTCATTTTATGACAAGAATACAAAGAAGGCACAAAGATTCTTAGCTCTATTTCTTATCTACACACTAGAGTTGAGAGGAGGCATGAGGTTGTCAAGAGGATGAGAGGATTGGTGCTTCCACCTTTTTCTGGGATGAGTAGTTTTTTATTGCGTTATCACCTTCAAGTGATTGATCATTTATTTCACTAAATGAAGGGTCTGTTCTTGATTAAATGCCTTCATTCTACTGATCTCCTGTATCTTCATCTTCTATTCTAGATTCTGTGTCCTGAGACACAACATCATCATCGCCCTTATGTGGCTCTTCTAGAATAGTTAAGGGGTTTCCCTGCTCATCATTGTCATCATTGAGTGAGATTCCCTTGCTAATATTTCCTGATTCATCAAATATGACATGGATACTTTCTTTCACACATTGTGTCTCTTATTATAGAACCTGTAAGCTTTGCTAGTAGATGAGTAACCAACAGATATCCCTTTATCACTTCTTGGATCAAATTTGCCAAGATCCTTCTTCCCATTATTTTGTACAAACCACTTATAACCAAAAGGCTTGAAGTAACTCAACTTAGGATTCCTTTTGGTTAGAAGTTCATAAGGAGTCATGTTTAGAATAGATCTCACAAGACATCTGTTGGTGACATAACAAGCTGTGTTAATAGCTTCAACCAAAAAATTATGAGTTATTCTAGCATCTATTAATATTGTTCTTCCAATATCCACAAGGGTTTTATTTTTTCTCTCCATAACACCATTTTTTTTAGGTGTTCTGGGAGATGAAAAATTGTGACTAATCCTTAGATCAACACAGAAATGATTGAACTTAGCATTTTTAGATTTTGTACCATGATCAGATCTAATGGCTGCAATCTTCTTATTATACTTCACCTGTATTTTCTTGTCAAAATCTTTAAACACGGGGAAGGTTTCATTCTTTGATTTTAGGAATAAGGTCTAGGTAAATTTGGAGTAATCATTAACAATAACCAAGATATACTTCTTTCCACCCCTGTCGGTAACCCTTACAGGTCCACATAGGTCCATGTGAAGTGGTTGCAATCCCCTAGATGTACTGACTTCTCTTTTGGGCTTGAAAGAGGACTTTGTTTGTTTTCCTTTTGCACATGAATCACACACTTTAGAGCTTACAAATTTTACATTAGGTAAACCTCGTACCAATTCCTTCTCGACTAGTTTGTTCAACAACTTACAACTAATATGTCCAAGCCTCCTATGCTGTGTATCAGCAACATCTTCTTATACATTGAGGCATGTCAAGTCTTGGACTCACAGGAGATTAGATCTGCAAAATACATATTCTTATTTCTCGAGGCTTTTAACACTTTCTTACCATCTCTGCTCCTGATGCCAGTGCATTTGTCTGACCTGAATCTAACTTCATTACCTTTATGACAAATCCGAGACACACTTAGTAAGTTAAACTTGAGTCCATCAACGAGATGGACATCATCAATAGCCTCATTCAGTTTGTTCCCAACTTTCCCAACTCCAACAATGTAACCTTGTTGCCATCACCAAAGAAAATACAACCTCCTTCATGGGCCTTAAGTGAGAGAAAGTTTTCAATTCTTCCAGTCATATGCCTTGAGCATCCACTATCCATGATCCAATAGTGACTGCTTCCTCTGGCTTTGGTCTGCACATGATAATCAGAGATTTGTTTCGGGAACCTATTTAAGCTTGAGTTCCCAGTGAGGTGTCACTGGAAATATTAGATTTTTTCTTATCCATCTAGGTAAATTCACGCAACCCTTTCTTTTAGAGGTAAATTCCTTTATTTCTTTTAGAGTAGCAGCTCTCGTAGGACATGATTCCTTAGTGTGTCCGTTTATTCCGTAATGAAAACATAACAAATTGTCCTGACTGAGACGTACTTGATAAAAGGATTGTAAGCAGGATAGAAATTATGGAAACTAATCCCCTTTTACCATTTGAAACTTGACTCATAAGTTTGGACAAGATCTCAGATGAGGTTGTCCATTTTAGGGATTTATTAAGTTCAACTTTCATTGCTTCCAGATTTCTCTCCAATTCAGCACTCCTCTCTAGTGAGGCTGTCATTTTATCATTGGCTATACTCAATTTCTCTTCTAGATCAAGATGAAGTGGTGAATTTTCCCTCTTTTCTTTTGAATTGACTTTAAGTGCTTCATCTAGCTTCTCACATAGAGATTTATTTTCTGCAGATAGTGATTGACTAGTAGCCTATTATTTCATTACTAACTCATTCAATTTGACTACTTCTTCTTCATATTTCTCAAAATTTATTTTAAAATACCCCTTATCTCTAGTGAGATTAGTTACAATATCAATCAACACAACAACAAGGGATTTTAACTCAACAAGAGAACAATTGTTGAGATTTTCTTTGATGTCCAGAAGTGTTACCTTGTCATCTTCTTCATTATCAGATTTTTCCACTAGGGCAAAGAGAGAATCATATACTTGAGCATAATCCTCCATCACCATCATGGAGATATCCTCATGCTATTCAGAGTCATCAGAATTCAAATAAATATTACTCAATGCAGCGATGACTTACATTGCAACTCTATCAGTTTCAACCTTCTTGTTATATCTTTCCTGAACTTGTTTCCCTCCTATTTTATTTTCATTGCTCTGCTTAACATAATCTTTGTATTCCACCATATGCATGGGAAAATCCCTGATATAGTGTCCAGGATTAAAACACTTATGAAAAGTATCATTTGTTTTTGTATCTGTGGTGTATCTGCTGGATTCTCCTTTCCTGGGAAAAACTCCAGATTTCTTCAAAGCCTTGATAACTCACTTAGAAATGTAAAAAGTTTCATCCTGAACATATTTGTTATCTTTGGTCACCTTCAAAACCAGATTCCTTTCATCCTTGGGTTCATATTTAAGCTTCCCAAATTTCTTCAATATCTCATATGTTTTAAGATTCCCTATCAGCTCATCCATAGACATCTTATTCAGATTCTTGGCCTCAGTAATTGCATTCACCTTACTTTCCTATATATTAGAAAGTATGCTCAGGAACTTTTGTACCTGCTTGTGGGTAGGAATAACTTCACCAAGATAGTACAACTTATTGATGATAATAGTAAACCTTGTATACAACTCCTGGATGAACTCATCTTCCTTCATGATGAAGGTCTCGTATTGATTCATCATCATATCCACTTTGGATTGCTTCACCTGCGTGGTTCCTTCGTGGGTTGTCTAAAGACAATCCCAAATTTCCTTAGCTGTCTGGCATGCAAAGATCCTGTTGTACTCATCAGGACCAATACCACACACAAGAATCTTCTTGGCTTTATAATATTTCTCTATCTTTTTCTTGTCAGCTTCATCAAAATCCTTCTTTTTTGTGGGGACCTGAGAAGTCACATCTCCAATCTTTACTTCCCTAGTAGGAATGAAGCGGCCATCTTCTATAACATCCCATCGCTCACAGTCTTCAGCCATGATAAAGTCATGCATTCTTGTCCTCCACCACCCATAATATTTACCATTAAACCTTGGGGTCTGGTGGTAGAATGACCTTTTTCTAAACTTGGAAGAGTTGCCATTTCTCTTCTCAGGATCCTTCCAAGGTATTAGCCTTTATAAGGAAGTCCTGCTCTGATACGAAATAAAGGGTTGAGGTGGGTTACTCTTCGACTCAGGGTAATGTTCCCAAAATCACACAAGCTACAAGAACTAGGAGACAAATAAAGTAGTAAGTGCAGGAGTACAAAAAAGTAAAGACACAATATTTTTACGTGGAAACTCCTTGCTCAAGGGAGAAAAACCATGACTTGCCTCCAGGATTTCAAACTCCACTATATTCATGCAACTTCTTGAATACAGACTTCAAGGATTAACCTACTAATCCTTTGTTTCCTAGCAATTACTCTATCACAAGGAAACCTTAAGCAGTAACTCTACTGTATCTCACCAGCTAACTCTAACTGGCAATAGCTCCGGCTAACTCTAACTAGACTCCTCAAGCGAACTTTAGCTTGGAAAATCACCTACCTCTAGATGATTATAAAGACCTATTACGCCACAACACCTACTATAATTATAAGCAAACATAAGCAAGCATTTAAGTATAGATTACAAAGCCTCAACTATAGCAAGGAAATAGAGATAAACTCGATGATCAACAAGTTCCCTGTTAAAGTTTCAGCATTTGATTGCAATGCTGCTCCACTTCATAAAGATCTTTAATTGTAAGTATATGAAAGTGTTGGTTTTCTTATTGAGGAAGATGAGCCATTATATATCTTGACACAAGAAAACCTAGAAGCAATCTCATTGGTTGAGGCAAAAAGGTGGCAACAATTTTTCACCAACTTTTGTACTATGTGTTCGCTGGAAAGTTGACTGTGACAACGGCAGGTGAGCCCAACATGTTCCCTAATACGCAAAGGGCCTTTATCACCACAACAAGGTCTCCAGGGAACAGGTCCCAAACTATGAATTTGTCAATAATCAAAACCAAGGACTTAACATAATAATACACTAATCACATTACTTTACTGTCTTCCTCTCTTCTCCTTCTTCTATTTCTGTTTACTCTCTTTTTACACTTACTACCGCGTCATCTGTGAATCATATTGATTGCTAACCTCGTCACATCACATCAACCTTAAGATAATTATAAAAAACAAATTAAAAAGGCATAATACTTATGCATGCACTTTAACCAGGCCTCAATTCACATCTATGACCTCCAACGTTGGATGTGCACAAGTATGCAATTAAACTTGTATAAAGTTAAATAAGTAGACACATGCATCCCATGTGACATAATACATGCACGTAGGATGTCACGTAGGACATGAATTGGCCATTCTCATTTTTGACTGTCTACTTATATAAAAATTGGGTAGATCTATCTAGCTCTGCTTTTTATTGGCGTGTGAACTCTGAAGATGAGTAGAGTATATTATATTACAATCTACAGGTCAGATATTTTCAAGATGAGACATGCAAGTAAATTTTAGAATTGATTAAGAAGACTAATATGATAATGTGTATTAAAAGGACTTCAAAGTCAATGAATTTTATTTTAGTAATGTTGTCATTGCCCATCTCTAGCCAATTACTTCAACTTCTCTCACATTTTTTTTTCTTGAATACCATATCTTACTTTCTTCACCACTGTTCAATCTTATTTCTCATCAAGTAGGACTTAAAATATATCTGTCGACTTTAGTTCATTTTTGGAATTTCTTGTTTGAATATACTTTCATACGTTATATTTATTAAAATCACCCTCTTTAATTAGTTCAAGAATAAGTACTTGTGAAGGATCTAATTTCCTATAGCAGTTGTCTATTTGGAAATATTGATCATCATAAAGTAGATAAATGAAGAGCTATGAGAAATGAAACAGTCTCGCTACCTTCACAAGATCGATAGGGGTATGTTGCATACTCACCATCCTTCCTAGACCCTATTTTTTGTTGGATAACAAACACTGAAAATGTATTTATATATCCGATTAATACCAAATTATCATGAAGCATTCACACAAAGCAGCAGCATTAACTATTGATTAAGAAGACAGTTTTTGATTATTCAAAATTCAATGAAATGTATTTTAATAATCTTGGAATTGTAAATCTGGATCTATCTTTTGGATTATTCTTTATGTTGTTGGCCTTTCAACTACTTCTTCAGCCTATTACTTCACCTTATCTCACAAAAATATGTCAAAAGGTAAGATGGGGATAGTTGGTGTGGAAAAGGGAGCCCTATTACTTCACCTTATCTCACAAAAATATGTCAAAAGGTAAGATAGGGATGGTGTGGAAAAGGGAGCAATTTATAGTTGTTGTACATGTGTTTTAATACATAGATGGTGATAATTTATGTAGAAAAAGGGAACAAATGATAGTTCATGTGTGTTTTTAACAATTAATTTATTCTCATAATACCAAATAAGAGATGCAATGTAACTCGACCCTGTCAATAAAACTGTCGGACATCATCATCTACATTCACAAGCTAACAAGTCAACTTGTAATATGAATGTAGACATACATATTTTTGCAATTGATTAAGAAGACTAAGATGATAATGATTATTAAAAAGACTTGAAAAGTCGATGAATTGTATCTTAATCTCGGGATTAGTTGTTGATCTCTATTTGGTTGTTCTTAGTATTGGTGGCCTTTCAAGTTCATTAGCCAATTACTTCAGCTATCACACAAAATAACTTTCTATCATCACTTACTTTCTTCACCACTGTTCAAAAATATTATTTCTCAAACAAGTAATTAAGAGGTTCCAGCATCATGTTAATCATCGTTTGATGAACTTTAGGAGGTCGGCCAAAAGGTAAGATTGAGATGAAGGTCTCTTATTTCTTTCAATTTTCTTTCGATTTCTCTATAATCTATTGGAAATTAACCAGGTTGTCATTTTTCAATATGAATCAAAGATATAACAAGAGATTTTTCTCTGATTTTATTGACTATTTAAGAGTAATAACATGATTGGACCACCAGCGGTGTGGCTGGATGAATCAAACTCCTAACTCTTAATTAAAGATCTCAGATTCGATGACAAATTCTTCGTAAGGAGGCTTCCCATAATAAAGGCCATTCACGGGGAGGGTCTATCAAAAGATGTACAAAGAAACATTTGTCTTTCACTTTTTGACTATTTAAGCCTGATAAGACTGTATAAATCTGGAAACAGATCTACGTCCTATACTAATTCACAATAGATCGACCCAGAGGCGGAGTCAGAATTTCAAATAAGGGGTTCAACATTCAAAGAAAACTAAGTCAAAAGGGGTTCAACACCTACTATAACCACATAAAAATAATTTTAATCATGTATAAATAGTATATTTTTCCGTCGAAAGGGGTTCGGACGAACCCCCTAAAGAGGGTTGGCTCCGCCTCTGGATCCACCAACAGAGGCGGATCTAGAATTTAAAGGTTGTGGGTTCCCAACTTATAATTTTTACCACTGGACCAATAACACACTTTGTTTGTGGGTTCCCAACTTATAATTCTTATATATATTTACTAGTTTTTTCAATATAAATTCAAGAATCGGACGAAAGTTATGGATTCCCGGGAACCCGCAGCTTTAGTTGTGCATCCGCTCCTGTCCACCAATCTACTGTGAAGAAAGCAAACTCGTGTGAAACACTTTTCTATATGATTGATGATTGAAACACATGTGGAACTTTCTTAAAAGCGATATTTTTATCTTTTTCTTTGTGAAATTGCTAGAGATTGCACACAAGTAGCTTACTTTAGAAAATCTTTTGCAAATAAAAATTAAATAAGATAATTATATCTAAGATTGCACACTAATTCTTTATGATATCCTGTCAGTATATGATATATATTATGTTGGTATATGATGTCTACAATGATGTACATTTTCTGGTATGAAAAGTTTGTGCTTCTTTCTTTTTCACCTGATAATTTTTTTATCTACGTTTATACATCAAATTCAGAGAATTTGAAAGGCACTGACCAGTGAAACTTACAATCATGGAAAATGATGGAGAAAGAGAGAAGGAGAAAACAAATAACTCAACGGTATGTCATACAATGCTTACTAAACTATTAGTTATGAGTATTAACTTGGATGAATATCTAATTATGATCCTCAAAATACAATAATGTTAAGGCCAACTAATATATAATTTCCTACAGATATGCACACTAATTTATTTATTATTTGAAAATCAGTAAAAGACTTCAATTTAATGGGTTTGCTTGTTTCCTTGATATGATAATAAACAGTCTTATGGTAAATTGGGTGGGCTGGTGTTCCGTTGCGGTTGGAGGAACAAATCATTAACTTTGTTAACGTTGGATATATTGTTTTTATTCTGTGTCGCGCTCCGGGTCGAAACCCTGGACGTAGCACACACTCCATACTATTGTTAGTCCGAACGAACGTTCTGACATAACACATGAGTATACAACCAAGATTGAAAGAATAAATCTGAAACAATATGAGATTAAAATAAAATTTCTTAAAGGAGAAATACTTCCATCAAGATTTATTAAGTACACCAGTTAACAGTGGCGGACCCAGCTTTTTTAGGTTGTGGGTGCTCAAAAAAAAATTTACTAAACAATGTAGCTACAGGGATTCGATCCCAGGATGTGAGACATGAAAGTTATGTTTAAAGCCAGAGTACCCAACCAAGCTTTTGTTCTCTGGGTGCTTTTGTATATATTTTACCATTTTTCACTGTTTCTTATATAATTATACCTCTTCTACGTCGAGTTTAGTGGGTGCTCGAGCACCCGAAAATAGCATGTCGGTCCAACCATGCCAGTTAATATTAAACAATACTAATAGTCATGATAAAGACAAAAAATTACATAGTTTGTTTCACAAAAGTACACTTCATAAGTGCCAACACTGAAAGAAAATATAAACAAGTCATCATATCTCGTTTGGCCCCATGTAAAAAAGAGGCTCACCAATGGCAGAAGATAGAGATCCTAATAATGGATCTGGTCACAGACTTGAGAGCCATAACCTACATCATGAAATGATGTAGCGCCAAAGATAATCAATACGTGAAATGTATTGGTATGTAAAACCATTCGAGGAGAATAGCAAAGCAGAAGATTATCAATGTAAATAAAATTCAGATTTAAGTGAAGACAAGATAGAAAAGAACAATAGTATAAACTGAACTAATAATTGACAAAACAAGGTAAATTTAATCTTTTTGGTTATTTGTGGGAGAAAGTGGTGAACCGACATAAACAACCATGTGAGCGCATGAAGTCTGATCTTGGTCCGATCAGCGAAGCCATCCTACACTTTCTCGGGCATAGGACATGACATGACATGATTTGCTAGTAAGGTTCATAAATATCTCTTTTCGGGATTCATGAAAAGGAGTCATCCAATTTATGAAATGATCTCTATCCTACGTCAGCAAATGTAGTTTCGGGATTCTTTCATTAAAACCTATGACTTCTCAGTCAGCCAGTTAACTCTCTTAAGCTCATAACATTATCTTATTTATTTAAGAGATAAGGCACACGTTCAACCCTAAACTATATCCGAAGTTGATATGACACACCTAAACTTAACGGGGGTCCTATTTCCCCCCTAAACTCTTCTTTTTTCTGTATTCTTGTGCTCCTTTTGTGCTATATGGATGTCATGTCAGCACAAAAGGAGCACAAAATATTTTGCTACTTGGAAGCACGTCAGCAAAATGGAGCACATAAATATAGAGAAAAGAGTTTAGGGAGGTAATAGGACCCCCGTAAAGTTTAAGTGTGTCATAGCAACTTCGGATATAGTTTAGTGGGGTACTTGTTCTATATCTCTTAATTTAATTGTGATCAATGTGCTAGCCTTTTTAGGCTAATGCTGATAATTTGGCCTTTTTAGGCTCATAGTCATGGAATGTCATTTTAGGGCTCATCTTGAGAGTTTACCATAGTAGGATTATAAATCATGAGTTCTTATCATTACTGGAGAGTCTTGAGAGGTAATGTCATAATTCATTAAGTTATAGTTCATGAATATGGCTGCCACAACTCCTGAGAGGATTATAAGTTAACTTGAAAGATTCTTGTTAAGATTCAAATTCATATCAAGTAATGAGAGGACCAAATTATTAAACTAAAATTCCATGTCATAACTTCTTTAGTACTTCATGAAGCGAAGATGCGGATAAAAGTGTTCCAAGTAAGTTTCATGACTTGCACCCAAGCAATTGAATTTTCTAGTCGGATATCTTAGCAAATAATTAAAATCCATACCCTTCGGTTATAAGAAAACAGAACCAACCAAAACCATATTAAAGATCATATAGACGAACAAATCTTCATTAAGTTCTCAAATAAGGGATAATTTTTCAGAAATTTCACAAAGTTCATGATACGAAAACATAAAAGGATAATCGTAAAGTTCATGAATTTCCCAGATTTCATAATTTCTTAGGTTATAGACTAGTGAGGGTGGGCACTACTGGTGTAGATGTTGTGTGTTGCTTATGTAACACAGAGACTGCTGAAACTGCTGTACATTTGTCTGCTGAGTGTAGGTGGACAACCAGCTTATGGGGAGAAACTTAACACTGGTTTGGTAATATAGTCAAACCTCTCTATAGTGGCAGCGTTTTTCCGAAAATTTCATGGCTGCTATAGAGAGGTGTTGTTATATGTGTATACTGACATTAGACGTTCAGATTTCATTTAGAGGTTATAAAAGAAAGCATGCAAAATTAGAAAGAGGATGAATATAAAAAACCAAACATTAGTAGTCTTTTCCTTGTGAAGCTATGAAATAACTGACATGCATCATTTAAATGCATATTTTCCTTTAAATTAGATACTCGTAATTTACTGTGTACATGACATTAACAATGATTACCATAAATATTTTGATCTTTTATCTTGTACATAATATATTTCTGATAAAATATTGCTACATTGTATTTGAGTATGTTGTTATAGAGAGGTAATTTTACAAAGAGTGTACTGACATAATAAATGTTGTTGCTGTTATAGATAAAAATGCCTTTAAGGAGAAGTTAAATATAACGTAAAAAATTAATTTCGAAGAAAATCAGGCCGCTATTGTGAAATATCGTTATAACAAGGTGACGTTATAGAGAGGTTTGACTGTACCTTGAAGCAGAATGATGCCACTACTACTCTAGACATGTGAAAAGAAAGCACCGGAAGAAAGTAAAGAGCATATTATAACAGCAGGACTTAGGTTACTGGTGGATCACATAGCTCGAAACTGGACACTTTACTGAAACCACATTATATACAGAGAAATTCAATCGTGCAACAATCACAAAATGAAGCCAACGAAAGAGTAGATATGCTTAGGACTTAGGAGTTCAAAAGGACCTAGGAGATACCTTCTTTTGATCAACAGATTATGCATAAGTGTTGTCACTGAAGAAAATAAACGTGTATCCAAGCAATTAAGAATACAACAAAAATCCAGATAACAGAAAGGTTCTTCGATTTCCTGGATAGGATTCTACCGCCATCAAAAACACAAATACTATTTTATCTATGTAGTCCACCCATCATATAGAGGAGCCACTTCAAATAATACAGTTTCCTGTCTTGTTATATCACTCACAGCAAATAGACAAACACGTATGTAGATCCATCATTAGGCAGCATATCAAGATCTATCAAAAGATAAGTTACTAAGGATTTAGATTGTTCAGGTATTAGAAGATTGAATACAATTGATGCCACACCTTGTATATAATGTACTGCACTTAATTTATAAAGTATTCACGAATTAAGGAGACTTCCATGATTTCCCAGAAACTAATTTTCCAGTAACTTATTTCCTAGAAGCTTACTTTTCAGTTTTTTTTTTTTTTCCAGAAATTTATAAAGGACTAGTTTAATTGATGAAGATGAAGAAGTTCCTTCAACCTTAGACATCTTGAGAATAATTTGAATTGGTCGAAAAATAAAACTCAGAAGAAACATAAAAGAGATAGCCTTAATAAAACTCAGAAGAAACATAAAAGAGATAGTCTTACATACCACAAATCATTTGAAGAACTTAGGATCGCAAAGAGGAAACTATGCTTGATTTCTTGAGCCAATTCTTTGGATCTTCTCATAAGTTGAGCTTGAGAGGAGTATTAGGATTGCTGGATGATGAAATAGCTTGTGAAATTGATGGAGAAAGGGGAGTTTTTAATGTGTGAAGCTGAGGAAAAATAGAGGGGTCTTTTAAACTCATAAAAATGACGGAAATAGAGGGATGTTACCTGCTTAAAAATAACGCTCTGCTGAAAAAATAAAACGTGTGGAAACTAATGAATGAAAGGGTTTTAAATTTCTTATTAGGGGGTAAGCTAAAAAAGAAAAAATGAAATTTCCTTTGACGGGACTTGGAAAGTTAATGAGCAGTGGCTCGTTGCTTGCTACCCTTCTTCATTCCTTTTTCACTGTGCGATATTGCAGCAGTGAAATCTTCGTCCCGGGCACGATTTACATGCCTATAACCTCCAAAACATATACAAATCATCCCAATTTGATTGTCACCTAAATTTGAAGTCCATTAAGCTCAATTATGGAGTCATAACACCTCAGCGAACAACTATAAATTGAACTTAAAATGCGAGGTGTAACATTCCGATAACATAATGGAGGTTAAATGTAGACAAGTGCATGTGCCAATTTAGGCATTAAACCAATGAGAAAACCTAGTTTTCACCAAGATAAATTGGAGTTTTATGTTTATCTTCCAAGAATCTATCAGAACCCGAGTCGCGGCCCTAGCTGTGATGGGCATCCCAAACCAATAAAGGCCCGAGATGGCCCCTTAGTATTTCGTCATAAGCATAGTCATAAATAAAGTGCGGAAAATAGAACCATGAATTATGAAGTTCAAAGGAATTAACAATCCAAAACTCTAAGTCCTGAAATATGACGTGAAACACTTATTTGACTCAGTCTATAAAGCCTCTAACAATATGATTAAAAATCCTATGACGGAATATGGCCCTGGTAAATACCACAATACGGAATTAATCCAATGCTCAACTAAATGAATAAACATAGCCCTCTAAAAGATGGATGGCTCACCACTTGCTAGCTACCGTCCTGAGTAAAATCCTAATGCTAAACCGGATCGTGGGGGTGAGCTTCGAAACCTACATCATGAAGGATGTAGCATTCGGGGATGGCCAGTACGATGAGTACTGACATGCAACACAGAAAAAGGAAACCCAAGCAGTTTATAAAACAAGTATGCAATTTCATCTCATAAGCTCATAATAAGGATAATAGTAAGTAAGTGACTAGAAGCATAAAAGAAAAAAAAAATCAATTTAAAATTTTTTAATTCTGAACTTTGTAGTTTTCATAGATATTAAGTAACCCATGGGCTATATGGATCCAGTCCGTACCCAACTGGCGGGGTGCCAATCCATATTAGCCGCATGGATTGAGGTAGTCATATTTTGACTATCATATCATAAACATAACTGCATACAACTGCGTGAAACAAGCATATAATGGTCATCCTCCATTCAGGACAAGACCTCCCACGTCGGTAAATGTGGTTTCCGGTGTTGGTCACGTTGACTGCACCTTCTCGGTGAAACTACACGCTCCTCTTTTAACCCAATTAAAGTATTATTTTCTTCATTTTCTTCATGGAGTCTTTCATTAAGGCATTCACATTTTGTACCGTTATACCAAGCATTTCAAGTCGTTGTATCATGCCAAGGAAATTATTATCATAAAACATTTCTTGACTCCGTAACCTCATCATTCAAAACATAACCATATTCATCGTTAAATTGCCAAAGAGTCTCAAAGCAAGTCACTACGTTATACACTTTCGATATTTCAAAAGGATGTGGTGTCATCTCTGTTCATCATTTTAATTCAAAGCTTTATCCACGAACTTGAAAGTTATGATTTTAATCGTTCATAACATTTAACATTTCAAAATTATAATGAAGGCCACATTTTTAAATAGTGTGTCCAATTCTAAAAACTCTCTATTAATAATCACAAAAATCATTCATAAAGTGAGGGAAAATCAATATCAAACGTTTCATAAAATCATCCTCAACCTAGCTTCAAATCACCAATAGAATATATATCAATAATAGTTAAATATGCATGTATGATAATAATAGAAGTAGGGAGTGTTTAACGCTCCTTTTTGACGGAAGGAATTTGATAAAAACTTGAATTCTTACCTTGAGGCTTGAGCACTAGCTTGAAATCGATATGAAAACTTACTTGATTGGGATTCGTTCCACACACCCTTGATGACAAACTTGGTGAGAAAATGTTGAGAAGAAACTACAATCTTTGAATCTTCTTGAAACTTTAGGATTCGGAGTTTGGGGTTTTGGAAGAGGAGAAATTAGGGATTTTGGAATGATTCTTATACCTTGGGATGATTTTGGAAATTAAAAATGTATTTCAAAAGTTACTTGTGGGGAAAGTACTAGTTTTCCCTTGATTTAATAAGATAATAAAAAAAATTTTACATTCGATAAGGGGGTGCGTCATAGGCCAGTGCACCTTGGACAATGTCTCACTAAAATTCCCACAACTTTTTACTCCATATACTCGAGTTGACAAATGGCCAGTTGCTTTGCAAATAAGACTCAAAGTTTTCATTTGGTAGGTAGTAGTCCATCTAACTCATTATTCTAGGAGTAATGGTCATTGTATGTTGACTTAAGTAAGAACGTGTACTAAAACTCAACAGGTAGAAAAATTCACAACTCCACTTTGATCTCAGAGATTTATATAAATTCAATTCACCTCAAAAGATGTTCCCACACTAAAGAATTGATCTTCACAATTATATCTACAAAAAATCATTGGGTTTGGGTCTGCACACGTATGAAGGATGGTTCAAATTCTAGCTCCAAAGTGTAGGGTTGTCATGATCCGAGCCGGGGCCCTGGTAGCAACAGACATCCTAAACCCTGAAGGCCCGGGCATCCCTATCTGTCTGGTGATCATGCACAACATTCATTTATTAGAGGAAAATGCGGAATTATATAACAGAACGAAATCATGGTCATAATTCTGATATGAATTCAACAAGAGTAAATGAAATCCAGAACCATCTAATGAGATCTGAAAACCGTCTAAGAAATCTCTACTACATGGCTAATAACAACTTTCTGAAAACTGGGAGTAGACCAAAACCATAACTAATAATAAATGTCTGAAAATAATTAGGCCTTCTGAAATATAGAAGGCTCACCGACTGGACTCTGGACTGTTGTTTGAAGAAATCTACTGCTTATCAGGACCCCTAGACTGTGCCTCAGAACTTGGAAGGTAGGGGATCAATACAGATGTACTGGTACGCAGAGCAATCCAAAATAAAGTTTTTAATGTAACTAAAATAGTTGAGAGCTAATCATAAAACATCATATAGGATATAAATTCCAAAACACATGGGCATTTTTGATAATCATAAAACCTTGCTGTCAATGCAATTTCTGATCTTTGTATTACTTCTGAGTTAGATGGCACTCCCTTACAAGTATGATATTCCACGGGCTATATGGAATCCGCCATTGACTCAGCGGGAAGATCCCAACCCAAGTGTGCCGCAAGGGTTGGAGTGTCTGAGTCTGATACGCCATAGGGCACTAGGACAACGTATAATAATAAACCTGGATTGGCAAATCACGATTTTGGGCAATGAGTTGTCTAAACTTGTTCCTTCTTCGGGGAACCACCTAAGCTCTCTTTATGCCCAATTTTAGCCTATTCTGAAACATGCATCATTCTAGTTTCAAAATCTGAAAATCTAATTTCAAACATGCATTCTATTCTGTTCTGAATTAACATGACATTATCTGAGTTGGTGTCGTCACACTAAGACTTGAAAGTCCTATATCTGAGCCATAATGCATCATACATGATTCTTTCATCAAAAACTCAATTCAGACCACCCAAACATGCAAATAGTATAAGAGATTTCATGTTCCGAAATATAAGTCAAAACTATGCAAGAATTCTTCAAACATATGGTGGTCATGTGCTTTTGGCAAAACCATGCAACTCTTTCATTATATGAATATTCAACATTTATCAATATACACAACCCTCTCTTTTTATTCCAAAATCATATTCAAGTCATAGTATAAATCAATACATTCCGTATCATGCTTTTCAAGATGCATTTCAAAACAATCCATATCATATGTAAAATTGGATAAATCATATCAAGAGAGGGATTTCATGTGAGTCATGATCTCAATTCAAATATCAACTTAAAACACATACATATATATATAATTTCAAATCAATTTGGGTAAAGGCCTAAAGACCAAAACAATGTCATTGAGGCTTCTAAAACATGATTATAAATCATAAATGTAAAACCCTTTTCTTAAAATCATGATTTCTATGCCAATGAGATTTTAGAAAAACCCTACGTACCTCAATCACAGAAAATAATGGATGATTCTCGAAGCTACGGTTTGGGAATTCCGAATCTTCAATCAATCTTGAAAAGCCACGGTTAAATCTTGAGTTATTTGGGTTTTTAGTTTGAAATCCTAGCTAGTGTTCTTGGGAATTTCTGAAGAAAAATATGAATAATGTGGTCAGTTGGGAGTATAATCCCGTGTTTAAGATGATGGGGGGTGGAAAAATACCTAATGTGCCCTTAATGAGACAGAATAAAATATAATTGGGAGCCCAGTTTTATGGGCCACCGTGACGCGCCACAATCGCGGTGTCTCACTAGAAATTGACAAATGGGATTCTTAAGGACTCCGCGATGCAGAGCAATCGCGTTGTCCCACTGGTTGGGACCTGAAACTTCAGCGCGATGCACCACAATCGCGCTAGGCTACTGGAATTTGACAATTGCTAAATAGACCCCCTCTGCGATGCGTCAAGTATCAAAATGATGGTATTTTACGACTAGGACTTAAACTAGCCATAACTTCTTGCGGGTATCGAATTTGGGCGAATATTATATCAGCGGAAAGCTCATTGAATTTTCTACATGATAAAAAGTCAAAATTAGAGAAATTATATAAGTTTTAAACTTTACTCTCTTTGGACGTAAAAAAAAAGAGACTAAGTCTCTTTGACACTATTCTAGTCATTTAACTCTAAGAACATATTACCATGAGCTAACACATCAACGATGCGGGGTGTTACACTATCCCTTTCTTGGGATCATTCATCCTTGAATGATGACGCGAAACACATACAAGCACGATTTAAGGTATACTAAGACCATAAAGGAATAAAACAAGGATTGTACCTTCTATTTCATCATAGGATTTCTGTCTACTCTGGGTTGTCTTAAGTCGTTCTCTAATAATTTTCACATCCTCCATTGCCTGATGAATAATATTAGGCCCAAACAACTGCGTCTCACCCACTTCATACCACCATATTGGCAACCTACATCTTCTACCATATAGTGCCTCAAAAGGAGCCATCTTAAGACTGGCATGATACCTGTTATTATATGTGAACTCTATCAATGGCAAGTAATCTAATCAACTACCTTTGAAGTCAATCACGCAGGCCCTCAACATATCTTCAAGGGTCTGAATGGTGCGCTCAGCTTGTCCATCAGTCTGAGGGTGGAAGAGTCAAAATAAGAGCAGTTGTCAACTTATCTTTTAACTTCTCAAAGCTATTCTCACAGGAGTCAGACCACACAAACTTCACCTTTTTCTGAGTCAACTTAGTAAGTGGTGCAACTATGGAAGAAAAACACTCTATGAATTTTCTGTAATACCCTGCCAAACCCAAGAAGCTCCGAATATCGGTTGGAGTCGTGGGTCTGGGCCATTTTATCACTGCCTCAATCTTTTGGGGATCAACCTTAATCCCGTCACTAGACACGATATGCCCCAAGAAAGCAATAGAATTAAGCCAGAATTCCTATTTGGAAAATTTTGCATACAACTTATGATCTTTGAGTGTCTGAAGGATGATTCGGAGGTGATTGGCATGGTCTTCCTCACTCTTGGAATAAATTAGAATGTCATCAATTGAAACTATAACAAACAGATCTAGAAACTAACAGAACACCCTGTTCATAAGATCCATGAAGGCTGCGGGGCGTTAGTCAACCCAAAGGATATGACTAGGAATTCGTAATGACCGTATCTGGTTCAGAAAGCTGTTTTGGGAATGTCTGACTCTCTAACTTTCAACTGATGGTATCCCGAACGAAGGTCTATCTTTGAAAAACATTTAGCACCCTGAAGTTGGTCAAAGAGATTATCAATCCTAGAAAGAGGATATTTATTTTTAACAGTGACCTTATTTAGCTGGCGGTAATCTATGCACATACGCAGGGAACCATCTTTCTTTCACATAAAAAGTACAGGTGAGCCCCAGGGAGAAACAATGAGATATATAAAACCTTTGTCTAGAAGGTTTGCTAACTATTTTTTCAACTCTTTCAGTTCTATAGGAGCCATTCTATATGGCGGAATAGAAATGGGATGGGTGTCTGGCAATAAATCAATACCAAAATCTATCTCCCTATCAGGTGGTATTTCTGTGAGATCACATGGAAAGACTTCTGGAAACTCATTTACCACAGGGATTGACTGGAGAGGAAGACTTTCATCCTTAGAATCTTTAACCTGAATAAGATGATATAAATAATCTTTGGAGAATAAGTTTACGGGCTCTGAGATAAGATATAAAGTTCTCTCTAGGCGCTAAAGAATGCCTCTCCCATTCTATTACTGGTTCATTCAGAAAAGAAAAGGTGACTCTTCGGGTTCTATAATTTAATGTGGCATAACACGAATGAAGCCAGTCCATCCCTAGGATAACATCAAAATCAATCATATCTAGGTCTATGAGGTCTGCCACGGTATCCCGGCCACAAACAGTCACCACACAATTTCTATACACTCTCCTAGCCATAAAAGAATCACCCACCGGAGTGGAAACGGAGAAAGGTTCTGAAATTTCATCGGGCTCAAACCCAAAACTACAGCCACATAAGGTGTCACATAGGATACGGTAGACCCGGGATCAAGTAATACATAAGCATCACGGGAAAAGATTTGTAACGTATCGGTGACTATGTCTGGCGAGGCTTCCGCCTCCTAGCGGTTGGACAAAGCATACAACCGATTGCGACCACTCCCGGTAACTGAGGTGGAGCTCTTTTGAGGCGATGGTGGTGCGGAAGAATTTTCCTGAAATTTAGCACCACTAATACTCCTTCTAGCCGAAGGACAATCTCTCTGGAAGTGACCTGACTGATCACATGAATAGCATACCAGCGAACCCAGATGACACTTCCTTGGATGATGTCTGCCGCAGGTCTCACACTGTAGAAACATACGATGTTGCTGAGCTACGTTGCCTTGTGACTGGGTATCCTGAGCTCTGGATCCATGATTAGTTTGAAAACTTTGAGATCATTGGTTTACTGGAGGTCTGGGCGCTGGGGCGCTAGCTGCGGACTGAGCATCACCCTAATTTTTCTTCTTCTGCCATTTATTTCCCCAATTACCACTCTGTGGATGACTGTGGTTCTGATCCGCTGTTCTGGCTCTCTTTGCCTATCCGTCCTTCTCCCTAGACTCAACGATTCTCTTCTTCTGCTCCTCTACCTGCTGCATATGTACTGACAGCCTAGAGAATTCCATGTCCCTATTCAGCATAGCCCCCTTACATTCAAGCACTAAGTCATTCGAAAGGCCTGATGCAAATTTTCTTATTCGGGCTCTCATATTACCAGCCATCTTCGGAGCATAACGATCCAGTTGGTTGAACTTCAGAGTGTACTCCTTGACTCTTATTTTTCCTTGCTTAAGGTTCATAAACTCCTCAGCTTTGGCCTCTCTCAACTCAAGGGGGAAGAACCGATCAAGGAAGGCTTCCACGAACTCGCCCCCTACCGTAGGCTCAACACTCTCACCCTTAGAATCCTCCCACTCATTATACCACTGGTTCACAAATTCTTTAAGCTGGTAAGCTGCCAATTCTACTCCTTCCACCTCATATACATGCATCACCTTGAAGATCTTCTCCATCTCATCCACAAAATCTTGTGGATACTCCTCTACTTTGGTGCCCAAAAACATAGGTAGGTTCATTCTCATGAACTGACCCACCCTAGTAGCCTTGAATGTGACCGATGCAGACCAACATATTTTGACCATTGAGTCTGTGTGGCTACCAACTGAACAAGCATGTGAATGGACTGTCTGAATTTTGTATTAAATAACTCTCTTTCGCGAGGCTGAGTGTGGTTAGCCCCCGTCTGGAGAGCTCTGGGTGCCCTAGGTGGGCTGTTCTGAGTAAGTGGGACTCCCAGAGTAGCATCAATCTCCGGAGTCTGAGCTCTATTTCTGGTCCTCATCCCATGAGTGGGACGGACCTCATCTGTCTGTGCATTCTGATCGATAGTACGACGGGGAGGCATGCTTGTTTTTCTGAAATACAAAAGATCACGGATTAGAGGACATATTAGACTCTAAAGCACAAACTAAATTACAAATAGGGGAAACATTCCTAAACGCCTAGTAGCCTCCTACTTATAAGTGTGGCGTGCTACACACCCATAAACAAAACTCTACCCGACGTAATTTTGTAGACACCCCAGGACCATGAATCATGATCTGATACCAAGTTGGTCACGACCCGAGCCGGGGCCCTGGTCGCAACGGACATCCCTACCCCTGAAGGTCCAGGCATCCCTATCTATCTGGAGATCATGAACAACATTCATTTATTAGAGAAAAATGAGGAATTATATAATAGAATAGAATCATGGTCATAAGTCTGATATGAATTCAATAAGGGTAAATGAAATCCAGAACCATCTAATGACATCTGAAAACCGTCAGCGAAATCTCTACTACATGGCTAATAACAATTGTTTGAAAACTGGGACAAGGCCCCCAGTAGACCAAAACCATAACTAATAATAAATGTATGAAAATAATTAGGCCTTCTGAAATATAGAAGGCTCACTGACTGGACTCTGTACTGCTGTCTAAAGAAATCTACTGCTTATCAGGACCCCTATACTGTGCCTCAGAACCTGGAAGGTAGGGGGTCAATACAGATGTACTGGTACGCGGAGAAATCCAAAATAAAGCTTTTAATGTAACTAAAATAGTTGAGATCTAATCATAAAACATCATATAGGATATAAATTCCAAAACATATGGGCATTTTTTATAATCATAAAACCTTGTTGTCAATATAATTTTTGATCTTTGTATTACTTCTGAGTTAGGTGGCACTCCCCTACAAGTCTGATATTCCACGGTCTATATGAAATACGCCATTGACTTGGCGGGGAAGCCCCCAACCCAAGTGTGCCGCAAGGGTTGGAGTGTCTGAGTCTGATACGCCACAGGGTACTAGGCTAGCGTATAATAATATACCCGGATTGGCAAATCACGATTTTGGGCAATGAGTTATCTGAACTCGTGCCTTCTTCGGGAACCACCTAAGCTCTCTTTATTCCCAATTTTAGCCTATTCTGAAACATGCATCATTCTAGTTTCAAAATCTGAAAATCTAATTTCAAACATGCATTCTATTCTATTATGAATTAACATGGCATTATTTGAGTTGGTGTCGTCACACCAAGACTTCCAAGTCCTATATCTGAGACATAATGCATCATGCATGATTCTTTCATCAAAAACTCAATTCAGACCACCCAAACATGCAAATAGTATAAGAGATTTCATGTTCCGAAACATAAGTCAAAACTATGCAAGAATTCTTCAAACATATGGTGGTCATGTGCTTTTGGCTAAACCATGCATCTCTTTCATTATATGAATATTCAACATTTATCAACATGTACAACCCTCTCTTTTGATTTTAAAATCATATTCAAGTCATAGTATAAATCAATACACTCTGTATCATGCTTTTCAAAATGCATTTCAAAACAATCCATATCATATGTAAAATGGGATAAATCATACTAAGAGAGGGCTTTCATGTGAGTCATTCTCTCAATTCAAATATCAACTTAAAACATATACATATATATATAATTTCAAATTAATTTAGGGAAAGGCCTAAAGACCAAAACAATGTCATTGAGGCTTCTAAAACATGATTATAAATCATAAATCTAAAACCCTTTTCTTAAAATCATGATTTCTATGCCAATGAGATTTTAGGAAAACCCTACGTACCTCAATTCAGAAAATAATGGACGATTCTCGAAGCCTACAGTTTGGGGATTCCGAATCTTCAATCAATCTTGAAAAGCCACGGTTAAATCTTGAGTTATTTGGGTTTTTAGTTTGAAGCCCTAGCAAGTGTTCTAGTGAATTTTCGAAGAAAATATGAATAATGTGGTCAGTTGGGAGTGTAATCCCATGTTTAAGCTGATGGAGGGTGAAAAAATACCTAATGTGACTTTAATGAGATAGAATGAAATATAACTGGGAGCTCAGTTTTAGGGGCCACCGCGATGCGTCACAATCGCGCTGGCTCACTGGAAATTGACTAATGGGATTCTTAAGATCGCCGCGACACGGAGCCATCGCGTTGTCCCACTAGTTGGGACCTGAAACTTCAGCGCGATGCACTACAATCGCGCTAGGCTACTGGAATTTGACAATTGCTAAATAGACCTCCTCCACAACGCGCCAAGCACCAAAATGATGGTATTTTACGACTAGGACTTAAACTAGTCATAACTTCTTGCCCGGGTATTGAATTTGGAAGAATCTTATATTGGAGGAAAGCTCATTCAATTTCCCATATGATAAAAAGTCAAAATTAGGGAAATTATATAAGATTTAAACTTTACTCTCTTTGGACGTAAAAAAAAAAGACTAAGTCTCTTTGACACTATTCTAGTCATTTAACTCTAAGAACATATTACCACGAGCTAACGCATGGACGATCCGGGGTGTTACAGGGGTGTTATATTATAACCTCAATTCATCTCCTCAAATGATGAATAGAGACTTAAAGATATTTTATAAGCACAATATAAGGGCTGAAACTACACCTCAGGAATAATCTTTCAACTCACTTTTACTAAGAGAGGTTTCATGAAAACATAAAGCAATTCGGTTAAGCACGAATCAAGAGAAGTATGAGATTTAGCATATACATGATATAGGACACGAATTCCATGGAACATGATCATATCAACGTGAGGCATGACTTTTTTAAAAGTTATCATCCTGATTAAGATTGATACAAGATATGAAATAAGATTTTAACGGGACATAAGGATAGAAGCACCCTCCACCTCAAATGATACGTCTAATAACCCTTAAATTTAGTAAAGCTTCTCAACTATTCTTTCATCTATGAACACCACAATTCATCATTTCAATCTTGTAATTCTCCCGCGAAACACATAACTACAAGAGCTTGAGTCTAACTATATATTGTTTCCATGTTAAATCCAAATCCGAAGTTTAAAATATGCC
This sequence comes from Capsicum pubescens, assembly GCA_030864215.1. Lineage (NCBI taxonomy): Eukaryota > Viridiplantae > Streptophyta > Magnoliopsida > Solanales > Solanaceae > Capsicum > Capsicum pubescens. The sequence continues at coordinate 276,353,938 of CM061543.1, read as the reverse complement.
AGCCTAAACTGTGGGACTCAATACTATACATTCCTCCAAGAATACTACTCCATCTTGTCACTAAAATCAAACAAACTCAATCTCTAATCAAGGATTACGATTCACATAGTATCATGATCTGCATATCTATCAATTATAATATTCAAGTCTATTGTTACCATACCAACTTTATGGATCTTTCCACCAAAACCAGCAACTTTGAACATTTTCATATGGATTTACACCACATATCCCCTTCCTAACCAATGCACAGAAGGAAAGTTCATTTCATTCTCCCCTCTTCACCTATAAACTTAGCTCGAGTTGTCAGACCATAATTTTTTCAACAAGATACATCTACTTTCTTATCTGAATCATTACTCCACTACATCATCACTATCATCATCATCATAACATGGGGAATATCATTAAGGGACTAGAGTACGAGCATCAGGGATAAGAGTGACACTACTCAATTATAACTTATATTTGTTTCATTAATCAAGATAAGGCCTCTGATGTAAGATATGATACAATAGTCTCAAATGTCTTCATATATCAAACACCTAGATCATAAATAGAGGATCGTTCTGGTAAAAACATAACATTGCATGAGTTCTTAGGAATGGGCACAATGAGAAACTTGAGTGCATATATCCTGAGTTGTATAGCATAAAGCCGGAGTTTATAAATTCAAGGAATAAGACAAGGATTGCTACTTGAAGCAATTGTTTCTATTTCTAAGAACTGAAAATGGTCACGAGTTTGCATAGATAGCATCTGGGCTTTAGACAAGACATAAAATGAATTGGTAACATATAGAAAGTACAGGTTTTCTTAAAACTAAGCATAAAGTGAGACATGGGTTAATGGATCATGGGTGTTATAACATAGAGCTTGAGTACTTGGAATATTGGATTGCTGAGAGATGTTATTGCTTCTAGTTCAAGGGTCAAAACATGGACGTAAGCTGCATAGAGAACTCGGACATTAGGTATAAGCATGATTTGTACACGTAAGACTTTGGTCGAATGTCCTATTAACTTGAAGTAAGAGGAATTTTCTAGAATAAAAGTTGATCTCATCATGACTCTTCCCTGAAACTCGCCACCATGAGAAAATTCAAGATCTTCCTTAGTTCATCATTTCTCCCTTGGCTCAAAGGTTGCTATCCTAGACTTGCGGACATATTTTATCGTTAATTCCATAAGCACAACACTCCGCACAAAGGGTTATCTCTATACACATGGACGCTAAACTCACCTTGATAAACTATAATATAAAGACACTAAATTCTTTTTAGGATATCCCCTTCAGGGATACTAATCTTAACTTTCACTAGACTCTATAGCCATCACCCTATAGCTACACTCTCATAGGCATACACATCCACATTCTCTACCACATAACCATCTATCTCCACTCCTTGGCATACTAGCATTAAATCTCTAACTGGACAACCTCATAATTTAACGAAAATTTTAAAATTATGTAAAGGCTCACATCATCTATCTATATTTTCCTCAATTCATCTCTAAAGAACACCATATAACAATTCCCTAGACTTATAAATCAATACCACATACACTTTATTCTTATAACGTAAGGCTCTTATTCATATAATGATTTAGACATAATTCATTTAACACTAATCCTCACGTATGTGTCACAATTATCCACTCAAATTTTTCATTAGTTATCAGCCTAAGATCTTTCACACATCAAATTAAGACTACTAATTTACTCTGACAAAACTCACACTGCTATCCTAGAGCTAACATTCTTATCACCACAATCAACATCTAAAGTTCAAACTTAGTGTCTAGTATCAATCAGATACTACCGATGAAATATTTCATATGCTATACTAGTCCATCCAATAGGAAAAACAACCGAAATTTCTTATTTCACTTAACTATGGCCTACAAGCACATCTTTTTCACAACATTACTACCACAACTTAAAATTAACTACACATATTCTCACCTACTAGACTGGCTTACAACTACTAGATAAAAATCAAGGGATTCTCGGTGTGATAAAATCACAATATCAAGATAGTCGATCTTAATCTTATAACACAACTCATTACGGTCCATGATCATATTCTCCTTCCTCACATCACATCTACTTAACCATACATACATGTAAACTACTTTCAATTCTATAAACATCACTGAGTCCCCCTTTCTAATATTTCCTGTTTTAATGCTAAATTTATAAATTATTAGCCAATCTATCTTTCCATTCACAACGTATGATTATTTTACCACTATAATAACTAGTCATCATGAGCTCATTTCCTATTTCAATTAAATACACAAATATATTAACCAACCAGTTTTTTACTGCCAATACCATACAAATTTTCTAATTTTGGTACATCTTAACCAACACCATAAGGGCATACCACCCCAACACTCGCTTAAAGGTTACACGAATATAACTACCCTTTTCACTCAAAAGTTACCCTCACTCTGACTTCTAAACTTATGACTTCATATTTCTGGCTTGGGGATAATTTATCTACTTAAAGCTTGCAACACTCTAATTAATACTATCTCATCAAGTATCAACATTACCCTAATATTTAGCTGCCTATCTCCCCCCTTAAAAGTGACATCTACAACAAAGTGCTTGTGAAATTGGTCTAACTACATGTCTCACCTCGACTCAACTTTATGATTCATGAAGATAGGAGTATACGCTAAAAAAATTAATAGACTTTGTTCTCATGCAGTTTTGTAACTTTTTGATGACTCAATGAGAAAGGATCACATTTTTAGGAATCTATGATTTTGCAGTTGTATTACTTCGACAATGTGACATAGCCAATAGAATTAGAGTGAGGAAATAATTTGGGTATCTTTTGTATGGACAATATTATTGCACGATCTGGAGTATGAAAGAATGAAAAATATTTCCTAAATGATCGGTAGCCTCCAGATTATAAGTGTGCTGCACAACACACCCATAAGCAAGACTCTACTAGACATGACTTCATAGACATCCTAGAATCGTAAATCATGCTCTGATACCAAGTTTGCCATGATCGAGACTCTAACAATATGAATAAAAATCCTATGACAAAACATAGCACCGACAAATTAATCCAGTGTTCAACTAAAAGAATAAGCATAGCCCTCCAAAATATGGATGGCTCACCACTTGCTAGCTGTTATTTCGAGTGAAATCCTAATGCTAAATAGGATCGTGGAGGTGAGCTTCAAAACCTATATAATGAAAGGATGTAGCTCTTGGGAACCGTCTATACGATAAGTACTGGAATGCAACCCAATAAAAAGGAACCAAATCGGTTTATAAAACAGTTATGCAGTTTCACATCGTAAGCTCATAATAAGGATAATAGTAAGTGCCTCAAAGCATAAAAGGAAAAAAAATAATCAATTTGAAAACTATAATTTTGGACTATGTAGTTTACACCGACATTAAGTAACCCACGAGCTCTATGGGTCCAGTCCGTACCCAACTGGCAGGGCCTCAATACATGTTAGTCGCATGGACTGAGGTAGTCATATTTTGGCCATCATATCATAAACATAACTGCATACAATTGCACGAAACAACATACAACGGTCATCCTCCGTTCAGGACAAGACCTCCCACGTCAGCAAACACAGTTTCTGGTGTTGGTCACGAGGACTATACCTTCTCGATGAAACGACATAGTCCTCTTTGAGCCCAATTAAAATATTTTTCGTTACTTTTATTTATGGAGTCTTTCATTAAGGCATTCACATATGGTACCATTATACCAAGACTTGCAAGTCATTCGTATCATGCTAGGAAAATCATTATTACAAAATATTATTGACTCATTAACCCCATCATTCAAAATATAATCATAATCATTGTTAAATTTGCATAAGGATCTCAAAACAAGTCGTAAGAATTCTACACATTCATTATTTCAAAATGATAGAGTGCCATCTCTCTTCATCAATTGCGTTCAAAGCCTTTTCAAAAGACTTGAAAAAAGACTTGGAGGTTATAATTTCAATTATTCATAGTATTTAACATTTCAAACTTAATATAAGGAAATCCACCATTTTCAAATAGTATGTTCAAGTCACAAACCCCCCGAATAGATATCGAAAATTGAATTATAACTATAGGATAATCAAAGCAAGCTTTCATGTTAACTATTCTCAACCCTAGTTTCAAATTACCATTCAAACATACATGAGAATAGTTAAAATCCATACTTTATGATAATAATAGAAGTATGAGTGTTAAACATGACTTTTTGAAGGAAGAAATTTGAGAAAAACTTGAATCCTTAATCTCGGGATTTGAACTCCAGCTTGAAATTGATATGAAGACTTAATGGACTGAGATTCATTCCACATACCTTGATGACTAATTTAGTGAGAAAACATCGAGAAGAAACTATGATCTTTGATCCTTCTTGAAACTTTAGGATGGGTAGTTTGGGGTATTGAAAGAGAAGAGGAATTAGGGATTTGAGAATAATTCTCATGCTTTGGAGCGACTTGGGGATTAAAACCGATTGCATAAGTTACATGGGATGAAAGGACCAGTTTGCCCTTGATTTAATAAGACAAGAACAAAATTTTATGTCGGCCATCGCGCACCTTGGACAACGTCTCACTAAAACGCCTATAACTTTTTACTCTCTACTCGGATTGGCGAACGATTAGTTGTGTTGGAAAGAAGACTAAAAGTCCTTTCATTTTGTAGGTAGTAGGCTATCCAAATCATTATATTCTAGGAGTAATGGCGTCGTATGTTGACTCAAGTAAGAACATGGACTAAAACTCAACCGATAGGAAAGTTCTTAATTCCACTTTGATCTAGGAGATTTCTATGACCTCAATTCATCTCCAAAAATGTTCCCGCACTAAATAATTGATCTTCACAGTTATATTTAAATAGAAACGTCGGGTTCAGGTCTATACATGTGTAAATGACGGTTCAAATTCTAGCCCGAAAGTGTGGAGTGTTACATTATACTTCTTATTTATAATTTAGATAATGCTCTATTTCACCCTTAAACTATACCCAAAACGGCTGAGACACACCTCAACTTAAAGGGGGTCCTATTACTCCCGAACTAATTAAAGTGTAAGTTTGACACCCTTAGTGCCTCGTGGCACATACATGGCACAACACACTGAAGGGTCCACGTAGGCACACATGTGTGCCACATATGTATCACGTAGGCACTAAGGGTGTCAAAATTACACTTTTAATTAGTTCAGGGGTAATAGGGCCCCCGTTAAGTTGAGGCGTGTCTCAGCTGTTTTGGGTATAGTTCAAGGGTGAAATAGGGTATTTTCTCTTTATAATTTTTTAAGGAACACTTAAAAAAATAGACAACTAATATGACAAGGATTGCAGAGGAAGTAAGTCTTTTTTCATTCAATGCTGCATGTTGGCTGTCTTAAGCTGACTAATTCAAAGATATTCTCCCTATTTCTTTTTCCACACAATTTTTCAGCTTTTCATTTTTTATAGCTAAATAGTTTGTTGGAAAGTACACAAAAACATAAACGTACAGCTATATCAGATTTTTCATCAAGTGAAAAGGTTAGTCTCTAATAAACTTTAAAAAGTTCGTTTAATTTTGGTACTAAGATCTGTAAAATTTTTTTGAGAAAGTAAACACAGAAAATGATTGACTTAATTATATCTGTACTTTTTTTTTGCTACTTGATTCCCCTGGTAAACTTTTTATCTACATTTAATACATCATATCCTAAGAATTTGAAAGGAAAGAAACCTAAAAGGCACTTACAATCATGGAAAAAGAAGGAGAACATCATTAATGTCTTTTTGATTATCTAAAATACAACTTATTTAGGAAGACTCATTAAAGTCACTGGACTATGTGTTAACCCAGAAAGTATAGTCCACTCACGGGAAAGTCAATTTTTCAAAAATTATTTTTAGTTCTTTTCAAAAGTCCAACTGCAACAAAAATGTATTCCTTTTAGTAATAGAAAATTTTAAGCTCCCAAATTGTTGATAAACCCCACGGTCGTACAAACCAAGGTATAAATATAGAAAATAAATAGAACATTGATTTGGTCATTTGGCAGGTGTCATTTTCTGCTCTTCGCAAGGACGTTGTCAACATTCTGGATATCATGGAGAGGATAAAGAATGAAGAAGATCAAAAAGCAGTTGACATGTCTGATCAAATTGAAAAGTTGAAATTTTATCTGGCATTTATTTGTACGCACCTCCAGCTTTCATATTCAGTTTTTGAGCAGTTTAAAGTTACAACAAGTGCTTCAAGAGAAGTGTTTGAGAATCTATTTCGACCAATTTGGAATGATGTTCACAGCAATGTCCGGTGTAAATACAACATGCATCAAGTCCTTCTCAGCCTCATGGACAATATCGATGATTGTATCAGCTCATGTCATTATTCTATAACAAGTGCGATCATGACTGAGGAGCAGTTGGACTTCCTCCTCCTGAATCTCCATCATGTATACAAGTTTCTTGCTGAAATTAAGTTTCCATTAGTGACACAGTATAAGATTCTTCGAAATGTGTGTAGCGACATGAAAGATTTCCATGGGTTAATAGTGAATGGTTGTGTTGAGCACAAGATTGTTGAATATGTGTTACCTCAACTTCAACCTATGGCTGAGAGAATTGGGCTCTTCCTTTTGGATGTACTAATTAATAAAGACGCCAGAGTCCTCAAGCTAGTGCATCTATTGTTGAAGATTATTCCAATTGAACTGGAGGTGATGCACATATGTTTTACAAATCTGAAAGCTTCAAGTTCTGTGGAATTTGTACGCTTCATTAAGCAGCTCCTGAAAACCTCCCCAGACATTCTTAGAGAATATTTGATTCATCTACAAGAGCACATGGTAAATATCATTACCAGTAGCACTTCAGGGGCTCGAAACATTCATGTCATGATAGAGTTCCTATTAATTATCCTTACTGATTTTTGGCTCATGTTGGACTTTATTCATCATGACAAATTATTTTATCTTTTGGCACGTGTTGCAACACTTACCAGGGAAGTATCAACTCTTGTTCATGACTTAGAAGAGAACTCAAGGAATGAAGAGAGTATCAATGGAACAAATCGTGCAAATCTAGAGTTGCTGGAAAATATTGAACTCCTCAAGAAAGATCTCAAAAAGGTTTATCTGAAAGCCCCAGACTCATGTCAATGTTACTTCCCCATGAACGATGGACCTCTCTTCATGCATCTTCTACACAGACACTTAAATGATTTGCTAGATTCCAATGCTTATTCAGTTGCTTTGATAAAAGAAGAAATTGGGCAGGCAAAACAAGACCTTGAATTCATAGCATCTTGCTTCGAGAACATTGATCATGAATTGTATAAAGATCTCTGGGCAAGTGTTTTAGATGTGGCATATGAGACAAAAGATGTCATTGATTCCATTATTGTTCGAGATAATGGTCTCTTACATCTTATTTTCTCACTTCCCCTTACCATAAAGAAGATCAAGATTATCAAAGGAAAGGTCTCCGATTTACATGAGATGATTCCCAAGAACAGAGGCCTCACTGTGGTAAACTCTATCAAGAAGCCAGTTGAAAGAAAGTCACTAACAGCGAGTAAAATAATTGTAGGTTTTGAGGAGGAGACACACTGGATAATCAGTAAGCTCACCAGTGGGCCGAAAGATTTAGATGTCATTTCTATCACTGGTATGCCAGGTTCGGGCAAAACTACTTTGGCATACAAAGTATACAATGATGAGTCAGTTTCTAGACGTTTCGACATTCGTGCATGGTGCACAATTGGCCAAGAATACGACAAAAAAGAGTTGTTGGAGAAAGTTTATAAGCAAGTTATTGGCTCGGATTCGAAATTGAGTGAGAATATTGATGTTGCTGATGAGCTACGGAGACACCTAATCGGGAAGAGGTATCTTATTTTCTTAGATGACTTATGGGATACTGATACATGGGATAAATTAAAAAGACCTTTTCCTGTAGTTGAGAATGGAAGTAGAATGATTTTGACAACTCGGAAAATGGAAGTGGCTTTGTATGGAAAGCACAACACTGATCCTCTTAAGCTCCGGTTGCTAAGATCAGAAGAAACTTGGGAGTTACTAGAGAAAAGGGCATTTGGAGAAGAGAGTTGCCCTAATGAACTATTGGATGTTGGAAAAGAAATAGCTCAAAATTGTAAAGGACTTCCTTTGGTGGCTGATCTGATAGCTGGAGTCATTGCAGGGAGGGAAAAGAAAAAGACCGCGTGGCTTGAAATTAGAAATAATTTGAAGTCCTATGTTTTCAACAGTGAAGTTGATGTGATGAAGGTTATAGAATTAAGTTATGATCATTTACCACATCACCTGAAACCATGTTTACTATACCTTGCAAGTGCTCCGAAGTCCTCTGGGTTGAAAGTTAATTGGCCTGCTCAAGGACTTGTGGAGCAGACAGAGATGAAGAGCATGGTTTATTTTGATAATTTGATTTCTAGTAGCTTGGTAACTTTTATCAATGAGATTGGTAATGAACCTTTTTTCCTAATGCATGAACTTATTAGTGACTTTTGTTTGATAAAAGCAAAAGAGGAAAAGTTGTTTGACTTGATAAGTTCAAGTGCTCTATCTTCTTCTTCTTCTTCACATTTGATGTCACGTATAGTGACCATTATTTATGATAAGGAGAACTTTGAGCTTGACAATTTCGTCCTGTTTAGTTCAACAATGATAAGGCATTCTGTTAAACACCTCTATTCTTTGTACATAACTGGAGACGAGATGGAAGATCATCTTTCCGATATATGTCACCTACGAGACTTGAGGCTTCTTAGAGTGTTGCAACTGAGTCCGTCTTTTATCATGGTGAAAGATTCTTTGCTGAATGAAATAGGCATGCTGAATCATTTGAGGTTTTTACACATTGGGACAGAAGTTAAATATCTGCCTTCATCTTTCTCAAACCTCTGGAATCTAGAAACCATGTCGGTTGAAAACGAAGGATCAATCTTGGTCCTATTTCCGATAATTTGGGATCTTCTAAAGTTGCGAGTGCTGAGGGTGAGTGATTGTTCTTTCTTTGATATGGATACAGATGAACCAATACTGATAACGGTGGAATCAAAGTTAGAGAACCTGAGAGTATTATCGAAACTCATGCTTTCATATTCGAATGAGACTGAGGATATTTTCGAAAGGTTTCCCAATCTTCAACAGCTTAAATTTAGTCTCAAAGAATCATGGGATTATTCAACAAAGCAGATTTGGTTCCCACAATTGGATTTCCTAACTGAACTAGAAGACCTTTATATAAAATTTGAAAGTTCAAATTCAAATGACAGTGGGCCCTCAGTAGCAACAAATTGGTCATGGGATTTTCACTTTCCTTCCAATTTGAAAAAATTGTGGTTGTTTAACTTTCCTCTGACATCCGATCCACTATCAACAATAGCGAGACTGCCTAACCTTGAAGAGTTGTTCCTTACTAGAATAATCATCCAGGGGGGAGAATGGAACATGGGTGAAGATATCTTTGAGAATCTCAAATATTTGGGGTTGTTTGAAGTGAATCTTGCTAAGTGGGAGGTTGGAGAGGAATCCTTTCCTATACTTGAGAAATTAGAACTGTTGCGATGTCGTAAACTTGAGGAGATCCCACCTTGTTTCGGCGATATTTATTCTTTGAAAATTATCATACTTACAGAGAGTCCTCAACTTGAAGATTCAGCTCTGAAGATTAAGCAATATGTTGGAGGTATGACGGGAGGGGACGAGTTTCATGTCCAAATATCTTGACCACCAACACAACAGGTTGTTCTCCATTTTATGCTTCTTTCTTCAGTTTCTTGTATTCTTGCTTCTTCCACATGATAAAGTTTTATGTTTCATGGAAGGAAGGGAAGGAGAACTTACATGCTATTTAATAGTGAAAAGTACAATCATGGAAAGAGGAAAAGACAATTAAGGAGAAAGAAAGGAGGAGGAAGAAAACAACTCATTGGTATGCCATCCATACTAAAACTAATATTGACCTTAAGATACAAATTGTCATACATATGTTTAAAGAATTGATATTCAAAAGTTCATACTTGGAAGAATAAGTAATAAAAGTTTCTGTCCCTGCTGACCTGGTTTTACTAATCGTCTCCACGAATTCCTTCTTGATCAATGTAACTGCCTCTGCTGTATGTACAATTTTACCTTTATACCTTCTCCAGTTCCTAGCTCTCCAGATGTGATAGATTATTGCTCCACTTAAGGCTGCAAGTATCTCTTTTCTTTTTTATTCCTTTATGTTGCACACTGCCACTCGAGTCCATTGAATTAGGTCATGTCATACTTCTTTTATCCTGGAGCAATCTTCAAACAAGTGGATCCTAGTCTCCAACACTTGTGCCTCACACAGACTACCTGAATATTTAGTCTAAGCTTCCTTTCCTGAGTCAGCAGCCTTCCTCTGTGTTTTGATAAGGCTACTTATGACTAAATCAGGTCTACAATTCTCATCCACCCTCTTTGCCCTACAATCTTCAAGTAGCTTCTTTTAATAGAATAAATTCCATCCTGTGTCAGCTGATATCTCCCCTGCATATACCATGTTATCATCTGGTTTTTAACAGTATTTACCTTTCTCCAGTATCAGCTGCTGTCTGGAGTATAAACCATGAATCCACCTTACCCAGAGCGACTCTTTCTTTGAAAATCTTGTTTGGCCTTATTTCTCATCTTTTTGAATTCCTAGCCTGTCTCAACTTTGCACTATTTTACTTGTATTTTGTGGCTGAATATTTGTTTTCTCAAGTGTAATGTGGCACTTAAAAAGTTAAGATGAGCATAAAATTCTGAGGGAATGGAGATTCTTGTCCAAATCTTGGAGTTAAAACATGAATTCAAATGTGATTAAACAAGTTTCATGCTTTGCTCCAAGTTGTGATGATTGCGGTATTTTTCGCTTGATCAGTTAATTTGTCTATTCAAACCGATAATGATTGCCCTTCAAAATAGATCATGCCTATCAAATGTAAACCCTATTTGGACCATACATTCAAAGCAACGTGACAACTAGAAGTTAGAACCTCCAAATCCTAGATCCACCTTTGAATATAGGTATTGAGATTTTACATTGAAGTGCAGTCGCACTCAAATTCACTTTCTTAGACAGAATTTTGGGCTCCTTCTACCTCACACCAGTGTAACTTCTTGTGCATATTCTTTTTCTATTTGTTTCTCCTAACAAAGTTTTATCTACTTTTGGTATGTCAGATCCTGAGAACATGAAAGCAAGGGAAGGAGAATCTTCTTTGGTACAATCATGGAAAGAGTAAAAGAAACAAAGGAGAAAGAAAGAAAGGGGATGCAAACAACTGCTCAGTATGAGATACAATATATACATTTTAAAACATATATTGACTTCTTGTTCAAAAGATCATAATATGAACATAAATACTACTTCCTCCGTTTAAAAAAGAATAACCTACTTTGACTTTTGAATCTTATGGCCTTAAATTAAAGTTGTGTCAAATGTACCAAAATACCCTTTAATCTTGTGGTCCTAAATATGTCATGTGGAAAGTTAAAATTAAAGTATTGCCAAAAAAGGAAAGAGGTCATTCTTTTTTAAACAGACTAAAAAGGAAAGTAGGTCATTTTTTTTTAAACGGAGGGAGTAATAGTTTCTTTCTTTCCGCGTGAAAAAGCAGAATCCTTCCCTGCTGCCCCCAGCTCCTCCATCATTCTCAGTTCACCTCCTAGTCGGTGTGCTGCTGCTATTCCTAGCACTACGAGTTTGCTGCCACCGAACGCCAACGACTTCAACTGTAAGTCTGTATTTTAATGATGGATAAGAAGGAAGTCAAACAATGTTGGAGATATAGACGCGGGTTGACTTACATTTTCATATAGTTGGGCCGCATGTTATTGGGCCTTTCTTTATCCAGGGACTCGGCCCTTTTCCGGTTAATATTTTCATTGTGAATGTATATATATATGACTGTGGACACTTGGACAAAGATGAATGGATCATTTTCTTATTTACTTCTTCGGCTTCTTTCTCTCTCTCAGATATTTCTTCATTTAACTGAAAGAAGCTTCTAGAATAAAATCGATAGGTTAACATGGTATCAGAGAATTGATCCTCTCGATTTTGACGGCAAAATCCTTCAATTTTCCATTCTACATCTTCAATCCATGGCGTAGTGTTGTTCACATTCACTGTTTCGACAACGACAACAATTTTGACGGGTATTTTTTTATGGTCTTATGAAGTTTCTGATAATATTTCATCAATTCCTCTTAAGCAAAGCTTTTCCTGGTGACGTCTGAGGTTTTCACGACACCAAATTTCAAAAGACCCAAATTTGGGTGCAGGTTTTTTTTGGGAAACCCTAATCTCTTACGGTTTTCATCTATATTCTCTTGTGTGTTGGTTTTGTGCGATTGTGTGAAGCTTTACATATTCTGAATTGCATGTTAGATAGTCTCATAGTTGTGGTAGACTTTTTTCAGTAGTTATTTGATACTACTCTCTAGTGAAGATGGTTTTATCTACTGATTCGACTCCATCAACTCATGTTGACAACTCAACAATGAGCACTAACTCTGTTGTGGAGTCGTCCCATCCTTTGTACGTCCACCCTTCGGACAGTCCTGCAATCGTGCTTGTACTAGTGCCCCTTTCAAGGACTGGGTACATGTCTTGGAGAAGACATGTAATGATTGCCCTCTGTGCTAAGAATAAGGCTGGATTGGTCAATGGTAGAATTTCCAAGCCTAATCTCGACTCTCCTCTATATGACCAATGGTTAAGATGCAATGATATGGTCTTTCCATGGCTAAGCAATTCCTTGTCTAAGGATATTGCTGAGAGTGTATTACAGTGTGAGACTGCAAGGGATGTTTGTATGACCTTGAAGAGAGATATGGTCAATCCAATGCTAGTAGATGATAACGCTCAACTTAAACGTCAATTTAGTGCAAGACGGTCGTCGTCAATAAATTTATCCAACTTTGGAGTCGGGGTCGAATCCACAGGGAACAATGTGAGGGGTGATTAAGCTAATTTGAAACTATAGCTCCAAGTTCAATTCAAACAAATGGTACAAAAATATAAAGTAAGATGGGGATTTTTATGAGTCAAACAAAAGTTACCAGCTTAACTTTCTTCAGAACTCAAAAATAAGATTTCAATTGTTCAAATCAATGATAGAGAGAAACTAGGGTCGTGATCACTATGACTATTAATCTCCATTGAATAATAACTGTTCAAGATTCTCATGGTAGGTGGGAACAACAGAATATCCCTTCCTATGATACTATCTGAATTATCTCTCGACCTCTCCAGATAATTTATTATCTAATTCTCTCGAACTTAGATAACTTATCTATTTCCAACCGGATGTTATCTCAGGTAGATTAATCCAGTTACGACATCAATCATTAAACATAAGGTTGGTAGCTTCCGAGTCCCTGTTGATAATTCGCTTCCTCTAGCTTATTTCTCTGTTCAAGCAAATAAACCTAAGGCGTAACCTATTGTTTGTAACCAATAGATTTAAGTGAAAGTAACAAAATTTCAAAATGTTCCCACAATCACTCAAACCCTAAACCAACTATTAAATCAATGAAATAATAATCATAGATCCCATAACCCTAGTTGTGGGTTTTAGTTGCTCATAAGATAGCAAGAGATAACCATGATTGAATTCATAATTTAAAGCAATTAAACTTACAAAAGATGAAATTCAAAGTTGATTCTTCTCCAAGTACAATAAGAATTTCCCACAACTAAGTCAAAGGATTAAGAATTGAAATTAAAATTAAGATACTAAAAACTACAGAGAAAAAGTGACCAAGTACGTGAAGTTCAAGGTAAGCCCCCCCCCCCCCAAAGAGAATTAAAACCCCCTTTTTATAAGTTCCCTATGTAATAAAATCTAAAAACTATGCCTTAAATAGAAAGGGCTATATATGGATTCAAATCTCAAGTTTCAACTTTTTTTTTTCTCGGAATAGACGACGCCATTTCTGATGGCTTGTAAGACACCTGACGGCTTTTGCGAAATATTGTCAAAGCTTCCAGTATAATAGCATCTTCTGCTTCTCCCGACGGCAAAATTTGACGGCGTGTCAAATATGTGACGGCATGTAAGAAATGTTGTCACATCCTCATTGGAAATCATCATGTTCTGCTTCGAGTTGACGGTGATTTTGACGCCTTGTCAAAGTTGTGACGACGCTTCAAAAATGTCGTCACACTTCACTTCAATTCTTCAGCTTTTGTCTAAGCTTGACGACAATTATGACAGCCTTTCACATGTCTGACGGCTTCAAAAATGTCGTCAGCTACACTAAATCTTATTTGAACCGGATTTCAACTGATTTTGTTCTTATTTCCTTTAGTTTCCTCCTAGATCACTTACATCTGCATTAAAACAATAAAAACAATCAAAAATAACACAAGTTACTTAAGACTTCAAAATTATTTAGAGTTAAAATCCTCAAATATGTTAGCATCTGCTCACACATCAGTAGATATTATCAACTCCAAAGAGAAATTGTTGGGGTTTCACAGGGTTCATCAGACATTGCTAGTTATTACACTAGGTTAAGAAAATTATGGGATGAATTAAAATCAGCCACTTATGGTCCTCTATGCACATATGGTGCTGAACCTATGGGTAATGATGGACAAAAGTTGATTCAGTTCCTAACTGGTTTGAATGAGTCCTATTCAAATGTAAGGAGCAACATACTTATGATGACTCCAGTCCCTAGTCTAGGAAAAACTTATTCCATACTTCTCCATGATGAAAACCAGCGAGAACTTCAGTCATCTCCATAACTCCTTGCTTCCAAACTTAGTAACACTTCCCAACTACTCCCTCGACTATGTTCAAGCCTAACTCCAAGTACTCATGAGATACGCCACATAACACTATAATATTAATCTATATCATGAACCTCAATACACACTAAGCCTCACAACTCCTTACTTCAAACATAACTCTTATTGCTACTCCAACAACCACATACAATCATATACTAGGGATCCGCTAACTTGCGGTGCATTCTTTTAGATATACAACCATAACATTCAAGCCTATACTCATAACCACATACGCACTTCGTACATGCACCTCTAAACGAACACTTATAAAGAATCTTCCTCGCTTTCTCTAAGATTCCATCAACTACATCATTCACACATACTGGTCAATTCTTTAAACGGCACACATAATATTTTCTCAACAAATTGAACTATACACAAAAACTCTGTATTACTATTCCTACAACCTCAAAGAAATGCATAAAACCAACACACAACAATCTTTCCAAATAAACATTTAAAACTTCAACTAACCACGGCATGTATCAAGGACAAGCTCAATCTAACTTCACTTCACCGCCGTGAGCACACCACCTTCTATCATAGATAAGGAAGTATCTTTTCTCCCTTCTAGACAACTTCTCAACACCATTAGCTTGACTTAATCAAAAGGTCACAAAATTTTAAAACATGAAGACCTGAAACATGAAAGGATAATGTAAATAACATGACTCTCTCTATTGAGGCCTTAGGAATAAAATATCAAATGCAATGGGTTCATTAAGGTATCAAAACTGAAGACACCCATAACGGAAACTGAATCTCACTGATCAATAAGAGTATTACCTGAGTACTGGAATTGAACATACTGTAAAACTTGAGTATGTGAGTCATGGGCGGCATGCCCTGAATTTAGAGCTCATAACTTATGGAATGTGATTCCAACTGCTAGAAGAACTTGAATTTCTCATTTTTGGAAACTAGAAGAGTATGTTATTCTCCATCACGTGTATGAACATGAATTAAGATCATGGAACTGAAATGTAAAGCATGAGTAGGTTTTGGGACTGTTGAAAATACTGAAATAACATTGGGTCAAGCACCGATCTTTCTCACAGCAAATTTACAACTTACTGGTACTTCTACCAAAATGTAAAAGCTTGACTTGACTACTTGATCTATCATCTCCCCCTTAGCTTTAAGCCACCACTCAAATTCTCAAATGCTTACTAATTTCGAATCTCCATGAACATCTCTATTGCCGGAACGTACACCATCTAGTGCTTCAACTCTTATTTCTATTAGCTCAACTTGAATACTTTCTAAACTTTTGATAGACCATGCTACTTCTGTCTTCTCCCTCTAATACCATGCCTATGAACTTATGTTTCTAACCCATAAGAATCAAAATCACACTTAAGAGGCTCAATATTTCCAATCATATGCCTCGCCTTAACTTAGCCATCAAAACATCATCCATCGTCTAACTAGTATTTATCCATCAAACAATCCCATGGCACGACTCACTACACCACATACACTAATCCTCGAAATTAAAGCAGTCCCATAATATCTTGGGTGAACTTTCTCATCATAATATAATATTAAACATAATTACAAGTCAACTACACTTAAACTCTTGTGTACACTGTTCAAGCCTATTAGGTCACTTCCGGCAACTAATACCATTAATCCGGAAAAGGTTATATTCGGTTTCATGATCACCAATCGTTAAAACCTAAGGTCTCACACTTCACATAATTTACAACTCCATCTCACGCATAACTCCCACGTGAAGATTATAAAACAACACATCCATGAACACTAGCCCACTTAAACTTCATAACAATAATAATTGGTCCTAATCATATAGCCTATCTTATTCACAATCCATTAACACATCCTTCTTTCACCCGTCACTACTATCTATCCTTCATACACAACTTAACATAGTTCATAGCTCTCTACATCTTAACTTAACTTCCTCTTGCAATCTGGAGAGTGCCTAGATTAACAACACTTACCCACCGAGTACTTCCATCACTAACCTATACTCTCTGTCATACAAATACCGTCAACACCCGTTTCATACCTCGAACAAACTATATCACTTTCTATTAACCCAATTGCATGCAAAAAGGGATTTCGATATACTTATGCTCAACAAATCACACTTACCATCCTTCTTACTACTCTACACCTCCACATCCCACGTTTTTAGCCAGCACAAGGAACAAGATGAACTACAAGTTGCTAGTGGATCAAAATAGGCCGCACACGGCTCCACTAGGCTTTAAATATTAGTTTTGAAAAAAATAAAATTGAGATGAATAACAAAGTTGCTGTGCTAGTGAATCGAAAGAGCCCCACACGGCTTCACTAGACTTTGATTTTTTACAAACATAATGATAACAAGATTACATAATACAAGAGATAAAAACTTGACACACAACATTCAACGATCTAAGAATACACCTTACTCTGTCTTAATTAAATAACTCATAAGAATGAGGGCATAACTTTCAACTTAAGGAACTTAACACACTAGAGAGATCCTCTCAAGCCCTTTGTGTAACTTTTGAAATTTCTTCTAGAAAATATAGAAGCATTACCTAGGGAAGAACTGGATCTTGTGAATCATGTTATCTCAAAAATAATGCATAGAGAGAGAAGTATAGATTAACATTGTAGATTCTGAGGAGGAATCTGAAAGCACACCTAACCTAGGCTTAGTTTACCACTTTTATGAACATGAATAAAGTACTTCAATCTTTGTAACTCAAAAGCACTGACAGGATACTTTCTAGCTCTCTTACAATCCCATAACTATCTACAGAGAATTAAGATTAACTGTTTCTGATACCTTGAAAATGAGGCAGAGTTGGCCAGAATAGAGTAAGATGAGAATCTATATAAGCTTCTTGGAGAACCTTTTTATAGCACAATTTTAAACTTGAAAGAAGGGAAACATTTTGTAAATGCCCTGTAGCCTCTCGAAGGAAAGTACAGACATCTCCGTACCATTCCGCAAGAATCTACTAGACACGACTTCATAGACACCCTAGGACACTTGAACTCTGTGCTCTGATACCAAGTTTATAACGCCCCAAAATCGGGTCCCGAGACATCACATGGTGCTTAGGGTCACAAGTGACCCCAAGCTAACCCTTCTACTGGCATAACTCATAAGCAACTGAATAAAAATACAAATCCATACAAATAAGCAGAAATTAACTCTTTTATGAATCTGATCGATACAAAAATGGAATTTTACAGGATTACAATTCTGCCTTTACAACCAAAATTGAAACAAAATACATCAACTTCTACTGACTGTCTATGAAGCCACTACTAGTACTAACTGTAGGTAGCCGGGTGATAACTCCCGACTACCCCAAATCAATACGAATGAATAAAGAAAATATAATACTATAAACTCTGCATAACTAACCCAAGCCCTTGAATCAAAAGGACTCATCACCTGCTGACTGGATTCCACGAACTGACTGGATCCGAAGGTGCAACTATACCTTGTACCTACATTCCGAGAAAATGTAGCCCACATACGAATATGTGGGTCAGTACCATGGAAAGATACCAAGCATATGGGGGTGCAATGCATATATAAAATAATATCTTAATATCATCACAATTTATAAAATTATGCATGCTGATATAGATGACTCACTTAGCTCAAATTAAATCATCAAAATCATGGATGAATAATACATGTAAAGTAAAACAAGTGAGTCATTTCAATACGTTCTTAATTCACTTTCATCTCAATTTCAATTCATCAAAACAATCAAATTTCTTGTCAATTCTCATTAAAATATATTCTTTAAATCTTTTAAGAATAATGACTTTCTCAAACTCAGCCTTTTAAGCAAATATGTTTTCATCTCAGATTGAAGAGTACACACACATTGGGAGATCCTATAACCGACATAAACCATGTGAGCCACATGGAGTCCAACGTACAACCCATGTTGGGGAGAGCCGTCCTATCCTTTCCATCGGAGTAGGACTTCCAGTATCAATTCAAAAACACTAGTGATCATTATATAAATCAGCCTCAGGCTCACATCCTACGGGGGAACGTAGTTCTAGGGAAGTAAGGTCACTTTATACCTCCCACTCAGTGCTAAAGATTACTCCCGGACTTAGCTCAGAAATTTAAATCAGCCTTAGGATCACATTAAAGAAAATCCACAATAAACACTTCAACAATTTTCATCGGGAGCCAATTTGCAAAAATGTGGATTTCTTTCACAGTCGAGTTCAAAATAACTCATTCACGATCAAAAGGTCAAATCATTCAAAACATCTCAAATTATTTAAACTCAAGGTGTTTATAACATATGATTTTCTCGAAATAATAATCTCAAATAGGGTTCCAAAAATCCATACATCAATATCACCATAACACCTTCCAAAGTTTCATACATTATTACATAAGTACAAAAGTAATCACTTAAAACTTAAAATTTCAGCTTTATAATCATACATCTTGGTAAAGAAAATTAGCTTTGGGATTCAAATCTCATTGTGCTTATAGCACATAATTTCTCAAAGTACAATTTCAATTAGGACTCAAGGTCTCATACATTAAAATCATATTAAATTTTCTCAAGATTCATGCTTTTCATCATAAATATATATAACTTACTTTAATATCTGGAAAATTCAGCTTTATGTACAAAAATGTCATCATTCTCATTCAATTCATCTTTTAAAACATAGAGAGTATCATAATCTCATGTAAAATCATATAGGGTATGAATTCATGCTTCAAATTCATATCAAAATATGTAAAATCATGTATATTCATAAAAGAAAAATCAATTTGGGCACAAGAACGAAAGAGAGTTCTTGTTGAAAAACCCCACATACCTTGAATGATGAACTTTAGATCGATACTTGTTTTTGAGATGTTAATCGTGCCTTTGAATGATGGTTCTTGGAGTTCTTGAACTAGGAACTTGGAATCTTGAATAAATTTGCAGAATTAATGGTGAACTTTGGAGGTTCATGAAGTTGGATGTAGGAGCTTAGGGTTTTCTTTTTGAGGGAATTTGATGAAATATAATATATAATACTTCTAATAGGCTTTAATATAGGGTTTGGACGGATTTTGGGTGAGGGGGAATGACCAAAATGCCCCTAAAAAATCAAATAACTCATGAATTTGTCCTTTGGTGGACTATTTTGATAGTCTGAAGTAGATCAACCATAACGTTTTACTCGAATATCCAAATTGGATGAAACCAATTTCATTAGAAAGAGGACTCTCATATCTTTCCATTGATATATAGTATATCACCCAGATCATTGTGTATAAGGAGTTATGATCATTTAAATTTAACCCAAAAATTCACTTTTGATAGGCTGAAGTAGATCGACCATAACTCTTTGCTCCGATAACAAATTGGATGAAACCAATTTCATCGGAAAGAGGACTCGCAGAGCTTTCCGTTTGTATATAGTAGATCACCCAGATCATTATGTACAAGGAGTTATGATCATTTAAGCTTGGAGCAAAAATACGCCAGGCCTCAGTACTTTTTTTTTTCTGCATGTTTTATTGTTCACTACTATTCACGGTTCGATCGGAATGTTCATAACTCGTCGCTTAGGTGTCCATTTTGGATGATCCATATATCGGTGGAAATCTTATTCGATACTCTACGCAATAATAGGTCATAATATAAGACATTCCGCACGGAAAATTTATAATTCATTCTAGAAGATAGAACCCAACACGTTTACGCACAAAATTTCAACAAAAAATTTCCCAGGGTATTACATCATCTCCCCCTTAGAAATATTCATCCTCGAATGTCGATGAATAAGTACTGAATACCATGGAAATGAGGAAAAAAGGCTGGGATAATGAAGTCAATCCACTTAATTCACTCCAAACTTTCGAATACTTCATAGAGCATGCGATTCATAATGAGAATGGTCACATAGTTGGATCTTAAACAAAGGAGACTGATTTTAAGGAATCGATATCTTTGGTTTATTCAGAGACTGAGAATCAAAGGTCTCGAAGGGGATCTCATCAAAAGAAGGACCACTTGCGCCCAAATAAAACATCCCTCAACACTCCCTCCAAAAGATTCAAATGACATTGATCGGGGAGAAAATGAACCATAATTTGATATAATCCTATCGTATGGGAACAAGGACCCATATGGCATAAATTAAGATAGGAATTTCTAGGTCTTGGGAAACATAACTCCTTGCTTCCAAACTTAGCAACACTTCCCAACTACTCCCTCGACTATGTTCAAGCCTAACTCCAAGTACTCATGAGATACGCCACATAACACTATAATATTAATCTATATCATGAACCTCAATACACACTGAGCCTCACAACTCCTCACTTCAAACATAACTCTTATTGCTACTCCAACAACCACATACAATCTTATACTAGGGATCCTCTAACTTGCGGTGCATTCTTTTAGATATACAACCATAACATTCAACCCTATACTCATAACCACATACGCACTTCGCACATGCACCTCTAAACGAACACTCATAAACCATCTTCCTCGCTTTCTCTAAGATTCCATCAACTACATCATTCACACATACTGGTCAATTCTTTAAATGACACACATAACATTTTCTCAACCAATTGAACTATACACAAAAACTCTGTATTACTATTCCTACAACCTCATAGAAGTGCATGAAACCATCGCACAACAATCTTTCCAAATAAACATTTAAAACTTCGACTAACCACGACATGTATCAAGGACTTAGCCTCAATCTAACTTCACTTCACCGCCGTGAGCACACCACCTTCTATCATAGATAAGGAAGTATTTTCTCTCCCTTCTAGACAACTGCTCAACATCATTAGCTTGACTTAATGAAAAGGTCACAAAATTTTAAAACATGAAGACCTGAAAAATGAAGGGATAATGTAAATAACTTGACTCTCTCTATTGAGGCCTTAGGAATAAAATATCAAATACAATGGGTTCATTAAGGTATCAAAACTGAAGACACCCATAACGGAAACTGAATCTCACTGATCAATAAGAGTATTGCCTAAGTACTGGAACTGAACATACTGTAAAACTTGAGTATATGAGTCATGGGCGGCATGCCCTGAATTTAGAGCTCATAACTTATGGAATGTGATTCCAACTGCTAGAAGAACTTGAATTTCTCATTTTTTGAAACTAGAAGAGTATGTAATTCTCCATCACGTGTATGAAAATGAATTAAGATCATGAAACTGAAATGTAAAGCATGAGTAGGTTTTGGGACAGCTTAAAATATTGAAATAACATTGGGTCAAGCACCGATCATTCTCACAGCAAATTTACAACTTACTGGTACTTCTACTAAAATGTAAAAGCTTGACTTGACTACTTGTTCTATCATCTCCCCCTTCGCTTTAAGCCACCACTCAAATTCTCAAATGCTTACTAATTTCGAATCTCCACGAACATCTCTATCGCCGGAATGTACATCATCTAGTGCTTCAACTCTTATTTCTATTAGCTCAACTTGAATACTTTCTAACCTTTTGATAGACCATGCTACTTCTGTCTTCTCCCTCTAATACCATGCCTATGAACTTATGTTTCTAACCTATTAGAATCAAAATCACACTTAAGAGGCTCAACATTTCCAATCATACGCCTCGCCTTAACTTAGCCATCAAAACATCATCCATCGTCTAACTAGTATTTATCCATCTAACAATCCCATGGCACAACTCACTACACCACATACACTAATCCTCGAAATTAAAGCAGTCCCATAATATCTTGGGTGAACTTTCTCATCATAATATAATATTAAACTTAATTACAAGTCAACTACACTTAAACAATTGTGTACACTGTTCAAGCCTATTAGGTCACTTCCGGCAACTAATACCATTAATTCGGAAATCGTCACATTCGGCTTCATGATCACCAATCGTTCAAACTTAAGGTCTCACACTTCACATAATTTACAACTCTATCTCACGCATAACTCCCACGTGAAGATTATAAAACAACACATCCATGAACACTAGCCCACTTAAACTTCATAACAATAATAATTGGTCCTAATCATATAGCCTATCTTATTCACAATCCATTAACACATCCTTCTTTCACCCGTTACTACTATCTATCCTTCATACACAACTTAACATAGTTCATAGCTCTCTACGTCTTAACTTAACTTCCTCTTGCAATCTGGAGAGCGCCTAGATTAACAATACTTACCCACTGAGTACTTCCATCACTAACCTATACTCTCTGTCATACAAGTACCGTCAACACCCAATTCATACCTCGAACAAACTATATCACTTTCTTTTAACCCAATTGCATGCAAAAAGGGATTTCGATATACTTATGCTCAACAAATCACACTTACCATCCTTCTTACTACTACACCTCCACATCCCACATTTTCAGCCAGCACAAGGAACAAGATGAACTACAAGTTGCTAGTGGATCGAAATAGGACACACATGGCTCCACTAGGCTTTGAATATGAGTGTTGAAAAGAAAAAATTTGAGATGAATAACAAAGCAGTTGTGCTAGTAAATCGAAAGAGCCCCACACGGCTTCACTAGACATTAATTTTTCACAGACATAATGATAACAAGATTACATAATACAAGAGATAGAAACTTGACACACAACATTCAACGATCTAAGAATACACCTTTCTCTGTCTTAATTAAATAACTCATAAGAATGAGGGCATAACTTTCAAATTAAGGAAGTTAACACACTAGAGAGCTCCTCTCAAGCCCTTTGTGTAACTTTTGAAATTTCTTCTAGAAAATATAGAAGCATTACCTGGGGAAGAACTGGAGCTTGTGAATCATGTTATCTCAAAAATAATACATAGAGAGAGAAGTATAGATTAACATTGTGGATTCTGAGGAGGAATCTGAAAGCACACCTAACCTAGGCTTAGTTCACGACTTTTATGAACATGAATAAAGTACTTCAATCGTTGGAACTCAAAAGCACTGACAGGATACTTTCTAGCTCTCTTACAATCCCATAATTATCTACGGAGAATTAAGATTAATTATTTCTGATACCTTGAAAATGAGGCAGAGTTGGCCAGAATAGAGTAAGATAAGAATTTATATAAGCTTCTTCGAGAACCTTTTTATAGCACGATCTTAGACTTGAAAGAAGGGAAACATTTCCTAAATGCCCTATTGCCTCTCGAAGAAAAGTACATACATCTCCGTACCGTTACGTAAGAATCTACTAGACACGAATTCATAGACACCCTAGGACACTTGAACTCTGTGCTCTGATACCAAGTTTGTAACGCCCCGAAATCGGGTCCCGAGACGTCACACGGTGCTTAGGGTCACAAGTGACCCCAAGCTAACCCTTCTACTGGCATAACTCATAAGCAACTGAATAAAAATACAAATTCATACAAATCAGCAGAAATTAACTCTTTTCTGAATCTGATCGATACAAAAATGGAATTTTACAGGATTACACTTCTTCCTTTACAGCCAAAATTGAAATAAAATACATCAACTTCTACTGACTGTCTATGAAGCCTCTACTAGTACTAATTGTAGGTAGCCGGGTCATGACTCCTGACTACCCCAACTCAATACAACTGAATAAAGAAAATACAACACTATAAACTCTGCATAACTAACCTAAGCCCTTGAATCAAAAGGACTCATCACCTGCTGACTGGATTCCACGAACTGACTGGATCCGAAGGTGCAACTATACCTTGTACCTACATTCCGAGAAAATTTAGCCCACATACGAATATGTGGGTCAGTACCATGGAAAGATACCGAGCATATGGGGGTGCAATGCATATATAAAATAATATCTTAATATCATCACAGTTTATAAAATTATGCATGCTGATATAGATGACTCACTTAGCTTGAATTAAATCATCAAAATCATGGATGAATAATACATGTAAAGTAAAACACGTGAGTCATTACAATACGTTCTCAATTCACTTTCATCTCAATTTCAAATCATCAAAACAATCAAATCTCATGTCAATTCTCATTAGAATATATTCTTTAAATCTTTTAAGAATAATGACTTTCTCAAACTCAGCCTTTTAAGCAAATATGTTTTCATCTCAGATTGAAGAGTACACACACATTGGGAGATCCTATAACCGACATAAACCATGTGAGCCACATGGAGTCCAATGTACAACCCACGTTGGGGAGAGTTATCCTATCCTTTCCATCGGAGTAGGACTTCCAGTATCAATTCAAAAACACTAGTGATCATTATATAAATCAGCCTCAGGCTCACATCCTACGGGGGAACGTAGTTCTAGGGAAGTAAGGTCACTTTATACCTCCCACTCGGTGCTAAAGATTACTCCCGGACTTAGCTCAAAAATTTAAATCAGCCTCTGGCTCACATTAAAGAAAATTCACAATAAACACTTCAACAATTTTCATCGGGAGCCAATTTGCTACCCCTTTATCATAATCAATAAAAACGTGGATTTCTTTCATAGTCGAGTTCAAAATAACTCATTAACGGCCAAAAGGTCAAATCATTCAAAACATCTCAAATTATTTAAACTCAAGGTGTTTATAACATATGATTTTCTCGTAATAATAATCTCAAATAGGGTTCCAAAAACCCATACATCAATATCACCATAAAACCTTCCAAAGTTTCATACTTTATGACATAAGCACAAAAATAATCACTTAAAACTTAAAATTTCAGCTTTATAATCATACATCTTGGTAAAGAAAATTAGCTTTGGGATTCAAATCTCATTGTGTTTATAGCACATAATTTCTCAAAGTACAATTCCAATTAGGACTCAAGGTCTCATACATCAAAATCATATTAATTTTTCTCAAGATTCATGCTTTTCATCATATATATATATAACTTACTTTAAAATCTGGAAAATTCAGCTTTATGTACAAAAATGTCATCATTCTCATTTAATTCAACTTTCAAAACATAGAGAGTATCATAATCTCATGTAAAATTATATAGGGTATAAATTCATGCTTCAAATTCATATCAAAACATGTAAAATCATGTATATTCATAAAAGAAAAATCAATTTGGGCACAAGAATGAAAGAGAGATCTTTTTGATAAACCCACACACCTTGAATGATGAACTTTAGATCGATACTTGTTTTTGAGATGTTAATCGTGCCTTTGAATGATGGTTCTTGGAGTTCTTGAACTAGGAACTTGGAATCTTGAATAAATTTGCAGAATTAATGGTGAACTTTGGAGGTTCTTGAAGTTGGATGTAGGAGCTTAGGGTTTTCTTTTTGAGGGAATTTGATGAAATATAACATATAATGCTGCTAATAGGCTTTAATATAGGGTTTGGAAGGATTTTGGGTGAGGGGAAATGACCAAAATGCCCCTAAAAAATCAAATAATTCTCGAATCTGTCCTTTGGTGGACTGTTTTGATAGTCTGAAGTAGATCAACCATAACGTTTTACTCCGATCTCCAAATTGGATGAAACCAATTTCATTAGAAATAGGACTCTCATATATTTCCATTGATATATAGTATCTCACCCAGATCATTGTGTACGAGGAGTTATGATCATTTGAAGTTGACCCAAAAATTCACTTTTGGTAGGCTGAAGTAGATCGTCCATAACACTTTGCTTTGATAGACAAATTGGATGAAACCAATTTCATCGGAAAGAGGACTCACAGAGCTTTCCGTTGATATATAGTAGATCACCCATAGCATTATGTATAAGGAGTTATGATCATTTAAAGTTGGAGAAAAAATACGCCAGGCCTCAGTACTTTTTTTTCCTGCACGTTTTACTGTTCCCTACTATTCACGGTTTGATCGGAATGTTCATAACTCTTCGCTCGGGTGTCTGTTTTGGATGATCCAGATATCGTTGGAAATCTTATTCGATACTCTACGCAATGGTGGGTCATAATCTAAGACATTCCACACGAAAAATTTATAATTCATTCTAGAAGATAGAACCCAACACGTTTACGCACAAAATTTCCACAAAAAATTTCCCGGGGTATTACAGTTACTTTAAGTTGCACATCTAAGTTAAAAGATAACACTTGGATTATAGATTCAGGGGCCACCAATTACATGACCCTTAATAAACACCTTCTTCATGACATTCAAACTCTTTCTTTCCCTTCTCTAGTCACTCTTCCAAACAGTTACAAAGTGAAAGTTCATAACACTGGTTCCTTAGTCCTGAATTCTGATCTTTTCATAACAGATGTTCTACTCATCCCTTCATTTCAATTCAACCTTATTTTTGTGCCCCAATTAATTAATACACTATTCTGCACTATTTCATTTAACTCTTCTTCTTGCTCTATACAGGCCCCTTCTCTGAAGAGGCCCTTGGTAGTTAGTAGAGAGGCAAATGGACTGTATGTCTTTCATTCCAGCATCACTCTTTCTTCACCTGATCCATTGATAAATACCATATTTGCTTCTAGCACTACATCTCTATGTACTTACAATGCTTGCACTACTACTTGTAATATTTCTCCTAACATCAATAAAGCAGATTTATTTTGGCATCAACGACTTGGTCACATTCCTTTTCATAAAATGAAGTCCATTTTATATTTTTCTGATAAAATTTTATCTAAACAGTCTTTTATATGTCCTGTATGTCATCTAGCTAGGAAACAAAGACTACCTTTCCCTGATAGTGCTATTAAAACCACCCATTGTTTTCAGTTAATACACATTGATTTATGGGGTCCTTACCACACACCTACTTATAATGGCTTTAAATATTTTCTAAACATTGTGGATGATTACTC
Source organism: Capsicum pubescens (assembly GCA_030864215.1). NCBI lineage: Eukaryota > Viridiplantae > Streptophyta > Magnoliopsida > Solanales > Solanaceae > Capsicum > Capsicum pubescens. The sequence goes on along the minus strand of CM061543.1, from coordinate 276,326,337 downwards.
CAGAGTGACTTGGACTCACTTGCTAACATGTAAGAGTAAGGCATTCTCTATTATCAAATCCTTTGTTACTCTCATCAAAACTCAATTTCAATCTACTATTCAGACCATTAGGTCTGATAATGCCTTTGAGCTAGGTTTTAGTACCCATGCTAGATCATTCTTTGCTGATTGTGGCATTGTATTCAAACCAGAATTCCTCACACACCCCAACGAAATGGTGTTGTTGAAAGAAAGCACAAACACCTTCTAGAAACCTCTAGGGCCCTTCTTTACCAGTCTAAACTTCCCTTTAAAATGTGTCCTCACAACCACCTACTTAATCAATAAATTTCCTTCCCCTATTCTTCACAACATTTCCCCTTATGAAAATCTTCATGGCTCTTCACCTCCATATTTTCACCTCAGATCCTTTGGATGTTTGTTCTATGCCTCTACACCCAAGGTTGGAAGAGACAAATTCACCACTAGAGCTTCTCCTTGCTATTTTTTGGGTTATCCCATTGGTAAAAAGGATTATAAGCTCCTCAACTTGGACACTTTTTCAGTTTTTTATTCTAGGGATGTTGTCTTTCATGAACACCTTTTCCTGTACCATTCAATGAGCACATCTTCACCCTCTACTTTCCCTTCTTTTAACTCCCACTTTGTGGATGACCCATCTCCTCCCATTTGTCCTACTACTCATGCTGAACCACCTACACCTTCTACTACACCTCCTCCTCCTCCTTTACAAAATCATTCCTCTTCTCTTTTCCCTTCTATTCCAGTTTCTTCCTCCCTTTCTCCTTCCATAGTTTCTTTAAGGACTCACTCCAAGCCTAAATACCTTAAAGATTATGTTTGCTCTTCTGCAAAATCCCCTCTTTTCTCTGAATCTACCTAGTTTATTTCTACTAATTTGTTGCTACATGAGCCTCAATTTTATCAACAAGTTATCCATAATCCTGTTTGGCAAGAGGCCATGACCAAGGAATTTTAGGCCTTGGAAGATAATCACACTTTGGATATTGTTCCCTTACCACCTGAAAAAAGGCCATCCCATGTAAGTGGGTGTACAAGATTAAGCAAAAATTTGATAGGACTATTGAAAGGTACAAGGCTAGACTTGTTATTAGAGGTGATTCTCAGGTTGCTGGTTTGGATTTTTCTAAGACTTTCAGCCCTGTTGTGAAAATCACCACTATTAAATGCTTACTTACGGTTGTTGCCAAGCATAATTGGTCCGTTCACCAATTGGATATAAATAATGCCTTCCTCCATGGTGATCACCATGGGGAATTATATATGAAAATTCCCCCTGGTCTAGTTGTCTCTACTTCTGCATCTAACCCTCCCCTTGCATGCAAACTAAGGAAATCTCTATATGGCCTTAGACAAGCTTCTAGGCAATGGTTTTCCAAGATATCCCAATGTCTTCTTTCAAGGGGTTATTCTACCAACAAAAATGACAACTCTCTTTTCTCTAAGTTGTCCGGTTCTTCTATTATTATACTTGGTGTTTATATGGATGACATTCTACTGGCTGGTAATGATGATTCTAAAATTCAGTATCTTAAATCATTCTTGGATGCTCAATTCAAGATTAAAGACCTGGGCTTTGTTCATTATTTTTAGGCCTTGGGATCAACTATACACCTGCTGGTTACATAGTTCATCAAAAAAAGTATGTCACTGATTTGTTATCTGAGTTCCATTGTTCAGTTGTTGTACCTGTTCTCACTCCACTTGATCCTCATGTCAAATTGCTTATTGATGGTGGTGATCTTTTTTATAACCTTTCTATCTATAGAAGGTTTATTGGAAAGTCATACGTTCTACAACATACCAGACCAGATATTTCATTTGCAGTTTAATATTTTAGTTAATTTTTGGTTACACCAAGGGTGCCCCACATGCTATATGGTAGTCACGTGCTACGTTATTTTCTTAATGATCCGGCACAGGGAATTTCATTGTCCAACTCTCATGATTTTTCTCTTCTGGCCTACGCTGATTCGGATTGGGCTGCTTGTCCCACTACTCGCAGGTCTGTTACTGGTTCTTTTGTCTTATTGGGTGGCTCTACTATTTCTTGGAAGTCCAAGAAATAGCCTACCATTTCTTTGTCATCTGCGGAGGCTGATTATTGTGTCCTCCGCAGCCTCCGCAAGGTAGTTTCTAAAATTTTATGGTTGCTTCGCTTACTTGATGATTTGGGCGTACATATTTATATTTCTACCCCTGTGCCTATATTCTGTAATAGTCAGGATATTTTCTATATTTCCCGCAATCCTATCTTTCATGAATGTGCGAAGCACATCAAAGTCGACTGCCATTTTGTACGTGAAGTTCTTCATTCTGGTGTTGTCTCTTTACAACATATATCCACTCATCTTCAACTTGCTAATTTTCTCACCAAGGCTTTGACTGGTGTTCCACATCATCGTCTCCTTTGCAAGCTCGGTGTGCACTCACCCTCCAGCTTGAGGGGGGTTGGATATATTGACCCGGGTTGACTTATGTTTTCATATATTTGGGCCGCATGTTATTGGGCCTTTCTTTATCCAGGGACCCGACCCTTGTCCGCTTAATATTTTCATTGTGAATGTATATATATATGACTGTGAACACTTGGACAAAGCTGAATGGATCATTTTCTTATTTACTTCTTTGGATTCTTTCTCTCTTTCAGATATTTCTTCATTCAACTGAAAGAAGCTTCTAGAATAAAATCGATAGGTTAACAAATAAAAGGTTGGCAGCCTCTGTACCATATGATGATAAATATGCATTATATTTTGTGATGCATTGCCAGCATATTTTTTCACTTGTATGTCATACCCACCACAACCTCACGTCTTTGGTTTTAAGCTATGCTACCATTCGAATCCCAGATCTTGGTATGACGATCACGTAGTTTAAAAAGTTGCAGCGGCTGTGGGTAAGTTCTAGCTTGATTTTTCTTTTGTATAGATTTATATGTTCTTGATACTTTCAAGACAAGATACAATAACTGTGTTTGTGATAAAATGGGAAAATTTATCATTGGTTATTAATCATCCACCTTCATGAGCATATTTTCTAGTCGCAAAACCAAAACTTTCTGAAAGAAAAAACATCCTTGAATCTTGTGGTCTCAGATCTTCCACACCATTCCTACGTAGGAGTGTCATTGAATGTACAATACAAAAAGATGTGATCATTTTTAACAGGGTAAAAAGGAAGGTAACACACATGAATAGAAATGGAGAGAGTATATTTTTCTTTGTAGATTACCATTTTCTGAGTACTTTTGTCATTACAGGTAAAAAAAAATTTTAATCTTAGTTTGCATTTGAATGTGATTGCAGGTGCGTGGTTATGTTGACGAAATCGTTCTTGAGGATATTGCCACCTATTGTAATGACCTTGAGGATCCTAGGGAATTTCCTTATGCGCAAGAATGTATCCTTGACAGAGCGAGGCCTTGTAGCCATCTTGATACCAAACGGCATCTAAATGAGCACAAAACAGTCCGCAATCTCACAAAAACAGCCCACACATACAAGACACTAAGCGTAAACAACAAACACTAACTTGAAAGATAAAGAAGATAGATAACTTGACACAAAGAGAATATGAAACGTAGAAACTAAAGAGTGTATCAAACTCTAAAACCTCTAAAAATCACATGAACAAGCACCAAGTTCTTACGCGAACACAGCAGGAACTCGGTTCACTCAAGCACTCACGTTTCTAGCTGTTTCACAACAGAAGTGGAACATTTCACTTGTGATGTTCAAAGTTGGTGGTCCACTCTCTTCTTGATAGGAAAATGGTGTTTCAAGGTTACAATCTTCATTCAAAATAAGGTAACTAAGGAGAGCAAGACTAAAAGAATCCTATAAATAGTCTATTAAAAAGTCATGAGGAAATGACCCTTCTACCCTTAATGAAAGGGGCGGGTTTGGGATGCAAAAGTGGACAACTTTGGTGTGTTTTGTAACACCTAAGGAAATTCCTCACATGTCAATGCATATACTCCTTTGGACGGCTCCAATACATCTATTTTCATAAACGTGCCTTGAAGCCTTTGTAGTTCCCGAGATTGGCTCCTAATGATTGGTCTCGAGCCCATGATACCCATATCATCCTCTCTATCTTGAAAGGAATTTTTCCTCAAATTCTAACCTTGGAAAACCAAAGAGAGGGAAAACAAGCACACAATCCTCATGATAGAAGGGTTAGCATTAGTACTACAAATTATATAGACATGCCAAGGGGGTACACTTTTGGAATACAATTAACAATCCTTTGTTATGATCATGAAACTCGTACAACAAGCATCACAAAGGACATGGCTATGATAATCATCAAGGAAAGAGGAGTACAATCTGAAACTATCACATATGTCATCAAGTCAAGGTTGTTCACATTCGAAATATACCCACGGGTACTTTATGTGTGACATGAAAAGCTTAGCATGAATGGCACAAAGGAATTGACTTTGGCAAATATCAAGAGATAAGGAAACTACAATGGCCTTAATGGCTTTACTATACCCAAAAGGTAAGACTACCTTTATCTTAGGAACCATAAGATACATTTGTTTCATTGCCTCTACAAAGGACCTCATCAAATATAGTGCCACTATTGATCTTAAGATCCACCTCAACAATATATCACCCTCATGCACACAAGAAAACCAGCCACCAAACTTCCTACCACTACACAATATAAATTCAAAATTAACATGGTTATCATCATAGGTAAAGAGGTAGTATAGAAAGGAATCAAGTGTGAAGAAATTTTGCCCAGGGAGTACACTTTTAAAATTCAACCAGAAATCCTTTATTTTTACCATGAAACACGTATCTTGAAAATTACAAAGGATAGGGATAAGATAATCATCAAGGAAATATAAGCATAAGTCGAGGCAACTCCTTTTCCAACCCACTAGTGTTCCAGGATCAAAGGGATAGTGTAACCAAGGGTATAGGCTGAGGTTAACCAATCTTTTTACTAGGCATCATCCAAGACTAAAGAGTTGTGGCCTATAAGTCTTCTCTTAAGAACAAGCACACCTTTATTCAAAAGTTTTCCAAGCATATGATTACCTTGAGAGAAACTAGTAGCAAGGTTTGCATCACACAAGCTCAAAGGAATAGGTCCAATATCATGGTCAATATTACAAGAATGAACACTAGCTTGAGCATTTTGAATCACACCACTCATATGATCAAGTAGTGAACTACCAACATATGCAACAAGAGAACTACCAATGAAGGATTCATGCTTTTCTACACTATGTAAACCCGAAGATACTTCACATTGGATACTAATATCCTTATCACAATATTTCAATCCTATGAAAGTGTAGAGTGTAGTAATTATACCTCGGTGTATGCCACGACAGTCCACTTGTTTGAAGCTCTTGGCCAAGGGTGTCACTAGCTCATTTCCCATGTTATCATATAGAACCCTTTTTTTATCCTTCTTTGATAGCATATAAACATGAACCTCTAAATAAAAAGGATCAATATTAGGCAAAGTACTAGCATATAGGTTAGTGAGTATCAAAGCTCCTTTGTGGGAAAACCCCACAAGCATATTTTTCTTTCCCTTTCCTACTTCACTACACGTAGTTTCCCTTTTCCTTACCCTCTTTTCTTCACATTCTTCTTGTATCTCACTACTAAGTTTCTCTTCATCTTTAGGCTTGTCCTCATTCTCCTTGGATCCTAACTCTCCATCTTTTTCTACTTGGATGGGGTGTTTTAGGGTTAGTGTAGCTTGGGAAGTAGATATTGGATTTAGTGGAGTGTAGGGTCTTTGAATTGGAGGATTTTGGAGTGGAGGATTCGGGTTTAGGGATGGAATTTGGGTTCCAAGTCCGTATTGTGGAACTTGGTGGAGTGAGGAACAACTAGGTCCATCTTGTTCTCGGCTTGGGGAATAAAGATAGACTTAGTTTGTAGCACTTGGTGGATACAATCTTTGGTGCAAGGTCTCGGGAGTAATAGTAGGTAGGTGTTTTGAGGGGTATGAGGTTGAGAACTCCTTTGGATTTCCACCCTCTCCAACCTATCACTCATTGAGGCCACATCTGAGCCCAACTTCTCAACATTTGTCTTCATCCAAGCCACGCTTCGATACAAAGTTTCAAGACTAGCTAAAAGGGCATTCATAAAATTACTATCCACAGTTGGAGCATTGGAATTTTTGAGTTCCATTTGCAATTGTACCTACAAAATAAGAAAATATTAGTTAAAAACACACTCACACATTCTTCACACTCGAATTCTTCACTTGGTTCTTCAAGTGCTGTCAGCTGGTTATCAATCCTTGAGTGCTTAGGAATGAGCCTAGTCTTGAGTTAGAATGGATTTCGGTTTTGAGTACTCAAGGAAGTTTCGTACGCACTTGAACCAAGAACAACTACAAATTGTAAACGAGCAAAGCACCACAAAGAACGTTGACATGAAGACGTACTCGAAAACTAGTACACAACTTAGTAGGTTGTTACTTAGTTGCCAACTAGTGTAGGAGTTAATAGAAAGAAAACTAGTAGAGGAAAGGAAAGAAACTTGTAAGGTCCTATGACTTGAGTTTTGTTGTTGATGTGGCCCATAATTTTTATTTTGGACATTTGGTGTTGTTGTTTTGTTGATGTTTGATGTTGTCCAACTTGAATGATTCAATTTGGTTTGTTTGATGAGGCTTTTTAGGTTTTTAAAATGAAAGACAAGGCCTTGGACTCTTTTTTTCAAAGGCCTAAAAGGTGTCAATAGACTTTTCACCAACTTGCACCAAAATGGCAAAACACCTTTTTGCTTTAGCATTGTCCCTTTCCTCTTTTTGTTCTTCTTGAAAAAGGTTTTGACACTCTTTTGGTAAGGGAGCTTTTGGGAGGTCTTTTGTTGATTTGCTTCTTTGGGTGTTGTCTTGAAACTATTATCAAGACAAAAACAAGTGTTAACCTCTCTTTTCCCCTTTTCAAATCAAACACACCTTTTGTTGAATATTCACCTCAAGAACATTATGAACAACAATAAGAACACTTATGAACAACAACAATATTCAAGCCATCCAAACCTTCAACAACACTAAACAAAGGATCAAATATTGGAACTTAGACTCAAGTGTTCTAAGGACACAACAAGCTAACACAGTAAACTATGAAGACAAGCAAAATAACACCTAAATCTATGCTTCAAATCTCGGCCAAGACACACAAACTAGACACAATTTCTCTGCCAAGGTACAAAAATGGGAACAACTCTTTTTTTATGAGATTTTAGATTTTGGACACCTCTTATAGTGTTAGGAAACAAAGATCTAACACTATAACACACAAAATACACAAAATTCAAGACCAAAATTTTTTCTAAGAACCAAAGAAAAAATGGGACAGTTTCACTATTTTTGTGTTTTTCAGCTTTTCAACACCTTTTTAAAAAAATTTCAAGTGAACAAGCCCAAGATTGATCTCGTGGGAATGAAATCAATGATGGATCTGATACCAAATGATATCAAACGACATCTACATGAGCACAAAATAGTTCGTAATCTCGCAAAAATAGCCCACACATACTAGACACCAAGCAGAAACAACAAACACAAACTTAAAAGATAAAGAAGATAGATAACTTGACACAAAGAGCATACAAAATGTAGCAACTAAAGAGTGTATAAAACTCTAAAACCTCTACAAATCACATTAACAAGAACCAAGTTCTTACGCGAACACAAGAGGAACTTGGTGATTCTCAGGTTGTTGGTTTGGATTTTTCTGAGACTTTCAGCCCTGTTGTGAAAATCACCACTATTAAATGCTTACTTACTGTTGCTACCAAGCATAATTGGTTCGTTCACCAATTGGATGTAAATAATTCCTTCCTCCATGGTGATCTCCATGAGAAAGTCTATATGAAAATTTCCCCGGGTCTTACTGTCTCTACTTTTGCATCTGACCCACCCCTTGCATGCAAACTAAGGAAATATCTATATGGCCTTAGTCAAGATTCTATGCAATGGTTTGCCAAGCTATCCCAATGTCTTCTTTCAAGGGGTTATTCTGTCATAAAAAATTATAGCTCTTTTTTCTCTAAGCCGTCTGGTTCTTCTATTATTGTACTTGGTGTTTATGTGGATGACATTCTACTGGCTGGTAATTATGATTATAAAATTTAGTCTCTCAAATCATTCTTGGATGCTCAATTCAAGATTAAAGACCTGGGCTTTGTTCATTATTTTTTGGTCCTTGAGATCACCTATACACCTGCTGGTTACATAGTTCATCAAAAGAATATGTCACTGATTTGTTATCTGAGTTCCATTGTTCAGTTGTTATACCTTTTCTCACTCCACTTGATCCCCATGTCAAATTGCTTGTTGATGGTGGTGATCTTCTTTCTTACCCTTCTATCTATAGAAGGTTTATTGGAAATTTAAACTTTATATAACATACCAGACCAGATATTTCATTTGCAGTTCAACATCTTAGTCAATTTTTGGTTACACCAAGGGTGCACCACGTGCTAGCTGGTATTCACGTGCTACATTATTTTCTTAATGATCCGGCACTGGGAATTTTATTGTCCAACTCCCATGATTTTTCCCTTCAGGCCTATGCTTATTCGGATTGGGATGCTTGTCCCACTACTCGCAGGTCTGTTACTGGTTTCTTTGTCTTATTGGGTGGTTCTCCTATTTCTTAGAAGTCCAAGAAATAGCCTACCATTTCTTTGTCATCTGCGGAGGCTGATTATTGTGTCCTCCGCAAGGTAGTTGCTGAAATTTTATGGTTGCTTCGCTTACTTGATGATTTGGGCGTACATATTTATATTTCTACCCCTGTGCCTATATTCTGTGATAGTCAGGCTGTTTTCTATATTTCCCGCAATCCTGTCTTTCATGAATGTACGAAGCACATCGAAGTCGACTGCCATTTTGTACGTGAAGTTCTTTATTCTGGTGTTGTCTCTTTACAACATATATCCACTCATTTTCAACTTGCTAATCTGCTCACCAAGGCTTTGACTGGTGTTCCACATCATCGTCTCCTTTGAAAGCTCGGTGTGCACTCACCCTCCATCTTGAGGGGGGGTTGGAGATATTGACCCGGGTTGACTTATGTTTTCATATATTTGGGCCGCATGTTATTGGGCCTTTCTTTATCCAGGGACCCGACCCTTGTTCGCTTAATATTTTCATTGTGAATGTATATATATATGACTATGAACACTTGGACAAAGTTGAATGGATCATTTTCTTATTTACTTCTTTGGATTCTTTCTCTCTATCAGATATTTCTTCATTCAACTGAAAGAAGCTTCTAGAATAAAATCGATAGGTTAACAAACAAAAGGTTGGCAGCCTCTGTACCATATGATGAAAAATATGCATTATCTTTTGGGACGCATTGCCAGCATATTTTTCCACTTATATGTCATGCCCACCACAACCTCACGTCTTTGGTTTTAAGCTATGCTACTATTCGAATCCCAGATCTTGGTATGACGATCACGTAGTTTAAAAAGTTGCAGCGGCTGTGGGTAAGTTCTAGCTTGATTTTTCTTTTGTATAGATTTATATGTTCTTGATACTTTCAAGACAAGATACAATAACTGTGTTTGTGATAAAATGGGAAAATTTATCATGGGTTATTAATCATCCACCTTCATGAGCATGTTTTCTTGTCGCAAAAGCAAAACTTTTTGAAAGAAAAAACATCCTTGAATCTTGTGGTGTCAAATCTGCCACACCATTCCTACATAGGAGTGTCATTGAATGTAAAATACAAAAAGAAGTGCTCATTTTTTAACAGGGTAAAAAGGAAGGTAACACACATGAATAGAAATGGAGAGAGTATATTTTTCTTTGTAGATTACCCTCTTTCGAGTACTTTTTTCATTACAGGTGAAAAAAGTTTTAATCTTACTTTGCATTTGAATGTGATTGCAGGTGCGTGGTTATGTTGATGAAATCGGTCTTGAGGATATTGCCACCTATTGTAAGGACCTTGAGGAACCTGGGGCATTTCCTTATGTTCAAGAATGTATCCTTGCAGAGCGAGGCCTTGTATCCACCTTGATACCAAATGGCATCTAAATGAGCACAAAATAGTCCTTAATCTCGCAAAAACAGCCCACACGTACAAGACACTAAGCGGAAACAACAAACACAAACTTGAAAGATAAAGAAGATAGATAACTTGAGACAAGGAGAATACGAAATGTAGCAACTAAAGAGTGTATCAAACTCTAAAACCTATAAAAATCACATTAACAAGCACCAAGATCTTACATGAACACTAGAGGAACTCGGTTCACTCAAGCACTCACGTTTCTAACTGTTTCACAACACAAGTGGAACATTTCACTTGTGATGTTCAAAGTTGGTGGTCCACTCTCTTCTTGAGAGAAAAATGGTGTTTCAAGGTTTCAATCTTCATTCAAAATAAGGTAACTAAGGAGATCAAGACTAAAAGAATCCTATAAATAGTCTATTACAAAAGTCATGAGGAAAGAACCCTATTACCCTTAATGAAAGGGGCGGGTTTTGGATGCAAAAGTGGAAATCTTTGGTGTGTTTTGTAACACAAAAGGAAATTCCTCACATGTCAATGCATATACTCCTTTAGATGGCTCTAATACATCTATTTTCATAAACGTACCTTGAAGCCTTTGTAGTTCTCGAGCTTGGATCCTAATGATTGGTCTCAAGCATCATCCTCTCCATATTGAAAGGAATTTTTCCTCAAATTCGAACCTTGAAAACCAAAGAGAGGGAGAATAAGCACACAATCCTCATGATAGAAAGGTTAGCATTAGTACTACAAATTATATAGACATGCCAAGGGGGTACACTTTTGGAATACAACCAACAATCCTTTGTTATGATCATGAAACACGTACCACAAGCATCAAAAAGGACATGGCTAAGATAATCATCAAGGAAAGAGGAGTGCAATATGAAACTATCACATGTGTCATCAAGCCAAGGTTGTTCACATTCAGAATATACCCACGGGTCCTTTATGTGTGACATGAAAAGCTTAGCATTAATGGAACAAAGGAAGTGGCTTTGGAAAATATCAATAGATAAGGAAACTACAATGTCCTTAATGGCTTTACTATACCCAAAAGGTAAGACTACCTTTGTCTTAGGAACCATAAGATACATTTGTTTCATTGCCTCTACAAAGGACCTCATCAAATATAATGCCACTATTGATCTTTAGATCCACCTCAACCACATATCACCATCATGCAAACAAGAAAACCAGTCACCAAACTTCCTACCACTACACAATACAAATTCAAAAATAACATGGTTATCATCATAGGTAAAGAGGTAGTATAGAAAGGAATCAAGTGTGAAGACATCTTGCCGAGGGATTACACTTTTAAAATTCAACCAGCAATCCTTTATTTTCACCATGAAACACGTATCTTGAAAATTATAAAGGATAGGGATAAGATAATCATCAAGGAAAGATAGGCAGAAGTCGAGGCAACTCCTTTTCCAACCCACTAGTGTTTCGGGATCAAAGGGATGGTGTAACCAAGGGTATAGACTGAGATTAACCAATCCTTTTACTAGGCTATCATCCAAGAATAAAGATTTGTGGTCTATAAATCTTCTCTTAAGAACAAGCACACCTTTATTCAAAAGTTTTCCAAGCATATGATTACCTTTAACAAAACTAGTAGCACGGTTTACATCACACAAGCTCAAAGGAATAGGTCTAATATCATGGTTAATATTAAAAGAATGAACACTAACTTGAGTATTTTGAATCACACCACTTACATGATTAAGTAGTGAACTATCCTTAAGAGCAAATTGACCAACATATGCCATAAGAGAACTACCAATGAAGGATTCTTGCTTTTCTACACTATGTAAACCCGAAGCTACTTCACATTGGATACTTATATCCTTATCACAATATTTCAAGCCTAAGTAAGTATAGAGTGTAGCAATTATACCTCATTGTATGCCACGAAAGACCACTTGTTTGATGCTCTCGGCCAAGGGTGTCACTAGCTCATTTCACATGTTATCGTAAAGAACCTATTTATGATCCTTCTTTGATAGCATATGAACTTGACCCTGTATATAAGAAGGATCAATGATAGGCAAAGTGCTAGCATATGGGTTAGTGAGTTTCAAAGATCCTTTGTGGGCAAACCCCACAAGCACATTTTTCTTTCTCTTTCCTTCTTCACTACATGCAGTTTCCCTTTTCCTTACCCTCTTTTCTTCATATTCTTATTGTATCTCACTACTAAGTTTCCCTCCATCTTGAGTCTTGGCCTCATTCTCCTTAGATCCTAACTCTCTCTTTTTTTCTACTTGGATGGGGTGTTTTAGGGTTAGTGTAGCTTGGGAAGTAGACATCGGATTTAGTGGAGTGTAGGGTCTTTGAATTGGAGGATTTTGGAGTGGAGGATGTGGGTTTAGGGATGGAATTTGTGTTCCAAGTCTGTCTTGTGGAACTTGGTGGAGTGAGGAATGGCTAGGTCCATCTTGTTCTCGACTCGGGGAATAAAGATTTACTTGGTTTGTAGCACTTGGTGGATACAATCTTTGGTTCAAGGTCTTAGGAGTAATAGTAGGTAGGTGTTTTGAGGGGTATGAGTTCGAGAACTCCTTTGGCTTTCCAACCTCTCACTTATTGAGGCCACATCTGAGCCCAACTTCTCAACATTTGCCTTCATCCAAGCGACACCTCGATACAAAGTTTTAAAACTAGCTAAGAGGGCATTCATAACATTATTTTCCACAGTTGGAGCATTGAAATTTTTGAGTTCCATTTGCAATTGTACCTACAAAATAAGAAAATGTTTGTTCAAAACACACTCACACATTCTTCACACTCGACTTCTTCACTTGGTTCTTCAAGTGTTGTAAGCCGGTTATCAATCCTTGAGTGCTTAGGAATGAGCCTAGTCTTGAGTTAGAATGGATTTCGGTTTTGAATACTCAGGGAAGTTCCGTACGCACTTGAACCAAGAACAACTACGAATTTTAAACAAGTAAAGCACCACAAAGAACGTTGACATGAAGACGTACTCGAAAACTAGTACACAACTTAGTAGGTTGTTACTTAGTTGCCAACTAAGTGTAGGAGTCAATAGAAAGAAAACTAGTAGAGACAAGGAAAGAAACTTGGAAGGTCCTATGACTTGAGTTTTGTTGTTGATGTGGCCCACAATTTTTATTTTGGCCGTTTGGTGTTGTTGTTTTGTTGATGTTTGATGTTGTCCAACTTGAATGATTCAATTTTGTTTGTTTGATGAGGCTTTTTAGGTTTTTGAAATTAAAGACAAGGCCTTGGACTCTTTTTTCAAAGGCCTAAAAGGTGTCAATAAACTTTTCACCAGCTTACACCAAAATGGAAAAACACCTTTTTGCTTTGGCTTTGTCCCTTTCATCTTTTGGTTCTTCTAGAAAAAAGTTTTGACACTCTTTTGGTAAGGGAGCTTTTGGGAGGTCTTTTGTTGATTTGCTTCTTTGGGTGTTGTCTAGAAACTATTTTCAAGAAAAAAACAAGAGTTAACCTCTCTCTTCAACTTTACAAATCAAACACACCTTTTGTTGAACATTCACCTCAAGAACATTATGAACAACAATAAGAACACTTATGAACAACAACAATATTCAAGTCGTCCAAACCTTCAACAACACTAAACAAAGGCTCAAATCTTAGACCTTAGACTCAAGTATTTTACGGAAACAACAAGCTAACACATGAAACTACGAAGACAAGCAAAATAACACCTAAATCTATTCTTCAAATCTCGGCCAAGACACACAAACAAGACACAATTTCTCTGCCAAGGTACAAAAATAAGAACAACTCTTTTTTATGAGATTTTCGATTTTGGACACCTCTTCTAGTGTTAGGAAACAAATATATAACACTATAACACACAAAACACAGAAAATTCAAGACCAAAATTTTGGCGAAGAACCAAAGAAAAAATAGAACAGTTTCACTATTTTTGAGTTTTTCAGCTTTTCAACACTTTTTTTTTTAAATTTTTCAAGTGAACAAGCCCAAGATTGATCTCGTGGGAAAGAAATAAATGATGGATTTGATACCAAATGATATCAAACGGCATCTAAATGAGCACAAAACAGTCCGTAATCTCGCAAAAACTGCCCACACATACAAGACACCAAGCGGAAACAACAAACACAAACTTAAAAGATAAAGAAGATAGATAACTTGACACAAAGAGAATACAAAATGTAGCAACTAAAGAGTGTATCAAACTATAAAACCTCTAAAAATCACATTAACAAGAACCAAGTTCTTACGCGAACACAAGAGGAACTCGATTCACTCAAGCACTCACGTTTCTAGCCGTTTCACAACACAAGTGGAACCTTTCACTTGTGATGTTCAAAGTTGGTAGTCCACTCTCTTCTTGAGAGGAAAATGGTATTTCAAGGTTAAAATCTTCATTCAAAATAAGCTAACTAAGGAGAGAAAGACTAAAAGCATCCTATAAATAGTCTATTACAAAAGTCATGAGGAAAGGACCCTTCTACCCTTAATGAAAGGGGTGGGTTTGGGATGCAAAAGTGGACAACTTTGGTGTGTTTTGTAACACCTAAGGAAATTCCTCACATTTCAATGCATATACTCCTTTGGATGGCTCCAATACATCCATTTTCATAAATGTGTCTTGAAGCCTTTGTAGTTCCCGAGCTTGGCTCCTAGTGATTGGTCTCGAGCCCATGATACCTGTATCATATCTCCGCTAGCTTCCCAAAGCTCCACTCAGTTCTATACTTCTGCCTTAAAATGACAAATTCCGCCTTAGTTAATATTGCAAGGAACCATCCTAACAGAATCCAATTTTGATTGTGTTTAGTCAAGCCTCAATTTCCTGATTAGCTAACCCTTGGACCGTCCGATAATGGTTTTGGGGCCATCGTCCATCCCTGCAAGGGTTGTGACAACTTTCCCTTTTTGGCCTCCTTACTGATCGTGTGTTATATTTTATCAGGGCCCATGCTAAGAGTCTGTATATGCTCTTCGAGGCCTTCATAGTGTCCTCTCCTTGGAGATCAGAGACTACTCCTTTGGCGGCAAGGCTGTTGGTCAATGTTGCAAGGCTGGAGATGATGCGGTATCTTTGGATATGTTCTTGTTCAGTAAATTATGGCGTGTGTTTGCTGCTAGCTCGGAGGTTTCCAAGGGTTAGGGTCATCCGGACATGAGACTAGAAGGTTTCCCAGTCAAGAAACTCTTCATATACAGGATAGTGGCCGGACGGAGGTTCGGCATGACTGATTCTACTTGGACTGTTGATGAAGATGTAGCAGCATCAACTTCATATAGAATCAGGTATTGATCCCTAGTTCTGTATATGAGAACTGTAGTTATCAATTCTACGTTGATCTTTCTCCACAATTATTTAGCTCGAGCTCCTTGTGTAGGTTTAACGTGCTGGTTGTAGTAGACGAAACATGGGAGCTAAAGGTTATTGAAGAAGGATTTTGAAGCTCCTACACCATCAATTTCACCCTTGACCATGCGAGTTCACAACAATAAGTAGAAAAAGATACTACTTCATTCAATTGTTGGTGATGCAGGATGGTGAAATTCACGTGCACCAAGAATCAGCCATCGATAAGTATTTTAAAGTTGAGGGATGTTGTATCTAATGAACATTGGATCTCCTTTATTCAATGGAGGAGAATTCAATTGTAGTTTTCTTTGGGAATTGTATTAAAATTCTCAGTTCTTGTCTCGAAATTCTAAAGGCACAATACATTAATATCCTTTAACTTGACATCAAATTATAATTATAACCTTTAAATTTGTTCGTACACTAGTAGGCCCTTTAACTATACAAATGTTGAACAGAAAAAACACTCCAATCCTACCTCGCAAAATACGTGATTACACAAAACGACGCGTGTGGGAGTAAAAATATGAGCTCCCAACGGTAAAAAAAATGCTTAAACGACTATTATACCCTTAATGAATCCTTTATATATATATATATATACACACACACCCTTTTGGCAAATCAAATTTCCACTTTATTCTCTTTTTATTTTCTCCAACAACTTTACATTTTTTTAGAAAAAGTAACCCAATTAGAAAAAGTATATCAATTATCTAGTGCTCTTTTGTTTCTCCTTAAGACGATACTGTATGCTTTATTTGTATATCTGAAGAGCTAAAAGTTGTAAAGGAATTGTGCAGATTTCATGTTAAACGGCTTCTATTTTATAAAGCTTCAATGAAAAATTTCAACAAGTTTTTCTTAATTGACAGGGATTAATAAATGGAAGTTCTGTAGATTCTTATCGTATTTCACATCTTTTTATAAATGAACCTTTCAATTTTCATCGAACTTGAATGCTACTTTAATGGAGACAACCTTTAATGAATTGTTTTTTATTTTTATTTTTATTTTTAAGAAAAAAATCTAAAAGTACATGTATTTGTGATGGTGGTATATTAATTTTTTTTTGAATATCTAAAATCTACGTGTATCTTTTTAATTAGGTGGTAGCATTTGGTTGGAGTACTAGTCCACGTAGGAGAAATTGAGTTTCACGCATATGTGTTGCAAGATTGAAGTGCTTTTATTAGAGTTGTGACCTGAATTTTGTTGGCCCGGCCCTGAAAGTTTCACGGTGCGACCCATGTTTGTGATTTTCAATGAGGTCTGTGGTGGTAGCGTACTAGTTGTACGCACATACTATATAAGTTCAATTTAGTGGGTTATTTTTGTGATTCAGAAAATTCAGCCTTCTCCACATTGTACTCTCTCTCCATTATAGTGAAACCTCCTCTGCCTCTGCCCGTGGTTTTTCCCACAAGGGTTTCCACATAAATCTGTGTGTTGTTCTTATTTTTTTTTTCTTGTAGTTTTCTTATTCTATCCAAATCATAACAAACTGGTATCAGAGCCTGTTTCAATTATTTTCTCAGGGATGACAACTATGAAGTATGATATTCTATTGTTGGATTGCAACACCAGATTTTTGTTATGGCAGGTTAAGATACGGGCTATACTTGCATAGATGAATTTTGATGATGCTCTATTAGGTTTTGATAAAATGCCCTCATCATGGATGGACGAGGACAAACAACATAAGGATCGGAAGGCTCTATCTCAGATCCACCTTCATTTATCCAATCAGATTCTACAGAATATTTTGAAGGAGACCACTATCGCTGCGTTGTTGTTGAAATTGGAATTGTTGAGTATGATGAAGATCCTAACAAGTAAGTTGCATCTCAAACAATGACTTTATTCCCACCGTATGTCTAAGGGTGCATCCTTGGAGGATCACCTATCTGTATTTAAGGAAATCGTCTCTAATTTAGAGACTCTGGAGTTTAGTACGATGAGGAAGATCTAGGATTGATTTTGTAATATTTGCTACCTGCATCATACACGACCTTTAGGGATACGATTTTTTATAATCGTGATACCCTGATGATAGATGAAGTCTATGATGCGTTGTTCTCTAAGGAGAAGATGAAGCATCTTGTGAATGGGTCAGAGACTCAAGAAGATGGTCTTATTGTTCGAGGAAGGACTCATGAGAGGAATTCGGGGGTGATGACAGGAATGGGTAAAAATATAGAAACAGAAACAAAACCTGTAATTACTGCAAGAAGAAGGGTCATATCAAATCCGAGTGTTGGAAGTTATAGAATATGGAGAAAGAAGAAGCTCCAAAACCAAAGGAAAACCAACCAGAGAAGTCCGGTGAAGCCAGTTTTGTTGAAGATGGCGGTAGTTATAGACACATAATTTTGTCCCTCCCCAAAAATATTTTACTCATTTATTTTTTTTATTTTTTTTATTTTTTTCTTTCTTTTATTCACCTTACCATATACTTTAATTTAGCTGATAATTTTCCCCCAAAAAAGAACAAAAATGAGTAAAGGCATAACAAATTGACACCTCATCATGCCACCTCAACACATCACTCCCCATTTTTTTATTGAATGCACGAAAAAGACACATGCCTCTCTCACCTTACACACTCATTTATGTGGGGTCCACATGCCACACACATATTTCCATATGCCACACACATTTCCACAAGCCACCAATAATATGCATCCACATAGGATAATATAAAAAAAAAAGAAAATAAAAGCAAAAAGAGGGAAGGGCAATTTACACGGTAATACAGAGAGAGAAAAGGGGATTTTCCTTTTGGATTATCATTATCTTCATCAGAGAACATCAGAGGAGGTACAAAAAATAGAGAGAAAAATTTCTTTTCTTCTTGACAGAAACCACGTACGCACACAGATCTACACACCAAATGGCACACACACATACAGTGAGATTAAATTGAGAGAGAAAGAGAGTTTGAGCGAGATCTGGTCAGTTTTCTCAAGATTTTTTTGGCAAAATTTCACCAGAATTGGTTTAAGTTTGTCATTTGCTCGGTCCAATTCCAAAATCCCGATTACCTCATCATTTCTTTTGATATCCAGGTAGGTCTGGTCGAAAAGCGACAAGAGTCACCAAAATCCATCTCGATTCATCATTTTCCGTTGCCGTCTCAGCTCACCAGAGCTTCGGCTACACTATTTTTCGGTTTTCTGGTCATATTAATGGAGTGCTGGGTTTGTTTGTTTTGTGTTTCATCGCCGAAATTGGCTTTTGGGGATTCATCAATTCTTGTTCCTATTTTTGGGGTTTAGTTTTCCGTGCATCTCGACCAATTTTGGGTTTTAAATTCCTCAATATCGGAGTTAGAGTTCATTACTGTTGAGGTCCTATTCGGAGTTCTAAAGTCTGGATTTTCTTAAATATTATTATCAACAGAAATCGATTATCGAAAGGTTCATTTCTTTAACCTATTCTTTTTTTTTAATCTTAATTTTTTGAATTGACTATGTTTGAGATTGGATGATTTGGTGGATGATTGATGTCATTCATGTGAAATTTAATTACCATGCTTTAGTTTTCATTATGTTTATGTTGTTGATATTGTATTCCGAGTTTAAAAATTGAATTAATAATCGAAGCATGTGTTAATCATTTGTTGAGAAGGAAATTTAGGGTGGAATTGCGAGATTGATAAAAAGGGTGAATTTGTTTAATGCTAGTTTGTTGTTGCTTTTGCTTAATTCGAAATCAATATTAAATTTGTGAATTCGATAGTATCATGATAGGTCGATTTGGATAGGCAAATGTTTAGGTTCGGGTAGGCAAAATTTAAGAATAGATGTTTTCTTGTTGAATATTTGAATGTGGAATTTGTGTTAAGTGGATTGGTTTTAGTTCTTGAATTTAGAAATGTATTCATTTAATCGGGGAATGCCTCGCGATCACTATTTTGTTTGTTGATTGATTGTTTTGCGTGCTTTTGTATGGTTTATACATTCATAGAGCCAAATTAGCCGATATACTCCACCAAGCGACCGTGGTCAAACCACGGGATTGAGGGGTGCCTAACACCTTCCCCTCGGTCAATAGAATTTCTTAACCAGAATCTCTGTTCGCAAATCAGTTTTAAAAGAGTCAAAATCATTTTGAAAAAGAATTTCCAAAGGTGACTTGACACACTCGATTTATGTCAAATGGCGACTCTGAATTTTGAATATAAAGGAATCCTTTTTGAAACAAATCTTCATTTTTGTCACTTTGATAATAAAACCCTTTCGAACCTTAAAGATCAATATTTTTGATTAAAAAGGAGGGGTGACAGCTCTGGTGACTCTGCTGGGGAAATTTTTCAGAATTTGAGCTTATTTTTAGAGTTATATCGACTTAGTTTGACATTATGAGTATATAGACATTGTTTGTGTTATTTTTTGTATTTGTTTTATCGTCATTGAGTGTCTACTTGCTACATGTTTACAATTTTTCCTCTTATGTATTACCGCTTTATATCTGGCATCATTTGCATAATCCGATTCAATTCTTTCTGCAACAAGTTCTGTAGTACACGTTGTGTACACGACCTCTAGTTGAGTCACCCTTATTTTAGGAGGGGGAGCCGTCGGCTGGTATAGAGTGGGTGGAAAGCTAGCGCAGCCACTATCGACCATACGTTTTCCCGAACAACCTTGTTAGTGAACCCCTGCGTAGGTTAGTTTTTAGGTCATTCTTATTTGCATCATATTGAAACCTATTGAGACCCATTTGGTCCTTTGTAGAAGACTCACCTCTAAAGCATCCTAATGTGCTAAATGTTGCATCTTTGAGAGTAACGGGGTCATTTGACAGAATGATTAGGTTTGGGAGTTGTGAAATGGCACCTACCCTGGCGAAAATATCTGGTTTATTTAAGTTGCCCTACATTAAAAACACGATGATTCAATCGCGATGTCATTATCCCAATAGGTTTCTCCACTGTTATGGGTTGAAATTTAATGACCATCTAGTATGCCTTAACCAATCTTGGATCTCTTTCAATTACTTGTATGCTCGGTTTGGCATCCCAAACGGTTTCAATTATTTTTGGGATGAATTTGATACAACTAAGAAGAATTGGGAGAAACGTCGCCTTGAGGTCTTCGCCTTTGTTTTGGTAGGTACTTTGATGTTCCCCTTGGAAGATAGGCATATTAATACTCGGTTGCAAACTTTAGCGATGGCCTTATTTAACTAGGATAAGGAAGACAAAGTCACTATCGTGCCTATGATCTTAGTGGAAATAAACAAATCTTTGACCGAGGTAAAAGGGGGTATGCGATTTTTCGAGGGGAGCAGCCTAGTATTACAACTATGGATGATAGAGCATTTGATTGCCCCTTCTTTGCTTAAATCAGATGTGATTGACCGTTGTCTGCCCAGTCTAGTGGAAACCATAGAGCATAGAATGTGATTCGCTAAATTCTCATTGCCTATAGGAGTCAACACTTGGGTTGAGTTTCTTGAATCAAGAATAGATGACAATATCCTATGGACCTATCTATGGCTCCGGCCGAAAGTAATCTTGGTTGGCTCTAGCATACACTTCCTCCTAGTTTTGTTGGGGCTTAATTGTACCCGACCATACACTCCCCTTAGGGTAATACGTTAATTGGGTAGTTGCAAGATGTTCTGCCGATAATGGACCTTCAACAAGATGTTGAGTACTTTAGGGACCAAGATAGGGGTGAGATTAAATATGAGCAGTTCTGGAATAATGCAACATGGCAGGGCGTGGATACTCTCAGGTCAGGTTTGGATAATCCAGGATACACTCAAAGATATGGAATCTGGCTACAATCCATTCCTTGGGGTATCAGTAGACCATTACCAGCACAACTTAGAGGGAGAATACAGGAAGAATACATATTTTATAATCGTCAGGATAAAGATGCGGGGGCCAAAATGGAGGCATTGAGAGCTCAGTTATCAGGTTTGCTCATAACTGTGGAAGGGTATCAAAATAACCTTTTCAGGTGTATTCCCCGTGAGGCAGGAATACGTGCCAGAAGTTTCTTCCCAAATATCAATGTGTCATTGCAAGATATTCTACAAAGTTTGAGTGGAAGAAAGAGAACTTCACAGACAGGTCCATCTCAGCCATGGCCATCACGCAGCACAACAATTTGAAGGTACTTGTTATCTTTTAATTAGTTTGAGTCCTTTGTTTTTCTGTCATTGTATTGTTGTGTCTTTGTCAAATTGGTGTCAAGTTTGCTTTTGAAGTCTTTATTAAGAGTATTATGCTTGTCGTACTATTGGTCTAGAGTGTCGTTCAGTCTTTGTTTATTAGTATTAAGTTTATCTTAAATTCGAAATCTGTTTAGTTGTTTCTTTTATGAAAATGTAGTGATGTTGCGTTGTTTTTTTCTTTTGTTTGTTTCTCGTTTTTCGTCCAAAAAAAACAATTGAAAAAACAAAAAAATCATCAATTTTGTGATATTTATGCACATGCTTCCCAAACTACGCAAGATTTGATTCATGTACAACATGATACGTAGGCAACCTACTTTTGGGTTCAATCTAACCATTTTGCTTCTTTATTTTTCCTCAATTTCCCTCTTTTAAAGAAAAGCAAAAGCCATAAAGAATGATTAAAAAAAAAAGGAGAGAAGAAAAGAAATAAAAATAATGAGAGAAGAAAAGGAAAGAAAAGAGACTGGTGCAAATGAAAAGAGAAGCGATGGGGAAAGAATAAAAAATGAGGCGTAATTGAAGAGAAGAAGAAAATAAGTGTAGTAAAATGATCGGGATGATGTTAAAATGGCCTCATTACCCTCAAAAGTTGGTAGAAATGTGCATGAATCTAGGATGTGAGATGAAAGTAAGATGAGGAAATAATGAGAGCTCTCTAAAAACTTAGAAAGTAAAATGTAAAGTGAAGCAATTGAAGAGTTTTAGTTTTTTATATTAATATTGGGTTTTGTATTAATTTGTTACTAATGGATAAATATTATAATTAATGGTCCAAGAATATATATCTATTTTCTGAATATAAAAAAGTAATAAAAGTAATTAGAAAATAGATTATAAGTAATATTTTTTTACGTATAAACAATTAAAAGTATATATGTATTATGTCGGTTCAGTTTGGGTTCGGTTTGATTTTATTTTTGCTACTACCAAACCAAACCAAATCAAACCAAGAATGATCGTGTTTTTTTTTGCCAACACCAAACCAATCAAACCAAACCATAAGTCGTTTTTTTTTTCTCAGTTTGATTTAATTCATCAATTCGGTTTGACTTAACGGTTCGATACCCTAGGCCAATACAGACACTTCGTTGGATTTGAGATATTGAAAAAGTAACAAAATAATTCTGCGAAAAATAAATTCTTTTTATGCTTAGAAATGGATTTTTTGTAAAAAATAACATCTAAGAAAAAATAATTTACGCATAATGTTCTTTAGTAGCTAACAGAACTTTTGTTAAATATGATTGAAATTAGCTACAAACTTTACTGTTAATATATCGTTAAATAACTTACAACTAATATTGTTCAAATATCTTAATAAACGGTAAACCCAAGTTAGCATTGTAAAAGAGAGATACTAATTCATACATTCTAACAAATCCAAATGACAATTTATCACAAATTAAAATGAAAATTAAGTGACTAAAAATTATGTATCGAGAATATACACAAATTAAAGTGAACTGATGAATTGTTGTTGATCTAGACCCAACGCATTTTGATCCAATCAAACTAACTTTAAACATGTTAGATCATGACTTAATTTGGAGTCCTAAGTTGAAAGTGCCAATTTTTGAAATAAAAATATCAAAGGTGACAATGAATGTTGAAAAAAAAAAAAAAATTACATAAAACAACAAGTTAACTATCAATAATTACATAGTATCCCAATTCTTAAAACTTATTACAAATATCCCACTTTTTCACTGTCTCTCTCTAAAAATTCATATACATTACTTTACTCTTTATCCATATATGGTTATAACTCCTTAGAAGATGCCTAAAATCAAGGAATAACTATTTAGCTGTTATCATTTTTGAATTTCTCAATCATGTTTGATTCTTGTCAAATATATGAAGTTCTCTATAGGATTTCTAATGAACAACATCCATTTGGTTCTGTCTATCAGAGAACGTGTCCACATCAATGGAGATTTTACCCAGCTTGCTCAAAACCTCTAAAATTTTGATTGTCGTTGGCGAATCTTCCACAAGTGTGGATTATGCTTTGATATCACTGACACAGATTGAGTTAAAATGGGAACTGCAGAAAAATCAGAATCTCCATTAACAACAATCTTAATTTTAAGATTGGCGGTTAGTAAGATTTTTTTTTCTACTTTATCAAATTAATTTTTGGACTGAATAAGTTCTTGCATGTCGTTCGATCATTAATAATTACTTTGTAATTGACGATTCTTCGTCTTTTAGTTTAGGATTAACTCAGTTAGAGCATAGTGAACCAAGAAAACAAGGTAGTGTTTTTGTTCCTGATAATTTTGATTACGAGAATCCTAATTTTAGTGAAAACAAATTAAAAGATCGCAGCGATTCTGTTAAGATGAAAAAGGTGAAGAAAGTTGCTACCCGAAATCCAAAAAATCAAATCAAAAAATCGTCAAGGAAGGACAAAGATAGAGGACACTTCACGACCCCGTATACCGAAAGTTTCTTTTTGATTTATGTGGTTGAATCTGCATGTTTTTTTGTTCGAAATTTATAATTTTTTCTTGTATTGTGATTGTTGTTAGTAATTTTAACCCAACATACACAACAGTAGTTATGTATATGCTTGGCATATACATAACATTGTTATATATAAAGGCACACACTAAAGGATGGAATTCAGTGTTTTGAATTCATTGTTGGATGGTATATTAGTTCATATACATAAACAGAGAGTGGTGTATATTAGAGTGGTTCGAATTCAAGGTTGGATGGCACACATGTTTGAATTTTTTCAGTAATAAATATACATAACTTAACCATTATATACATGTTGTTGGATTTATATAAAGAATATATATATTGTTGTGGGTTTTACTGTTTTTTCATTCGAATTTGAGTAGGTGAAAGACATGAATGATTTTTTCAGTAATAAATATAGATAACTTAACACATTATATGCATGTTGTTGTGTTTTATTTAGAAATACATACATTGTTGTGGGTTTTACTGTTTTTTCATTCGAATTTGAATGCATTAACAGAATTGCAATATGCATGTTTTTGGATACTTTTCTAACAACGATTTTTTTGAAGAAACGTCACACACAGACTGGACAGACCTTAAAGCGTAGCGGGACAAGATGGGTCAAAGGACACAGATAGTAAGTCAAAACTCATTCGAGGTACATTGTGTGAAGAACATTACGAATTATGAATCTGTGAGTTTGTAAGAATCATTTTTAATGTAATCAAGAATTGAGAACACATTTATACTTATATTATTTGTGTAATTCTTTCTATTAACTCAATTTAATTAACAACTTAAAAACTGCGGTGTCTTTTGTTGCTGGTATGCAAAGCATCTCAGTGAAGGAATTGAAGTGCCTTCATATGATTTTGATGCAGAATCACATCGAATGAGATAACGCATCACTCCTTCAAAATTACGATCTACGCAAGATACAGAAGCGCTATGTTAACAATGATCCTCGTAGATCAAGGCCAATTTATATTCCCCACTTGATGAATCAGGCATAGTTAGCTTAGAACAGACTTACAGATTTCTCTGATGACCTATTTTTTTTTTTTTGGTGCAAACTGTTTATCAAAATATTTCAGGTTTGTTTTGTATGAAATATGAATACTTTAAACACTTTTCTTTGTTATCGTTGTCCAAAATAGTTATAACATTTAAACTTATTTCTTGAATATTATCTTTATTCTTCGTGTGTTGCATGATATTTTGTTTGGACAGTCTGTTACATTTAAAAGAATGTGTACAGATATTTTTTATGGTATGTATATGATTTTAATCTGTACAAATTTCTAAGTCAGATTTTTAAAAATTATATACCTAGCAGTCTAGGTCTGTAGATGTAACATATTGTTTTATATAATATATGTATATGAAAGTTATTTTTGAAAAGGTATCTGCTCATATACACTTATCTTATATGTATATACACAAAGCAGATATGTATATGACTTTTGATCTATTACATAAATGTAAGTCAATTTTTTAAAAATTAAATAACTAACAGTCAAGATATGTATATGTAAGCATATACAAAGCAGTTATCGGTATGAAAATTATTTGTTTAGATAGGTATACAAAAATTATTCTATGTATTAAACCTCATATACAAAAAAGTTACTGGTGTGATATAATTTATCTGATTTGTATATGAACTTCTTATACAAAAATTTTAAAGGTACTAAATGAGTTATTTTGGTATGTACATGAATACTATATGTGCATATATAAGTATATTTAAAAAGTCTTATATATAACTTCATGTATAGAAGATATTTTTTACCAAAAAAAAATTATGTATATTTTTTCATATACAAAAATAAGTATGTGTATAAAATGATTTGTATGTTATGTATTTGTACATCTAAACGATATTCAATACATATATAAAAAATACGTATAGATAAATAACTTTCACATACCTACCTTGTACACCTAACATTTTGCTATGTTACATATTTGATAAAATAACTAAAATGTATATGACATTCATTTACATATGAAAATTGCATAGAACCTAACTTAAATAATATGAATATTTCTTTCAAATAAATATTCTTCATAGTAACCATCAAGCATAGCAAGTACAATGAAGAACTAAAGGAATTAATATTACTGGCATAATAAATTTCAATGATTGGCATAACAAGTAAAGATAAACTAATGTTACATGTCATCATGTAACTACCGAATTAAAACTATTGACAAAGAAAAAAAAAACAATGATGAATGAGTTATTCACCATCCAACATACATTTTATTACAAATCAATCCTCCTTCGAAAAAAAAGTTACAAGAGCGCCTATAGTGAGCTGCTTGTCCACATCGTTTACAATAATTTGTGCTTGAGGACAAAGTTTCGCTTGATTTCTTATGCCTTTCTTTCTTCGACCTTCCTGGTGGTCTTCTATATTTCGATGACAATACTTCTTTTTCCTCTACACTTTCAGGAACATGCCAATCCTTCTTATTTGGCATCAGAATAATTGAAAGTCCATTACACTAATTTGCTTACACTCGCCTCCAATAAAAAATAATAAAAAACATGAAATGTTAGTCATTAAGTCTGGGATTTATATCACATACATAGCTGCAACATCTTTCGATGATAAAGTGAAACTATTAATGCCGGCTTATATAATTCATATATACATTATCATTTCGGATACGAATAGACGATTCATTACCATCGACAACATAGGATATATCAATTTGATTTTCAAGCTTCTCTATGTCTAATGCAGCAACAATTGACGAAATCAACCTCAAATACGTTATCGATTCTGCGACAACAATTCTTCACTTTTGTAGTTTACATATTCTGTTTCGAATTTCCATTCACCAGAGCGCCTCAAAAGGATTGCAATACTCATCTTCTTGAATAAAAATAAAATTAATTTTTTTTGCAAGAGATAAAAATTAGTGATTTGAATGTTTGTGATTTCTCTTTTTTGTTTGATTGTTTTTGGTATGGTTGTTTTCAAAATTTGAAATAGTATAGTTGTTACACAAATTAAGAAATCCAGTAACCAATCATTAATGTTGTTGCATTAATTGTGTGCTAAATAGAAGGAAAGATCTGTTAACTTTTCTATTAAAACATTTTAAATAGATTTTTATATACATAGCGACTCATGTATTTAATGGTTGAATTATGTATTGTAACGCCCCGCAATCGGGTCCCGAGACGTCACACGGTGCTTAGGTCACAAGTGACCCCAAGCTAACCCTTCTACTGGCATAACTCATAAGCAACTGAATAAAAATACAAATTCATACAAATCAGCAGAAATTAACTCTTTTCTGAATCTGATCGATACAAAAATGGAATTTTACAGGATTACAATTCTGCCTTTACAACCAAAATTGAAACAAAATACATCAACTTCTACTGACTATCTATGAAGCCTCTACTAGTACTGACTGTAGGTAGTCGGGTCATGACTCCCTACTACCCCAACTCAATACGACTGAATAAAGAAAATACAACACTATAAACTCTACATAACTAACCCAAGCCCTTGAATCAAAATGACTCATCACCTGCTGACTGGATACCACAAACTGACTGGATCCGAAGGTGCAACTATACCTTGTACCTACATTCCGAGAAAATGTAGCCCACATACGAATATGTGGGTCAGCACCGTGGAAAAATACCAAGCATATGGGGGTGCAATGCATATATAAAATAATATCTTAATATCATCACAGTTTATAAAATTATGCATGCTGATATAGATGACTCACTTAGCTCGAATTAAATCATCAAAATCATGGATGAATAATACATGTAAAGTAAAACAAGTGAGTCATTACAATACGTTCTCAATTCACTTTCATCTCAATTTCAAATCATCAAAACAATCAAATCTCATGTCAATTCTCATTAGAATATATTCCTTAAATCTTTTAAGAATAATGACTTTCTCAAACTCAGCCTTTTAAGCAAATATGTTTTTATCTCAGATAGAAGAGTACACACACACACATTGGGAGATCTTATAACCGACATAAACCATGTGAGCTACATGGAGTCCAACGTACAACCCACGTTGGGAAGAGCCGTCCTATCCTTGCCATCGGAGTAGGACTTCCAGTATCAATTCAAAATCACTAGTGATCACTATATAAATCAGCCTCAGGCTCACATCCTACGAATGCACGTAGTTCTAGGGAAGTAAGGTCACTTTATACCTCCCACTCGGTGCTAAAGATTACTCCCGGACTTAGCTCAGAAATTTAAATCAGCCTCAGTCTCACATTAAAGAAAATCCACAATAAATACTTCAACAATTTTCATCGGGAGCCAATTTGCTACCCCTTTATCATAATCAATAAAAACGTGGATTTCACAGTCGAGTTCAAAATAACTCATTCATGATCAAAAGGTCAAATCATTCAAAACATCTCAAATATTCAACATCAACGTGCTTATAACACACATTTTCTCAAAAACACAATTTCAAATGGGGTTCGCGACCCAAATATCAAAATCATGATAAATATCGTTCAAGATTCATGCTTTATATCACCACACATGTAAATTTATCTTTCAAAATCATAAACATCAAGATTTCATAATCATCATAAGATATGGGTTCATACTTCAAATTTATAAAAAATCAAATAAAAATCATGCCTTTGTAAGGAAAATTATTTTTGGGCACAAGAACGAAAGAGAGTTCTTGTTGAAAAACTCCACATACCTTGAATGATGAACTTTAGATTGATACTCATTTTTTTGAGATGTTAATCGTGCCTTTGAATGTGGTTCTTGGAGTTCTTGAACTAGAAACTTGGAATCTTGAATAAATTTGCAGAATTAATGGTGAACTTTGGAGGTTCTTGAAGTTTGAAGTTGGATGTAGGAGCTTAGGGTTTTCTTTTTGAGGAAATTTGATGAAACATAACATATAATGCTTCTAATAGACTTTAATATAGGGTTTGGACGGATTTTGGGTGAGGGGGAATGACCAAAACGCCCCTAAAAAATCAAATAATTCTCGAATCTGTCCTTTGGTGGACTGTTTTGATAGTCTGAAGTAGATCAACCATAACGTTTTACTCCGATATCCAAATTGGATGAAACAAATTTCATTAGAAAGAGGACTCTCATATCTTTCCATTGATATATAGTATCTCACCCAGATCATTGTGTACGAGGAGTTATGATCGTTTGAAGTTGACCCAAAAATTCACTTTTGATAGGCTGAAGTAGATCGACCATAACTTTTTGCTCCGATAGACAAATTGGATGAAACCAATGTCATCGGAAAGAGGACTCGTAGAGATTTCCGTTGAAATATATTATATCACCTAGATCATTATGTACAAGGAATTATGATCGTTTAAAGTTGGAGAAAAAATACTCCAGGCCTCAGTACTTTTCTTTTCTTGCACGTTTTACTGTTCACTACTATTCATGGTTCGATCGGAATGTTCATAACTCGTCGCTCGGGTGTCCGTTTTGGATAATCCACATATCATTGGAAAGCTTATTCGATACTCTACACAATGGTGGGTCATAATCTAAGACATTCTACACGTAAAATTTATAATTCATTCTAGAAGATAGAACCCAACACGTTTACGCACAAAATTTCAACGAAAAATTTCTCGGGGTATTACATCATCTCCCCCTTGGAAACATTCGTCCTCGAATGTCGATGAATAAGTACAGAATACCATGGAAATGAGGACAAAAGGTTGGGATAACGAAGCCAATCCACTTACTTCACTCCAAATTTCGAATACTTCATAGAACATGCGATTCATAATGAGAATGGTCACATAGTTGGATCTTAAACAAATGAGACTGATTTTAAGGAATCGATATCTTTGGTTTATTCAGAGACTGAGAATCAAAGGTGTCGAAGGGGATCTCATCAAAAGAAGGACCACTTGCGCCCAAATAAAACGTCCCTCAACACTCCCTCCAAAAGATAAATGACATTGTCGTGGAGAAAATGAACCATAATTTGATACAATCCTATCGTATGGGAACAAGGACCCATATGGCATAAATTAAGATAGGAATTTCTAGGTCTTGGGAAACATAACTCCTTGCTTCCAAACTTAGCAACACTTCCAAACTACTCCCTCGACTATGTTCAAGCCTAACTCTAAGTACTCATGAGATACGCCACATAACACTATAATATTAATCTATATCATGAACCTCAATACACACTGAGCCTCACAACTCCTCACTTCAAACATAACTCTTATTGCTACTCCAACAACCACATACAATCTTATACTAGGGATCCGCTAACTTGCGGTGCATTCTTTTAGATATACAACCATAACATTCAAGCCTATACTCATAACCACATACGCACTTCGCACATGCACCTCTAAACGAACACTCATAAAGGATCTTCCTCGCTTTCTCTAAGATTCCATCAACTACATCATTCACACATACTGGTCAATTCTTTAAACGGCACACATAACATTTTCTCAACCAATTGAACTATACACAAAAACTCTATATTACTATTCCTACAACCTCATAGAAGTGCATAAAACCAACGCACAACAATCTTTCCAAATAAACATTTAAAACTTCAACTAACCACGGCATGTATCAAGGACTTAGCCTCAATCTAACTTCACTTCACCACCGTGAGTACACCACATTTTATCATAGATAAGGAAGTGTCTTCTCTCCCTTCTAGACAATTGCTCAACACCATTAGCTTGACTTAATGAAAAGGTCAAAAAATTTTAAAACATGAAGACCTGAAACATGAAGGGATAATGTAAATAACTTGACTCTCTCTATTGAGGCCTTAGGAATAAAATATCAAATACAATGGGCTCATTAAGGTATCAAAACTGAAGACAACCATAACGGAAACTGAATCTCACAGATCAATAAGAGTATTGCCTAGGTACTGGAACTAAACATACTGTAAAACTTGAGTATATGAGTCATGGGCGGCATGCCCTGAATTTAGAGCTCATAACTTATGGAATGTGATTCCAACTGCTAGAAGAACTGGAATTTCTCATTTTTGGAAACTAGAAGAGTATGTAATTCTCCATCACGTGTATGAACATGAATTAATATCATGGAACTGAAATGTAAAGCATGAGTAGGTTTTGGGACAGCTGAAAATACTGAAAGAACATTGGGTCAAGCACCGATCTTTCTCACAACAAATTTACAACTTACTAGTACTTCTACTAAAATGTAAAAGCTTGACTTGACTACTTGTTCTATCATCTCCCCCTTAGCTTTAAGCCACCACTCAAATTCTCAAATGCTTACTAATTTCGAATCTCCACGAACATCTCTATCGCGGGAATGTACACCATCTAGTGCTTCAACTCTTATTTCTATTAGCTCGACTTGAATACTTTCTAACCTTTTGATAGACCATGCTACTTCTGTCTTCTCCCTCTAATACCATGCCTATGAACTTATGTTTCTAACCCATAAGAATCAAAATCACACTTAAGAGGCTCAACATTTCCAATCATACGCCTCGCCTTAACTTAGCCATCAAAACATCATCCATCGTCTAAATAGTATTTATCCATCTAACAATCCCATGGCACGACTCACTACACCACATATACTAATCCTCAAAATTAAAGCAGTCACATAATATCTTGGGTGAACTTTCTCATCATAATATAATATTAAACTTAATTACAAGTCAACTACACTTAAACTCTTGTGTACACTGTTCAAGCCTATTAGGTCACTTCCGGCAACTAATACCATTAATCCGGAAACCATCACATTCGGCTTCATGATCACCAATCGTTCAAACTTAAGGTCTCACACTTCACATAATTTACAACTCCATCTCACGCATAACTCCCATGTGAAGATTATAAAACAACACATCCATGAACACTAGCCCACTTAAACTTCATAACAATAATAATTGGTCCTAATCATATAGCCTATCTTATTCATAATCCATTAACACATCCTTCTTTTACCCGTCACTACTATCTATTCTTCATACACAACTTAACATAGTTCATAGATCTCTACGTCTTAACTTAACTTCCTCTTGTAATCTGGAGAGCGCCTAGATTAACAACACTTACCCACCGAGTACTTCCATCACTAACCTATACTCTCTGTCATACAAATACCGTCAACACCCGTTTCATACCTCGAACAAACTATATCACTTCCTATTAACCCAATTGTATGCAAAAAGGGATTTCGCTATACTTATGCTCAACAAATCACACTTACCATCCTTCTTACTACAACACCTCCACATCTCATATTTTCAGCCAGCACAAGGAACAAGATGAACTACAAGTTGCTACTGGATCGAAATAGGCCTCACATGGCTTCACTAGACTTTGGTTTTGTGTTTTGATCAAGAAGGTTATATGAATAACAAAATAACTATGCTAGTGAATCGAAATAGGCCCCACACGGCTTCACTAGACTTTGGTTTGTATTTTAAACAAGAAAATAAGATGAATAACAAAGAAGCTATGCTAGTGAATCGAAAGAGCCCCGTAGGGCTTCACTAGACTTTGATTTTTCACAAACATAATGATAACAAGATTACATAATACAAGAGATAGAAACTTGACACACAACATTCAACGATCTAAGAATACACCTTACTCTGTCTTAATTAAATAACTCATAAGAATGAGGGCATAACTTTCAAATTAAGGAACTTAACACACTAGAGAGCTCCTCTCAAGCCCTTTATGTAACTTTTGAAATTTTTTCTAGAAAATATAGAAGCATTACCTGAGGAAGAACTAGAACTTGCGAATCATGTTATCTCAAAAATAATACATAGAGGGAGAAGTATAGATTAACATTGTAGATTCTGAGGAGGAATCTGAAAGCACACCTAACCTAGGCTTAGTTCACGACTTTTATGAACATGAATAAAGTACTTCAATCTTTGGAACACAAAAGCACTGACAAGATACTTTCTAGCTCTCTTACAATCCCATAACTATCTACGGAGAATTAAGCTTAACTGTTTTTGATACCTTGAGAATGAGGCAGAGTTGGCCAGAATAGAGTAAGATGAGAATCTATATAAGCTTCTTGGAGAACCTTTTTATAGCACGATCTTAGACTTGAAAGAAGGAAAACATTTCCTAAATGCCCTGTAGCCTCTCGAAGAAAAGTACAGACGTCTCCGTACCGTTCCGTAAGAATCTACTAGACACGACTTCATAGACACCCTAGGACACTTGAACTCTGTGCTCTGATACCAAATTTGTTACGCCCCGCAATCGAGTCCCGAGACGTCACACGGTGCTTTAGGTCACAAGTGACCCCAAGCTAACCCTTCTACTGGCATAACTCATAAGCAACTGAATAAAAATACAAATCCATACAAATCAGCAGAAATTAACTCTTTTCTGAATCTGATCGATACAAAAATTGAATTTTACAGGATTACAATTCTTCCTTTACAACCAAAATTGAAACAAAATACATCAACTTCTACTGACTGTCTATGAAGCCTCTACTAGTACTGACTGTAGGTAGTCGGGTCATGAC
This sequence comes from Capsicum pubescens, assembly GCA_030864215.1. Lineage (NCBI taxonomy): Eukaryota > Viridiplantae > Streptophyta > Magnoliopsida > Solanales > Solanaceae > Capsicum > Capsicum pubescens. Next base: position 276,292,755 of record CM061543.1, on the reverse strand, counting down.
TCCCGACTACCCCAACTCAATACGACTGAATAAAGAAAATACAACACTATAAACTCTACATAACTAACCCAAGCCCTTGAATCAAAAGGACTCATCACCTGCTGACTGGATACCATGAACTGACTGGATCCGAAGGTGCAACTATACCTTGTACCTACATTCCGAGAAAATGTAGCCCACATACGAATATGTGGGTCAGCACCGTGGAAAAATACCAAGCATATGGGGGTGCAATGCATATATAAAATAATATCTTAATATCATCACAGTTTATAAAATTATGCATGCTGATATAGATGACTCACTTAGCTCGAATTAAATCATCAAAATAATGGATGAATAATACATGTAAAGTAAAACAAGTGAGTCATTACAATATGTTCTCAATTCACTTTCATCTCAATTTCAAATCATCAAAACAATCAAATCTCATGTCAATTCTCATTAGAATATATTACTTAAATCTTTTAAGAATAATGACTTTCTCAAACTCAGCCTTTTAAGCAAATATATTTTCATCTCAGATAGAAGAGTACACACACACATTGGGAGATCCTATAACCGACATAAACCGTGCGAGCTACATGGATTCCAACGTACAGACCACGTTGGGGAGAGTCGTCCTATCCTTTCCATCGGAGTAGGACTTCCAGTATCAATTCAAAAACACTAGTGATCACTATATAAATCAGCCTCAGGCTCACATCCTATGGGAGCACGTAGTTCTAGGGAAGTAAAGCCACTTTATACCTCCCACTCGGTGCTAAATATTACTCCCGAACTTAGATCAAAAATTTAAATCAGCCCCAGGCTCACATTAAAGAAAATCCACAATAAACACTTCAACAATTTTTATTGGGAGCCAATTTGCTACCCCTTTATCATAATCAATAAAAACGTGGATTTCTTTCACAGTCGAGTTCAAAATAACTCATTCACGATCAAAAGGTCAAATCATTCAAAACATCTCAAATATTCAACATCAACGTGCTTATAACACATTTTCTCAAAAACACAATTTCAAATGGGGTTCGCGATCCAAATATCAAAATCATGATAAATATCATTCAAGATTCACGCTTTATATCACCACACATGTAAATTCATCTTTTAAAATCATAAACATCAAGATTTCATAATAATCATCATAAGATATGGGTTCATACTTCAAATTCATAAAAAATCAAATAAAAATCATGCCTTTGTAAGGAAAATTACTTTTGGGCACAAGAACGAAAGAGAGTTCTTGTTGAAAAACTCCACATACCTTGAATGATGAACTTTAGATTGATACTCATCTTTTTGAGATGTTAATCGTGCCTTTGAATGTGGTTCTTGGAGTTCTTGAACTAGAAACTTTGAATCTTGAATAAATTTGCAGAATTAATGGTGAACTTTGGAGGTTCTTGAAGTTTGAAGTTGGATGTAGGAGCTTAGGGTTTTCTTTTTGAGGGAATTTGATGAAACATAACATATAATGCTTCTAATAGGCTTTAATATAGGGTTTGGACGGATTTTGGGTGAGGGGGAATGACCAAAACGCCCCTAAAAAATCAAATAATTCTCGAATCTATCCTTTGGTGGACTGTTTTGATAGTCTGAAGTAGATCAACCATAACGTTTTACTTCGATATCCAAATTGGATGAAACCAATTTCATTAGAAAGAGGACTCTCATATATTTCCGTTGATATATAGTATCTCACCCAGATCATTGTGTACGAGGAGTTATGATCGTTTGAAGTTGATCCAAAAATTCACTTTTGATAGGCTAAAGTAGATCGACCATAACTTTTTTATCTGATAGACAAATTGGATGAAACCAATTTCATCGGAAAGAGGACTCGCAGAGCTTTCTGTTGATATATATTAGATCACCCAGATCATTATGTACAAGGAGTTATGATTGTTTAAAGTTGGAGCAATAATACGCCAGGCCTTAGTACTTTTTTTTTCCTGCACGTTTTACTGTTCACTACTATTCACGGTTCGATCAGAATGTTCATAACTCGTCGCTCGGGTGTCCGTTTTGGATGATCCACATATAGTTGGAAAGCCTATTTGATACTCTACGCAATGGTGGGTCATAATCAAAGACATTCCACACGAAAAATTTATAATTCATTCTAGAAGATAGAACTCAACACGTTTACGCACAAAATTTCAACGAAAAATTTCCCCGGGTATTACATGTATATTAATTGGGAGAGAGAAAAAATAATTAACAAAATGAGAGAGAAGGTAAATAAGTTTAGTAGGGTTGAGATTTATGTTATTTATACAAAAAACAAAGTATAAATAACATAAATACCAACCCTTTTGGAAGTAATTACACTCTCTCCCACTTTTTTAATTATTTTACTCTCTCCCTATTAATATACATAGCATAGCCGACATATACATTGCATTCTATGTATATGTTGGGATTTTTGTAATATGTTTAGGGAGTTGGGATTTTTTGTAATATTGAAAACATAAGTTGTGTATTTGTGTAATTTTTAGAAAAACAAATGATATAAAACGTTCTTGGCCCAACAATTTAAAAATCTCTCGTGGTCCAGCGACTCATAAGTCACTATGGGCCCAACGACTTTCTTAAATTTTTTATCTATTCCAAACATTTCTCTATATAAGTTTTTTCTCCGTATTTTGTTTGACTTAACTCTTTCTCTTTCAATTCCTTGTTTTATTGAATAAGTTGTAGAAGTTTTCTTTTTGTTGTATAAAAGATGAATGAGGATTGATCTTGGGTGTATTTATATACTTAAGTACAGGGGCGGATCTATTAAGGAGCTTGAGGGTTCCACGCCACCCGCAAGATTCTACGTAAACTCTATATATGTGTAGGTGTGTATATATATATGAATATAAATATTTAATAAATGTGTCACCAAGGGAACCAAAGTGATATGTTGCTCCAGTGGCAAAGGGGCATATATTCTCCCCGGAGGGTTGCAGGTTCGAATCTTGCTGCCAACAACATGTTTTGATTAAAACATTTGGTTTAATTAAATCAATTGCATGCAACTCTATCCTGGCAAACCTTTTTTTTGTTTAGTTTAATTTAATTCAATCAATTGTATCCAACTATATTTTGCCAGTGAAGTCAAAATTATATTTATTTAAAAATTTTATTATACTTATTTAAAATTTCTTATTGGTTAACTTAATTATAATTAGAACCGATTGTTTGATATGTCCAATGTAAGTAATACTTAACCTAGGTATAATTAGAACCCCCGTTGTTTGATATGTTCATGTTGCGTAATTACGAGAGGGAGTTGTTAAAATTCATTGACGTGTTCTTTCAAAATAAATAAGATTTAAATTTTGTGTAAAGTATATAGATTAATCTTATCAGATTAAGTTGATCTATGATAATAACCCGATCTTATAATTAAAATTTTTCTTTTCCTCTTCACTGCAGATGCTTTTAATTGTTGTTGACTTATATTAATTCATTTATTTTTGACTAAAATAGCAAGTTTAGGAAGAAGAAGGGAGTGGATTTGTTTCTTTATATGTTACTAAGCTTGTTATTTTATTTTATTTTATTTTATTTTATTTTTGAAAAGGGATTAATTCTATTTTCAATATATGAGTTCTAACTCTATTTTAAAATACCCAATTGTAAATTTTGAATATATAATGAATTTTAATTCTTAGTTATTATACTAAAACTTTGTCCACAAAATTGAGGCCAAATTGTAAAAGTCACATTTGTTTACTGTTTTTTAGAAAAATAAATAGGTAAAAAGTTGAAGCATTCCTTCTTTTAATCACTCCCTGTTGAGAGACAACAGCGGAGCGACAATTTTTATTAGAAAAATTTAAAATCGAACGAAAAACACACACGAACTAGTCTAAGGGGGTTCAATATCTACTATATATCGTAAAAAATAATGTTAACTATATAAAAATATTACAGTTTTCTGATGAAGAAGGTTAAGATGAACACTTTGGGCGTAAGTTAGTTCTGCCCTTGGAGGCGAACTCAGGATTTGGAGTCTCCGAGTGATTGAATCGATAAGTCTACTTGGCACCCTGAGACTCCAAATTCTGGATCTGCCTCTGCTTAAGTACCATGTTGTACCCATATTTGAGCTAAGTTTTGAGAGCAAAATGTCTTGATTCATATGTTTTTATCCCTCTCTTGATGTAAATGAGCTAACTACGTGATTAACACTGTTTCAAGAGAAAATGAGGCATATGAAGACATAGGAAGACCATGGAATGCAAAGAACACAACGCGGAAGCAAATTGGCATAACCAGAGACGGTCCTTACGTCACAACCCCTAGGATACGCACTCAGCTTCGATCGTGACCCCTCGAATGTGCACTGAGATTCGTGCCGCAACCCTTGGGGTGTGCGATGAGCTTTGCGGCACCAACCCCTGGTCTAAGGCAAATCTTTTAAATTAAGTCCAGGGGCTTGGGGATAATTTCACAAGGCAACTATAAATACCCAAGCTCGGGTTTGCATGTTTTTTTACTTACTTTTGGAGTAGAGAAGTGAGGCTAAGCATACTTCTATTAGGGTTCATCTTTGTAATCTCTAACAACCTTGAATTTTCGTATGGACACTTTGATGTCTTTGATGTTATTTCTAATCATGAGTGGCTAAGCTCCATTGTTAGGATTATGGGAGCCTTGTAATCTTCATTCTAAACTATGGGCCTTTAAGTTTATATTGAAGTTACATTTATATCCTATTCTCTTCATTTTAATGAATTCTAAGAATTGCAAACTTGAGAGTGTGCTTTAAAAACATGACTTTCTTGAACAAAGGAGTTGTTGTTAGTAAAAGAGAATAATAATGAAAAGTTAGAGTTATTAACCTCTAATTTACAGATTGATGCCTTAACTGAGTTAATCTCAGGGAGAATGCGTAGAATTATCCTGTATCACGTTAAGTTTAAGAAAATTAAAGTGAATCTATCCTTGAAGGTTGACAAACACTTGGATGGAATTTCTATCTACATTTCTCTATAATTGCAAACATAAGTATAAACTCACATAACCCATAGTTGGAACGAATTGAAATATCAAGGTGAACATAACCCTAGTTTACTATTTCTCTGTGTTAAAACATTACAGGAAGATATTCATTCTCTAAATTGTGATTGTTAAGCTATCATTTAAACCAAAACCCTCCTTTATTCAATGGAAACTTGTATTAAAAGTCTAGTAATCTACATACAACTTAATTAGTACCTTATTTCGTGTAGTATCCGACTCCAATCTTTGTTGGGTTATATATTTGACGACGATCGCTTACGCTTCTAGAGAAGTTGTAGTTTGGGTGTATCAAGAATTCAATAAGAGTAAATTTATATTGGGCCAACCATGTTTTATATCAAGGTGGTTCTGTAAGATATAGTCAATCGCCTGTAGTTTTATAAGTGTATTCATTATCTCTTAAATATGAGCGATTGCAACGTCTACTAAGGAACAAAATGAGTACAAATAATTCGAAAGACGTGGGGGTTATTGATGATAGGCGAATTTACGCACCTATATCAATATATTTTGCCCATATTTTAGCCTAGTTTTGAGAACAAATTATATATTTCATGCACTTTTAGTCCTTTTTCCTGTAAATGAGCTAACGAACATGATTAGTAAAGTTTTAGGTATAAATGATGCATAATTCAGCATTTTATGGCTTACTTGACGCTAAAGAAAGCTCACGAAGGAAGGAAAGGGAGTTTACACGCCTAAGGACCAAAACTGCTGCATGGAAAATCTGTCCCGGGCTAAAACAGCATTTCTGAAGACTTTGGGGGACCAAACCTGCTGCATGGAAAATCTGTCCCGGGCTAAAACAACAATTCTGAAGACTTTGGGGACTTACAGACACAAAGCTGGATTTTGACAATGATACATTAACCTAGTACAATTAGGTTATGTATTTCATTATTTTATTTGGATTATGATAATGTTACATTAACCTAGTACAATTGGGTTAAGTATTACATTAGCTAGTAGGATTTGGTTAGATATTTTATTTATCTAGTAGGAGTAGGATATGGGTATTATAAATACCCTATCATGCTAGAGATTTTGAATAAGGAGGGAGGAAGGAGGGAGAACACAATACTTCCTTCCATCCCTCTCATCTTCTTATAACTTGACATCTTCTTAACTTCTCGTCTTGCAATTCAATTCTATTTTTCTTCTTCTACTCTTCTATTCTTAAATTCCACAACAAGAGAATCGTTACTTGCTAAGGAATCACGCCTCACGCCTACCACTTGATCTACACGCCATTACTCAATATCGTGATATAATAACAATGTCAATCGTGATTTCCTTCGCATTCATGGGTAACTAAACTTCTCTGTTGGGGTTATGGAAGCCGTATGAGATACTATCTATTGCTGTGAGTTTGTGAGTTCGAGGCACGTATATTGCTTATATCATTATTCTCTTCATCTTAATCTACATTCTTTGCGGTTGCAAACGCAAGAATACGCCAGTCTAACATTTAACTTGTTCGAGAGAAAAGTTATTTGTCTGGAAAAGAGATAATGTCAAGGTAGTAGGACACCCTTTCCTATTAAAAAGCTAGTGCCGTAACTGGACTAACCTCTTGGAGAATTCGTACCGTTAGATACGCTTTAAGCTCGAGAGAGTTAAAGCGAAATAGTCCTTGTTTAGGTCGAGAGACGCTTGGATTTACCATCGACTACAATTCTCTATAAGCAATTGCATGACAGAATTCTACACACTCATAGCCAATAGAGACGTATACCTCAGAAGGTGGACATAACCCCAACGCCTCAATTCTCATTGTTTACAACTTACGTAACAATCTTTCTCTTTTACTTTGCTATTTTCAGCTTTTATTTAATTGTTTTGGTGACACATTACAATCCCCCCTTTTACGAGACTTGCACCAAAAGTTTAGTAATTTTACTTACTTGTTGGCCAAGCTATTCCCTGTGGGATCGACACCCAACCAGGTTGGGTTCTATATTTTCTAACGACCGCTTTACACTCAAACGAGAGCTGTAGATTGAGCGTTATCAAAAATTGGCGCCGTTGCCGGGGAATACAAGTGTCAATCAAGTTCGTGATAATTACTAGACCCTTTGGTCTAAGACTCTCGTACTTTTACTTTTAGTTTTTGTTTTTGTTTACTGCAGGTTTTTATTTTAGTGCATGCCCCATACTCGAAGTTCTGGTCAACCGTTATTACCAATCAATCCTGAACCACAACGCATTGGTAGAATGGAAGCACAAGCTGAAATCGCAAGGATGGCTGCTCAACAAGAACAAGCAAGATTGGCTGCCCTTGCCGCAGCCCAGGTTCAATAGCAGAACATTGATAACCCTGTACGAGCACCAAATCCTGACGATGAGGATTTAGGTGATGACGAGTTACTAAACCCTAGGCGTGATGCTGAAATCGTAACACCTGCCAACAGAAGAGGTCGACAAGCTTGGTATAGACATGATCGCCAACCTATGCAGCCAACTTTCGACGATGATGATGATGATCTTGATGGTGCCGGAGCCACTAGAGCTATAATTCCACCACCATTAGCGCCCGGAGCCAAGTTCAACATCACAAGCACCATGATTCAGTTATTGCAACTCAAGGGATTATTTGGTGGACTAGCAGGCGATGATCCGAATATGCATCTCATCAACTTTATTTCTACATGCAAGTCATTTGACAATCCTGGAGTTGGTCAGAATGCAATTCGGTTACGCTTATTTCCATTGTCTCTGTCTGGGGAGGCAACACTATGGTTGAATGGGCTGACTCCTGATTCTATTACAAATTGGAGGCAATTGAGAGACGCTTTCCTAGAAAGATTCTTTCCGCCGTCCAAAAGGGCACAATTGAGAGATGAAATCAGCAACTTTCGTCAGCTTCCCACTGAAGCTCTTCATGAAACATGGGAGAGGTTCAAGACAAAGCTAGCGAGATGCCCAAACCATCACATGACTAATGTTCACCTCATGGAGATATTGTATAGAGCCTTGAATTCAATAACTAAGCCAGTGGTGGATAACGCAGTTGGAGGATCTTTTATGGACCTCACCTTTGGTCAAGCAAGCAATATGCTAGATCGCATGACGAAACAAAGTAGAGCTTGGCATACCAGGGATTCCGAGGTAGCAAGCCCCACTTTATCTATAGGCATGACTGCAGACCAAAGAAGAAGACAAGAAGAACGTGATCAAGATATGGCGCACATAAAAACACAGATGGATCTTCTTACAAAGCATTTATTATTAGGGAAGACCGAAAAAGTGAAAGCTGTGGCGCTAAAAGGAAGAGACGAATCTGATTCGGAAGAAGAGGCCAACTACTTGAACAATCAGGGGGGTTTCCGAGGGAATACCCAAGGAAACCAAGGTCGGAACTATTATGGTAAATCTGGAAGCAAAGACCAAGGTAGTTGGAGAAAAAACAATGAAAAGAGTGGTGTATATGTTCCCCCTGGTAGACGTGATACCACCACATCTAATTCTAGAAGTATGGAAGACATGATGGCTAAATTATTGAAAGGAGTGGAAGCAACAAGCGCGGGAGTTACTGAGGTAATTAATGATTTGTCCTCCATGAAACAACTAGTTGATTCTCATTCCACTTCAATCAAGCAAATAGAGCAGCAATTGAGCCAACTGTCAGCAGCACTCAATCAAAGAAAGGTTGGCACTCTACCTAGCAATACTGTGCAAAATCCAAGGAACGACGGATCATGCATGGCTATTACTACCGGGAGTGGTAAGGTGCTGGAAAATTCATCCCAAAGCAAGCAAGTGGCCAAAAATAAGGAAGATGATGACGCCATAGAAGCTGACCAAGACGTCCATGACGTCACCCCTAGTAGGTTGCAGCCTAAAACTACCAAAATTTGGAAGCAAGAGGAGAAGAAAGCCGTGGAGAAAACAATTCCATATCCACCACCACTTTTTCCTCAAAGATTGAAGAAGGTGGCGGATGACACTAAGTTCAGCAAATTTATGACTATGTTGAAGCAGCTGACCATTAATGTTCCATTGGTAGAGGCACTTGAACAAATGCCTGGGTATGCGAAATTTATGAAGGATCTTTTGACAAAGAAGAGGGCAGTAAGCTATGAGCCGGCAGATTATATTCATCATTGCAGTGCAATTGCCACAAGGTCCTTAGTACAGAAGAAGGCAGACCCTGGTGCTTTCACTATTCCTTGCACGGTTGGATCTATGAATTTTGCTAAGGCATTGTGCGATCTGGGTTCTAGCATCAATTTGATTCCACTATTCGTCTACAAGAAGTTGGGGCTAGGAGATCCTACACCAACCAATATGCGGCTCGTGATGGCTGATAGGTCGGTAAAACGACCTGTGGGTATCTTGAATGATGTGTTGGTGAAGGTTTCTTCCTTCATCTTTCCTGCAGACTTTGTGATTTTGGATTGTGAGGTGGATTCTGAAGTTCCCATAATCTTGGGACGTCCTTTCCTTGCAACAGGAAGTGTGCTTATTGACATGAGAGATAATGAGCTTTTATTTCGAATGAATGAGGAAGTGATTCGTTTTGATTTGTGCAAAGCGATGAAGCAGCCAAGAGATATGGATGTGTTCTCTGTAGCTGATGTTCATTATGAAGGTAAGAAAGCATTATCTGTAGAGAAACAGCCTACTGTTGAGCCATTGTCTGCTACGCTGCTGAATGTTGAGCATGAGGATGCTAAAGAATATGAAGAACTTATGGGTGCTCTAACAGAAATAGAGTCCTATTCCCATACTCCTAAGCAATCGGACCGTGATCTTAAGAATCAACCGTCACCAACAGCAAAGACTTCCCTTGAAGAGCCACCAATGCTAGAATCGAAAGAGCTCCCCGATTATCTAAGGTATGTGTTCTTGGAAAGTATAAATATACTTCCGGTGAGTGCGAATGATTTAAGTAAACAGCACGTAGAGGCTCTCATCTCTGCTCTGAAGAGATACATGAGAGCTATGGGTTGGACTATTGATGATATAATTGGTATCCCTCCTGGGATAGGCATGCACAAGGGTCATCTCGAAGAAGATTGCATGCCTAAAAGTAAGCCTCATTGTCGTCTAAATCCATTCCGAAAACGACCAACCATCTATCTCGACGAAGTCTAAGTACTCGAGGTAACTATGTCGAGCCACGACAATAAATAAGGCGCTAAATGGGAGGCAACCCATCGCTTATCGTTTTTCATTTATAGTTTATCGTTTTCTCTCATTCTAGTACTTGATTTGATTTTGATAAATGAAAAATCCAAAAATAAGAGTCGTGCCACGACCAAAACTAAGGCGCTTGGTGGGAGTCAAACCATCGTACTAATCGTTTTCATTTGTTTGAGTGAATATAGGTACAAGAAGTAGTCAACGAGGAGATTGATTTCAATTGACGATTTGGACGCATTGTATGGTAAAGTTGGTAAGTTAGGAATGGTGATGCATAAGGCTATGGATTGAGCCTTTCTCATGCCAAAATAGGCTTCGAGGAAGGCTAGGCCTTGGTAAAACTAGGCCACGAACGATGCACAACCTATCTTATAGCCTAAGGTCTCGGAATCTAGTGTGCTAAACACTATGCGCCGCCTATTCCTAGGTATGCTTTTGACTATGCGCCGCCTATGCTATGGCATTTGGTCTCAGTATCTCATATGCCATAGACTATGCGGCGCATATGTCTACAAATGCCATAGACTATGCGGCGCATATGTCCCATTATGCCATAGACAATGCGCCGCATATGTCATTGATATGCCGAGTATTATGCGCCGCATATGTAGGATTTTTGTCTCCAAAACCGATTGTAAATGGGTCATAACCTGACCCATACTCTTCCTATATAAAGGGGACTTAGTTTTATAACACAACCACAATAGAAAATACCCTAAAGGCGCCGCATACTCTTCCAAATCTTCTCAAAATTTTCTTCTTTTGCTCTTCCAATTCACAAAACCATCTCCACAAGTTTCAAGCAAGTAAGTACTCTCTTATTCTTCATTTATTTCTCGTAAGTACTATGTTGCTATGGCTATTATTAATTGCTAAATTATATAAGATTGTTGGTGATGTTCATGTGTTTGGATTGTTGTTGCAAAATCATGTGAGTGAACATATACGTAGGAAAATCTTGACTTGTTTCCGACTTGAATTTGGTTTCAATAGCATTGTTATGATATTTGCGGAATTGCTATGGCTATGAATATTGCTTAAGATTGTTGTTTGGATACTTACATGTTAGACTATCCCGGCCATCGGGATAAGACTTATAGTGTCTACCGACTTAGGAGGTTGTGATTGTTGTAAGAATAACGATTCCATGTAGTAACCCCTATGTAGGAGTGTTGCTATATCTACCATGAAAGTAGTCCAATGGCTGCAAGTAGTGATACATCACTGATTTTCTTGCCGGAATACAACTCCTAAAACGTATGTCGACGAAATCTGAGTAATCGACCACTTTCACTTCACTGATTTGTGTCAACAAAACTAAGTGTGGGGTGGTACCCCTACTGCTTATGCATAGATTGTATCCATTGATATTGTGCTACCACTAACACTATTTCTAGTCTCAGGTACAATGGCACCTAAAGCGAGACAAGGCAAGGAGAAGGCTACCACCGCCCAAAAGGGCAAAAAGAGAAGTCGCAAGGACCAAGGAGAACCCTCCTCGCTGCAAATACCTCGACTCACGCTTGGAATTAAGTGGGATACTTGTGAGGAACTTCTGAGGATGACGACTCTGATGATGATTCCAATGCAAGGGGTATGACCCCAGACATAGAGGATAAGTCCGACCAACCAGGTTCCTCGTATTTATTTTCCACTGAGGACAGTGTCCCGACTAAGTGTGGGGTGGTGGTATTGCATGTTATACTTCTCTATTCGCATCTATGTTTGTTTGATTTTGTTTCATTTTTGTTTCGTTTTGTTTTTTTTAGTAGTTAAAAAAATAAATTTAGCTTCGCATGAAATTATTTTGATAGGCAGCATGAGATTATAACAAGAGTATGTGCTACAATTGTGACTATTGAGACGTTTAGGCTCTAGTTGTGACTCAATATGTGATATTGTGTGATTCAATTCCTTCACTTATTGGGTCGAGAGTCTATATTACTTCCAATCAAGTCGACCATGTGCCTTGTGTGTGTGAGATAATAGTATATTCTATGTATGTGGCTGATGCTAGAACTTGCCTGGTATGTATGCAAAGCGAAAATAAGGAGTGTAAGTTTAGGATATGATTTAGGCATTTCTTTGGCAACCTATACATGTTTACCTTCAGTTTTACCTACCCATGGACATCATCCTAGTTAACCCCTTTTGAGCCTTTAGCCTATTTTCTTTGACAACCTTGTATGTAAGCCTAATCCATTTCTTTCAAGACCGTAATTTGATCCAAACTCCTAAGTGCTTTAAAGTGAAAAAGTCATGTGACAACATAAGAGGAAATTGGGTGAGTATGATGCTATAAATTGTAATGGTTCTTGAATGTGTTATGAAAAAGAAAGTGCTATCATAAGAGGTATGTTGTGAAAAGAAAAAGGAAAAGAAAGCTGAAAAGTGAGTTGTGCTTAAAATTGAAAAAACAAAAGAGGAGAACAAGGGTGGTATAATAAAAGAAAGAAAGGTTGAAAGAAAAAAAAAGTGTCAATGATACAAAGTGATGTATTAAAGCGCTTAGGAACTTAGTCACTATTCCTGGCCAAAATAGTCCTACCCGTCCCTTAGCCTACATTACAACCATCAAAAGACCTACTTGATCCTAAGCTTAGCATTCTGACATTTAGTAGAGTATTACATTAAGGGCAAGCCTATGGTCATCAGTTGCTACATATGAACTCTTTGTGAGAGTGAGAGCAAGGACATTTTGATACCCATGTTTGAAAAATATTCTATATTTGTGAGTGATTATGGGTACTATATGGTGAGACACACATGGTTGATGAGTTTTGGATAGTTGTATATGATTCTATGCACTTTAACGTTTGCATGCGAGTTGATCACCATCACGAGTCTATACTTGAGGTTAAATTGTTTCTACTTATAATCGAAAAGATACTCTTTGTTGATAATTGTTGTGCTTGTCTTGACGAATATTTTGTGTTGTTGCTGTAAAACCCTAAGTTGACGTTTAGAAGGACATGATAGTTTGTTCGAGGACGAACAAAGCTCTAAGTGTGGGGTGTTGATGATAGGCGAATTTACGCACCTATATCAATATATTTTGCCCATATTTTAGCCTAGTTTTGAGAACAAATTATATATTTCATGCACTTTTAGTCTTTTTTCCTGTAAATGAGCTAACGAATATGATTAGTAAAGTTTTAGGTATAAATGATGCATAATTCAGCATTTTATGGCTTACTTGACGCTAAAGAAAGCTCACGAAGGAAGGGAAGGGAGTTTACACGCCTAAGGACCAAAACTGCTGCATGGAAAATCTGTCCCGGGCTAAAACAACATTTCTGAAGACTTTGGGGGACCAAACCTGCTGCATGGAAAATCTGTCCCGGGCTAAAACAGCAATTCTGAAGACTTTGGGGACTTACAGACACAAAGCTGGATTTTGACAATGATACATTAACCTAGTACAATTAGGTTATGTATTTCATTATTTTATTTGGATTATGATAATGTTACATTAACCTAGTACAATTGGGTTAAGTATTACATTAGCTAGTAGGATTTGGTTAGATATTTTATTTATCTAGTAGGAGTAGGATATGAGTATTATAAATACCCTATCATGCTAGAGATTTTGAATAAGGAGGGAGGAAGGAGGGAGAACACAATACTTCCTTCCATCCCTCTCATCTTCTTATAACTTGACATCTTCTTAACTTCTCGTCTTGCAATTCAATTCTATTTTTCTTCTTCTACTCTTCTATTCTTAAATTCCACAACAAGAGAATCGTTACTTGCTAAGGAATCACGCCTCACGCCTACCACTTGATCTACACGCCATTACTCAATATCGTGATATAATAACAATGTCAATCGTGATTTCCTTCGCATTCATGGGTAACTAAACTTCTCTGTTGGGGTTATGGAAGCCGTATGAGATACTATCTATTGCTGTGAGTTTGTGAGTTCGAGGCACGTATATTGCTTATATCATTATTCTCTTCATCTTAATCTACATTCTTTGCGGTTGCAAACACAAGAATACGCCAGTCTAACATTTAACTTGTTCGAGAGAAAAGTTATTTGTCTGGAAAAGAGACAATGTCAAGGTAGTAGGACACCCTTTCCTATTAAAAAGCTAGTGCCGTAACTGGACTAACCTCTTGGAGAATTCGTACCGTTAGATACGCTTTAAGCTCGAGAGAGTTAAAGCGAAATAGTCCTTGTTTAGGTCGAGAGACGCTTGGATTTACCATCGACTACAATTCTCTATAAGCAATTGCATGACAGAATTCTACACACTCATAGCCAATAGAGACGTATACCTCAGAAGGTGGACATAACCCCAACGCCTCAATTCTCATTGTTTACAACTTACGTAACAATCTTTCTCTTTTACTTTGCTATTTTCAGCTTTTATTTAATTGTTTTGGTGACACATTACAATCCCCCCTTTTACGAGACTTGCACCAAAAGTTTAGTAATTTTACTTACTTGTTGGCCAAGCTATTCCCTGTGGGATCGACACCCAACCCAGGTTGGGTTCTATATTTGCTAACGACCGCTTTACACTCAAACGAGAGCTGTAGATTGAGCGTTATCAGTTATCACCAGACAATATCCAACATATTTTTCAGCCAATGTAGTTACGACGTACGGTGAGATTTATATTTGGAGTGATGATTCTTTGACTTTATTTCTCCGTACTGTTGAAATTTTTTATAATCACATTAACTTAACGCGTCTTGATATGTATGTATCAATTGAGCATTGTCCTATTTTTCAAGAACCCACCGACAATAAATTTGATTTTTATTATACTATATATTTCCTATATTTGAATGTTGGTTCTTCAAGGGGTATAACAAAAATCAAATTTATTATCGGTGAGTTCTTGAACAATAGGACAATGCTCAAACACGCAGAAGAAAGTTGAACAATAGGACAATGCTCAAACACATGGGAAAAAATAAAAAAGGTTGAAAGGACAAAATCAGCCTCTCGCCTGAAAGAGATGACACAAAAATGATGCGTGAATTCAAAATTTCATTTTTTTAGCCATTTCACTAATTACCACAACTTTCTTTGACTTTTTCTTTTTTCTTATTCTGCTGATGTTGTATTTTTTATTTTATTTTTTTATTGCTCTTTTTACTTCTTCTTCTTTTTATTATTATTATTATTATTATTATTATTATTATTATTATTATTAATATAAAGTATATAAAATAATTTATTACTTTTTTCTACTACTTTTTTTGCTTTTCTTCTTCTTTTTTTTTTTTTTTTTAAAATAATCAAATACAAAAGTGTATTTTTTTCAAATACAATTAAAAAAAAAGAAGAATACATATTGATACGATATAATACATATTGATACATCCGGAGCGTTGTGTGATAAGAAAATTCTCATCAACTTATATGGAGCAGAGTGTTGACCAATTAAGAACTCCCACATTCAAAAGACGACGAAGATAGGAGAGAGCTTTTTTTTTTTTTTGGCTTCTCTTTCTTCTTCTTTTTTAAATTTTTTTGCAAAAGCTTTTATTGCAACTATTTTTTTTGTAAAAAGAAAAATCACCGTTCTTTTTCTCACTATTTTTTTACTCTTCTATCCATCGATCTTTTTTGTAACAATTAAATACAAGAGGAAAATACTTTTTCAAATACAATCAAATTTTTGCTAATCTTCTTCTCCCTCTTCTAATGCTTAGTACAATCTCCACATATACACGCGCACACACCACATAGATACATATTTTGTACACCTTTCATACACATCTTATACAACTTTTAACTGGAATAATTATCTGAATATATTTTATATAACAACAATACAGTTTCTATATATATAAATCACATGCAAATACATATTCTATACAAGAATTATATAATATCTATACACATCTTATGCGATAATTATAAAATTTCTATACATATCCTATATAGCCTTTTCCTGGAATAATTATTCAGATTCATATTCTACACAACAATTATAATATAAATTTTATAGAGATACATATTTTATACAATAATTATACAATTCTTACTCGCATCCTATACACTTCCAATTTTTTTATAAAATTATATATTTTATACCATAATTATATAATTCTTATACACATCATATACTCTCTCTCTCTCTATATATATATATAGTTTCTATACACATCATATACAACTTCCATTTATTTAATTATTGAGGAAGAAATTAGAAAGGAAAAGAAAAATTTGTTGGTCATCCTTAGCAATCTCCAACATATAACGAGAAAATTTTAAAATCACTAAATAATTATGTTTATTATTAAAAAAGTAATAATTAGAAGGCTTATAACAGAGGGAAAAAAAAGAAAATTTTTTAGAATAAAAGCAGCAGTAAAATGAAAGTAAATAAAATGGAGGAGAAGCCCTTTTCTTGAGAAAACTCTGAAACAGGGCATGTTGAACCCTCAGTGCTATGGGCATGCACTAGCCATGATCTCTGTTGTTTTGAGGTTGAAAATTAAGGATCAAAGTCTGCATCATTTTCTTAAAAAAAAATAAAAAAATTTAAAATTTCTCTTAATCAGTAAAGAAAACAAATTTGAATCAGAGAAAAGAGTAAGAGGAAAGCTTGGTGGTATAAGCAAGGTGATATAAGCTAACGAGGGAAAGACAAAACATGAAGGAAGAGTAAAAGTTGAAACGACACCTGGAAACATAGGTGTATATGTGTTTGAGCAAATAAGGACAAGATTTGATTTCGGCTAATTAAAGTTGATGTCTATCAAATGAAAATAAAATGATCAGAAAAGACATTTTTTGTCCAATAGCTTAATTGTGGACTATTTATTTGAAAAAATTACTTAAATCTACAACTTAATTTTCTATTATTACATATAAAATGATAACTATCAAAAGTAATTACAAAAATCTCCTTTTGACACTTTTTTCTCTCCAAAACTTCATATACATATTTCATCTATTTTTTTCTTACCCTTAATAATCCTAAAAAAGTGTCTAAAATTAAGAAACCTCAATCAATTTTTTTTTTTTAAATTTACAAACATTTTCTTCTCAAATTGCTCAGTATCAACTTCTATAGCATTTTCCTCGGCCTCAAATGAACCAACGATGAACAATTAGCAATTGCAGAAGGCAAAGTATCAACTAACTCATTATATGCAAGCCAGAGGTACTGAAGCTGCTGAAGCTAACCAATACTCATTGGAATTTCATCGAAAAACAATTGTAAGAAAGATTAATCAAAAGCAACTGAGAAAATTCGACAAATTTCTCGAAATATCTCCGAAAAATATGTTTGACGAAAGATCAAAGTATCGTAAACTCCAAAAAACCTCTCTGGAGATTCCATCGGATAACTGATTACCGACAACATTAAAAATTCATTAAAGATTTTCGACACTTGCTGGTAGAAGCTCAAAAAAGGCCGTCGGTGAATCTTCAAGGAGGAAAAAAAAAGATACATCACGACCCCGTCTCCCCAAGGTACAAGATACACCCAAATTGCAACTCTCTCGAAAGAGCATAAGCAGTTGTTATCAAATATATAATCCAACAATGGTTGGGGTCGAATCCCACAGGGGATAAAGAGTTAACTAAGTTGTATAACGGACAATTAATCATGAGTTTTTGACGATAAAAAGGAGATTTTATTGTTAAAAGTATCACTTTAATAATTGTTATGTAAGAAAGATCAATGCCTTTCTTGCAACGTTTAAACAAATGAGAATTAAGAAACTGGGGTTATGATCACCAAGGTGTCTCAATGCTAAGGGTTGTGGGTTTTATGAAATTATACATCAACAATTTCAATTATAGGGAAATTTGCATAAGTAGTCCCATCAAATTATTTTTCAACCTTCAAAGAGGATTCACTGCAACTCTTTCAAACTTAAAGTGATAGATTAGAAATTGATCTGGTTAACATCAACCTTAAGATCATAGAGTAAAGGCTCTAATCATCTTGTCACCATTCTCTTTTCCCATCATTAACTTCGTTGCTCAAACAAGTTATGTATATGGACACATTCATCAAGTTTGCAACCAAGAGAAATCATAAAACTGAAGAGAAGGTGATATAATTACAATTATTTTCAAGAATTCATTTAACCCCACAACCCTAATATTGAATTACACCAAGACTCTCATAACCCTAGTTATGAGAGCTTTAGCCACACATGTTTAAGAAAGAGATGAACAAATTATACTCCATAAATATTTTCGAATAAACTTACAAATAAAAAGAGGATTCTTAATACGAAGTTCAAAAGATGAAAATAGTGTAAACTTCAGCTCATCATCTGTTTCTCAGACACTTTTTACGTTACAATTTTTAGCAATAGTCAAAGATGCCTATTTTAACCCTAAACTGGGTATTTATAGGCTCCCAAAAAGTTGAGAATTGAATTTTAAATTTGGGTTGTCGTGTCACCACCGATGGTTCGCCTGACGGGCTGTCGGGACAGCGACGTCCATTGACTGGTCCACTGGTCGTTATCCAGTCTCTTGCTATCCTAAGGTTGATGGCGATGGGTTGTGTGACAGTTCGTCGGGGACCTGACAACCCATCACTCCATCTGTCCCTGAGCCCAAAACTTTTACTTAGTTTGGTTAAAAGGCGACGACCAGATCAATGGTTCGTCGCGGTCCCAATGATCAGTCGTAGTCGTCGCCTTTATCCATAAATTCCAGACATTCTGCTTAAAAATGGGGCCTAGTCCCGAGGTCTACCTGGTCTTTGATGGTCTGTCAGTTAGCCCGTCGTACCCTTTCAGATTCTTGCTTTTTTGGTTATCCCTACTTCTAAGTTTATATCCCGAGAACAAGAAAAACAAGCATCAAATGCACCAATAGTTGCTGAAAAACAAATAATTATTTCTTGTAAAAGGCACAAAATATACTGTCCAAAGCCAAAACATCAACACCCTCAACTTAAGACAATTGCTTGTCCTCAAGCAACTTAATACAATACCACATGATGTTTTTAAAGTACGAAAGAATGATTAGCTGTTGGGACTAGCGAGGATTAACCATTTAGTATGTGCACTCCTCTTGTACTCCTAAATCAAAGGGATCCATGCTTGGCATTACACTCCAGCTATTTTACATATATATACATCAAACACTACAGACGAAGACAAGTAATCATAAGTATAGATGACTAACTCTTGCTTTCAAAGCAGTCCAACGCACACTGAACTATTTAGATCATGGACTGGTATTCAAATCTCTCACTTTCACAACAAATTTCAAGCAAAGTATACACAAATCCTTAGGCTTTCCCTGATTATCTCATAAAGTCTATAACTAATTATCAAGGATCACTACAAGACTTCCTAGAGCTTGTAATTAGGGTTCAGGTGTAGGTGAGATAAATTCTTGGAACATTGACTTCACCCTCCTTGCCATTGTTACTACTACATAACATTAATTTCCACTTTATATTGCATCCTTATTGTCCCAAAGCCTTTTTTTAGAACACCTGAACTTTGAGCATCTCAGCTCATGCAGTCCAGCCATCTACACTAGACACCCTCAACTTATGCTTATGCCATAAGTAGAGGTACATAATATCCCAAGGGACCGGGGCCAATGAGACAAAAACTTATCAATCCAAATTCTTTTTCTCAAACTATCCTTCATTCGTTCACTTTCTATAGTAGCCACCCTCAACTTAGATAATTTGCTCGAGTTGAGGTGCAAAATGTCCAAGGAGGGACTAGGGCCAAAATAAAGTTAACAATAAAGAAGGGTAAGTTTCAGGTGTTGAATAAAAAGTATCATTACACCTCTATAGTTTAGGTTAGACTTTTAAAGCTAGGTGGGCTTGTCTGGAAGATGGCTTGTGATCCGAACCCATTTAATCAAGTATCACTTCACAAAATTGAACAGACAAAGTTCTAGCTGTATACACCAAGTAAGAAATGCATCAAATCCTCACATGCACGAATAATGAACTAATACTTATGCTATTAATTTTTAGAATTGTGCTAAACAGAAACATGTTTGCTCAGTCTAAAGATTCCAATGCCAAGCATAGATCCACAAGGGTCAATCATCACAAGGTATATAATATACAAACGAATAGTTTTGAAGGTAGTTCTTATTTATCAAAATCCAATGAATCCAATAGTCCAACAACTTTTCATTCAATCATTATCTTTAAACACACACAATATGTACATACCAGAGAAATAAAATAGTGCATATTTATAATGACATGAAAACAATATAAACATACAGTGTAGAAGTAATAAAATAATGCATATTTATAATCACATGAAAACAATAAAAACATACAATACAGTAAAATTCTAAACATGCCAATTCTCTTAGATAGCGCACGAGGGAAAAGAACACAGGCAAGAAAAACTCCCATGGTGACAGATTTCACACAAGCACCCACCCTGCACTAAAATATATGCATTGTCCTCAATGGATTCTAAATAAAGTACAAGGGAGTAGAATACTTGAACAACTATTAGGCTTGTGAATCTGTCGAGTCATGAGAGGCCTCCCTGGCCTCAGCAACAGTAGTAGTGACCCCGACAGTGACCGGGGTGCTCAAATTAGCCACTTCCTCAGTGACTTGAGTAGGAATAGGTAGTGGAGCTGGCCTGTGTCCACTTTATTAACCCTCACTAGTGGACACGCTTGCATCTTCATCTTCAACTCGTTTATTCTTGCTTCTTCATCTATTCTTGATCTTCTCATTGCTCTTTACACTGCCCTTTCCTCTGGTGTCTCATCTCGATGTCTTCTCTTCTTAGACAGCTATTTCTCAACACTTTTAGTACAACTTTTCCCTTATCTTTCATCTGTCTACCAATGAGGTCCACAATATCTACTTCTTTATCAATTTATACTAAAGCCAAATCAAAGATGCTCAGACCTAGTTGCCCTTTCAACTCCGCATATCAACCTGTTCTTATTTTAGCTTGGCTGTGAACCTGGCTAAGTCTAGAATTAAAATCTCTCTCAACTTGTTATTCACTCGCTCCTCCATGTCATCCATTCGCAAGTGCAGGTTCTCACACAACTTCATAGCCTTAGCCACTACTCTATTCGCAAACAATTTAAACTCTTTTGCCCATATATTCAACTGACACTCAAATTTCTATTGTGCTTTAACCATTTTTACAAATATCTTCTGGGTTATCCTGTAATCCGAGTATCTTGGTGGCATGGAGTGGTATCTGTTGTGTCTGTCATTGAAGGTGTAGATATGGACCCCAAAGTTGCAGAATTACCGTGTAGAACAATAGTAGCTAAAGGAAACGACAGACCTGATGGTGTATCTTATGCCTCTGGTGTAGGTTCAGATTGTGTCCCAAATGTTGAAGGTTTATGAACACTCCTCTCAAACTTTGTGTCATCCTTCGTCTTTTCAATATCTTGCCTCCTCGTAGCTCGAATCTCATTATCCACTCCTCGGATGGTTGGCACGTTTGCTTTCCTGCAAAACTCAGTGATTAGGCATATGAATGGTAGTACACTGGATGTCTTGTATGCCTACAAAAATATTTCATCACTAATTATCTACCCAAAATCAATCTTAAATCCTTCTATCAAGCATGGCACCAACACTACTCTCTAGGGGTTAAGATTTGTATCTCCTCCCATCGATATTAGCCTTAGCCTGACAATGGACCACTAAAACTTTTCCCTAAAGCTTAAGGATGATTTTGCAATTCTTTCTCTGTGTTGCAACCACGACGGATTTCTATCATCTACCAAAACACGAGCTAGCCATAGTCGCTGATCAGGTGTTGTGGCCATCAGATGCTCAAGCTCTGGTGTGATAGTGTGAGCATTGTACTTCGAACTAAACAAGATTTGGTTGAGATAATTTATATTAACTGTCACCCTTCTCACTAGAATTCTTGTACTATTTTTCTTATCTTCCACTCTTGATCCTTTCGGGCAATCTTTCTCCAGTATCACCATATAATTAGCAAAATATTCACGAGCTATATTTGGGTAGTATGATCCTGGAGGCTTTCTCAGACATCCCAATTCATATTCATTGAATCTTCTTTCTAGGTCCGGGTACTCATGAAGGCCAGTTGTGACAATTTGATGTTCTTCTGCAATGGGCCTCTTCATATTTCTACTTTGATTCGATTGGAGCCCATCACAGAAGTGTTTCTTCGAATCCACAACTTTCCATCTAATAGATTCCTGAACCTCTGGGTCCTTGCTCCTGATTAGATCGCCCTCTTCATATTCTGGATCTATTTTAGGATCAGTGGTGACCTCTTTTCCTCCTTCAACCTCAGGGCTTGAGCTTGAACTGCCATTATTCTCACTGCTACTTTCACTGTTAGCCCCCACACTCGATAATTCACTTTCCTCATCAAAATGGGGGGTGGTTGATTTTTTTTTTTTGCTTTGATGAGTGTGGTAGGCTGGGTCCACAGTATTGCCTTCCAGTTCATTTCCGGTCCTTGAGGTAGTGGTTTTACGGGTTGGTCAAGATCAGCCCCCATCTCTCCTCGAAGGCAGCTTCTAAGTCATATTACCTTAGTTAGGAGAAAAACACCACACATAGCTATTAGTGAGAAAAAAAGAAAAGAATTTTGATTCTACTTAAAGGTCGACGGTCGAGTTGACGGGAAATCGCAGTTGCGATAGGCCATCGCCTAGATCATCGCCCTCAGGCAGTGTTTTAGTGACCATGCGATAGTGAAACTAACGGTCTTTCACAGAGTTGATGGTCCATCACTTCGACTATCGATGGTATCCAAGAACCATCAATAGTTAATGCTTCGCCTATGGATACAACGATGACCCATCGCAAAGGGGACAATCCGTTAGTCTGTTCGTCGGTAAGCCACAATTCAATTTTATATTTTTTTGGGCATTCTGTCAAACACTTGGTATGCCTGTTCTTTTAATTCGATAGAAATCTTAAATTTCACTCGAAATTCCATCAATATTCATGCTATAATAGTCTTACTCAAACTTCACCCATACAAACTCCAACATTATAAAGCAAACACTCCTTTTATTTACTCATAAAAACAAGTTGGAGAACAAATCTACCCATACTAATCATTTCAACCATTAAAAGGGTAACCCTATGAAGAATCAATGGCTAAGAAACACACCTGGGCTTGTAATGCAACTTCACAATTACTTGAAATTTATAAACATTAACCAAAGAAAAACAAGAATTGATTTTTCACTTAATGAAGTGAATGATAGAACAATGAGATGGTTTGCAGGATGTAAATCGCAAAGAGAAGGAACTGAAAAGTTAGTGGGGGATTGAATGTGATATAAATTGGATGATTATTGTAGTTTCAACTGTTTCAGAAGTTGGAGTAGGAGAAGTCGTGCATTCACCTGGTAACCGCTTTAATTTTTATAAGTAAATTGAGCTTGGGTCAGGTCATGGGCCTAATTAAAAAGTATGCACTTGGGTTGGCCCAAATATTGCTGCCTTGAGACCCGCTCCGATGGTCATAAAGATGGTCCGCCACTGAGGTAACAAACCATCACGATGATCATCACTATTTACTGGAACTGAAGTCGATCAGCTAATGGGTAACAGACACAGCGACGGTCCATTGCTAGACTGATGATCCATTTTATCACCCGTCACACCTTATCCAATTTATAAGGTAAGCTGTGCCACTTGCGATAGTTCCCATGACGGTTCGTCCCATGACTGATAGTCCATCGGGTATCCTGTCCCTACTTATCCAGGATACTTTTCCTCCTATATTCTTGCAATTACAACTCCTGCACACTCAACACACAGATTAATCCTATAAATGAATCAAAAACAACTATCTATATAGTTTTACAACATATTATGGGGTTGCCTCCGACTAGCGCCTGATTTAACGTTGCGGTACGACTCAGTTATCCGGATTACTCAAACTCATCAAGATAAATCGTAGACATCACTTTTACCTCATATATTGAACCAATGTATTTATTTGATCCTTTGTAGATTTACCTTGAACACACTTTTGTCTTTGTTTTTCAGTTCAGCCACCCTAGATGGAAAAACTTGAGTTATTTTGAACGGTCTCGACCACTTTGATTTTAGGTTTTTTGGGAAAAGCTTGAATCTCAAGTTGAACAACAGTACCCAATCAACCACTTAGAAGTCTCTTCTTTTAATTCTCTGATTATGGTATCACTTCATCCTCTCCTTGTAAAGATCAACCCATTCATAAGCTCGGAGACAAGTTCAACTTCATTCCAACTTCTTGAGTGCCCATAACGCCTTATATTTAAGTTCCACTGGCAAGTGACAAGCTTTACTAAAAACTAGTTGGTAAGGATACATTCAGATAGGCGCTTAAAAGTTGTTCAATATACCCAAAAAGCATCATCAAGTTTTCTCAACCAATCACTTTTGTTTGCATTAACGATCTTGGCCAAGATAGACTTAATCTCCCTGTTTGACACTTCTACTTGCCCACTAGTTTGGCGATCAAATTCTTGGTGGGAATCATCAACTTTATAATGTTTTAATAACGGCTCGCGCTTTTTTAATGATCTTTTTTATGGTTATGCCAGCGATGATAGGTGGATCTGGTAATTGGTCTGTTCTGATTCTAATGAGAATTAGCGATATTAGCGAACTGATCTCTAGGCTTTCCAGGCCTGACCTTAGACAGAGAAGGTGCTTTCCAGTCTTCAAAAAGAGAAGATCCGCCCGTCATTCCTATTGAGGGTGGTTTAGTTCGTTCGGGACACGTGGGACAAGAAGCTCTAGGCAATTCTTACGATCACGGTCGATCATGGTTCAACTCCATGTGGGTGATAAAGTGTGGCTACCTTATGTTTCTTCACCCCATACTTAGCCGAAGTTGTCAAAAAAATTTGTTGCAAAAGTGAGAACCTCCATCACTTATTATGGTTCTTGGAACACCAAAATAAGAGAAAATATTCTATCTAAAAAATGCATCACTCTCCTATCTTTATTATCTGCTCGAGCCATAGATTCTACCCAATTGGACACATAGTCAACAACTACCACGATATACTTAAGACCATAAGAACTCATAAAGGGACCCATGAAATCTATGCCTCATACATCAAACAACTCCACTTCTAGCATTTTAGTCATCAGCATCTCATGGTGTCTAGAGATAGACCCATGTCGCTGACATTGATCACATGACCTCACAAATTCATAGTCATATTTATGAATTGAGGACCAATAGTAACCACTCTGCAATATCTTTTTGATAGTCTGATCACCTGCGTGGTGCCCCCCAACTGGGGAAGAATGACAAGTTTCCAAAATGTTCAACATTTCCACCTCTGGTATACATCTCCTAATGATGTTATTAGCACAACGTCTGAACAACTAAGGCATCTTTATGAATTGAGGACCAATAGTAACCACTCTGCAATATCTTTTTGGTAGTTCGATCACCTGCGTGGTGCCCCCTAACTGGGGAAGAATGACAAGTTTCCAAAATGTTCAACATTTCCACCTCTGGTATACATCTCCTAATAATGTTATTAGCACAACGTCTGAACAACTAAGGTTCATCCCAAATATACCTTTTTACCTCATGTAAAAACATTTTCTTTTGATGAAAACTGAGGTGGTCTGGAATAATGTCACTGACCATATAATTTGTAGAATCTGCATGGCACCAGCAAGAAGTTGCTCATTAGGAAAAGAGTCATTAATTTCCAACTCTTTCAAACTTTTTCCTTCATTCTCTAACTGAGATATATGGACCAAAACTTGATTCTCACACTCTTTCTTGTCTTTGACTTCAAAGCCAAAATCTTGCAATATCAACACCCATCTAATTAGCCTTAGTTAGGCATCCTTATTCGCCATTAAGTATCTTAGCGCTGCATGGTCTGTATGCACCAACAACTTTATTCCCAATAAGTACCAAAATTTTTTTGAAAGCATAAACCACGGCTAGGAGCTCCTGCTCCATAATAGTATAGTTGTTTTATGCTCCATTCAATGCTTTACTGGCGTAATAGATGGGATGAAAGGGTTTTTCCTTTTTTTTTCCCAAGAACAACACCAAGTTCCACCCTGCTTACATCACATATCACTTCAAACGGTTTGGACCAATCTGGAGTAATAATTATGGGAGCAATAACTAATTTTTCTTTAAGGCATTGAAAGGCCTTTGAACAATCATCATCAAACACAAACTTGGCTTTCTTTTCCAACAACTTGCAAGGTGTATTTGCAATTTTGGAAAAATCATTAATGACCCTCCGATAGAAGCCTGCATGGCCAAGAAAACTACGTACCCCTTTCACCGAGATAGGAGCAGGTAGTTTTTCAATGACTTCAATCTTTGCTCGGTCAACTCAATTCCTTTGGCTAAAGTTTTATGCCCCAATACTATGACCTCCTTCACCATGAAATGGCATTTTCCCTAGTTACGAACAAGGTTGAAATCCTCACAACGTTGCAATGCATTTCCTAAGTTCACCAAGAATCTATCAAATGAATCACCAATCACTGAAAAAACATCCATAAACACTTCCAAAGTGTCTTTTACCATGTCCAAAAAAATTGACATCCTACACCTTTGGAAAGTGGCAGGTGCATTACACAACCCAAACAATATTCTATTGAAATAAAAGGTTCCATAGGGACAAGTGAATGCCATTTTTTCTTGATCTTCAGGTGCAATCAATATTTGATTGTAACCTGTGTATCTATTTAAAAGTAATACCAACCTCATCTTGCCAACTAATCTAGCATTTGGTCCATGAAGGGCATTTGAAAATGATCCTTCAGTGTCCAAGAGTTTAACATCCTGTAGTCCATACATACCCTCCACCTGACCACTGGCCTGAGTCGAAATAACTCATTTTTCTCGTTGGTTACCACTATCATACCTCCTTTCTTTGGGATACATTGAAGCGTTCTTACTCATTTACTATCAAAAATTGGGTAAACCACTCCTGCATCTAACTACTTTGTTATTTCTTTCTTTGCCACTTCTTACATTAGTGGGTTGAGTCTATGTTGGTGCTCCATAGTGTGAGTGCAATCTTCTTCTAATTGGATCTTATGAGTACATATCCTTGGTGGAATGCCTATGATATAGACAATCATCCATCCAATGGCCCTCTTGTATCATCTCAATATTGATATAAGAGCATCAACCTGATACTCCACTAAATCAACTGCAATGATCACCAGTAGAGTATTACCTTCACCTAGAAACACATATAAAAGATGGCCCTATTCAGGACAAAGATCACCTAATACCGGTGGTTCTTCGATGGAAGGCTTTGCAGGCGGTGTTGGTTTATTTTTCAAGTCCAAATCCAGCTTTTTAGAAGCATATGAATATGATTCCATTTCACTTAATGCACAGACAGTCTCATCATATTCATCAATCCCTTCACTATCGAAATTCATTAGGAATGCAACTAAGGTTTCCACATCAAAACTTTCTTTAACTGGAACAACTAGATCAACTTCATTAATAACATCAATAGTCGAGACTATATTTATCTTTCTTAGTTACTTCACAGATTGGCAGATGTCAAAATTAACTTCTTCATCATTGAGCCTAAATTTTAGCTCATTTCTCTCTACATCAACTAATACCCTCCCGGTTGATAAAAATGGCCTACCAAAGATTATGAAAACTTCAAAGTCCATTCACAATTGAGAATTACAAAGTTTACAAGGAATATAAAGTTGGCTACTTTATAAGCACATCATAGAGAATACCTAACGGCCTTTTCATTGGCCGACCTGCCATCAATAAATGGATAGACGTTGGTTTAGGAGTCCCTAAACCCAAAAAATTAGAAGATTACTGTAATGCCCCGAGTCTGGTACCCAGAATGCTACACGGTGCCCATGACTCCGAAGGACCACAAGCTAACCTGTGACTGATATCTATATATGTACACTGCATAATATATGTATACACATGCAGAAATAAAGGCTGAAAGGCCATAAGGTTCAAATCTGATAAAAACATAATATTTGGGTGGGGTATGAAATACCCAAAACAACTGTAGTAAACTGTCTGAAACATGATAGTCTGAAAAGCCTCTAACTTTTTGAATAAGAAGTTGATGGGACATGTCCCCAACTAACTCCAACTACTGAAATAAATTAAATACTGAAATGATAAAATAATGATCATGTCCTCGAAGGATGAGGACTCACTAATAATAATCAAACTTATACGTCGATTTAGTGCAAGGCGGTCGTCGCCAATATATTTACGCAACTTTGGAGTCGGAGTCGAATCCACAGGGAACAATGTGAGTGACGATTAAACTAGTTTGAAACTAAAGATACAAATTAAATTCAAACAAATGATACGAAAACACAAAATATTTTTTTTTAATGATTGAACAAAATTTATTAACACTTCAACTCGCCTGATAACTCAAATCTTAAACTGTAATATTTCAAATCAAAGTTATAGAGAAACCAGGGTTGTGATCACTATGATTAGTAATCCTCTAGTGAATAATAGTTGTAGTATTGGATTATCGTGACTTTTGGGAAACACCAAATTATCAATTTCGGCAGTCCATCTAAGTGTTTCTCAACCTACCTAGATGTTGAACTCCCTAATTCTCTCAAACTTAGGAAAGCATTCTATTCATACTGATTTTATCTCGAGTTGATCAATCTTATTAAAACATTAATCATTAGATAAGAACTTAACCTTCCCAAATCCTCGTTGATAATTCGCTACCTTTAGTTTATTTTTCAGTTCGAGCAAATCAACATAAGGCGGGATCTATTGTTTGCAACCAATAAATAACAATCATAACAAAGGAATTATCAAGATGTCTCCACAATCACTCAAACCCTACCCAAATATTAAATCCATGGAGGAATAATCATAGATCCCACAACCCTAGTTGTGGGTTTTAGTTCCACATGAAAGAGAAAGAAATAACAATAACTGAATTCATAATTCAAAGTGATTAAACTTACAAGAGATGTAGTCAGAAATTGATTCTTTTCCCAAATTCAAGTAGAATATCCCACAACTAAATCAAAGAATTAAAAAATTAAATTCTAAGTTAAGAGACCAAAAAGAGGTAAAATGGCCTTTGGAATGAGTTCCATCCATTTCAAGATGATGAATGAAACCCTAGAAGCTGCTATTTATATTCGTAACTTAAGAAAAATTCAAAATTAAAAATTCAGATTTTTGCCCCTTAGGTGACGACATGTGTGACGGCTTATCACAAATCTAACGACATGTGTGATGACATGTGTGACGACTTATCACAAATCTGATAACTTATCAGAGAATGTCGTCAGACCTTCTGCCCATGTGTGACGACATGTGTGATGACATCACAAATCTGATAACTTATCAACAAAATGTCGTCAGAATCGCTTCACCTTTCTTGTTCTCTGCCTATGTGTGACGACATGGTCTGATATCTTATCACAGATCTGATAGCTTATCAGATCAAGTCATCAGATAAAATCTTTAAAACTTAAATTCTTGCTTCTTTCACCAAAAATCATCATTCTTGACGTATATTTCATAGAATCTCATGCATCTTGACTTTCCTACAAAATCACATGAAATATCATAAAAAACAACATTAGTTACTTAAGAACGTACAATTATTCCGAGTTAAAAGTCTCGAATGTGCTAAATGAAAACTAGCACACCAACAACCTTAACTTAAAGCAATTGCTTGTACTCAAACAACTACATGACACCATACTATGATGCTTAACCAAGAGAAACATAAGATACCTATGACAGTTGATTATCAAGTTTAGCTCAAAGCATATTACCCTCTCCATTTTCAATCACTTTAAAACCCAACTGTGTATATCGATGAAGATCAATAATGTCACACAAGGGAATTAAGATATGACATCAAATAAGCAATAATAACAATGCATATATACAAGTTACACTACCCAAACATGTAAGCAGCTAGCAATGCAACCAATGTGCCCTTACAACAAAGAAGTCCCTCTTCACTCATATATGTAATCAAGTATGTCAATGAGGGGACGGTCAAGACACACTCAATCTCAGAAAGAAGTTCCAATCAATGTATACCAAATACCATAAGCTTGCCCTTACTTTCATAACTAAGGCTTCCAGACAGTTGAGTTGGGATCACTCTAGGTCTTTCTTCGGCTTTGTAATGTAGGCTTGGGACTGGTATGATACACAAAGATATTTAAGGTGACTAAACCTCCTTGGCACTACACTAACTTTTGGGGTCTCACTTATTAACCTCTACCTAATCTTCTCCTTTCTTGATCACAACATTCGCCAGATGGGTGCGGTCTTTTTGTCAATCATTTTTTCTTTTTTCACAACTTTTCTTTTCTCAATTTTTTCTTCCACACCCAGCCTTGCATATTATTTTTTATTTTTATTACCCTTCTTCACACTCACTTTACATCACGCACCCCTATGATAGCCACCCTCAACTTAGGCTATTTGCTTAAGTCAAAGTGCACAATGTCCAAGGAGGACTAGGGACAAAACAAGTTCATTGTGATACAAATAGGAAGGTGATAGATATAATAAAAAGAATAAGCATTCAGGCTCAAAATCAGGATCAAGAGATATTATTCACACATGGAAGGTCATTTAGGCTAAAAGTGGAATAATATCAACAACGGCCTATGATCCTTTCCTAACCGCTATCTTACAACCAAGGCAAGACCAGCCGGACAAGTTCTGGATTTAACACACAACGATAACTAGGCAGTGTCTGACACACACATGGCACAAAAGTGCATCACAAACTACCACCTATTTGGTTCATGCAATTGTTAGCAGTGATTATCATGTCCCTAGTACTAATGCCATAAAAAGATTCACAGTAGTCATATATAGATGCACATCACACAGTTACCAGATAGACAATTGGAGAGGTATTTATCATTCCAAGAAAAATCAACAAAAATATGTCAATTGTCCTAGATACTTATTTTTCCCCGAGTTAACCACAACATATCACAAAATAAGAACAATACACCTAAACATGTTGACTCTACTAGGAACAAGACTTTGGGGAAAAGAGGCACGACAACGAAACCCCCAGGAGGACATCAACACCCAGGTGTAGCCCCACCCTCAACTTAAAATCATGCAATGTCCCCAATGTGTCAAACCAAAATAAGAGAGTTAGAAACATACCTGTGGCACCATGGGTGCGAAGATCTGATGTCAATCACATAATATGAATACAAACAACAAAATACCATGGGCTGCCTCCCAAGAAGCGCCTAATTTAGTGTCGCGGCACGACCCAACTAAGTTTTTTTCTCCACCTTGAGGATATGAATTTTATCCAAACTTAGAGTCCATCTTCTTACCTCGCTCATAGGGGGTGGTACAAAAATTAATAAGTAAAGTAATATATTGATCATGGTAAACCACTTGGCCTTAAAGTGAGGTGTGTTTTTATGTTGCTTATCAAGTGTACAATAAAGAATATTGGATTTTTGTTCCTCATCTTCACACTCTTCCACTATTTTAGATGATTCCACAGACAAGATATCATTTAAACATAATGTGAAAAAAATGCTTCAAGTGAGGCCCAACTAATTCTACTTCAAAATTTACACTATCTACTACACACTAACTTTTATTCACATTCTCAATGTCAGTCTAAAGATCAAGATAACAATCGAGTGGTTACAATTCTTGAGTTTTCTCCTCAAATTAGCTAATGTCCTCCTCATATTCTTCTTTGTTTAGCCACTGTAAACATGGTGGGAGTGGTAACTCCTTTAGCTCTACCCACAACTTTTCTTGATTCTCTAAAATTTGTTTAATTAAATTTTTCGCTTGAATCGTGACGGCACACATATTATCAGTATGATCACTTTGACCACAAGCCAAACACAAAGTTACAGTAAGTAGGACAGTATCCGCATCATATTGTGAAGGTCCCGTCCATGCACTTCCAGGTAAATCTGGACAGCAAGCCTCAAAATATAATCCCCCATAATAATAACAAGAATTGTCACAAGAATCGTCATCACTCAAAAAACCATCTATCCAGGCTGACATCTCAAGAAATGTGTGAGAAAAATAAAAATAAAAGAAAATAAAATAGTAAATTAAACAAATATTTACAAGTTTGAATTCAAGAAAGTAAACTAAAATTCCAAACCAACTCAATACGCCAAATTATTTCCCGACAACGGTGCCATTTTTGATAACGCTCAAACTAACACGTCGATTTAGTGCAAGGCGGTCGTCGTCAATATATTTACCAAACTTTGGAGTCGGGGTCGAATCCACCGAGAAAAATGTGAGTGACAATTAAACTAGTTCGAAATTAAAGCTACTAATTAAATTCAAACAAATGATACGAAAATACAAAATAGTTTTTTTTAATGATTGAACAAAAGTTATTAACACGTCAACTCGCCTGAGAACTCAAATCTTAAACTGTAATATTTTAAATCAACGATATAGTGAAACTAGGGTTGTGATCACTACGATTAGTAATCCTCCATTGAATAATAGTTGTAGTATTGGATTCTCGTGACTTATGGGAAACACCAAATTATCAATTTCGGCAGTCCATCTAAGTGTTTCTCAACCTACCTAGATGTTGAACTCCCTAATTCTCTCGAACTTAAGAAAACATTCTATTCATACTGATTTTATCTCGAGTTGATCAATCTTGTTACAATATTAATCATTAGATGACAACTTAATCTTGCCAAATCCTTGTTGATAATTCGCTACCTTTAGTTTATTTCTCAGTTTGAGCAAATCAACATAAGGCCGGATCTTTTGTTTGCAACCAATAAATAACAATCATAACAAAGAAATTATCAAGATATCTCCACAATCACACAAACCCTAGCCAACTATTAAATCCATGGACGAATAATCATAGATCCCATAACCCTAGTTGTGGGTTTTAGTTCCACATGAAAGAGAAAACAATAACATTAAATGAATTCATAATCCAAAGTGATTAAACTTACAAGAAATGTAGTTAGAAATTGATTCTCTTCCCAAATTCAAGAAGAATATCCCATAACTAAATCAAAGAATTGTAAAATTAAATTCTATGTTAAGAGATCAAAAAGAGGTAAACTGGCCTTTGGAATGAGTTCCAGCCGTTTCAAGATGATGAATGAAACCCTAGAAGCTGCTATTTATATTCGTAACTTAAGAAAAATTCAAAATTAAAAATTCAGATTTTCGCCCCTTAGGTGATGACATGTGTGACGGCTTATCACAAATCTGATGACATGTGTGATAAAATGGGTGACGACTTATCACAAATCTGATTACTTATCAGTGAATATCATCAGACCTTCTGCCTATGTGTGACGACATGTGTGACGACTTATCACAAATCTGATAACTTATCAGAAAATATTGTCAGAATTGATTCACCTTTCTTGTTCTCTGCCTATGTGTGACGACATAGTCTGATAGCTTATCACAGATCTGATAGCTTATCAGACCAAGTCATCAGATAAAATCTTCAAAACTTAATTTCTTGCTTCTTTCATAAAAAATCATCCTTCTTGACGTAGCTTTCATAGATTCTCATGCATCTTGACTTTCCTACAAAATCACATGAAATATCATCAAAAACAACCATAGTTACTTAAGAACTTACAATTATTCCGAGTTAAAAGTCTCGAATGTTCTAAATGAAAACTAGCACATCAACACCTTCAACTTAAAGCAATTGTTTGTCCTCACGCAATTACATGACACCATACTACGATGCTTAACCAAGAGAAACATAAGATACCTATGACTGTTGATTATCAAGTTTGCTCAAAGCATATTACCCTCTCCATTTTCAATCACTTTAAACCCAAATGTGTATATCGATGAAGATCAATAATATGACACAAGGGAATCAAGATATGAAATCAAATTAGCAACAATAATCATGCATATATACAAGTTACACTACCCAAACATATAAGCAGCTAGCAATGCAACCAATGTTCCCTTACAACAAAGAAGTCCCTCTTCACTCATATATGTAATCAAGTATGTCAATGAGGGGACGATCAAGAGACACTCAGTCTCAGAAAGAAGTTCCAATCAATGTATGCCAAATACCATAAGCTTGCCCTTTTTTCATTACTAAGGCTTCCAGACAATTGAGATAGGATCACTATAGGTCTTTTCTTCGACTTTGTAATGTAGGCTTGGGGCTGGTATGATACACAAAGATATTTAAGGTGACTAAGCCTCCTTGGCACTACACTAACTTTTGGGGTCTCACTTATTAAACTTTACTTAATCTTCTCCTTTCTTGATCACAACATTCTCCAGATTAGTGCGGTCTTTTCGTCAATTATTCCTTTTTTTTCATAACTTTTCTTTTCTCATTCTTTTTCTTCCACACCCAACCTTGCATATTTTTTTTTATTATCCTTCTTCACACTCACTTTACATCACGCACCCCTATGATAGCCACCCTCAACTTAGGCTATTTGCTTAAGTCAAAGTGCACAATGTCCAAGGCGGACCAGGGCCAAAACAAGTTCATTGTGATACAAATGGGAAAGTGATAGGTATAATAAAAAGAATATGCATTCAGGCTCAAAATCAGGATCAAGGGATATTATTCATACATGGAAGGTCATTTAGGCTCAAAGTGAACTAATATCAACAACGACCTATGATCCTTTCCTAACCGCTATCCCATAACCAAGGCAAGACCAACCGGGCAAGTTCTGGATTTAACACAAAACGGAAACCAGGTAGTGTCTGACACACACATGGCACAAATGTGCATCACAAACTACTACCTATTCGGTTCATGCAATTGTTAGCAGTGATTATCATGTCCCTAGTACTAATGCCATAAAAAAATTAATAGTAGTCACATATAGATGAACATCGCACAGTTACCAGATAGACAATTAGAGAGGTATTTATCATTCTAAGAAAAATCAACAAAAATATGTCAACTGTCCTAGATACTGTAAACATGGTGGGAGTGGTAACTCTTTTAGCTCTGCCCACAGCTGTTCTTGATTCACTAAAATTTGTTTAATCAATTTGTTTGCTTGAATCGTGACAGCACACATATCTTCAGTATGATCACTTTGACCACAAGCCAAATACCAATTACAGTAAGTAGGACAGTATCCACATCATATTGTGAAGGTCCCATCCATGTACTTCCGTGTAAATATGGACAACAAGCCTCAAAATATGGTCCCCCAAAATAATAACAAGAATTGTTACAAGAATCGTCATCTCTCAAAAAACCATCTATCCAGGCTGACATCTCAAGAAAGGTGTGCAAAAAATAAAAATAAAAAAATAAAAAAAATAAACTAAACAAATATTTACAAGTTTGAATTCAAACAAGTAAACTAAAATACCAAACCAACTCAATACGCCAAATTATTTCCCGACAATGGTGCCATTTTTTATAACGCTCAAACTTACACGTCGATTTAGTGCAAGCGGTCGTCGTCAATATATTTACCTAACTTAGGAGTCGGGGTCGAATCCACAGGGAACAATGTGAGTGGCGATTAAACTCGATTGAAACTAAAGCTACAAATTAAATTCAAACAAATTATATGAAAATACAAATGGTTTTTTTTAATGATTGAACAAAAGTTATTAACACTTCAACTCGCCTAAGAACTCAAATCTTAAACTGTAATATTTCAAATCAATGATATAGAGAAACTAGGGTTGTGATCACTATGATTAGTAATCCTCCATTGAATAATAGTTGTAGTATCGGATTCTCGTGACTTATGGGAAACACCAAATTATCAATTTCGGCAGTCCATCTAAGTGTTTCTCAACCTACCTAGATGTTGCACACCCTAATTCTCTCGAACTTAGGAAAGCATTCTATTCATACTGATTTTATCTCGAGTTGATTAATCTTGTTACAATATTAATCATTAGATGAGAACATAACCTTCCCAAATCCTCGTTGATTATTCGCTACCTTTAGTTCATTTCTCAGTTCGAACAAATCAACATAAGAGGGGATCTATTATTTGCAACCAATAAATAACAATCATAACAAAGGAATTATCAAGATGTCTCCACAATCACTCAAACCCTACCCAACTATTAAATCCATGGAGGAATAATCATAGATCCCACAACCCTAGTTGTGGGTTTTAGTTCCACATGAAAGAGAAAGAAATAACAATAACTGAATTCATAATTCAAAGTGATTAAACTTACAAGAGATGTAGTCAGAAATTGATTCTTTTCCCAAATTCAAGTAGAATATCCCACAACTAAATCAAAGAATTAAAAAATTGAATTCTAAGTTAAGAGACCAAAAAGAGGTAAAATGGCCTTTGGAATGAGTTCCATCCGTTTCAAGATGATGAATGAAACCCTAGAAGCTGCTATTTATATTCGTAACATAAGAAAAATTCAAAATTAAAAATTCAGATTTTTGCCCCTTAGGTGACGACATGTGTGACGGCTTATCACAAATCTAACGACATGTGTGATGACATGTGTGACGACTTATCACAAATCTGATAACTTATCAGAGAATGTCGTCAGACCTTCTGCCCATGTGTGACGACATGTGTGATGACATCACAAATCTGATAACTTATCAGAAAATGTCATCAGAATTGCTTCACCTTTCTTGTTCTCTGCCTATGTGAGACGACATGGTTTGATAGCTTATCACAGATTTGATAGCTTATTAGACCAAGTCGTCAGATAAAATCTTCAAAACTTAATTTCTTGCTTCTTTCACAAAAAATCATCCTTCTTGACGTAGCTTTCATAGATTCTCATGCATCTTGACTTTCCTACAAAATCACATGAAATATCATCAAAAACAACATTAGTTACTTAAGAACTTACAATTATTCCGAGTTAAAAGTCTCAAATGTGCTAACAGAAAGCTAACAGATCAGCACGCTCAACTTAAAGCAATTTCTTGTCCTCAAGCAACTAAATGACACCATACTACGATGCTTAACCAAGAGAAACATAAGACACCTATGACAGTTGATTATCAAGTTTAGCTCAAAGCATATTACCCTTTCCGTTTTCAATCACTTTAAACCAAACTGTGTATATCGATGAAGATCAATAATGTCACACAAGAGAATCAAGATATGACATCAAATTAGCAACAATAACCATGCATATATACAAGTTACACTACCCAAACATGTAAGCAGCTAGCAATGCAACCAATGTGCCTTTACAACAAAGAAGTCCCTCTTCACTCATATATGTAATCAAGTATGTCAATGAGGGGACGGTCAAGATACATTCATTATCAGAAAGAAGTTCAAATCAATGTATGCCAAATACCATAAGCTTTCCCTTATTTTCATTACTAAGGCTTCCAAACAGCTGAGTTAGGATCACTATGGGTCTTTTCTTCGGCTTTGTAATGTAAGCTTGGGGTTGGTATGATACACAAAGATATTTAAGGTGACTAAGCATCCTTGGCACTACACTAACTTTTGGGGTCTCACTTATTAACATTTGCCTAATCTTGTCCTTTCTTGATACCCAACATTCTCCGGATAGGTGCAGTTTTTTCGTCAATCAATCTTTTTTTTCCACAACTTTTCTTTTCTCATTCTTTTTATTCCACACCCAGCCTTGAATATTACTTTTTTTATTACCCTTCTTCACACTCACTTTACATCATGTACCCCTATGATATCCACCCTCAACTTAGGCTATTTGCTTAAGTCAAAGTGCACAATATCTAGGGAGGACCAGGACCAAAATAAGTTCATTATGATACAAATGGGAAGGTGATAGGTATAATAAAAAGAATAGGCATTCAGGCTCAAAATCAGGATCAAGGGATATTATTCACACATGAAAGGTCATTTAGGCTAAAAGTGGACTAATATCAACAACGTCCTATGATCCTTTCCTAACCGCTATCCCACAACCAAGGCAAGACCAACCGGGCAAGTTCTGGATTTAACACTCAACGAGAACTAGGTAGTAGCTGACATACACATGGCACAAAGGTACATCACAAGCTACTACCGATTCGGTTCATGCAATTATTAGTAGTGATTATCATGTCCCTAGTACTAATGCCATAAAAAGATTCATAGTAGTCACATCACACAGTTACCAGATAGACAATTGGAGAGGTATTTATCATTCTAAAAAAAATCAACAAAAATATGTCAACTGTCCTAGATACTTATTTTTCCTCCAGTTAACCGCAACACATCACAAAACAAACACAATACACCTAAACATACCGGCTCTACATGGAACAAGACTCCGGGGAAAAGAGGCACGACAACATAAATCCCAGGAGGACATCAACACCAACAAGAAGCCCCACTCCCAACTTAAAATCATGCAATGTCCCCAATGCATCAAACCAAAACAAGAGAGTTAGAAACATACCTGTGGCACCATGGGTGCGAAGATCTGATGTCAATCATATAATATGAATACAAACAACAAAATACCTTGGGTTGCCTCCCAAGAAGCGCCTAATTTAGTGTCACGGCACGACCCAAATAAGTTTTTTTCTCCATCTTGAGGATATGAATTTCACTCCCAACTTAGAGTCCATCTTCTTACCTCGCTCATAGGGGGTGGTATAAAAATTAAGAAGTCGAGTAATGGATTGAGAGAGGTAAACCACTTAGCCTTAAAGTGAGGTGTGTTTTTATATTGCTTATCAAGTGTAAAATAAAGAATATAGGATTTTTGTTCCTCATCTTCACACTCTTCCACTATTTTAGATGATTCCACAGACAAGATATCATCTAAACATTATGTGGAAAAATACTTTGAGTGAGGTCCAACTAATTCTACTTCAAAATTTACACTATCTACTACACACTCACTTTTATTCACCTTCTCAATGTCAGTCTAAAGATCAAGATGACAACCGAGTGGTTGCGATTCTTGAGTTTTCTCCTTAAATTGGCTTATGTCCTCCTCATATTCTTCTTTGTTTAGCCACTGTAAACATGGTGGGAGTGGTAACTCCTTTAGCTCTTCCCACAACTGTTCTTGATTCTCTAAAATTCGTTTAATCAATTTGTTCGCTTGAATCGTGACAACACACATATCTTCAGTATGATCATTTTGACCACAAGCCAAACACCAAGTTACAGTAAGTAGGACAGTATCCACATCATATTGTGAAGGTCCCATCCATGCACTTCTATGTAAATCTGGACAACAAGCCTCAAAATATGGTCCCCCACAATAATAACAAGAATTGTCACAAGAATCATCATCTCTCAAAAAATCATCTATCCAGGCTGACATCTCAAGAAAGGTGTGAGAAAAATAAAAATAAAAGAAAATAAAAAAAATAAACTAAACAAATATTTACAAGTTTGAATTCAAACAAGTAAATTAAAATACCAAACCAACTCAATACGCCAAATTATTTCCCGATAATGGTGCCATTTTTGATAACGCTCAAACTTACACGTCGATTTAGTGCAAGGCGGTCGTCGTCAATATATTTACCAAACTTTAGAGTCGGGGTCGAATCCACAAGGAACAATGTGAGTGGCGATTAAACTAGTTTGAAACTAAGCTACAAATTAAATTCAAACAAATGATACGAAAAGACAAAATATTTTTTTTTAATGATTGAACAAAAGTTATTAACACTTCAACTCGCCTGAGAACTCAAATCTTAAACTGTAATATTTCAAATCAATGATATAGAGAAACTAGGGTTGTGATCATTATGATTAGTATTCCTCTATTGAATAATAGTTATAGTATTGGATTCTCGTGACTTATGAAAAACACCAAATTATCAATTTTGGCAGTCCATCTAAGTGTTTCTCAACCTACCTAGATGTTGAACTCCCTAATTCTCTCGAACTTAGGAAAGCATTCTATTCATACTGATTTTATCTCGAGTAGATCAATCTTGTTACAACATTAATCATTAGATGAGAACTTAACCTTCCCAAATCCTCGTTGATAATTCGCTACCTTTAGTTTATTTCTCAGTTCGAGTAAATCAACATAAGGCGGGATCTATTATTTGCAACCAATAAATAACAATCATAACAAAGGAATTATCAAGATGTCTCCAAAATCTTTCAAACCTTAGCCAACTATTAAATCCATGGAGGAATAATCATAGATCCCATAACCCTAGTTGTGGGTTTTAGTTCCACATGAAAGAGAAAGCAATAAAAATAACTGAATTCATAATTCAAAGTGATTAAACTTACAAGAGATGTAGTCAGAAATTGATTCTCTTCCCAAATTCAACAAGAATATCCCACA
This sequence comes from Capsicum pubescens, assembly GCA_030864215.1. NCBI lineage: Eukaryota > Viridiplantae > Streptophyta > Magnoliopsida > Solanales > Solanaceae > Capsicum > Capsicum pubescens. Next base: position 276,252,439 of record CM061543.1, on the reverse strand, counting down.
ACTAAATCAAAGAATTAAAAAATTAAATTCTAAGTTAAGAGACCAAAAAGAGGTAAACTGGGCTTTGGAATGAGTTCCAGCCATTTCAAGATGATGAATTAAACCCTAGAAGCTGCTATTTATATCCACAACTTAAGAAAAATTCGAAATTAAAAATTCAGATTTTCACCCCTTAGGTGACGACATGTGTGACGACTTATAAAAAATTTGACGGCAAGTGTGACAACATGTGTGATGACTTATCACAAATCTGATAACTTATCAGAGAATGTCGTCAGACCTTCTGCCCATGTGTGACGACATGTGTGATGACTTATCACTAATCTAATAACTTATCAAAAAATGTTGTCAGAATTGCTTCACCTTTCTTTTTCTCTACCTATTTGTGACGACATGGTCTGATATCTTATCACAGATCTAAGATCTTATCAGACCAAATCGTCAGATAAAATCTTCAAAACTTAATTTCTTGCTCTTTCACCAAAAATCATCCTTCTTGACGTAGCTTTCATAGATTCTCATGCTTCTTGACATTCCTACAAAATCACATGAAATATCATCGAAAACAACATTAGTTACTTAAGAACTTACAATTATTCCGAGTTAAAAGTATCGAATGTGCTAACAGAAAGCTAGTACATCACTAATTACTGACTCTGACTGATGAGTACTGGAATGCTACTGATGCTCTGTAGCTCGTGCTTCTGAACCTATGGTATAAAACACCATAGCGCAAACGTGTTAGTATGTTTGAATATACTGGTATGCATGTGAGTTAGGTTGAATGCATGGGGTTCATATACTTGAACAATACTAACTGACTGAATAGCATGAACGTGAGAATACATGCATGAATAAATAACTGTAACTAAGACCATACTGGCACTGGTACGAGGTTTTGAGTACTGATTTACTGACATCTGAGTTTATTGATACTGATAACTGAGTCTACTGAATACTGATAGACTAATGTTATATTACTGATAAAGGAAAGACTGTTTCTGATAGTTCCGATTATGAAGAACTGGTCTGATTGACTGTATCTGACAGTCTTGAAACTGAATACTGATAACATGGGTTTCGTATATTTAATATACTATTAACTGAGTTCATGATAACATGATTACTGTGTCTGAGTACTGATAACATAAGTGACTGTATCTGACAGTCCTGATACTAATAGAACTAGCTGACTTCCGTACTGAACTAAGTTGACTATATCTGACAGTCCTGAGATCTGTAGAATTATCTGAGTTCTATTACTGAGACTGAATGACTGTATCTGACAGTCCTGATCTGTAGCTTAAACTGTGGGAAGTAGTCATTGTAGACACGTGATTTTTGATCCTCCCTGAGTTTTAACCTATTTATCGGCATTAAATATTTTTATTTTTGTCCAATATTTATTATAGTTTTTATTTCATTTTTCAATAAGTTTAGTTGAAAACAAATAAAAGATAATAAGTAAAGTTACTTTTTGGGATATTTTTATTTTTATTTGTATTGTTATTTTTGTTTTAAAATAATATGAAAATTCAAAAAAATATATATTTTCCTTTTAATTTTAATAAATAGACTAGTAGTTTTATTATTATCTTAATTATATTTATTTTAGATTATTTATAATTTTTTATTATATTTTCGTAAATATAAAAATTAATTAGTTATTATTATTATTATTATTATTTATTATTATTATCTTCTATTAAAAAAAAGAGAAAAGAAAAATAACAATTCAAAATTTAGAAGTTATCCCTTATCAGATAATAACTACTCCCCCCCAATTCCCCCCCCCCCCAACAGTCCCTATATTTAAGGACACTTACTCACCCCCAGAAAGAGAGACATATGTACTATTCCTATAGAGACTGAAACTGAGAGAAATCAGAGAAAAGACGTACATTCTGTCTACATTATCACACACAAAAAAAATAAAAAGAGAGCAAAAAACCCAGAGAAGAAAACATAATCTGAGAGAAAAACAGAGAATAAAAAGAAAGGGAGAAGGAAAAACAAAGAGAAAATAAAGAAGAGAAAGAGTCAGAATTCGAGTTTCAGAAGCTCCGTTTGAAGTTTTCGGTGACAATATTCTCACTTTTCTTTTAATTAGTTCATCACACAGGTTCTTATCCTATCTATTTGTTCTATATAATTTTTATCATGAACAGTGAAATGAATGAAGCTATTTAAACAACTTGTTGTGTTATTTGGTATATACAGTTAATTGTTCACACGAGTTCAATCTCAATGCTTTGTTCATTAATTCGTTAGATTATGTTTCTCATTAATGTGACTTACGTTTGTGTGTTATTGTATATAAAAAAAAAGTGCAACATTGATTAGAGTAAGAGAAAGAGTGAACGTAGTAATTTAGCCCATCTTGTCCAATTATACGAAAGTTTACTCTAGTCTTTTGTAATGCTTCATTTTTATGTCACTAGCATTATTTAATATGTTAAAGTGTACTATTTCTCGATTTTCTTACTAATTCCGTTGATATATAGTTTAATTTGCTTGTTGAATGTTTGTGTTCATTTCTTTATATTATATATTTAAAGGTTGATAATGTGGATATTTGAGATCATACGTCGCTGCCTTGCTATTAAATTAGCCAAAGGAGTATTGTTGTTAGTTATGTTAAATGTGAGTTTTTTTTTTTTATTTATTAAATGATAATAGTGATTATGATTGGTTATAAAAAAGATCTTTATGAACACTGATACTACAAAATCAGTATAACTTACAACTAGAAAATATATAACACATATAACTTATTATCATTATGTGACATGTGTTTTGACCAAGAAAAATTATTTGAATAATTATTTTAAAAAGAAAGATATATGTTTGGCAGATTGTGCCTAATCTGCTTTTCCCATTAGGCGTCAGTTTAGGGAATGTAAAAAAAAAGAGTTTCTTTTTATTTTATTTTTTTAAAAAAAGACCGAGAAGAAACTATTATTAATTACTTATAAAAAATGGTAAATATTTTTTTCTTAGTAGAGTTATTAGTAATCTGCATTTTTTTTTTGTGTAAATAGTTAATTAGTTAAGTAGTAATAGTAATTTTGATTCCATAATCATTGACACACGTAATTTCTCCAACATAAATTTGATTTTAGACTATAAGGTTCTCGAATTTTTAAGAAACAAATCAATGTTTTAAATGTTAGGTAAATTTTAGGCATGTTTAAAATGTTCATCTCATCTAAGAATGCGGCGTACGTATCTTTCTGAGACATTCAAAAATTCAAGGATGTAATAATGCACTTTGACAAATATTTTCTAAAATTAACTTTCACACCATTTATTTAATATGAAATAATAGACGAGTTTTAGTATAATAAAATGAGCGATTTTAGTGCCTACTAACATAATTATCAAAATAGTTTAAGTCAAGATAAGTTAATAAAGCGACCGTGCTTGAACCACGAGACTCGAGGGGTGCCTCACACCTTCCCCTCGGTCAATAGAATTCCTTACTCGGTCTTCTGTTTTCGTAGACCAATATAAAGAGTCATTTCCTTTTGATTAGGGATTCAAAGAGGTGACTTGAAACACCAAACTCAATTCCAAGTGGCGACTCTGTAAATAAAATAATCCCTATTCAAAACTGTCACTTTAATTGGAAAAACCCTTCGACTTGATCCCTTCGAGAAAAAAAATGGTGTGACAGTCATCTAACCGACATACCCCAAATAATGCATTATAGCTGAGTTGGGGTCCAATCTGTAGCCCCAATTGGAAGGGTGTCAATACCGCGCTATCGGTAAGGACAAGCCGTGGGTAACCCTCATCTGACAGTGTCCCCAAAAGAGAATGGTGGGACCCTCATCTGACAATGTTTATCCACCTCATCAACCCTCATCTGACAGTGTTGATGTCTCAACCTATGCTGGCTACATAGTTCTTGAACGCAAGGATGACTTCTAAGAATCATACCCTCATCTGACAGTGTGTGTTCCCATCCTTAGGTTCACTCGGTGCTAATTCCTACTCTCATCTGAATAGACACTGAACATGGATTACAGAACTGAACTGGATTGAATTAACTGAGTTTCCATTGACTGACGGAATAGTACTGAGATTACTGTATTACTGAGCTTTCCTAAGTCACATGACTGACTGAATTCTATAGATCAGGGCTTGATTGAGGATATCGTGAAAACATGACACTAACTCTAGGCACACAGCTATATTTTTCGAGTACAAGTACCCCCAGGACACGATGGGAAGAAACTGACAAAGCATGACTTTCTTGAATACATGACCAACATCACAATCCATAATACCATAAGTTGGAGATTTCATGAAGTACAAGTTCTAAAGCACCACAATGGCTACACATATATCCATACTTCATTGACTAAGACATTTCGTCAAACACTTGACGTGCATAAACTTGTACATGAATGGAGATTTCATATTATTATACTAGTATGTCACTTTTCTTCACATAGGCATTTAGTCAAACATATGGGGAGCATGCTTTGGTTATACAATTATCAACACATCTAATAATCATGGATACATCAATCAACTTGTAAATTGAAGGGAGGTTTATCATGATTATTATGCAAATCTTCATATACTAGGGTCAATAATTGGAATATATAATTTAAAACATGAATCAAAACCCTACAACATCATGAACATGAATTTCAATTCTATTTAAATCATGAACATTCATAAATACACAAATCTTGTATTTTGAAAAGAGATTCTTGAGTATCATGGGTGAAAGGGACCCATGAATTAACAAATGACATACCTTAATGCTTGACTTTAAGAATATTGACGGTGAAATTCTTCAGATTTGAATCTTCTATTAAAATCCTAAGGCTTGTTCTTGAGAGAGTTTGAGAGAAAGTGAGTATATTTTGGTGAATTGAGGCTGAATTTTTTTTATGGTGTTTTATGTCAGGGAGGTATGGTTTAGGGTAAGAAAAAAGACGAAAATACCCCTATGAAACCACTTTCTAGTTTCTAAAATTCTCAGTTGATGACCAAGGATGATAAGTCGTCAGATATGTGACGGCCCGTCAGATATGTTGTCACTCAGTTGCCAGGCTAACATGCTGGAGTAAAATGGGTATAACTTTTTGCTCCGATATTGGATTTGAGAGGAATTAGAATCGTTGGAAATATAATTCAATTATCTATATGTTGGTAGGTCATAAGTTCCAAAATTCATAGTATAATGATAGATATGCTTATTTGAAGTTGACTATATCAATATCCTTCCTAAGAATTCAATTGGTAAGGAATATTTTGATTCTCCTAATAGCTAGGACGTATTTGAGACCTTAATTGACATCAATCTTGATCATGAAACTACCAAAGAACCATGATGTATTATGCATAATCTTGAAATATGGTGCTAATATTAATTTGTATTTTCCAGGGTATTACAATATCTCCCCCTTGGGAACATTCGTCCTCGAATGAGACTGATTAGACTGAGAGAAATGATAACTGAAAGTACATACTGGACATGAACAACTGAAACATGACTACATGACTGATATTTCTAAGATTCATACTAAGCATGCATATCTGATGCATGATTTCATGATTGAGCTGATACATGAATGCGTGACTGAGAGTACTGATAAGTTGATCACGCATATCTGATGTGTGAATACATGACTGAACTAACTCATGAATATATGACTAAGATTTCTAATAACCGAGTCTTCTCATAAAGAGAATGCATGTCTGATGCATGAATACATGACTGATTTGATACATGAACATATGATAGAATATGTAATAGTAAATGGATACCAAGTTTAAAATGGGATTCTTAACATGAATTGGACACCAAGTTGTAACTGAAATATGAACATGAAACTGAAAGGCTTAAGGAAAGCTGTTACCTTGGTCTGAGTCTGAATTAGTGGAGAAGAGGTGAGGATACTTGGACTGATTTCGCCAAAGAACTTTGACTATAGGGACTTTTTTATTCCTCAGTCTACGAGTCTGGTAGTTAAGAACTTAGACTGGAATCTCTTCAAAAGAGAGTTGTTCTGAATATCTACGCCCTCAACAGGGACTACGACCACTGGTTTACCTTTCCATTTCTTAAGCAAGGAGACATGAAAGACCGGAGGCACTGAAGCTAGATCTGAAGGCGACTTGAGATCATAAGCTACTTTGCCAAAGTGACTGAGAATTTTTGAAGGGACCGACATATCAGGGATTGAGATTTCCCCTTCTTGCCGGACCTCTTCATTCCCTTTATGGGAGAGATTTTCAAACATATAAATTTTCTGAACTCATCTCGAGATCCTCTCTGAACGTGTATGAATGGGAATATGAGAACATGGTTGAGTCTGTAACATGTGATGAGAACTGGGTATCGTGAACTGAACTGACCCATTGAGTATAGGTCTTACGGCTGATATTGAATATAGAGGGTCAGCCTATGGGTACCCACAACTCCAAACTAGATTCGTTATACGAAGAGAAATCGGAGTATTTAGGGCATGATAGTTTGGGGGTTATAGAGTATCTCCCTCTTGGGACATTATGTCCCTAGAAAAATACTGAATCGTGACTGAATATCTGGGGTCTAAAACTGAGAAATGATATATAAACTTAGTCGATCCTGCAACTACTGGGACTTTCTATCTTGGAATAGTTACATTCCTGAGATTTCTGATAGTAGGACTAGGCGGAAAGATGGGAAACCACACCGTACGAACTTTTTGCCTGATTGCTAATTGAATTGCTGGCTGATCGATACTGAAAACTTATACTTAACTGAAGCACTTCTCCTTCACCTGAGACTACTAAAAATATTTGCATGAGCGTTGAGCATGAATGCCTAAACTTACTAACTTATCTGATTAACTGAATGACTGATAGCTGAATACTGGGTCTGCAAGATGGAACTGTACTTAGTCTTGAATAACTGGACTACAACTGCAGAGCGTTATGCATAGGAGATAAGGACTGACTAAGTGACATGAGATACTGAGCACGAATTGAGGGTAACTGTATTATTTGAGAACGCAACACCAAGAGTATAACATGCTTTTAGAACAGTCTTGTAAACTGAGGTACTGGAAGGCTAACAACTGAGTAGATGATAACTGTATGCTATGGTCGAGTAAACCCAAAACTGAACTGAGTTACAGACCTGATTACTGAACTAGGACTGGGACTAAGATTATAGATAAGACGGTAATTGAGACTGTAACTGTAACTAAGATTGTAGCTGAGACTGAATACTGGTTTTTGATAACTAGGGTTTATACTGGTACTGAAGTATTGAATTCTAAGACTGAACACTGAATACTGGAACTGTAACTGAGATGGAAACTTAATTTTGATAGTTACATGCAGGGGCTGACATAAGTCAAAGATCTGAATGTACACTCACACTCTGTACTTTCCCAACTTCTAAATACAACCTCTTGCTAGCCATTTACTTGCACACTAACATGAGATTAAAGCCTATCTTCATAACTACACCCTTGCGTAAAACAAATATGTAGCAATCTTCTCTTAACATGTAATATTTACTCTCTCCAATTTAAGCAACTGCGCATCACTAAACTATTTTCACAAAGAGAGCTCACTGAAGGGTTAAATCAGGAGGACCTGAAGCATGAATGGACACTAACTGAACTTGACACTTGATTGAAGCCTGAGGAACAGAATATAAACATCATGGATTCACCAAAAGGTCTAAACTGAGGAAATACATAACATAGTATGAATTTAACTAATCAGTAGAGGCGTAGCATGAGCCATGGAAGCTGAGTATACTGTAAAGCATGATATGCATACATGAGTCATGAGTTGCATGACCTGAGTTTGGAGTTTTATGCATTCGTGGGACATGATTTGTATTACTGAGGGGAATAAAACTGAACTTCTTATGTTGGGAACTGGAATCGTACATGATTCTATGGAAAACATGTGAATATAAGCTGTGTTCATGAAACTGAGATATGAAGCATGCGCAGAAGGCATCATGCTGACTGAAGTACCAAACTTTACACTGAGATAAGTATGGGTCGAGAATCATCTTCCCTTACTTCTTTTCTATACGTACTGGCACTACTACTGGAATTTGAGAGCCTGAATTGGTCACTTGATCTATCATCTCCCCCTTAGCTTTAAGACATCATCATAAGTCTGTGAATACTTTACTAAAATCTGAACTGAACAACAATCATCATCACATACTTACACTCTGTTCGACATATGCTTGCCTTACTAAATACATCATCTACTTCTGTTTCTTCATATACTACTAATATTGCATCTCCTAATTCACATCCACACCTTCATAGTTAATTTTAGATCAATAAATCTTAAATTCTTACTTGCATTGTTCAAGCCTACTGGTCTACCTTGGTACAACTATTCCCATGAATACATAAACTTCTCAATTTGGATAATATTATCCCAACTCTACTACTACTAAACTCCTGGGTTCATGCTTTTAACTCTAGGTCATATACTATTATAGGATTCTGATAAGGGATCTGATGGCATATCAAATTTTGGGTTCACGAATGAGTTCTCATGATCACGAATGAGATCTGTACAACTTTGGAACATAATGGAACTGATGGGATACTTTTGAGCCTGTGGGTAATCCCATAACTGTCTGTAGGGACTTTTTGAGAAAGCCCTACCCCTAGGACTTTGATCTTCACCATTTCTGTTACCTTGAAAGTAAGGTGGAGTTGACATGAATAGAGCATAATGAGAATCTACATGAGCTTCTTAGGGAACCTTTCTATAGCATGATCTAAAACATGAAAAAAAAGAAACAGTTCATAAAACATCTCATAGCCTCTTGTCCATAAGTGTGGTGCACAACATACCCATGCATAAAACTCTATTAGATGTGGCTGTTCAGACTTCATAAGACACTGTTTAACCTTAGGCTCTGATACCAAGTTTGTAATGCCCCGAGTCTGGTACCCAGAATACTACACGATGCCCATGACCCCGAAGGACCACAAGCTAATCCGTGACTAATATTTGTACCTATACACTGCATAATATATGTATGCACATATGGAAATAAAGGCTGAAAGGCCTCTAATAAAAACATAAAATTTGGGTGGGGAATGAAATACCCAAAACAACTGTAGTAAATTATCTGAATCATGATAATCTGAAAGCTACTAACTGTCTGAATAAGGAGTTGATGGGACATGTCCCCAACTAACTCCAACTACTAAAATAAACTCAGTACTAAAATGATAAAATAATGATCATGTCCACGAAGGATGAGGACTCACTGCTGACTCTAACTGCTGAGTACTGCAATGCTACTGATTATCTGGAGCTCATGCTTCTGAACCTATGATATATAAGACCATAGTGTAAATGCGTTAGTACGTTTTAATATACTGGTATGCATGTGAGGTAGGATGAGTGCATGAGGTTCATATAGATGAACAATACTAACTGACTAAATAACATGAATGTGAGAATACATGCATAAACAAGTAACTGTAACTGAGACCATACTGATACTGGTACGGGGTTCTAAGTACTGATTTACTAACGTCTGAGTTTACTGATACTGATAACTGAGTCTATTGAATACTGAGAGACTGATGTTATATTACTGATAAAGGAAAGACTATTTCTGACAGTTCTAATTATGAAGAACTTGTAAGATTGACTCTATCTAAGATTTCTAAAACTGAATACTGATAATATGGGTTTTATATAGGTAATATACTATTAACTAAGTTCATGATAACATGATTACTGTGTCTGAGTACTGATAACATGAGTGACTGTATCTGACAGTCCTGATACTGATGGAACTAGCTGAGTTCCGTACTGAACTGAGTTGACTATATCTGACAGTCTTGAGATCTATAGAACTATCTGAGTTTTATTACTGAGACTGAATGACTATATCTGACAGTCCTAATCAGTAGCTGAAACTGTGGGAAGTAGTCATCTAACCGACATGCCCCAAATAATGCATTATAGCTGAGTTGGGGTCTAATCTGTAACCCTAATTTGAAGAGTGTCAATACCGCACCATCGATAAGGATAAGCTGTGGGTGACCCTCATCTGACAGTGTCCCCAAAAGAGAACGGTGGGACCCTTATCTGACAGTGTTTATCCACCTCATCAACCCTCATCTGATAGTGTTGATATCTCAACGTATGCTGGCTACATAGTTTTGAAATGCAAAGATGACTTATAAGAATCACAACCTCATCTGACTGTGTGTGTTCCCATCCTTGGGTTCACTCGATGCTAATTCCTACTTCCATTTGAATAGACACTGAACATGAATTACTGAACTGAACTGGACTAAATTAACTGAGTTTCCGTTGACTGACGGAATAGTACTGAGATTACTGTATTACTGAGCTTTCCTGAGTCACATGACTGACTGAGTTCTATGGATCATGTCTTGACTGAGGATATCGTGAAAACATAACACTAACTCTTGGCACACAACTATATTTTTTAGGTACAAGTACCCCCAGGACTCAATTGGAAAAAACTAACAAAGCATGACTTTCTTGAATACATGACTAATATCACAATCCACAATACAATAAGTTGGAGATTTCATGAAGTACAAGTTCTAAAGCACCACAATGGCTACACATATATCCATACTTCATTGACTAAGATATTTCATCAAACACTTGACATGCATAAACTTGTACATGAATGGAGATTTAATATTATTATACTTGTATGACACTTTTCCTTCACGTAGGCATTTAGTCAAACATATGGGGAGCATGCTTTGGTTATACAATCATCAACACATCTAATAATCATGGATACATCAATCAACTTGTAAATTGAAGGGGGGCTTATCATGATTATTATGCAAATCTTTATATACTAGGGTCAATCATTGGAATATGTAATTTAAAACATGAATAAAAACCCCACAACATCATGAACATGAATTTCAATTCTATTTAAATCATGAACATTCATAAATACACAAATCTTGTATTTTGAAAATAGATTCTTGAGCTTCATAGGTGAAAGGGACCTATGAATCAACACATGACATACCTTAATGCTTGACTTTAAGAATATTGATGGTGAAATTTTTCAAATTTGAATCTTCTATTTAAACCCTAAGGCTTGTTCTTGAGAGAGTTTGAGAGAAAGTGAGTATATTTTGGTGAATTGAGGCTGAATTTCGTATTTATGGTATTTTATGTCGTGGGGGTATGGTTTAAGGTGAGGAAAAATAATAAAATACCCCTACAAAATCACTTCCCAGTTGCTGAAATTCTCAGCTGACGACCAAGGCTGATAAGTCATCAGATATGTGACGGCCCGTCAGATATGTCGTCACTCAGTTGCCAGGCTAACATGCTGGAGTAAAATGGGTATAAATTTTTGGTCCGATATCGGATTTGGGTAAAATTTATATCGTTGGAAAGATAATTCAATTATCTATATGTTGGTGGATCATGAGCTAAGAATTCATAGTATAAAGAGAGATATGCTCATTTGAAATTAACTATACCAATATCCTTCCCAAGAATTCAATCGGTAAGGAATGTTTTGATCCACCTAATAACTAGGACATATTTGAGACCTTAATTGACATCAAAATTGATCATGAAACTACCAAAGAACCATGATGTACTATAAATAAGATTAAAATATGGTACTAATATTAATTTGCATTTTTTAGGGTATTACAATTACTAATAATATGAGGTTGATACTTGCCCCTAAATCACAAAGTGCTTTAGCAAATCTAAATGCTCCAATTGTACACGGGATGGTGAATGATCCTGGATCAACTTTATTTTGCACTAGTGATCTAGTAGCAATGGAACTACAATAATGAAAATTATCCACAGACTCATAACTAACCATTTTCTTCTTTGTCAAAAGGTTCTTCATGAATTTAGCGTATCCCGGTATCTTCTCTAATGACTCAACCAAAGGAACATTCACTTACAACTACTTTAGCATAGCCATGAATTTGCTAAACTTTCCCTCATCTTTTTTCTTCTTCAACCTATGTGAAAAAAAGGCGGTGGCCTTAGAATTTTTGTTGGGTTGGGCTCTACTTTCTTTTCTTTTCCATGATCCACATTAGTAGCATTTTGACTCAGATGATTTTTATACTTCTCCACTCTTCTCTACCAAGTCTCCTAGCTTCTCATACTTAGCTAGTGTATCATCAGTTGTCGTATCCTCCAACTCAATTTCATAACATGGAAGGGTGCTCCCAGATGTAGGTTTGGTACTATCTTACCACTGCTAGTGGTAATAGCCATACATGAATTATCATTCCTTGGGTTCTAAACCATGTCACTCGACAAAGTCATGTTTTTTCTTTTAAAGAGTGCTATAGATAATTGGCTTATTTGCTGCTACATATGTTTAATAGATGTGTAGTGAGATTCAACTAATTAAGACATGGTTGAGAAATCACTCCTCATTTATCTATGACCTGCATCGGTTGACTCCACCTCTTTTATCAATTTACCCATCATGGCCTCCATAGACATCTTCCAGAATCATTTGCCGCATTGTCATGCCTCTCACGTGGCTCATATAATCTTCTCCGATCACACTTGTTCTTCCAGCTTCCTTGGTCACAATCTCTATAACCAGTCTTATCATAATAATTATTCCATTAGTAGTTTCACCCTTGGTATCTTTGGCCTGCGGCTCGAAAACCTCCCTGATTATTCAAATAATTTTCCTCCTCTGTAGAATCAAATTTAGCTCCCCTACTATGTGAACACAAAACCTTGACCTCTTCCACTTTTTCAGAGAGCAAATGCTCAGTAAGCAAATCCATTTGTGTCTCCATATGGTCCATATCCTAATCACGTTCCTCTTCTCTTCAGTGTTTCTTTGCTGATATCCCACTTGAGTAAGTTCTTCTTGCTACCCCAGAATCACTTGTATGCTAATCTCTACTTGTCTTAGTCAATCTATCAAAGATGTCTATAGCCTCAGTAAAAGTGTAATCCATGAAATCTCCTCCTTCGACATTGTCTACAATTGGTTTTGTGTTGGAATTCAAAGCCCCATAAAATGTATCCGTCAAATGCTCATCAATTAACTTATGATTTGGACATTGTGTCAACTTATTCTTAAACCTCATCCAAGTTTCATGAAGAGCTTCATTAGGCAGTTGCCTAAAGTTGCTGATCTCATTCCTCAACTATAACATTCTGGAAGGCGGAAAGAACCTTTCTAGAAAAACTCCTTTCAGTTGCCTCCAGTTTGTTATAGAATAGGGTGCCAGCTCCGTCAGCCACAAAGTTGCCTCCCCAGATAGAGAAAATGGAAACAGTCTCAAATGAATTATATTCTTTCCAACTCTCAGATAGTCAAATGACTTGTAAATATTGATAAAATTTTCTCGATGCATATTAGGATCATCTTCATCTAATCCACCAAACAACCCTTTCAAGTTGAGTAGTTGAATCATTGTACTGGTAATATTAAATTTCACCCCAGGAGACAATGGTGGTGGAATAATTGCATTTATGTCTCTAACTCTATTCAATTCAGCATCATCATCATCTAAAGCAAACTGCACTGCAATCTGTTGGTGCACTCTGCCTCTTGCTTGCCGGTACCAATTTCCTGGTGCGATATTTTTTGCACATCTTCTATTTATCAGATCAACCAACTCATCATCTCTCAGGTCCTTATCATCCATATTGGGCACACGTCTGGGTGCATTATCATTTTGTTGGTTAATATGTGCATTAGCCAAAGTGGCTAGTCTTGCAATGTTCCTTCTTAGAGTTCTTTGAGGTTTCAGATTATGGGGTGATAATAGATAGCTTGACCTACGGGTTCGTGGAATGCACAATCAATAGCTTGCAAATACAAAAATAACAAATAAAAGTAAAATTAGTAAACTTGACTAAGAGTTAATTAATGCACATAAATTTAATTGACAATCGTATTCTCCGGCAACGACGTTAAAATTTGATACGCCCAAATTAGAACTCTTCGGAAAGAGCGTAAACAATCGTTGTTAAATATATAACCCAACAAAGATTGAGATCGAATCTCACAAGGAATAAAGTGTTGACTGAGTTGTATGTTCATTAATGAACTATTAATAATGAGTTTCCGACGATAAAAAGGGATTTTATTGTTAAAAGTATCACTTTAATAATTATTATGTAAGAAATACCAATGCCTTTGATGCAACATTTACACAAATAAGAATTAAGAAACTAGGGTTATGATCATCAAGGTGTCTAATTTCTAAGAGATTGTGGGTTTTTATGAAATTGCATGTCAACAATTTCAATTACAGAGAATGTCATACCCGATTTTTACCTAAGGTCAAAACGAACATGGCGTTATGGACTGTAAAAAGAATTAATTTTATACAGAGTCGCCACCTAATTTTTAAGAAAAAATAGAAAACCTATTTATTTATTAACAAGTATGACTTTATTTAATCCACGAACCAAATTAGATCCTAGGTAAGGGTTCAAATTATTTCGAAGGGAAGGTATTAGGCACCCTTTAGAATCCACAAATGTGGTTCCCAGCCAGACTTAGGTTTATTAAAAAAAGGAAACAAAAAATATTAATGTTTGTAAATACAGTTATACAATATGTATTGAAATAATAAAATACGTATGCTGTCGTAAAATACATATAAACAAAATATATAAATATGCATATAAAGACAAAATTGAATAAAAAAAAATTATTTTAAGAAAAAAGACTACATAATAATTATTAATGTAAAAAGTGTGAGTTATTTAATTAAATATCTAAATAAATATTAACGACCTAAATTTGCCTAACTTGTGATGAGAATCGCATAAAAAATAAAATATCAGAAAAATTATATTAAAGAAAAAACTATGCAATATCTTTCAATGTATAAGTATGAATTAATTGATTAAGTATCTAAATTAATTTAATTTTTTTAATATAAATATTAACGGCCTAAATTTGCTTAAACACGTAGTGAATATTTGTATAAAAGCATCCCTGCCCAACGCCCCAAAAAATAAAATTTTCACTATAATTGATATTTTGTGCAAGTGTAAAAATATAAACAATGCAAATGCAAAATTTAAACTCTTCGTTAAATATCATTCCTGACAAGTAGTCTCAATAACTTGTATAAACACTTGTAAATAAAAATATTAGTAGCAAATAAATAATTATCAAAATAGATTTAAAAGATATGTGTGCATATATGTATTTAAAAAATATAATTTTTTCAGCATAGATTCTACATCTTGAAACCAAGCCAATTTTGGCGCCGCTTTATGATAATGAAACCAACCAGCAAAAAGCATTAACGCTACAAAGACCAATGCCCCAATTGTTGTACAATAGAGTTGTAATTCACTAGTTATTCCAGATGCTCGCCAAATCTGAAAAAACCCAGAGGTTATTTGTATTCCTCGGAAACCCCCGCCTACGTCACCATTTAATATTTCTTGGCCCACTATTGGCCAAACCACCTGGGCACTAGGCCCAATGTGAGTTGGATCACTTAGCCACGCTTCATAATTAGAAAAATGAGCACCGTGGAAATACATGCCCCTCAGCCAAAGAAAGATGATGGAGAGTTGACCGAAATGTGCACTAAATACTTTTCGAGAGATCTCCTCCAAATCACTGGTATGGCTATCGAAATCGTGAGCATCAGCATGTAGGTTCCAGATCCAAGTGGTAGTATCAGGCACTTTAGCTATTTTTCTTGAGAAATGACCCGGTCTGGCCCATTCCTCGAAAGAAGTTTTTACGGGATCCCTATCTACCAAAATTTTAACTTCTGGTTCCGGCGGATGAATAATCATTGAGTCCTCCTGTTTCCGGACAACACATACAAAGAGACCCGCTAACAGTCTAATAATTAGTGAACCTTAGAGATAGAGAGATATTTCTATAATTAGTTCGTTTCTCTTCTATTTTTCTATCTCCCATCTATCTATTTTCTTTAGTTATTTACTAGAGCAATTATGATCTAGAAGTCGATCCGAGGCAAGTGTTCAGATCTATTATGACATAGCCTTGAGGCGCTCAACGGACCCTTTAACCTTTTAAAAACCTTTTTGGGCTTTGGATTGATCCAAAAATGACTTTTTTGTGCAACCTAGTGTAAATTCATAGAAGTTATTAGATGGAGCTCTTTAATTTTTTACCTAGAAGATTGTAATTACTCTATTCCAAATCACGCTAGTAGCCATTAGACATTACTAAGAGACATCCCCGGTATATATATATTTAGTGATTCAAGGGTTTCTTTTATTAGTTTTAATACTATTAACTAATAAGAATTTTGTTTAATTTAATTTTTTCATTTTAATATTTAATATAAATAAATAATAAATAAATAGAATAAAAAGAAGTCTAGTTTGTCCCCTATCTGTCTTTTTTATTCCTAAAAAATAGCAGATGAATATAGAAGTGAAATAGAAGGCTTAGAAGGGAGATAATGAAATTATGTGATTGGGTCTTCCAAAAGCAAAGGAATGATCCGTTTTTTAGTTAACTTATCTGATGTGTCCAACAAACAATTAATTATAACAAATATCTAAATTCTAAATAAAGGATAATAAATAAACGGGGTCTTCTTTTATTCGAAACGTCTCGTGATCTTCAACCAATTATGCGCTTCAATATAATTACTGGGAGTAAGCGCTATAGCCTGTTTCCAATACTCAGCGGCTTGATCGAACCAAGCCTCTGCAATTTAAGAATCTCCCTGTTGAATGGCCTGTTCTCCTCGGCCGGAATAGGTAGTTCAATTCCTTTCCTTAGAACCGTACTTGAGAATTTCTTACCTCATACGGCTCAGCAGTCAATTCTTTTGGTATCCCATTTTGATCTATACCATATCTATCTAATCAGATTTCTCATGGATCTATCCCAGTTTTAGGGTTAACCAAAAGAAAAATAGGTTAATTACATGAGTTTCAAACTTAAATTTAGATGAATAATCCGTTTATTTAGTTTTATCTTTTTTCCCACCTTCAGAAGAATAAAGCATAGGCATTTCTACTACTGGTAGAATTTTCTGAAAGGTAATTATCTCGGTTTCATAGATAAATTTATATAGAATATTTGAAAAAGACTTTCTTTCATAAGAAAGAAAATACTTACTATCTTTGGGATCTGATCCTACACCGCTGCTCAAGACTTTAGTGGATCGACTCTATTACATAAGTTAATTCCTAATTCTTATCTCACATTATGAGATAAGTACGCAATTATTATTGTATCGGCCCAAAACCTCGCTAATTGATCTTTACGGTGCTTCCTCTCTCTCTATCAATTAAAGCCTTATATCCATAGAAAAAGTTGCTAGGCATTTTTATTTTTTCCTATTTTTACTTCTATAAAGTTTCTTTGTTTGCTACAGCTGATAAAAATCGTTGTTTTAGACGATGCATATGTAGAAAGCCTATTTGGTTCTAGTAGTTACTTTACTAGATTTTTTTTTTCTATAGTGGAGATAGTCGCACGTAATGACAGATCACGGCCATATTATTAAAATCTTGTGGTAAGAATGGGTTTCATTCTAGTGCTCGAAAATAATATTCCAAAGCTTTCGTATGTTCTCCATTACTTGTGTGGATAAGCCCTATATTATAGAGTATATAACTTCGATCATAGGGATCAATTTCTAGTCGCATAGCTTCATAATAATTCTGCAAAGCTTCCGCGTAATTTCCTTCGGATTGAGCCGATATCCGTTACGGTCGTCATTCAATTAAAAAAATCTCCGTTCCAGAATCGTACGTGAGAATTTCACCTCATACGGCTCCTCCCTTATGTGCATAATGAGAATAATACATAGAATCAAAAAAAAGATTTAATGATGAAAATATTCTCATTATGAACTCAGCAGGGCTAGTGTTTTTACAAGAAATCTCTAGCCAACCTTCCTGCAAGAGATTCTTTCTTAACAGCAAGCCTATTGGGACTAGATAGAAATGATAAGATAACTCCAACAATTTCTTTGTTTTTAACGCCTCCTAATTTACAGGAATTAGTCACTTCAATGACCTTCGATGGTTATACGGGTATCCAAAGGACGAACGAGATGGATGTTTGTTGTCCCAACCATTCTTTTAGTCCCAAGCCCGCTAAGGGAAGGGCTGACTTAGAACAAAGTTTTCGTGTTGTTGATTCCTAGGTGTAGCGCTTCTTCCCCTATGCTGCCTATTAGCACTAGTAGAGTAGGATTGACCCGTAATACAGAACCTCTAGGCGTAACCTTTCATTTAATACTAGAGTCAAGAATTGAAACAAAACATCTGAGGTTTCATTAATCGAGGATACACGACAGAAGGAATTGTTCGATTTCCAAAATTCACCTTCAAAAAGTGTAGATTTTTTTTTCAAAAATTTTCTCGAATCACGTGTTTTTCTCCTCGTAAGACTGAGAGAAATGAATAAATATGAAATAAAAAAAAGAATCAAATTGCACCATCTCTGTAATAGGTAAATGCCTCTTTTTCTCCTGAAGTTGTCGGAATTACTCGTAATAAGATATTGGCTACAATTGAAAAGGTCTTATCAATAAAATTTCCATTTATACGTGATCTAGGCATAGGTAGCAATCCATTCTAGAATTCTTCTCATTACCTCTCGTGGGAAAAAGATCCCACAAAGAAAAGAATTGTATACTCCGAAATAACATAAAACCTTATATTTTTTTAAGAAAAAAACAAAAGATATGAATCCTCTATTCCAATTGTTCCTTTTTGACAGGAGTCACTAAGAAATAAGAAATATTTCAACGTGATTCGATTTCATACTAATGTAGTAGTATAGGATGTAGTAGTATAGGAACTATTCCGATTTCGGTGAAGTTAGAAATTAGAAGAACTCGAGAAATTTTGATTGAATCATGATACAAATTACAAAGAAGAAAAAAGATCGAATAATCATTCTATGATGAAAATAGAATAACTGACAATTTTGTGTACATAACGGGTATACACTATACAATCAAATCTCTATTTTTTATGAATTTCTATTCTAATAGAGGGGTAGGTATTTGTTGTTGAGAACTCCAAAACCGAAAAGGAATTTGAAAAATTTTCTGGTATGGAATCATAGTCTATATCTATATAATTAGAATTATGATTTAAGAGTAGCCATTTACTATAGTCTAAAAGATATAGACCATCAATCAGTTGATTTGTTCTAATTCATTGAATTAATCCGTTATAAAAATATCAGAAAAAGAAGGGAACGTTGCTTTTGCAAACATGAATGGAATTTTTTTAACAATTTTTACGAAAAATTTTATCTTTATCCCGGAGCCTCGAAGGAAAGAAAAATCGTTCTTTGCTTTGACTTTGATGAAAAATTTTCAGTTAAAGTTAAAATGGGTTGGTCGTACCTAGTCCAATAATGGAATATGGGTTATGACTGACTCGCTATTCACTCGGTTTTGGGGTCATAATCATTATGTAGGAGAGATGGCCGAGTGGTTCAAGGCATAGCATTGGAACTGCTATGTAGGCTTTTGTTTACTGAGGGTTCGAATCCCTCTCTTTGCGTACCTTCATTTAATTCACCAATTTTACTAACAACAAGGGCTCAAATAGCAATGGATACCATTATTCCAACAGCTAGACCTTTCTTTGATCTAAAGATATAGATTCTCAATTCCTAATTGCTTTGACGCGTAAAATAGAATACTAAAAAATAATCATAATCAAAATACTGGAAAGAAAATAGTAGACAAGGAATGAAAACAAGGAATGGAAATAGATCCTTGGTCTATGATACAAAAATGGGGGAAATCCAGATCAAACTCGGATTTATCTTACTTAGCCTTGGGTTAATTTACTTCGCCTATTATCTTACTTAACCTTGGGTTAATTTACTTCGCCTAAAGGGAAGAAAATTTTACGAACCCTTGGTTTTAGTCTGAGGTTTAAGTCTGACGAGAATAATATTCTACGACTAGCAATTCATTTATTTTCAAACCGACCCATTTACTATCTATTATTTGATTGACTAATCCTTTATATTGGAATGGGTGAAGGGTCAAATGATTTGGTAGTTCCTCATGAGGGGATGAATCTAGAGAAATTTGAATCAGAGCTCTGGATTTTTGTTCATCCTTTGCCGTAATACTATCTTGGGGTTTGCAGCGATAACTCGGTATATCTACTATACGACCATTAACTAAAATATGTCGATGGTTAACTAATTGACGGGCTGCGGAAATAGTTGAAGCCATACTCAATCGAAAAAGTATGTTATCCAAGCGCATTTCAAGTAATTGTAGTAAAACTTGACCTGTTGACCCCTTGGCTTTTCTGGCGATACAAACGTATTTAAGTAATTGTCGTTCTGTAAGACCATAATGAAAACACAATTTTTGTTTTTCTTCTAGACGAATACGATATTGAGATTTTTTTACGGAACGCGATGGGTTTCTAAGATCATTTCCGGTCCTAGGCTTTTTATTAGTTAGTCCTGGTAAAGCCCCCAGGCGTCATATTTTTTTGAAACGAGGTCCTCGGTAACGCTACATAAAGACTCCTTATTCTTATTTCTTATTTAGTATTTCAAATTAATTCTTATTTCAATTTATTTTTTATTGAATTTTATTTTACAGAATAAACCTAAACTAAAACTAAACTGAACTAAATGAAGCGAAGTTTACTGAAATAGTGTACTTGTACTATTACTATTTAATATAAATACTATAAAGAAAAGAAGAATGGGGTGAATTGGATAAATATACAGAACCCCTTCTATTATATATATAATCCTTTCCTGACATAATTGGAAGTTCCTATAATAAATTGATAGCTTTTGGAAAAGGAGGAAGGCGCTATTTCCGTATTCTTTGATTTCAAAGAAACATTATCAATCATCTAAAAAATGAAAAAAAAAAGAATAGGGAAAAGCCGACTATCGGAATCGAACCGATGACCATCGCATTACAAATGCGATGCTCTAACCTCTGAGCTAAGCGGGCCCACATCACAAAATTCTTATATGCATAGTAATTGCCTAAACTACTGGAATTAGAATTATTAACTATTCAATATTATATTGAATATTCTAGATTCTAGAGCACAAGGATTACTATAGCGATCTAGAATTTCGATTTATCACAATTCTAATAACAATTCTAATACTAATATCATTAAATAGTGATTGCAAATATTGTTAATATTCTTTTTATTTTCATTTTCAATTTGAATGGTAAATATTCTTTTAGTATTGGCTCGGATAAAATCTTAGGTAAGCCATGTCTACGAAGTGTTGTCTCAATTTATTAACCGTCCTAAATCGTCTTGCCAAGATACAAATCATAAAACTTTGTGCGTTGTTATAAAAATTTCGTCATAGGCCAAAAATAATTTATTTTATCACGTATTTATACATAATATCCGTCTTTTATTTGTGGAGGCCTCGAAAATCGACGGAGAATTTCTTCATCGGTCAAGTCTCGGCCCTTAATATAAAATAATAAATTTGAGAAAAAAAAATCCGCTTTTTATAATGGGGTGGCCTCAAATATCCAGACGGGGAGATAATTTCATTGGTCAAGGATGCAGTAATTTATTCAATGACAAAATATGTCTAAAAGAAATACCTAAAACAGTAGCAAAGTAGCAGTGACCGGATAACAAAAGAGTGCTCTGAAAAAAACACCCAATTAGCATCGAAAAATCCCATGAGCAGTCCAACAAAGCGGCAAGATAGTGCAAAAGTATTCCAACAAGGGTTCCAAATAGACAAATAACGTAATTATGGTAAACCACACCAAACAAACAATAATCAATTAGAAGTAAACACATGATTTTGCCAAAATCAGTCCAACAAATTGGAAGGAAACATACAAGAGCGGTAAAATGAGCACGAACATTTATAAATATTTATACAAGAACAAAAAATGGTTGCCGATTTCAATGGAGATATGCCGGAAAATCCAACTCCAGCCAGATTCATATGGGTAACATAGCAACATAAAAAGACAAAGGAACAATAAAAGTGGCGTTGCTTTAACGGATCACGCCGGAGCAACGCCAAAAAGAATATAAATCCGATAAAATTTGGCCATTATCGTGGGACAACAGCAGTGGTGGTTAGAGAGGTTTGTTAGAGTTGTTTGGTGACGAGGAAAGGGAGAAAAAAGGGGAGGGGAAGGGCGGCAGTGGCGGTTCCAGGCTAGAGCTCGCCGATCATAACTCCGACAAGCCAACCACGGTTAGGAGCAAGGGAGAGGCGGCACTAGTAAGGGAGAAGAGATCGAGAGGAGAAAGTGGTGCCGTCGTTGCTTGCCGACCGTCCGGTGGCGAACTCCGGCGACGGCTGGCAATATTGATGATTTTTGGCGTAGAGAGGGAGAAGGAAGGAGAAAAAGAGCGCTGATATTTTGGGTGTGTAGTGTGTGTGTGGGGTATTAAAAAAAAAGAAAAAATAATAAAAATAATACTTATATCTACTTTTTTCCAACAAGTCCCTTAAATTAGGGATAGTAGGTCAAAATAAAGTCAAAAAATTTAAAAATGATAAGACTTCGACTTGACGAATTTGTTGCTCTGTGTATTAAAATAATTAAATCGACTCACATATGTAAGTTGTATTAAATAATATACAAAAATATGAATGTCAATGTATAGTAACAAATAAAAAATATAATCATCTTAAAAAAATATATTATGCTATAAATGATTAAAATTATACTACACTATAAAGAGTTACAGTGTTATGTTGTATACGTATATAGAGGACTGTGCAAAAAATATTAAAATAATAATAAACTGATAAAAATCCTAAAATTTATGAAATTAAAGATAATTATCAATAAATTATGTAAAATTAAAATTCTACAAAAAAAAATAATAAAAAAATTATAAAAAATGTTGTTTATTGTTAGTTTGCTAAAAATAAAAAATGTGTGAAACATTATGTTTTATGTAATTTAACGATCATAAAGCCTAAAAGTGCTAATTTTAAGTATGGAGAGCCAAAATTGGGTGTCAACAATTTGTCCCTTTTCTTTTGAAGATAATGTAGAAGTCTTCAAATGAAAATGTCAACGTATAGCCAATTTTACTCAACAAAAAATTATTTTTGACAAAAAATTCAAGCGAACTCCAATTTAGAGTTGCCTATATATTCGAGTTTCATGAGGATCAGGTCGGGTATAGTTCAAAAGCTATCCAACATGTCCTATTTTGATCTGGACAAACTCAATGCGTCCTCGAATTCTGCAAAATTTATAAAACCGAAAAACAGTAGACAATCAAGTAGCTAAACTTGATTTTTTTTTTAAGAAAGTCAAAAAATGACATGTAATTCTTTAACTAATTTAGAGATAAATAAATAAAGGCATTGCACAATTTTAATCGAAGGCAAGCAAAATATTCAACTGAAGGCAGACACGCATAAAGATCTTATTAGACAACAGACTAATCCAAAATATCCTATTTTAGGGTGGACAAACCCAATTCATGCTTGCAAAAATTTTAGAAAAAATTAAGGTGGATTTTTTTTCTTTTTCCCTTTTCATTTTTTTTTAAAATTAAAGATAGAATGCAGTGCTTAACTAAATAAATAAAGAAAAAAATGATACAAGCAAAGATAACAACAAGTGCTTAAATGATAAAATAAGTGCATTGCGATATGTGCAGGTAAAGACAAATCATTCAGTGCTTAAATAACAAATAAATGCATTACGATGTGTAAATAAATGTAAAGATGACATGCAGTGCTTAAATCATAAAATAAATGCATTGCGATATGTGCAAGAAAAAAGTCAAGATGGCATGCAGTGCTTAAATAATAAAATAAATGCATTACGATATTTGCGAGACATGCAGTGCCTAAATAATAAATAAATGCATGGCGATATATGCGTGCAGAGCTCAAATAATAAAATAAATGCATTGCGATATGTGCCAGTAAAGACATAAATGACATGCAGTGCTTAAATGATTAAATAAATGCATTGCGATATTTGCGAGGAGTGCAATGCCTAAATTATAAAATAAATGCATTGCGATATGTGCGTGCAATGCTTAAACAAGAAAATAAATGTATTATGATATGCGCCAGCAAAGGCAAATATGACATGTAATGCTTAAATGATGAAATAAATACATTGCAATATTTGCAAGGAATGCAGTGACTAAATAACAAAATGCATTACGATATGAGCTAGTAAAGGCAAAATGACATCCAGTGTTTAAATAATAAAATAAATGCATTGCGATGTACGAGTAAAGATAAAGCTAGCGTGCGGTGCTTAAAAGATAACGTAAATACATTGCGATGTGTGCAAATAAAGACAAAGACAACATGCAGTGCTTAAAATGATGAGATAAATGTATTGCGATGCGTGCAAGTAAAGACAAAGATAAACTAAAGTGTTTAAACTATAAAATAAATGCATCGCAGTGCATGCAAGTAAATGCAAAGATAAAATGTGATGCTTAAACAATAAAATAAATGCATTGCGATGTGTACAAATAAAGACAAACGATAAAATATAGTGCTTAAATGATAAAAGAAATGCATTGCAGTATGTGCAGACAAAGGCAAAAAGAAATGCAGTGCTCAAATAATAAAATAAATACATTGCGAGATGCAAAAATAAAAACAAGAAAAATATACAGTGCTTAACTAAAAATGATAAAATAAATATCTTGTGATGCGTGCAAGTAAAGACAAAGATAGCCTCCGATGCAAAAACAATAAAAATAAAGTGCAATTTGTGCAAGTAAAGGCAAGCAAACATAAATATTTAATTGAAGAAAAAACATAATAACTGTCTTATTGGAGGGAAGACTGACCCAATTGTCCTATGGACAAACCCATGTGAAAAAATAAATATTGAGCAAAGAAATATTTGGGAATGAAAGTATTCACATATTCCCGATGTTGCTTTCAAAATTGCCCAGTATCGAGCTGTGAGGTGCTGGGGGATGTAAGATTGAGTACTTGATGGGGAGAAAGAATGATTATAGGGTTGCAATGACCAAACTCTGCATAGAGCTTCCTACATATCTCGAGTGTCACGAGAATCAGGTCAAATAAGAAAGATAGAGTAAATTTTAAGGCGGCTCTCAAAATTTGCCCGAGTGTATTATTTATGTTGACATTGTCTCCTTTCAAAGGAGCTTTTAAAAACTGTCTTGTTATTAAAAAAATGCATGACGTCTTCGATTATTTACGAGGACTTGAAAATGAATGACGCCTTCGATTGTCAATGAAAACTGATTCATGACATCTCCAATTACTTGTAGAGGATGATGTTTATTGTCGTCTTCGATTATATACGAAGACTGAGGCCCTCAACTAGTGAGGTGACTGAACTCTAATAGCCTCTCAATTGGCGGGGCTATTGAAATGTAAAAAGCTCTAGATTGGAAGAACAAATGTAATAGCCTCTCGATTGGCAAGGCTATATATAAAAAATGTTAAAAAATACTCAAAAATGGGCGTTTAATTGAAAAATAAAATACCGATATTTAAAGGTATATGCTTGAAAGAAAAAGTTAAATGCCTGTATTTCAAAATTGGGCGTCTTTAATAAAAAGTAAAAATGCATGTATGTAAAAGTGAGCAACTTGAATGAAATGTAAAAAAAGAATGTCCATATTTGAAAGTGGGCGTCTTGAAAAAAAAAGAATTTTTCATTTTCTTGGTAAAAAGAGATGAAAGATGAACAAGACACAATCGTATCTTGACTTCAATTGGTACCAATAATTAGTAGTGTGCATAAGAATTCCCTCGTCTCCTTCCCAGCTAACTGAGATCGACCTCAGGGTAACTCTTATAGTTTCAAGTGGTACCTCTGACACGCATAAGTATCGACAAGATTTTTTTAATCTTGCTTCAAAAAAATGTTTTGAGTTATGTCTATCCTCATGCTTCAAGTGCCCTATCCAGAAAGAAATTCTCATTTTGCACATATTTGAGTACTTTTCCTTTTAAATTTGGGGACATCTAGAGAAATACACTCACTCTTAAAAAGAAATTCAATGCATGCAATTGTGATACCATAGGCTTGACCATCATGTAAGTATTCACTAATGTGAGAACACTTGAAATAAAATCTCGTAGGACTTTCTATTGGCTTGTAATGTAGGCTTGGGGACGGGTAAGATAATATTTGGGATAAAAGTGACTAATCTCTTAATGAGTATTGCACTGCATTTGTGCCTTTGATGTTTGTTGCGTTTTGATGCGTTATCTTCTTAGTTTTGCTGTGTTGTCCCTTATTTTGTACTTGCTTCGACTTCTTTTGAATCTTACGTTGGAGTCTTCCCTTTTTTCAAGAAACTATATATTTGTTTGTTTTTTTATTTTCTCATTTTTATGGGGTTTTTGCTCCTTTGAGTCGTTTTTTAATTTTGTTTTTCTAGGACAATATATCCTTTGCATTTTGTGTTTTTTTATCTTGAATCTTCGTCCGCAATTTGCATATATTTAGTGCGCTAAAGAAGGTAGGGCCAAGAGAGGATAGTGTATGTAAGCACTCAAATAGGTATAGGCTCAGATGTGGTTGTCCAAAGAAAGGTTTAAGGATCAAAAGAGGGAATGCTAGGGATTAATGGCATTTGGTGGGATGTGAAAGGCACAATCGAGTCAAAGAAGGCCTACGGTCCTTCCAAAATCAAGTATAACTCAAAATTTTGCAACAGACATTTAGGCTAAGTTTTAGATCTACAAATGCAATGCAATGAATTAAACTAAAGCTCAACACACAATGCACTTGAAACAATGAGGTTGTAACGCCCCGAATTCTCATCTCGAGATATCACACAGTGCTCAAGGCTTCAAGTAGCCCCAAGCTAACCCTTTGTCACGACCCGAACTAGGTCCTGGTCGTGACGGACATCCCGAGCCATGAAGGCCCAGATGTACTACTATATCTGTAGTCATGCACAACATTCATATAATAAGAGAAGATTCAGAAATACAATCTGATACGGAAACATGGTCATTAACTCTGAGATTCAAGACATAAGAATGAAAGCTGATATTCAAAACATCTGAATAAAATCTGACTCAGTCTGCGAAATCTCTATTATATCTCACAACTGTTCTGAAAACTGTGAAAAGGCCCCCAGTAGACCAAAACAAAGGAATAACATAATCTGAAATAAAAGGCCTTCTGGAACAAAGAAGGCTCACTCCTGCATGGATCCCTTCTCTTTGGATACTCTAATGATTAGCCGAACCCCTAGGCTGAGCCTCCGAACTTGGGAGGTAGGGAGTTAATACAATTGTACTGGTACGCAGAGCAAATCCAAAATAATAATTTATATTCAACATATATAAGAGCAATTTAAAACAGTTCATAAACATATCATATAGTAAGAAATCTCGTGGGCATTTCTGAAAGACTCTGAAAGAAAATTATCTGAACTCTGAGACATTCTTTGTTTTACTTCCGTGCTAGGTGGTATACCCTACAACCCTGAAATTCCATGGGCTATATGGAATTCGCCATTGACTCGGTGGGGAAGCTCCAACCCAAGTGTGCCGCAAGGGTTGGAGTCTCTGACTCTGCTACGCCACACGGCCGTCGCCAGCATAAAATAATATACCGAGATCGGCAAATC
The DNA here is from genome assembly GCA_030864215.1 of Capsicum pubescens. Lineage (NCBI taxonomy): Eukaryota > Viridiplantae > Streptophyta > Magnoliopsida > Solanales > Solanaceae > Capsicum > Capsicum pubescens. The sequence goes on along the minus strand of CM061543.1, from coordinate 276,224,884 downwards.
AGGGTTTTAGGTTAAGAGTTACTTGAACTCAATCCTTCTTCGGGTAACCACCTAACCCTCTTAAGCCCGGTTTTAACTCTTTAAAATATGCATTCTCTGAAACATACTCTGAAAACTCTAACTCTGTTATGGAATACATTTGTATGGTATCGTCATACCATTGACTTGCAAGTCACATCTCTGAGCCATTATTAGCATATAATAATCTCTGTTTCAAAACATAAATCTGGAACCACCATATCAATAAATCATTTCAAGAAACTCTTTCTTAAAGCTCATGTAAACATATGCAAGAACCTCTCTTTTCAACATTCCAATACACAAGGTGGTCATGTCAAAAATGTCAATCACATGAAATTCTTTCTTTTTAAAACAAGAACGAAATCATACCAAGAAACTCCCTCTCATCATCATCAAAATCATGTTAAATACTTAAACATTGAAAAAATCCCCTTCAAAACATTAAACAAGCATCTTAAATCATTCTCAACAAGTTCATTAACTCTAAATCATCAAGGTGAGGGATTTCAATAATAATATTCTCTATCAAATCTTCAACATCATACATATTCATATAGGTTTAAATCAATTTAAGGGAGAAAGACCTAAAGACCAAAACAATAATATTATCCAAGCATCCATAATGCGAAATTCAAAGCATAAGTTTCAAAACCTCTTTAAAATTCATTCTTGATAATCTTTAAATCATGTTCTAGTGTTGACAAGCCCATGTAGTTTTTAGGATAAACCCCACGTACCTCAATTTAGAAATTTGATGGATGATTCTTGAAGCCTATGGTTTGGGGATTCCAAATCTTCAATCAATTTCGAAAACCCACGGTTGAATCTTGAGTTATTTGGATTTTTAGTTTGAAACCCTAGAGAGTGTTCTTGTGAATTTTTTTAAGAAAATATGAATAATGTGGTCACTTGGGAGTAAAATCCCGTATTTAAGCTTATAAGGGGGTGGAAAATACCCAATATACCCTAAATGAGATGGAATAAAATATAATTGGGAGACCGATTTTATAGGCCACCGCGATGCACCACTATCATGGTGGCTCACTGAAAATTGATGAATGGGATTTTTAGGGTCACCGCGACGCGAAGCCATCGCGTTGTCCTGCTGGTTGGGACCTGGAACTTCAGCGCGACGTGCCACAATCGCGCTACGCTACTGGAATTTGACAATTATTATATAGACCACCTCTGTGACGCGCCAAGCACCAAAATGATGGTGTTTTATGACTAGGACTTAAATTAGCCATAACATCTTACTCGGGTATCGGATTTGGGAAAATCTTATATCGAGGGAAAGCTCATTCAATTTCCCATACTACATAATTGATTAACATGGAAAATTTGCATAGGATTTATGGCTTTTGGATCATATACGCAGAGAAATGACAGTTTTCATTCTAGCCCAAAATCCAGGGTGTTACATTATCTCCCCCTTAGGATCATTCATCCCCGAATGATGGGTAGGAACATTGAAGCTTAAAGGTATGGAATAACGCAGGCATTATATGTCTTCTAAGAAGGGATATAACTAATCTGAAATGTTTAAACTTCAATAATGAAACTAAATTCTGAGCTGACTTGCCCTTACTTGTTTTAAGGAGCTCATTCATGCTGAGAGTTTAGGATCCCCCCCCCCAAAGTGTTTATGCTCAAATCATACACATTGGATTTGGAAGTGATAACTTATGTAAGTGCGAATCATTAGGCAATAAGATTTAGATCGTACAAAGGTATTACACTGTTTGAGCTAAAATAGCTGAAAAATTTGAGATTATGTGCCGAACTCTTATGAACCGAGTCATGACTAAATAACTGAATCTGAAAAATAATGCTTGGATTGAACTGAGTTCGCAACTTACACAGATGGAATAGATTAACTTTTGGGATGGTCATACGCATTGGACTTCAGATAGTAGGACTGGATAAAAAGGTGGAAAACCACAGTAACTTGCCTGCTGTTAAACTGAATTATACTGGACACTTATACTTAACTGGAGTATCTCTTCAACACTCTTTCTAAAGAAGTCCTAGTAGCATTAGGGAGCAAAGAATCTCTGACATTAGTTACACAAGACATCCAACTAAGGAATCACAACAATGACACTACTCTATAGCATAGAATATAGACATATAACTCGTAAACTAGGATAGAATTACCAAACCTTAGGCAATGCAACTTCTTACTTTCAAGATTAGACACACTTCTAAAATACTCTCTCAACTATACTTTCCCCTTAAACACCATGCTCATTGATTCCACTTATTTTTCTCACATGGACGCTGATATTTCCATCTACTAATGTCTAAACTGAACTACATCCCCCTCATCATCATCATCAAGCCTAACTCAAAATCACAGGACGCACCACATAATACTGTAGTACTTGTTTGAATCATGAATTTAGCACACCCTGCACTTCATAATTCCTCGTCTCCTGCATAATTCTTATTGCTAGTCTAGCAATCACCTTCAACTTTGTATTAGACATTCACAAACACTCAAGGCATCCATCCATATGCATACAAATATGAAATTTAAGCCTATTTTCATACCCACATATGCACTTTTAAACAACCACTCATAAAGCATATTTCTCATATTCTCTAATACTTCTATCCATAACAACTTCCATGCACTATTCAGATGATGCACATAAAATATCCTTAACTAACCAAGCCATACACAAAACTTCACCTCAAAATTCTTTCAACTTATAGACTTACATAAAACAAGTGCACAACAATTTTTTTTCCCAAATATAACACATAAAACTTCAACTAACCTTGAAACGTATCAAAGACTCAGCCTCAAACTTTCTCAATAATTACCTCCTTAACTCAAATAAGCATACAACCATCTTTCATCAATAAGAAATGTGCACAAAAGTCATGAACTATAACCATCTTTCATCAATAACTTGATACCCTACTGAGGCGTGAGGAATAGAGCACTCACGACATGGAATCATTAAAGAGATATAATCTGAGGATGTACCTGATATGTATCTTAATTTTCACTGATCGTTAAGAGTATCACATGTGCACAAAAGTCATGAACTACATGACCTAAATTTTTGGAATTCATAACTTACAGAAAGTGATTCTGACTGCGGAACAAACTGGGAACTCATCATACTATGAACTAGGAGAGTACATAATTCCTTATCATATGCATTAACACGAGCTATGATCATGAAACTGAAACATAAAGAATGAGTATGTATCAGAATAACTGAAGTAAACTGCTGAAATAAGAATAGATTGAGCATCATTCTTTCTCACAACCAATTCCACAACTTACTGGCACATCTATTATCATCTGAAAACTTGACTTGGTTACTCGTTCTATCATCTCCCCCTTAGATTTAAACCACTACTCTAAGTCTGTGAACCACTATATACACTCTGGTATAAACTGAAATTACTTTACTCTAGAGTCGGGGATATAACAATACACATAAAACTAAACTTACCCTATAGGACGGTATCTTCATGTATAACAACCAATGCTAATACCTCCTTCTAAGATTCAACCCTTAGGTTTCTATAGCCCCAAAAGTCATCATATAACATCTTAAACATTCACCAACTCAGATTCTTCTAACACTAAACATGGATATCTCCAAACCTTTGACGGACTATACCACTTCTGTCATAGTCTACCAGCATCACGACTCTAAACTTATATCTCTCTACTATGAGAATCAAGATCATATCAAAAGGCTCAACATCATCAATCAAAACTCCTTAACTTGGCTATTTAGAACACCATATACCATCTAACTAGTGTTTCTCCACCTAGCAACTCAACGACACCACTAGCCACACACAACATGTAATAGCCTTAGAAAAATACCGCAACCTCATATCACTTTGGCATACTTCTACTTCATACATACAACATCATACTTCATTACGAATCAAATAAACTTAAGCTCTTGCATGCACTGTTCTACCCTATTAGATCGCTTCCATAAAACTAGTATCATTAACCAAGAAATAATCACATCCACCTTCATGACATCACTGCTATACCTCAAAATCTACTACATACCGTCTCACAAGTAGTACTAGTTTACAACTACCAAAGAAAATAAGGTCAGGGGGGTAGAGTCACATAATAGACATGGTCAACCTTAATCTTATATTATAACCCCATACAATCTTATCTACTTATACGACTTTCTCACATCACACTTACTTACCCAAGCGTACATTTAGACTACCTTCAAATTTCATAAACAACTTTGTGTCTATAATTATAACTTACTGGCTAATCTAGCCATTTTTATACTTCGAGCAAACAACAACTCACCTTAGCTAATAACTCCTTCTCTACCTTCTACAAAACTAACACACAAGGATGTATCACTTTAATACCAACTCAATCTCATGCAAAAAGATTCGGATATACATACATTCAATAAATCACCCTTACTACATTTCTTGCCATTACACCTCTAAACCTCCAGTTCTAACCAACATAAGAACCAACAAGATGGACAATAAGTTGCTAGTGAATCGAAATAGGCCTCACACGGCTTCACTAGACTTTGAGTTTCAACAACACAATGATAACAAGATTACAAGAGACAGAAACTTGACACACAATAATCAATGATCTAAGAATACATATCTTACTCTGTATAAATAAAAATCTGAGTCAAATACTTCCCCCATAGACTACCACACAATCCACACATGCTACTAGCTACCACATTAGTTTATCACTAAAAAGGGGTAAATCATCCTCAAACATCGGTTATTCAACTAAAATATTTATTTACACAAAAGTCACCCTCACTCTGACTTTTAACTTTGTGACTTCACATCACCAACTTCTTGGTCCAACATCACTACCAATAGGTCATGACACCAACTCTTAACTTATACTACTACTTGGGTGGAAATACAGTTCTAACATTCTGCTACACATCATCCCCCCCTTAAGCATGATATCTGCAACATAAATTTTTGAAAAGGACCGAATACACTTAATACCGCAGGCTAAAAAGCACGATTTCATCAAGATTAAGGTTCACACTAGAATCAATACACTCTGAAGCACTAACAAACTCTTCTCAAGTACTTGCATAATTTTTTTAAAATCTCATATGATTCAATCAGAAAGAACCATGTCATTTAGACTCTAACCTTCTGTACTCGAATCACCCCAATAATGAGACATGTCTGAGAACATCAGAGTAAGGACAGAATTGGGATGACTGTTACTTTTGTATGGGCGACACCATAGCACGAATTAAAGTATGAAAGAGGAACATTCTGACTCTATTGCACGAACTAGAACATAAAGAAAGAGAGACATTCCTAAATTCCTTGTAGCCTCCTGCTTATAAGTGTGACGTGCTACACACCCATAAACAAGACCCTACCCGACACAATTTCGCAGATACCCTGGGACTATTAATCGTGTTTTGATACAAAGTTTGTCACGACCTAAACTAAGGCCTGGCCGTGACAAACATCCCGAGGCCTGAATGCCCGGACGTCCTACTCTATCTGGTAGTCATGCACAACATTCATATAATAAGAGAAGATACAAAAATACAATCTAATACGGAAACATGGTCATTAACTCTGAGATTCAAGACATAAGAATGAAAGCTGCAATTCAAAATATCTGCATAAGATCTGACTCAGTCTGCAAAATCTCTACTACATCTCACAACTGTTCTAAAAACTTGGACAAGGCCCCCAGTAGACCAAAATAAAGGAATAATATAATTTGAAATAACAGTCCTTCTAGAATAAAGAAGGCTCACCCCTACATGGATTACTTCTCTTTGGATACTCTACTGATTAGCCAGACCCCTAGGCTGAGCGTCCGAACCTAGGAGGTAGGGGGTCAATACAATTGTACTGGTACGCAGAGCAAATCCAAAATAATAATTTATATTCAACATATATAAGAGCAATTTAAAACAGTTCATAAACATATCATATAGTAAGAAATCTCATGGGCATTTCTGAAAGACTCTGAAAGAAAATCATCTGAACTCTGAGACATTCTTTGTTTTACTTCTGTGCTAGGTGGTATACCCTACAACTCTGAAATTCCACGGGCTATATGGAATTCTCCATTGACTCGGTGGGGAAGCTCCAACCCAAGTGTGCCGCAAGGGTTGGAGTCTCTAACTCTGCTATGCCACACGGTTGTTGCCAGCATAAAATAATATACCCAGATCGGCAAATCAGGGTTTTAGGTTAAGAGTTACTTGAACTCAAACCTTCTTCGGGTAACCACCTAACCCTCTTAAGACCGGTTTTAACTCATTAAAACATCCATTCTCTGAAAACATACTCTGAAAACTCTAACTCTGTTATGGCATACATTTATATGGTATCGCCATACCATTGACTTGCAAGTCACATCTCTGAGCCATTATTAGCATATAATAATCTTTGTTTCAAAACATAAATCTGGGACCACTATATCAATAAATTATTTCAAGAAACTCTTTCTTAAAGCTCATGTAAACATATGTAAGAACCTTTTTTTTTTTAACATTTAAATACACAAGGTGGTCATGTCAAAAATGTCAATCACATGAAATTCTTTATTTTTAAAACAAGAACGAAATCATACCAAGAAACTCCCTCTCATCATCATCAAAATCATGTTAAATACTTGAACATTGAAAAGATCTCTTTCAAAACATTAAACAAACACTTAAATCATTCCCAACAAGTTCATCAACTCTAAATCATCAAGGAGAGGAATTTCAATAATAATGCTCTCTATCAAATCTTCAACATCATATATATTCATATAGGTTTAAATTAATTTAAGGGGGAAAGACCTAAAAACCAAAACAATAATATTATCCAAGCATTCATAATGCAAAATTCAAAGCATAAGTTTCAAAACCTCTTTAAAATTCATGCTTGATAATCTTTAAATCATGTTCTAGTGTTGACAAGCCCATGTAGTTTTTAGGATAAACCCCACGTACCTCAATTTAGAAATTTGATGGATGATTCTTGAAGCCTATGGTTTGGGGATTCCAAATCTTCAATCAGTTTTGAAAACCCACGGTTGAATCTTGAGTTATTTGGATTTTTAGTTTGAAACCCTAGAGAGTGTTCTTGTGAATTTTTGAAGAAAATATGAACAATGTGGTCAATTGGGAGTAAAGTCCTGTATTTAAGCTGATAAGGGGGTGGAAAATATCCAATATATCCTAAATGAGGCAAAATAAAATATAACTAGGAGCCCAATTTTATGGGCCACCGCGACGCGCCACTATCGCGGTGGCTCACTGGAAATTGATGAATAGGATTTTTAGGGTCACCGCAATGCGGAGCCATCGCGTTGTCCCACTGGTTGGGACCTGAAACTTCAGCGCGACGCACCACAATCGCGCTAGGCTACTGGAATTTGACGATTGTTAAATCGACCACCTCCGCGATGTGCCAAGCACCAAAATGATGGTGTTTTACGACTAGGACTTAAATTAGCCATAACATCTTGTCTGGGTATCGGATTTGGGCGAATCTTATATCGACGGAAAGATCATTCATTTTCCCACACTACATAATTGATTAACATGGAAAATTTGCATACGATTTATGGCTTTTGGATCATCTACACATAGAAATGACGGTTTTCGTTCTAGCCCGAAATGCGGGGTGTTACACCCTTTGACCCTGTCACTGAATCTGGAGCTCACTTTTAAACAAACTAGTCAAGCAATAATACTATTATTGTAGCAAGTCTGAATTGAAGTAACTAAGAACAATAGCTAGATGAAAATACTGAAAAGTCTGGTCAAAGCAATTGATAGTCCGACAAGCCTCTACTGCTAAAGAACTAGAGAGTCATTGGGACAGAACCCCAACTAACTCGGACTGAACTGAAAATAATAACTCAAATACTATGTAAACTGAAAAGCTGCAGAAGTAGGTCCTCGAACCATGAGGACTCACCAAATGTAGGGATGTAGATGAGATGCTCAAAAATCACTATCCCTGCTAAGACTGAGCACCCAAACCTACATTATGAGACAATATAGCACATAGACATATATGTGGATCAGCGGTTTAAGGATGTACTGAGTATATGGGGGTGCATGTAATATGTAAACAATACCATCATAGTTTATAAAAAAACTATGCATGATATGAATAAATGACTCACATAGCTTGAGTTATCCGAAATTCTAAAGATCTTAAATTATGAATAGTAAAGCATATGGTATAAATCTTGTGAGTCATTACACTTAGTTTTCTAAAAGCTTTTCGATTCATCTCTTCTTTTAGGATTTAGAAACGTTGGGACTCAAGGACTTGGGAACCTTGGTCTTGGGAGTTTCTTCTATCCGATATAAACCATGTGAGCTGACATGGAGTCCAACGTATTACCCACGTTGGGGAGACCTGTTCTACCCTTGTCATTGAAATAGAACCTTTGCTTAAGTGATCACTATCTTAGCCCACTATGGGAAAGTCAGAAACCTACGGTGGCACGTATTTCTGGGGCATGAGACCTTGGAATCATACCCAACTTGGTGCTAAAAACTACTCCCATTCTTATTGCTCAGAACTTTTAGAAAATTCATCTTAAAATAGCATAAGGGTTTATAATAAAAATCAATTACGCTTCTCTTTGCTTTAAATCATGAACTAAATGAATAATGTAGATTCCTTGTCTTAGCTTAGGATCAAAGATCAATCTTTCTTTAAAAATCTAAATGCTTGCTTGTTAAAGCATACTAATAACATACTCTTTATGAAATATCAAAATTCATACTTGGGTTTAAAACGTATACATCCATAAATTCCAGACATTCTGCTTAAGAGCGATACCCATTTCGACTATCCGTCGGGTCTCTTACGGTCTGTCTGTTAGCCCGTTGTAGCCTTCTAGGTTCTTGTTTTTCTGGTTTATCCCTGCCTTTAAGTTTGTATCCTGAGAACAAGTCAAACAAGCATCAAATACGCCAATAGTTACTGAAAAATAAATAATTATTCCTTGTAAAAGGTGCAAAATATACCGTCTAAAGCCGAAACATCAATACAGTGCTTTGTGTCTGAATCTATTTATTTTTTTCAATTTTCGTATTCCTATATATAGCTATAAAATATCAATTATTATTACTTTAACCCCGATACATATCGTGGCTATGTATAGGATTGAGGTAATCGTTCGAGATATTTTGTTATTTCAGCCCATATACCAAATATTGTTATGTATATGAATGAATTACATAGTGAAGCCAGTCTGTTTTTTAAACTCTAATACATAGCGAGTTATGTTTATGTATGACATTATTAGTTATATTAGGTTTTATTCCAACACATATACATAACTATTGTATGTATCATATTTTCAATAACTTCAATTATAGTTATGTATTTTAGTTGGCGGTACCCTATAGGCTTGATATTATTTCACTTATGATGCATAACTATGCTATGTATATGATTGGTATAAATGATATTATGTTAAATCTGATACATAGAATACCTATATATATGGATATATTTTCTTGCATATACATGATGATATGTCATTTCAGTTACATAATTGTGTTATCTACAAGAATGAAATACCATAGGTATGAATAGTTATGTATATCTGACTTAATTTTCATCATTTTGCACCTTCAATGATTAAGTTTGATTTTATATTTAACTAATATTGGCATGCGATTTTTGTGATTACATGAAATGAAATGTCGAATAAAGAGAATTGCAATGTTCATCTTATTGGTAAATTATGACAAAAACCAAAGCTTCAAAAAAAATTTAAAAGAAGAGATTCGAAAAGCAGAGCTTCAATCATCAGAAGGGAGATGTTTTGATTGTGCTAATTGACTTATTGTTTTAAATTTTGAAATTGAAAAGTTGTTACTTAATTTAAGGGATCCATTAGTCACACTTTAATAAATAAGACGTTAATTGTGGGCTATAATAAAGGAAGATGTGTTTTTTGCTTAAATATTGTTAAGAAAGTTAGCTCTAATACATAAGATTCTTATGCATATGAACGTTCAATTATGTATATGAAAAATTAAAATTTGGAGAGAGAAAATTTATTGAAAAAATTGGAAGAGAGAGTAATTAAGGATCAAACTAGTGAGATTTATGTTATTTACCCTATTTATTTTGACACGGGTCAGCCCATATCTTTTTTCATAAAAAATTAAAAGAATCAGCGACTTGTAAGTCGTTGTAGGTCCAACGACTTCTAAATTGTTGGGTAAAGGACGTTTTGTCCCATTTTTTTTCGTAACATTCATTGTCCTCTTTGACATTTTTGCTCCAAAAAGGAGTCTTTCCAACTCTGAACTCCACATCTCACTACAAGGATATATTCTGAAAAAATCAAACTTGCGTTGAAGATAAGCAAATGAAAGTGTTTCATAAAAATTCTCATAGAATCGAGAATGTTCCCTATAAAGCGCATGACTACACTTAGGTAACTTCCTGCAAACATCTTCATCTTCCAATAAACTCAAACAAATTATGCGTTCCAATCCATCATCATTTTCTACTTGGTACACAAACAAAGAAATTGAAGAAATCATCCATCAACGATGGAAGAATGACAATTCGAAAGCTGCCTTTTGAGATTTTGAATCCAACTCTGAACTCAATCCCACAAGTTAACTCTCGAGGTGATTATTTAACAGTAAAAATATACACATAACATAGAAAAAACTAATCAACTACATAAAATGTTTCACTTTTATCTTTTCTTATGTTTTGGAGCCGTTCATATATCCTTGTCTTTAGTAAATTGTGGAATACTAGACCCTCTAAAGGGTGTATTATAAATCATATGAAGTTGAAATCATTAAAGTCCATGGCAAATATATACGAGAATAATTTTCCAATAATAATGGTATGAAAAACTCAAAGTATAATGAAGAACAAAATTAAGATATTCAGTAAAGAAATAATTAGAAGTTCTTCCCGTATATACACATAGTATAAAATAAGATCAAACTCATTCTGATCGATTTTACCCTAATCTTGAATTCACATTTGTCAATCACGACGGGAGATCGAAAACTCGGAGATGCAAATACATACAATATTTAATAAGACCAGACTCACTCTGATTTGACTTTAACCTATGTCTTGGTTCACATTTGTCAATCAAGATGAGAGATAGATAAATCCGATATAAATCTATACATATAATATATAATAAGATGAGACTCGCTCTGATTCAATTTTAACATAAATCTTGGATTCACATTTGTCAGGCAGGACGGGAGACCGAAGACTCGGACATGCATATACATACAATATATGATAAGATCAGACTCACTCTGATTTGACTTTAACCTAAATCTTGGATTCATATTTGTTAGTCAGGATGGGGGATCAAAAAATTGAACATGCATGTGCATATTGTACATAATAAGATCAGACTCATTCTGTTGATTCGACTTTACCCTAAATCTTGGATTCACATTTGTCAATCAGGGCAGGAGCTCGACAAATTGGACATGTAGAATGTGAATGCAACCACATATCAATGCACTCCACATGAAATGCGTGGCTACACTTAGGTAACTTTCTACAAACATCTTCATCTTCCAATAAACTCAAACATATTATACATTCCAACTCATCATCATTTTCTTCTTTGTACACAAACAAAGGAATCGAAGAAATCATCGATCTTTCGAGACCCTTTGTTGGAAAATTACTAGCAAAGCTAGTGTTGTCAACAATATTGAAGGAATGGAAATTATGAAAAGGGGAAGAGAGGGAGTTTCTAGTACTCCTCTGTCGAGTTTGGACCAAGAACCATTTGGCATAAATGTGTAGAAGTAAAATAAAAAGAATTACTAAAAGAAGCGATATAATTGCTGCTAGCATTATGTTGCTATTATAAGATTGGATATTATGAATGATGTTCTTTAGAGAGTTGGAAGTAATTTGTGTCAATGGTGGAGGAGGAGAAGAAGTGAACATGATTTTGGTTTAGCTAAATGATGGAGTGTGTGGAGAAGTTCAACCAAAGAGTGGGGTTTTAATATGTATAAGCTTCAATTTTATTAATATATTTATTTACTAGTATAGGTAAAGATTTTTGAGGAAAAAATGCATTAATTAATTTTCCACACGGTTTATTCTATTTGTATTAGCTTGACTGGTACGAAGTTTAAGAATTTAAAAAATTATTTTGTTGTTTAAATTAGAAGTGTGTATACATATACTCCACATGTTTTAAATTATCTGTCGTGTTTCTCTTTCATGCACCTCTTAAGATAACATTTATTAGAATGAAATTTTGATCATTTTACCCTCCTTATTTATGTTTCAAAATATAATCTCTCTTCAAAGTATTTACTGATTTCTATTGAGGTATTGTAGTCTTCAAACAAATACTTCTAATGATAAAATAAAAAAGTAATTATTATGTTTTGAACTTTTTAAATGACAAAAAATTTGAGATAACTATTTTTAGAAATCACCATATATACTTTGAGACGGAGAAAGTACTTATATTTTATTTTTAGTTTATGGAAAAAACTTTCTTTTCAGGTAATTCTTTAATTTCAACATTCTATATATTTTTTTTTAAGATAAAAAAATTCTAGAGATATTTTACACAATACACACATCTTTCACTTAAAATCCAAAATTTTTTTAAAAAAAAATCCATTTTTTAAATTTCTAATTTTATCAAACTAAGACTCTCAAACTAAAACAACAAGAAAAGTATTCATTTGATTCACAAGGTCAAAGGTGAATCCCTTCATTCAAGGAACTTAGAGGTGGAAGAACAGTAAAAAGGGGGCCAGAAATAAAGGTCTCGTGAAGGGGACGGCAGTGCACTATGGGAATGATTATATTATTGGATACAATGTATATAAATATGGTTTATTTCGTACTATTGAATTATTTATTTTAGTGCCATTAGAAGATCCCAATATACTATGTCACATGCATCCCAAGAACATCTTTATTTGCTTGGGAGTTTGAAGATGCAACAAAATAAAAATGAATTTTCATCAAGTAGTAATATTTCTATGATTTTCTTATGGGTAACTGTGTCGGTGTAGAAGGTGTTTTTTCATAAGAAAGATCAGGAATTGATTTCCTCGATCTATCAAAGTCTTCTTAGTTGAGTTTGTCACATCAGACTTGTCTAATGCGGTTCACATCTCCTGCGTATATTACGAGCAATTGCATGGGAGTGGATTACACTAATATACGCAATCAAAAAATAACAATTGTCATTTCTCGACGGTTCCTCAAAAAAAATTCTAGGTGAATAATTATATTCTAGCTTTTGAAAGTGTGGTCGTACTATTGTTAGAATTTTTGCTCTGTTTTTCTTACCAAAATTTAGTTTTAGTTTTCTATTTAAGGAAAATAAAAGTAGTACCATAATTATTTTTACTTTCCCTAAAAGAAAAATATATAACTTTTCCATATTTGACAAACCTCTCTCTTGGAGGAAAGGTTTTGAAACTCTATAAATAGAAGACCCCTTCTCATACAAAAACACAATAACATCCACAATGTAGTCCTTAAAGAGTCTTGTTTATGGGGAGATTTTCTCTCATAGTTTTTTTATGTTTTTTAATTTAGTTTTTAATATGTAGGTCAACTGGCTAAATCATAAATAATATCATATTTTTTAGTTTAGTTTTTTGTCATCTAAATTATCGTTTCTATGGTTTGCAAAACTATAAGTTTCCGCATGACGCCCTCTCGATTTCGAACCCAACAAGTGGTATCATAGCTTACGGTTCAAAGATCTAGAGGTTTGGTAAAACGAGGTTGAGGACAAGTCTAAGGTGGTTCTAATCAATTTGCAATCAATTGGATGATAATGAAAATTTGTGTCCAACTACATGTGGAGAACAAGTTTCAACCATATTTTCAACATTCTTGTTGTTGCTTCCTTAAAAATAAAAACAAACTATTAATTTTTAACCAATTTTTAATCATGATATTTTAAATTTTATTTTTAACCATGACAAGCGGCAGTGATGATGACTATGTGAAGAACAAAGATCAAAGATATGAAGAAGGCGGATCAAGTGAAGAAAATCAAGCCAAAAAGGGAAGATTTGTTAGGATTTTTATCCCAATTTTCTTACCAAAATTGAGTTTTAGTTTTCTATTTGAGGAAAATAAAAGTAGTACCATAATTACTTTTACTTTTCCTGAAACGAGAATATAAAACTTTTCTATATTTGACAGACCTCTTTCTTCGAGGAAAGGTTTTGGCACTCTAAAAATAAAAGACCGTTTCTCATACAAAAACACAATAGCATCCACAATGTATCCTTAAAGAGTCTTATTTATGGAGAGATTTTTTCTCATAGTTTTTTTATATTTTTTTATTTAGTTTTTAAAATGTAGGTCAACTGACCAAATCATAAATAATATTATGTTTTTTGGTTTAATTTTTTTGTCATCTGAATTATCGCCTCTATGGTTGCAAAACTATAAGCTTCCGCATGACGCCCTCTCAATTTCGAACCCAACAATTATTACTATATAGTAGTATATCTTAAAATAAACAACACATATATAATGGAAACGCCTGTTAGTTATCACTTGGAGTGAGTTTTAAGGAACCTTACATTAATTTCGAGTCAAGAACCAAGTCGGAGCCCAATTTCATTATAATGGACTAACGAAAATTAGTGCATCACAAGACTAGACAAGTTTGTTCCTTTTTGATACAAGATTGAGTGTGTATCAGGAGATTCAAGCTAACACAAGAACAACATCACTAGAGAATCAAAGGCCCTACTCGGCTTCTCTAGGTTTTTAAGGCAACAACAACAATATTCAACAAGATAGATAAATAATACAAGATTGCAATAACTATAGTGAATCGAAAGATCCCCACCCGGCTTCACTATATCAACACACAAACAACAAAATTACAAAATGATGGATAGTAATTTGACACAAAATATTCTAGAATCTAAGAACCCTAACATGAAGATTAGGATCCTAAGACTAAAAGAGATATACACCAAATTCTTGCTTGAATCAAGAGGAACTCATGAACCTCAAGACCCCAAGTTTCTAGCCAAAGAACAACAAAAGTGTTACTACACTTTGTTGTCTAGTTTTGGGTTCACTCTCAAGAACAAGAAAGAGAAGTTCTCAAATTATTACAAGACTTGTGTAGTGAAATATCAATAATGAACCAAGTTCAAGAAATAGCCCTATTATTGTCTATATATAGTACTCCACAAAATGAAAGGAAAATGACCTTTCTAGCCTTGGTCTTGGGTGGCTTTGGAGTGTAATAAAAAAAGTGTTACTACACTTTTTTTTGGAGTGTAATAAAAAAAAGTGTTACTACACTTTTTTTTTTGGAGTGTAATAAACTTACACTTCAAAGCCTCTTCATACTTCAAAACATGAAATTCCTTAGATGAATTAATTACACACTCACATACGGCTATTTGCATGAACATGGCTTAGAGTTCTTGTAATTCCCGAGCTTGGCTACGTGTGAATGGTCTTGAGCTAGTTTCACTTATATCACCCTCTCCATCTTGAAGAAAATTTGTCCTCAAATTCGGTGGATGTTCATCCTCAACCATGGCAATAGGAGAGAGGTCACATATGTTGAAGGTGTTATGCACTTGATATTCCAAAGGAAGATCAATTTTGTAGGCATTATCATTGATTCTTTCAAGTACTTGAAATGGACCATCAGCCCTCGGCATAAACTTGATTTTCCTTTGTGAAGGAAACTGGTATTTTCTAAGGTGAACCCAAACCCAATCACCCGATTCAAGAATAAGCTTTTTTCTTCCCTTGTTTTCTCTATTAGCAATCTCTTGATTTTTCTTCTCAAGCTTTTGCCTCACTTTCTCATGCAATTTCTTCATGGCTTCGGCCTTCTTGCTTCCATCTAAGCTAATCATAAGATCACTTGGCAACGGAGTTAAATCTAAAGGGGCGAGAGGGTTGATGTCGTATACATACTCAAAGGGAGTCATTCCCATACTTTAGTGTATAACCCGATTGTATAAAAACTCCACCAAAGGTAGGTAGTCCTCCCATGAAGTCATTTTGCCTTTAACCATTGATCGTAACATAGAACCAAAAGTCCTATTTACAACCTCAGTTTGGCCATCATTTTGTCGGTGGCAAGATGTAGAGAATAGCAGTCTAGTGCCAAGCCTACCCCACATTGACTTCTAAAAGTGACTAAGGAACTTAGAGTCCCCATCACTTACAATGGTCCTCGGAACACCATGAAATTTGACAACATTTACAACAAATAAAAAAGCCACACTTGATGCATCTTCACTTTTTAAACAAGGAATGAAGTGTGCCATCTTAGAAAACCGATCAACCACAACAAAAATGCTATCCCTAACTCGTCTAGTCCTCGACAATCCTAACACAAAATCCATAGATATATCAAGCCAAGGACGTAAAAGAGTGGGAAGCGGGGTATACAACCCGTGAGGGAGGAGCCGAGACTTGGCTCCCTTGTAATTTACACATTGGCCGCAAATCCTAGCCACATACTTGTGCATTCTAGGCCAATAGAATTGCTCCTCCAATATCCTGAGGGTATTTTCAATCCCAAAATGACCCATTAGACTGCCATCGTGTGCTTACCTTACAAACAACTCTCTCTAAGAGTTAGAAGGTACACGTAATCGTCTACCTTTAAACAAGTAAGCATTAAACTTGGCATAGGGATTTGAACCCCTATCCGGACCCACTTGTCCCTACCCAATTCTTCGCATTTCCTAAAGATAGGAGTAAAGTGAGGGAACTCGGGATAAACTGCTTTTAGGTTCTCAAAACCCATTAACTTTGAAGACAAAGTGGACACAAGTATATATTTTCTAGACAAGGCATCGACAACTACATTTTCCTTACCCTTCTTGTATTGAATAACATAAGGAAAGGTTTCTAGAAACTCAATCCATTTGGCATGCCGTCGGTTAAGTTTGTCTTGTGCCCGTAGATGCTTCAAGGATTCATGATCCGTTCGGATCATGAATTCTTTGGGCAATAAATAATATTGCCAAGTGACCAAGGTTCTAATCAAGGCATACAACTCTAAATCATACGTAAAGTAGTTTAGAGTTTCTCCTTTGAGCTTTTTGCTAAAGTAAGCAATAGGATTCAATTCTTGCATTAAAACCACGCCTATGCCGACTTTGCTAGCATCACATTCAACCTCAGAAGTCTTGTCAAAATTCAGCAATTATAGCAAAGGGACCGAGATGAGCATAGCTTTCAAGTCCTCGAAGGCCTTATCTTGTTCATCTCCCCACTTGAAAGGCCGATCCTTTTTAATCACTTCGGTCAAGGGAGAAGCAATAGTGCTAAATCCTTTAACAAAACGTCTATAAAAACTAGCCAACCCATGGAAGCTTCTCACTACTCCTACAATTTTGGGAGTTGACCAATTTTTAATAGCGTCAATTTTAGATTCATCCACTTCGACACCTCTTGAGCTCACCACAAACCCGAGAAATACAACCTCATGGACACCAAAAGAACACTTTTCTAGATTAGCATATAACTTCTCCTTTTAGAGGACATCAAACACATATTGAAAATGTTTTACATGCTCATCTAAGGACTTGCTATACACCAACACATCATCAAAGTGAACAACAACAAACTTCCCAATAAATGGCTTCATCACATGATTCATTAGCCTCATGAAAGTACTTGGAGCATTTGTTAGGCTGAATGGCATAACCATCCATTCATAGAGACCGAATTTGGTCTTGAAGGCGATTTTCCATTTATCACCCATTTGTATACAAATTTGGTGATAGTCACTCCTCAAATCAATTTTAAAAAACAAACAAGAACCACTTAATTCATTAAGAATATCATTTAGCCTAGGAATAAGGTGATGATATTTTACCGTTATCTTGTTGATGGCTCGGCAATCAACGCACATACGCCAAGTCCAGTCTTTTTTGGGAACTAGTAACACCAGAACTGCACAAGGGCTCATACTCTCCTTAATGTACCCTTTGTTGAGAAGTTCCTCAACTTGGCATTGCAATTCCTTGGTATTCGTTGGGTTGCTCCTACAAGCCAGTTTGTTGGTCAATTGTGAGCCCGATAAAAAATTAATTTGGTGCTCAATGCCCCGAATTAGAGGTAATCCTTTCGGCAATTCCATTGGGAAGACATCTTCATAACCCTACAAAACATGAGAAATAGGAGAAGAAATGGAAACGTTAGTGGGATTAGTATTAAAATAATGAGTGAAGAGGAGCATTGGAGTATCCTCGTCATGATCCAGAAATAGTTCCTTCCTCCTAGCCATCATCACTATGCTCTCATGCCTCTTAGAATTTAGGGACCCCTCGGCTTCCCCTACTCCCTCACTCTCGAATTCCCCTCGTTTCCCCTCACTCTCGACCTTCTTTCCCTTTTCCCTTAATTCCTGCATCTTTTGGTGAAATTCATTCACTTGGAAAGGTAATAATAGATGAAGAGTGACCTTTTGGCTATCCTTCTCAAGTGTATACCGATTGGACCTTCCATCATGTTTGGTCGACATATCGTATTGCCAAGGCCTTCCTAACAACAAGTGATAAGCTTGCATTGGTATCATATCACAAAGTACCTCGTCATGGTAGTTGGCTACCTTAAAATGTATCACGTATTGCCTCATGACCTTTAACTTGCTGCATTCATTCAACTATTTCAACTTGTAAGGACTAGTGTGAGGTATAGTCGGCAATTTCAAGAAGTTCACCATTGCAAAACTAACCACATTTGCACAACTTCCACTATCTATCACCATAGTGCATACACTTCCCTTCACAAGACATTTAGTATGGAATAGATTTTCCCATTGTCTATGATCATCTATTTCCTTACTAATCATGACCCTCCTCACTACAAATTTTGGAACCACGCACTCCCCTTTTTGCAGATAAGCATCCTCACAATCATCATCATCATTATATGGATCATTTTTGGGTTCCTCTCTATCTTAAGGCTCGGCCTCATTCTCTTCTTTTTCAAGGCCCACTTTATCACCAAGGTAATACAATCTCCCTTCACTTAGGATCACATTGCATCAGTTTGGACATTCATTGGCTTTATGTCCCCAACCTTGGCACTTGAAACATTGGAACCCCTTAGGATTAGGATATTTATGAGCCTCTTGCCTTGGTGGATATTTTTGCATTGCCTTGGCCTCGGGTTGCCTTGTAGTGGTGGGTTGGTATTTATTTTTATGACAACCCGTGGTGAAGAAAGTAACCTCCTTAACCCTCGGCCAACCCAAGGGTGCTTGACCTTTGGCTTTGTAACTTGTTCTTTCCTTAAGTTCTCTTTCAATTTCAACGGTCGCTTGAAAGATGCCTTCAATGGTATCGAACTTATGAAGAGTCAAGTGAGTAGCAATCTCCTTGTTTAACCCACACTTGAACTGAATGATGTCATGGTCGATTTGTTCTCCCCGATGGTCAAGCTTCAACATGAATTGTTGAAACTTATCATAGTATGCCATAACACTTCGATTCCCTTGCCGCAAGTTGTACAACCTCGAAAGTAACTCATGACGATAACTTTCGGGAAGGTATCATTGCCTCATTAGATACCTTAACCGAAACCATGGTGGTGGTTGCCCATCTATCAACTCGTTGCCAAACCGCTTGACGTATGCCCACCAAGTGTTAGCATAGCCTTCAAAGTGGGCTATGGCATAACAACTCTTCTTCTCCTCCAAAATATCATTCACTTGGAATACCTTGTCACACGTCGATTCCCAAGCAAGATACACCTCGGGGTCACTTTCACCCTTAAAGATAGGTAGGCTCAATTTGATGGTATTGATGCTTATGTCTCTCTCTAGTTGTCGATTTCCCCTTTCTCCATACCCTCGGTATCTCCTTGGATCCACACAACCCCCTCCCATCTCCTCCTCCCTCATGTAGGTATCGTCAAAGGCTCCATACCCTTCATAATCTTCTCTACCATATTCCTCAAGGTGGACGGGACGGTTTTGGACATTTGGAACTTGATGCGGAGGAATTGGATTTTATGGAGATGGTGGTCTTTGGTTTAGTGGAGTGTGGAAGGGGTTTCCAAATTTTGTGGAGGAATTTGACGTACGAGTACCTCTTGCAGAACTTGAGGAGTTTGGGAATGGGTTGGTCTATTGGAGTCTCGATTTAGAGGGTTATGAGTGGTTTGACTTGCAACATTTAGTGAAGCTAGTGAAGGATTTGGCAATTGTGGCCATGTTTTGGGAGTAACGGTGGTGGAGGAATTTCTATCATGTCCACTTGACGAAACATGTCGAGGAGTAGAAGGACGAGAGTTCCTTTCACTCTCCACTTGTTCTAACCTCCCACTAATAGTCGTCACTTCTCCCCTTATGGCTCCCACTTCTGTACTCAAACTTTCAAGAGTTTGGGTTATAGCCTCAAGAGTGACCCTCATATTCTCTATTTTATTAGAATCCACGGTTTGAGATGTGGTTCCCTCCATTGTCAAGGTATCACCTACACAAGCAACAAATAAGTTAGTTTCAAAATCCCTCTCCTCACTCACACTCTCTTGGTTCACTCACACTCAAGTTCCACAAGTGTTGTACATTGGCTAGGAACCCGTGAATCCATAAAGTATGAGTATGATTTTGTCCGAAATGGATTATTTTTTGAAACTCAAAGAATTCTCGTTGGACTAGAGCCAAGAGTTACAACGTATTCAAATGATAAAAGTACACAAACAAATGGTGACACGAACACAAGGATTCAAGGGACTAATTGACAAACTAGTAGGAATGTACTAGTTTGTTAATTAGTTCTTAAGTCAATTAGAGGAAACTAGGAATCAATAATTAGAAACTAGAACATCCAAATTTGAGCTTAATTATCACGTGAACAGTAACTTGGGTGACATGGCAGCATGTCATTGGCCACGGGTCCACATAAGTAGTTCATCAACTTGAAGTCTTAGTCCTCGTAGATCTTTTGTAATGGATGACTTGTTATTAGGATGGAAAACATAAGGTCTTGTAACCTTTTTCAATTTTTTTTTCAAACTCAAAAGGTGATGTTTGACCTCACTAGTCCCACAAGACAATGTTCCTTGTTTTAAGAAAAAGTGGTTGTCAAGTCTTGAAAAGGTGATGTTGGCAAGTCTTATCACAAACAATTTTTTCAACTTTGTCTTACAACCTTTTTGTATCTATTTCTCTTTATAGAAGTTAAGGCATAAGATGAGGAGAAGTTTAGGATGAACACAAATCAACACCTTCAAGAACATAACAACAATACACCACAATGGTCACTTCCAACGCCCCAACACAAGTCAAAACTCACGGTCACTTCAAGTTTTTTTTTTTCACAACACAAGTCTCTTTTTCATTAAGCTCAACTTTAGGTTTAGACACCTTTTGTGTTGATGAGAAAGAAACCAGCACAAGAAACAAATTAAACAAGTAAAACTTTTGTAGATCTACAACCAATTTTCGATCAAGAGGTTCAAGAACACACCTTTTGGTAAGAGCTTCCCAAGATCGGTTTTTTAAGAACAAAACCAAGCCTTGAGCTTTGATACCAAATGATACAAGATGGAGTGTGTATCAAGAGATTCAAGCTAACACAAGAACAACATCACTAAAGAATCAAAGGCCCCACTCGGCTTCTCTAGGTTTTTAAGGCAACAACAACAATATTCAACAAGATAGATAAATAACATAAGATTGCAATAACTATAGTGGATCGAAAGAGTCCCACACGGCTTCACTATATCAACACACAAACAATAAGATTACAAAATGATGGATAGTAATTTGACACAAAATATCCTAGAATCTAAGAACCCTAACATGAAGATTAGGACCCTAAGACTAAAAGATATTTACACCAAATTCTTCCTTGAATCAAGAGGAACTCATGAACCTCAAGACCCCAAGTTTCTAGCCAAAGAACAACAAAAGTGTTACTACACTTTATTGTCTAGTTTTGGGTTCACGCTCAAGAACAAGATAGAGAAGTTCTCAAATTATTATAAGACTTGTGTAGTGAAATATCAATAATGAACTAAGTCCAAGAAATATCCATATTATTGTCTATATATAGTACTCCACAAAATGAAAGGAAAATGACCATTCCAGCCTTGGTCTTGGGTAGCTTTGGAGTGTAATAAAAAAAAAGTGTTACTGCACTTTTTTTTTGGAGTGTAATAAACTTACACTTCAAAGCCCCTCTTCACACTTCAAAACATGGAATTCCTTAGATGAATTAATTACACACTCACACACGGCCATTTACATAAACATGGCTTGGAGTTTTTGTAAATTCCGAGCTTGGCTGCGTGTGAATGGTCTTGAGCTAGTTGCACTTGTATCACTTTTCCTTGTAACAACACATTTGCCTTTTAAGTTAAGTCGTTTCAAGCAATTTAGTCTGGGCACTTAATTAAAAGGAAATGCACTCTTTGTTTAATACATTGATTTGGAGCCTAAATCAAAACTTGCAGCTCTAAATTATTCATTGACTCTCTCATTTTCCATAGATAAGTCATAAGAGTCCAAATCCTAAATAAGCATTATCAAATTTACTCATTATTTCAACCTTCAACAACAATAACAAGTTCAGTGTAGTTTTAAAAGCAGGGTATGGAAAAGAAATAGAATGAACACAAATTTTACCTCTACTTCAAGGAGATAGAGTAACATCTTATTTCGACCTCATACTTGGAATATAGAATTTAAAATTTGTGACACCATTTTCCCTATACTTTCAAGTTTCACTAACAATACTTCAATTGTGTTTTCATGTTTTAACGTAACTTCAACCTCAAATACCCTTTTCAACTTCACTTTAAATCCCACTATTTATACAAATCATAACCAATTCATGCCCAATGCCTACTAAAATTTAATTACATCCATATCTATAACTATGTTTAGCCGGGTGGGTAGGTTAATATACAGTAGTGGAGCTAGAATTTTAAATAAGGGGATACAAAATCGAAGCAAGTAAGTACATGAACTTGTCGAAGGGGGTCAACATCAACTAATATAAATAAAAAAATAATTTTAGCCCTGTATAAATAGTGTCATTTTCTGTCAAAGGGGGTTCAGATGAAGCTCCTAGCTATAAGGTGACTTCTCCCTTGTTAATATAGGTCCAATGACCTAGAAGTCATTGGTTCAAGGGATCGATAAGGTATGATATCTCAAAATTAAGTTTGAGATTAAAAATATACATTGTTTGATTAAAGGTATTATTAGTCTACGATAAATGTATGCCTAAAATTTGATGTTATGTCATCCCATCTAAAAAATCAGATAAATAATTAATCTCGAACAAAACTAGGATTTGTAATGTAGCATAACTTATTAGCTTCCGAGATTCCACGTGAATATATATGGGGAAGAGAAGACAGATATGATTTAAAGTTTTACACATCGTCTTTAGATTCTATTGGCCAATAGTTATTATTTTGCCCTTATTTAGGGGTGACTATATATGTATCTTTCACCTTTTCTTGCATGTTTTAAGTAAAGCTAAATCTTTCCACTAGCTAGGCTCGTGACCCCCTAACCAAATCTATAGCCTATAGACAAAGGCAATTGGTGTCACAAGTGAAAGATTTATTCAAAGCTTTCTTGGATTGTGTCAATGCCTAAAAACATTGTTTGTTGACTGCCCAACAATGCATGGACTGGATAAAGAACATAATTACTAAGAAGAATTGGCCAAACACATATAGCATCCCTTACATTTGTTCAAAAAATATCATTTAGACATGTAAATTTAGGAGTAACTTACATAAATCTGAAATTTCTAGTGAGTTGTAACACTTTTTACCATCACTTTGTTAAATTACAAGATATCTCAAATTTTATTTTTGTCAGTTACATATTTATAGACTTGATACATATGAATTGTGATACATTTGTAACTGAGTGGTTAGTTAAATAAGGAAGTAATTGATTTTCAATTATTATGGAAAGTAAATCACGCACAAATCGCGACATAAATACATCTAGTTCTAGATGTATCACAACGATACATTTTGTTCTAGATGTATAACAATGATACATTTGGTTCCAGATGTATCACAATGATACATATGGTAAAATTACTCAATACTCATTAAAAATTCACTCTAACACAAAAATACATAGTTTACATATGTCAAACATATGTTAAATGTATCAAATATTTATAAATAAATCAAAAATATGAATCACTATCAAAATGTATTTACCATATGTATCACCAGTTTGTCATAACAAATGTATCACTCATATCTATCACCAATATACTGACAACAAATATATCAGTCATATATATCACCATTTATAGTACGAAAATGTATCGAGAAATTAACATATGGTATATGTATCAAGAGCATTAACAAAAAATTTATGTATCAACGCCAAATTCGATATCTAATTTTCCGAACCATTGTAGTGGTCATCATCATTGTCACGATTCCACTAAAAACTATGAAATTTTTTAGCTTCTAAAATATGAAGATCTTTCAAAAGAATATGAATGTTTGTCGACATGAAGCACACAATAAATCTTTAAAATTTAAGTGAAAAAAAAAAGATTAATAGAGATGGAAAAAAATTGAACCAAATTGTAAATTGAAAATGATAAAATCTTATGAATTTTTTTTAATTTGATTCTCTCCCATTATTTACTCTCCTAAAATAAATACAAATTTGTTACTTTCTTATTTAATATGTATCAAGAGGAAAAATAAAAATATGAGATTTTATGGAATATTTTAAAAGATGAGAAATTTTATGTATTTATATCTCTTAAGTTTGTGTTTTTGTGTAATTTATCCTAAATTGAATCCCATTTCAATTGAACATAATACTATATACGATTTCGTTTCTATCAAATACAACACGTTGAAAACTCATTCATATATAAAACGTGTGTAGTTAATCATCTGACATGGAAAAGAATAAGCCTCATTACATATTCTTTTCTACGTGAAACGATAAACTACACATGTTTTATTTACGAAATGAGTTTTCAGCTTGTTGTATTTGATTAGAATAAAATTATATATAGTATCATGTTCAATTAGAACAAAACTAAATTTAAGTGTCTAAATACAATTTTTGAGCAAGTTTAACAAGAGGTCGTATATGTGTTTGGCTAAGAAGAATTTATCATTATACATATATTATATAGTTTAGAAAACAAGGTAAGTTAATTAAAGGAGAAAAGGATACAAATGGACACTCAGTTGAAATTAATTTCATAAAAATGGCCATGGAATTTAAATTTTATTTTCTAGCCATTTAATTTGTTGGCTTGTTCTATACAGTTTCTATAAAGATTCTATGCATATAAATATTCTATACGAAAATATATAGCTTCGATACACAATTTCTATAATAATTGTACAGTTTTTTACACATTTTATACAATAATTATATAATTTGTATACACTTTCTATATATTTGTTTATATATATTTTATACATATACATATTTGATAGAACTATACAATTTCTATACATATACCTTCTATAGATTCATATTCTATATAACAATTATACCATTTTTATACAATTATATTTATTTTTTATTTTTAAACAACCAAAAAAGCAGAATATTTACAGTTAAAAAATTTATAGGAAAAAAAACTAAAACTTTTTTAGAAAAGAGCTGAATGACCTAAGTTAAAAAAAATATATCAGTATTATATATGGATTGTATCAGTATGATATATAAACTGTAGCTGAACTACATGGGCCAAAATGACCCAAATTCGGAAATGACTATAATGTGGAAATAAAAGAGCCGACTAACTATTTTTTGACAAAATATCAAACTTGAGTTATTTGTTTTAAAAATGGCCCTATGGTGTCTTTTTTCCTTAATTAAATGTTAATTCTATTTAGAGGTTTGATTTAGGCCTCTTCATTACCATTAAGACATTTGAATTTCAATACACATGAATATTAAAATGTGCATTGCAATTTCGATGTAATTGTTGTTGAGATCCAATTTTGCCCTCTGCATTTTTAATTAATTGATCTAGATCTTTCAAATCCAAACAAAGTAATATAAATATTAATGAAAAGTGAAAATTTTTCTAAATTATTTTTGATGTTATTCTGTTATTGCATTTGCCAAAATATGCTAATAGATATGATATATATTTTCATATCTTCTCTACAGATTTGCTAGACAAGGAAAGCAAAGTCTAGATGCTCAAAAAAATAAAAGATTGATGTTGCATTGCTATTAATTAGAATAAATCTTTTTACGAATGAATGAAGTAAAGTATTTATAGGTTACAACAGTAAGGCATTAGCCAATAGAAGCTCCAACCGTGTCTTAAAGTACTGAGACCAATGATAGGGGTCAAGTGGTAATGTCGTTAGTAATTCCGGTTAATATTCCTGTAGCTATAGCGTTTAGATCCACACGTGTTCATCCATGCACCTGAATATTCTGAAACCTTTATTCCATTTGTCTCTTTGTCCATTGCATCCAAACTCTCATTTGGCTTTAGTATGTCTTTTTTTTTATTCTTTTCTCGAGAATGCCTTACTCGACTTTCCTGAGCCTTGTTCGTTCTCTCCCTTGAATGTCACGTGTACCCAACTAATTCAGTGAATATAATGTTTCCCTTGTGTCTCAAAACTAAGGCCCTTCTAAGTTATTTCCTTTTCAGTTTTATGTTAAGAAAGCAGATCTCACATACTAAGTCTTATCCATTCCTACTTTTTTTTTATGCCAATGTTGGTAAGTCAGAAAACAACTCAGTTATTTTATTGTCTAAATAGCTCTTCTTTGTTTGTGAGTGAATGTTTGTATTTTCATCCCGTACGTGGTCGTCTCAATGGCCTAAAGCTAAACTTTAATAAAAAGCCTAAATATAAAAATAATGTCACAATAATTTAGAGTTATATTTTTTTGTTCTTGTACAGTTTTAAAGACACATAACCTTTAACTTCATATATTAATATGATTTAATAAAAGTAATGATTAATTCTAGCTGATAAGATATTAGTCATTTTTTTGCAATACATTAACTTGGATGTTGTTGTTAAAACATTATTTATTAATATGAAGTTTGAGTTATTTAATCAAAGTTCTAAAATATTTTTGGTAAAAATTAGATAGGTTTTTCTCTTCTTTTTTTTAAGATAATTTTTTAAAACATATTTCACAATCTTCATTATTATTTCAAGTGAAGTTGTAATCATAAAATTTATTATTAAAAATTTTGAGGCCTTAAAATTTTTGGAGCCTAAAGCAAATGCTTTACTAGTCTTACTCTTAAGCCACCCTGCCATTGTACATATTTTGATTAGAGTATTGGATATTTTTTTTGGAATTCATATAAAGTTTATTGTTAACATGACAATTGGACCTTTATTAGACTTTAGCATGAATAGATCCTAAGAAAATGATGTTAATGCTTAACAGGTTGTATTAAAACTCTTGCATGAGTAGTTTCTGAAGACGGGCAAGCTCAATGCACTAAAGCTGAGAAAATCGAGTGGTAGGTGGCAAATAAGTCTTGAAAGTAAAAGAGAAAAGTCATTAAAATACCCTTAAATTTATCCTCTCAACTTACTTTAATCCTTTAACTTCATGGACAATTATTTACCCCCTCTTAACAACTTTATAGTTAATTAAATACCACCACAAGGACATAATATCACTCTTTCACATTGGAAGTTGCATTGCACACACGCCACATCACTGTCACGTGACAAATTATTTTTAAAAAGTGCCACTCACACCAACGGGACCCAAGGAGCTCAGATTTTTTGGTGAATTTCCATCGAAAAACGTCATTTCTACTAACCAAATACCACCAGTTACTCCACCCTAAACTCGCCTCAAACCGACGATCAAAATCAACCCCCGTCGGAAAATACCATAAACCAATGATCAAAAATCAAACCTGACCTGATAAATCCAGCCAAACCAACCCAACCAATGATTAAATACCCAAAATTCCAATAATCAACCAAAACCGACCCCTTTGAGTCTATTTCGGTGAAGTTCTACCAAAAAAAAAAACATAAATTCCATTTCAGTTAACTCTCATAAAAAACACTGATAGAGAAACGAGATAGAGAAATCAAGATTTTCTTAATAGCCACTTCACCTTATTCAATAATACATAATGAAATACTTATAGCTATACAACTGTAGGTTAGAGTTCTATTCTAGGAAAGAATATATATTGTTATAACTACACAATATGTAATTATATTCTATCTGGAAAGAGGATATTCTGTCTATACAATTATAATATTGCCTAACATCTCTCCTCAAATTGATACCGGTGATCACTCAGTAGCAATTTGGAGCTAAGATAGCTATGTCGTGTGCATGTCATAGCCTTTATAGACAAATCGGCAAGTTGATCATGAGAAGAAATGTGTTTCCGTGTTGCACAGGGTTTGTGGCTATTTTAATCACACTAGTCTTATCAGCATATAACACAGTAGGAGATATAATATCAAAACCAAGCTCAGATAATAGCTGTCCTAGCCAAAAAAATTTCAAACTTGCAGCCGACATAGCTCGATACTCAGCCTCTGTAGATGATTTAGACGTATGATATTGTTTCTTATATTTCCAAGATATCAAGGATATGCCTAGAAATATGCACCAACTAGTAACGAAACGATGAGAATCGAGACAACCAACCCAATCTGCATCAGTATATCCCTTAAGATGTATAGGAGAATCAGAATGGACGAGAACACCTTGATTCATAGAACCATGAACATATCGAATGACACGAAGTAATGTAGTGTGATGTATACGGTAAGGATTAGCCACAAACTGACTTAGACTTGTACTGCATATGAGATGTTCGGCCTTGTCATAGTGAGATAAACACTAAAATTAAAATTGTCATCTCTACTCAATAACTAAGACTTGTGTCACTCTTTTTAAGTTTTGAAACCTTTTTGCCACCCTTAATTAATTTTCCCATTAAAGCTTTTGCTGTGCACGAGGTCCGAAAAAGAGCCGAACCACAACGATCTATTATACACAGCCTCACCTTACTTGTATGAAAGAGATTATTTCCACGGCTTGAATCTGTGACCTCCTAATCACATGACATCAACTTTTTCCGTTGCTCCATGAGTTATTTCTATATGCTATATTTCTGAATTGTAGTAATTATATCCTTAAATGGTGTTAAGTGCAAATGATCCAAAACTGTTCTAGGTACATTTGAAATTGAAAGTTATACAAGATCAATCTCAAAATCTAACTGAAAATGTTCCCGTTGATCCAAATCATAAGTTATTCAACATTATAATGTCTATCACTTCAACATATTGATCAAAGAAATATATATATATATATATATATATATATATATATATATATATAGGTTTTAAACAAATGCATAATTGTTCACTTAGGCAAAAAACATTCCTCATTGTCGCTCCAATGCAAGCACATCAATATTCTATTACAACAACTGCTACGATACTAGTAAACAAATATATGAACCTCCAACATAACAAACAGGTCAATAAATTTTCTAGAGAACAGGGGCGGAAGGAGAGTATTAGCTACAAGTTAGGACTACTCTAGTAGCTTTTGCTTAGATTCTATATAAGCGTGAAACCAAGTAACTAAGACGAGATACTGGGTTTGGTGATAAGTGCAAAATTCATAAATTTCAAACTCCTGGATCCACCTCTGCCAAAGAACATGTTCAAATCCAACTAACTAAACATTTGGCGCATGTAATTCAAACTTGGAGAAGCAACAGAAAACCAAAAATGAGTCATCCCTCATCCAAGCAGTAAAAGGAAGAATAATCTTTATAAATCATGTAATAGAATTCAATATAATGTGGCACAAAAAAGCAGGTGAAGACCATATGTAATCCGTCAGAAACTTATAGAGCGAATTCCCAAAGCACGTTCAAATTAAACTGGAAGGAGGTAGAAAATCAAATTCGCACAAGACGGATGGATATGGAACAAACAATTCAAGGAGCAATTTCACAGGATTTCAGCTATGCAATAGTAGAAGAGTATTAGTGACGGTGAAAGGAAGGAATGAACCAATTTTTACAAGTGATTGCAGGATGTTAAGGGCTGAAAGCAGATTAAGACAAGACCCAATAGCAGCAACAACAACACACTCAGTATATTCCCACATAGTGGGGTCGGCGGAGGGTAAGTATATTCCAGTATTCTCCCAAAGTAATAAGCAACATCATAAATGGCCTTGGAGACAAAACCCCTTGCCCGGCCCCACACACTTAGAACTGGACATCTGGAGCGTAGACAATATAAAATGGGGGGCCGAACATCGAAAACAAATAAATTGTATGGGCCTGACTCTGATACCATGATAAAGAAATGAACTTTGGACCTAACTCAACATCAAAAGCTAGCTCACGAGGGAAGGATAGCCTAAGGCCATAAAAGGAGACCAAGGACCCTTTAACCGATCGATGTGGGACTCCAACATAGTGTTAAATTTCCGACATCGAAAAAGGAATGGATAGTTGGTGTCACACCCCTTTTTTAACCAAAGAAGATTATGTTTTAAGGGTTGAAAGAGTTTTTATTATTAAAGTGACAAAATAAAGATTTGTTTAGAAAAGGATTGTTTATTTTCAAAACTCAGAGTCGCTACTTGGCATAAATCGAGTGTGCCAAGTCACCTTTGAAAATTCATTTTCAAAATGATTTTAACTCTTTAAAACTGATTCACGAACAGAGATTCCGATTAAGGAATAGTGTTGACCGAGGGGAAGGTGTTAGGCACCCCTTGGTCCCGTGGTTCGACCACAGTCTATTCGTAGAGTATATTCGTAGAGTATATCGGCTAGTACAACACTATGAATGTATAAACCATAAAACACATAAAAACAACCAAACCAAACAATAAAAAATCTAAAATTTAATGTCCAGAACAATTATTAGAAACTCAAAATAAAAAGGTACTGAAATGTAAACCTACACTAATCCTAAACTACACTCCACCCAGTGCCTCGGGTCTTATTCACGAACATCTTCCGCCAACATAATATGTCAGGGCATTCCTCAGTGAATAAATACAAATGGTCTCGGGGCATTCCCCGGCTAAATGAATACAATTGATCCAAATGCGGTAAACAAAACCATTCTACACATATTCCAAACATTCCACAATCCATAAATTCTAAATTTACCTACCAAGCTCGACCTATCATGACACTATTACAATCAACGACATTGGTGAATCAAAACGACAATATTTATTTTATAAACTTTCAATTCCCATCCCACTTATTCCCAACTAAGTTTAAATCATTCAATTATTCAATTCAAACAATCAAAATCAACCACCACCATAAACCAAACATAGCCAAATCACATGAAGCAACATTCACACACCATGAATTTACCACACAAAGTATCAAATAATGAAGATTAATTGAGATGAAGAATGAACCTTAATGCCGCTTTTATTCAAGTATTGCTCAATTAAATGAGATAGAATCCACACCCGGAACCTCGACTCGAACCTCAATACGAAACCCAGCTACGATATGCACCCGTCGCTTTGTTTTTTTGCTAATCCAAAATAGAAAATGCAAAAAAAAGACAAGACCTGTACACGTTTTTCGGTGAAACTTTGCCGGAAATCAACTAAGATGACCGGGTTTTGTTTTTTTTCTTTGCTGGTTCTAAGAGTTGGGTCGATGGTGGTCATCGAATGCTAAGGGATTTCGACGGAGCAGTTTGGTCAGAAACCAAAACCGGCAGCACGTTGGCCAGTGACCGGAGCTGGTGGCATTTTCCGGCGAACCTTCATCGAAAAACCTCCTCTCTTTCCGCTCTTTTCTCTCTCAATTCTCTTCCCTTTTTCACTGTATTCCCTGCCCTCTAATTGTTTTCTCCTATTCTCTCTCTCCAAATCTCTCTCCTGATTCTCTCTATTTCTCTCTTCTGTTCATCTGTGTGTGTTACAGTGTGTGCCTGTAAGAGTGTGTTCGTCGATGGGTATGTATGTATTTTTGTTGCTGTGTGCGAATTCCCCTGAGTCCAGTGATGTATGAAGTATATTAGGTATTCAATGGAAATTCCAGTGGGGATTTTTATGTGTGATATCTATGTATATGCGTATATTCTGTGTTTATATGTATTAACGGCGAGGAGTGCGTGTATATTCTACTGTGAGTAATGAATTTTGTGGGTGGGTATATGGGTCTGCGTGTGAGTTAATGGTCAATACTATGTAACAAAAAGTAGGGGTCACGTGTGAGGTGTCAAAATTTTATTGAAGGGAGTGATTAATTTTGTTATCAAAAGAATAATAGGGATTGGTTTGTTAGGGGTTTGTTATTTTGTCTTCTAGTAGGAAAATTATCACATGATTGAGAGTATACGTTAGGATAAGGTAAATAGGTGGATTTGATTTTCGGGAGGGACAAAAGTACATGTCTATAGTTGGTCTTCTTATATGGATTTGGGTAATCCTCCTCTCATGAGCTAATTTTTGAGGTCGAGTTAGATCCAAGATTTATTCTTTACATGGTATCAGAGTCATACCTATCCCAAATGTTTGTTCACTGATGTTGGGTCCCGTATTATATTGTCCACGCTCCAGTTAACGAGGTCTGAGCATGCGGAGGATTGTTAAGTATCCCACATTGAAAAAGAGATTGATAGTTTATCTCCTTAAAGGAATGATTTGCAATATTGCAAGTTTACAGCTTAGACTTAGGACATGTTTCTGAATCTATTTGCACTAAATAAGTCCACGTCGGTTACTCGGAAACAACTTCTGCTGAGTTGGAAAAAGGTAAGACTTCGAATAGCTCCAGGAAACTTTGGTATGGAAATACTGGAAACAAAGCTGGGAAGGTGAAAAAGTGAATATTGAATGATAAGTTTCCTCGGTTCATTTCAACAAACTGACTTTTCCTTTTTTTGTAACCGTACATTCTAAGAACAAGATCCCCCTCCACCCCACCCCTACCCCACGAAAAAAGGTGTTTTTCTGGTACCAATCTAGAATTAGAGAACCTATGGGATGGGATGCTTAAGTCAATTACTTAAAAAGAAAATGTCAATTACTCATACAAGGTAACTTGGTGGACTCACAATTAAATTGCTTTTAACATATCACAATGTATTTAAGCTTATTATCTTGTTTGAAGCAAGTACACTTGAAGGTAGCAAAACAAGAAATGAAGCAGAAAGTAGTACCTGCTATCAGGTGCATCGGATTTAGAACTTTAGTTTGTGGTGTGACCAAGATGAGTCTGTTCTGCAAACACACAGACAAAATAGACATCATATAATAAAGGCAAAATGACTTGATGGACCTTTGTACTATGTCCGTTTTGTAATATGGATACTTCTACTTACATGTTTATCATCTGGACTCTTGAACCCACTAAAAGACAATATTTTTAACATTTTTTTGAAGAGTGTAACACACTCGTCCACGTCAGCTGCCACGTCAGCTTTCACGCAATTTTCAGGTATTACACTAAATTCCAAGTTATTTTTAAAATTCTACATAAGAAATTAAATATTAAAAATAAATTTAATTAAATAATTTTATTTTATAAATTGTAGAAAAATTTAAATAATAATGTTTTTATTTTTGCTCACAAATTAAATATCAAATTCATTCTAAATAATTAAAATTCTTCTCCAATTAATTTAAATTTTTAATTATAAATTCATATATACAAACATAATAAATTTTTTATTTTTAAATTTGAATATCTTTAACAAATTCACAAAAACTTTAAGTTTTTTCAAGTTTATTCATAAATTCATTAATTTTTCAATATCCACTATCACTCACTTTCAATTCAAATTAAAATTTTAATCTCAAACAATATGAAAAGATTTCAAATTTAAATTTTAATTCAAAAAAAAATATAAAAAGATTTGAATTAAGAGGAAAAAATAAAAAAATAAAAAAATAAAAAAAAGAATTCAAAGTTTTTTTGGTTTGGGGTGAGGTGAGGGGCTGGTGTTGAGGAATGGGGAGAGGGCTGATGCGTTGGGGGGTGGGGGTGGTTGATGTGAATGAAGGGGGCTGGGGAAGGGCTGTAGGTGTTGGATGGGGGTTGGGGTGGGGTGAGGGGTGCTGGACGGGGGCTGGGGTGGGGTGGAGTGCTGGACGGGGCTGGGGGGATGGGGTGTGCTAGACGGGGGCTGGGGTGGGGTAGGGGTGCTGGACGGGGCCTGGGGTAGGGTGGGGGTGTTGGACGGGGCTGAGGTGGGGTGAGGGTGCTGGATCGGGGCTGGGGTAGGGTAAGGGGTGCTGGATGGGGCTGGGCTGGGGTGGGTGGAGGGTGCTGGACGGGGGTTGGGGTGGGTGGAGGGTGCTGAACGAGGGCTAGGGGGTGGAGGGTGCTGGATGGGGGAGGGGGTTGGGGAATGGGTTTTCTTAATTATTTTTTAAATTTATTATTTTTAAAAATATTTTTAAATTAAAAAAAATGGATGGAAAAAGGACCTTTTTAATTTTTTTTAATTTTAATATTATTTTTATTTTTTAAAATTATTTTAATACAAATTAACCAAAAATTGACCCCTACTTGCACCTCTCCTAGGGTGCGATCGTAGGAAGCTCTATTAGCGAATGCAATTCCCCACTCGATAAGACTGATCATGCTCAGTCATTTTAATGCCACATAGGTCTGGTCAACGGTCAAAGAGTTTAAAATATTGCATTTTAGTGGGTTCAAAGGTCCACATAACAAACATGTAAGTAGAAGTGTACACATTACGAAACAGACATAGTACAAGGGTCCATTGAACCATTTTGCCTATAATAAAATGCTTTGCGATCTAATTACATACCAAGTTACTAGAGAAAATTGAAGAAAAGGTGTCTTCTAAGTCTTAAATAAAGGATTGGTGACATTGACCAACAGATAGGGTCAAACCTCATTAGGAAACTTGATTAAGTTAATTGTAGACTTGATTAATATTTTCAAAACTTTCTAATCTTTTCAAAAATACAAATCAACCCAACCCACACCCCTCTTCAATCCAAATCAACCACTCTCTCCTCTCTCTTGACAGCTTTTCTCAACTCTCTCCCAACTAATAGTTCTGCAAAATTTCTCCCTTCAACCCCCGATGACTTCTACCTCCGATGACAAATAGTTGTTCTTCGAGTTCTCCTCTTTTCTGCCTTCAACCCCCGCCGACTTCTACCTCCGACGATAAATAGTTGGGCTTCGAGTTCCCCTTTTCAATTCAAATCAACCTGTCTCTCATCCCTCTCTCGACAACTTCTCTCAACTTTCTCCCAACCATCTGTTCTGCAAATTTCTCATTTAAATCCTCAGAGACTTCAACATCCGACTACAAATAGTTGGGATTCAAGTTCCTTTTCAACTTCAACCTTCAATCGCCGTGACAACCTTTATCTCCGGCCACAACAGCTTTGAATTCTTCATCATTCCTTTTTTTCTTTCATAGGTAAAAATTTATGGCCTTTTTAGTTTTGAAGAAAACGAGGAACTTGAGCTAACTTCTCTTATAGTAGTGGTTACCAATTTCAATAGTTGTTGCATTAATTTGAAATGCGGTCTGAATAAAACCCTAATTTCTGGTATTTCTTCTCTTCTCTTTTCGAAGTGAATTATGATATTTTGTTGTTTCTTGCATTTTTTTGAAGTTTGATTTTTATTGTTTGAGTTTATAAAAATAAAACGACAATTTGGGTTGATTTGTTCTGTTTTTGTTCTTGGTAAAAATGGTGAAATTGCTATTTTTTTGTTGAACAAAATCGTGCTTCTATTTTTTATTTCCTCCGACAGATTACCCATCTGGTGCAACATATTAACCATCTGATGCAATAGATTTATCATATGATACAACAGATCAACCATTTGATGCACCAGAGAAACCATCAGATTACAATTCTGATGCAACAAATTAATAATCTGATGCAATAGATTAACTATCTGATGCAATAACTTTACCATATGTTGCAACAGATTAAGCATCAGATAAAAAATCTTATGCAACTAATTAACCATCTGGTGAACGGAAGAACCATCATATTAATGATCTGATGCAATAGATGAACTTCTTGTTGGATAAAATCCTATCAACTCTTCCTACGGGAAATGTCCAAGACTTGATTTTTCCAACTGATCATTCATCTGCCGCGATAGACGACCCTATGTTGGAAGAAATCTAAACAATATTGACCGTTGATAACTGTTCCAATAGATCACTCATGTGTTGCAATAGATGTGTGACTTGTTGCACAGACCATTCATTTTTTTCAATAGATGAGTGATATGTTTTGTATTATCGTAATAGATTACTCAGCCGTTGCTGCAGGTTACTTAACTGCTCTGACAGATCACTCATATATTGCAATAGATGTATGATCTATTGCACAAACCATTCATCTTTCTCAACAGATGAGTGATATGTTTTGTATTATCGCAACAGATTACTCAGTCGTTGCTACAGATTACTTAACTGTTCCAACAGATCACTCATATATTGCAACATGATGTCACAACAGTTGTGTGATCTGTTGCACAGACCATTCATCTATCTTAAAATATGAGTGATATATTTTGTATTATTGCAATAGATTACTTATCCGCTGCAACAGTTTGGTTATATGTTGCAACAGATATACTACCTGGTCCAATAGATCGGTGATCTGTTGCAACTTTTATTTTACTATTTTTCTTGTTTGATTTACTATTATCCTTTTTAATGATGCATTAATCAACAATAATATATTATTTTATGTTTTTGTTAATTTTAGATAATATTGTTCCAAAAAGAATGGAAACCGAATCAAGTCCAAGTAAAGGAACAAGTGAAGCATCTAGGCTACATCCACCACTCTATGAGCTTGCTTTACAACCGTTATCTCAATCGGGAGAAGAATATGATGAACACGGGGAGGAGAAATGTTTCAAAAGAGATGTGCAGATGCTAATAGCCCTTCCACCGAAGAGTTGGTCAAAACCTTTAGCATTGTCGTTATCCTGGTACAATGGTGCCGAAGATTTAACGGGTGATTTCGTGGTTAAGTCAGCCATGTGAAAATCTTTCAACGCCTTCAGAAAAATACTTCGAGAACAAAAATTGAATGTTTATTTCAGGGACAGCTGCTTTGGGAAATATCTTTATTTGCTGGAGGACAACAATGCTCGTTTTCAAATGAAAATGGTATATGAACTTCTCAAGCGTAGGTTTATGTATGAAAACAAAGATAAGATGGATGAGGTGTGGATAAATTACTGTGGCATGCCTATTTGTTTTGGTTGGAAGGAATTTGCCATAGTTACTGGACTAAAATGTTATCCTCCTTCTCAAGTTATACCTATTCTAACCCAAAAAAACACCCCTCACACCCAAAAAAGGCAAAGGCAAGTCGTGTGATAGTGATGACCTGGTTCCCATTGTTGGTCCAAGCTTCAAAAATAAAAAATTGATAGAAGTGTTGAAAGGTAAAGGACTTTCAAAGAAGCACAAGCACTCATTATGCTTGGTTTGGTTTGTACATAATATTCTTTGGGCGAGAGACGTTAACAACAACATAAGCCTCGATTTAATAAGGCTCTCCGAGGATCTTGAGGCGTTTAACAACTATCCTTGGGGGTATGAAAGCTTCAAAATGGCTGTCAAATATTTATTGACTCCGTTAGCGCCAAAGAGAGTCAACTTATATGGCTTCCCATGGGCTTTCATGGTAAATATTTCTTTCTTCTATTATGATATCATTCATTTTTTTCACTCAATAATGGTTTTGATTTATTGGCGTTATTTTATAGGCTTGGGCGTTTGAACCCATTCCTTATTTGAGACAACAAGTGAATTACCAGGAAGGAGTTTCCTGTCCAAGAATCTTGAGATGGTTGTTGGCCAAAACTGATAAAAATGCAAAATTTCTTGATCTCTTCAACCCCCCGAAGGATGCAGTAAGTATAATTATAATTTATTTTTTCTTTTAATTAATGATTTTTTTTGAATGATCTAATAATCATTCTAATATATGTAATGATTTAGTTAGATTATGCATCCGTCGCTAGGTCTGACCAATCGAGATTTGAAGATGCCATTTTTTCTTACATTACGGTCTGTGTAAACTTTATCGGACCCTAAGGTCATCCACAAAATAAAAATAAAATTGTTTGGAGCAACAACCATTACAAGAAAAATAATTTTGGAGGATGGTCTTGTTGTTGTTAATGGTCTTAGTGGTGATGGAGCTGTTGGTGGTGGTAGTGGTGCTACTGTTGGTGCTAATGATTCTCCTCTTACAGTATTTAAAGCAAACCATTATGAGTATGATCATACTGGTTATACAGATTTTGCCTCTCCCAACGAATGTTCTGCATGCAAATGTTAAGACTGCAGGTCAAAACATGATGTAGTGATTAATGCTATTAATGTATTAACTGCTTCTGTAAAGGAATTAACATCTAAGAGGAGTCTCATCCATCAAAGAGGATTTTATTTCCATCCGCTCCATTAGAGATTAGGGCTAAAAGGAAAAAGAGAGTGATTTTCAGGGCATTATCAAGAATCCAAAAAAATAAAATTGCAACTCCTCTGTCTCTGTGTTGCACTGAGCAACGTACAATGTCCAAAGGAGAGCAGCACGAGCTGAAGAAGGTAAATATATTATGTGTCTTCCAACTGACAAAACAAACAGAAACATATCTGTTTTCAACAGATGACACATCTGCTGAAAATTATCAAACAAATATATACATCTATTGCAATAGTTGACTAACCTGTTGCACCAGATACTTTATCTGGTGCAACATATGTATCGTCTGTTTTAGAAAATCAAACAGCTCTTCGTACCACTTTTATTTGAACCAATAGACGACCTATCTGCTACAACAGATGATTTATATATTGCAACAGATGGTTCATCCGTTGGAAATTATCATACAGGGTCTTCCTCATGTAGAAATTTTTCCCAACAGTTGATTCATTGTTGCAACAAAAATATAATCTGTTTGGAACAATTTAAAACGGGAGAAAGACCTGTTTGATTTGCTAGAAGAGATGAGTTATCTTTTTCTATTTTGTTGTATCTCCGTGATTAGCATTGACCAATTCTGGCTTTCCAGGTGGATGTAGAAGAAGCTACTGCTGAACAACATTGACAATATGCTACTTTTTTTTATGGAAATACGGAGAACGGAAAGTGCAAAAATCATACGTAAGCGATAATAAAGATCCACGACGAGCAAAGCCGAATTTCATTGCACTGGATGAAGAATAACTTGTCCATACTGAGTAGATCTTTATAGCTTGAGCCTGTCAAAGTAATCCTTGGAAGTATACTTAAATTATTGTTGATGCATTTGTTGAGATCTGTACCCATAGCAATTTTTTTACATTTCATTTATTCGTTGACTTATTTCAGCTAATTTATGAAGGCTTTGATTTATTTTATTTTGTCTATGAGTTTTATTTATTCCTTAGATTTGAACTTATTAATTGAAAAGGAATACTAGATTCAAATATTGCAACAGATAATATATCTGTTGCAATAGACGACACATCTATTGGAAAAATCGAACAGATTTAGACATATGTTACAACAGGTAGGTGATCTGTTGGAATTTATCAAACAGGTCTTCCCACTGTTGCAACAGATGGACTTAGATAAAAACATCGAGATAATGCAACAGATAACCAACCTATTGCAACAGATAAACTATATATCAGAACAGGTAGAATAACTGTTACAACAGATGGAGAATCTGTTGCATTATAAAAAATCAACTTTCGTTGGACATAAAAAATTGTCACTACGTGTAAAATGGTTAAAGTGAATTGAATTGAAATAAAAAAGGCAGAACCCATCGATGGTGTTTCCTTCAAACACCTAAAATAAAATAGGCATCAAGTAGACAGTGTTCATTTTAAACACGTAAAATAAAATAGGCATCAAATGTGTCAGTCTGGCACATTTTGCTGACTTTCCGTCACTTGGCCCCCAATGGTCATTTTCTCCCCTATTGTCTTATATATTCATCTTCCTCCTAAAATTTAACCCTAAATTCCCAAAATCTTCTTCTTCATCGTCATCTTCTTTTATCTATCCAAATTCTTCAAATTATTTCTTTCATTTTTTTCAACTGAGCATGACAATGTCGAGTGCATCTTCCACTGTTTTTTGTGATAAATATTTTTGATATTGTAAGTACGGTCATGAAGCTCTGTTAAAGACTTCCTGGACTCAAAAAAATCCAGATCGTAGGTTTTTTACTTGTAAGATTTCAAAGGTAATGTTTTGTAATTGTGTTCTCTTTTTTTATAGAAATTGGGTGGATGCGATTACTTTGATTGGTATGAAGAACGACACCCTTCACAAACAAATTGTGTAATCTGGGGTTTGTTGAACAAAGTCAAGGTTACTGAAGAGAAACAAAATCGAGCAAGAAGATACTACATTGTTGCCGTTATTGCTACTGGTTTGGTGTTGTTGGGCACATGGATATTCAAGCGTAATTTCTGAAATTTTCATGGTGGTGTGTGTATTTGTTACTGGTTTGGTGTTGTCGAGCACATGGATATTCAAGCGTAACTGTTGGAAAATATCAAAAAGATTTAGACATATATTGTAAATTTAGGTCATCTGTTGGAAATTATCAAATAGGTCTTCCCACTATTGCAACATATTAGACTTAGATTATTAGATTATTCATAGAAATAACATCGGCATAATGCAACAGATGACCAACCTATTGCAACAGATAAACTATCTGCCAGAACGGATTAAATATATTTTACAACAGATTAACAATCTAATGTATTGCATTACAAAAAACTCAACTTTCATCAGAAAAAAATTATTGCCACTATATGTACATGTAATAAAGTGAAGGGTGACTTGAAATTAAAAATTTCTATTTCACAGGCTCTTCTATATACACAGGTTTCAAGCGTCCAGTTAGTACCCCCATAAGCCCAGACCTCTTGCAGGTTTGCCACACTATTTTCACATAGAAAAGTTTTTGGCTCGGCTATTTCTGTGCCGGTCAGCAAACATTCGATGTATGCAAGAGTGTGCAAGCCGCTTGCTTTAGCGGCATCATCTTTTGAAAGGATCATTCCCTTGTTTCAACCTTTAAAATCCCATGATTTCTTCATCAACACTTACTTTGGCAAATGATTCATCAGTTTACTCTCCCTCAACAAGATGGGCAACAACACCATCAGTGGCTCCACGAGGAGAAAAAGATCGAAATTATCAACGAGAGGTATGTTGGAGTCATAAACATTGATATTTCCCTCTTCGAGTAGTATCTCAATAGCTCGATAATGCATGTCATTCACGCTAATGACTGCAAGAATCCTTTTTGCCTCGGTCCAGCTCTTACCGTGTGGATTTGGCCTGTCCCCTCTAATATATTTTATTATTTCTTCTTCATCCAAGACCAACGTAGGAACTATGAAATAAAGTCCCATGCCATGGGATAACGCCTCCCCATTGAGTTGATCGTACCTATCCTTGAGCTTCTTGCAGAAGTCGAGGTCCATTATCCTATCGACAGCGTCATAAGCTTCCCAGTACGTTAATTGCCTTTTTTCCATGAGGCAGAGAATTATGTCAACATGCTGTGAGATAAGAAGTCAATTTTTAAATAGGTTAGTAATAGTAAAGATGCAACAGATGGTCCTTATATTGCATAGGGTCCATCCAACGCATCTTATGCAATAAATGGATAATAAGTTGCAACAGAACTACTACCAGTTGGACCAGTATACCCAGTTGTTGCAACAGATGTGAAATTTGTTGCATAGCTTCTTCCTCATGGGGTAGATTAGAAGGTCTAGGTTAGGAAAAGTAAACTTGCCTTGTCTTCGTACGGCATACGCATATCAGTCATAGTCTGGAAGTCTTGGGGGGGAAATGGAGGCCTGGGGTAATCTGGTGCACCTGGCTTGGCATTCTTGGCCTGTCGCAGATCCCTCTTCTCTTCGGGTCCAAGTTCCGTATATATATCCACCTTCTTGACTGGCCCCTGAACTTCAACAACTTTTAGAGAGGGAGGAATTGTAATTTCTTTTAATTTTCGATCGGAGAGTACGTCTCTAATTGCTCTTTTCTTTTTCCTAGCCAACACTGTAGGAGTGTGCGGCTTCCTCACCTTCTTGGATGGTATGACACACCTCTTGTATTTGAATTCCTTGATAGCTTTAGAGATAGCCTTTACTTTTTCAAAGAGTTTATCCTGTCTGTCCTTGCACTCTTCACATTCGCAACGAGAACACGAGGGTGAAGAGGGGTGAGAGGGACCTGTGTAAGGGCAAAAAGGGGCGTTTTCAAACATATTTATTCTTTCTTGAGAATCAACATACTCATCATCACGAGTGGTAGCAACATCAGCATGCCTGCCACCAACACCAATAACTCCACCAGAAGAGGCACCCGGATCTGCCTTAGTAAAAGGTTGGTCATGAAGAGCCTCAACATTAGGCTGACCTTGCCTAACTGCTCTTCTTATGGCTGTTTCTCTAGCCAATTCCTTCTTTACTAACTCCACCATTGGGTCTGTTATAGTATCAACATGACCTAAAGTAATATAAGAAGTCATCATCGACTCCTCCTCAGTAGGCACGATCCATGGATGCACAACCTATAAAAAAGAAAAAAAAGACAAATGTATTTAAATCATATAATATAATAATTTTCACAGTTGGGCTATAGTTTTAAAAGAGACCCATCTGTTGCATAGTTTGCAGTATATGGTTAAAATCCGTTTGAGTCTGGTTCAGAGAAACAGAGCAACAAATGGATAATCTGATACAAAATATCAATCATCTATTACAACAGTTGCACAAGATGGGTAATCTGTTATGCAACAGATGATCTGTATGTCACAACAGATGAATAATATGTTATCAGATTACACATCTGTTGCATAATTTACAGTATATGATTAATCTTTTAGGAGTTGGGTTCAGAGAACCAAAGCAACAGATGGGTAATCTGATGCAAGATATACCCTATCACAATAGATGTCCCACTGGTGCATCAGATATAACATCTGTTGCACCAGATATAACATCTGTTCAATATCTTTCTTATCTTTGAGTAGAATTATTTTACTTGAAGAAGACGTACTGTATCATTCGGAGGGTTAAAGAGATCAGCCTCCTTAATATTGGTGTTTCTCTTTGCAGCCAACCACCTAAACATCATTGGATGAGAAACCTCATCCGAGTAATCCATTAACTGCTTTCGGAAGGGAGGAATGGATTCAAATACCCAAGCCTAAAAAATGTAAACAGGAAGAAAGCAAAAAAAAAGTCATAATAACTATATTCAATATAAATTAATGGATGAGTAAAATTAGTGATTAATTTTACCATGAAATCCTAAGGAAAGCCGTATAATGTGGTCGTCCTTAAGGATAGCTTTTTCAGTAAATATTGAACAATCAAGTAGAAGTTGTCATATCCCCAGGGATAATTGTTGAATTTATCAAAATCCTCAGCACGCGCCAACAAATCATTTTCTATGACCTTGTTGACGTCTCTTGCCAATATAACCGAATGGGCAAACCAAACTAAGAACAATTGCTCCCTGTACTGCTTTGGTATAGTTTTATCCTTGAGATCTGTCAACAAATCCGATGCTTTGTAGCCACGTCGAGCAATGTCAAACAACTCATCTATTTTTTCCTTGAATTTTATTGCCTTGGATCTTTTATGGGGTGGTGGTCCTTCTGGATGATGGAATCTTAAGCCCGTCACTATGACAAACTCTTACAAGCCAAAACAAACAGCCATGCCATAGTAATTAATTCAGATTTCATCCATCTTCTTTTTGCCCCCTCCTTCGGATCTTTATTATCCCTTGCTACTTGATCCTGTGCTTGAGAAGACCA
This sequence comes from Capsicum pubescens, assembly GCA_030864215.1. Taxonomy (NCBI): domain Eukaryota; kingdom Viridiplantae; phylum Streptophyta; class Magnoliopsida; order Solanales; family Solanaceae; genus Capsicum; species Capsicum pubescens. Next base: position 276,181,040 of record CM061543.1, on the reverse strand, counting down.
TATACCATCGTCATAGGAAAAAGGATATGGGCAGAGGGGTCCTCAGGCAGCTCAAGAAAGCGTTCAAAGCAGCTCTTCTTAAAAAGTCCGTCTATGTTTTCGTTCTTCATAATTTTCATAAAATGTTCAAAATTTTACCCCATCTGACATTTAAGTACAATTTTACCAGTTAGTTGTTTTCCTTCTGGGTCTTTTATCGTCATTGTAACTTGAAACATGTCAATACTAAAAGTTTTGACAGGATCATGCTGGGATGTCGATATTAATTCACGCCCCATCGGTGATCCATTATCATCATGTTGATGATCGTCCTCTTTCTCTTTCTCACTCTCCAATTCCTTCTCTTTCTCACTTTTATTTTCTTCATCACCATCTATGGACCCTTGTCCACCTTTCTCAATGTTGTTTTCACATCTCTTCTCAGCTTCACTTTTCCCGGACTAAGATTGTTCAGGAAGCTCCTCCGAATCCCTCTGTACTGTAGCCTTTTTTTTAAGTGGTCAGACGTTGATCCACTTTCACTTTCTTTTCTTTTGGGAGACATGTTTTACCTACAGACAAAGAAAAACAAAATTACATTACCATTGATGTATGCATAGATTTTAAAAAATACATTACAAACACCACGAATATCGACACACCAACAACCACCACCACAAAGACCACCAACCAATGCCAACAAACAAACAAACACCACGAATACCGACACCACCGACAGCCACCACAAACACCACCAACCAATGCCACCACCAGTGCCACCACGACGACCACAAACACCACCACCACCACCACCATCCAACAATACCATGATAGTCAATGGAACACTGCGATGGAAACTAGAGATTTCTCGAGTTCTTTCTATGATTTTACCATCAAAACTCAAAATGGTAAACCCATTCTCGAAGATAATACAATTAAAAGTTTTATTTTTCATCATTAACTTGAAAGACTTTATTTTTTAGAAAAAAATAACAAATATAGAGATCTTCTCAAACTATGTTACCTACGAAGACAAAGAAAACGACTGATACAAGCAAGAATGAAGTCGAAAATAACACCTATGTGGTCGGAAATAAGAAGAAAAGTGATTTGTTGTGGAGGGTTGAGCCAATTTATTGAGTATTTGTTGTCTGTACTGTATTATTGAGTGAGAATGAGAGAGAAAGAGCGAGACCTCGAGATTTGAAATGATGAAACAGTTTGTATGGGTTGATTTGTATTTTGGAAAAGAATGACAAGTAGTTTTGAAAATGTTAATTTGGTTCGAATTGATCTTAATTATTTTTAAAATCATAAAATATATGCGTAATTTTTAACCCTTTCATCATGCAATTTCCAAAAGGGTAATTCAATTAAAATTGTATAAAAACAATTAAAGTTGTAGTTGACTGAGTACTCTAGTTGACCCTATAAAAACTCACCCCTGGTCCTAGATTAATCAATTTAGGTACTATTAGTCTAACATGTGAACTCAATTGAAATTTTAAAAAATAAATGTTCAACATGTTGCGTTAGATTTCTCATCTGTTGTAAATTATCAATCAGATTAGGTAACAACAGATTATGAATCTGTTGTAAATTATCAAACAGATTAAGTCATCTGTTGCGACAGATTACCCATCTGTTGTAAATTATCAAATGGATTGTCATATGTCGCAACAGATTACCCATATATTATAAATTATCAAATAGGTGTTGCCATCTGTTGTGGCTGACCCTATGAGAACTCACACCTAGTCCTAGATTAATTAATAGTTTACCCTATGAGAACTCACACCTAGTCCCAAATTATTCAATCAAGGTATTAGTACCTTAGTCCTAGATTAATCAATTAAGGTATTAGTCTAACATATGAGGTAGTAAGAATCGGTTTAGCTCAGAGTTATCGATCGACAACTCTGGTCGGGAGGAACACAGTACCGTCTCATCATGCAATTTCCAAAAGACTTAATTGAAGTTGTAGTTGACCCTATGAGAACTCACATTCAATTAAAGTATTAGTCTAACATATGAACTCAAATGAATTATATATAAACAAATGTTCAACCTGTTGCAACAAATGTATTTTCTATTGGATCAAATCAAACAGATTATGTTATCTGTTGCAACATATTACATATCTGTTGTAAACTATCAAAAAGATTACGTCATTTGTTGCGCTAGATCACGAATTGTGGTAAACTATCAAACAAATTAAGTCATCTGTTATGATAGATTACCCATCTGTTGTAAATTATCAAATGGATTAAGTCATATATTGTAATAGATTACCCATCTGTTGTAAATTATCAAATAGGTACTGTAATCTATTGTAGTTGACATTATGAGAACTCACCCCTAGTCCTAGACTAATCAATTAAGGTATTAGTTGAACATATGAGGAAGTAAGAATTAGTTTGGCTCAGAGTGATCGATCGATGACTCTTGTCGGGAGAAACACAATACCATTTCATCATGCAATTGCCAAAAGACTCAATTGAAGTTGTAGTTGACCCTATGAGAACTCACCCCTAGTCCCAAATTATTCAATTACTGTATTAGTACCCTAGTCCTAGATTAATCAATTAAGATATTAGTCTAACATATGAGGTAGTAAGAATTAGTTCGGCTCAGAGTTATCGATCGATGACTCTGTTCGGGAGGAACGTAATACCGTCTCATCATGAAATTGCCAAAAGACTCAATTGAAGTTGTAGTTGACCCTATGAGAACTCACCCCTAGTCCCAGATTATTCAATTAAAGTATTAGTACCTTAGTCCTAGATTAATCAATTAAGGTATTAGTCTAACATATGAGGTAGTAAGAATCGGTTCGGCTCAGAGTGATCGATCGACGACTCTGGTCGGGAGGAATGCAATACCGTCTCATCATGAAATTTCCAAAAGACTCAATTAATGTTGTATTTGACCCTATGAGAACTCACATTCAATTAAGGTATTAGTCTAACATATGAACTCAATTGAAATTATATATAAACAAATGTTCAACCTGTTGCAACAGATTTCTTTTCTGTTGGATCAAATCAAATAGACTAGGTAATTTGTTGTAACATATTACGCATCTATTGTAAACTATCAAATAGATTACGTCATTTGTTTCGACAGATCACAAATCTATTGTAAACTATAAAACAGATTAAGTCATCTGTTGTACTTAAATGTTTTAATATCCTTTTTGTTAAACCAATTTAGGTATTTTCTGTCCGAGATAAAATAGTTAAAATACTAAGGTGGTAAAAAATATTACTCGGTACTACTTGGATAACTAAAAAATCTCTTGAGTGAGTAGTATTATCTGGTCTTTTCAATGTCACTGTCTCCTCGTGCCCCTCAAAAGTTATTAATGAATATTTAAAACCCTCCATATCTAGAACTATCTCTCCTTCAGCCATGAAGTAGTCTAGACTCAACTCATCACTCTTTTTTATTCTTTATTCTCAATTATCTTTGTTGTTTTCTTTTTTTCCTCTCTTTTCACTCTTCTTTCGGATGAGGATCCTTTAGGATCTCAACCAATCAATATCATTTCTTAACTGAACTGGATGTTCTGATCCGTTTGCTTTTTTGACATTGCAGGTATGATTCACTGTTGCTTTTTTTTATCTCGTCTTCTTCTTTGTATGTCATTTAAATTAGATATTTACATCTGTTGATATTAATGATTTACCCAGTGCCAGTTTCTATTTATTGAGAAAATTGAAGGAAATGTGACTTTTAAGTCTTAAATAAACGAACCGTTGTTTTTAATAAAATATGCAAAAAAAGTCATCTGTTGGGAGAACTTAAAAAGCCTTGTTGTCAGTATAGTTTTTTTTTATGTCTTTTGTTTGGTACTTTGGTGGTGCTGTTGTTAGGGGTGGTGGTTGTGTTGGAACATGTGATGTTTGTGTTGTGGATGGTGTTGGAACATATGATTTTTTTGTGTTTCTTTGTTGTTGATGTTGTTGTTGGTAGTGTTGCAACATTTTTCTCAACTGTTGCAACTGATGAATCAGCTGTTAGAACAGACGGAGCAACTGTTTGAAGAAATCAAACTAGTAGCAAGGCTGATTTGATTTATTCCAACAGATGACCCATCTGTTGCAACATGTCATCCATTCTTTGCAACGATGTCTCATCAGTTGAACAGATGGGTAATCTGTTGCATTATATTAGTCATCTGTTGATTCACTCAATTTTGTATTACCCTTTTGTAATGTTTTTTTTGTTCTTCTCTTGTTTGACATCAAATATATTTCTCTTGTTTACAGGCAAAAGGAAGTAAAATTGGATCCACTTTTGCCCGTCCAGCATTAAAGGCTAGAGTAAAGATGGGTTCGGAGGAATAAGCTGCTTGCAGATGGAACCACTTCATATGTAGGAGGTATGTATTACTGATCAACCTCTCATGAAAACATACATCCAGTACAATGATTTATGAATGTTTGTTCTTTACCTATAAGGCATTAATCCTTCAAACAAGATATGACATTTTATAGTTAAGATTGTTAGGTTCGAACTGGTAAGGATGAGGGACCAAGATGGTGGTGTCGATACCCCATTATAATTTAATGACTGTTTATGCTCATGTTTTTGTGTCAAGTTTGATGAAGGGTTCATGTTTTTGGCTGCAGTGTAAGTATCCAATAGTGATTGGACCAGTTTTAATAGCGTAATAGACTTGTTGAAAGGCCTTTAAAGCCTCGCACTACAACAAACAACGATGGATCTAATAGAAATTTCCCTGTTCCAAATTTATATGGATGGGTTGTTGGAGGAGACTATTATACAACAAAATATGTTTGGGAGAAAACTTGTGTGGGAAGAGGGAGGTTGAGAAGGACATATATCATCTCAGTCCTTGTTTAAGAGGATACACAGGGTGGGAAGGAAAGTGTAGCAAAATTAGCTTATGAAATTGACATGAAAAATGAAAAAACTGGATGATCTGCCAATGTGAAAGTGTATCCAAAAATGAAAATCCATCAGTCATTGAAGAAAAAAAAGAATGGTCAAGAGGAATTGAGCTGGTCACCTTGCTAGAGACTGCAACTAGTGAGAGCGGCCTCAACGAAGACCCACAAAATGCAGGACTAGAACTCTAAGGAAGCAGCTTCACGAGCATGGAAGGTGGTAAGATTGTCGGTCTGAATTGACATGTAGGTTTCAATTTTGATCGAAAATCTTACCACCTTCCGTGCTCGCGAAGCTTTTTCCTTGGAATTCTGGTCTTGCACTTTGTGAGAGTCTTTATTGAGGCCACGCTCGCTAGTTGCATTCTCTAGCAAAATGTCCAGCTCCAGTCCTGTTTACCATTCTTTTTTCTTCATCGACTGACGGTTTTTTATATTTTGATACACTTCTACATTTGAAACTCATCTAGTTTTTTCATTTCTCATCTGAATTTCATTGGCCAATTTCGATACACTTTCCTTCCTACCCTGTGTTCCTCTTAAACAAGGTCTGAAATGATATATGGCCTTCTCCACCTCCCCCTTCGTGCACAGGTATTCTCCTAAGCACCTTCTACTGTAAAAAAGTCTCCTCCACCAATCCATCCATATAAATTTGGACCAGAGGAATTTCTATTGGTTCTATCGTTGTTTTCTGCATTGCAAGGCTTCGGAGGTCTTTCAAGAAGAAAATTGTGCCATTAAAACCGGTCCAATCATTATTGGATATTTACACTACCACCAAAAATTTAAACCCTTCCCCAAACTTGACACAAAAACATAAGCATAAATCATCATTAAATTGTTACGGGGTATCGACACCACCGTCTTGGAACGCTTTGGCCTTATCAGTTCGCACCTATCAAACTAAACTGTACAATGCAGGATCTTGTTTAAAGGATCAGTGTCTAATTGGTAAAAACTGCATTCAAAAAATCATTGTACTTTATGTGTGTTTTCACGGTAGCCTGATCAATAATATACATAACTCACACGCATGAAAATGGGATACATTACACGCATCTTATTCTTCCTACCCAATCAGGACATGTCAGACAGTGTTGTTTATTCATTTGCACGAATGTGATGACTATTAAAATGGAGGTGTGAAGAGTCATGACTTTTTATCTTAACATATTCAAAACAGTTGATGAATCGAAATCTTCATCTGTTGCAACTGACAAATCAATTGTTGGAAGAAATCAAAACATCTCCTTCAACGTATGGTCCATCTTTCGCAACAGATAATCCATATGTTGCAACAGATGGTAAATCTGTTGCGATAGACCAAACTTTTTTTTTATTCATCTGCACGCATGTGATTACTTCTTGCTAAAATGTTTGTTTCAATTTAGTTTTCCTATTTATAAAATCAAGAGAATTTTATTATATTCTTTCAAGATTACCCCTATTATTAAATGACTATATAATGTATATTATTCACATTTATACTTTCAAATCATAATTAATAAGGCCAATTTGGTAAATAATCACCTAATTTATATTTTTATTAATTGGTGTGCCAAGCCCATAGGGCCCAACTAATACGAAATGGAGAGACTATTAAAAAGAGGTAAAGAGTCGCGACTTTTTATCTAACACATTCAAAATAGCTAATAAACCGAATACTCCATTTGTTGAAACTGAAACTGATGAATCGGCTGTTAGAAGATATCGAAACATCTCCTCCAACATATACTGTCCATCTGTCGCAACATATAATACATAAGTTGCATAAGATGTCTTATCTGTTGCATATACAAACCATCTATTGCAACAGATGGTAAATCTGTTTTGACAGTCGTCTGTTCCACATTCAATCCATCTATTACAACAGATGCTAAATCTGTTAAAAATGCTGGACGATTTATTGCAACGGCTCAATAATAACGACTTTTATCAAGTCTCAAACTGCTATGAAAAGGTGAGAAGTAATTAATGTAAAAGAAAAAGTCGCGACTTTTCACAAAAAATAAAATGCCACTAGTTTGAATGTAATTAATACAATGGAGCTGAACAGTCCTGCCTTTTGACCTGACACGTTCAGATTGAATTCTCTATAAATAGGTTCCTCCTTAATCTTCATTCAACTTTATTTATTTCTTGTATTTTTTCCTTTCGTGTGACATCTTCAACCACTTCTCTTCAAAGAGCATATTCCTTTCTTGTTGAGGTAAGTTTTTTTCTGGTGTAAATTTACCAGTTGGTCGTATACGTTGTATTATATTTTGGACTTTTTTCTTTTCATTTGTCAATTCATGCATGTTCTAGATATGGCTGATCCTTTTTCGAACATTGTTAATCTATGCGACACAGTGCGGGAACTTCAAAGGCAGGTTAATGACCAGCAAAGTGAGTTGGTCTCTATGAGAGTGATGATGTTCAGAGAGATGCAGAGGCTGATGAGAGTCCTGCTGCTGCGAGTTGATTGGCCGGCTGTCATTAATGATGATGATGATGATAATAATAATAATAATTAGAATGTATTTTTTCTTTTAGCGTATGTATTTTAATTTTTCTATATCGGATCTATACCTAATGTATTTATTTTTTTTTTAATGAAAAATTTACTTTTAGTCAGACTTTGGCATTTTAATTCTTATTCAATTTTTATTCTGTCTATTTCTTCTAATCTAATACATGTTAACATGTCGACGGTTGGAGAAAATGTTGAATCCAGTTACACTAGCAATTTTGGCTTTTGAGTTATTTCAACAGATGGACCATGTGTTGGAACCGATTGGTCATCTGTTGGGTTTCAACAGATTATCCATCTGTTTTGACAGATTTGTCATCTGTTGGAGGAATGCATTCCAGTTGTTTATGCAACTGTTGAGAATAATTATGGTCTGCTGTATTATTTAGTTCATGTTTTGCCTCTTTTTATTGATGCACAAGTTATTTAAAAAAAAGATATTTTATATATAATAAATGATAACATTAGGTTCACAACAATGAGTTAAATATATAAAAGTCCACAACAAACAAACAAACAACAACACAAGTTTCTGCAATTACAACGATCATGGTGGATTATGATTCGGGCATGTAGTTCTTTTGTGGCCAACGCACTTACATTTGGAGCACTTTTTTCTTCTTGATGAAAATGATTCTCCAACTCCACGCCTCCTTTTATATGGATTTCTTCCCTATTTGATAGTACTCAGGACAATATATGGAGGAGGTATTAATCTCCCCATAAGCTCTACTAGAACAACCCAAGATTCTTCGGGAGGCACCGGAGTAATATGTCCACTATATGCCATTTCATATTTTTCCACTGAATAATATTGAGAGGAGTGCTCGTAAACTTCAGGTCCATATTTATGACCGTATTGAGCTCGAAGGGCTTCCATAGAATGTGGATAAGGTATTTTTTCCAAGTCAGAAACTCTACACGTATAAGATCTTGTTTGAAGATCGACCGTGGAAGAATCACCATGACTGGTGATATGGAATTTGTAATCTTCTATTTTATGAGAGAATAACCTATTCCCCAAATTGATGTTCGTTGATGTTTTTTTTTCGATTTCGAGAACAAATCGGGTTCTTTTTTCTGGGCACTTGAACTACATACGCCTTTTGTTAAAAAAATCGCTATACTTCTCGCTTATTTTTTCAAACATAGCCTTGATGGAAAATTCTCTTTCATCGCCAAACAATGAATTCACCGATTCATCTATGTTTGATGTCATAATATTGTACCTGTAGAAAAGAATCACTTAGTACGACATCATACTAAACTTGTAAATCAAACAAGACATTAAATTCATAAGAATGTACCTATTTGCTGGACAGAATGCCCGGCTCTATCTCTCGAAACCGACACGTGCGAGAAATTCTGCTACCTTGGGATTCACATCCTCTATTTGATTGAAATGGTCTAAAAACTCCTCTCTACTATATGCTTTAGCTGCTCTCTAAAAAAGGGTAACGACCCGTTAGTTGTGATAGTTGTTTCGAATGTTCTCTCCAAGAGGCCTGATGCAACAACCAAAGTAAGCTGAAGTGAAGAAAAGTGAACCCATCTTTGGAATACTTAGATGACTATCCGATAAAAAACACAACTCTTTGGTATCTTTGATGCAACGTCGCAGTTGTTCAAAAAAAAATCCATAAGAGGCATTATATTCCTTGTCCGCTACACAAAAAGCGATAGGAAAGATGTGATTCTCCACATCCTGCGCCACCGCCGCTAGCAGAACTCCATTATACCTTCTCCTCAAGAAGGACCTTCGACGGCTATGCCTTTTCTCAAATGTTGAAAACCTTGAATCCAAGCACCATAGGATACAAAAAAGTACTTGAACCTTCTGTTTTCATCCAAATGCAATGTCGTCTTACTTTCGGGATTTGTGGACTCAATCATGTAATGGTAAGCATCCAAGGCTTCATACCCATGCTCGAGTGTCCCCCTAACCAGGTCCTTGGAGATCCCTAAGGCCATATATACCTTCCACTAACTGACCAAGATACCCAAATTCGTAAGGATTTGATTGACCATAAGCCTTGTTGAAGGGCCTTTGCCATTGGGGAAACTACTCCTGAAATATTCACCGAGGACCTTTGCCGTGGCGTGAGGATTTTGGCCCGAGATGTGCTCCGAACCACATGTGCGATGATTTTCATGTTTATGAATGATGAATCTGTTAGAACTTGCATACTTCATCTCTCTCAACCACCACTTGCAGTTTGAATTAGCACATTTGAAGCAAAAGACACTACTCGAATTAATCATCTTCTTTATTCTGAAATCTTTTTTCAAGCAAGAAATAAACAAAGTGTTAGATAGTTCATTCTTATCCTTGAATGACATTCCAATAAAAAAGCCGATCCCGTCGTCTTGAAGATTTCCAGACTGTGTCGATTGAGAAGAATTGCACATCGTATTGGTTGCATCAATGGGCATAGGTGTTTGATCATCATCTGGAATATTCATGTCTAGATCATCCAACCTATCATCAAAGAAGTCTTTTTTTTCTTCTTCTTCTTCTTCTTCTTCTATGTTCTGGTTCTCATTCTCTCTCGTCTTTTCAACCATGTACACCCTTAACACCGTCCTGGTTGAATCACTTAGATAAGCATGCAACCGAACCTGATCGGTTATCTTGAAAGAAAGTACCCTCTGATTTTCAAAGGAGCTGTGCATGTAGCTGATGGCGAATTTTTTCGGTTGACAATTCAGTCCACAAAAGCTGATGATTAAGTTCACAAAATCATCATACGAAACATCACTTTGGACTGTCATAGCTATCGTCTTTAGAATTTCACCCTCCTTCCAATGCCATACATATCGATTGCTCTTCTCGACCCATTGACCATGACAATCCACCTCCATTGTTATTGATCCCTCCATTAGTGATACCTAAATAAAGTCATTTGCTAAAAAAAGTTGATAGTGATTTCATAGTGCCATGAATGAATCCCAACAGATGTGTTATCTATTGCAACAGGTAAGTGATGAGTCGCAATAGATTCTTACCTGTTGGGATTCATGTTACGCTCCTGAATATCTGTTACAATAGATGAAGCATCTGTTGGGATTGATGTTACAACTAAATCACCTTTAAAGCTGATTCCAACAAATGAGTGACAGTTGCAACAAATAATTAACCTGTTGCGATAGATGACTTATCTGTTGCAATAGGTTATTAATCTATTGTAACATATGTTGAAATCATGTTCAGGTTTTGTTGCAACAGGTAACTAATCTGTTGCAACAGATATGTCAAATGTTGCAATAGATGACCCATCTGTTTAAACATGAATCCAACATATCAGTCTTCCGTTGAAACAAATGTCTCATCTATTACAACAGATGATTTATCTATTTAAACAGATGGATCTTATGTTGGATTCATGATTGGGTTCTATCTATTATTGGAAAACAACAGCAAAATAGTAGTTATCCAGATGACAAATTCAACTAAAAATCATAATTTGACTTACCAACGTCTTATATGAAGTAATGCCAAAGTGAAAAGTGATATTCAAAACAAAATTTGACCTAAAAAATTGGTCAAATAGCAACAGTAGCGGTAACAACAACAACAACAATAAATGGTCAACAAGAACAAGATGATGATGATAATAAAGTAGAATATGGTGATAATAAAGCAGAAGATGATGAATGAAGCAACAACAATAATGAACAACAAAAATCGCTAAGAGAGAGAAAACAACAATGGGTGAGAAGAGAGAGAAAGACGTCTTTTTTCCCTCCGTTTTTTATTATATAGACTAACATTTGGATCAAAGTGTAAATTTAAAAACTTGTGGGTTATTTTCAAACTTCCCCAACTTTTTTAATCCATAATAAAGTAATTGTCACTTCCACCTAATAATTAAGACTTGTGTCACCTACACCTCATTTTAAAACTCGTTTGTCACCTGTGGCCCAAACCCCCAAGTTACTAGAATAGATTACATGTGCCTAACTATGACCAAATATTAGTGCTAGCATCTGGTAAATCATATTAGAAATACAAGATAGTAGAAAATGGATATTCAAAAGTTTTAAGCCTGGCAATTGTCTGTGTAGTCAGCTGAAACTTCATAAAATTTCAAATGCACTTTATTATATTATATGTATAAATAACATAAATACCAACCCTTTTGGAAGTAATTACACTCCCACCCACCTTTTTAATAACTTTACTCTCTCTCCCTGTTAATATACATAACATAGCTGACATATACATAGCATTCTGTGTATATGTTGGGATTTTTGTAATATGTTTAGGGAGTTGAGATTTTTTGTAATATTGAAAACATAAGTTGTGTATTTGTGTAATTTTTAGTTATTAAATTTATTTTGAATGCACTTAAATTCATTTTGCATGGGTTTAGCAAATGAAATTCAACCTATTTGATGAAAGTTAAAATTAATCATATCATTCTTTACAAAGTGATAAAAATGAAAAATAATTATGATTTCACATCTTGTATTATATACTATAAAATCAAGAGAATAATTTAGTATATATTTTTTTTTTAAAAAAAGTGATTTATATTCTTGATGAGAGAATATACTACCTCTAAATAATATATTTTGTGTTGAAGATTGTAAATGTGTTGTAAAAATATATATGTAGTTAAGTGTACAAATTATAACGTCTTGACACAATATGAACAAATGTTCCAATTAAATTAAATAAATTATAATTTTAGAATTATCTTTAGTATATATAGTTTTAAAATTAAATGAATACTTTTCCTTTATTTATCAGTGTCTTTTTTTATTATTATTAATATAGTACTCCATTCGTTTGATCCATTTAAAAGGAGAACGTCTCTTTATTTTTCATAATTTTTTAATCATTTCTGTAAAATTAAAAAGTATTTTGATGCATTATACATATCTTTAGCCTATTAATATAAGATTCAAAAATCATTTTTTAATTTGTTAAAGTTCAATATCAAATTAAAACTAGACAAATAAATAATACTAACTAATTAAACTCTTTTCTCTAAGTATGAACTAAACGTGTCAATTGTTTCCATATCAGTTCAATCCTATTGTAATTTATTATTTTATTGCAATATCTTAATTAAAAGTAATCTCAAGTCATAGTTTAAAACCTTCCTCATCAATAATCTTATATTATATAATGGAAGTTTTAAAAAGTAAAATATAATTTTCAATCTTATGTCTTAAATTAATAACATGTAGAATGTGTAAAAATCTATTTTAATCTTGTGGTGTTAAATATGACATGCGAAAAGTTATAATTCAATAGTTAAAAAAAGAGAGGCAATTTTGTGAAACAAATTTAAACGAAAAGTAAGACAAATAAATTGCATGTATGGACTATCATTTAATTATTTATATTTTTTAATTATTTTTTCAATAATTATTTCGTAGAGTAATTAAATATGCAAATAACAACAAATTCTATTTTTATGTGGGTCCATGTGAGATATTATATCAATTGAGATGCGATTGGCATTTACAAAAAAAATAGCTTGACTTTTTTGTCATTAAAAATTTATGGCCAAGCTTTGATGCCTAACATAAGTAAGCAAGATAGAATTTTTTTTTAAATTACGAATATACCCTTGGTTGTCCCACTCTTCACTCTTCTATATAATAAAAAAATGAAGGAGAATTAAAAAGGGGCAGCTCGGTGCACTAAAGCTCCTACTATGCGCAGGGTTCAGGGAAGGGCCCGACTACATGAGTCTATTATATGCAGCCTTACCTTGCATTTTATAGCTGACAACTGATATTCAAATGATTCTAGAGACGAGGTTAATTTTGCGACGACATGATTACACTGAAAAACACAAAATAGAATAAATTAGATGTATGCTACTCCTATCTGATAGAATCCACATGAATATCGTTACTGACAACTATGACGAAGCTATACATGGGTATATGATTACAACAACGCACCTAGTCTAATCCCAAACGTGGCATCGGTAGAAGGTAGGATGCATGCAGACTTAACCCTACCTTTGTGAGGTAAAAAGATAGTTTCGATATACCCTCGACTCATAAGAATAATTAGCGAAATATAATTACAAGAATAATATGACAATAAAATAGCAATACCAAAGCAGTTAGAGAAAATAACGGTAGCAAAGAGGCAAGATAGGAACAAACAATGAAGCAACAACTAACACTAAACTGAAGTAAAAGACACTACCCATACACTAAATAGTAATACTACTAATAAAAAGAAAAGTAGCAGAGGAGACTAACCCTTGGCTCTCCCCCTTAAAGGTGCTATAACACTCGGGTAGCTACTAACCTTCTATCCCAATCTTCGGATTCTAAAACTTCCTATCTAGAAGTCCTCAATCATTTGGAGGTGAGTCTTGTAGAATATCAAATTGTTGGAAAAATGCTACAATATTGGTATTTGAACTGAATTATTAATAGTAAGAAAGTTGTCACAAACACTGTGTTGTGGCAAACCACTACCTTGAAAGCGATTCAGCCCGACTCCGGTGGAAATCCTTATAGTCGGTCATTCTCCAAGGTTTCACAGCTACTTTCAAACACGTGCACTCATGGCTGGAAGTTTGGAGGTTGCCCAAACCAATTTCCTAAAATAATTCAAGAGGAATAGGAAAAGAGGAAAATGTTTTCTTTCTTTTTGTGGTGTATTTTGTTCTCCAAAAGATATATGTTTATATAGGGATGCCAAAAAGTTTTTTACAAGAAGAGAATTAATGGCATTAAAGTATCATTAAACCAAAGTACAATTAAACCAAGTTTATTACAGATTTTTGTTTTTCTCATTTGGAACTGATATGTAGGTTCATCTTCTTTGTAACATATATTTTTTTTCTTTATTCTTTGCATTACACAAAATGCTTTATGAAGAATTAACTCCACAATCCCCCACTAATGCAAAGATAAATAATATGAATAAATTTTGGGCAAAAGAAAGGAACATGCACTTAAGTGTCAATATCTTTTGATTTGAATTGACACGTAGTGATATGAGGCAACAACAAATATCCAAAAAGTGAAGTACTCTTGAACTAGATGGGCATAAATTGAGACCTCCACAACACATACCATATCCTTGATTTTAAGCAACCTCCGTGATACTACAAAATATTTTTTATGGTTATGCACACAAACCTTGGGTCTCATGAGTGCTCTAGAAAGATAACCCAAGTCTTTCATAAAAAGGTGACCAACCTTTTACACTTACGTAGGTGATTCATCAAGTCTATCTCATAGACCAACTTAAGGATATGGATCATTAAGAGCAAAATTAAGATCAACCTTATAATACACTACCTCACGCCATAGGGATAGGATATGTAGTGTCAATTGAAGGCCTATATGGCTTCGCTTGACCACAAATGGGTATCCACCATATTACCTCAATCCATGGGCTTGAGCCTCATCCCCCTCGACGATTCAAGGACCATTTTCCATGTCAAACCCTTGGTCATAGGATCCGCTAAATTTCTTTCGGATCTTACATATTCCAAAAAAATAACACCATGTTTCAATAATTGTTTAACTGCATCATGTCTGATGTGAATATGTCTCTTTTTATTTTTGTATACACTATTTTTAGCAATCCCAATTTCCGCCTACGAGTCACAATGTAAAGAGACTGGTGACATTTGTCTTCCCCATAAAGGCGCATCTGTTAAAAGATTTTTCAGCCACTCAGCTTTTTGTCTTGCCAACTTGAGAGCAATAAATTTAGATTCCATGGTAGAATGTTCTATATAAGTTTGCTTTGAAGACTTTCACGAAAAAGCACCTGCACCCAAAGTAAAAACATAGCCATTGGTCGAGCTAACTTCATCATTGTCAGTCACCTAGTTTGCATCACAAAAACCTTCTAAAACATCAAAAAAATTATTAAAATGCAAACACCAATCCATAGTACCTCTCAAGTACCTTAACAAGCGATGAAGAGCATGTCAATGTTCACTACTGAGACTATGAGTATATCTAGCCAATCTACTAACAGCGTAAGCTATATCAGGCCTAGTATAGTTCATAGAAACATTACACTCCCAATTATTTTAGCATATTCAGTTTGAGAAACACGAGAATCTCTATTCTTTTTTAAGTGTATGCTAGGATCATAAGGATTTCTCACTGAAACTATATCAAAACAATCAAATCTTTTCAATATTTTTTTAATATAAAGAGAAACCATTAACAATTCTTTTGATTTTTATTCCTAAAATCACATCAACTTCTCTAAGGTCTTTCATTTCAAAGTTAGAAAATAAAAATTTCTTAGTCTCATTTACAACATTTACATTATGGCCAAAGATTAACATGTCATCCACATATAAACATATAATCACACAACCCGATCCTATCATTTTAGAATAAACACAAGTATCAGATGAATTAACAATAAATCCATTATCTATTAATGTGAAATTAATTTTTTCATACCACTGCTTAAGTGTCTTCTTAAGTCCATATAAGGACTTTCTCAATTTGCATACTTTATCCTCTTGTCCTGGGACCACCAAACCCTCAGGTTGAGTCATATAGATATCTTCCTCTAAATCACCATTTAAAAAGACAGTTTTGACATCCATTTGGTGTACCACTACACTGTGAATAGCAGCTAGAGCAATAAGAGTCCTAATGGTGGCTATTTTAGTTATAGGAGGATAAGTATTAAAATAATCAACACCTTTCTTATAGTTAAAACCCCTAATCACAAGCGTTATATTTATTAATTCTACCATCAGGCCTCAATTTCTTCTTAAATATCCACTTGCTACTTATGGGTTTACAACCTTTAGGCAAATCATACAAGTCCCACATGTGATTACAGACTATAGAGTCTAATTCACTTTAAATAGCCTTTTTCCAAAAAATTGCATCTATTGAACTCATTGCTTCATCATAAGTTTAGGGTCATGTTCTATTAAGTAGATAGACATTAATTCATCATTTAAAGTATCAATATCAAATACCTTAGTCAAGAAAACGGTGATAAAATCAGGACCAAAACTAGTCTCAATTTTGTGTCTTTTACTTCTTCTAAGTTCATTTTCATGCTCATTAGCAATAACATCAGAAGCAGGCATAACATGAGAGTTAACATACATAGATACAGAAGTATTATTTTGTACATCACTAGGCACATCATTTTTCAAAGAAAAAACATGCTTAAAAAATTTTACATATCTAGATTCACAAATAAAATAATTATTAATGACATAAATCTATATGCAACACTGTTTTGAGCATAACCAATAAAGACAATGTCAAAAGTCTTAGAGTCTACATTTACCCATCTAAAATCAGGTAAACCAACCTTAGCCAAACACCCACACACTTTCAGAATTTTCAAGTTAGGGGAAAACCCTTTCCATAACTCATATGAGGTCTTGTCTAACTTTTTATGAGGGACTCTATTAAGAATATAGCATGTAGAAAAGGCAGCTTCCCCCCACATATAGTCAGGCAGACTTGAGCTTAAAAACATAGAATTCATCATTTCCTTCAGGGTTCTATTCTTTCGTTCGGCTACACCATTTTGTTGGGGAGTATATGGAGCACTACACTCGTGGATAATACCATTTTTCTTACAAAGATCTTCTAGAGTTTTAGTACTATATTCACCACCTCTATCAGATCTAAATCTCTTAATTTTTCTGTCTAATTGATTTTCTACTTCTACTTTTAATTTTAAAAATATATTTTCAGCCTCATCTTTAGATTAAGCAGGTATAACTTAGTGTACCTAGAAAAGTCATCAACACAAGTAATGCAATACTTCATTCTACCTTTGCTAACAGTATTCTTGAAATCTGCTAAGTCTGAATGTACTAGTTCAAGCAATTCGGTCTTTTTGCTAGTAACATATTTAAAAGATTTCTTAGCATGCTTTGCTTCTATACACATAGGACATTTAAAAAAATCATCAACATTTACTGTAGGAATTAATCCCATTTTTCTAAGTCTTTTAATAGAAACAATATTAGCATAACCTAACCTACCATGCCATAAATTAATAGACTCAGCAATATAAGCAGAATTAGAAATATTTGCATTATTGACAATCTCTTTGTAGACACCTAATTTTGTCCCTCCCGAAGATCAATTTTACCTATTTTTTTATTTTTATTCTCGTCTTACCACGTACCCTTCCCCATTTAATTATCCCTTCAAAAAATAACAAACTCCCTAACAAAATAACAACCCTTACCCTAATAAACTTTATCCTAACCAACTCACCCTACCCTATACCTTACCCCACTACCCTATCCACATGAACCCCTCACGTTTCTTCTCCACAAAGAAAGAGAGCAAAACAAACAAAAAGGAAGGAGGCCCCACAGGACAATAATATACTCTCACTAGCAAATTCCACTGAGGAGAGATATAATACAATCTCACAATAACAAAGGAGGATTTTTCACGGGAAAGGGAATTCATACATACTACACCTCACGTTTTGTCCACTCACGAATATTCCCCAATTTTACTCCAAATATAACAAAAATGAGATAGACACAGATAGAGATAGAGCATCTCACGTACACCGAGGGAGGGGGGGTTTCATCTTCTTCACTGGGAATTACACGCATAGGGGGGTATCATCTTCATCTCTTCTTATTTCCATTATCAATAGACAGAAAAAACTCATACAATCATCAAGGTCCATTTTCTCCAAGAACGAAAATCACATACAGAGACTACACACATTCTTTATGTATTTTTTCTTTTTTTTCGTGGATTCACACCAACATACATACGCACATCTGGTCATTTTTCCATTAACGAGAAACACAAAAGGAACTCTCAGCTCTCACTTATACACTAATCCGCACACACACACACATAGAAAAAGAGAGTAACGAAGAGTAAGGGAGAGTAACAAAGGGAGAGAGATAGTAGATCGAGAAGAGGAGATAGGGGTTTTGAGTTTTCCAGTGAACCCATCACCGGAACTGATTATTTCAGTTGTTTTTGGGCGTCGATCGCCGGAGCTGGCTATTTCTGGTTGTTTTTAAACGATTCCGACGATGTTCGGTTAAGCTAAGCTCCTTTCGGTGAGTTCTTGGTCAGAGTTGGTTACCCACACATCAAATAGAGAGAGAGGAACAAAGTAGCGAAGGGAGAGTTGGGAGGGAAGAAAATTGCCGTGTATCACTGTTCCAACGACCAGATCTCGTCGGAGCTCCATCAACGATTGAAACCGGCTTCAAAACCCCAGAATTTTCTCTAATTTTTTTGGTTTTTTCGGCGAAACCTAGTTGAGAGACCCCACTTTGTTGACTGTCGAGTCAGTCGGAGCTCCGACTATAGAGAGACAGTTAACCCAACTTTGGTTCATCTCAGATTTTGTCCAATCCGATCTGGTTTTCTTTGTTCCGCGATTTTCAGTTCGGGTCTAGTTGGTTCATCGGATTTCAGTCCATATTTCTCTCTGCTTTTGTGATTTTTTATTCAAGTTGCGGGTTCAACGTTGAGGTTCCGTTGCTCTGAGAATTTCAATCCATCACTGATTGTTTGGAATAAAATCAACGATTGAGGTCCAACTCTATATCTCTTATCTCTTTTTTTCATGAATATTTTTGAATGGTGTGATTTTTGGTTGATTTTGGTTGAGGCGATTTTTACTCGTCGTTATTTTCACTCTTTATTAGAGTAGGTGTCATATACTTCCTTAAAAGAAAACTCCAAAAAGATTTTTCTTTAATAAGTTTAAGCTTTATTTTCATATGAAATTCAAAATTGAAAATCCAAAAAGATTTTTCTTTGGTAAGCATAGATTTCACTTTATATAGGGAAGTTAAACTTGAAAAAATGCAAAAATATTTTCGCCAATTCTTTTGACAATTTGTTAGTTCCTTTTCTTTTTAAAGTTTAAAAAAAAAAGGAAAAAAAGTTTAATTGGTCCTTTTGGCAAAGCTTCACGAACTACGCACACCTGATTCTCCTCTCTCGGGATTTAGATACGTAGGTGCCCTTCTTGGGTTCGGTGATCTTTCTAAGAAAAGAAAAAAGAAGAGAGAGATTTTGAAAAAATATTGAACTCTAACATATTTGTTGCCTCTTGTTCAGTTAGTTTAAAGTGGTTGGTTTGTGGTTTCCTGGCTGGTCCTCCATATCACACCAAATCCAAGGAAAGTTTAGTTGTGTCCAACAAGGATATAGAGAGTGGCATCATGGATGAAACAAAGAGTCAGGAAATTGAGAGTTTAAAGGAAGAGAATTTGAGACTGAGACAACAAATGATGGAAATGTACCGAGCTTGGGCCAGTGGGCTGCCTCCACCTTTGTTCCTCACTTTTGACCCTACAAATACCTTGAGTCTTCCACCAAAATCGCAAAGTCAGTTTCCTACTGTTGTTGATTTACCACAGCATGCCTCAGAATCCATTCCACGTCAAATGCACCTCAACACTTCCACCACTCTTTCTTTATCTCCTAAGTATAAGTCTACCATATTCACCGCACCATATACCGGCTGTGCTTTTGTTGCTCAACCTTCTACTAAGGCTTCCACTTTGTCTATCAATCCAACGATTGTACTTCCCCAGTTCACTAGTGAATCCACGTTCAATACTGTTGATGATCATTGGTATACTCTTGAGTCTACAGTTAAGTTAAGTGGACCGCCAAAATTTCTTAATAAGAAGCCTAGGATGCCAAAAGAGCCAGAGAAAATGGTTGGGAAAGTGAAGAGTGTAGAAAATGATATGAACAATTCCCCTGGACTTATGGGCTATGAAGATGTTTCATATAAAAACTGGGGCATTTCTTCAAGTGTTAACCTTCCACCCAGCTTTGAGACATCAAAATTTGGGGAGCCTGATGGACAGAAGGATTCTGTGAAACATTCGAGACGACATTGCAATCAACCAAGGGAAACTGAAGGAAAGAAGAAGAAACGCACCTATTGTCATGACAGGGCCAAAGCAGAGTTTGAGAGGTCCAACCCACTAATACTGTCAGCCTTAATCCTGAGTTTACATATCAGATCCACATAACCACTTGTAATGAGGTTTCTTTCTCTAAAATCCAAGAAATCCCATTCCACTTCCTCGATATCCTGTGAATAATGCACAATTGTATGCTCATCCATCTTCTTATCCACAATGGAATGCACCTTTCCCTCAACATCGTCCTCGACCCCCACAAGTTTACCAAGGGACCTCTAAATCTAAATTTCATCCGAGGCCAGAGTTCGCAAGGAAGAGGAAGGAAAAAAATAATTTCACTCCTATTGGGGAATCCTATGCAAGTTTATTCCAGAGATTGGTATAGAAGGGCATGATCACTTCTCTCCTTGGGTATACTCCTGGCCCACATTCAAGAACTTTTGATCCTAATGTACGGTGTGCATATCATTCTGATGTTCAGGGTCATAGTACTTAAGATTGTCGCACTTTGAAAAGAGAAATAGAAAACATAATTCAAGATAAATTGATTGTGGTGCAAAACATTGGCCCTTCGACCATCCCATAGAGTTCTTCACCAGCACGCGGTACTGCACAATATGTGGGAGGCAATGAGTTAAGCATGGGGATCCAGAGCTTATTTGTTGAAGAAAATGTGTCTGACAGTGGTGGAAGCTCTAGTCATGTTGATATGCAAACTAGTGGCTAATATGTCAGGATGAGCAATTGAAAATTCACCCCTCTCCTTACTAAGAAGAGGTCTGGTAGCTTGTTTTTTTTTTATTTCCTCCTATTCAAATTATTTTAGGGTTGTAGTTCGGGATCTATCTTGTTTTGTCCTTTTGTTGTTTATGTTCAAACCCTTCTATCTTTTATTTCAACTAAATGAAATGTCCCATTTTTCTTTGTGTTTTAAATTTGTGTTGTTCGTTTGTTTTCTATACATAGCACATTTTATGTTGATTCTTCGTGATATGACATGCTAGTGAAATTTTCAGCCAGATCTTAAAATCCACTTGATCAGGAAGCATTGGATCAGAGAGTTTAAATTAGGAAAATAAAGTATCTGAGAAAATAGATAAAGTGCTGAGGCATTTGGTGACAAGTTGAAGTATTCTTTGAAAATTAAGGCAATTATTTTGAGATTACAAGACTAACTTGGTCATCAATTGAAATACATGTCTCGATTAGGTCAAACAGTGGCTGCGTGATCCTATATCAAGAGGAACAGAAAGAAAATCAGCTCCACGAAGTCAGGAATCCTTCAGCATGAGGAATGTACAACGAAAATGGAGTTGTATGTTTGACAAGTGTAGAAAAAGAAGTGACGTACATGCTCAGTTAAAGTTAATGTTGTAAAAGATGTCAAAAGATCTTCATCTTTCACTTTCATATTGCATGATATGTACTTGCATTTTCAAAGATTGATAGGACGAAGGCATTTTATTCTGCTATCCAAACATCGTGTCATCCTTTTTTTACCCCATTTGAGCTTTAGTATTATTTTCTTTCATACACCTCTTTTGGAATCAATATAGTCAGCAAAGCTCGAAAGAAAAGTGTCGAGCAAAACAATAGACAAAAAAGTTCAAAAAAAAAAGAGAAGAGAAGAGAGAAAAAATGTGTCCAAAAAAAAAAGAGAGAAAAAAAGAGTGTCAAGAAAAATAGAGTCAGAAAAATCCCCCCAAAAAAGAGTCAATAAAAGAAAAGAAAAAGAATCAGAATCAAGCAAAAGAACAAGCTGCCAGAACTACGCATGACCTGATTCTCCTCTCTCGAGGGTGAGATACGCAGGCTGGCCTACTCAGGGCTCGGTCCAACCAAATAAACAGTTTAGAATTGACAAGGCCAAAGAAACTGGGGCATGAGTTAATCCTCATTGTTTGAGTCGATTCTAAAAGTTGTAAGTCCTACCCCACTTCAGGTGTCATTTGGGCCCCATGTCATCCTTTCTTTCTAATCCTATCCAAAAGCCATGCTACAACCAAAGAAACACCTTCAGATCAATCTTTGAGGATGTTAAGGCTAAGTATGCAAGGGATATGATGATGCATTTGGGAACTACTTGTCTTCCTTAGCATAAGAAATCAAGAGAGAAATATAAATGAGAAAGTCTTATTGGTGAAAACCCTTACGGGCACTATAAGGCGATGGTAAGTTGAGAGAAATAAAAATGAGAGAGTCTTATTAGTGAAAACCCTTACGGGCACCATAAGGCGATGGTAAGTTGAGAGAAATAAAAATGAGAGAGTTTTATTGGTGAAAACCCTCACGGGCACCATAGGGCGATAGTGAGCTGAGAGAAAATGAAAGAAGCTTGTTGGCGAAAACCCTTCAAGGCGCCACTAGCCGAATGGGGTCTTAAATGCAATTGACCTAAGAAAGAAACTCAGTTTCAAGGCCATTAACTCAATAACAATGGGTAGAAAGTTTGGATGAAAAGATCAAGCTGCTTAATACAAAATGCATGGCATAATCATTAGTGTTGACTGTCATTTTTAGATGAATTTTTCATTTCATTTTTTTATATGGGGACATTACTTGTCTTTTCTTTCTTTTGTTTATTTTAATTTTATCTTTCAAGTCAGTTATCAAAATAAAAATTGTCATTCTTTTTTTTCGTTTCTTGTATTTGAGTCAAGTCCGTGTCAAAACAAGTGAGAAAAGATTTCAAAACTGGCTACCAGCTTCTTTAATTACACAAAGCAAGACAAAAGCTAGCACATGAAAGAGACATGATTGTGAGCCCAAAAAGGGCATGCAAAAAGTTTTGTCAATAGAGAAGTCGGGGAACTCATGGAAATATCAAGGTTCAAAGGGTTTATTTGAGAAACATGACAAAGCAGAAATACTGTGTTTGTTTTAGAGTCACTCTTAATAAGCTGAGTTTGGGTCAATGATACAACAAGTCAGTGACATATGCTAATGGTTGGAAGCAAAGCTAAATGTGATGGGGGCAGGAGCAATTGCCTCAAAGCCAAAGCCACAAACTAGCCACCATGTTTTTAAACTCACAAGTTTTCTTAGTATGTAATAGGAATACATGTTGCATTCAGATCAACGATTTCAGAGCCTAAACATCAAAGGCCGTAATTTCTCACCTCAACAAATGCAAGAGGTAAGGTTGCTGCACAGGTTTGGTAATCAAAACCATGGTAAAAATCCTAATTCAAGATCTCTAGGAGACGCACTTCCTTGTTTTGGTAATTCAAGCAACTTTGGTAAGGAAACGTACTTCATTGTTTTGATAATTCAAACAACATTGGTAAGGAAACACACTTCCTTGATTGGGTAATTCGAATTTTGCTTCTTAGGTAATGCACTTCCTAACTTAAGTCTTGATTCCTAGAAGACGTACCTTTTAGTCGAGTCATTCACCTTGACCCCTAGAAGACGTACCTTTTAGTCGAGCCATTCCCTTTGATTCCTATAAGACGTACCTTTTAGTTGAGTTATTTCCCTTGACCCATGAACACGTACCTTTTAGTCAAGTCATTCTCTTGATCCCTAGAAGGCGTACCTTTTAGTCGAGTCATTCCCCTTGACTCCTACAAAACGTACCTTTTAGTCGAGTCATTTCCCTTAACCTCTAGAAGACGTACCTTTTAGTCGAGTCATTTCCCTTGACCCCTAGAAGACGTACCTTTTAGTCGAGTCATTCCCCTTGACCCCTAGAAGACGTACCTTTTAGTCGAGTCATTCCCCTTGACCCCTAGAAGACGTACCTTTTAGTCGAGTCATTCCCCTTTGATTCCTATAAGACGTACCTTTTAGTCGAGTCATCTTCCTTGATTCCTATAAGACATACCTTTTAGTCGAGTCATTTCCTTTGACCCCTATAAGACGTACCTTTTAGTCGAGTCACCCCCTTTGATTCCTATAAGATGTATCTTTTAGTCGAGTCATCCCCTTTGATTCCTATAAGACATACCTTTTAGTCGAGTCATCCCCTTTGATTCCTATAAGACATACCTTTTAGTCAAGTCATTCCCTTTGATTCCTATAAGACGTACCTTTTAGTCGAGTCATTCCCTTTGATTCCTATAAGATGTACCTTTTAGTCGAGTCATTCCCTTGACCCTTATAAGACGTACATTTTAGTCGAGTCATTCCCTTTGATTCCTAGAAGACGTACCCTTTAGTCGAGTCATTCCCTTTGATTCCTATAAGACGTACCTTTTAGTCGAGTTATTCCCTTGATTCCTAGTAAGAAGTACCTTATAGTCGAGTCATTCTCCTTGATTCCTATAATGATGTGGATTTCGGAAAAGTCCTTTGATGATAAACTGGAGCAAAATTTAATTCTTGTTCTTGGAACTTTACTTTTTTGGCAAACAAGATTTCTCTTTATGATAATTTTTGTTTGGGATAATCTTCTTTCCAGTTTTGATGTGATTTCAGGAGCCTATCCGAAGCACAGGGAGAATAAATGAAAAACCAAGCAACAAGTTGAAGAAAATGCAAGTCAGGAACCCGCCTGGAGAATAGGGTGAAGAAATTGAAAGAATGACAACAAGTTGATGAAATAGCAAGTCAGGAACCCGCCTGGAGAATAGGGTGAAGAAATTGAAAGGCAAGCAACAAGTTGAATAAATTGCAAGTCAGGAGCCCGCCTAAAGAATAGGGTGATGAAATAGAAATTCAAGAGTCAAAGAAGCTGCATAGATAGAGTTTTTGTAATTTCGTTTATGTTTTTAACTTGTAATTTTCATTTTTGATGTAATGACAGAGCCGCGGATCGGAACCTCGATGGAACCTCACTCGACTCTCCAACTCGGTATAGCCTTTCTTCTTCCTTTGGAAGTACCTGTGATAGGTTTCTTTCATAACTTGGGTAGGTAGGATGTCCTAAGTCAAAACCCGGTTGTCTTTTTTCCTTCTGTTTCTTTCTTTGAATAATGGTCGGGTCAAAATTTGGTCACGCTGTCTACTTCTTTGTCTGAAAACACTTCATGTTTACATTCAAAGAGGGAATGATGTAGACACCTAATTTTTTCCCTCCCGAAGATCAATTTTACCTATTTTTTTATTTTTATTCTCGTCTTACCACGTACCCTACCCCATTTAATTATCCCTTCAAAAAATAACAAACTCCCTAACAAAATAACAACCCTTACCCTAACAAACTTTATCCTAACCAACTCACCTTACCCTATACCTTACCCCACTACCCTATCCACGTGAACCCCTCACGTTTCTTTTCCACAAATAAAAAGAGCAAAACAAATAAAAAGGAAGGGGGCCCACAGGACAACAATATACTCTCACTAGCAAATTCCACTGAGGAGAGATATAATACAATCTCACAATAACAAAGGGGGATTTTTCACGGGAAAGGGAATTCATACATACTGCACCTCACCTTTTGTCCACTCACGAATATTCCCCAATTTCACTCCAAATATAACAAAAATAAGACAGAAACAGATAGAGAAAGAGCATCTCACGTACACCGGGGGGGGGGGGGGGGGGGGTTCATCTTATTCACTGGGAATTACACATATAGGGGGGTTTCATCTTCATCTCTTCTTCTTTTCATTATCAATAGACAGAAAAACTTCATAAAATCGTCAAGGTCCATTTTCTCCAAGAACGAAAATCACATATAGAGACTACACCCATTCTTTATTTTTTTTTCTTTTTTTCTGCGGATTCACACCAACAGACATACGCACATCTGGTCATTTTTCCATTAACGAGAAATGCAAAAGGAACTCTCTGCTCTCACTTATACACTAATCCGCATGCACACACATAGAAAAAATGGAGTACCGAAGAGTGAGGGAGAGAAACAAAGGGAGAGAGATAGTAGAACAAGAAGCGGAGATAGGGGTTCTGAGTTTTCTGGCGAACCCATCGCCGGAACTGATTATTTCAGTTGTTTTTGGGCATCGATCTCCAGAGCGGCTATTTCTGGTCGTTTTCAAACGATTCCAGCGATGTTCAGTTTAGCTAAGCTCCTTTCGGTGAGTTCTTGGTCGGAGTTGGTTACCCACACATCGAATAGAGAGAGAGGAACAAAGTAGCGAAAGGAGAGTTGGGAGAGAAGCAAATTGCCGTGTATCACTGTTCCAACAACTAGATCTCGCCGGAGCTCCGTCAACGATCGAAACCGGCTTCAAAACCCTAGAATTTTCTCTGATTTTTTTGGTTTTTTGGGCAAAACCTAGTTGAGAGACCCCACTTTGTTGATTGCTGAGTCAGTCGGAGCTCCGACTATAGAGAGACAGTTAACCAAACTTTGGTTCATCTCAGATTCCGTCCAATCCGATCTGGTTTTCTTTGTTCTGCGATTTTCAGTTCGGGTCTAGTTAGTTCACCGGATTTCAGTCCATATTTCTCTCTGCTTTTGTGATTTTTTATTCAAGTTGCGGGTTCGACATTGAGATTCCACTTAGGTTGAGGTTCCGTTGCTCCGAGAATTTTGATCTATCACTGATTGTTTGGAATAAAATCAACGATTGAGGTCCAATTCAATATCTCTTATCTCTCTTTTTCATGAATATTTTTGAATGGTGTGATTTTTGGTTGATTTTGGTTGAGGCCATTTTTACTCGTCGTTATTTAATTTTTTTAATTCTGGTGTGAAGTCTATTAATCACGTAGTTGATTTGGGGTTAAGTTGGATTTTTGTGGAAAAGATAGAAAGTTGTTAAAAGTGAATATTGGTTTATGTTGGTTCAGTGATAATTGCTTGATTTTGAAATAAATGTCGACTTTGTTAAAGTTCTATAGTCTCATGTTTTAGGCCGTGAATCGTTAGGCAAACGGTAGGGGGTAGGCAAACTTAGGGATTGTGAGATTGGTATTATGTTTGAGATATGTGTTGAGTGGATTTATTTTATCGCACAAAAATTGAAATTGTACCCATTTGGCCGGGAAATGCCCCGAGGGATTTGTATTGATTTATCCGGGAAATGCCCCGAAGTATCATGTACTTAAAGACGGCGCACCATCAAGGCCCGTAACATCGGGTGGAGATAGCAGTGGAGCGTAGTTTAGGATTAGCCTAGAATAGAGTAGGTTTATATTTTTGGATTTTTCTAATTTTGGGACTGTATAATTGGACTGAACGCTATATTTTTGGACTTGTTTTGTTTTGTTTTGTTTGTTTGATTGATTGTTTTGTGTTGGTTTATACATTTGTAATGTCAAATTAGCCGATATGCTTCACCAAGCGATCGTGGTCGAACCACGGGATTGAGGGATGCCTAACACCTTCCCCTAGGTCAACATAATTTCTTAGTCGGAATCTCTGTTCACAGATCAGTTATAGAGTCAAAACCATTTTGAAAAGGATTTCCAAAGGTGACTTGGCACACCAGATTATGCCAAGTGGTGACTCTGAGTTTTGAATATAAAAAATTCTTTTCGAAACAAATTTTCATCTTTTGTCAACCCTTTCGAAACCATAAAATCAATCTTTTTTGGTTAAAAAGGGGTGTGACACTCTTGATCAATGTTTAGTACAAATAAGCCCTCATAAAGGTATCCCTTCCCAATAAAGTTTCCTCCGCGAGAAATAATTATTTTATCAACTTCAAAATAAGTTTAAGGCCTACTTTGTTGAGAAGTGTTCCAGAAACTAAGTTTCTACGGAGAGAGGGAACATATAGAACATTGTTCAAGGATAATATTTTTCCAGAAGTTAATTTAAGTAAATTTTTTCCTTTACCCATAACTCCAGTAATAGTGGAGTTAACCATGTAGAAGCACTCGCCATTGTTGGATTCCTCAAAGTTATGGAACAATTCTTTGTTAGCGTAGAAATGTCTTGAAGTGCATGTGTCCAACTCCCAGACATTCTTGTTAGACACCAGGTTCGTCTCGACAATTACTACCGCAATCACTTTATCACCCTTAGCAAGATGAATTTTGACATCATTTTGTCCTCCCTGTTTTGAGTTTTGCAAACTATCCCATATTTCTTTAGCAGATTTGTAAGTAAAAAATAAATCAGATAAAGTATTAAGTCATATGACTCAATAAATGCCCTCTAGCATTTATGTTATCATTTTTAACCTTCTTTTTACCAAATTCATCAATAATCATAACAACATTAAAACCAGTAATGATGTTAGAACCATCATTAAGTAAAACATAATCAACTTCTAATTGTTCTAAGAAAATAAAAAGTTTTTGTGACCAACTTTTAAAATTACTTTCGTCTAATGGCTCAATTTTTGACAAATCAGGAAAAGTTTTGTTTAAAGAAATAGCCATTTATCAATAATTATGTAAGGAAATTGCTTTCAAATTATTGGGAAAAGACTACAATATTGATATTAGAACTAAATTAGTAATAGTAAGATAGTTGTCACAAACACTGTGTCGTGGCAAGCCACTGCCTTGAAAGCAATTTTGGCCCGAATCCAGTGCAAATCCTTCTAGCTGGTCGCTTCCCAAGGTTTCACAGCTACTTCCAAACATGTGCACTCGTGGCTGGAAGTTTGGAGGTTGCCCAAAATAATTCAAGAGGAAAAGGAAAAGAGGAAAATGTTGTCTTTCTTTTTGTGGTGTGTTTTGTTCTCCAAAAGATATATGTTTATATAGGGATTCCAAAAAGTTGTTTGCAAGAAGAGAATTAATGGCATTAAAGTATCATTAAACCAAGTTTATTACAGTTTTGTGTTTTTGTTTTCATTTGGAACCGATATGTAGGTTCATCTTCTTTGTAACGTATATTTTTTCCTTTGTTCTTTGCATTACACAAAATGATTTATGAAGCATTAACTCCACACGAATCACCTCCCCCGGTTCTTTTTTGAGCTGCTACCTCTCCAACACCAAAGTTGCTTAGACTCTTGGTGCCGCATTCATGTTGATACGATGTGGGTGTGAGATCCCTACCAAATTCGGTCAACTGATTTTGGGTACTTTCACCATAATCGACAGACAAAATTCGGAACAAATACATGATTTCTATAATCAAAACTAAAACTAAGGTGAAATTAAAAAAAAAATGGAATAGCTAGTAAATAGAAATTTATGTTAACCATTTTTCTTTTATCACCTTCAGGGATTTTCTTTATTGATCACTATTTCTCTCGAAATACCTTGTAATTTTTTCATATAATGTCTCATAATTTAGATATATAACTCTATTTTTAGTTATTTGAATTACTTATGGTCAAATCCCACACCCATATCCACACCCTCAAATCTTAAAATTTAGATCATAAAGGATCCAACATTTAGACCCATACCTGAGTTCAAGCAACTTAGCCTAACACCCATTATGGCCAACTACTCACACCTCCTAACTAACACATTTGTACATCTTCTCCGCATAAGCTCGAAAAATCTCAACCTTGCTTCCCTCATCTTGTCCTTTATGGAGGCCACTCCCACCTTGCACCGAGTATCTTTTTTCCTAATCATATCCTTCTTAGTATGCCCACACATCTATTTGAGCATCCTCATCCCCGTTACTTTCATCTTTTGAATGTAGGAGTGCTCTTGATTAGCCAACACTCTGCCCGATACAACAAAGTAGGTCTAAGTCTAACTACCACTTTTGTAGAACTCACCTTTTAACTATTGGTGAGACATTCTTATCACGCAAAACCTCAAAATTGAGCCTCCATTTTACCCATCCAACTCCAATGGAGTGCACTACATCCTCATTAATTTCCCTGGTACATTGTATTATGGACCAAGATACCTAAAACTACTCTCCTAAGAATAGCTTGTATATCAATCTTCACCTTCACTATTGCCTCATGTTTTATGTCACTAGACTTGCACTCCAAGTGCTTTGTCTTGGTCCTGCTTAATCATAAAACCTTTAGACTTCGGGGTCTAACTCGAAACTTCCAGCCTCTCATTAGCTCTCCCGCGCGTCTCGTCAATCAAAATTATGTCATTTGCAAATAACATACATCTTGGCACCTCCCTCTCCCTCTGAATATGCCGTGTCAATTCATCCGACACTAAGGCGAACAAAAATGGGCTAAGGTCTGGATTTGCTGCTGTGATATTCCATATTTGGATTGAGAGGAACGCACGAGTATTTCATAACAAATCCAGACCCACGGATGTGCTACTCCATCGACTTAAAATTGGAATTTGCCTCAAGTTAGAAGCAATCAGAAGCTGCTTAATTTTATGTGTTCTTAGTTCCCTAGTTTTAACAGTTTGTTGGTTGAAACTGAGGAGGGATCAGCCTGGTATGGTTTCACCCCCCAAAAAAGTAACATATTCAATGAGTAAACTAAAAAAACTAGATATTAAAAAAAATTATATGAATAAATGGATATTATTTTCTGCGTTGTGCTAACACCAGAAACACCTTGACTTAAATGCAAGAATATGTCAATACTAGACAGCTGCCAGCTATAAACAAACTAAACCAAAGAAAGTTGATATTTACAAGATTAAGATCATGATCCATCTAGTACCCCCTTGTATGTAGTGTTGAATTATGGGCCATGGGTCGCCCATGTGGACCGACCTGACCCGATCTGGTTTTTTATGTTTTTCGGATTATCAGAAAAATAAGTGGGAAAAGAAGAAATAAGTTTTTAAATTTGAAACATGGGGGGAACGGTTACTGTTCCACTTCCTCAATATATTAGAACTTCTCTTCCTCCGTAAAATATAGAAAAAGAGTAACAAAAGGAAAACAGAAAACAACATTAAAGCAGTAATTTTTCAAGGCATTTAGTTTGTGATTCTACAACTTTGTTTTCAAGAGATTCAAAGTAGACTTAGGGCAGATCTTTTCGGTTGCAAAATTGATTTCCACTGCGAATTTACGGTACACACTGATTTATGTTTTGCTACCAATTTACCTTCAATGGCATCAGAGACAGGTTTAATGCCCCGTTTTTACACGTTATTTTTCAAGTTTAAGAGAAATTTGTGTATGCACATACCTGTGAGAAAAATCTTCATAACTGGTTGTTTGAATTTTGGATCTGATTAAGAAGCACCGCCATGGTAGTTTATTTTTTGCTGATCGTGTCGGATGCCTGTCAAACGCGTCGCTAAAATCTGGTTGGACGTATTGGAAATTGCTTAAGTTACTGCACTAGTTTTTAGCAAAATAAGTTAGTTAATTTAGGATGAATTTGAATTTTGAATTTAAGTTAGGTTGTTTGATTTGTTGAGACATTTTAGTTAGTTTAAATTTTGAATGTTGCTGATTTTTCTATTGTAAGGTGGCTATTTAAAGCCCCTTGATGTTCAATAAAATTATTGAATACTATTGAATGCTATTGAAAGTTATTCAATCCTTTGAGAGCCATTTTAACCCCCTTTTCACTGCCCCATCTTTCTTTAAAAAACCAACAGTGGTATCAAAGCCTCATTGATCTTACGGGATCTGTGAGTTCTTCCAAAGGGCTACCATACCATTTTTTAACCCGCAAGGGATACCTTTTTAACCCGTAAGGGCTCCATTTTAACCCATCAGGGCTACCATTTTCAACCCGTGCTTATTTTCAAAGCGTAGGGCTATTTTTCAACCAAAAAGATGTCAAGCAGCAGTCTCTCATTGAATGGTCCAAATATTTTCACTGGCGAAAAATATCAAGTTTGGTCAGTGAAAATAAAATTAAATTTCAAAACTTATGTTTTACGTGATGTTGTGAAAGAAGAAAAGTTCTTACTACAACATTTTGCAATTCCCACAATTGTCAAGATGAAAGCTCTTTCAAACAAAACAAGACTGTTGATGGTGTTTTTCCAGCAAAGAATCAAAAGAAAGAAGAGAAAGATCAATATCAAAAAGAAAAAGTGCAAATTCAAAAATAAAAATAAAAATTTAGCATTTAGTACCGGAGCAAAAATTGAGGAGGATCAATTTTCTAAATCGCAGTAACTAAAGCAAGGAGAAGTGTTGGAAATTGCTTAAGTTACTGCACTAATTTTTCGAAAAATAAGTTAGTTAATTTAGGATGAATTTGAATTTAAGTTAGGTTGTTTGATTTCATGAGACATTTTAGTTAGTTTAAATTTTGAATGTTGTTGATTTTTCTATTGTAAGGTGGCTATTTAAAGCCCCTTGATGTTCAATAAAATTATTGAATACTATTGAATGCTATTGAAAGTTATTCAATCCTTTGAGAGCCATTTTAACCCCTTTTCGCTGCCCCATCTTTCTTTAAAAAACCAACAGGACGCACTGCTGTTTTAGTAAGACACGTCAATTTTTTTTTAATCCGACCTTTCACTTTAATTTGTTGTTGTGATTGATGTTGTAATATTTAAGATCTTATTAAAAAAAAAAAGGTGATTTAGGCAGCGTTCTGAAGAAGAAGAGAATAGTGAGTTCTTCATCAGAAGAAAAAGAAAGCTGCTTCAATTATTTTTCTTTAATAAACATAGTAAAGTTTTTTTGGTTAACTTTAAGGGAAAAGTACCATTTAGCAGCCTTGTTTTTTTGTGAAAAAGAAATAAATAAGTGCCTTAAGTAGAGCATTATTCTTGTCTATTTTATTGAAATGGGCCGTTTTATTTAATTTTTTGGTTGTTGAAAAGTAGTGACATGCAGTACATGTACAAATTGTAGTACACACACACATATATATATATAAGGGTGTTTACTGTGCACTATAATTGCATTAATAAAAGAAAAAAATGGAGAATCATGTAGTGTAAAATTTTATGCCTTTAATTTTTTTTTTATTGAGGGTATAAATTAGGCTTGATGTAATTCTTATCTAAAATAGTTCCTAATTTTTCATAAACAGATTGTGACTTCTACAATAAATTGCGACATAAGTTGTCGCATTGAATGACATAATCATTGTTATTGTTTCTTGGTTCCTATTTCAGAAATGGTTGAACGGGGACAAATTCGAATCACTCCAAGTGGGAGTTCAGGATGTCGAGCAAAGAAACAAAGTGGAAGAGCATGTCGTCGAAGAACATATTTTTGAGATCGTGAAATCATAAGAAATGGTGTCCCTAGAGAGACACAAAATCTATTACGAAATGAAAGGGTCATACGAAGGGAAAGAGAGAAAAAATTAAAAGAATTCAAGTCTTTTAAGATGACCCCTAACATTAGTGTTGCTAGTTTTATACACCTGTTTGAAACGAAACGTGTAGAACTAGAAAACTATGTAGAAATATCGGATTGGGAAGCATTGGTTATTTTAGCAAATTCTCCCCGTGACCCTTGGGGTGAGAGATTAATTGATGTTTACCACGAGATTTGGCCTAGCGAAACTTTTTGGGTGTACATAAGTCGTCTAGAATATTTGTGGAATGACTTTTATTTTTAGATTTACTTGTAACATGAAGTTATTATTAACTTTATATTATATATATATATTAAGTTTTTTATCTCCTTTTATATGAATTTCATTCATTTGTTTGAGTTTTAAATGACTTAATTGAAAGCCATCATTCTAATGCACATTAATAAATTAATTTCTAATTTTGGTTAAGTGTTTAGTTTGTATATAATGATTGGATTCTTAAGTATCCTTTTGATTTTACGCTAAACATAAAACCTTTATGTGAAATGATTTACTTAAATGTGTAACTTGCATGCATAATTGATAAAATACTTGTGTGATTGTCTCTTAATAACAGACATGGCATCAAAAAGTATAATTGCTGACTTAAACAAAGGAGAAAAACTAAATGGAGACAACTACGACATTTGGAGTCATAAAATGTGGTATGTGCTTGAGGAGCAAAATGCTCTTAAAGGTATTAACCATGTCATATGTCTACCAGAAGAGGGTAACACTGCACAACTCAAAAGAGACCTTGAAGCTTATAAGTCTTGGAAAAAGGATGATTCCATTGCACGTGGAATCATTGTAAGTTCTGCGGTTAATGACCTCATACATGAGTGTGAGGAATTTCCTACTGCTAATTCCATCTGGGAACACTTATGAGAAACATATGGGGGTACTTCTATCACCTACCTCAGACAGCTGACTATCAAGTTTGACACTTACAAGAAGCGTCATGATCAGAACATCAAACAACACCTCAGGGTGATGTCAAATATGATAGCTCAACTCAAAAGTGCCGGTCATGTCCTTTCGGATGAGCAATAGGTTCAAGCAGTGATCCGATCGCTTCCCAACAGTTGGGAACACTTGAAGGTCAACTTAACCCACAATGATAGCATCAAAACTTTTTCTGATGTTGCCCGTCATGTTGAACTTAAAGATGAGCGGCTTGGTGCTGCTAAAGCTGCTTCTAATGCCTTTATAGAAGAATCAAGTGGTAAGAACTCTTCAGGATTCAGGCGCAAGAAGAAGTGGAAAAAGAATGGAAAAGGTAAAGAGACCGAAGAAGAACCCTCTGATAAAAAAAACAAGCCAAATTTCAAGAAGGGAAAAAGGGTTTTCAAGAAGAAAGACAAGAGCAAGATGAAGTGCTACAATTGCCAAAAGTTGGGGCCTTTTGCTCGTGAATGTCCCGAGCAGAAAAAGGTAGCATTTCTAAATACAACTCTAAGTGCTACATATGTTTCTAGCACTGCTTTATTAACTGAATCTTATCCTATGTGTATTGTAGACTCAGGAGCCACCGACCATGTGAGTAGAGATCGAGAAGCGTTTGTGGAGTTCCGTTGAGTTTCACCTGGATCAAGGTGGATCTATGTAGGAAATAATGCAAAACTTGAAGTCAAAGATATTGGCACATGCAAAGTAGATTTTCATGGAGGTCGGTCTTAAATGTTGCATGACGTCCTATATGCTCCAGAAATTCGACAAAACTTAGTATCTGTGTCTGTTCTTTTAGATATTGGTTTTCATTTTTTTTAGTCGTAATTGTTAAAGAATTATTCTAGATAATATTTTTTATGGCTTTGGACATCGTTATGATCGCTTTATTATTTTAGATTGTAATCATTCAACTTATGACTATTATGTTGACCGTTGTGTAATGTCATGTTATTCTAGTAATAATGATGTTGATACACTTACATGGCATGCTAGATTGAGTCACATAGGGCAAGACCAAATGAATAGATTGGCAAAGGAAGGACATCTAGGTTCTTTCTCCAAAATTGAAATTCCAACTTGTCAAAATTATCTTGCCGGAAAGATTACACGTAAACCATTTGGGAAGGCTAAAAGAGCTGAATTTCCATTTCAAATAATTCATTTTATTATTTGTGGTCCAATGAATGTGAGGGAAAGGACTGGTACTTCATATTTCATTACATTTATTGACGATTTCACGCGTTTTGGTTATGTCTATTTGATATCTCATAAATTAGGAGTTCTTGAATGCTTCAAAAGATATATGACTAAAGTTGAGAATCAATTAGACAACAGTATAAAGACATTAAGAACCGATAGAGGTCGTGAATATTTGTCAAAACAGTTTAAAGAACTGTGTATTGAAAAAGACATTATCACACAATTAACTACTCCTTATACACCTCAACAAAATGGTGTAGCCAAAAGAAGGAATAGAACATTATTAGATATGACAAGGTCCATGATGGCGCAGGAAAATTTACCAATTTCTTTCTGGGGAGATGCATTATTAACTGTGGCCTACATATTGAACAAAGTACCTTCTAAATTGGTATCTTCTACTTTTTATGAACTATGGAATGATAATAAATCAAACTTTAATGATCTACGACCTTGGGGTTGTGCTGCATATATTAAAGATCGTTTTGATAAGTTTGAAAAACTAAGTCCAAAAGAAAAAAAATGTATCTTTATAAGATACTCAAAATACTCCAAAGGATATGTGTTCATTGGTGAATTGGAAGATGGAAGTACTACTGAAATTGAATCACGAGATGTCACATTCCTGGAAAATAATTTTTCAAGAAGGGGCGGAATAAAGGAAAATGAGCCTCTTTACGAAATGCTGAATTCAGATAATCAAATAATGTCATCAAACATGCTTTATAATTCAATTGAACAAGAAATGATTCTTGGTCTAAATGGGAGTTGTGAATCCCAAAATTCTATTGAGGAATCTGAACTTCAATTACGTAAGAGTGTTATAAAAGGTGTACCTAAATGTTCTTATGAGATTAAGCATCATGTCTTCTTAGTATCTCCCGCAGAATTGGATGAACCTAATTCTGTGAATAAGGCTCTATCGAGTCCTAAAAAAGATGAATGGATAAAAGCGATGAAAGAAGAGTTAGATTCCATAAAAACCTATAAAGTCTAGGATCTAGTTGACCTTCCTTCTGGGTGTAAAGCTTTTGGGAACAAATGAATTCTCAAAGTTAAACGTAAATTAGATGGGTCAATAGAAAGGCATAAAGAACGATTGGTGGAAAAAGGTTTTACTCAAGAAGCTGAAATCGATTACGAGAAAACTTTTTCACCAGTTGTAAAATTTACCTCAATTCGCTTGCTTTTGGCTATAGTTACACGTTTAGATTTAGAATTGCACCAAATGGACGTGAAGACTGCTTTTCTCAATGGAGAACTAAAAGAGGAAATCTACATGGAACAACCTGTAGGTTTTGTTGTTAAAGACCAAGAAAAAAAGGTTTGTAAATTAAACAGATCGATATATAGCCTTAAGCAGTCTTCAAGGCAGTGGTACCTAAGATTGCATAAGGAAGTGATTTTATTTGATTTCACCATAATCGATGAAGACCATTGCATCTATGTGAAAAAGTCCAATGAAATATTTGTGATTCTTTCGCTTTACGTGGATGATATTTTATTAGCTAGAAATAATTTGGAGTATATAAAAACAGTTAAGTCATGGCTTTCAAAGTCATTTGACATGAAAGATATGGGTAAAGAAGACTATATATTGGGTGTTAAAATCCAAAGAGACTGTTCCAAGAAAATTTTGAGTCTATCTAAAGAAACATACATAATGAAAATTTTGGAATGTTCTTGAATGAATAGTTGCAAATCCATGGATATAGCAAGAGGTGAAATTTTAAGCCTTGAAATGTGTCTAAAGACCAAAAAAGAAAAAAAAGACATGTCTCGAGTACCATATTCCAGTGCAGTTGGGAGTTTGATGTACACTATGATGTGTACACGTCCAGACATTTATTATGTCGTAGGTCTGATTAGCAGGTATCAATCTAATCATGGAAGAGATCATTAAAAAGCAGTAAAGAGAATTTTTTGATACCTAAAGAGAACTACGGATTATTCACTATGCTATAGTGGATCCGATTTATCCATAAGAGGTTATACAGATGCTGATTGGGATGGTGATCGGTATGATAAAAATCAACTTTCGATTATGTCTTCTTGCTAAATTGTGGTGCAATTTTGTGGAAAAGTAAGAAACAAACTTGCATAGCCCTGTCAACTATGGAATCAGAATTTGTGGCTTGTGCATCTGCAGTACAAGGAGCTGTTTGGTTGAAGAGATTCTTTGAGCATTTGAACGTCGCAAAATATTCTAAGGGTCCCATGATTTTGTATTGTGACAGTCAAGAGGTTATCACATATACGAAGGATCCTAAATATCACAGCAAGACCAAGAACATTGATATTAAGTATAACTTTATAAGATACATAGTAGCAAGTGGAGAAATAATTTTACAATGCATTCCTACACGAGAAATGATAGCTAATCTCTTTACTAAGGCGATATCTAGAGACTTGTTTGAGAAACATGTTATGGCTCTAGGATTACGTAGGATATGATTATGTTTATGTATTGTAGATAACTTGATTATAATTATATCAATATAAGAATTTTAAATTTAATGTTGAATCTTATATGTATGTGAAAATGTATTTTATTAATATAATGTGTCGAACAAGTCGCGAGATTGACTCTCTCACATGAGCAATCGCCTCTTACGTCGAGGAACATGAAGAGAAAAGTTCCACCATAAGATAATGACTTGTTTTGTAAAGCCAGACGTGAGTTTCTCTAAGAATATGGATTTGATGATTATTAGAGAAAGAAACTCAGGTTAGACATTTAGAAGTGTCTAGACCTAGATCTATACGATGTTGAATGACTAAAAGAATAAGATACAGGCACCAACATAAGGTGAAAACATCGTAGCACGTGTTTCATACCACGTGTTCTTAGCGATCAATGGGTTAATGGAAGAATAATTCCCTGTTTCTTCATTGTGTGAGGCCCTCAAGGTTATTTTAACCTTTCATTGAAATACCCTTAGACCTTTGACTATTTCTTGAAGTTTCGATGATGTTGCTACTTTAACATGTTACTAATAGCCATGAGAGATTCGGCAATGCGGTGCATGTCTAAGAAAGCAGTTGATTGAAACAGATAGATTCGAGAAGAAAGGCAAGACGATTAAAATGAATATTTTAACATATTTACACAAGCCGGTTATTACACTAACCATATAAGAATCAAGTGTAATTGTGTATATAAAGTTAAACATGAACTCAAGTTCACCTCTTTAAGAGGATGAGGTATCAAATAAGTAGCTACTGAAGTAGCGAATGATGTCTGGGGTATTGTTAGTATTAAGATCCTCATATTAATAGAGAATTCTTTCCACATGTGATTGGATTCCTATAATTAGCTTGTAAAACCTTATGGGTAAAGCTCGAGATGCTCACAGGTCGCACAAACTATTTGCCGTATGAATAGGTGACATATTGATGTCATACTGCTTCGGGTCTTTTCCACCATGTGCGAAGTAGGAGATGTTGAATTACGGGTCATGGATCGCCCATGTGGACAGACCCGACCCGACCCAATTTTTTTGTCTTCTGAATTATCTGAAAAAATAAGGGGGAAAAAGAAATAAGTTTTAGTTTTGAAACTTGGGGGGAACGATTACTGTTCCACTTCCCCAATATATTAGAACTTCTCTTCCTCCGTAAAATATAGAAAAAGAGTAACAAAAGGAAAACAGAAAACAACATCAAAGCAGTAATTTTTCAAGGTATTTAGTTTGTGATTCTACAACTTTGTTTCCAAGAGATTCAAAGTAGACTTGGGACATATCTTTTCGATTGCAAAATTGATTTTCGCTGCAAATTTAAGGTACACACTGATTTATGTTTTGCTCCAAATATACCTTCATGTAGTTTATACGGCTCATCCCCACCCTCACTTGCAACAACACGAACAATATCCCCAACGGATAACAAGAAGAATGTGTCTGATGTGGTTATCTGACAACTGAAACGTCGTGTCAGACAAACAAAAA
The DNA here is from genome assembly GCA_030864215.1 of Capsicum pubescens. Taxonomy (NCBI): domain Eukaryota; kingdom Viridiplantae; phylum Streptophyta; class Magnoliopsida; order Solanales; family Solanaceae; genus Capsicum; species Capsicum pubescens. Next base: position 276,141,677 of record CM061543.1, on the reverse strand, counting down.
GGCAATTGAAAAGAGCTCTGCAGCGTGAAAAATCATTGTCCTTAAACTCTTTAGATACAAACAAGTTTTTTAGGAATATGATAAAGCCACAATATGTATTGCAAATCGACAATCCACTTTCAAGGACGACATAGTTTATAGAGGTTGAAAAAGGCTAACAGAAAAAAAGGTGTTCTATTTTATTGAAGATGTACGTCGGTTAGAATTAAAAAGTGAAATTTAAATAGAACTAAAACCTTTAATTTGAAGTTTCAGCTTGACCGGCCAATTAAAAGCCCAAGTCACTATATATCTTGTATAAATAAAATAAATACCAATTCTTTTGGAACTAATTACACCCTCTCTCACTTTTTTAATTATTTTATTCTCTCTCTGTTAATATATACATAACATAGCAGACATATACATAATAATATTTTGTGTATATGTTGGAATTTTTGTAATATGTTTAGGGAGTTGGGATTTTTTGTAATATTAGAAACATAAGTCGACATATACATAACATTCTGTGTATATGTTGAGATTTTTGTAATATGTTTAATGAGTTGAGATTTGTTGTAATATTAGAAACACAAGTTAGTGTATTTATGTAATTTTTAGATATATTTTTGTTAAATGACTTGACTTAGAGCTTTTTTTTAAAGAATACCAGGATGCAATACCTGGGGGTGTATTATATTTATGACGGTCACAGAAGTCATAAGAGGGGTAGGGTGGGTGGGTGGGGTGTAATGGCCCAATTTTATTTTATTTTTTATATTTTGGTGAGAATAATTGAGCTGTAGCAGCCCACCAGCACAACAGAAAAGCAATCCTAATCATTTTGCTAACACTTATTATATTTTGGTGGGAATAACTGAGTTGTACAGTACATCAGAAAAGTAATCAGTTTACTAGTACCCAGTTTTCCTATATATATATATATATATATATATATAGAAAGGGGTTCTTTCAATTTTCAGAACAAAACAGCAGTTGAGGAGCTTTTGAGTGGTGCATGTTGAGTCAAAAAAAAAAAAAATTAAGCAAAAGAGGAGAAAACAGAAAAGGTTCTCTGCTATGTATGGAAATCACTTTGTATACTACTGAATGAAGGATTAAGTATTGATTAATGTTGATTAATTAGTGAAAAAAATAAAGAAGAGCGAAAGAAGAAACAAGAAACAAGTGCACTACGTGTACATAAAACATATTCTTTCAATAGGTGCTGATTCAGTTTGATAATTGCATCACTTTGAACAAACCAGCAAGGGGGAATATCCAGGATGTGTTATTGATTAACAGTGACAGTGATGAAACTATTGGCCAGTAATTTGAATTTCTTGTTTTGGCAGCCTTTCTTTCGTTAGATTATTCTTAAACTCATGGGTTAAGGTGTTGTGAGATATTAAGATTTAGCTCTAAACTTAAAGGTTAGGGATGTTGAGACTTGACCCCGAATAATAAAATTGATATCTTTATTTAATATTTTAGCACAGATTGAAGCCATTGAAGGCTATTTGGTTGGTGTTCTACGCATAGTGAGGTTGTGAAATTTGTCTTTAGTGAGGTAAGTGAGACTTTAAGCTTTGATGCTTGCTTTTCAAATTTGCTTTATAAAAAGTTAAATTCTTCTGCCTAGCCCATGTGTTGGGACAAGCGTGAGCTCGGTAGAATATGTGACCTTTAATAAGCTGTGGATATTTATTTTATGAAGTGTATTGAGAATTGTGTAGAGGTGAAATGTGAGGTGAGGTTGGGGCGTTGAATATATTTTCTTCGCTACCGTTATAGTCTCTAGGGGCATACATAGCTGCCGTAATATATTAGGGGCATTACCTATGCTACCGTAATATGTTAGGGGCATTACTTATGTTGCCGTAATATGTTAGGGGCATTACCGATGCTGCTGTAATATGTTAGGGGCTTGTACATGCTGCCGTAGTAGACTTTTTGGGGAATTATATATGCTGCCGTGGACTTGTCGGAGTGCTAGGCCGATCACCTTCACTACCGTTTATGACAAGTCGTGAGTGTAAATTGAGTTGAGATATAGTATGGCATTTTTGAACCTCTTTGGAAATCTTATTGATATTACTTTATGAAAGATATTATGTACATATTATTTGTGTATTTTGTTGTGCCTTGTATTTTCTAACACTTGTTCCAGGGGTATTAAAGTAGCGGGACGAGGATCTTACTGGGTTATATTTATATAGCTCACTCCTTACTTGCATACGTGTAGATACGGCTGCAGAGAGAAAGGCTCGTGGTTGACTGTATTTACGTATGGATTCTATCGCTAAGGTGAGCCTTCGCTTTGTTTGTGAAGGCAGTCATTCATCTTTAGTTATTTTAGCTTATGTTTCCTTTCGTTGGGTTTGCATGCCCAAAGGTTGAATTCATGTAACTCTATTTAGATGCTCCAAGAACTTTGTGTGGGACTTGGGTTAGAGATTTGTTATCTAAACTATTGTAATTTTCATAAATCGCTATGCGATATCTTGTTGGATAATTATCTTGCGTTAATGATTATTTCGTGTAAATAGTGTTGTGTATGTTTTTATCTCAGTGTGTGTAGATATGGTGAATGTATAGAAATTTGGTTCTCCCGGTAAGTAGTGTTGTCAGGAGCCAGTCACGCCTAGGGGTTATTTTGGAACGTGACAAAGTTGGTATCAATGCTTAGGCTTTAGGTCTCGGGTCATGGAGCAGTGTTTAGTAGATTCTTGTTCATGAGTATGTAGGCTCCCATACTTATGAACTTGAGGCTACGGAACATCTAGGAAGTTTCCTTTTCTTTTCTTCAATATTCATACGTTGAGTTGAATCAAGTTTTAACCTTTAAACATTATTTCGCAGATGGTTAAGAGACATGGTTCTTCCTCTGGTAATCGATCTAATGCACCTGTTGGACGTAGTGCTGGACAGGATCCTACCCGTGGGGGTGGTCAAATTGGGTCTCATCCAACTAGGCCTCGAACTAGGATACAAATCGGTGCTCAACCTGGAGTTGGGAATGAGGGCCAGCCCCAAGTTGTGGCTTCTGAGCATGTACAGGATCAGGTTAATCTAGATACTCCAGTTATAGTGTCAGTTGCTGCACCTACTGTTACATTACCTACAGATGTAGTGGTAAGGATGTTGAATGTACTTAAGGCATTGGTGCCTAATCAGAGTCGAATTCTAGCCCCTTAGGATACTTCGCAGACGCAAGCACAAGTTCAGTTGAATGGTGCAACCTCTCAGGCACCTTTACCAGTTGATCATCTGATTGCAGCTATAGGGAAACCCAAGGATCTGAAGAGTTTCATGGATCTTAAGCCACCAGAGTTTGATGCTACACCATCTTCTGTTGAGCCTCAAAAGTTTTTAGATTGCTGCGAGAAGATATTGACTACTTTGGGACTGAGGGAGACTCATGGTGTAGAATTTACCACTTTTATGTTCTCAAGGTCTCCTAAGGCATGGTGGACTTCCATTTTTAGGGGAAGACAAGCAGGGCAACTACCGATCACTTGGTTAAAGTTTTCAGTTATGTTTATGGATAGATTTATTCCCTTGAGAAAATAAGATGACATGAGACGCCAGTTTTATGAGTTACGACAGGGATCTATGACATTCACTGAGTACGAAGCTAAGTTTACTGAGTTGTCTATGTATGTTCCATCTTTAGTCGCAGATGAACGGGAGAAAGTAAGACGATTTATGGATGGACTTGAGGCTCGTTATCGTGGTCTTGTGATATAGGATGTCTGTAATGGATCCTTTTCTGAGGTGATTGACACTGCTCTTCGTTCTGAGTCCTATTATAAGATGGAAATGATTAATTGAGAAAACAAGCAGGCACGTAACTTAGGTGGGGTTAGTGGTGCTCCGTCTGATGGCAAGAGTGGTTTTGATCGCGGATAGTCTAGGCCTACGCAGTTAGAGTCAGTGAACCAATCTTCAAAGAATAGTCATCCAACTAGACAGGGTCAGAAGATACAGAGGAATAGTAGCGGCTTCTTTCAGTCCAAGAAATATTTAAAATGTTCTAATTGTGGCAGTAATCATAGTGGGACGTTGTTTTGGAGTTAGCAGTTCTTGTTATACTTGTGGTAAAAGAGGGCATATTGCTAAGTACTGTCCTAAGAGAGATTCTGGGTCTAGTCACGTTACGCTCAGACGCAGAGAGATGTTACAGGTACTCATGCTCACACTCATCCAGCTAGGATCTCTCTTCAACGTTCTCGTGGACAGGGTCGATAGGGTGCTCAGGGTTCTCATACAGTGGGTGGACTGCCGAGATTCTTCTCTATGGTCAGGAAGGACTTGGAGGCATCTAATGTAGTGGTCACAGGTATTATCACTGTAAATTCTCATGGAGCATATTCTCTTATTGATCCTGGTTTTACGTACTCATATGTGTCTCCATCTTTTGCTTTATTCTTAGAGAAAAGGATTGAGCCTCTTGTTGAGCCATATATTATTACGACCCCAGTGGGGGATACCTTATCAGTGGATAGAGTTTATAGAGGTTGGTGATATCTATTCAGGGTAAGGTCACCATAGTTGATCTACTTGTGTTTCCAATGTCTGATTTTGATCTGATTATGGGTATGGATTGGTTGGCGTCATGTTACGCTTTGGTTGATTGTTATACTAAGCTTATACATTTTGATATTCCTGGAGAAACTCCTTTTGTGTGGAAGGGTATGACTCCTGTGACTCAGGAAAAGATAATATCTTATGTTAAAGCACGCCGAATGATTAATCATGGGTGCTTGGGTTTCATTGCTACCGTTCATGACACCCGAACAGAGAAAGTTTCTATAAATAATGTTCTCATTGTTCGGGAGTTTATTGATGTGTTTCCAGATGATTTGGCTGGGTTACCTCCGATGAGAGAAACTGAGTTCAATATTGATTTAGTGCCAGGGACTCAACCTATCTCTATTCCACCTTACCATATGGCTCCTGCTGAGTTGAAGGAACTAAAGGTTCAACTTTAGGAATTGCTTGATAAGGGATTCATCATGCCTAGTGTGTCACCTTGGGGTGCAACTGTGTTGTTTTTGAAAAAGAAAGATGGAACGATGAATATATGTGTTGACTATAGGCGGTTAAATAAGGTGACAATGAAGAATAAGTATCCTTTGCCCCGAATTGATGATCTATTCGATCAGTTGCAGGGTGCTACTCACTTTTCTAAAATTGACTTGAGATCAGGTTACCATCAACTGAGAATTAAGGCCGAAGATATCACTAAGACAACTTTTTGGACCAGGTATGGGCATTTTGAATTTTTAGTGATGTCTTTTGGACTAACTAATGCACCTGCAGCATTTATGGACCTTATGAACAGAGTATTCAAGCCGTATTTAGACCAATTTGTTATTGTGTTCATTGATGACATTTTGGTTTACTCTCGGAGTGAGGTGGAGCATGAGCAACACTTGAGAGTTGTGTTGCAGACACTTAGAGAACACAAGCTTTATGCCAGTCTTTCCAATGTATAGAAAATCGTATCCAATGATTTCTAGTTAGAAATAAGTGTGATTAATATTTCCTTAGTGTGGGAACATACTTGGAGATTAATTTACACCATAAGAATCTCCTTGCTCAAAAATTAAGTTGAGCACTTTCCTATCATTTGACCTTTAGTTAACTATTTTACTTGGGTCAACTTTCAACGATTGTTTATCCTAGGATGTAAAGATCTATGTGGCTTAATATATATCGAATTGAATCCCTTTGAGTCTTTTTTCCAACTCCACCGACCGTTTTCCAATCCCAGTCCGGAGTCAAAAGTTATGAGTGTTTGAATGAGGCACTGTTCGGGCTGTGCGATGGGGCATGCGTCACCCACTTAAGACCTGTGACATAGGTTGTGCGTAGCACACCTTGGCTATGCCATTGGCTGTCCGCTGCATGGCTAAGGTATAGCAGCATAAATGCTCTATCTTTGTGTTATTTTAAGGGAAATGAGGTCCTTTTCATGTCCCGTAACCGTCCCTAAACACTTATAGATGAATTAAAGCCCGTATACACGTTTTATCAACGCCAAAATCCCTAGTTCATCTTCTTTAAGCACAAGAGGTGAAAACAACCTAGGTTTTGAGTTTGTAAGCTTCAAAGGACAATTTCTCCACATTTACGTCATTGTTAAGGTATGTGGGACTATCCTAAACTCCATGGACATAAGTTTATTATTTTACTAAGCTTTGAAGATATATAATTATGTTTATAAAAAGGGATTGAAATATCAATTTGAATAGCCGAACCATGAACCCATTTTAATAATATAGTGTTTTGGTAGTAAGGCCTTTTCATGGAATTGAATTATGTTCACGTATATATATGTGTTTTCAATTTTTAAATTTGAATTGAGAACATGAATAACGAAACTCCCTCTCTCATCATGATACCTCTTGATTTAGCATGTTATGGGTTATTCAATTGCATGTCTTAAAGCATAAGCCAAATGTTTTACTATCATATATGGACTTGATATTGGTTATAAATTGAAGAGAGGGTGTTTTCTTGTTTATAAATGTTCAATGTGATAATTGAAAGAATTGCATGGGTTGTTATGAAGGAATTCTCCACCATCAGTCAAAGCATTAAAAAAAAGAGTCTTTGCATAAGTTTTCACATATTTTGAAAGAATAACTCTCTTGCGTTGTTTAAAGGTTTTGGTGGTCCATTAACATGTTTTGAATTAAAAGACTAAAACATTATATAATATGGCTTTTACGACTTGCGAGTCTTGGTATGATGATACCAAATCAGACAAATGCCATTACAGACTTAGACAAGAACAATTTACATACTTTTCAAACTTTAGACCATGTTTTGAGAAATTTTCATGTTTTAAATTACTAAAAATGGTCTTAAAGAGAGTTAGATGATTACCCGAAGAAGGCATTTAAGTGAAAGGAATCATTGTTGGAAACCCTATTTTGCGGATTCGGGAGACATGATTTGTTATGGACAATATATTCTTGCCCCTGAGGTACTGGTATACTAGACTAGTATGTAGGACCCCTGTTCTTGCGGCAAACTTGGATTTAGGAGTTTGGCCGATGAGTTAATGGCGGACCCATATAGCCTGTGGGTACTAGACTTGTAGGGTGTACCATCTAGCTCAGAAGTAAAATAAAAAGTTGAGTCTCGATTACAAGAAAATGTTTGAAAGTTCATCAAATTATGCCCATGTGTTTTCATTTACCTTACGTTAAATGTTTTATTAAATGCTCTCACCTATGTTGGATAAAAATACATTATTTTGGATTGTTCTACATACCAGTGCCTTCGTGTATTGACCCCCTATATTTCAGGTTCTGCATTATAGTCCCATGATCCATTACATCAGTATAACATTGGGATATAATAGAAATATGGGTGAGCCATCCATCTTTCGGAAGGCATTTACTTATATATTGAGTATTTTAGTATATGGTCCAGCCGAGGGATTTATCCTGATCTAGATAGTTAGTTTTCATTAGAGGCTTCATAGACGAGAGTTAAGTATTGTATTGCCATAATTTTCTTGACACAATTTGTATTATAATTTCTTTGATTTTTCTTGACACGATTACATGCTAAGGGTCTCTCGAGCCTTCATGGGGCCTTAGCTTGGGTCGTGACAGAGATGGAGAAGAACAGACATGGTAGAGGTGTTAGGTTTTCAAGAGGCGTGAATGAAAAATGAATAGGTGTTTTTTTTTGAAAATACACCAAGAGAAAGGATGCAATTTTAATAGGCACCTTTTTTGTTTGGATGGTTATGACCTTTCCAATGGGCTGTGACTTTTTCGAAGAGTTGCACCTTTATGAAGGGGTACACCTTTCTGAAACATTGATTTTCTTCATGAAGCAACACCTTGATGCCTATAATTACCTAAATTTTTCTTTGAATTTTGAAGTAAAAACACTCCTCTTTCTTGAAAAACTCTAGTATGATTTGCTACCATTGAATGCGTTCATAGTTTGACAGAATTTGAGGTACTATTATTTTGTTGAAGTGATTCATTTTATCCTAGGAGGATATATTCTATAACCTCGGATACTTGAGAGGAATAATTTCCTTAAGGATACACTATAAATTTGATGGACATGAATCTTGCAATTTCATCTCTTTCTAAATATTTGATTTTGCTATTGTCAAGAAAATAGTTTGAACTTTATTTTGTTGAAGTTCATAAGTTGTGTTATACTTATTGTTAAAAGTTTAAAGTTTTAAATATAGAGTTACAACATTATTTGATTGTTCATATGTTAGTTAGAACATGTGTTTTAAGTAATTGTTGAAAAATATAGATTTTACTAAATCCGAAGCCAACAATCTTGAAGTTATAAGTACTTTTGTAATTTGTATTGAATCTGATCTTATGGAGACTAAAATCTTTTGATTTCTACTCCCTCAAGTGAAAAAATATAAAAACTTCTCCAAGAAATCAGTGTGGGAATTCAGTTTGAAGAATATAAAAACTTCACTGATTCATTAAAAATCTCTGTATTGGTTTCTGGGGTTTAAAACCTGTGGAATTTCACTCTGTTTGAATTTGATTCTGATTTGAAGTCATAAAAACTTTGTCAAGTCTTAAAGTTCATTCGATTGATGATTTGAAGATATAAAAACTTCATCTTTGACTAGAAACAAGTTGGTTAAAGATTAAAGTCTTTATTGTTAGTATCATTAAATACTAAATTGTATGTCAAAGATTGATAGAAAAATAACGAAAGAAATTGGACAACTAATTGATTCGATTAAAAATGGTGTTGTCCCAATAGCAATCAATATTGTGTCATTAAGTCGTTAATATATTGCTCTAGCAATGAAAATAGCAGAGAAACCAAAAAAAATATTTTGGTGTGAACTTCAAAAATGGCATAAAATGATACCATTTTGGCTGACCAAGCTTAACAAGAAAATGTTCACAATTAGAGATCATCATGTTTCCAAAAAAAAATAATTGAAAATTAAGTTTCTGATTTGAAAGATCTTGTGAGTCGACCAAGATAGAAGAGGATAATGAATTAAATGAGAAATCATCAATGATGATTGCAAATCCTATTAAGGATTATGCTCTAAATAATAAGAAGATGAAGTCTTCTTAGTAAGGGATAGAGAAGACTGCTAAACAGTCAAGTTCTGAATAAGAATAGGAAAAGAAATCAGATAAACATGTTGGAAGAAATTGAAAAGATTGAAAATCTGTCTGCCATGATCACTGAATGCAATCTTGTAGGATATTCAAATGAATGGTGGTTTGATTCAGGAGACACTACACATCATTTTGCAAACAAAGAAGCTCTTTCTACTTATGATACCACTGGTTACAAGGAAGTGATGTTCATGGAAAATAATACAACAATCAAGGTTGAAGAAAATGGGAAGATATTTCTAAAAATGGCTTTCATAAAGATGTTTACTCTTAACAGTATTCTCCATATTCCTACAATTAGAAAGAACAAAGTGTCAACAACACTTCTTTTTTAAAAATGGATTGAAGTGTATGTTTGTTTTGAATAAAGTTGCAATAAACAAGAATGAAATGTATGTAGGAAAGGGATACCTCAATGAAGGCCTTTTCAAACTTCATGTAATCGTTGTTGAAATAATTTGTGGCATAGCCATTTAAGACATGTCAATTACAAAACTTTACAAAAACTCATTAGTTTGGCCTAACTTTGAGTGAAATAAATTAAAGTGTCAAATATGAGTGGAATCTAATTATGCTAAGCATCCGTGTAAGTCTGTTGAAAGGAATTCCAATCCCTTGGACTTAATACACACTGAGATTTGTGATAAGAAGTCAACACCATCTAGTGATGGAAAAAAGTATTTCATAACTTTTTTTGATGATTGTACTAGATATTATTATGTTTATTTACTAAATTATAAGGATGGAGCAATAGACACATTTATAAATCTAAAGTTCAAAATTAGTTGGGTAAAAAGATAAAAATGATAAGAAGTGATAAGGGTAGAGAGTATGAATCTCCATGTAAAGAGATATGTTTGGAAAGTGAAATTGTCCATCAAACTATTGCCCTGTATCCACCTCAATCAAATGGAATTGTGGAAAGGAAAAATTGAATGTTGAAGGAAATGATGAATGTCTTACCCATAAGTTTAGATTTACCGCAAAACTTGTGGGGGAGGAGCTATCCTTATAGCAAATCAAATACTCAATAGAGTACCACATAGCAAGAACAATCCATTCCATGTGAAAAATAGAAATAAAGGAAACAAAACTTGATATATTTTAAAGTGTGAGGATGTCTATCCAAAGTCCAAGTTCATATACCTAAAAAGGTAAAAATAGGACAAAAACTGTGGATTGTGTTTTCATCAGATATTCTACAAATAGTAAAGCATGTTGATTTTTGATTCATTAATTCGAACATCAGGATATTCATGAAAATATAGTAATTAAATAAGATAATGTTGAGATCCTTAAATATATTTATCCATATAAAACTGGACATGAGCTGTCTAGTAGAGGGTCTAAACGACCTCAAGATGAACCAAAGGAGAATGTACTTAATGATGAGGATCCAAGGCGTAGTACACGTCAAAGAACATCGAATTTCTTTGAATCAAATTTTGTAATATTTCTTCTTGAAAATGAGCCTCAAACATTTAAAGAAGTGATGTCGTCTTTAAACTCATCCTTTTTAAAAGAGACAGTCAATAGTGAGATTGATTCAATCATGAGCAACCCTACATAGGAGTTATTGATCAGTAAGTAAATCTTTGTGATCTAAATAGATCTTTAAAAAGAATAGGAAGGTTGATGGTACTATTGGTAAATACAAGGAAAGACTTGTTGTAAAAGGTTTTATACAAAAAGAAGGACTTGATTAATTTGACACATACTCAGTAAAAACAAGGATAACATCCATTCAAATATTAGTTGCTTTTGTGGTGGTATATGGTCTTAAAATCCATCAAATGGATGTAGAAACAACTTTCTTAAATGGATTATTGGAGGAAGAAATATACATTGAACAACCCGAGGTTTTTGTGGTTCCTGATAAGGAAAAGAAAGTGTGCAAACTTGTTAAGTCACTTTATGGACTAAAACAAGCACCAAAACAGTGACATGGAAAGTTTGACCAAATCATATTGGCAAATGGATACAAGATAAACAAATGTGATAAATATCTTTACATTAAAGACACTCCAAACCACAAAGTCATTGTTTATCTGTATATGGATGATATGTTGATCAGAAGTAGAGACACTTCTGAAATAAATGCTACAAAATGAATGCTTGAGAGCAAGTTTGATATGAAAAACTTGGAGTTGCGGATGTGATCTTAGAAATAAGAATTCATAGAACTCCATAATGATTGGTATTTTCACATTCTCATTACATTGAAAAGTTACTTGAAAAATTCAAGTACTTGGATTTCAATATTTCCCAGACTCCATTAGACATTAGATTTTCACTTCAAAAAAATAAAGGTGAAAGTGACTCACAGTTGGACTACGCAAGGATGTTGGGAAGTTTGATGTATATCATGAAGTGTACATAGACAAACATAGCTTTCTATTCGTAAATTGAGTTGGTACATGAATAATCCCAATCAAACTCATTGGACAGAAATGAAAAGAGTATTGGGGTATCTAAAACATACTCAAGACTATGCCTTGCATTATAACAAATATCTAGTAATAATTAAAGGATATAGTGATGTAAATTAGATTACCAAATCAAATGAAGTAAAATTCATGAGTGGATATATATTTATTTTAGGTGGAGGAGCAGTCTCTTGAAATCCATCCAAGCAAACATGCATTTCCCGCTCATCAATGGAATTTGAATTTATTGCATTAGATAAAGCCAGTAAAGAAGCTAAATGGATCCGAAATTTCTTGTAAGATATTCCTTATTGACCCAAATTTTTGGCACTAATATTTATATACTATGATAGTCAAGCAGTAATAGGTAGGCCAGAGAGCATGATGTGAAATCATAAATCTCGTCATATAAGACAAAGACATAATACCGTTAGAGAACTACTCTCTAGTGGAATTATCACAGTTGACTATGTGAAGTCAAAGGATAATGTGTTGGATCCGCTTACAAAAGGCCTATGTATAGAGGGAGTTGAGAGAACATCGAAGGAAATGAGTTTCAGACCTAGGATAAGTCATTATTGTGGCAACTCTACCTAGCAGACTGGAGATCCCAAGAGCTAGGTTCAAGGATATCAAATAATTTTATGACTGATGGTTCAACATTGCCAATATTCTCAACCCATTATCATGATGAAGACAATGTTCAGGAAACAGGGATAAGGATTATGGTTTTAATCTTTTTAATGGTTTCTAAGTTTGATGGGTTTGACCAAATAGTTAGATCATAGGATTAAACATTTAGGAATCAGCACTATGAGGGTAAAGTGGAAGGTATTTCAAGGAGAATGATAATAAAGGTCTATTCTCTAAGCTTATGAAACCACAACCTGTTCATGGCTGAAACAAAAATAACATGAGAACCATAAATGGTAAAAGGTTGGTTGTGTTACTTGTATTGTCTAGGTGTACATTAAAGCTCAGCATTCAAAGATCACAACTAGTAATTGACCAAGTGCATCGGATGCAATTTCACTATGGAAAGTTCAAAAGAAAACCTACATATCTAGATGCAACTAGTCTTTACTGGTAAATCACACACTTGTTTGTAAATTTTTCTTAAAATAACCATTCTCCATTCATGTGGGGAATTGTTAGATTTTTAAGAGGTGTGAATAAAAAATAAATATGTGATTTTTTTTTGAAAATGCACTAAGAGAAAGGATGCAATTTGAATAGGCACCTTTCCAATTTGGAGGGTTATGACCTTTCTAATGGGTTGTGACTTTACCAAAGAGTTCCACCTTTACGAAGGGGTGCACCTTTTTGAACCATTGCTTCTATTCATGGCTATAAATATTTATATTTTTCCTCAGGTATAGACATGAAATTTTGAAGTAAAAACACTGCTCTTTCTTGAAAAACTCCAGTGTGATTTGCTACCATTGAGTGCGTTCGTAGTTCGATAGAATTTGAGGTACCGAGAATTTGAGGTACCGCTATTCTGTTAAAGTGATTTATTTATCCTGGGAGGATTCATTCCATAAACTCAGGTACTTGAGGGGAATAATTTCCTTAAGGACACACCATGAATTTGATGAACTGGAATATTTCAATATTCATCTCTTTCTAAATATTTGATTTTACTATTTTCAAGAAAATAGTTTGAACTTTATTTTGTTGTTATTCATAAGTTGGGTTGAACTTATTATTAAAAGTTCAAAGTTATAAATACATAGTTACAACTTTATTTGATTGTTCATATGTTAGTTCAAACATGGGTTTGAAGTTATTGTTGAAAATACAGATTTTACTAAACCTAAAAGATAATAGGAGGTGCTTATGGAACAAGGAAAGCATGCCCAAAGATAACTTTATATGCTAGCTCACTATGCATAGAATGCTCCTCACTATAAATAGATTGTCTAGGATTAATATGTTTACTTTGTGGGGACAAGGTGGAGAAACTATAGATTTCCCATTCTTTAGGTGCCCTTTCTCATCATGCTATCTCCAGGAAACCCTCGCTTGGCTAAGCAAAAAATGGCCAACACAATGTAAAGAGGTTGTTTCTAATAAACCTCCAGCTCGATACCAAACAATGTAGGAAAAGACATAATATAAGAACAAGAAACAAAATGTAGTAACAAAACAACAAACATCGGGAGAAATAAGATTATCGCCAAATAATAACCCCAACAATCTACTCAAAATCACAAACAACACCCAAAAACTACAAGAACAAGATACTACCCACGAAACTCTACAACTACTAGCCTCATCCTACTAATTTTCTACCCTAATATGCATCTTTCTATCTAGAGTCATGTCTTCGGGGAGCTGTAACTGCTTCATATCATGTCTAAGCACGTTCCTCTAATATTTCTTCAATCCACCTCTACTTCGCCTGAATCCATCCATAGCCGACCTCTTGCACCACCGAACTGGGCATCTGTGCCCCTCCTCATCACATTCCCAAACTATTTCAACCTTGCTTCATGCATCTTATCTTCTACAAAAGTCACTCACACTTTGTCCCGTATAACCTCATTTCTAGAGTTGGACTTATGTCATTTTTTAAGAGTTAAACTCATTTATGCCACTATCGTTACATAAATGGTTTATGCTATTATTTTTTTATAACTTGATTTTATGATTGTTCAAAACCATTTATGCCATATGACTTCTTATTAGAATTTAAAGGTCCACAGGGCCAATATTAATTAAGGCCCTGTTTGGCCATGAAAATCATAATTTTTCAAAGTTGGAATTGATGTTGAAGTTGAAGTTGGAGTTGTGTTTGGCCATTAATATAAATTAAAGTTGTTTTTAAAATTTTGTGAGAGAAGTATGAGTGAAAAAAGTGAAAACAAGTAAACTTGTTTTAACTTTTCCAAATACAATTCCGGAAGTATATTTGGATTTCTCATGGACAAACACCACAGTTTTAGCTTTTTTTCACTGAAGTGAAACAAGTTTTTGAAAAAAAGTAAAAAATTACTTATGGACAAACGACTACTAAATTTGGAATTAAAATTCTAATCCATTAACATAAAACTTGACCTGCATCCTAAATTCCTAACCCATTAATATTAAATAATTGTATAATTTTTAAATTGTAAGAAGTAAGATATTTTTTAGCCAAAATAAAAGTAGTTGGAGGGTATTCTAATGCTTTACTTTTCCCCATGATTATTAGCTGGAAAAGTTATCTGCAAAAATTAGGGCACACCAAAATTTATAGTTGCAGAAAGATGACGAAAATTTCTCACGCAAATGCAATGCTATGGTTTCCTTTGTCTCTTCTCATTCTTCTTCTTGTTTTTCAACATCCTTTTTGCTGAAGGTTAAAGTTGGGGAACACATCAATTTTGACAAGGAAGACAACTGTTTACCTGATGTTATCAGTCTCTTCCATCGAATGGTCAGAATAAAGTCTCCTCCTTCTATTATTTTTCTCCAAATTATTCAAGACTATTCTAAGTAAGAAGCATTATGTAACACCCCGTAGCATTCTCGTCTTGATACCACACTTAGTAGAATGCATGGGTAGCTTGCAACCTAAAAATTTCCCTAAGTGTTAAAAAGGACTTAGGCATATTTTGAACCCTTAATTTCAATGATTATTAAATTGATCTTACTGACCCGAAGACGTAGATTTTTGAGTTGATTCATGTTCAGGGGTGTAAAGGGGATGTCTCAAAGGGGTCTCAGATTTTTTGGACGAGGTTTGAGTCTTGTTTGGATGCCTAAAATAGTAGGACACCACGATTGTGGCGCATTGTAGTGCCTATAGTGGTAAGCCACTTGGCATGCCATGGTAGAGCCCTAAATCGGGTTTCTATTGAAAGTTTTAAAAATTAAGGGGCAATCTCGTCTTTTTCCTACAGTCCCAAGTCATGAAAACTGAAGATTAAAACGTTTATAGGGAATTATAGTCTCAATAATGATTAGTTTTCCTCATAAACAAAACCTTAACCCTCCCCCAAAGATCAAAAGTTCAATCTTTAAGTTCAAGATTTTCACGAAGTGAGTCAAGATTCGAGTTCTATTCTTCAAACTAAGCAATCTAAGGTACGTGGGGATTTCCTAAACTACATGGGAATGGTGAAATCATTTTTAATAATGTTTTGAATGTTGAGAAATCATGTATTCGTGAAGGGTCTTGAATTATATTAAAAGCATGCATTGTGAACTCTTTAAATGATATAATGTTTTGGTCTTGAGGCCTTCCCCTAAATTTGATTTGTACTCGTATATAAGTATGTATGCATTTGAGTTTGAATGTTGAATTGAGAGCATGAAAATATATAATCCCTCTCTTGTTTATAAAGCATCTTGTTTTCATATGTTATGAATTATTCAACTGCATATTGAGAAGCATGATATAAATATTTTTACTATTGTTTAAGGATTTGATATTGGTTATGAATTGAAGAGAGGATGCTTTCTTGTTTGTAAATGGTAAATATGATGATTGAAAGAATTGCATGGGTTTCTACAAAGAAATGGACCACCACATGTTTTAAGAATTGAAAGAGAGGATCTTTGCATAAGTTTTATATAATCCGATATAAAAAATCCTATTGTACAGTTTAAATGACTTGGTGGTCTAAACATTGTTTTGAATCAAAATCTATACCATGATAATGTATGGCTTAGAGATATGACTTTCAAGTCTTGGTATGAAGTTACCAAATGGAAGAGTGCCATAACAAAATTAGATTCCTTTTAGATTTTGATTTCAAAGAATGCATGTCTTAAGGAGTTAAAAATGGGCTTAAAGAGAGTTAGGTAGTTACCCGAAGAAGGCATTTGAGTGTAAGGGATCATTGCTGGGAATTGTATTTTCTTGATACTGGTTTATTATGTCCCCAAGAGGGACAGTACACTAGCCTAGTGCCCCTAGGCTTATTAGAGATAGAGACTCTAATCTTTGAGGCAAACTTGGGTTGGGGGCTTGGCCGCCGAGTTAAGGGCGAATCCCATATAGCTTGTGGGATACTTTTAGATATGTAGGGTGTACCACCTAGCTCATAAGTAAAAAAAAGAGTGAGTCGTGGTTTCAAAGAAATGTTTCAAAATCTTTTAAGTATGCCCATGTGTTTTCACATATCATATGTAAAGTGTTTTAAGAATTTCTCCCATTTATGTAGTATAAAAGTACCCTACTTTTGATTGCTCTAC
Organism: Capsicum pubescens; assembly: GCA_030864215.1. NCBI lineage: Eukaryota > Viridiplantae > Streptophyta > Magnoliopsida > Solanales > Solanaceae > Capsicum > Capsicum pubescens. Next base: position 276,124,936 of record CM061543.1, on the reverse strand, counting down.
ATACCAGTACATCTGTATTGACCCCCTATATTTCAGGATCTGAGGCACAGTCCCAGGGTCCCACTAACCAGTAGATTGGTGTGTCTGAGATTTGTAGTTGGTGAGCCTCCCCTATTCCAAAAGGCCTGATTATTAGAAATTGTTATTTTATTTTGATTTATGGTCCAACTAGGGGCCTTGTCCCAGTCTTAGACGTATGTTGATTCTTGTATTATTAGAGATTTCACAGACTGGTATTATGTGTTTAAAATGTTAACAACTTCCTTTTTGAATGGTTCAGCTTACTTATGAGATTTACCATGTTTCCGTATGATAATTTTCCTCATTTCTTTATATTGTACGATCTTTGTGCATGATTACCAGATAGAGATGGGCGCCCAAGCCTCTATGGTTTGGGATGCTCATTGTGGCCTAGGCCCCAGCTTGGGTCGTGACAAACTTGGTATCAGAGCACGGTTTATGGTCCTAGGGTATCTGTGAAGTCAGATTGGTAGAGTCCTATTTATGGGTGTGTAGCACTCCACACTTATAAGTAGGAGGCTATAAGGCGTTTAGGAATATCTCCCATCTTTTCGTGATTTAGTTCATGCTATAGAGTCTGAATGTCCTCTAATCAATGATTTCGTATATTTTGGTAAGTTATCATGCCTCCCCATTGATCCAACAAAAAGAATGTCGAAGCTAAGGATGTCAATCTTATTCATGGGATGAGGACCCATAATAGAGCTCGTACTCCAGAGTTTGTTGCTACTCTGGTAGTTCCTCCAACCCAGACCAGCCCACTTCGGGCACCTAGAGCTCCTTGGACTGGAGCTAACCATACACCAAATCCCTAGAGAAAGGTTTCTAATGCTAAATTCTGATAGTCTATACATATAATTTCCCAACCCATAGCTTCTCAAGCCCTTCAGTCTGAAGATGTAGGGTTTGTGTCTGGTTCATCTGAGATTATACGGGTTGGATAGTTCATGGGGCTGAATCCATCTATGTTTACTGGTACGAAGGTTGAGGAGGACCCCTAAGAGTTCATTTATGAACTATAAAAAAATTTCAGGGTTATGCATGCGAATAAGGTTGAAGGGGTTGAATTGGCAGCCTATCAGTTAAGGATGTGGCCAATCAGTGGTATAATGAATGAGAGGATCTGAAGGGTAGATATGTTGAGCCTTCTATGTGTGGTGAGTTTGTGGAAGCTTTCCTGGATCATTTCTTTCACTAAGAATTAAGGGAATCAAAAAATGAGTAATTTATGAACTTGAAACAAGGTAAAATGAGTGTTAAGGAGTATACATTGAAGTTCAACTAGTTGTCCAGGTATCCTCCAGAATTGGAGGGTAATATGAGAACTCGCATGAGGAAGTTTGCATCTGGTCTCTCAGATGATTTGGTGTTAGAAAGCAAGGGATCAATGATGAATAGAGATATGGATTTCTCCAGGTTGTTCATTCATATGTAGCATGTCGAAAGGCAGAAAAAAAGGCTGACTGAGGTAAGAGAGAAGGAGAGGCAAGTTAAAAGAGCTAAACCTACAAAACAAAATAATAGTTAGCACCATGGTGGTAATAATTGGGGTAACAAGTGGTCGGAAATTTTTTTTTGAAGTAATGCTTAGTCTTCAGCCAGCGCTCCAGTGCCCAGACCCTCAGTTGATCGACGGTTTTAGAATTTTCAGCCTAATAATAGATCAGGAATACAGGGTACTAAGTCCCAGGGAAGTGTGGCCCCGCCATTCATGTAATACCTTCCGTGTAATTCATGCGGGAAAAACAACCTAGGAAGATATCAGTTTGGCATAATGGTGTGCTATGCTTGTGGCCAGCCATGCCATATTCAAAGAGACTGTCCGACAGTTAGAGGTAATATTGGGGTGCTAAATCTCAACATAATTCCACATCCCTACCACCACCCAAGGGTACAACTTCAGCTGTTGGAGATGGTCAAAATCAGCTATATGCTCTATCTAACTGTCAGGATACAGAGGCTTGGCCAGTTTTTGTTATGGTTACGTTACAAATTTTCTCTCATGCTTTTGGTGATGAATTTAGGCTTAAAGAAGGATAGAAAGATAAAGGGAGGGAAGGGGCATCCTAGACTTAAGTGGGGAGGCATGACTTCGGTTAGTGCGTTGGAGATAAGGAAAAATGTGGCGGAGATGGGGGTGTGGGAATGTAGGGGTGACGTGGATGGTATATGGGATAGGGCTACTAGGTGTATCAAAGAGATAGCTAGAAAGGTGTTGGGTGTCTCAAGGGATCAGGACAGTCAGCGGCAGGGGGATTGGTGGTGGAATAAAGAAGTAAAGAAGAAAATCGAGACAAAAAAGGGGCGTATACTAAGTTGGTTGAGAGTAGGATGAAGAGGATAAGAGGGCGAGTAGGGAGGAGTACAATTTAGCTAGGAAAGAGGCTAAGTTAGCAGTTATAGCTGCTAAGACGACAGCTTTTGAGAGCTTGTACACGGGGTTGGAGGAGCGAGGTGGGGAAAAAGGTTGCATAGGCTTGCTAAGGTGAGGGAGAGAAAGGGTCGTGACCTAGACCAAGTGAAGTACATTAAGGGAGAGGATGGTAGTGTGCTGGTGAAGGACGCTCATATTAAGAAAAGATGGCATTCGTATTTTCACAGACTTTTGAATGATGAGGGGGACAGGGACATTGTGCTAGGGGAGATGGAGCACTTAGAGAGGTGTCGCGATTTCAGGTATTGTAGGCATTTTAAGATGGAGGAGGTCAGTGAGGCTATTCGCAGAATGTGGAGGGGTAGGGCGATAGGGCCAGACAAGATCCCTGTGGACTTTTGGAAGTTTGCGGGCAGGGATGGTTTAAGGTGGTTGACCGAATTATTTAATGGAATTTTCAAAAATGCAAAAATTCTTAAGGCGTGGAGGTGGAGAACCATGATTCCTATAGATAAGAACAAGGGTGACATCCAGAGTTGCAACAATTACAGGGGTATTAATTTGTTGAGTCATACTATGAAGATTTGGGAGAGAATGGTAGAGCGGAGGTTGAGGAAGATAGTGTCTATTTCGGAGAACCATTTTGACTTTATGCCCGGTTGCTCGACGATGGAGGCAATTCACCTGGTGCGGAGACTGGTGGAGCAGTATAGGGAAAGGAAGAAGGATCTCCACATGATATTTATCGACTTGGAGAAGGCATACGACAAAGTTCCTAGGGAGGTTCTTTGGAGATGCTTGGAGGTGAGTGGAGTCCCGATGGCATACATCAGATCGATTAAAGACATGTATGAAGGAGATAAGACTCAGGTGAGGATGGCGGGAGATGATTTTGAGCATTTTCCGATCCTGACAGGGTTGCATCAGGGATCGACTCTTAGCCCTTTTCTGTTTTCTTTGGTGATGGATATTTTAACGCGGCGTATTCAAGGTGAGGTGCCTTGGTGCATGATTTTTTCGGATGATGTAGTGTTGATTGATAAGACGCGGGGAGGTGTGAATGATAAATTGGAGGTTTGGAGACAAACACTTGAGTCTAAAGGGTTCAGGTTGACTAGGAGCAAGACAAAGTATATGGAATGCAAGTTTAATGACTTGAGGCAGGAGGACAAGTTGGTAGTTAGGTGTGACTCTCAGGTGGTGTGTAAAAGGGATAGCTTTAAGTATCTCGGGTCCTTGATTCAGGGAAATGGTGAGATTGATGAGGATATCTCCCACTGAATTGGGGAAGGTTGGATGAAGTGGAGGCTAGCCTCGAGAGTGTTGTGTGATAAGAAGGTGTCGCTCAAAATTAAAGGAAAACTTTACAGAGTGGCAGTCCGTCCGGCCATGTTATATGGAGCGAAGTGTTGGCCGGTAAAGAACGCCCATATCCAAAAATTGAAGGGGGCGGAAATGCGGATGTTGCGTTGGATGTGTGGGCTTACTAGGAGTGATAGGGTTAGGAATGAGATTATTCGGGAGAAGGTTGGAGTGGCTTCATTGGAGGACAAGATGCAGGAAGTTTGATTGAGATGGTTTGGGCATTTGATTAGGAGAGGCGTAGATGCCCCAGTTCGTAGGTGTGAGAGACTAGATTTGGATAGTTTCAGGCGGGATAGGGGTAGGCCAAAGAAATATTGGAGAGAAGTGATTAGACGGGACATAGAGCAGTTACAGCTTACGGAGGACATGACCCTAGATAGGAAGGTGTGGAGGACGTGGATAAGAGTAGAAGGTTAGTGCCTGCGGGTGGGCCGTAGTTAGAAGCTAGGAGAGCTTTGGGGTGGGGGTATTATGGGTGAGGGTGCCTTTGGTTTGTTAGTATAGGGTTCTACTGTGTGGGTGCCTTATTTTTATTGTTCCAACGTGTTTCATTCTTTATTATGAATTTACGTATTATTCTTTGTCCTGAGCCGCGGGTCTATCGGAAACAGCCTTACTACCTCTCTGGAGGTAGTGGTATGGACTGCGTACATTTTACCCTCTCCAGACCCCACTGTGTGGGAATACACTAGGTTTGTTGTTGTTGTTGTTGATGATGATGTGTATATTCTACTTGACCCTGGGACTACTATGTCTTATGTGACCCCTTATATGGCAGTTAGTTTTGGTTTTGAGCCTGAAAATATTCTGGAACCTTTCTTTGTTTCGACTCCTGTTTGTGACTCTATTGTTGCTAAAAGGGTGTATAGAAATTGCATTGTATTTGTCTATCATCCCAATACTATGATCTTATAGAGCTTTATATGATTTACTTTGATGTCATTTTATGAATGGATTGTCTTCATTCATGTTATGCCACATTAGATTGTACAACCTGAAAGGTTACTTTCTCCTTTCCTAATGAAATCTTGATAGAGTCTGAGGGGTATTCTTTAGCACCTAGGGGAAGTTCATATCTTATCTCAAAGCCCGCAAACTTATATCTAAAGGTTTTTTGTATCATCTTGTTCGAGTTAAAGATTCTAGTACTGAAATTCCTTCGCTCCAGTTTGTCCCTGTAGATAATGAATTTTCAAAAGTTTTTCTCGATGATCTCCCATGGATACCACCTGATATGGAGATAGATTTTGGCATTGACTTGTTGCCGAACACACGTCCTATTTCTATTCCGTCATACAAAATGGCTCCTGCAGAATTGAAAGAGTTGAAAGAACAGTTAAAGGACCTTCTTAATAAAGGCTTTAGTCATCTAAGGGTTTCTCCCTGGGGTGCTCCGGTGCTCTTCCTACGTAACAAAGATGGTTCACTCCCTATGTGTATAGATTACCATCAGCTCAATAAGTTTACTGTAAAAAATAAATGCCCTCTCCCCAGAATCAATGATTTATTTGATCAACTCCAAGGTGTCAAATGTTTCTCTACCATAGACCTTCATTCGTGGTATTATTAGTTGAAGGTTAGGGAGACTGATATTCCCAAAACAGCTTTCTGAACCCGATACGGCCATTATGAATTCTTAGTTATGTCCTTCGGACTGACTAATTCCCCTGCAGCCTTCATGGATCTAATAAATAGGGTGTTTCGTCATTTTCTAAATTTGTTTGTCATAGTCTTTATAGATGATATTTTGGTTTACTCCAAAAGTGAGGAAGAGCATCTCAATCACCTTCGAATCATCCTTCAGACTCTCAAAGATCATGAATTATATGCAAAGTTTTCCAAATGTGAATTCTAGATTAGTGTCATTGCTTTCCTGGGGCACATTGTTTCTAGTGAGGGGATTAAAGTTGACCCCCAAAGGGTTAAGGCAGTGAGAAAATGGCCCAAACCCACGACTCCAACCGATATTCGAAGTTTCTTGGGTTTGGCTGGGTACTACAGAAGATTTGAAGAGTGTTTTTCTTCCATAGGTGCTCCATTTAATAAGTTGACTCATACAAATGTGAAATTCTTGTGGTCTGACTCCTGTGAGAATAGCTTTGAGAAACTGAAAGACAAATTGACTACAACACCAGTTTTGACCCTTTCCTAGGGTGTAGAGGGTTTTATTGTGTACTGTGATGCATCTCGGGTGGGACTTAGGTGTGTGCTTATGTAGCATGGTAATGTGGTATCTTATACATCTAAGCAGCTGAAGGTGCATGAAAAGAATTACCCCACCCATGACCTAGAGTTAGCAGCTATGGTGTTTGCACTTAAGATCTAGTGGCATTATCTTTATGGGTGATAACGCTCAATCTACAGCTCTCATAGGAGTGTAAAGCGGTCGTTGTCAAATATATAACCCAACTGGGTTGGGTATCGATCCCACAGGGAATAGCCGGTCAATGAGTAAGCAAAGATTACTAGACTTTTGGAGCAAGTCTCGTAAAAAAGGGGGATTTTAACGTGCAAGTAATGTAAACAAAGTAATAAAATAAAAACAGCAAATAAAGGAGTAAAAACGGTTTGGTTGGTTGGTTTTTGATCAATGAGAATTGAGAAGTTGGGGTTATGTCCACCTTATGAGTTGTACGTCTCTATTGGCTATGAGTTGTGCGGAATTCAGACATGCATGTGCTTATAAAGAATTGTATTCGATGGTAAATCCAGGCGTCTTTCGACCTTAACCAGGACTATTTCACTTTAACTCTTTCGAGCTTAAAGCGTATCTAACAGTACGAATTCTCCAAGAGGTTAATTCAGTTACGACACTAACTTTTTAACAGGGGTTGGTGCCCTATTACCTTGACATTATCTCTTTTCCAGACATATAACTTTTCTTTCGAACAAGTTAATGCTATACTGGCGTATTCTATGCGTTTGCAACCACAAAGAATTTAGATTAAGATGAAGAGAATAATGATATAAGCAGCATACGTGTCACGAATTCACAAACTCATAGCAATAGATAGTATCTCATATGGCTTCCATAACCCCAACAGAGAAGTTTAGTTACCCATGAGTGCGAAGGAAATCACAATAGACATTATTAATATACCACAATAAAAATCTCGTGTAGTAAAGTGTGGTATGGCGTTTTAGGCGTGAACTCCTTTGCAAAGTAACGTTTCTCTTGTTGCGGAAATTAAGAATTGAATAGATGAATAGAAAAAGAATAAAAAGTAGAATTAATTGTAAGAATGGAGAATGTAAGAGTGTGTTTTTGGAATGGTGAATGGATGGGGATTATTAAAATCTCCAGCAAAATAGGGTATTTATAACACCCATATCCTATTCCTACTAAGCTACTGCATTACTTATCCTAGTCCTACTAGGTTACTGCATCATTATCCTAATCCTACTAAGTTACTGCTGATCCCCAAAGTCTTTAGAAATGTTGTTTTTGCCCGGGACAGGTTTTCCATGCGTCACTTTTGGTCCTTGGCGTCCAAGCTTTCCCTTCCTTCTTTCGTGAAGCTTCCTTGGGCGTCAAGTTATCCATAATATGCTGAAATATGCATCATTTATACCTGAAAACTTGCTAATCACGTTTGTTAGCTCACTTACAGGAAAAAGGACTAAAAGTGCATGAATTATATATTTTGTCCTCAAAACTTAGCTAAAATATGGGGAAAATATAGCACTATAGGCGTGTAAATTCGCCTATCATCAACACCCCACACTTAAAGCTTTGTTCGTCCTCGAACAAAATATCATGTCCATGTAAACATCTACTTAGGGTTTCACAGCAACAACACAAAATATTCGTCAAGACAAGCACAACAATTATCAACAAAGAGTAGTTTTCTGATCATTAGTAGAAACAATTCAACCTCCAACATAGACTCGTGATGGTGGTCAACTCATATTCAAAAGTTAAGGCACAAAGAATCATACACAACCACCCAAAACTCATCAGCCATGTGTGTCTCACAATATGTCACCCGTAATCACTCACAAGTATTGAATATATTTCGAACATGGGTATAAGATTATCCTTGCTCTCACTCTCACAAAGAATTCATATGTTGCAACTGATGACCATAGGCTTGCCCTTAATGTAATGCTCCACTAAATATCAGAATGCTAAGCTTAGGATCAAATAGGTCTTCTATAGGTTATAATGTAGGCTAAGGGACGGGTAGGACTATTTTGGCCAGAAATAGTGACTATGTTCCTAAGAGCTTTAATACATCACATTATGCCATTAACACTTTCTTTCAAACAACCTTTCTACTTTCTTTTAATCTACCACCCCTTCTCACCTCTTTTGTTTTTCAATTTTAAATAGAATCAACTTTGTATTTTTTTATTTTTTTTTCATTTCATTTTTCATTCATTTTTTTTTATAACACACCTCTATAATAGCCATTCTTTTTCATAACAAATTCAAGTACCAATACATTCTAAGGCATTACTCTTCACCCAATTTCCTCTTATTTTGTCACATGACTTCACAATTTAAAGCACTTAGGAATTTGGATCAAATTATGGTCTTGGAAAAAATGGATTAGGCTTACATATGAGGCTGTCAAAGAAAATAGCTAAAGTCTTAAAGGGGTTGACTAGGATAATGTCCACGGGTAGGTAAAACGAAGGTATACAAGTACAGGTTGCCAAAGAAATGACTAAATCATCTCCTAAACTTGCACTCTTTATTTCGCTTTACACACACACCAGGCAAGTTCTAGCATCAGTCACCAACACAGAATATACTATATCCTTACACACACAAGGCACATGGTCGACTTTATTGGGAGTAGTATAGACTCTTGACCCAACAGATGAAGGAACTGAACCACACAATTATCACATAGTGAGTCACAATTAGAGCCTAAACATCTCAATAGTAATGATTTTAGCACAAACTCTTGTTATAATACCATGCTGCCCCTCAGAACAATTTCATGCAAAGTTAAAAAAAAAAATTTTAAAAAAATTTAACTACTAACAAACAAAACAAACAAACATAAATAAATGCAAATGCAGATAAAGAAGTGTAGCATACAAATACCAGCACCCCATACTTAGACGGGACATACTGCCCTCAGTGGAAAATAAATAAGAAGAACCTGGTTAGTCGGACTCATCCTCTATGTCTGGGGTCATACCTCTTGCATCGGAATCATCATCAGAGTCGTCGTCATCAGAGTTCTCCTCCATGTCGGAGTCTGGCATTCTGCGATCATCATCGGTTGGCACATCGTCATCAAGAGATTCCTCAAAGTATACACCTACTCCACACATGCCCTTCGTATGCTCATTCATTGGGTAGTCATAATCCAACTGTTGGAGCTCTGCAGCATTTGGAACACGACCCCCGCTCATCATGGTAAACCTCATCATGCTATATAAATGGTGAGAGAAGCTGTCGTCGCGAGCATGTCTTTCTGCCGTGGTAAGGTTGGCGCCATGCGCGGATTCAGCTTCTTTAACCTTTGTGAGGTCAACCTTCTTTGGGTTGTGTGGAAGCTTATGATCAGCAGGTTCCTCTTCGATGTCTTCCTTCCTTAATATTGCAGTTAACAGGTTGCCAAAGCTGAAGTGGGACCACTTGTGTAGCCTAGCTTTCCGCATTGTAGATCGAATAATTGCCCCAATATTGATAGGGACATTCGTCATCAATGCATACACCAGACACACTCTATATCATGTTATCTTTGTGTACTGTGTCCCTGGAATGATGCAAGAGTTGACTATTCGCATCCATATCCTAGCTTCCCTATTCAAAGCAGCATATGGGAAGGTGTTGTGCCGACCGGTGTCCTTGTGTCTGCTCCATCGTGCCATAGATCTTGTTCCACAACATGTGTGTCGAATTGCCCTGTACGGAGGTCTATTGTACAGCTCCTTGAGTGGTGATGGATCAACTGATGGCAAATCTAGAAAAGAGTTGAAGAACTTCGCATTTAGTTGCAGAACTTGGCCTCGAATCTTTACTTCAGTCCCTGTGGTTTTCGGTGACCAGTTGGCATAGAATTCTCGTGTTAAATCGAGATTGCACTCTCCCATATCTCGGAAGATGAAATCAAGATGTAATGCCATTATCTTAGCCAACATGCGAGGTTCTTTCTGTGCTAGGCTCTCCTTGTGTATCATCTCCACATGAACATATTTCTTCTCTTTATTGTTCCTATACCACTCTTTTTCTTCCTCCTCAAGGACCCATTTAATTCCGAATATGCGACGCGGTACTTGCAGCGATGAGGATTCTCCTTGCTCTTTTCGTCCTCTTTTCTTTCCTTTTTGTGAAGTGGTTGCTTTATCTTTGCCTTGTCTTGCTTTGGGTGCCATTGTACCTGAGATTAAAACAATAGTCATGTTAGCATCATATCAGTGGATATAATCAATAAACAAGCAGTAGTGGCACCACCCCACACTTATTTTGTTGGCACAAACTAGTGGAGTGAAAGTTGTCGATTACTCAGACTTCATCAATATACGTTTTAGGCGTTAAATTCCAACAATACAATCAGTGCAGTCATACTTCTTGAAATTTTGGCAATACTTTTCATGTTTGATATATCAAGACTACTACATAGAGATTGAATCAAGGTATAGTATCTAGAAATAATCACAACCTCATAGGTTGGTAGTTTAACCATGATTCTCATCTCGATGAACAAGTCATTCCAACATGTAAGCTTTCTATTTACAAGATTATGCAATTTTCGTGACCATGTCAATTCCGCAAAAGTATGACAGTGTATGAAAATAAAAAACAAGTTGGAAACAAGTTAAAATCATCCTTACGTATTTTTTCACTCACTTAGTAGTATCACAACAAATCAACCACATTCAAATCACCAACACTACTTCAAGATCTAACAATTTATTGTAGGCGTAGTATTGTAGTACTTACGGAATATTAAAGAAGAACAAAGAAGTACTTACTTGGTTGATACCTTTGGAAGATGTTCTTGAGAAGTAAAAGAGCAAAAGGAAAATTTTTGAGAGAATTTGGAGAGGTAGGCGGCGCTTTTCTTAGGTTTGCAATGTATTTTTGGTCTAAGACTAAGTTTCTTATTTATAGGGTAAGCTTTGGGTTGGGTTTTGACCCATTTAAAATCGGATTTGGACACCTAAAGTGAGCATAGGCGGCGCCTATGCTATGGCATTGTTGAGCATAGGCGGCGCCTATGCTATGGCACACTAGATTCAGAGACCAAATGCCTTTGCATAGGTGGCGCCTATGCTATGGCATTGTTGAGCATAGGCGGCGCCTATGCTATGGCACTCTAGAATCTGAGAGCTTAGGCCATAGCATAGGCCTTGCCTTGTTCGTGGCCTAGATTTACATATGTCGTGCCTTGTTCGTGGCCTAGATTTTCATAGGAAATGCCTAACCCATAGCCTTTTGCTTCTTCTTTCCTAACTTACCACCTTCAACATGCAATACTTCCAACTCAACATTTGAAACCAATCTCCTCCGTTATACTCCTTGCACCTACATTCACTCAAAAACAACAAAAACGATTAGAACGATGGGTTGCCTCCCATCAAGCGCCTTATTTTTGGTCGTGGAACGACTCTTCTTTTTGGATTTTTATTTAACAAAAACAAACTCTTAACAAAACGAAAGAAAGAATGAAAAACGATGGGTTGCCTCCCATCTAGCACTTGATTTATTGTCGCGGCATGACATAGTTACCTCGAGTACTTAGACTTCGTCGAGGTAGATGGTGGCCATATAGTTTATCGAGTCAAGAGGACCGATATATGGTTTTACTCGTTGGCCATTCACCTTAAAGACAACACCATTATTGTCTTCTAACTCAACTATTCCAGGCGAGTAGACTTGGTTAACTTTGTACGGACCAGACCATTTGGACTTTAACTTACCTGGGAATAGCTTCAATCTGGAATTGAAAAGAAGTACCATATCATCCTTTTGAAAGTTTCGTTGAACAATCTGCTGATCATGATACTTTTTCATCTGTTCCTTGTAGAGGTCTGCTCTTTCGTATGCATGTAGACGGAATTCATCCATCTCATTCAGCTGCTCCAATCTCAGATTCATGGCATCATCCCAATTCAAATTAAGTTGCTTTAACGCCCACAATGCTTTATGCTCGAGCTCAATGGGCAAGTGACAAGCCTTCCCATAAACTAGTTGGTACGGGGACATGCCAATTGGCGTTTTGAATGCAGTCCTATAAGCCCATAGTGCATCGTCTAGCTTTCGAGACCAATCCTTCCTATTAGCATTTACAGTCTTAGCAAGGATTTTCTTGATCTCTCGATTGGAAACCTCTACCTGTCCACTAGTTTGTGGGTGATAAGGTGTGGCTACCTTATGATGCTTGACACCATATTTGGCCAATACGGATTTGAATAGCTTGTTGCAAAAGTGAGATCCTCCATCGCTTATAATAGTACGTGGTACTCCAAAGCGAGAAAAGATATTCCTCTTCAAGAATGCTACAACACGCTTTCCCTCATTGTCGGCCAATGCTACTACTTCAACCCATTTTGAAACATAGTCTACAACAACTAGGATATATTTTATTCCAAACAAATTTACGAATGGACCCATGAAATCAATACCCCATACATCAAAGAGCTCTACTTCAAGAATTTTCGACATAGGCATCTCATGGTGTTTTGAAATAGCACCTTGTCTCTGACATTGGTTGCATCTTCTAACAAGGTCGTAGGCATCTCTGAATATCGATGGCCAATAATATCCACTTTGCAATACCTTCCTTGTTGTCCGATTTCCTGCGTGATGTCCCCCAACTTGGGTAGTGTGACATGCTTCCAATATATTAGGCACCTCTACATGGGATATGCATCGCCAAATAACACCATCCGCGCATCGTCAAAACAAGTATGGCTCATCCCAAAAGTAGTGTTTTACATCATGCATAAACTTCCTCCTTTGATGGTAAGATAAGTTTGTAGGTATCACATTACTCACCACAAAATTTGCAAAGTCGGCATACCATGGTAACTCTTCCATTATCATGGCTAAGATCTCCTCGTCAGGGAATGCATCATCAATCTAGATTTCAGGCTACGCTATATACTCGTTCTCGAGTCTGGATAGATGATCAGCCACTTGGTTCTCGCAACCTCTTCTATCTTTTACCTTGAAATCAAATTCTTGCAGCAGCAATACCCATCGAATTAGTCTTGGTTTTGCATCCTTCTTTTTCATTAGATTTCTTAGAGCTGCATGGTCTGTATGAACGATCACTTTGGTTCCCAAAAAATAAGCACGAAACTTCTCAAACGCATACACGACCGCTAGGAGCTCTTGTTCTGTGACAGTGTAGTTATTTTGGGCTTCGTTCAGGAGCTTGCTCGCATAGTAGATAGGATGGAATAATTTCTCCCTTTTCTGGCCAAATACAACGCCTAATGCTACCCCACTGGCGTCACACATGACTTCAAACGGTAAAGACCAATCTGGTGCTACCATGATAGGAGCTTCAATTAGTTTTCCTTTGAGGCATTCGAATGCCTTCAAACAATCTTCATTGAAGTCAAATTTTGCATCTTTCTCCAAGAGTTTGCACAATGGACTAGCAATTTTGGAGAAGTCTTTGATAAACCGTCGATAGAAACCTGCATGATCGAGGAAACTACGGACTCCCTTTACTGAAATTGGGGGTGGTAGCTTCTCAATAACTTCAATTTTTGCTCGATCAACCTCAATTCCTTTTTCGGAGATTTTATGCCCAAGGACGATACCTTCGTTGACCATAAAGTGGCACTTCTCCCAATTCAGCACTAGGTTGAATTCTACACATCTTTGCAACGCCATACTCAGGTTTGCTAAGCACGCTTCAAACGTCTTGCCAACAACTGAAAAGTCGTCCATGAATACCTCCAAAGTATCTTCAACCATATCAGAGAAAATGGACATCATACAACGCTGAAAGGTGGCTGGTGCGTTACATAGCTCGAATGGAATACGTTTGAAGGCAAACGTACCATATGGACATGTGAACGTTGTTTTCTCTTGGTCTTCAGGGGCAATACAAATCTGATTATAGCCAGAATAACCGTTTAAGAAACAAAACCATCCTTTCCCCGTTAATCGAACTAGCATTTGGTCCATAAATGGCATTGGAAAGTGATCTTTGAGCATCCATGAATTCAGCTTTCGGTAGTCCATGCATACTCTCCATCCGGTGACGGGTCTGAGTGGAATAAGATCATTCTTTTCATTCACGACCACCGTCATGCCTCCTTTCTTGGGAACACATTGTACCGGGCTTACCCATGTACTGTCAGAGATTGGATACACAACTCCTGCATCTAACCACTTAATAATTTCTTTCTTTACCACTTCTTGCATAGGTGGATTGAGATGCCTTTGATGCTCAATGGTGGGCGTGCAATTTTCTTCAAGCTGAATCTTGTGTGTACAAATCCCAGGTGGAATACCAATAATATCTGCGATGGTCCATCCGATGGATCTAATGTACTTCTGTAAAATAGCAATGAGAGCTGCAACTTGTTGCTCACCCAAATCTGCCGCCACAATGACTGGAAGTGTGTTTCCGCTTCCTAAGAATGCATACTTTAAATGACTAGGCATCTCCTTTAATTCTAACGTGGGTGGCTCTTCAATAGATGGTTTAGCTGGTGGTGTGGGTCAATTTTTGAGATCAAGGTCCAGCTTCTTGGGAGCATGAGGATATGACCCAAATCCTGTTGGAGCATCAATAGTTTCTTCATAGTTTTCAGCATCCTTACTCTCTCTTTTCATGAGCACAACCGCCAATGGGTCATCAATAGTTTGCTCTTCTTCAAGTAATTCTTTCTCATCATCAACATAAACATCCGCTACCGAGAATACGTTCAGATCTTTGGGTTGCTTCATTGATTTGCACAGGTCAAAGCGAACTACTTCGTCATTTATTCGGAATGAAAGCTCATTAGCTCTCAAATCAATAAGCACACTTCCCGTAGTAAGGAAAGGGCGCCCCAAGATTATGGGAACTTTTGAGTCTGCCTCACAATCCAAAATAACGAAGTCTGCCGGAAAGATGAATGTAGAAACCTTCACCAATACATCACATAGAATACCAACAGGTCGTTTTACCGACCTATCCACCATTACGAGCCTCATATTGGTTGGAGTAGGATCACCCAACCCCAACTTTTTGTAAATGGATAGTGGCATCAAATTGATGTTGGCTCCTAAATCGCATAATGCCTTGGCAAAATTCAAAGATCCAACGGTGCAAGGAATAGTGAAAGCACCGGGGTCAGCCTTCTTCTGAACTAGTGATCGGGTAGCAATTGCGCTGCAGTGATGAACATTATCTTTCAACTCATAGCTTGCTTCCCGCTTCTTTGTCAAAAGATCCTTCATAAATTTCGCATACCCAGGCATTTGTTCAAGTGCCTCCACCAATGGAACATTAATGGTCAGCTGCTTTAACATAGTCATGAATTTGCTGAACTTTGTATCGTCCACCACCTTCTTCAATCTTTGAGGAAAAGGTGGTGGTGGATATGGAATTGTTTTCTCCATGGATTTCTTCTCCTCTTGCCTTCGTTTTTTAGCCTTTTCAGGCTGCAACATACTCGGTGTACCGTCATGGACGTCGTGGGTGGATTCTACGGCAGCTTCTCCTTTTGCCTTGTCATCAATGTCTGCTACTTCGTCAACCACTTGCTTGCCTTTTTATGAAGTTTCCAGCACCTTACCACTTCGGGTAGCAATGGCCATGCATGACCCATCATTCCTTGGGTTTTGCACAGTGTTGCTAGGTAAGGTGCCAGTCTTTCTTTGATTGAGTGTTGCTAAAAGTTGGCTCAATTGGTGCTCTATTTGCTTGATCGAAGTGGAATGTGAATAAACCAATTGCTTTATTGAGGACAAGTCATTTATTACCTCCGTTACTCCCGCGCTGGTTGCTTCCACTCCTTTCAACAGTTTAGCCATCATCTCTTCCATATTTCCAGAACTAGATGTGGTGGCGTCACATCTTCCAGGGGGAACATACAAACTACTTTTGTCATTCTTGTTCTTCCAACTACCTTGGTCCTTGTTTCCAGATTTATCATAATAGTTCCGACCTTCGTTTCCTTGGGTATTACCTCGGAAACCCCCCTAATTGTTCAAGTAGTTGGCCTCTTCATCCGAATCGGATTCGTCTCTTCCTTTTGATGCAATGGCTTTGACTTTTTCGGTCTTCCCTGATAATAGATGCTTTGTAAGAAGATCCACTTGTGTCTTCATGTGCGCCATATCTTGATCACGTTCTTCTTCTCTTCTCCTTTGGTCTGCAGTCATGCCTATAGATAAAGTGGGTCTTGCTACCTCAGAATCCCTGGTATGCCAAGCTCTACTTTGCTTCGTCATCCGGTCTAGCATATTACTTGCCTGACCAAAGGTGAGATCCATGAATGATCCTCCAGCCGCATTATCCACAACTGGTTTAGTTATTGAATTCAAGGCTCTGTAAAGTATCTCAATTAGGTGAACATTAGTCATGTGATAGTTTGGGCACCTCATTAGCTTCGTCTTGAACCTCTCCCATGTTTCATGAAGGGCTTCAGTTGGAAGCTGACGAAAGTTGTTGATTTCATCTCTCATTTGTGCTCTTTTGGATAGCGGAAAGAATCTTTCTAGGAAAGCGTCTCTCAATTGCCTCCAATTTGTAATAGAATTAGGAGTCAGCCCATTCAACCATAGAGTTTCCTCCCCAGATAGAGACAATGGAAATAAGCGCAGCCGAATTGCATTTTGTCCAACGCCTGGATTGTCGAATGACTTGCATGTAGAGATAAAGTTGATCAGATGCATATTCGGATCATCACCTGCGAGTCCACCGAATAATACCTTGAGTTGCAATAACTGAATCATGGTGCTAGTGATGTTGAACTTGGCTCCAGGTGCCAATAGTGGAGGAATAATGGCTCTTGTGGCTCCGGCTCCATCAAGATCATCATCATCATCGTCAAAAGCTGGTTGCATAGCTCGGCGTTCAGGCCTAAACCTAGCTTGACGATCTCTTCTGTTGGCAGGTGTTGCGATCTCAGCGGCATGCCTAGGGTTTAGTAGCTCGTCATCACCTAGATCCTCATCGTCAGGATTTGTTGCTCGCCCAGGGTTATCAAGATTTTGTTGATGCACTTGAGCGGCGGCTAGCGTAGCTAGTCTCGCCTGTTCCTGTTGAGAAGCCATCCTTTTAATTTCGTGTTTTGCCTCCATTCTGCCAATACGTTGTGGTTCAGGATTGATAGGTAATAACGGTTGACCAGAACTTCGGGTATGGGGCATGCACTGAATAAAAACCTGCAGTAAACAAAAACAAAAACTAAAAGTAAAAGTACGAGAATCTTTGACCAAAGGGTCTAGTAATTATTACGAACTTAATTGACACTTGTATTCCCCGGCAACGGCGCCAATTTTTGATAACGCTCAATCTACAGCTCTCATAGGAGTGTAAAGCGGTCGTTGTCAAATATATAACCCAACTGGGTTGGGTATCGATCCCACAGGGAATAGCCGGTCAATGAGTAAGCAAAGATTACTAGACTTTTGGAGCAAGTCTCGTAAAAAAGGGGGATTTTAACGTGCAAGTAATGTAAATAAAGTAATAAAATAAAAACAGCAAATAAAGGAGTAAAAATGGTTTGGTTGGTTGGTTTTTGATCAATGAGAATTGAGAAGTTGGGGTTATGTCCACCTTATGAGTTGTACGTCTCTATTGTCTATGAGTTGTGCGGAATTCAGACATGCATGTGCTTATAGAGAATTGTATTCGATGGTAAATCCAGGCGTCTTTCGACCTTAACCAGGACTATTTCACTTTAACTCTTTCGAGCTTAAAGCGTAACTAACAGTACGAATTCTCCAAGAGGTTAATCCAGTTATGGCACTAACTTTTTAACAAGGGTTGGTGCCCTATTACCTTGACATTATCTCTTTTCCAGACATATAACTTTTCTTTCGAACAAGTTAATGCTATACTGGCGTATTCTATGCGTTTGCAACCACAAAGAATTTAGATTAAGATGAAGAGAATAATGATATAAGCAGCATACGTGTCACGAATTCACAAACTCATAGCAATAGATAGTATCTCATATGGCTTCCATAACCCCAATAGAGAAGTTTAGTTACCCATGAGTGCGAAGGAAATCACAATAGACATTATTAATATACCACAATAAAAATCTCGTGTAGTAAAGTGTGGTATGGCGTTTTAGATGTGAACTCCTTTGCAAAGTAACGTTTCTCTTGTTGCGGAAATTAAGAATTGAATAGATGAATAGAAGAAGAATAAAAAATAGAATTAATTGTAAGAATGGAGAATGTAAGAGTGTGTTTTTGGAATGGTGAATGGATGGGGATTATTAAAATCTCCAGCAAAATAGGGTATTTATAACACCCATATCCTATTTCTACTAAGCTACTGCATTACTTATCCTAGTCCTACTAGGTTACTGCATCATTATCCTAATCCTACTAAGTTACTGCTGATCCCCAAAGTCTTTAGAAATGCTATTTTTGCCCGGGACAGGTTTTTCATGCGTCACTTTTGGTCCTTGGCTTCCAAGCTTTCCCTTCCTTCTTTCGTGAAGCTTCCTTGGGCGTCAAGTTATCCATAATATGCTGAAATATGCATCATTTATACCTGAAAACTTGCTAATCACGTTTGTTAGCTCACTTACAGGAAAAAGGACTAAAAGTGCATGAATTATATATTTTGTCCTCAAAACTTAGCTAAAATATGGGCAAAATATAGCACTATAGGCGTGTAAATTCGTCTATCATCAATGGGGTGCATGTAGATATATGTACTGATCATAAAATTTGCAGTATATTTTCTCGCAGAAAGAGCAGAATTTCAGGTAGAGGTGGTGGTTGGAATTATTGAAGGATTATTACATGAGCCTGCACTATCATCCGGGCAAGGCGAACGTGGTGGTCGACGCCCTTAGCAGGTTGTCAATGGGTAGTCTTGGTCATGTTGAGAAAGGGCAAAGTAATATGGTAATGGATATTCACCGGCTTGTAAACTTGGGAGTTCGACTTCTTGATTTCAAAAATGGGGGAGTGATCGTTAATGAGATAGCTAAATCCTCCTTATGTGCTGAAGTTATGGAAAAATAGGCCAAAGACCTTATCTTGATGTAGATTAAGAAAGATGTTAGTCAATAGAAGGTGATGGCATTTAAAATTGGAGG
The DNA here is from genome assembly GCA_030864215.1 of Capsicum pubescens. NCBI lineage: Eukaryota > Viridiplantae > Streptophyta > Magnoliopsida > Solanales > Solanaceae > Capsicum > Capsicum pubescens. Next base: position 276,105,975 of record CM061543.1, on the reverse strand, counting down.
TGACGGGAGTCTGAGATATCAGGGTAGGTTGTGTGCACCGAACATAGATGGTTTGCGAAAGAGGATCCTTGATTAAGCTCACACTTCAAGGTATGTTTTTCACGTAGGCTCTACGAAAATGTATCATGACCTTAAGGCTATCTATTGGTGGAATAATATGAAAAGAGATGTTACTAATATTGTTTCTTAGTGTATGAATTGTCAGAAAGTCAAGGTAGATCATTTGAGACCAAGTGGCACTTCCCAAGAGATAGCTTTGCCTATGGAGAAGTGGGAGATGATTAATATAGACTTCATCACGGGGCTTCCGAAGTCCCAGAACTAATATGATTCTATTTGGGTAATTGTATACTGGATGACCAAGTGCGCTCATTTCCTGCCAGTATAAACGAATTATTCGGGGGATGATTATGATAAGTTGTACATTCAAGAGATAGTTCATTTGCATGGTGCGCCTGTATCTATTATATCTAACCAAGGTACGCAGGTTTCTTCTTATTTTTGGCGATATTTTTAGAGGGGTTTTGGTACCCAAGTGAACCTGAGTACTGATTTCCACCCTCAAACTGATGGACAAGCTGAATGCATCATTCAAACACTTGAGGATTTATTGACGGCCTGTGTGATTAACTTTAAAGGTAGTTGGGTGGACCGTTTGCTATTGATACAATTCTCCTACAACAATAGCTACCATTCCAGTTTCAGATTGCCTCTTTTGAGGCGCTTTATGGGAAATGATTTAGGTCACCAATTAGATGGTACGAAGTGGGTGAAACCCGATTGTTTAGACCTATTCTTTCTCATCGGGCGATGAAGAAGGTGAAAATAATTAGGGAGCGACTTAAGACTACGCAAAGTCGCCAAATGTATTACGCCGATATTAGAAAGAGAGATTTAGAATTCGAAGTTGACGATTGGGTGTTCCTAAAGGACTCCCCTATGAAGGGAGTCATGTGATTCAGAAAGAAAGGGAAACTTAGTCCTAGTTATATAGGACCACATAAGATTGCGAGGAGGATACGTAGGGGAGAAGGAGGAAAAGAAGAATTATTGATGGCTTACTTTGGAGAAAGCTTAGCAGGGATAGCTTCTGAATTATTTACTAACCAAGACATTTCTCGTTGGCACGTATGGGATAACATGGCTCAGTATTTTGTCCAGAAATTTCAATATAATATCAAGATAGTGCCAGATCGCACCACACTTGCCAACATGAGAAAAAAGGCAACTATAAGTTTTTGAATATATGTTGTTAAATGGAGAGAGCAGGCTGCAAGAGTCGGACTATCGATAAAGGAGTCTGAAATGATTGATATCTTTTTACAGGAACAAGAACCTGATTATTTCCATCATTTACTTTCTACTATTGGAAGGATATTTACTATGGTCATTAAAGTTGGATAGATGGTAGAGAATGGAATTAAGTTCGAAAAGATTATCAGCCGAACCGCTTTGAAAGTAACAACACAGGCAATTCAAAGTGGTTCAGGAAGTTTTGGTGGAAAGAAAAGAAAAGAAGATATAGTTACTATTGTGTGAGGTCCACGACAAAAATGGAGAGGTGCGCATCACCCTTACACACAATCTCAATCACAAATTTATGTCTAAGAGCCATATAACAAACCACGACACTATGACTCCCACAAAATCCATTATATTTCATTCTATCTCCTAATTATTTTATCTATAATGCACAACCATATGCTTGGGCTCCTTCTTATCCGCAATGGTGTGCACCATCAATCAAAAATCGTCATCTAATCCCGCAAGTTCAACAAGGTCCCACAAAATTTACTTTTCAACCTAGAACAGACTTCAAGATGGCTAACATGGGCAAAGATAATTTCACTCCTAGTGGAATATCTTACGCCGGCTTATTTCAGAGGCTGAGGAACATGAATGTTCTAAGACCATTTGAGAGAAGGATCCCCAATCCTCCCCCGAAGAACTTGGATTATTCTATAAGATGTGTATATTATTCTGATGCCCCAAGGCACGACACATAGAAATGTTGGTTCTTGCAAAAAGCAATTCAGGAGTTGATTGACACACAACAAATTATGGTGCAAAGTCCAGACGCTCCAAATGTCAATCAAAATCCATTGCCAGATTATACTGAAACAAACATGCTCGAGGTGATACCTAGTGGCGAAGATCCTATGGTTTCCTTCAAGCCCATCATTAAGATTAAAATTGATTTGGAAAAATCAGCAAATGTTGTAGATTTGACGAAAGAAAAACCTGCAGAAGTGGAGGAGGTGATAACAAAATCTAAATCATCAAAAGTTCCCTTAGTCGTGGGGAAAGAGATTTCAAAAAGTGTTGGGTCAGGTCAAGTAAAACCAAAGCTCATTATTCCTGAAAAACCACTAAGCCTATATTAATAATAAAAGGAGCTCCCATTGTTATTAAACCGGTGTCACAGTTGCCTATGGTTAATACCGAGGCAGTCCCCTGGAACTACGATCGCATTATGGTGATGCACAAGGGAAGAAAATAATTGAAGAGGTGGATCAAGTAGGGTGATTAAACCATTCTGGGAGGTGTTATCCCCCAGTGGAATTAAAAAAGAATAAACAAGACAATGAAGAACGAATGATAGTAAAAAAAAAAATTACTGAAGAAGAAACTGAAGAATTCTTAAAGAAGATGAAGTTACCAGAATATTCTATTGTAGAGCAATTGAGGAAGACGCCAACCCAGATTTCTCTGTTGATTTTATTAATACACTCAGAAGATCACCACAAGGCCATAATGAAGATTTTAAATGAGGCATATATATCCAGTGAGATTAAGGTGAATCATCAGAAAAAAGTTATTGGAAGGATCCTTGAGGTAAATAGGATCACTTTCTCAGATAACGAATTGCCTGTAGAAGGTACTGGACATAATCAAGGTCTCTACGTTACTGTGAAATGTGAGCATTCCTATGTCACTTGACTGTTGATTGATGGGGGATCTGGTGCTAACATTTTTATTATGTCAACTTTGCAAAAGTTGAATGTTAACGTGGAAAGGATCTGACCTAATAATGTTTGCATCAAAGGTTTTGACGGAGCAAAAATAGATGCCATTGGTGAAATAGATCTCATATTAACAATCAAACCTGTGGATTTTTTCGTGGATTTTCAAGTGTTGAACATTAATGCTTCATATAATATGTTATTAGGTAGGCCATGGGTTCATAGGGCTGGAGCAGCTGCATCTTCGTTGCACCAAATGGTCAAATTTGAACACGACAGGAAATAAATAGTTGTTCATGTTGAAGGAGACTTATCCATGTATAAAGACTACTCCGTTTTCTTCATTGAAGCAGATACTACAGATAGAGTCATAATTCATCAAATTGAGGTCGCACTTCGAGGACAAATCAAATTGGCTATAACTAGGGGGTCACATGTTGCTGAACTTACTGCATCTCGCCGCCAGCAGTTGCAAGAAGTTGGAAAGAACATGCAAGAAGAATTTTATCGAGAGAGATCTCAGTGGATACATGAAAGAGGGATATTACGAGAATAGCTGGAGGTTGCTTCCACTCGTCAACAACGTGCAAGAGATATTATTGATTTCGGTGGTTGGTAGGCCCAAGGATGAGATCATTGTCTCAGTTCCCTTCTAGGAAAGGTCCACCGTGTCGCACAGGATACCACCAGAATGGGTTTGGACTACCAATATTTGAATCGAGAGCAATTTCTGGCACAAGTACCAGCTTTCGTCCAACGTCTCACCACTTTATTGGAAGACATATACTTGGGTTTGAGAGTTCATGTCAAGCCTAAATCTCCTTGATTGAGCATGTTGAAGCTATGAGAATCAGTTGAAAACCTAGAGATATTGGGATTTGGTTGTTTGGATGGATAGTTATTTTCTTTGTCACAGTTTTTTGGTTTCAGTTTTAGAACTTCTTGTTTAGATGTTATGTCTTTAAGTTGGTTTTATTTGTTTAAATTTAGTTTTATTAGTCAGATGTCAATTAGTAGGTTTTATCTTTGGAGTTGTGTCACTCGTTTTGTCGTATTTGTATTCAAAAATTATAAAATGTAATGAAGTTGGCCTTTTATTTCTATATATATTACATATATTTTACTTCACTTACTTTATTTATTTTCTTAAAAAAAATCAATCATTTTTGTTAAATTTTCCTGAACTATGCAAGATCTGATTCATGTCCTGGCATGATACGTAGGCAACCCTCCAAAGGGTTAGATTATAACTTTTTGAAAAATGACATGAGCAACTTCTTGTATAGTTGACGTCAGTATGTCATGGATAACTATACTAGAAGAGAATTACATGAGCATATAACAGAAAGGTGCATCACAGACATTTTGAAGTTGGTCTGTTAGTACTAAGACACATTTTCCCCGATCAGATTGAAGCCAAGGGCAAGTTTTCTCTTAATTGGCAAGAACCGTTCATGGTGAAGAAAGTGTTACATAATGGTGCATTATATCTCACTGATGTAGAAGGCGAAATGAAAGGAATGTATGTCAATGATGATGCAGTTAAGAGATATTATGTATGATATTCATGTACAATTATGTCATGTATGTTTTATAAATGCATTTTTAAAAGATTGAAATGATGAAGGTATTTTGTTCTACTATCCAAATATTAAATCAACCCTTTCTTACCCCCTTTGACCTTTGATTTGATTTTTCTTTCATAACCCTTTTTTGGAATCAATTAAAGTAAAAAAGAAAAGATGAAAATGATGTTGATTAAAAAAAATCAAATCAAGCAAAATCAAGAAAAAGAATGACTTTCCTAAACTACGTTTGACCTGATTTAGCACGTAGGTAGCATTACTCTGGGGTTCGATCCAACCAAAAGAAAATTTAAAGTTACCCAGTATGAAATAAAATTGGGGAAAAATTATTTTTCTTAACAGTTGATTCTAAAAGTTGAATGCTTCACTCAACGTCATGTATATTTTTTAGTCGCCCTTTTCTTCTAACCCTTTCCAAAAGCCAGGTTACAACCAAAAAAAGACCTTCAGATCAATCTTTGAGAATGTCAAGGCTAAACATATTATGGGAGCATGATGTTTCATACTTTGGGCATCATTTTTCTAAAAAAGAAAAAAGAAAAGAAATGAGAGAATCTTATTGATGAAAACCCCAAAGGGCACCATAAGACGATGGTGAGTTGAGAAAGAAATGAAAATGAGATAGACTCACTGGCAAAAATCCATTGAGGTGCCACAAACTGAAGGAGAATTGTAATTTAGAGTGCACAAATTCAATAGTGACTCAGTTTCATATTCAATAAAAGGGCAAAAGATGATCATGATTAGTATGGGTAATTCCAAGGGACTGCCCTGGTATTAACCATAGGCAGCTATGACACTGGTTTAATAACAATGGGAGCTCCTTTTATGATTAAGAGAGACTTAGTGGGTCTTCCAGGAATAATGAGTTTTGGTTTTACTTGACCTAACCCAACACTTTCTGAAATATATTTCTCCACGACCAAGGGAACTTTAAATTATTCGAATTTGATTATCACCTTCTCCACTTCTGCAGGTTTTCCTTTTGCCAAATCTACAGTATTTGTTGATTTTTCCAAATCAATTTTAATCCTAACGATGGGCTTGAAGGAAACCACAGGATATTCTCCACTAGGTATCACCTCGAGCATGTTTGTTTCATTATGATCTGGCAATGGATTTTGATTGACATTTGGAGCATCGGGAATTTGCACCATAATTTGTTGTGTGTTAATCAACTCCTAAATTGCTCTTTTCAAGTACCAATATTTCTCTGTGTCGTGCCCTGAGGCATCAGAACAATATGCACATCTTTTGGGATAATCCAAGTTCTTTAGGGGAGGATTCGGGATCCTTCTCTCAATTGGGCTTAGAACATTCAAGTTCCTCAACCTCTGAAATAAGTTGGCGTGAGATACTCCAATAGGAGTGAAATTATCTTTGCCCATATTAGCCATCTTGAAGTTTGTTCTAGGTCAGAAAGTAGATTTAGAGGGACCTTATCGGACTTACGGGATTGGAGGATGATTTTGGATGGATGGTGCACGCCATTACGGGTAAGAAGGAGCCCGAGCATATGGTTGTTCATTATAGAAAGAATAATGAGGACATGGTATGGAATATAATGGATTTTGTGGAGTAACATAGTATCGCGGATGGTTAATAGGTTTTGGACATAAATTTGGGATTGAGATTGTGCGTAAGGGTGATGCGCACCTCTCCAATTTTGTCGTGGACCTAGCACAATAGTAGCTACATCCTTTTTTTCTTTTCTTTCCACCAAAACTTCTTAACCACTTTGAATTGTCTGTGTTGTTGCTTTCAAAGTGGCCTAGCTGATAATCTTTCCGGACATAATTCCATTCTCTACCATCTCTCCAACTTTAATGACCTCAGCAAATATACTTCCAATAGTAGAAAGCAAATGATAGAAATAATCAGGTTCTTGTGCTTGTAAAAAGATATGAATTATTTCAGACTCCTTTATCGATGGTCTGACACTTGCAGCCTGCTCTCTCCATCTGACAGCATATTCTCAGAACTTTAATTTGCTTTTTTTCTCATGTTGGCAAGTGTGGTGGGATTTGGCACTATCTTGATATTATATTGAAATTGCTGGACAAAATCCTGAGCCATATGAAATGTCTTGGTCAGTAAACCATTCAGAAGCTATCCCTGCTAAGCTTTCTCCAAAGTAAGCCATCAATAATTCTTCTTTTCCTCCCGCTCCCCTTAATTAATTGCAGAACTTTTTCAAATGAGCAACAGGATCGCCATGACCTTCATACTTGTCAAACTTTGGCATTTTGAACCCCAACGACAAATGGACATCAGGAAACATACATAAATCTTTGTATGAAACACTTTTTGATCCTCCTAATCCTTTCATATTTCTCCTACTCTGCTCCAAACTTCTCACTTTCCTGGCCATCTGATATGAGACAAGACAAGGGAGCCACGAAACACACACCAAAATCAGTCTACAAGTTCAAGAATCCGAGGACATCTTTGGTGACCAACTCTCGAATTCACAATAAGAACAAGAAAGAGATGATAACAAGGTGTTTAACACCTATTTTCCAGCCAACCAAACTAGATTAACAACACATAAAATGAAGAACAAAAAGAACAACAACTTCGGCTACAAGAATACCATAAGGCCGAGAGTATCCAACAAGAACAACACAACAAGATTACAAGAAAGGATAGATAGTGAGACCAAGATTATTACAAGATTAATAACCAAGTGTATTTCAACACTAACCCCTAATGAATGTAATAATCATACCCACACTCTTACGGTGACCGCTAAGGGAATCAACTCACCTTAAGATTCACAGTTTCCAAACAAAGGTCAATATTAGCTTTTCCAAGCCCTATACTAAGATGGCTTTTCCAAGCCCTATCTAAGAACTACACTAAGGTGTTCTACTCTCAAGTGAGAGGATTTGCAATGTTTCATACATTTATCATTTTCTCATTCTTTTCCACCATTTTCTCCAACAACTCTCTATTTTTTCTACTCTCCTCTTCCCCATCGAGCCTGCATTGTGTTGCTTTATTCTCATCATTAACTCATTCAATCACACTTCCCTCTATACATTCACCCATCGAGCAATTTGTTTCCTCCTTTACTGAAGGTACCACAGCGTGTTAGCCCTCTTCAGGCATTGCCACTTGATTCTCTACATCCATACTCTGCTCTGTCAGATCACAACTTGCACTCTGATTTATCGATTTTGTAGGATCGATGATATCTCTAGTCTGATTGGCTGATTCAGTACATTGATTCTCCTCTTCAGATGGAATTTGATTAGCTTTAGAAACAATAGAATCAACCATCTCTTGCAATGAAATAGCTTTTCTAATCACAACCTTTCTCAAGTCCCTAACACTGAAATCAACTCCACGAACCAAATCCAACTTCAAAAGCAAAGACATCAACGTCTCATTCACCCACAACTTCTCCCTTTCATCTCTACATATCAACTTCACTGTTTCCCTATGTAGAAGCTTTCGTTCAACATCCTCCACCTCCTTCTTAATTGTCTTAATCCTCTTCACATATTTTCTCAATAGAATCCCTCTAAATACCTTCTGAATCCTCAAACCCAAACTAGACCGGTCCGGCTCAGGTTTGGGTAAAACAACCCACTGTGGATCCGAACCGATAAACTAAAACGGAATTTGAACAACCTTTACCGCCGGTTTGACTGCCGCTGATTTTTGGTGGACCAATTGTATTTGTATCATCCTCCCCTTCTTGAAACGGATTCGACCTCGAATCCGTACCTTGCAAAACTAGAGAAAGGAAAAACAAGCACAACATCCTCATGGCATGAGGGATAGGGTTAGCACAATAATAAACATCATCACGCCAAGGAAACACATACTTGAAGTATAACCAACGATCCTTTGAATGAAATATTAAAAACTCAATGAAAGATGTACAAAGGATTTGTTTATGGGATTCACCAATGTGGACACTTTGTTTGTCATGCAAACCAAGCGACAAGTTGGGTTCACAAACATCACCATTTCTACATTTGGCACCGGGGTCAAACAGAAAGAGTGGTCATAGACACGGGTCTAGACAACACTCTCTTTTCCCGTGGTCTCCAGCCAAACTAAACGGCATACTCTCTATAATAGCATACATATCATCCAAAGAAAATAGAGAGTAGAGAAAGGTATCACTCAAGTTGACTTATACTATGGTGCCATCATGTGTGTACTCACTACTAGTTTTCTAATCATCACCATAAGTAATTTCAACAATAAAGTCACAAAAAGTAGAAGGAGAAGTAGTTTCCAAGACCACACATTCCTTACCCTTAAGAGTACTCTCATCTTCCAAGAAGAGATTTTCATCTTTAGGAGGAATGTTGTCACACCATAATGGGTTAGCATATAGGCTCTAGCTTCCAAGTCAAGCTATACCATTATTTTCACCACTAGGTCTATTAGGAGTGTTTATATCATCTTCAAACAAGACATTATACCTAAAGAGAGCATGATCTATTTTATGGGCAGATTCGGAACAAACACGTCCATCACTCTCTATAAGATCAATATCAAGTATCAAAGAGATTTCAAGTACAAGATTATCCCAAGAATAGCTCTCAGGTTCACTCCTATTTTGTTGACCAACATTTTCAAATACTTTACTCACTTGAGTTCTATTAAGTGGCGGACACATAACTTCAAGTGGCGGGCAAGTTTCACACATAAGTTGATCAACGCCAATTGCATAAGACAATGTGCTTTTGTTCAACATATTGGCTTCAACACTAGGTGGACATAACTTGCTCTTACAAGAAAAGTCAATTTCGTCATCAATAGGATCAACTAGTGTATCCACACTCACAACATGTACATCATCAACAAGAGACAAAGAATCATTAGACTTACAAGTAAGTAAGCTACAACTCATACTCAATGGGCTACTAGCCATACAATTATCATTCACACGCACCAAATTGTAAGAGTTAGCTATTTTACCTTGAAGTTCTTGAGTAGACTCTCCTTTGCCGTGTTGTGAAGGTCCTCCACAAGCTTGGGCAGCCAATCGTCATTTCTCTCCTTCGCTTTCCATGTCGGTACCTACACAAATGTCCTTAGAAATAGAAGGACAAACAATGTTAGCTCGGTTTGGTGTCAATCCTCTCATTTCGCTTCACACAACCTCTCCTTTCTCCACTCTCGGATTACCACCTAGCACACCCTTACCCCCCTCAATCTTTTGTCTCTCATCATCATTCGGATTAGAGTAGGTGAGCATTTTTCTTTGTGGTTCGGGCAAAATGTACGTCATGAGGCAATTTTCCCATCGGTCTCTTACAACATTAGGCAAATTTTGCATATTTGGAACTTTATTTTGTGCAAACCAATCAACATCCAAGTTCACATGACCGTATGTTAAGGTAAAAGCATCGCACCACACCTCCTCATGGTAATCACATTGGGAGAATACAATCCTCACCCTTTCGGTAACCTTAAATCCGTCTAAGAAGTATGGAACATGTAAAGGCTCTTGAAACAACCCTAAGTAGTCAACCATGGATGGAAGGATGTAGTTTCTATAGTACCTATAATTTAACACAATGAGGCATCCCGGTATCCCACAAATGGTCACCTTTCCGGAGTGTACACTCCTTCTCAGATCAACATTGTAAGGCACATGATTACCCGTCGATTTTGGAGATGCATATCCTCTTCTTCTAATGGGACAACCTCTACTATAGCTAGGATAACCATTCACACCATGTTGATCTTGATAAGAAGTATTACAAGGTGAAGAAAATAAATTTTCACACTCCTCACGTGTACTCTCATCATAGCTCTCATAAGTTTTGGGAATGAAAGGGTTATACCTAACACCAAATCTAGGTTTAGAGTAGGTGTAAGACTCCTCACATGCCCCAACATCATCATAAGAACCATCACGAGGTCCTACATCATCTCTAAATTCACCATAAGTACTAGGTACTTCATTCCCCTCATTTTCTCCCCTAAAACCGTGTCCCTCAAATCTGCCCAAGTTTTGATCATGGTTATTTTCATAGCCTCCGTAATCTCCCTCAACTTCGTAGACACTAAACCCCTCACTACAATCATAGTCTCCCATGTTGTAGTCACAATAATCCCCGACTATAGAAGACATGTTTTCCTTATATCACCTTTGTACCTACACAATGAACAAACAAGATTAGTAGTAAAAGCTCCTCACCAACACTCGTATACACTCACCTTTGTGATTCTCACAATTGGAGCGACGAATATTGAAAGTTACTTATACTCCGGCAGTCAATAGGATGTCAAATCTACTTGGTGGCTGGAATGGATTCTTGTTTGATCGACTCAAGACACAAAAAAATAAACTTTACTTACGAACTTAAAACAAAAAAGTCACTATGAGTTAAAAATGAGAAAAGCACAAAAATAACGCTAACACGAAGAACATACTCAAAAACTAATTTACAACTTAGTAGGTATTTACTAGATGTCAATTAGTATAAGAGTCAACAAAGTTGAAACCAATGCAACAAAGAAAACAAACTAGGAATTCCAATTCTGAGCTTATGATGACGTGACACTCGACTATTGGTCGTTGGAATGTTGTTGAATTTGAAAAATTTTTGTTTTTCAAGAATTTAGTTGTTTACTTTCACATTTGGAAGAAGAAGTTTCGGCTAAGGTATAGGCAAACAAGGTCTTAGACTCCCTTTCAAGATTCAAAAAGTCTTTCACCTGCATGCACTAATTTGGCAAGACAACCTTTTTGGATGTCTTGTCCCCTTTCCCCTTTTTGACAACCTAGAAAAGTGGTCTTACTCTTTTATAGTAACTAGACTTTTGGGATGTCTTTTGTTCTTTTACTACTTTGGTGATATCTTGAGGATATTTCCAGGACAAACAAAAAGTCTCACTCTTCTTTTCTTGCTTCAAGATCAAACAACACCCTTTTGAAAATACTTTTTCAACACAACTCAAGAACACAAGAACAACAACAACAAACCGTCCAACAACTACCACGACACGACTTGAAGCTTAGCTCAAAAACTTGGATTTCGACTCAAGAAATGCTAGTGCACAAGAAGCTAACACAAGAAACTACTAAGACAACAAAAACATGCCAGATCTAGACACAATTCTCGGCCAAACACAACAACAACAAGAAGAACACTTTTCTTTATTTTTCTACTATCCAAGCCTAAGATTGGTATTGTAGGAACAAAACCAGCCTTAGCTCAGATACCAAATGATATGAGACAAGACAAGGGAGGCACGAAAAACACACCAAAATCAGTCCACAAGTTCAAGAACCCAAGGACCTCTTGGGTGATAAACTCTCGGATTCATAATAAGAACCAGAAAGAGATAATAACAAGGTGTTTAACACCTATTTTTCAGCCAACCAAACTAGATTAACAACAAATAAAATGAAGAACAAGAAGAACAACAACTTCAGCTACAAGAACACCACAAGGCCGAGAGTAGGCAACAAGAACAACACAACAAGATTACAAGAAAGTAAAGGATAAATGGTGAGACCAAGATTATTACAAGATTAAGAACCAAGTGTATTTCAACACTAACCCCTAATGAATGTATAATCAAAACCATACTCTTACGGTGACTGCCAAGGGAATTAACTCACCTCAAGATCCATTGTTTTCAAGCAAAGGTCAATATTAGATTTTCCAAGCCCTATACTAAGATGGCTTTTCCAAGCCCTATCTAAGAACTACACTAAGGTGTTCTACTCTCAAGAGAGAGGATTTGCAATGTTTCATACAATCATCATTCATCATTTTCTCATTCTTTTCCACCATTTTCTCCAACAACTCTCTATTTTTTCTACTCTCCTCTTCCTCATCGAGCCTGGATTGCTTTACTTAATTCTCATCATCAACTCCTTCAATCACACTTACCTCCATACATTCACCCATCGGGCAATCTGTTTCCTCCTTTACCGAAGGCACCACAGTGTGTTCGCCCTCTTCAGGCGTTGCCGCTTGATTCTCCATATCCACACTCTGCTCTATCAGATTATAACTTCCACTCTGATTTATCGATTTTGTAGGATCGGTGATGTCTCCAGTCTGATTGGCTGATTTAGTACATTGATTCTACTCATCAGCTGGAATTTGATTAGCTTCAGAAACAATATAATCAACCATCTCTTGAAATAAAATAGCTTTTCTAATCACAGCCTTTCTCAAGTCCCTAAGACCGAAATCAACTCCACAAACTGAATCCAACTTCAAAAGCAAAGACATCAACATCTCATTAACCCGCAACTTCTCCCTTTCATCTCTATATATCAACTCCATCGTTTCCCTACGCAGTAGCTGCCATTTAACATCCTCCACCTCCTTCTTAATCGTCTTAATCCTCTTTACATATTTTCTCACCATAACCCCTCTAAATACCTTTTGAATCCTCAAAGCCGAACCAGACCGGTCCGGCTCAGGTTTGGGTAAAACAGCCCGCTGTGGATCCGAACTGATGAACTGAACTGGAATCTGAACAACCACTACCAAAAATTACCCCTATGGTTCCGGTTGCAAAACCTTTGAAATAGACAACAAAATCATTGTCATAGCTCTACCGCAATGGTTCAACAACTGTCCTATGGGTGGGCGCAATAGGTCTATGAAAACGATTTATGCAATGATTGTCGGAACTGTCGTCATAGGTCAAGCTATGGCAACGATTTCAAACAACCGTCGTCATACTTGACCTATGGCGAGTTATTTTTTAACTTATTGAGACGTGTATTTTCATCTATTGCAACGGTTGCTAATCGCTGCAATAGAATCTATTACAACGACATTAAAGCATTGCAATAGCCTCTATTGCGACGCTTTTGTTGTTCTGTTGCAATGCTTTTTGAGTACCTTTTACAACTATTTTATTACTTATTGGGACGCCTATTTTCATCTATTGCAACGGTTACTAACCGTTGCAATAGCATCTATTGCTATGCTTTTGTTATTCTGTTGCAACGCTTTTTGACTACCTATTGCAATAGTGTGTTGATCTATTGCAACAATTATTGCCACGAGTTATTAAAGTGAAACGATTTATATAAATAGTCACTCGTATTAATGTAAATTTGTATTTACATACATAATAAGTTATAACACAATATATACACATCACAAAACAAAATCATTCAGTACTAATCTCATAATTCAAAATATACAACAAGCTTATACATTAGATGCGGTGAACTCCATCTCACTACCAGCCCATGAGAGCTGCTCATTGAGATTCTGCATCCCTGATGCGGTGAACTTCAACAGCATATCTTGTTGCTAAACAATTAGGTTCAATTTTTCCTGCCTACTCATTAAAGGAAAAGAGTGTCATTTACTTATACATCAGATAAAAGAGACATCAGATAAAAGAGAGGTTTCAAGCTTGAAGAAGCAGCACCTTTTCCAAGCATTTAGCATAAAAGAGAGGTTTCAAGCTTGAAGAAGAAGCACCTTTTCCAAGCATTTAGCAGAGCTCCTATGATCACTCATCAAGTAATAAGCATTATCTAGATTTGTCCAAATGTGAGCTGCTTTCGAGTATGCTTTCAAAGCTTCTAGTAAACACTCTTTGGCAACATTAGCTGCAGTAATTTGATCTGCAGAGGTTCTATAAAGAGAATTTACTTCGAACTTTACACAAGTCCACTAATAAACAAAACTAGCTAACCCACTACATATTCTTATTTCAAGGCTCATCTTTCAAGAATAGCAAATTTCAAAATGACCATTTATGTAGTAAAGTACTGTTGTCCACTAAAATATCAAATATATCAAAAAGACGAACACACTGCTTTGGTAATTGGCACAAACCAATCACGAGTTGTGAATTTAACAGAATCGTTGAGGTTATCTAGCCTATCTAAGATTTGAGTATATTTGCAATCTCGACAATTTAAAATATGAGGTAAAATTCGGAGTTGGACAAAAAGTGGAAAGGGGGGATAAAAGGGGGCTAAGAGTTTTCAGTGTTTCTTGAAGTCGTGATTAGAGATTTCCGGTTTAATCAAAATGACCCTATGTTTTAATTAATCTATCCAGCTTCAGAACTTCCTAGTAGAAATGCTAAAACAAAAGCAATTCGAGTTATGACAGGACCCTAATGGATAGAGTAACCTTCAAGTAGAAATACTATGTGGAGAAAAGTTGTCTCTTCATACCAGGTATATTGTACCCCGGAGGTCCGCTAGGAGCTGGTGAAGGAGACATATGTGCAGTGGAGTTTCGGTTACCCAAGCCTGAAACCACTGGTGTAGATGGAAGAGATGGAGGTGGAGGAGATAAATTTTGTCTGTCCCATAACTCGGAACAATTAGTTTTCCAAAACCCAATTCTTTCATTTTCACGATCGTAAGTTACAAGTGTTGTGAAAAACGATTCCTGTTGCAAATAGAAGCATGCATGTTTCAACAAGGGAAGAGTCAGGAAGATGAACCTTGTCAAGTAGTGAGAAGTACCTCCAAGAAGACTAGTTGGATTCTTTCCATTCGAGAAAATTCCTAGGCAATAAGCACCACGTACTTTGAAGTGCTTTAAAACATACAAGGTACAATGGAAAAGGTGGAAGATAATCAATACAAAATAGTAAAAAGAAAAAGAAGCTAGTAGATCTGACTCCAAAATAGTGTCGGGCAAGATAATAAAGTACTAAAGCAGAATAAGATGCTTACCTGAAACAATTAGTTTTCAGGAGAGAGAGTTAGTTTATTTCCATCGCCAAATACCATATCAACAGGCGGAAAGTTCTTTGGGAGTTGCGACACGTCGCTGGAATATATATAATATTAATAATATGGGTAAAACCAGCAGTAGGAAGAAAAGAAATTTAAACAAGATTAGTTTATTTCCATCCCTGAATACTATATCAACATGCAGAAAGTTCTTTGAGAGTAGTGACATGTCGCTGGAACATATATGATATTAATAATATGGGTAACACCAACAATAGGAAGAAAACAAATTTAAATAAGAAAATCATAAGACGCCAAATTAATTTCAGAATTCTTCATATAATACCTTCCATCCCCTGAAAAGCAAATATCATTAAAACTAGGATCAGGCCCTTTGATCTGTTTCAGAAAGATATAACCCCCTAACAATCCACTTTTCCGTTCACTAAACAAAATGCAGCAAAAGCAATAAAGACAACATCAAAGATGTCTAGAAACTTGCAAGGAGCTTTGTATATATTGAAAATATTACCTGCTAACATCAACAACAACATACCCAGTGTGTTCGTATGAGTGTGTTCGTATGAGTGGGGTCTGGGGAGAGTGGGGTGTACGTAGCTCTTAACCCTATTCTTCTCACCAATAGCGTTTTTCCGCCACTACTCTTTTTCAGGCAGATTAGGATCAACCAAATGACAGAAATATTGGCAAATATGTAGATAACAATATCTTACAGCACTCTTGAAAACTATAAATGCTGCTTCGGAAGGTAAGCATAGGTTGTACCACTATCAAGAATAGTCCCATGTTTTCCACCAAAAACCCGAGGATTTATTTTCAGCGGCTTCCTAGCTACAAGTATCTCCTTCAGCTCAATATTGTAGTACAGGTTGTTGCCATCCGAGACTAGAGTAAATGTGTAAGATTTATCAAGTGTATTTGTTAGGAGGAGACCTAACATTCCTATGCATATAAAAAATTATTTCCAATACATACCTGCAACCAAAATCTGATTTAGTAAAGACCATGTGAGCAAGGGGGTTTATTCCACCAAAAACCATCACCCCAGCACCAAAATCCATACCTCCATAGCACAAGGAGAAAGAATCACTGATTACATGTTTTTCAACAAGTTGATCAACTATACTGACATCCCCTCGGCCCAAGCCCATTATACCATCTGCACGTTGGCTGTAAAGATCACCAGTTTCCGCAATTTCACATCAAAAAACAGCTTTTTGCGGTCCAAGCTCACTAAGATTTCCAAAAGATAAGACGTCCTCTCCAAGCAACCCAAAACTTGAACTCATCTCACATACCGTCTTTCATAAATGCATTGCTGCCTTTTAAGGCCATAGGGACAAGCCTTGTCACATTTCACAGATTGATAAGTGCTTGACATTTCTGACTGAAACTTGGGAGCCTAAGTAAGAAAAAAAACATAGTACCACTGATCAAAAGAAGGAAATCAAAACAGCATACAGTTCTAAGTGCTATATTAAACATTTCTCACATAAATTAATAGGGTGGCCTTTAGTAAAATCAATAGTCATATAAAGTTGCTTCAAGTGCTCATATTTGTCTCCAATTAGGATCCTTTATAACTACAACTCAAAATGAGCAAAAACCATATTTAAATGTCATGAAACTATATAAAGGGATTCTGTAGCTCACCAGCAAAGAGAAGCTTAGAAATTGATTTAAAAAAATTATTTTTCATTTTTGATAAGTAGAAATTGATTACATTTTTATCCTACTTAGATCAATTTGTTCTCGTTTACCTGTCCATGTCCTCTTTCCTTATAAGTAAATGCATTTAGAATTGCTTCCTCAAGAGAGACATGGTATCCCACCGCTGGCAATGTGGAGCCCTAAGGTGCCTATACTGACAACTACCTTTGCTGGGAAGTCACTGGGTAGGTACTATCCTAACTGGAGATAAGTTGAATAAAGAAACATGTTTAATTGCTGGTTACTTTGCTTGCAAAAGGCATCCTGGAGGGGCTAAAGATTATTCTACTGTTGCACGTGAATGGACATCAATTCTTTTTTTTTCTTGAGAAGCGAATGGAAATCAATTCTATCTATTATCTTTTCCTGTTCTTCCTGCAACATGCCTGTTCTATCGGTTTGGAAAGCAAGAGGAAGAGATTATGGAAACTGACATACTTTACCTGATTAATGTACAAGGAGAGAAACAGAACATCCTGTGGAGGATTACAATTTGATTATCACCAAATTAAGACATCAATTTTTTTCTCTACTCATTTCCTGTGGTAGACACTATCCGGAAAACATGAATTCGCATTTTAGGAAAAGCTATATAATGAGGGAGCATAGAACCTCAAAGTGAATGAAGATAACCAACAGAAGGACTTTGTCAAGGAGGGATTATACTGGGTATGCTTTTGTAGAATCATTCATCAGATATATCATAAAAATCTTTTTGTAATACTAGTACAGGAAAAAACAAGAAGCATATGAAAAGGATCAGAAGTGCCTACAACATAAACACTTCTTATTATGGTTTGTAATACCTTGAGGTTCTCCCATTTATTATGGTGGAATAACTAGGTTACTTCCTGAAAATGGTCTCCCTGCCTACAACATAAACACTTCTCTCTTAATGGAACGACCATGACTGCCATCAGAATACAATATGCTTTTTAAGCTCCCAAAAGGTGTGGCCAAGTGGTCATCGAAGTGGGAGAACTATGAGGTCTCAGGTTCAAATCCCAGAACCATGTGATTTTTCCAATCGACCTAAGCCTCAGCTGCTAGAGTTATCAGGTACTTGTCCTGATGGGAGGAAAAAGGTGCCGAGGAATAGTCGAGGTGCAAAGAATCTAGCCCAAACACCACCGTCATAAGAAAAAGTATTTTTTAGAAATCTAAGATACGTATACTTTGTTTTTTAGTGGTAAGTTTCTGACATTATCATCTTCAAACCCCATCTGTCTAAAGCTATTGCATCATTTTTGCCAGTGATGCAATCAGAGTGAGCAGCTAAGAGCCACATTACCAAGTTGGAAAAGCTTAGGCACATTTTCTATAATCTCAACATAGTATGAGTCGATTAACCTTTTCTCTTTCTTTTATAGACATACTGGGTAGGATTTTTCTTCAGCTTGAAGAAACATTGGTAAACCTAATTTCATTTGGAACATTCAAGCCTTCATAAATCAAATTTCATTCTTCACATGACTTAAATAAGACGCGATACTGAAGACTCCATTGTTTCTAATGAAAGGGAGAAGTTCCAGCCGCCAATTTGAATCATCAGTAGATATGATCAAATGTGTAGGACTTAAAAGGAAAAGAGAAATCTAATGACATATACATGCTTGTTCACCTTTTTGTGATTATTTGTGCAACCCATAGGGTTTTTACCACTTGAGGTCCCCTACGACCAGTTCTAAGAAGTATGATGCCAAAAGCGTTCCAAATAGACACATGCCTAACATCAGATTTTCACAGCCTCCTATAGTTTAGCAAGAATATTTTCAAGCTCTTCAGGGTCTAATTCCTCATCTGAACTTAAAGAAACATAGCACTCACCATACAAAAGGTTGAGTCAATAAATTAGAAGAATACACTAACCTTAAAATCACCATATTAAAGAAGAAAACCCCAAATTTGCTCGGAAATTGAAGTGCAAATTGAGAGCTGAAATCGAAGTGGTTGTCAGAGCAGTGAAGAAGCTGATTTCTGGTCGGACCACTAGTGGTCGGAGCACGCACTGTTGGTCGATTGGTGGTGATTGTGGTCGCGTACTGGAGGTGTGTGGTCGGAGTGTACTGGTGGTGTGTGGTCGGAGTGTACTGGCGGTGTGTGGTATGTGGTGTGTGGATGGAGCATACTGGCGATGTGTGGTGATGGAGACGGTGAAGGATTCATTGATAGGGGAGGAGGAGGCGGATATCATGTTGCTAGAAAAGACAGCAAAATGCTACCGGGAAATTTTCAACAGTAATGGGAAAATTTTTATTCTAATTTTTGGCTGATATAGTGAAAATTTTGGGAGGGATTAAATTACAACCGATATAGCTTTTTTTTTGTGTCAATTAAGTGTTGCCGTAGGTAACTTTATGGCAATGGTTCATGCAACAGTTGCTATAAGTCACCCTATTAAAATGGTTATCCATCAATAACAACACTTATAGCACAAAATAGTTCAACTAAAATAATTTTTTTTGCAATGGTTGGAAGCGTTGCAATAGATGCTCTATAACAATGCTATTGGAACTGTTATCAAAAGGTTCGTTGCAATAGGAGTAATTTCTAGTAGTGAACCTTCTTCACCAATTTGACTGTCGCCAGTTTTTGGTGGACCGATTGTACTTGAATCACAATCTCTTCTTTTTCTTCATTTTTTAGAATCTTCTCAATCACGATAGGAAAATTGTGTTGATGAGCATAATAATGTGGATTTAGGGGTTTGAAAGTCATTTCAGGAGAATACAATTGATCATGACTTGGTTCACCCATATTCTTCTGTACTGTCGATTGAGGACCCACAGTAGCTCAATTTGCACTTCTCTACAAGAGTGAAAAACAGGTTGTTTGTTACAGATGAATTTGGTAGGCGCTTGGTAGAAGTACCAGCAACGCTAAACACATTAGCATATGGGCTGAATCCAGGTGGATAAAATGGATCGCTAGTTTGAGCTTGGGCGAGATTTGGATCATTCGTATTCGAAAGTCCAGGGATTGAAGAAGGTGGGGCTTGTCCATTTGGCCAAGCTTGGTAAATCTTCGCTATCTGCTATTTCAATAACTTATTTTCTTCCATTAATGATAATTCTTGTGAAATCAACTGATTTTGCTCTTCCTCACAGTCAGAGCCTACACCCTTTTGTGGGTCATCTTTCTCTTTCATTTATATCTGGTGTTGTACGGATGTGATGCCAGTTTAAACCACAAATCAACCACTAATTACTTTATCTTTTCTTTAACAAAGTATCAAATGGGTGAATGTTACATATTTAACACATTATAATGTCACGTTGTATGTTATGCTTCTATATGCATTTTTCAACCTATCATGGAAGGCTTTGTGTTTCATCCCGGCTTGTCTAGGCGAATTTTTCAAAAAGTTATGATCGAACCCTTTGGAGGGTTGCCTACGTATCATGCCATGACACGAATCAGATCTTTCATAGTTTAGAAAAATTTAACAAAAATGATTGATTTTGATTTGATTTTTTTTAAGAAAATACATAAAGTGAAGTAAAATATATGTAATATATATAGAAATAAACGGCCAACTTCATTACATTTCATAATTTTTGAATACAAATACGACAAAAACTCAAACACAAACTCTTTTATGTGTTCTGTTCTGGGAATTATTTGACGTATTTCTAGCTGACATAGAACTCTCAATGGAACATACGGTTGAACACCCCTAATACCCATTAATAACAAGAATGGCCGAATGACAGAACTATGTATGACTTGCCTCCAAGGAAGCCAAACGAGATTCTAAGTGATTTAATCTACCATCAGAGAACGAAAAAGCTTACCCCAGTCTCTAATTCCTTCTGGGCACTTATATTTCTCCATCCTTTCCTCGTAATCCTTGATGTGATTGAATCATTCAGGAACAAATCTCGCCACTGTAGGACGTTGATAAAGATGCTCTATAATCCACATTTGTAGCAAGATATTACATCCCTCGAAAAAATCTTTTTCTTTTTGACAAACGGTCAGAGCACGGTAAATATCAGCCAAGATCATTGGTACCATAGTGCAATATTTTTTCTTAATCAGTATATGTACCACTCCAACTAAACGAATATTAATATTTTTCTCTCTCCTCGAAAAGACCATAGTGCCTAAATAGGCTACCATAAATGCAAATCGTTTGTGAACTTTTCAAGCCTCAAAACTTTCCTTGTTACAGAGTTGTTTACCGAACTTCTCAAACCCCTCTTGCCTTATGTATCTTTCATACAAATATAGCAAGGAGACCCAACCTTTTTCCATTGATTCTTTTTTTGAGTTTTGTATGTTCATGAGCTTGTAGAATCTATTTATCGAGATGAGTTTTGGGGCTATAAGTTTTTTTCCGATGCATATTTCCAAATCCAACATAGGACGTTATCTCCTCTAAAGTCAAAGTTAACTCAAAATCTGAAAAGTGAAATACATTGTTCATCGAGTCCTAGAAAGTCAGCAATGCATCAACCACCTCCCTACTAGGATTGATTGTCATGATGCTTGTCAAAATATCCAAATACTTATTTATCTCATCATAATCAAATGAATTCATTTCATTCCACCACAACCAAAGCTGGAAAAGGAGTACAATCCACTACCTGTAAAGGTATATTCCCATTTCTCTTCCTCTTTTGACACTTTCCACGAACTGGAGGAGATATGTTATACCTATTGACAAGGACATGAGATTAGGAAATGTCTAGACTTAGGCAGAACTTAATTTATTAATTTTTAAATTTTTAACTTGACTCATGAGAATTAATGTGACCATTAAACTTGACTCAAAAGCAAAGAATAATTTTATTCAAATTAAAAAGTGAGAAAAAACATGAATGCCAACATTTCTTTTAGAGGTAACACTTATTTAGACCGACTCTATCAAAAATTTTACAGCAACAGACCTCTAAACAATTTTAACCATGTGTTTGGAAGAAAATACCCCCTAATTAAATACACTTAAAAGAAAAAAGAAAAGAAAAGAAAATGACTTAGAAAGAAAGGAAAAAAATGGTTGTTTTATTTATGAGTTGTATAAAAGTTTCAGTCTCACGACCCCTAAAGGTTCAGGATTTTTAAAATACATGTTTACATATTTTATTAGTTTATAAAAATTTAGTTCATCATCCTTAAAGATTCTAGCTATTAAAATTTGTATTAAAAATTAAACTTGAGGATGAAAAAAAGAAGAAAGAGAAAATAATATTATTAATGAAAAATAGTTATTTATTTCATTCTTTTTTTCAAAAAATATGTTTCAATAAATTAGAAAATTTTATTTTACAAGACAGGGTCATATCCTGGAAAGGATTTTCTACGTATCCCACTAAAGTGTGACAATCGAACCCTCATAGTTCATGAAGACCGTAAAACTATGTTACTATATATTTAAAAAATTTCCTTTCTTTTAAAAATAAAATTTTTCTTTGAAAAATGATTCACTAAATTTGAGAATAATATAATCTCTTGCATTTCAAAGTTACCTAAAAGCCGATCAACAATCAAATAGCCTTCCTAACAAAAGTCAAAGAGCACGTAGGATGCACATGTTAGTCATTATAAGGTAGGTCACCTGTCCTAGACAGACCCGACCCCTGTGCCGAGTCCCGCTAAGCCAAATGCACATGATGCAAATAAAGCGAAACCTAATAGGGATAACCAGATTCTGAGTTTCAGTTCTTCTAAGTTTAGCCTAATAGAGATAGGTGTCTGGATTGGCTTACCCGAGCGGACACTCGAGTCGGGGTGAGACAACTTGTTCGGTAGCAGTGCTACTTCACCTTCGTTACTGATTCGAATCCTGCCTAACATGTCTGACTATAATCCTTCATCAGGTGCCTTTACACTCTTGCTATCTGAAAAAGAAAGTAGGATGTATACATTGCATTCCTTCTATCCTATTTCAGAGACTCAGAGGGGGTACGCAAGAGAAGACAATTTATAAATACAGTTCAATAATATCAAAATGATAAATGAGCAACAAGTAGCACATTAGGCCAACAAACGCAATATCGACAATAATTAAAGCAAGTAAAAGTTAATATTAAAAGCTCGAATTCTTGTTATAACCCAGCGGAGTCGTCAAAGATGTCACACCCTTTTTTCACCACGAGAGAGTCGATTTCAAAGGATTTTTCAAATCAAAGTGACGATATTGAATAGGGATTAATTATTTACAGAGTTTCCACTTGAAATTGAGTTATGGTGTTCCAAGTCACCTTTTTGAATTCCTAGTCAAAAGAAAATGACTCTTATTTTGATCTGCAAAAATAGAAGATCGGGTAAGGAATTCTGTTGACTGAGGGAAAGGTATGATTCACCCCTAGAGTCCCGTGGTTCTAGCACGGTCGTTTTTATTGACTTATCTTGACTTAAAATATTTTGATAAATTATGTTAAGGCCTAAAATCGCTTATTTTATTGTACTAAAACTCGTCCATTATTTTATATTAAATAAATCAGTGAAAGTTAAAAAATAATATTTGTCAAGTTAATTTTAGAAAAGTATTTGCCAAGGTGAATTTTTGCATCCTTGAATTTTAAATATCTAAAAAAGATATGTACGCCGCATTCTTAATTGAGACGAAAATTTATGAAAATGTGTCTAAAATTTACCTAGTGTTAAAGAGCGTGGTTTGCTTCTTATAAATTCATAATGATTTTATCCATTCGAAATGCTATTTAACTTTAACAATAACCTTTAAACAAAATTCATTCAAAGTGATCAATTAATTCGATAAATGATTCTTAATCTTTGTTAATGACAATGAAATAAAATAAATAAAATAAAATAAAATAAAAAATAATAATAAAATAATATAAATACACAAAACTAACCACATTATTTTTAATTTTATTATAATCCAAATTTTATTCTCTTTAAATTAATACGAGCTCTAATCATATATTAATCTTTAAACAAAATTCATTCAAAGTGATCAATTAATTCGATAAATGATTCTTAATCTTTGTTAATGACAATAAATTAAAATAATAAAATAAAATAAAATAAAATAAAAAATAATAATAAAATAATATAAATACACAAAACTAACCACATTATTTTTAATTTTATTATAATCCAAATTTTATTCTCTTTAAATTAATACGAGCTCTAATCATATATTATCAGACAAATTAAATACAAAAATTCCAACTTTTGTCTACCCATTTGTGTTTTTCAACAACCCAGCCCCAAAATTACGAAATAATGAATGACCCTAAAATTACGAAATAAAGAATGATCCTCATCTAATTTCAAACACACAGATCCAATCCAATTATTTTTTATTAATTTAAACTCAATAATAATAAATAAACCTATCATATTATGCTGCATTAGTTAGCCTTGCATTTCCAAAACCAATATACTTGAATTAAAAGAAACAAACAAAAGATAGAGAGACAACCACTGACCACAAATTGAAGAAAGATTATTCTGTTCATCTCTATTTAAACATCATTAAAATCTCCACATAATAAAACTTAAAAGAAAGAATTATAAAAGTTTTAAGAGATGATAAAAGATAAAAGAACATAGTACCCTTCTATATGTTTTGGTTATTGGGACTATAATCGAGCAAATTTCGATGGAGTATCGCTCGCGTGGGCTTGCCGGCTAAAGCAGCGGTTGGCGGCGGTTCCGATTGGTGGTGGTGTTAACTGAAACTTCCCGGCCACCAATTTCGGCGAGTTAGCAGCGTGAGAAAAAAGGGGAAATAGGAAAGGGAGGCGACGATAGTGGTCGCGTCTTAGGAAGACGCAGCGCTGGTGGCTTCACCGTTGGGTTTTTGGGTGGATATTCCGTCGAGTGTCGCCGGTTGTCGGTATGACAGTGTTTTCCGGCGAGAAACCGCCAGAATAATTAAACACAAGAAGTATTATTCTTGGTTTCAAGTTTGACACAGTTTTCTCCCTCTCTCGATCTCTCCAATTCTCTCTTATTTTTCATGTGTGTGAATGCAACTGTATGTGTCCAGTAAAGTGTGTGTGAAAAAAATGGATTTTGTGTAAGCAATTTTTACTCTGTTTTTGTCATATACAGATGAAAAACAAGATAAATTACTTCATACTATTAATTTTTTTTCCTAGTTGATAATATGCATAATACATAATTAAAAGACGATGCATACTGAATTAAATAATCACAAAATAAACAGAAAACTACGACAAACTCACATACTGAATGATACATGAAAATTATTTAGACAACTTCATTCATATTTTGGTTCCTAATAAAATTTATAAGATAAATAATATAAGGTTGAATAAAAACCTGTTGATGAACTAAAGTAGAAACTTGAATGCTGTCACCGAAAATTCAAACACAAACCCAGGTGTCAACTTCACACTTTTTCTCTCTTTATTGTATGATGTTTTTGAGTATTTCCTTTCACTCTTTTTTTTTCTCTGTATTGAGTTTTACTTGGTTATATGATGTAGTGTGATAATGTCGATTGTACGTACTGGGGTGGGAAAGTCCTTAAATACAGGGACTTTGGGGGAACAGTTAACATCAAATAAGGAGATTCAAATTTTGAAAAACTCTTTTTTAATCGATTATAGATAATAATAATAATAAGAATAATAATAATAATAATTAAAAAAATAAAAAATAAAAATAAAAAAATAAATGAATAAATAAATAAAATAATAAAATAATAATAAATAATTATTTTTTATATTTAACAAATACAATAAAAGTTTATAAATAGCCAAAACAAAATATAATTAAAGTAGTATTAAAACTATTGGCTTATTTATTAAAATTTAAAAATAAAATATATTTTTGAATTTCATGTATTATTTTATTTATTTATATTTTTCTTTAAAATTTAAAATAAAAATAAAATATTCCAAAATGTAACTTCATTTAATTATTTATTTTTTAACTAAAAAATTATTTAAAAATGAAATAAGAGTTAAAATAATACCGGATCAAATATAAATATTTAATATAAAAAAATAATTTAAAATTTGAGGAGGATAAAAAATTACGTGTCTACAAATACCTATTAAAGGGAAAATAAAAATTGCGGTTTATGATCACAGAATCATTTTTCTGGATTTTTTCGCTTAAAGAAGATTTTAGAAGTGTTTGGTTTAGAAGATCCATTGAATTGGTGTCACGACCTGAACTAGGGCCTGGCCATGACGGGCATCCCAAGTCCACCGAGGATCGGAGACCGCCCCTGAGCCTATTCCAATACCACTATGAACACCTAGCAGCGGATGAATACCAATATAAAGCAAGATATGAAAGATGAACTAAAAAATCTATGTAATCTCAATAACCAAAACTATCTACAACACCCGTGTACACAGTATCCACAAAGCCTCTAACAAAAACCAAGTACCAATAAAGTGTCGGGACATGCTCTTGACTATAGCCAAACACAAATCTGAGATAAAGTCCAAGACATAAGAAACCAAAACATGAAATGTAGACTTCCGATGTATGGAATCTCACCATTTCAATGTCAACTCACGAACTGATCTCGAATCCTAATTACTGTGCAGGAGAAGTAGAAGTATTGCCAAACCCTGCATCACGTGGGGATAGAACGTCTGAAGACGATTAGCGATTGGAGCGCTAACATGTAACTCAGGGATAAAGAAATGAATAATGCCATGGATGATAACTCAAAACCAGTCAAATCCCATGCATACAATCAAATGCAAATACATAAGTGTGTGTGTGTATATATATATATATAATATGTAGGTAAAGGGAACAAGACTTAGTATGAACTTTAATACATTCATCCTGGATTGTGAAGAGTTACCATCATAAATCTACCCAAGGGCTATATGGGTCCAGTGTTACCCCCTGGACGGGCCCCAGTACATGTTAGCCGCACGAACCAGAGATACCATGGGTGGCCGGGGATTCCCTTTATACCCATCGTCCTCTATGA
This sequence comes from Capsicum pubescens, assembly GCA_030864215.1. Lineage (NCBI taxonomy): Eukaryota > Viridiplantae > Streptophyta > Magnoliopsida > Solanales > Solanaceae > Capsicum > Capsicum pubescens. The sequence goes on along the minus strand of CM061543.1, from coordinate 276,079,137 downwards.
TACATATGTACGTGTATATACTTGGGGGATTCCCTTGTACTCCACAGGAACATAGCCATCAAGACCAATCCTCATGTTGGCAAACATGAGTTTCCAGTGTCAACCTTTCAGACTCACAACTTCACAGCTAGCTACCACAACCTCCATTATTGCCCAATTAAAACATTTAACACATAGACAAACCACCAATTCCAAGAGTCGATTATTAAGGCATTAATTAATGGTATCTTCATACCGACTATAGCTTGAAAGCAATGCCATTTAGCAAAGTCTTAGGGGATTCCCATGTACCCCGCGAACTCTATTATTAAATTTACTTGGGGGATTCCCATGTACCCCATAAGGTTTTCATTTTAACAATCACTTAGGAGATTCCCACGTACCCTGCAAGGTTTCCAAAACCATCATTAACCATTTTGCCATTTATACAATGCATTAGTTCAAGCAATCAATCAAACCAAACATTTTTGGGGATTTCATTGTACCCCGAATCCATTAACCTTTTCATACCAATGCATTTATACAAGTGAACAAACCAACTCGGTGACAAAACCATATTCATTGACAATTTCACAAACATGTTGAGGGCATACAATTTCCAAAACCAAAACCAAGTTATTGGGGAATGCACAGTACGTCAGAGTTCAATTTACCATTCCCATGCACCCCACAATATTCAAAACCATTAATAAAACATGAGTAGTGCATAATAAATCATGGAATATCAATTAAATGAGTAATCATGTCAAAGCCCTCAATTATGCCAAAACTCACATTCAAAGCATACATTAATAATCAATTTTATGTCGTAAATAAAAGTATAATTTCAAGGGAAAGAGGTACATTCTTTAATCACCAAAAAACTTGAAGAAAATAACAGCCTTAGGACCCTAGATGGTCACCTCCTCGAACCCTAGCCTTGACTTGAAAAAGAGATTTGAGAGAGTGGATCTTTGAGAGTGAAATAATTGATGTTGTCGTGAAAACTAATAGAAATAGGTTAATATAGTATTTAGGGGTAGTTTATAAGTGAAAAGACTTCATTAACCCTCCTCCCAAGTCAAAAAAACACAAAAATTGACAAATGTAAAGCATCGGCGCATCGCGGAGATTAATCTCCACGATAAGCTCCGTGTCGCGCCACCCTTACTGCCTCCTCACGAAAATGCTCATAACTTTTTGCTCGAGTATTGGTTTAAGGCAAAATTGGATGTGATGGAAAGGTCACATATTTAGATATAATTTAGTAGGTCTTGATCCCCAAAATTCTACATATTCCAGAAGTTATACATGTTCAAAGTTGACCCTTGTAGAATCAAATTCTAAAATTTGGGCGATAACGAAAGTTCTTAACTCCACTTCACTCATAAGTGTTTAATATGAACATTCTTCCAATCAAAAGTGATTTTCACACTAGGATAATAATCATGACAATTATTTTTATATAGAAATAATTGGATTCAAGTTTATACACATAGGAATAACAGTTTGAATTCTAGCCCGAAAATGCAAGGTGTTACATTATCTCTCTCTTGGAATCATTCGTCCTCGAATGATGGATAGGAATATTTTAAAGCTTTAGAAGTATGGAAAGAAGTATGTAAATTCACATTTAAGAATTCTCCCTCAACTAAAACACGTATAGGAATTAAAAGAAAGGGGCTTCATGGCATCCCCAAGTAAATTATGTGAGCACGAATCATAAGACAACGAGGCCAAGGTTGTACAAGGGGTAAAAGACCTAAATTAATCTCCTCGCTCCAAGTGAGAAAAGAGAAACAATAAAATTTTTACCTAGGTCCATATCGCGGACTTAATCGTAGTACATAGCCTCCGCGTTGTGGGACTATCGCGGAGTCGTACTGCCTCCGTGACCCAAAACCACCCTGAACCCCATCCAAAAATTTTGAAACACTTCCGGGTTACCCTTTTAACATCCCCGAACACAGTTTAAGTCAAAAATCAATGGTTCAAGTGTGCGAAGGTAAAAAATAAAATGATAAAATTTTTGAAGGTCTTATACCGATAGCTTTTAAATTTCGCAATACTTCTCAACTACGATTTCAACTACTCGTACCACACTTCAATATTTCAATCTTACAATTCTCCCTCCCCCCACCCCCACAAAATACATTGCTACAAGAGCCAGATTCTAACAATACATTGCTTCAATATTTAAGCCTAACCCGAAGTTAAAAGACGCTAAATTAAGCTATGGGGTGCTATACCTTACATCCATCCATGAATACTACTCCATCCTATCATTGTAGTCAAACAACATCATGCCTTATTCAAGAGTACTAGCCACATAATACAATGTTTTTTGTATCTATAAATAACAATATTCAAGCCTATCTTTACTATACCCACCTTACGCATCTCCCCACCAAAAACCCAACAATCTTTATCACTCTCACAAAGATTTTCACCACACATACCTCTCCTATCTATTCCACATAAAAAAAGTTCTACCTCACTCTTCCCGCTTTATTTATAACCTTAGTTTGAGTAGTCACATCAAATTTTTTTAGTAAAATAATCATTCACTCTATAATCTATAACATTACCATTCTTTCATAATCACTACCATCCTGACACAACGAAAGTAACTGAGGGAATAGTGTACGAACTTTGAAAAATAAGAGTAATAGTATTCAAATACAACATATGTTTTTCGCACTACTCAAGGTTGGTTCTATGACGTAATATAAAATCCAATAAGCACGAAGGTCTCCACACATTAAAATACTTAGATCATAATTAGAGAGTCGAATATGGATATAGGTCATATAGAGAACTAGAGAATTATGCATAAACACCGTTTGAATATGGGGGATGTTGGTAGAATGTCCTCTTAAAGCAAAATATGAGGATTTTACTATAGTAAGAATAGATTTATCATGACTCGCCCCTGAAACTCACCACCATGAGATAATTCAAGATTTGCATCATCTCCCACTTAGCTCAAAGGTCTCTATCCCAATCTTGAAAGTATATCCCCTCGCTAAATTTATACGCACAACACTCCGCACAATGGGGAGGGGGTATCACTATGCGCCAGAACACAAATCCCCCTCAACAACTTTAATATGTAGACACTAAATTCTTTCTAGGACATCCCCTTAGAGATACTAACTATAACTTCCTCAACCTCTAAAGTCACTACCGTGCAACTATCATTTTCACGGGTATAGACATCTATGCTTCTAAACACTCAACACATCATTTTCCACTCCTTAGAATACTAGCATTACACCTCTAATATCATAACTCCTTATTTAAACAAAAATTTTAAGCTATACCAAGGGTTCACATAGTCTATCCATTTTCCTTTCAATTTAGCTCTACATAACACCATAATATTAGTCTAAACCACAAATTTAATATCCTGTGCATTTTTACAACTTCTCATCATAAGAATAATACTACTTCAACCACTTCAACAACCAACTTCAACCTCTTACTAGGATTTCATTATAACATAATGTATTCATCCATTTATATACCAAACATGATATTCAAGCCTACCATACACTTTATTCATATAACCTAAGGCTCTTATCCATCTAATGATTTAGTCACCATTTCTACTTCAACACTAGACCTCATGTGTATATCACAATTACACACTCTAATATTTCATAAGGCATCAACCTAATCTCTTTCACACATTACATCAACCCTATAAATTCACTCCACCTTATTTGCATCACTATCCTTGAGCTATCCTTCTTATCACCATAATCAATATCTAAAGTTCAACTTAGTATCGAGTAACAATCATGGACCACCAACAAAATATTCCGCACAATAAACTAGTCTACCAAATAGATAAATCCACCTAAATTTCTTATTTAACTTAACTATGGGCCACAAGCACATTCTTCCTCACAATATTATGACTACACCTAATAATCCTTACACGTATTCTCATATACCAAACCAACTTACAACTACTAGATAACTATCAAGGGACTCTTAGTGTATTAAACATACCAAATCAAGATAGTCGACCTTAATCTCATTACCTAATCCATTAGGTTCTATAGAACATTCACCTTCCTCCCATCACATCCAATTACCCGTGCATATAGCCCAATAATTTTCAAGATTCTACAAACACTACCAAGTCACCCACCGGGGTAGAAATTGAAAAGGGGCCTGGAATACTCTTAGGACCAAAACAAAAATGTACAACCACAAATGGGGTCACATAAGAAAGGGTAGACCCCCAGTCAAATAAACAATACACATCATGAGAGAAGATTTTTATCATATCAATGATGACATCAGGATATGCCTTGAACTGCTGATAGGTAGTGAGAAAATAGACATGATTCTGACCAGTGCGTGAGCTAGAAGTATTACCCTTTGGTGCAGAAGCTGATGAAGGAGCAATAGGAATCCTATTTGCCACAGTGGATACCCTTGTGGGACACTCTCACTGCTTGTGGCCAAACTGACCACAACTAAAATATTGATTCCTTTTTTTATCGTAACCACGGTGTAAAAGACCATAAAATGAACAGGGAGGATAGGGTGTGTCTGACCAAGCTCTACTAGTCCAAAAATAATGTCCACTAGAAGGCTGAGGATAAGGATCACTAACAACCTCATGGGAACTCCCCTAATTCCTCTTCTTAGCTGACTGTTTCCCCTACCTACAAAGATTTTATCGACCCTTACCTTGCTCTGAATATTAGAAATTCTGGTCTTGCCTACCTCTTACCCTTGCCTAATTTATTATCTCACTAACAAAACCAAATTTACATGATAGAGAGGCTCCTATATGAGTTAACAAATGGATAGAACGACGGAACTCAACATTGGTAATATCTTCTTGAGGTGACTAAGCATGAGTGTTACCCTCTAGAATAAGATCAGTGGAGATAGGTGGAACCCTATAGGGGCAATCAGAAGCACTGACCTAGACTGGGTTTGTACCTCATATGTTGGATGAACTCCATCCATATTGTCCCCAAATAGGATAGAAGAGTCTCCATGAACATCAGATCATCTGAGAGGCATGATATGAAAGGAAAATAAATGAGAGTTAGAGAAATCCAAGACTAGACTCTATAGCCCAAAAATAAGATAACATGAAAGAGAAACATTCCTAAATGCCTTGTAGCCTCTCTCTTATAAGTATGGCATGATACACACCCATAAAAGAGACTCTATATGACATGGCTTTATGGACACCCCATGACCCCAAAACCTAGGCTCTGATACCATTTTTGTCACAACCGAAACCAGGGCCTAGCCGTGATGGGCATACCAAGTCCATGAGGATAGGAGATCTCCCCCGAGCCTCTTCCAATACCACCATGAATGACTAACAGTGGATAAATATCAATATAAAGCAAGATATGAAAGATGAACTCAAAAGTTTATGTCTCCAATAAGATGAAATATTAATAAGATGTCTCCAATTCTTCATTCTTTTGTATGCTCACATTTTATGTGAAGGGAACTTTCAGACAAGCTACTGTGACTAGTGACTATGAAATTGAACCACTGGGTATCCACATAATATTACTTTGAGAGATAGTAGTTTAGACGTCTTAGTAATTTGTCAACTTAATTTTAATTGAAAATACTCTATGACCTTTTTTTTTTTTATCTTTTTAGTGAAAACATTTAATTTTTTTCTTCAATCACATTATAATTTAAAAAATCCGAGAAAACCAAAAAACTAAGAAAACCGAAAAAACCAACTAAAACTGAAATTTAAAAACCGATTGTATATTGGTTTGATTTGGTTTATAGATTTAGAAAACCGACATTATTGGTTTGGTTATATTTTAATAAAAAAATGAACCAACCCGACCTATGTACACCCCTAGCCGTAATATATTAGAGGCATTACCTATGCTGCAGTAATATGTTAGGGGAGTTACTTATGCTGTCGTAATATGTTAGGGCCATTACCGATGCTGCCGTAATATGTTAGGGGCTTGTACATGCTGCCGTAGTAGACTTTTTGGGGCATTATATATGCTGCCGTGGACTTGTGGGGGTGCTAGGACGATCACCTTCACTGCCGTTTATGACAAGTCGTGAGTGTAGATTGAGTTGAGATATAGTATAGCATTTTTGAACCTCTTTGGAAATCTTATTGATATTACTTTATGAAAGATATTATGTACATATTATTTGTGTATTTTGTTGTGCCTTGTATTTTCTAACACTTGTTCCAGGGGTATTAAAGTAGCGGGTCGAGGATCTTACTGGGCTATATTTATATAGCTCACTCCTTACTTGAATATGTGCAGATACGACTGCAGAGAGAGAGACTCGTGGTTGACTGTATTTACGCGTGGATTCTATCGCTAAGGTGAGCCTTCTTATTGTTCGTGAAGGCTGTCATTCATCTTTAGTTATTTTTAGCTTATGTTTCCTTTTGTTGGGTTTGCATGCCCAAAGGTTGAGCTCATGTAACTCTCTTTAGATGCTCCATGGACTTTGTGTGAGACTTGGGTTAGAGATTTGTTATCTAAACTATTGTAGTTTTCATAAATCGCTATGCGATATCTTGTTGGATAATTATCTTGCGTTAATGATTATTTTATGTACATAGTTTTGTGTATGTTTTTATCTCAGTGTTTGTAGGAATGGTAAATGTATAGAAATTTGGTTCTCCCGACAAGCGGTGTTATCAGGAGCTAGTCACGCCTAGGGGTTATTTTGGGACGTGACATGGGGAGGGGACTACACCTTACTCCATGTATACACCCTAGATTGCTCAATCAACCCTAGAAAAATGAGAATGAATACAGAAGAAGCATTACATTCTCTCGATACAGAAGAATGCACTCTTAGCTAACAAAAAAGTTGGCCTTGTTTTATCAAATCTTGATACTAGGAAACTGTATTTTATTTAAGATAAAAGAACCTTTAGATTTTGCAGGCATTGGATCGAGTCTATGATATAAGATAGGTTGATCCAAACTTGTAGCCAATTTTGCGAGATGCTCAGCCACATGGTTGGCCTCCCTGTAACAGTGCGAGAAAGTAACATTTGTTCTGTTGAAAGGTCTTCAAATTGAGATTATTGGAGGTCTTGTTCTTTATCATATTCACCACATTTATCGAGTTCATCTCAACAATACAATGTAAGTGACTGCTATCCATGAACCATTGCATAGCATATTGAGCAGCCAAAGCTTCAGCAACATTATGGTCCTTCCATTAGATAGGAACAACAAAAGCAAAAATAAAGTTCCCTGTGTGCTGTCCCTGACTATACCTCCAATACCAGCTCTAAGTCGGTGCTTCAAAAAACCACCATCGTATTAATCTTTATCTTCCCTAACTCAAGCGTATTCCATACCACCGTGTTGGTTCTGATTTTATTTCACGTCCCCAAATAACCCTAGGTATGACTGGCTCCCGATAACACCACTTGCCGGGAGAATCAATTTTCTATACATTCACAATATCTACAAACACTGAGCTAAAGGCATGTGCAACTTCAAGTGGGTGGAAATATTATTAAACGCAAAGTAATCATCCACTTGGTTACCGTAATACAATTTATGAAAACAACAATACTTAAATAATAACTCTCTAGCCTCAAATCCCACACCAAGACCATGGAGCATCTAAACAGAGTTACATGAGTTCAACTTTTGGGCATGCAAACCCATCATAAGAATTATAATCTAAAAATAACTAAAGCTGGATGACTGCATCCATGAATAATGCGAAGTCTCACCTTAGCAACAGAATCCACACGTAAAGATTTTGAAACACTATTGGCGTCTTTCAAAATTGCAGGTATTGACATCAGTTAACATTACAGTAGTGTATTCGAGTATTATTTTGGAAGTATAGTAGAATGTACGGGAAAGCTATGTGGTGAATTCTTTATATTGTTAAAAATTCTCTCAATGATTGGTCCAAATAAATTTCAATCACTGGAGTAATGATTAGATTGTGTTATTACTGAAGTTTATGTTTCAATCAATTTTTTGGAACAAGTGCATCGGTTAAAAGTTTTTTATGTTTCAATTAATATTGAAACAAATGCATTTTTAGTTACAAAGAAAATTAATGTCATGAAATTACAATTGAAACAAATGCATCTTGAGTTACAAATGCATTAACAATTGTAAATTCATTTACGTTTTAGGTTCTTGAAACTTTAAAGAAAGACAATTTTTGTTCATGAACCTATTAACTATTGCTTAATTAATACTTTTCACTTGCATGAAAATTTTACCCTATAAATAGTGTTTCTTTTGTTTGGAAAAGTCAAGCACTCAAAACTACTCTCCCCTTGAAAAACACTTGAGAGACATTGATCAAATGGTGAAATCACCAATTCAAGAATAGGAGAGTAACATTCTTGAATGCTACTTGTTTTGTGGCTTAGTTGAATCCCGAAGATAGAATTATCACTAGTTCTTTCATTTGCTCGTGGGAGAGACTCCAACTATCTTCAAGAAGCGTATTATCGTGACTCTAAGCCAAGCATTTTTTATTTTGAATTTCTTGTACAATTATTATTATTGTTCTAACAATTTGAAGATAGTTGTCTTTATGGCTTCTACATCAATATCAAATAGTATTCCATCTTTTCCTAATCCCAATTTTGAAATATTTGATGGCAATGACTTTCCTAGATGGCCTGGAAAGATGGAATTCTTTTTAAGACAATTAAAGTTGGCATATGTTCTTGAAGAACCTTGTCCTAATTCTCTTGGTTTCGAGGTAGCATCTGACGAGGCTACTTTGATTAAAGAACAAATTGCCAAATGACAATATGATGATTATTTGTGCAAGAATTATATTCTTGGAGGAATGTCCAACAAATATTATGATCAATATTATATTAAATGCAAATATGCTAAAGATATATGGGACACTCTTCAAGCTATTTATTTAGCAGAAGAGGCGAGTTCTAAGAAATTTCTCGTTTCAAATTATATGGAGTTCATAATGGTTGATAACAAGTCAATCACTGAACAAGTACAAGAATTCCAACTTATAGATAATAAAATTGCTATATCTGGAATTGCTCTTGATGAAAACTTTCATGTTGGTGATATTGTGTCAAAACTTCCACCATCTTGGAAAGAGTACCGAAGCAAACTCTTACACAAAAAGGAAGATTTGACTCTTGAACAATTATTGCAACACTTTCAAATTGAACAAGAGACACGATGGCGCGATAATAATAGTTTGAAGGAACCTGTCATGAAAGCTCATATGGTTGAAGAAAAATCAAACAAGAAGGAACCAGAAAATAAGAATTTTTTAAAGGCAAAGTAGACTACAAATTTCAAACATAATGGTGCCAATTTTAAATCTGGTGAATGCTATCATTGTCACAAAGTTGGTCACTATACGCGTGATAGTAGAATTCTCAAAGCCGAAAAGAAAAAAAAACAAATAAAAAAAAAAAAGATGATCTTGTGGCAATGATCACAGAAGCATTTGTAGCGGAAGATCAAGTGGAATGGTGGATAGATACTGGTGTAACTCGTCACATATCAGGTAATCGAAATTCTTTCAAGACTTATGAATTAGTGGGGGACGGTAAAATTATATATATGGGAAACTCCTCATCTATTAAAGTTGTGGAAAAAGAAACTGTTAAACTGAAGTTTACTTCCAGAAAGATATTTACATTGATGGACGTGTTACATGTTCCTGATATTCGAAAGAACTTGGTGTCAGGTATGCTTCTTTCAAAGCATGGTTTTAAAATGGTTTTTGAGGAAGATAAGTTTATTTTATCTAAAAATGGCATGTTTGTTGGAAAAGGTTAAGTTGCAAATGGAATGTTTAAACTCAATATTGAAAATGAAAATATTTCTGCTTATCTTGTGGAGTCTCTGGACTTATGGCATGAACGTCTGGGACATGTGAATTTTAATCTATTCAACTTATGGTGAATAATGGATTAATCAAAGATTATGGAAAGAATCATACTACTAAGTGTCTTACTTGTAGTAAATGCAAGATTACGAAGAAGCCCTTTAAGACATTTGAAAGGACTTTCACACTTTTGAAATTAATCCACACTTATATTTGTGAGATGAATTATTTGTCACATCATGGAAATAGGTATTTTATCACTTTTATTGATGACTACTCAAGATATACTTATGTCTTTCCATTGAAAACAAAAGATGAAACATTTGAGACTTTCAAAACATATAAAGCAGAAGTTGAAAATAAATTGAGTGTGAAAATTAAGTCAATTAGGTCTGATAGAGGTGGAGAGTACTTAAAGTTAGATTTTATTGATTTTTGTGAGAGAGAAGGCATTGAAAAAAAATTAATCATGTCCTATACACCACAACAAAATGGTGTAGCAGAAAGAAAAAATAGGACTTTCATAGAAATGGTTAATTCTATGCTTTATGGATCTGGTATATCTGAAAATTTGTGGACTGAAGCCTTGCTTTCAGCATGTCATATTTTGAATAGAATTACTTCCAGAAATCATGATGCATCTCCATATGAGCTTTGGAATAATTAAAAACCAAATATAAATTATTTTAAAGTATGGGGTTGCTTTGCTCATGTTCGATTACCAAATCAACATTTAACCAAGATTGGATATAGAGGAGTAGATTGTGTGTTTATTGGTTATTCACAAACCAGTAAGGCTTATAGATTTTTAAATCTTGAGACCCCAAGTCCTCACACAATTATTGAATCTTTACATGCTAACTTTTTTTAGCATATATATCCCAAGAAAAAAAATTCTTTTCAATAAGATTCAAGTTCTTCTATTTCTCATCTTAAAAGGAAAATATTTGAGCCATTGGAAGAAAGTCAACCAAGACGTAGTTCAAGATCAGCCAAATCAAAAGACTTTGGACCTGATTTTCAAGCTTATTTGGTTGAAAGGGATCCTGAAAGTTATGCTGAAGCAATGTCTTCACATGGTGATCCATTTTGGCGTGAAGCCATTGATGATGAAAGGTATTCTATATTATCTAATAATACATGGATATTGTCAGATTTTCCTCCTGGATGTAAACCAATTGGTTGCCGATGGATTTTTAGGAAGAAAATAAAATCCGATGGTACTTTAGATAAGTACAAAGCCTGTTTGGTAGCTAAAGGCTTTACTCAATTGAAAGATATTGATTATTTTGATAATTTTGCACCTATAGCTCGGATGACCTCTATTCGTTTCTTGATTGCTCTAGCAGCAATTCATGGTTTTGTGATTCATCAGATGGATGTGAAAACTGCATTCCTGAATGGAGATCTAGACGAAGAAGTCTACATGAAACAACCAGATGGATTTGTCAATCCTGGTCAAGAACTTAAGTTTGTAAACTTCTTAAGTCTCTTTATGGATTAAAACAAGCTCTAAAACAATGGCATGATAAATTTAGAAAAGTTATGATTTCTAATGACTACTTTATTAATGGTGGAGATATCTGCATATTTAGTAAATTTAAAGAAAATTCTGGTGTTATAATATGTCTTTATGTAGATGATATGTTGATCTTTAGAACTGATATCGAAAGAGTCAAAGAAACAAAATATTTTCTTGCTTCTCAGTTTGAAATGAAAGATCTTGGAGAAGCTGATGTAATTTTAGGCATCAAAATTGTAAGATCAGCAAGTGGTTTGAATCTTACTCAATCAAGTTATATTGAGAAGGTTCTAAAGAGGTTTGGTCATTTTGACGACAAGCCTGCTCCTACACCATTTGATCCTAGCATCAAACTAGTACGAAACTCTGGTGATATTCTCGATCAATTGACATATTCTCAGATTGTTGGGAGTCTTATGTATGCCATGCATTGTACCAGGATAGATATTGGTTATGCAGTAGGAACTTTGAGAAAGTTTACTGGTAGCCCTGGAGTTAAGCATTGGAATGCCTTAATTCGTGTTTTAAGGTGTCTGAAGGGTACAATTAATGTTGGCCTGCATTATTCTACCTTTCCAGCAGTTCTTGAAAGCTATAGTGATGCTACTTGGAATTCTAATCCGAATAACTCTAAATCTATTACTGCTTGGATTTTCACTTTGGCTGGAGCAGCAATATCTTAGAGATCAAAGAACCAGACATGTATTACTCACTCAACTATGGAGTCAGAATTTATCTCTATGTCTTCTGCTGGAGAAGAAAATGATTGGTTGCGGAGTATGCTGATAGATATTCCATTATGGGGTAAGCCAATACCACCTTTGACTATATATTATGATAATAAAGATTCTATATTTCGGGCTTCAAGTGATTGTTACAATGAAAAGTCAAGACAAGTTCGTCTTAAACATAATCATGTGAGAATATTATTGGAGGATGGAATAATATCGCTTCAATATGTGAAGTCCAAACTTAATTTAGCAGATTCTTTGTCTAAAGGGCTAGGAAAAGAATTGGTGGTACAAACTTTTAATGGGATGGGAATAAAGCCTGTTGTAGGTTGATTGTACTTTATGGTAAACCTACCTAATGATGTAATCTTAGGTTCAAAGGAAAAAACAAGTAAAGTTACAATTGTGGAGCACATCAATAAAATTTTCTTTTTCCCTAGAGAGTGAGTAGATGTGCATAAGTTGAGATTTTTTTCTCTTGATAAATCTATAAGACCGATATCGGTTGGAGTAAATAATAACACTCTTGATAGATTTGACAGTATTCCTACTAAAGAAAAGAATGAGATTATATTATCTTATTAAGTCTATACACAGATTTCGGTTGGAGTGCGTAGGAACACTCTTGATAGATTTACTAATACTTTGTTGTAAAGGAGGATGATATTAATTTCTCTTAATGAAATTCATAGACTACTTAGTCGGAGTATGCAAAGTTACTCTTGATGAATTCACCGCACTAAGTACGGAGTGGAGGCTACTTCAATAAGATTTTAACAGGGAAATCTTACAGCACTTAGCTAAAAAGATTTGGGACACATGGTCGTAAGGTGTCAAAGGATTTTTATTTTCACCTGGACATAGCGATATGCGTGGAGTATTTTTATACTTCATTCAATGAACCACTTAGTTCAAGATTTGTTCACTAAGTAGTCAATGATTTAGAAAGTCTTCACTAGCTAATGGTTCAAGTCCAAAAGACACCATTATTGATGCATGTTGCTAGATTAATGTCTCAAAAGAATTTTGTTTCTTAAAGGTAAAATTTCTTGAAACAAGTGGGGGATTGTTATTACTAAAGTTTATGTTTCAATCAATTTGTTGGAACAAGTGCATCGGTTAAAAGTTTTTTATGTTTCAATTAATATTGAAACAAATGCATTTGGAGTTACAAAGAAAATGAATGTGAAATTACAATTGAAAAAAATGCATCTTGAGTTACAAATGCATTAACAATTTTAAATTCATTTACGTTTTAGGTTCTTGAAACTTGAAAGAAAGACAATTTTTGTTCATGAACCTATTAACTATTGCTTAATTAATACTTTTCACTTGCATGAAAATTTTCCCCTATAAATAGTGTTTCTTTTGTTTGGAAAAGACAAGCACTCAAAACTACTTTCCCTTGAAAAACACTTGAGAGACATTGATCAAATGGTGAAATCACCAATTCAAGAATATAAGAGCAACATTCTTGAATGCTACTTGTTTTGTGGCTTAGTTGAATCCCGAAGATAGAGTTGTTACTAGTTCTTCCATTTTCTCGTGGAAGAGACTCCAACTATCTTCAAGAAGCGTATTATCGTGCCTCTAAGCCAAGAAAGTTTTATTTGAATTTCTTGTACAATTATCATTATTGTTCTAACAGTTTGCATGTTAATGAATAGAAAAGTTGCAGTCAAATTCTGTTCATATTTTCAAGTTATTCAATCTCATACCGCCAAACTTTAAAGGTTTGTGTTTTTTTAGTTGCATGTAGATGGGTACTATATTAGGGCCACAGTGTTAATATCTTGGATGAATTTTAAAGTGAGATCTAGATTTTTTTTTTTTACTCATAATTTATGGGTTAAGGTGTGAGATATTAAGACTTGGTCCTAAACTTAAAAGTTAAGGATATTGAGACTTGATCCCGAATAGCATAATTGATATTGTTATTTAATATTTTATTTAGATTGATTCCATTGGTCGTTGTTGGTTGGTGTTCTACACATCGCAAAGTTGGGGAATTTATCATTAGCGAGGAAAGTGAGACTTTAAGCTTTGATGCTTGCTTTTCAAATTTGCTTTATAAAAATTATGTTTTTCTACCTAGTCCATGTGTTGGAACAAGCGTGCAACTTGGTAAAACCGATTGCATTGATTATTTGTGTATATGTATTTGTAAAGTTTAGAGTGAGTTGTTTAGTGATAATATGTGAAGTGATGTAGGGGTGTTGAACATATTTTTCGTCGCTTCCGTTATAGTCTCTATGGGTATACATAGCTGCCGTAATATGTTAGGGGGATTACTTATGCTGTCATAATATGTTAGGGGCTTGTACATGCTGCCGTAGTAGACTTTTTGGGGCATTATATATACTTTCGTGGACTTGTCGGGGTGTTAGGCCGATCACCTTCACTGCCGTTTATGACAAGTCGAGAGAATGGATTGAGTTGAGATATAGAGTGACAGTTTTTAACTTCCTTTTGGATCTTATTGAAGATTACCTTATGAGATACATTATGTACATATTATTTGTGTATTTTGTCATTCCCTGTATTTTCTAACACTTATTCCAGGAGTATTAAAGTAGCGGGTCGAGGATCTTAAAGGGTTATATTTATATATAGCTCACTCCTTACTTGCATATTGCAGATACGATTGCGGAGAGAGGGGCTTGTGGATGACAATCTTTACGTGTTGATTTTGTTGCTAAGGTGAGCCTTCGCATTGTTCATGGAGGAAGTTATCCAACTTTAGTTATTTTTAGATTATAATTCTTATGATGGGTTTGCATGCCCAAAAGTTGAACTCATGCAACTCTGTTTAGATGCTCCATGGTCTTGGTGTGGGATTTGAGGCTAGAGAGTTATTATTTAAGTATTGCTGTTTTCATAAATCGTATTACGGTAACTGGGTGGATGATTACTTTGCGTTACGTTGAATAATATTTTCACACACTTGAAATTGCACATGCCTTTAGCTCAGTGTTTATAGATATTGTGAATGTATAGAAAATTAGTTCTCTCGACAAGTGGTGTTATCGGGAGCCAATCACACCTAGGGGTTATTTTGGGACGTGACATTTTAGGCTTCAGTTTCTCTACCTTGTTACACAGTTGGTTCCATTGAAGATCCATTCTATAAAAAGGGAAGGCTTTATCCGTGGCTTCTTTGAAGTGCCAATAGATTTGTTATTCCATTCTTCTAGTGTAGAATCTACTTTGGTTCCCATATCTACAAGAACATCTACCGGAGTGATTTGGATCAACATCCTCTGGATAGTATTTTTCCGTGGGGCCTGCCACCAATCATGACGAAGCACTTTACTGGTCTACTATGACATCAAATTCCCAATGGTTGACCAAACATTTTCGAAAGTCTTTGTGCATGCTCGTTGTCAATGAAGACATGTCTGATTGTTTCTGGTTGTGGAGTCTCGCAGCATAGACATTCTAGGTGCCTTCTATTAGTGTACCTGCATAAATCATCATTAAAAGGAAGTTTAGTCTTGATAAGTCTCCAACGAAGAAAAGATAATTTAAATGGGATACTGGTATGGCAAACTCTGTTGATTAGAGTGTCCATTTGCTTAGACTCTCTAATGCTTTTCCATGCAGATTTGTTGATCAAAAGGCAATCACTGGAAGCATTCCAATATGGAATACCTGAGCTAATATTGCACCCAATCTTGATGGTAATGACGTGATCAACCATCCAAACTGGAAGAAGACTATGCAGCTTCTAAACATTCCTAATATGGTGGTTAATGAAACTTTTCACTTGAGTTCTGGCAGAGTGAACATGATCTGGACAATAAGTAGCTATTGCTCCAAAGCTAGTCCAGTTATCCCACAAAAAACTGCAATTCCCTTGATGAATAATCCAACAGATATTATGCTCATATTTGGTTCAAGCTCGAGTAGGATCTTTGCATATGTGAGAGTTGCCGGAGACCCAATTAGAAACGGGATGTGCTATAACACAATATTTAGCTTTGGTAAATTTAGTCCATAAAGACTCTTGTTTCCTGAATCTCCACCATTTTTTTTATATTAAGGGTGTCTTCATGCTTCTAATCCCCACGCCTCCTTCTTCTTTAGGAAAACACATATTTTTCCTAGAACTTCGATGGCATTTATCTTTGTCAACAGTTGAACCCCAGAAAACCTAGCACAGTGCTTCTCCATGTGCTTAATAATACCTTGAGGAGGGGTTAAAGCTGTAAGGGTGTAAATAGACAGAGATTGGACTACATGCTTAATCAGAATGAATATACCTTTGTAAGATAACATATTACCTTGCCAACCATTTAATCTTTTAATGACTTTGGACAAAATCTTCTCAAAATATTCATTCTTTTTCTTGCCAATATAGATAGGGCAACCAAGATATTCAAGAGGAAACTCTTTATCGATAAAACTAGTAGAAAATCTGATCTTGTTTATCCTGCTTGGACCAGTACCGGGGGCAGTAAGAAAGAACCAATTTTTGCTATTCATTTTTTTCCCAGAACTCTTCTCATAACCAGTGAACCTGTTTCATGATCATCCTGATAGACTTAGTGTTGCCACTGGTGAAAATCACTATATCCTCCCGCATATGAAAGATGGTTAACAATAGGACCTCTATCAGACATAGAAAAAGGTAGGAAATGCTCACTTTGATTAAGATTATTCAGTAATCGAGCTAGAACCTCTGCATCAATAATAAAAAGAGAGGGGGAAAGAGGATCACATTGTTCGAAGCCTTGAGAAGAAGTAAAAAAAACATTTGTGGAGAAGAATTGTCCTCAGAACCAACCCAAACAGAATTAAGCTTTGGTATTGTGAGGTCTACCTCGACCCTCACCTTGGCCCTACTTAGCCAGGTTTTGTTACCGTGGCAGTATCCAGAGATAAAGGTGTACCTAGAGGTGCGAAAGTTTGTTTAACGTAATTCCATGTATGGCAATGAAAAGGTAAATCCGTCAATAAAACCCACACAGGAACTATCGGAGAGTCTTCATCTGGTTTGAAATATGGAGACCACTTCTCCAACCACATAACTTGACCATCCAATTTGTAACACCCCGCATTTTCGAGCAAGAATTCGAACCGTTATTCCTACGTATATAAACTTGGATCCAATTATTTCAATATAAAAATAAGTGTCATGGTCATTATTTTAGTGGGAAAATTGCTTTTGAGGGTAAGAATGTGTGAAATAGAAGGATTTTAGATTGATAGCTTGCAATCAAGGAGAAGAAGAAGATAGACAAAAACTGAATTTTCAATATTCTCACTTGAAGCTTACAGTTATAGGTCTATTTATTGATTTGAGTTAAGATGAGCTAAGAATGAGCTAAGAAGTAAATAATGTATCCAACTCATTGACAGCTCATTGTAACTAACTAATCATTATCTAACAACCTCTAACAACCTTCAACAACCTCTATAGTTGACTTAGCTATCGGCTAACTAAATAACTACTTCTATCAATATTACACACCAATGGAACAGGTAGCTGTGTATGTAGTAGTCAAAACACTCCCCCTCAAGATGCAGGGTGCAGAATGTTTAGCACACCAAGCTTTCTAAGTAAATGAGTATGTTGAACAAGGATCAGGCCCTTGGTAAGCAGGTCAGCAAGTTGATCACGAGACTGAACATATAGAGCCTTAATCAAGCCATCTTTAATCTTGTCCCTGATGAAATAACAATCAATCTCAATGTGTTTGGTTCTCTCATGAAACACAGGGTTGTTGGCCAACTAAATGGCTAAGTTACTGTCACTGAAGACTGAAATAGGAAGGGTGACATGAACCCTGAGGCCTTGGAATAAACCAACCAGATAAGTGAGCTCTGCAACTCAGCTTCAGCAGAACTCCTGGAAACAGTGTGCTGTTTTTTTTTATTTCCATGATATTATTGATTCACCAAAGTGAATGGCATAACCAGTAACTGATCTTTTGGTGTTGGGAAAAGCAGCCCAATCTGAGTCACACCAGCAAGGGAGAGTAGTAGCAGGCTCAGCCTTGAACCAGACACCTTGACTAACAGAACCTTTAAGGTATCTGACCACCCTAGTAACTGTTTCTCAGTGAGATTTCTTGGGGTGCTGCATGAATTGGCTGAGAGTTTGAACAACAAAGTTAATGTTTGTCCTTGTAATAGTGGCATACATAAGTTTTCCAAAAAGCCTTTGGTAAGATGAAATGTCAGATAGCAACTCATTACCTTGTGCACCTGTGGCATGATCATACTCAATTGAGGTTAACTTGGCATTAGATTCTAGAAGGGTGATAACTGGTTTAGAACCACTAAGCCCTATGTCAGCAATCAACTCAAGAACGTACTTCCTTTGGTTCAATATAATCCCTGATGATGATCTTAAAACTTCAATACCCAAAAAATACTTGATATCCCCCAAGTCTTTCATTTTGAACTGCTGATGCAACTTAATTTTGGTGGCATTGATCAATGATGCACTGCTTTCAGTAATTAGCAAATCATCAACATATACAAGCACTATAATAGTGTCATTACCTTGATTCAGAGTGAATAAGGAATAGTCATGTACACTCTGGGTAAAACCAGCATTAAGTAAGGTATGAGTGAGCTTCAAATTTTACTTCTTGGAGGCCTGCTTAAGACCATACAAGGATTTGATCAACTTACACACCTTGTGCTCCCCCTATCTTCTAAATCCTTTTGGCATCTCCATGTAGACTTCCTCCTCAAGATACCCTTGGAGGAATGCATTATACACACCTATTTGATGAACATTCCACCCTTTAGATACAGCTACTGCAATAAAACATCTGACTATAACTATCTTGGCCACTGGTGAGAAGGTTTCACGATAATCTAACCCCTTATGTTGGCTATATTCTTTGGCCACTAACTTTGCTTTGAACCTCTCTAATTCACCATTTGTAAGATATTTGATTTTGTGTATCCACTTGGAACCAACAGTATTCTTCCCTTTAGGTAGATCAACAATGATCCATGTGTTGTTAGCTTCCAAGGCTTGAATTTCTGACTTCATAGATTCCACCCACCTTTTATATTGTACAACTTGTTTAAAGTGTCGAGGCTCAGTCAAAGTGGAGAATTTGGTTAAATAGCACTGATAAGTAAGACTCAAATTTTTGTAAGACAAGATATTGGCTGATGGATGCTTGCATCTCTGTTTTCTGGAAGTGTTAACATAATCATGCATCCATACTGGTGGTTTCTTTTTCTTGTATGTCTACTGAAAGAAGGTTGAGGCAGGGAAGGTTTATCTTGACATGTGTCTGCATGATTTGTGTCAATTAAATCTATACCATGTACTGCAACATCAGTAATGCAGTCCTCCTCAATTGGAGTATCTTCAGTAACACACTCAATAGATGTCTTAGGAAATACTTTATTATTTATGAGGATCAAGAAGTCAGTGATAACTTCTTCAAATGAGAAAGCTTGTGTATTTTGTGCTAGTGAGGAAGCAAAAGGAAATGTATCTTCATGAAACACAATATCTCTACTAGCTAATAGTCTTTTTGAGGTGAAATCCAGCAGCAAATATCACTTCTGAGACTCTAAATATCCCACCAATACTGCAGGTTTGTCCCTTTCTGTGAATTTATCACCTCATGGTAGGATAGTTACATAGAATAAGCATCCAAATAACCTGAGATGAGATAGGTTGGGATCCTTGGAAAACATCAACTAAAATGGGCTCTTACCACTCAGGACAGAATATGGTAACCTGTTCATTAATATACTGTAGCCTTTACACATACTCCCCAATACTTAATGGGAAAGTGAGACTTAAACTTGAGTGCTCTAACTATGTTTAATATGTGTCTTTGCTTTCTCTCCATAAACCCATTCTATTGAGGAGTGTAAGGATAGCTGGTCTGATGCAGAATGCCTAGGGACTGGAACAATGTCTTACATTGAGAGTTGACAAATTCAGTTCCATTATCAGATCTGATGGTTTTCACCACTATTCCAAACTGTGTTTTAATCATGGAAATGGATGTTTTAATGGCCACTATAGCCTCAGACTTTAACTGCAACAGGTGCACCCAAGTGTATCTACTATTGTCATCTACCATAGTTAAGAAATATCATTTGTTGTCAAAAGTAAAAGTTTTATATGGACCCTATAAATCCAAGTGTACAAGTTTAAAATAAGTGAATCATCTAGTAGTACTTGTAGGAAATGAAAATCTTGTCTGTTTAGCTAGTGGACACACAGTACATTTATTCAACTTATTTACATCACTAAGATTCTTCATAATGTCTAAATATTTGAGACCCCGAGAAGCAGGGTGTCCAAGTCTTTGGTGCCATAAGCTGCAATTGGAATTTTAGACTTCTGCAATGAATTTGCAAGTTTTTTATCCCGATTGGTTAGTATCTCTTGTCCAACCACCTTTATGAACATACAGTCTACCCTCTTGTTTACCAATCCCTTTCATCATGCCATTGAAGAGGTCCTGAAAGATACAAAAATCAGGATAAAAGGATACAAAGCATGAGAGTTCATTGGTTATCTTAGCAAGAGACAACAAATTGAGTTTGAAGTCTGGAACAAGTAGAACATCTTTGATCACATCATCTGCAAAAATGTAGGCTTCTCCAGTGTGTGAGATTGTAACTTTATCACCTGTTGATAGGTGCAACTTGTCCAAATGCTTAGAGTCTAATCTACTACTACTTTTGAATAAGTGTCTATGTGCTGACACATGATGTGCAGCACCTAAGTCTACAATCCAACTGTTAGGACATGCTTTGAACAAGAAACAAGTAGTAATACCTGTCAAATTTACTTATTTCATATCTTTGGTATCTTTGTTCAACATGGACATAATCTGAGTGTAGTACTCCTCAGTGAATGTGCGAGGCTTGGCCATTGGTGCACGAGTCACTTCATGACTAGAACTAGAAACATCAACCTGACCATCTACCATAGTTAGAGCGTGAGAAGACTTGTTACCAGTGTTGACAAAGTTGTTACCACCATTGTGTGTGGACAAGTTGTTACTGCCAGTGTCCTATGATCTGAAGTTAGAGTTGTATCCTTGTTTCTTCTTGCTCTTCCAGTCATTTGGATACCCTACCAACTTATAACAAGTTTCCTTGGTATGACCTAAGAGATGGCAGTAATCACATTTTCTGCCTTTATAGTTAGTGTTTCTTTGTCGAAAACCATAATTTCGATTCACTTTCATAGCAAGTGATTCTTATCTGTCATTCACAGTCATCATACAAGCTGAATGTTGGATTTCATCCTCTATAAGCATAAATAAGATTGACTAAGAGTAGGAGTCACTCCTTTGAGCAGTATCTGTCTTCTAGCTTGATCATAAGACTCATTTAGGACACTTAAAAACTGTAAAAGTCTAAGTTGACACATACGATCTGAGTACTCTCTAGACTTAGGGAAATCATAACTGGGATTTGGAACTAGTACATTATACTCATTCTATAAACTCTTCAATTTGGTAAAATAAGCTGAGATTGAATCTGTATCTTGAGAGTTCATATTAATTTCACGATGTAATTGGTATATACACATACGATTCACCTTGTCATATCTTTCCTTCAAATCTTCCCAAACTGTACAAGCATTCGTGGTATAAACAATTCCAGATAACAGACTTTCACTCACAGTGTTCATGATCCAGGAAGGCATAATTACATTACATGTTTCCTACTGCTTATGAAGCTCCTCTCTATATGACTCATTGCTATAGGTTCCAGTAACAAATCTAAACTTTCTCTCCCCTAAGAGAGAAATACTCATCGATCAATTCCACAAACTATAATTTTCTGAACCAGTTAACTTGATTGGAATAATTACAACACTGGAACTATTAGATCCATCAATAAAAAGTAGATCACTTTGATCAATTTTAGGTGCCATAATTGGTAGGATGTAATTAGTGTTGAGCTCGTGGATTTGATACCATGTGAAATAGAAGGATTGCATCTTGATAGCTTGCAATCAAGGAGAAGAGGAAGATAGACAGAAACTAAATTTTCATTATTCTCACTTGAAGCTTACAGTTATAGGTCTATTTATAGACTTGAGTTAAGATGAGCTAAGAATTAGCTAACAATTAAATCATGTATCCAGCTCATTAACAACTCATTATAACTAACTAATCATTATCTAACAACCTCTAACAACCTTCAAAAACCTCTACAGCTGACTCAACTATTGGCTAAGTAACTAACTACTCCTATCGATATTACACACCAATGGAACAAGTAGTCGTGTACGTAGCAGTATATGTAGTAGTCAAAATAAAATGTTTATATTAAACACTTAGAGTGAAGTGGAGTTAAGAACTTTCATTATCACCCAAATTTTGGAATTTGATTCTACAACGGTTGTAGACACATAATTCTGTCCCTCCCGAAAGTGTATTTTTATCATTTTTGACTCATCTTATCATACACCCTCACCAATTTAATAATTTACCCACAAAAATCTAAATAACAAACTAACAACAAAAATAACAACCCCTCTAACTAATTTTGACACCTCACACCCATACCCCATCCCCCTAGCACATACCCTCTATCCCTACCACGTGACCCTACCCTTTAACCCCAATATATTTTTATCCTCACCTCTCACACAATACATAGAGAATTCAATCACCCTCATAGTAATACACAATTCTCACACACACTCATAATTGTGGACGGAGAGAAACACTAAACACACAAAAACTTTACAGGGAATACATATTCACTCATCCTCACCAGTGGGAAATACCAATACATACGCACACATACAACTAAATATACACAGACCCCATATATACATCAAGGGGAACAATTCATCTTCTGTAGCAACAATTGATATACATAAAAAATTCACACAACACATACTCACCTCTCTCATAATTCACACACAATACTCACAAGTACACACCTCACTGGGAAGACATATAAATTTTCATGTCTGCTCACATATTTCATACACACGCAACATAGAGAGGGGAAGAGGTATAACCGATTGGAAGCCAGAAGTTGTTTCACTTTTTTCTGACAAAGGTTCATTGGAAACCCACCGAAAAACCTCAAAATGAAATCACCTTCTGGCGTCCCAAATTCTTAAACCAATGAACCATTGGATCCAACCATAAACACCGAAGCCCGTGACCTGATCCCGCATCCCTGACATTTTTTTATCACTTTCGGAGCTTCCCAGAGCTCCATCGAGGCACAACAACAATCCAATGGTTGCTGCTATCACATCACTTTAGGTTCGAATCGTGATTTTCAGATACAGTTCTGTATGCTAATAGTGTAGCTTGGCTTATTAATGGCTTCAATTGAGGTACAATCTTTAAATCTATTCCTTTAATTATATATGATTATGGATGTATTTTGATATGTTTGTTCTATCTGCGGGTGACTTGTTTCCTGATATGTGTTTGTGTTGAATTTTTTATCTCGAATGGTACAATTTGGATGAAAACAATATCTTGTTGGATAATTGAAATCGATAAATGGATAATAAAATCAGGGTGGGAATTAAAAATTTGATGAAAAGTTAATTTGGATTAATTTTGATTTATTGTTGTTTTGTTTAATTCGGAATAAATATCAATTTTGTGAACTCGATAGGATCATGTTTTAGGCCGAAAGCTTAACAGGCAAATGGTAGGCCGGGGTAGGAAAAACATAGGGATTGTGATTGTTGAATTTTTGAATGTGTTGAATGACTTTTACTTTATCGTTTTTGAATTTCTTGTATTTATTTGGTTGGGGAATGCCCCGAGAAAATTGTATTTATTTTTCGGGTAATGCCCAGAAGTATTATGTATGCAAAGGAGGTTCGTGATCAAGACCCAAAGCATCGGGTGGAGCATAGTTTAGGATTAGTGTAGGTTAGCGTAGGTTTATATTTCAGTACCCTTCTATTTTGGGTCTGTAATAAATTAGACTGGACACTATTTTGACTTTGTTTGTTTGTTTGGTTGTTTGTTTTCTCGTTGTGTGTTTGTTTGGTTTATATATCTCATAGTGTCTACTAGCCGATATACTCCATGAAGAGACCGTGGTCGAACTACGGGATCGAGGGGTGCTTAACATCTTCCCTTCGGTTAATAGAATTTCTTAACCAAAATCTCTGTTCGCGGATCAGTTTCAAGAGTCAAACTATTTTGAAAAGGATTTCTAATGGTGACTTGGTACACCCGATTTTTGTCAAGTGGAAACTCTGAATTAATTGTAAAATGAATCCTTTTTTGAAACAAATTCTATCTTTTATCACTTAATAATAAAAACCCTTTTGAAACTTAAAATAGTATATCTTTTTGGTTAAAAAGGGGTGTGATAGCTCTGGCAACTCTGCTGGGGGATTTTCAGAATTTGAGCATATTTTTTGAGTTGTATTGGCTTAATTTGACACTATAGGTGTATAAATTACTTTTTTGTGTTATTTTTTTTATTATTGTTGAATGCCTACGTGCTACGTGTTTATAGTTTTTCTCTTATGTGTTAGCGCTTTATATTTATCATCATGTGCATAACTCGAGTCATTGCTTTCGCATCAAGTGTCATAGTACATGTGTGTACATGACCTCTAGTTGAGTCACCCTTATTTTATGAGGGGGAGCCTTTGGGTGTATGGAGTGGGTGGAAAGCTCTTGCAGCCACTATCGACCGTACGCTGCCCCAAACAGCCTTGTTAGTGGACTCCAGTCTAGGTTAGCCTTTAGGCCATGTTTATCTACATCATATTAAGACCTAGCGAGACCCATTTGGTCCTTTGTTGTGAACTCATCCCTAAAGCATTTTTACGTGCTAATTTTTGCATCTTTGAGGGAAATAGGATCATTTAACATCTGATTTGGGGAAAACATGTGCTAGAATTAAAGAAAGTGTGTAGGCAAGGAAAAGTTCGAAAAAAAAGAAAGAAAGAAAAGTTATTCAGAAAAGAGTTTCATAATTTTTAGAGTTCTTTATGGCTTTTTATTTTTTTTACAATTCAAAAATTCAAAAAGATTATTTTTAACCTTTTGCACTCATCTTCTCAAAGAAAACAAAAAAATCAAAAAGATTTTCCTTTTGATTCTTTAGTAAGCATTCACAATTCGAAAACTCCAAAAAAAAAGATTTTTTTTTCATTAGGATCTTTTTATAAAAGGAAAATTCAAAACAAAATGGGAGAAGTTTTGTACATTGCATAAACCGAAAATACCAAAAAAAAAATTCTTTCATATTGGTTGGTGTCAATTTTTATGTTAAGTGTCAAATTGAATACTCAAAAAAGATTTATTGACGTTTTTGTTCTTCTGTCTTGGTCATGTCTCTCAAGTAGTGATTCAGTCTATCTGTTATTATTTAATTGTCTAATCTGAATGAACTACGCACACCTGATTCTCCTCTCTCGAGAGTGAGATACGTAAGCAACCCTTCTAGGGTTCGGTGATATTATTTCAAAAAATCTAAAAAGTTTTTTTTCACTATTTATTAGAGTAGGTGTTTCAAATACATCTTTAAAAGAAAACTACAAAAAAAGACTTTTCTTTAATAGGTTCAAGTTTTATTTTCATATGAAATTAAAAATCAAAAACCCAAAAAGATTTTTCTTTGGTAATCATAGGTTTCATTTTGTATAGGGATTTTAAAGATAAAAAAAATTCAAAAAGAGATTTTCGTCAATTCTTTTGACAGTTTGTTATTTTCTTTTCTTCTTAAAGATGTAAGAAAAATGAAAAAGAAAAATAGAGAGAGTTTGATTGTCCATATTATGCCAAAACTTCATGAACTACGCACATTTGATTCTCCTCTCTCGAGAGTGAGATACATAGACACCCTTCTTGGGTTCGATGATCTTTTTAAAAGGAAAAAGAGGTTTTTGAAAAAGTGTTGAATTCTAATGCCTTTGTTATCTCTTGTTTAGTTAGTCTAAGGTGGTTGGTTTGTGGCATTTTGACTTATCCTTAACATCACACCAAGTCTAAGAAAGAGTTAGTCATGTCCAACAAGGATATAGAGAGTGACATCATGGCTCAGACAAGGAGTCGAGAAAATGAGAGTTTAAAGCAAGGGATTTTGAGACTAAGTCAACAAATGAAAGAAATGCACCGAGCTTGGTCCAGTGGGTTTCCTCCTCCCCCATTTTTCACTATTGACCATGAAAATCCCTGAGTTTTCCATCACAATTGGAAAGTCAGTTTCCTACTGTGGTTGATGCACCACAACATGCCTCAGAATCGATTTCACATCAAATGCATCCCAATACTTCCACCACTCTTTCTTTAGCTCCTTAGTATAAGCCAACCACATTCACAACACCACATACCGTCTGTGCTTTGGTTACTCAACCTTTTACTGAGCCCTCCACTTTGGAAATCAAACCAATGATTGTGCTTCCCCAATCTACTAAAGAGCAAGAAAAAATGACTGAGAAAATAAAGAGTGCAGAAAAGGTTATGAAAATTTTTATGAGACTTGCAAATTATGAAGATGTTTCATATAGGGACTGGAGCATGTCTTTAAGTGTTAACCTCCTTCCTTACTTTGAGGTATCATAATTTGAGAAACACGATAGGTACGAGGATTCTATAAAAGACTTGGGATAATATTGTCATCTGTTGAGGGGGACTGAAGGTAAGAAGAAGGAAAACATACCTATCATTGTTCCAGGGGCAAAACAGAGCTCGAGAGGTCTAACTCAGTAATATTATCAGTCTCAATCCCGAGCTTAAGCATAAAATCCATATGCTCACCTACAATAAGGTTCCTCTTTTCAAATCCAAGGAATTCTATTCCACTTCCTGAATATCCTTTTAACAATGCACAACTGGATTCTCGCCTATCTTTTTATCCATAATGGCATGCACCTGTCCCTAAACATCATCCTCGACCCCCATAAAATTATCTAGGAACCTCTAAATACATGTTTAATCTAAGGCCAGAGTTCGCCATGAGAAGAAAGGAAAAGATAATTTCACGCCAATTAGGGAGTCCTATACCAGTTTGTTTCAAATATTGAGAGAATGGGGCATGGTTACTCTTATCCTTGGGTATACTTCTGATCCATATTTAAAAAATTTGATCCTAAATAATGTGCTTATCATTCTAATATGCAATGTCACTGTACTGAAGATTGTCATAGTTTGAAAATAGAAATAGAGAAAATTATTCAAGAAAAATTGATTGTGGTGCAAAACATTGGCACCTCAACTGTCCCACAGAGTTCTTCACCAACACGTGGTACTGCATAATATGTGGGAAGCAATGAGTTAAGCATGGGGATCCAAAACTTATTTGTTGAAGGGAATATGTCTGACAGTGGTGGAAGATCTAGGCGTGCTGATTGAAAACAGTGGCTAAGATGTCAAGCTCAGCAATTGAAAAGTCACTCCTCTCTCTGCTAGGAAGAGGTCTAGTAGTTTGTGTTGTTTTCTTTTCGTTTTTTTGAATTATTTTAGGATTGTAGTTTGGGATCTATCTTGTTTTGTCCTTTTGTCATTTATGTTCAAACCCTTCTATCTTTTATTTAAACTAAATGAAGTGTCCCCTTCCCTTTGTGTTTTAAATATGTGTTGTTTGTTTATTTTCTTTACACAATATATTTTATGTTGATTCTAGTGATATTACATGCTTGCAGAATTTTCAGCTAGATCTAAAAATCTAGTTTAAGCATTAACTTTAAATCAAAGGGCTAGAACTAGAAAAAAAGGGATCTAAGAAAATAAGTAGAGTGTTGAGACAATGGGTGACCAAGTTAAAGACTTCTTTGAAAATTAAGACAATTATTTTGAAAATTGCATAAATAACATGGTCATTAATTGAAAGACATGTCTCAATTAGGTCAAACAATAAATGTACGATCCTCTATCAAGAGGAACAGAAAGAAAATCAACTCCACAAAAGCATGATTCATTCAATGTGAGAGATGTACAACAAATGTGGAGTTGTATGTTTGACAAGTGTAGAAGAAGAAGTGGCACACATGCTTAGTTAAAGTTATTGTTGTTAACGTGTCACAAATGATGTTCATCTTTCACTTTATATTGCATGATGTGTGCTTGTATTCTCAAGGATTGATATGATGAAGTCATTTCATTCTGCTATCCAAACAGTGTGCCCTCCTTTGTTTACCCTATTTGATCTTTATTTCTATTTCTTTCATACCTCTCTTTTGAAATCAAGATATGGTCAGCAAAGCTCAAAAGAAAAGTGTCGAGCGAAAAGAAAATAGAGTCAGAAAAGTTTCAAAAAAAGAGAAAAAAAGAAAAAAATATGCCAAAAAAGAAAGAAAAGAGAAGAATGTCAAGAAAAATAAAGTCAGAAAAGGTCCCAAAGAGAAAAGAGTCAATAAAAATAATCAGAATCAAGTAAAAGAACATGTTGTCGGAACTATGTGTGACCTGATTTTCCTCTCTCGAGGGTGAGATACGTAGGCTGCCTTACTTTGGGCTCGGTCCAACCAAATAAACAATTTAGAATTACCCAGTTAAAAGAAAGTGGGGCATGAGTTAATCCGCATTGTTTGAGTTGATTTCATAAGTTGTAAGTCCTACCTCACTTTAAGTGTCATTTAGTCCCCATGCCATCCTTTCTTACTAACCTTATATAAAAGCCAAGTTAAAACCAAAGAAAGACCTTCGGATCAATCTTTGAGAATTTTAAGGCTAAGCATGCAATGAATATGATGACGCATTTTGGGAACTGCTTGTTTCCCTCAGCATAAGGAATCAGGAGAGAAATAAAAATGAGAGAGTCTTATTTGTGAAAACCCTCATGGATACCATAAGGCCATGATAAGTTGAGAGAGATAAAAATAAGAGAGTCTTATCAGTAAAAACACTCACGAGCATCGTAACATGACTGTGAGTTGGGAGAAATGAAAATAAGAGGGTCTCATTGGTAAAAACCCTCACGGACATCATAAGGAAATGGTGATCTAAGAGAAAGACAGAGGCTTATTGGCGAAAACCCTTCAAGGCGCCACTAGCCAAATGAGGTATCCGAATGAATTTGGCCTAAGGAAGTAACTCAGTTTCTGGGCCATTAACTCAAGAACAATTGGTAGAAAGCTTGGATGGAAAGATCGCACAGCTTAATCCAAAATACATGTCATAATCATTAGAGTTGACTGTCACTTTTATATAAATTTTTGTTTTATCTGTTTCAATGGGGACATTTATTGTCTTTTCTTTTTTCTCTATAGTTTTATTTTTGTTTCCTCCAGTCAGTTATCCAAATCAAAAATAAATAATAAAATTTATTATTCTTCTCGTGTCTTTGAGTCAAGTCCATGTCAAAACAAGTGAGAAAAGATTTCAAAACTGGCTACCAACTTCTTCAATTGCAAAAAGCAAGATAGAAAGGCCAGCGCATGAAATAGACATGATTGTGTGACAAAATAAGGCATACAGAAAGTTTTGTTAACAGACAAATCTGGGAACTCATGGTAATACCAAGGTTTAAAGAGTTTATCTGAGAAGCATGGAAAAGTGAAGATGTTGTGTTTTGTTTCAGAGTCACTCTTAATAATCTGAGTTTGGGTCAATGATGAGGCAAGTCAATGACATATGTTAATGGTTGGAAGCAAGATTGAAAATGACTAGCGCAAGAGCAATTTCCTCGAAAGCCAAAGCCACAAACCAGCCACCATGGTTTAAACTCACAAGTTTTCTTTGATGAAATAGGAAATATGTTAACTTCAAATCAAGGACTTCAAATCCTAAACATCGAAGACCGTAATTTCTCACATCTATAAATGCAAGGGGGCAATGTTCCTGCATAGATTTGGTAATCAAAACAATGGTAAAACCTATAATTCAATATTTCTAAGAGATGCACTTTCTTGTTTGGGAAATTCAAGCAACATTTGTGAGGAGACACACTTCCTTGTTTGGGTAATTCAAGCGGTATTTGTAAGGAGATTCACTTCATTGTCTAGATAATTTAATCGATATTTTTAAGGAGACATATTTCCTTGGGTAATTCAAGTGGCATTTGTAAGGAGACGATAATTCAAGCAACATTTATAAGGTGACACACTTCCTTGTTTGGGTAATTCAAGCAACACTGGTAAGGAGATACACTTTCTTATTTTTGTAATCAAGCGGCATTGGTAAGGAGACGCACTTCCTTGGATGGATAATTCAAATTTTACTTGTTAGTTGATGTACTTCCTAACTTAAGTCTTGACTCCTAGAAGATGTACTTCCTAGTCGAGTCGTTCCCCTTGATTCCTAGAAGATGTACTTCCTAGTCGAGTCAGTCCCCTTGATTCATAGAAGATGTACTTCCTGGTCAAGTCAGTCCCCTTGATTCCTAGAAGATGTACTCTCTGGTTTAGTCATTTCCCTTGATTCCTAAAAGATGTACCTCCTATTCGAGTCAGTCCCCTTGATTCCTAGAAGATAAACTTCCTGGTCGAGTCATTCCTCTTGATTCCTAGAAGATGTACCTCCTAGTCGATTCAGTCCCCTTGATTCCTTGAAGATGTACTTCCTGGTCGAGTCATTCTCCTTGATTCCTAGAATATGTACATTCTAGTTGAGTCATTCCCCTTGATTCCTCGAAGATGTACTTTCTAGTTGAGCCAGTCCCCTTGATTCTTAGAAGATGTACTTTCTAGTCGAGTCAGTCCCCTTGATTCCTAGAAGATGTACTTCCTGGTCGAGTCAGTTCCCTTGATTCCTAAAATATGTACTTCCTGGTTGAATCATTCCCCTTGATTACTAGAAGATGTACTTCCTAGTCGAGCCATTCCCCTTGATTCCTAGATAATGTACTTTCTAGTCAAGTCATTCCCTATGACTCCTAGAAAATGCATTTTCTAATCGAATCATTCCAATTTTCCCATAAAAGTGCATTTCTTTGTTCGGGTTTCTCAAGTATTTATGATGTGACTTTCACAAAATTCCTCTAATGATAAACTGGGGGAAAAATTAATTCATGTTTTTGGAACTTTACTTTTTTGGCAAACAAAATTTCTTTTTATAATAATCTTTGTTTGGAATAACATTCTTTCTAGTTTTGATGTGATTTCAGGAGCCTACCTAGAGAATAGGGTGAAGAAATTTAAAGTCAACAGATTGATGAAATAGCAAGTCAGGAGTCCTCCTGGAGAATAGGGTAAAGAAATTATAAGCCAAGCAACAAGGTGATGAAATTCCAAGTCGGGAGCTCGCCCAAAAAATAGAGTAAGAAAATTGCAAGTCAGGAGCCTGCCTAGGGAACTGGGTGAAGAAATTGAAAGCCAAGCAACTAGGTGATGAAATTTCAAGTCGAGATCTCTCCCGGAGAATAGAGTAAGAAAATTGCAAGTCAGGAGCCCGCCTGGATAATAGGGTGATGAAACAGCAAGCAAGAGCCAAGGAAGCTGCATAGATAGGACTTTTGTAATTTCATTTATCTTTTTAACTTGTAATTTTCATTTTTGATATAATGACAGAGCCACGGACAAAAATCTCAATGGGACCTCACTCAACTCTCCAACTCGGTATAATCCCTCTCCTTCCAACCCTTTTGAGATACCCGTGACTTGATTCCCTTATAATTTTGGTAGGTAGGATGTCCCAAATTAAGATTAGATAATACTATGTCCTTCTTTTCCTCCCTTCAAATAATGGTTGGGTCAAAATTCTATCTCGTCATCTACTTCTTTGTCTGAAAACACTTTGTATTTAAATCAAAAGAGAGGAATGATGTAGACACATTATTTTGTCCCTTCCGAGAGTGTATTTTTATTATTTTTGACTCATCTTATCATACACCCTCACCCATTTGATAATTTACCCTACAAGAATCTAAATAACAAGCTCACAACAAAAATAACAACCCTTCTAACTAATTTTGACGCCTCACACCCATACTCTCATTCCCCTAGAACATACCCCTACCCTACCACGTGACCCCACCCCTTAACCTCAACACATTTTTATCCTCACCTCTCACACAATACACAGAGAATTCCATCACCTTCACCATAATACACAATTCTTACACACTCTCACAATTCTAGATGAAGAGAAACACTACACACAAAAACTTTATAGAGAATACATATTCACTCATCCTGACTGGTGGGAAATACCAAAACATACGCACACATACAGCTACATATACACAGACCCATATACAAATCAAGGGGAATAATTCATCTTTTGTAGCAACAATTGATATACATAAAAAATTCACAAAACATACACACACCTTTCTTATAATTCACACACAATACTAAGAAGCACAAACCTCATCGAGATGACACACAAAAGTTCACGGATGCTCCTAAATTTCACACACATACACGGCATAGAGAGGGGAAGAGGTAAAACAAAGGGGAATTCGGAAGTTATTTCACCTTTTCCGGCGAAGATTTGCCAGAAATCCATCGAAAAACCTCAAAATGACATCACCCTCTGTTGTCCAAAATTCTTAAACCAATAAATCATCAATTCAAACCACAAACACCGAAGCCCATGACCTGATCTCATAACCCGAATGTTCTTCTATTACTTTCGGAGCTTGCCGGAGCTCCGCAAGGCGCAACAACCCACCGGGCTGCTGCGAGCACAACACTTCCAAAATCCCCAAAAAATGATCAAAACGGGTTGGGTTTTTTCGACGTCGGGTTTGTCATTTGATGGTAGAATCATGATTTTCAAATGCAGTTTTGTATGCTAATGGTGTATCTTGGCATAATAATGGCTTCAATTGAGGCCCAATCTTCAACTCTATTCCTTTAATTTTATATGATTATGGAGGTATTTTGATGTGTTTGTTCTATCTGCGGGTGATTTGTTGCTTGATATGTGTTTGTGTTGAATAATTAATCTTGAATGGTATAATTTGGATGAAAATAATAATTTATTGGATAATTAAAATCGGTAATTGGATAACAAAACTGGGGTGGTAATTAAAAACTTGATGAAAAGTGAATTTGGATTAATTTTGATTTATTATTTTTTTGTTTAATTCGGAATAAATATCAATTTTTTAAACTCGATAGGATCATGTTTTAGGCCGAAATCTTAATAGGAAAATGGTAGGTCGGGGTAGGTAAAACATAGGGATTGTGATTGTTGAATGTTTGAATGTGTTGAATGATTTTTACTTCATCGTTTCTGAATTTCTTGTATTTATTTGTCCAGGGATTGCCCCAAGGAAATTGTACTTATTTATCGGGGAATGCACCGAAGTATCATGTATGCAAAAGAGGTTTGTGATCAAGACCCAAGTCATCGGGTGGAGCATAGTTTAGGATTAGTGTAGGTTAGCGTAGGTTTACATTTCAGTACCTTTCTATGTTATGTTTGTAATAAATTGGACTAGAAACTATTTTGACTTTGTTTGTTTGGTTGTTTGTTTTCTCGTTGTGTGTTTGTTTGGTTTATACATCTCATAGTGTCTACTAGCTGATATACTCTACGAAGCGACCGTGCTCGAACTACGGGACCGATG
Source organism: Capsicum pubescens (assembly GCA_030864215.1). Classification (NCBI taxonomy): domain Eukaryota; kingdom Viridiplantae; phylum Streptophyta; class Magnoliopsida; order Solanales; family Solanaceae; genus Capsicum; species Capsicum pubescens. The sequence goes on along the minus strand of CM061543.1, from coordinate 276,045,648 downwards.
GGTGCCTAACACCTTTCCCTCGATCAATAGAATTTCATTACCGAAATATCTGCTCGCGGATCTGTTTATAGATTCAAACTGTTTTTAAAAGGATTTTCAAAGGTGACTTGGCACACCCAATTTATGTCAAGTGGCGACTCTGAATTAATTGTAAAATGAATCCTTTTTTGAAATAGATTCTATATTTTGTCACTTAATAATAAAAAAACCTTTTGAAACTTAAAATAGTATATCATTTTGGTTAAAAAAGGGGTGTGACAAGGGTCAACCTTGAACGTGTATAATTTCTGGATTATGTAAAATTTTGGGTCTCAAGACCCAACAAATTATAGATAAATGTGTCCTTTTTCCAACACATCCAATTTTACGTTATCCTGATACTAGAGAAAATAGTTATGAGCAATTTTGTGAGGAGGCAGTAAGGGTCCGTGATAGCAGAGCGATGTAGACATTACCCTAAGCAATGCGCTGATGCTTTAAATTCATTAATTTTTAGGTTTTGACTTGGTAGGAGGGGTATTTAAGTACTTTCACTTATAAATGACCCATAAACACTATTAACCTATTTCCATTAGTTTTTATGACATAACATTAATTATTTCACTCTTAAAGATACTCTCTCTCAAACCCTGTCACGACCCGAGCCAGGGCCCTAGCCATAACGAGCATCCCAAACCATGAAGGCTTGGACGCCCTTCTCTTTCTGGTAATCATGCACAATATTCATGCAATAAAGAAAAGATGCAGAAAATAAATCATGACGGAACCATGGTCATACTCTAAGTTCAATTGACAATAAAGAAAGAAATCTAACTACAGCTAAACAATATCTGAATCAGTCTGTGAAATATCTACTACGTTCAAAAATAACAACTGTCTGAAACTGGGACAAGGCCCCCAGTGGACCTAAACCAAAGTAAATGACAGAGTCTAAAAAACATAGGCCTTCCAAAATAAAGAAGGCTCACCAACTGCAAACTTCACTTCTGTCTCAAAACTCTGCGGCTTAGCAGGATTGCTAGACTGAGCCTCATACCCTAAAAGGTAGGGGATCAATACAATTATACTGGTACGCAGAGAAAATTCAAAAGTAATAATTTTTATTCAACATAGATGAGAGCAGTTCAAAACAGTTCATAAATATAACATATGATATGAAAACACATGGGCATTTCTTAAAAAGACTTTGAACAATCATCCAAACTCTGTGACATACTCTTTATTTTACTTCTGCACTAGGTGGTATACCCTACTACTCTGAAATTCCATAGGCTATATGGAATCTTCCCTTAACTCGGCAACCAAGCCCCCAACCTGAGTTTATCACAAGGGTTAGAGTCTCTATCTCTGATACGCAACAGGACACTAGGCCTGCGTATAATCCCTCTTGGGGAAATAATGAACCCGTATCGGCAAAACACGGTTTTGGGCTACAAGTTACTTGAACTCAATCCTTCTTCGGTCAACCACCTAACCCTCTTTAAGCCTATTTTTAACTCTTTAAAATAAGTATTCTTTGAATTCAAACTCTAAAAACTCTAGCTTTGTTATGGCATACATTTAAATGGTATCGTCATACCATTGACTAGCAAGTCACATCTCTAAGCCATTATTAGCATATTAAAATCTCTGTCTTCAAAACATTAGTTTGGGGCCACCATATCAATAAATCAGTTCAAAGAACTCTTTCTTTAAATTCTTGAAACACATGTAAGGAACTTTCTCTTTGTCAACATTTCAATAACATAAGGTGGTCATATCAATTTACTCAATAACATGCAATTCTCTCTTTTAATACAGCATATAGATATAGCAAAAAACTCCCTCTCATCATCTCTAAATTATGTCAAATACTTAGATATTAAAAAGACAACTTCCAAATCATATAACATGCATTTCAAATCATTCCCGATGAGATCATAAACTTCAATTCAACACAAAAGAGGGACTTCATAATTATTCTCTCAATTAATCATTAAAACTCAATTGCATACATATACATATGAGTATAAATTAGTTTAAGGGGAAAGGCCTCAAGGCTAAAAGAATAATAGCATGGAAACATTCAAGAAGCATCATTTAAAACATAGATTCCAAAACCCCTTTATAAGTTCATGCTTGATAAAATTTAAATCATATTCAAGTGTTTCAACAAGCCCATGTAGTTTTAGGATAAACCCCACTTACCTTAGTGACGACGAAATTGTGAAAAGATTGGACCTTTAAGATTGAATTACTTGATTTCTTGTGAAAAGCACTTAAATCTTGTTCTTGGGAATGCAAGAGGCATTTAGATCGTAACTTGGATGATTTAGGGCATAGGTATTGTAAATAATGTGTTTAAAAATACCTTATAATGATTTGGAGTGATTAGGGATGGTTTAGGGGTGTGAAATGACTTCAACACCCTTGATATAAGTAAAAACAGAGTGATTTTGGACCTTGGAAATGACTTAGGCAGCGCCCAGTCAATTGCACAAGCCAGGTTGGGCGACACCTTGTCAATCTCCTAAGTTTGGTTGGGCGGCGCCTAAACAATCGTACACCCTTACTGCCTCTTACTAAAATGAGCATAACTTTTTGCTCGGGTGCTGGATTAATGCAAAATTTGTATCGTTGGAAAGCTATTTCAAAAAAAATTCATTTGATATATAGTAGGCCCTCTAATTGTTTAATTACAAAAAAGTTATGGTCGATGGAAGTTTACCCTCGTTGAAACATTCACTAAAACTTAATCGCTAGAAATGTTTTATACTCGTCCTAGACTTAGGAGATTTTAAAACTTCAATCCATATTCAAAGATATTTCTACTGTAACACCCCAATTTTCTAAACCGGAATACTACATGGTGCCTATGACCCCGAAGGACCACAAGCTAACCCATGACTGATATCTGTACCTGTACACTGCATAATATACATGAAGAATATGGAAAACATGAACAATAGGCCATAAGGTTTAACTGAATAAAGAATCTGTCAAAAAATAACATCCACGTGGGGTAACGAATACCCAAAACAACTGAATCTGAATCAAAATTGAATACAAATATGAACTAAATCTGAAAGACTCTAAGTATTATCTGACTAAGGGGATGAAGGAACATGTCTCCAACTAACTCCATTAAATTGAAAGCTAACTGAGATAATAAATGAATCAAATCATATCTTCCTCGAATAAAGAGGACTCACTGTAACTCTGTATACTGGAATGCTACTGCTAATGCGGATCTGGATCTCGTGTCTCTGGACCTATGGTGTAACATGAAAAGAAAGCACCATAGCACAAATACGTCAGTACGTGGGGATGTACTGAGTATACGAGTGAGGTAGGCTAAATGCAAAAGGGTTTACATGCATGAGCAATACTAACTGACTGACTAATATGAATATAAGAGTGCAAATATGCATGCATAATAACTGAGATCGTGAATGTGTGATAGCTAAATCAGTACGCTAATGCATGGTTTACTGATAACTAATCATGACTGGTACTGTAGTTCTGATAACATGGGTGACTGTATCTAACAATGCTGAATCTGATGGAACTATCTGAGTTCCATACTGTAATTAAATTGACTGTCTCTGACAGTCCTAATATACTAAAATTTGAAGAACTATCTAAGTTCTTTTACTGAGACTGATGCTAAAACTGTGGGAGGTAGTTGTTTAACCGACATGCCCCATATGCGCCATTATGGCTAAGCCAAGGTCCAATCTCTTCCCTGACTGGAAGGGTGTAAATACCGTGCCACTAGTAAGGACAACGTGTGAGCAACCCTCATATAACAGGTAACTCTAGTGAGAACGGTGGGAACCCTCATATAACAGGATAAGCCACCTCATCAACCCTTATATAACAGGCTGCGATGTCTCAACCTATGATGGCTACATAGTTCTGGAACACAAGGATGACTTCTAAGAATTACACCCTCATATAACAGGTGTGTTCCCATCCTTGGGTTTGCTCGGTGCTAACTTCTACTCCCATCTGAAGAGACTGAACATGAGTAACTGACTGTACGTGGACTAAACTTACTGAATTCCGTTAACTGACGGAATACTTCTGATATCGGATAACTGACTGAGATCATGAGGTTTTCCTGAGTCACATGACTGACTGATTTGTATTGATTCATGGGTTGATTTTGGAGATCGTGAAATATGACAAGGCTCTAGGAACACAACTATATTTTTTGGGTACAAGTACCCCCAGAACTCGATGGAAGAAAACTGATGCATATGACTACTGACTTGAGTGTGTGACCAACATCAACAATCCATAATATCATAACTTGGGGAATTCCATGAAGTGCATAGATATCATACATTTTGTACATAAGTAGGATCTGCATGTAAGCATGGCATAATCTCATAAGACTAGTTCATTAACATCCCAACAACATTTACAAGACACAATATCAACACGAAAATCATTAGAACATAGTGGCATATCATGAATCCTTCACTTAGTCACAATTTAGCTATATTGCATGATTTCTAGTTCCTTAGGCATTTTATCAAACACCTTGCATGCACTCTTTTAAGGCATAGGTATATTTATCAATTCGACCATCTTAATCCATCCAAAATTTATGGGTTTCAACTAACCTATTCACATGCTTCATGAAAACACATCAAGATAAAACCTTGAATCCAAACAACAATCATCAACATGAATATAGTCATAACACGACAAGGAAATCACAATTTATAATTTAAAACATGATTCTTGAGCTCCATGGATAAAAGGGACCCATGGATGAGCACTACGCAAACCTTAGTGATTTAATCTTGAAAGAGATCTAATATTTCTTAAGGTTCTTGAAGAATTCCTTTGGCTTTATCTTGAGGAGATGATCTTGAGAGAAAACCCTAATCTTGTGGTTGAGAGTGTATGAGAGGGTTTTTTGAGATGTTTAACTAAAGAGAATGGAAGATAATACGCTCCTTGAGGGTTATAAGTCATGGGAAGTGAAGGGAAAAGACCAAAATACCTTTACTAAAACGTCCCTCAATTGCTGGGAAAAATAGCTGACGACATTCGTGACAAGCCGTCATACTGGTGATAGGTCCTAACGAATTGTCGTCACAAAAAGGTAAAATCTTGGTTTTCTAGTTAAGGTTGACGACATTGGTGATAGGTTGTCACGGTCATGACGGCTTGTCACAAAATATTGTCACTAGGGGTGAAAATATTCCCAGGGATGACGACATTGGTGATAGGCCATCACGGGCATGACGGCTTGTCACAAATGTCGTCACTCAGTTTCCCAGCTTGACATGCCAGAGTAAAATGGGCATAACTCCTTGCTCCGATATCGAATTTAGGTGAAATTGGTATCGTTGGAAAGCTAATCCAATTATATATCTGTTGGTGGGTCATGATCTTAGAGATTAATAGAATATAGATAGCTATTCTCGCTTGAAGTTGACTATACTAATATCCTTCTCAAGAATTCAATCGGTAATGAATTGTTTTGATTCGTCTATTAGCTAGGACACTTTTGAGGCCTTAATATGCATCAACCTTGATCATAGCACTACCAAAGCACTAAAACTAATTACTCATGAGTTCAAAACATGATCGTAAAAATGTCTGAATTTTTGGGGTATTACAATATCTCCCCCTGGGGAACATTCGTCCTCGAATGAGAATCAACTGAGATGGGATAAAAGACAAACTGAACACGATTGAACCTGAATAACTAAAATCTAATCTTATGACTGACATGATAAATATACTGAACTCATGTATATCTGATGCATGGATAACTGATACATGAATGCATAATTGAGTAATCTGATAAACTGAGTTTCTCAAGATGAGAATGCATAGCTGATGCATGATCTTATAACTGAACTGATACATAAATTCATAACTGAGTATACAATGGTAATAGGTACCAATTTTTATGATGGGAACATGAACATAAAACTAAATAATCTTAAGGAGAACTATTACCTTGAGCTTGATCTGAATTGGTGAAGAAGAGGTGAGAATACTTGGTACGCATATCTGCTTCTGCTTCCTAAGTATCTCCCTCAAGAGACTGATTTTTCCAAAGAGCCTTGACTAGAGGGACTTCTTTATTCCTCAATCTATGAGTCTGATAGTCTAAGATTTTGACTGGAATCTCTTCATAAGAAAGGTTGTTCTGAATGTCAATGCTCTGAATAGGGACTACAGCTGTTGGGTCACCTATGCACTTCTTGAGCAAAGAGACATGGAAGACTGGATGAACTGAGGCTAGATCTGAAGGAAACTTGAGTTCATAAGCTACCTTTCCGAAGCGACTGAGAATCCTGAAAGGACCGACATATTGGGGACTAAGTTTCCCTTTCTTGCTAAACCTCTTCACTCTCTTCATGGGAGAGATATTAAGATAGACATAATCATTGACCTCGAATTCGAGATCCTTTCTACGAATATCTGCATAAGACTTCTATCATCTATGAGCAGCCCAGAGTCTCTCTCTGACCAACTGAACCTTCTCTAAGGAGTCGAATACCAAGTCAGGACCTATGACTGAGGCCTCACTCACTTCGAACCAACCAATTAGAGATCTACATCTCCTACCATAGAGAGCTTCGAATGGAGCCATTTGAATACTGGAATGATAGTTATTATTGTATGCAAATTCAATCAAAGGCAAGTGGTCTTCCTAACTACCCTTAAAATCAATTGCACACACTTTTAGCATATCTTCAAGAGTCTGAATGGTCCTTTCTGCTTGACCATCTATCAGAGGATGAAATGTTGTACTGAGATGAACTTCGGTACCAAGACCCTTTTGGAACGCTTTCCAGAAGTGAGAGGTGAACTGGGTACCTCTGTCTGAGATACCTTAGTGATTGAATCTTGAAAGAGATCTAATGTTTTTGAAGGTTCTTGAAGAATTCCTTAGGGTTGCTCTTGAGCCGATGATCTTGAGAAAAAACTATAATCTTGTGTTTGAGAGTATATGAGAGAGCTTTTTGAGATGTTTAACTAAAGAGAATGGAAGATAATACGCTCCTTAATGGTTATAAGTCGTGGGAAGTGAAGGGAAAGGACCAAACTACCCTTACTAAACGTCCCTCAATTTCTAGGAAAAATAGCTAACGACATTCGTGACAAGTTGTCATACTGGTAATAGGTCGTCACGAATTGTCGTCACAAAAAGGTGAAATCTTAGTTTTCTAGTTAAGGTTGATGACATTGGTGATAGGCTGTCACGGGCGCGACGGCTTGTCACAAAATGTCATCACTGGGAGTGAAAATCTACCCAGGGCTGACGACATTGGTGATAGGCCATCACGGGCGTGACGGCTTGTCACTGATGTCGTCACTCAGTTTCCCAGCCTGACATGTCGAAGTAAAATGGGCATAACTCCTTGCTTCGATATCGGATTAGGTGAAATTGGTATCGTTGGAAAGCTAATTCAATTATCTATCTGTTTTGTTTCATGAGCTCAAATATTCATAGCATAACGAGAGATATGATCGTTTGAAGTTGACAATACCAATATCCTTCGCAAGAATTCAATCGGTATTCACCAAGATTCTCTCCATATACTTCCCTCCTAACTATTTCACGTAAAGAATATTCATCCCCTTCCTTCCCCTGCTCTTCTAACCTTAGCTTAAGAAATCACATTAAAATTTTCACCTACAACGACATCTACTCCCCCACCTAAAATACTTCTACGCTTCCACAGCCACCACCATACTAGCATACAGAGGGTCATTAAAGGACTTGAGCAAGAGCATCATGAAAGGGAGTTAAACAATTCAATTATAACACATACTTATTGCCATACTCAAGGTGGTACATGAGTTGAAGATACGGTACAATCACAGAGTGTTTCATATATCAAGTGTTTGGATCACAAGTGGAGAGTCGTTTTGGAATAAAATCAACAAAGCATGAGTTCTTAGGACAACCATAGTGAGAAACATGAGAGCTTAAATCATGAGTCTTATAACATGAGTGTGGAATTCATGAAGTCGATGATTTAGGCAAGGACTTCTACTTGAAGCTATCGCTTCTCATTTTCAGAACTGAAATAGTCATGAGTTCACACAACTTTATCATTTTGGCTAATCCTGACATAAAATAAATCGTTAACATACGAAAACATAGTTCCTTATAACCAACCATGATTTTGGGATACAAATTTGTTGTTCATGAGCAACATAACATAGAGCTTGGATGCTTAGAATACTGGATCATCGAGGGATATTATTTCTTCTAGTTTGGAAGTCGGAACATGCCATGGGTTACATAGAGTTCTCAAACATTAGACATAGGTAGGACTTGGATACATAACGTAAGGCAATAGCAAAGTGACCTCGTAGAATGAGTAGGAGGAGTTTTCTTGAATTGTAATAGATTTATCATGAATCTTACTTGAAACTTGACACTATTAGTAAATTTGAGAACTACTTTAACTCATCATCTTCCCCTTAGATCAAAGTCATAATCCTAGACTTGCACACATAACCTCTCATCAAATATATATCCACAACTCTCAACACAAGAGATATACTACCATACACATTACCGCTAATATCTCCCGGATAAACTATACTCTATAGGTCTTGTTTTTGGGAAATATTACTCTTACTTTTGCTAGCCTCTACAGCCATCACCCTACAACCCATACTCACGTAAATGAGATGTGCCAACCATTCGAGGAACATGGAGAATAGTTGAAGTGTTGAGCCTCCCTATATCCACACACCAAATCACAAAGGGGTACCAACATACACATGAACACAAATTCTCCTACATAGATTTTTTTTACAAGGACACTAAATTCATTCTAGAACATCCCCCTCAGGTATACTAATCCTAACATCCTCCAAACCCCAATCATCTATTTATGGCTAACGTTATCATGGGCATAGGCAACCATGATACTAGGCTCGCAACACTTCATCTTCAACCACTTAGAATACTTAGCATTACACCTCTAATCACATAACTTGCATCTTAACAAAATTTGTAAAACTATACCAAATACGCATATTGCCCACTCGTATTTTCTCAATTCAACTCTAAATAATGCTATACAACAACTCCCCAAACTTCTCCATACCAAAATTTTAAGAACAAAAACTAGGTATGAAATTAAAAATCAAAAACCCAAAAAGATTTTTCTTTGTTAATCACAGGTTTCATTTTGTATAGGGATTTTAAAGATAAAAAAAATTCAAAAAGAGATTTTCGTCAATTCTTTTGATAGTTTGTTATTTTCTTTTCTTCTTAAAGATGTAAGAAAAATGAAAAAGAAAAATAGAGAGAGTTTGATTGGCCATGTTATGCCAAAACTTCATGAACTACGCACATTTGATTCTCCTCTCTCAAGAGTGAGATACGTAGGCGCCCTTCTTGGGTTCGATGATCTTTTTAAAAAGAAAAAAAGGATTTTGAAAAAGTGTTGAATTCTAATGCCTTTGTTATCTCTTGTTTAGTTAGTTTAAGGTGGTTGGTTTGTGCCATTCTGACTTATCCTTCACATCACACCAAGTCTAAGAAAGAGTTAGTCATGTCCAACAAGGATATAGAGAGTGACATCATGGCTCAGACAAGGAGTCGAGAAAATGAGAGTTTAAAGCAAGGGATTTTAAGACTAAGGCAACAAATGACAGAAATGCACTGAGCTTGGTCCAGTGGGTTGCCTCCTCCCCCATTTTTCACTATTGACCATGAAAATCCCTTGAGTTTTCCATCCCAATTGGAAAGTCAGTTTCCTACTGTGGTTGATGCACCACAACATGCCTCAGAATTGATTTCACATCAAATGCATCCCAATACTTCCACCACTCATTCTTTAGCTCCTTAGTATAAGCCAACCACATTCACAACACCACATATCGTCTGTGCTTTTGTTTCTCAACCTTTTACTGAGCCCTCCACTTTGGATATCAACCCAATGATTGTGCTTCTCCAATCTACTAAAGAGCAAGAGAAAATGACTGAGAAAATAAAGAGTGGAGAAAAGGTTATGAAAAATTTTATGAGACTTGCAAATTATGAAGATGTTTCATATAAGGACTGGAGCATGTCTTTAAGTGTTAACCTCATTCCTTACTTTGAGGTATCATAATTTGAGTAACACGATAGGTACGAGGATACTATAAAAGACTTGGGATGATATTGTCATCTGTTGAGGGGGACTGAAGTAAGAAGAACGAAAACATACCTATCATCGTTCCTGGGGAAAAACAGATCTCGAGAGGTCTAACTCAGTAATATTATCAGTCTCAATCCCAAGCTTACACATAAAATCCATATACTCACCTACAATAAGGTTCCTCTTTTCAAATCCAAGGAATTCCTTTCCACTTCCTGAATGTCCTTTTAACAATGCACAACTGCATTCTCATCTATCTTTTTATCCATAATGGCATACACCTGTTCCTAAACATCGTCCTCGACACACATAAAATTATCTAGGAACCTTTAAATACAAGTTTAATCCATGGCCAGAGTTCGCAATAAGAAGAAAGGAAAAGATAATTTCACGCCAATTGGGGAGTCCTATACCAGTTTGTTTCAAATATTGAGAGAATGGGGCATGGTTACTCCTATCCTTGGGTATACTTTTGATCCATATTTAAAAAATTTGATCCTAAACAATGTGCTTATCATTCTAATATGCAATGTCACTGTACTGAAGATTCTCATAGTTTGAAAAGAGAAATAGAGAAAATTATTCAAGAAAAAATAATTGTGGTGCAAAACATTGGTACCTCAACTGTCCCGTAGAGTTCTTCGCTAACACGTGGTACTGCATAATATGTTGGAAGCAATGAGTTAAGCATGGGGATCCAAAACTTATTTGTTGAAGGTAATATGTCTGACAGTGGTGGAAGATCTAGTCATGCTGATTGAAAACAGTAATTGGAGAGTCACTCCTCTCCCTGCTAGGAAGAGGTCTAGTAGTTTGTATGGTTTTCTTTTTGTTTTTTTGAATTATTTTAGGATTGTAGTTTGGGATCTATCTTTTTTTGTCCTTTTGTCATTTATGTTCAAACCCTTCTATCTTTTATTTCAACTAAATGGAGTGTCCCCTTCCCTTTGTGTTTTAAATATGTGTTCTTTGTTTATTTTCTTTACACAATACATTTTATGTTGATTCTAGTGATATGACATGCTTGCAGAATTTTCAGCTAGATCTAAAAATGCAGTTTAAGCATTAACTTTGAATTAGAGGGCTAGAACTAGAAAAAAGGGATCTAAGAAAATAAGTAGAGTGTTGAGACATTGGGTGACCAAGTTAAAGACTTCTTTGAAAATTAAGACAATTATTTTGAAAATTGCATAAATAACTTGGTCATTAATTGAAAGACATGTCTCAATTAGGTCAAACAATAAATGCACGATCCTCTATCAAGAGGAACAAAAAGAAAATCAACTCCACAAAAGCATGAGTCATTCAATGTGAGAGATGTACAACAAATGTGGAGTTGTATATTTGACAAGTTTAGAAGAAGAAGTGGCACACATGCTTAGTTAAAGTTATTGTTGTTAACGTGTCACAAATGATGTTCATCTTTAACTTCATATTGCATTATGTGTGCTTGTATTCTCAAGGATTGATATGATGAAGTAATTTCATTCTGCTATCCAAACAGTGTGCCCTCCTTTGTTTACCCCATTTGATCTTTAGTTCTATTTCTTTCATACCCCTCTTTTGAAATCAAGATATGGTCAGCAAAGCTCAAAAGAAAAGTGTCGAGCAAAAAAAAATAGAGTCAGAAAAGTTTCTAAAAAAGAGAAAAAACGAAAAAATATGCCCAAAAAGAAAGAAAAGAGAAGAGTGTCAAGAAAAATAAAGTCAGAAAAGGTCCCAAAGAGAAAAGAGTCAATAAAAATAATCATAATCAAGTAAAAGAACGTGTTGTTGGAACTATGTGTGACCTGATTCTCCTATCTCGAGGGTGAGATACGTAGGCTGCCTTACTTTGGGATCAGTCCAACCAAATAAACAATTTAGAATTACCCAGTCAAAAGAAACTGGGACATGAGTTAATCCGCATTGTTTGAGTTGATTTCATAAGTTGCAAGTCCTACCCCACTTTAAGTGTCATTTAGTCCTCATGCCATCCTTTCTTACTAACCTTATATAAAAGCCAAGTTACAACCAAAGAAAGACCTTCGGATCAATCTTTGAGAATGTTAAGGCTAAGCATGCAATGAATATGATGATGCATTTTGGGAACTGCTTGTTTCCCTCAGCATAAGGAATCAGGAGAGAAATAAAAATGAGAGAGTCTTATTTGTGAAAACCCTCATGGATACCATAAGGCCATGATAAGTTGAGAGATATAAAAATAAGAGTCTTATCAGTAAAAACCCTCACGAGCACCGTAACATGAGTGTGAGTTGGGAGAAATGAAAATAATAGGGTCTCATTGGTAAAAACCCCCACGGACATCATAAGGAAATAGTGAGCTGAGAGAAAGACAGAGGCTTGTTGGCGAAAACCCTTCAATGCGCCACTAGCCAAATGAGGTATCCGAATGAATTTGGCCTAAGGAAGTAACTCAGTTTCTGGGCCATTAACTCAAGAACAATTGGTAGAAAGTTTGGATGGAAAGATCACACAGCGTAATCCAAAATACATGTCATAATCATTAGAGTTGACTGACACTTTTAGATAAAAAAAAAATTATCTGTTTCAAAGGGGACATTTATTGTCTTTTCTTTTTTCTCTATAGTTTTATTTTTGTTTCCTTCAATCAGATATCCAAATAAAAAATAAATAATAAAAATTATTTTTTTTCTCGTGTATTTGAGTCAAGTCCATGTCAAAAAAAGTGAGAAAAGATTTCAAAACTGGCTACCAACTTCTTCAATTGCAAAAAGCAAGATAGAAAGGCCAGCGCATGAAAGAGACATGATTGTGAGACAAAATAAGGCATACAGAAAGTTTCGTTAATAGACAAATCTGGGAACTCATGGTAATACCAAGGTTTAAAGAGTTTATCTGAGAAGCATGGAAAAGTGAAGATGTTGTGTTTTATTTCAGAGTCACTCTTAATAATCTGAGTTTGGGTCAATGATGAGGCAAGTCAATGACATATGTTAATGGTTGGAAGCAAGATTGAAAATGACTAGCGCAAGAGAAATTTCCTCGAAATCCAAAGCCACAAACCAGCCACCATGGTTTAAACTCACAAGTTTTCTTTGATGAAACAGGAAATATGTTAAGTTCAAATCGAGGACTTCAAAGCCTAAACATCGAAGACCGTAATTTCTCACATCTATAAATGCAAGGGGGCAATGTTCCTGCATAGATTTGGTAATCAAAACAATGGTAAAACCTATAATTCAATATTTCTAAGAGACGCACTTCCTTGTTTGGGAAATTCAAGCAGCATTTGTGAGGAGACATACTTCCTTGTTTGGGTAATTTAAGCGGTACTTGTAAGGAGATTCACTTCATTGTCTTGATAATTTATGCGGTATTTTTAAGGAGACATATTTCCTTGGGTAATTCAAGTGGCATTTGTAAGGAGACGATAATTCAAGCAGCATTTATAAGGTGACACACTTCCTTGTTTGGGTAATTCAAGCGACACTGGTAATCCCACAAAAACTGCAATTCCCTTGATGAATAATCCAACAGATATTATGCTCATATTTGGTTCAAGCTCGAGTAGGATCTTTGCATATGTAAGAGTTGCCGGGGACCCAATTAGAAACAGGATGTGCTATAACACAATATTTAGCTTTGGTAAATTTAGTCCATAAAGACTCTTGTTTCCTGAATCTCCACCATTTTTTTTATATTAAGGGTGTCTTCATGCTTCTAATCCCCACGCCTCCTTCTTCTTTAGGAAAACACATATTTTTCCTAGAACTTTGATGGCATTTATCTTTGTCAACAGTTGAACCCCAGAAAACCTAGCACAGTGCTTCTCCATGTGCTTAATAATACCTTGAGGAGGGATTAAAGATGTAAGGGTGTAAATAGACTGAGATTGGGCTACATGCTTAATCAGAATGAATATACCTTTGTAAGATAACATATTACCTTGCCAACCATTTAATCTTTTAATGAATTTGGACAAAATCTTCTCAAAATATTCATTCTTTTTCTTGCCAATATAGATAGGGCAACCAAGATATTCAAGAGGAAACTCTTTATCGATAAAACTAGTAGAAAATCTGATCTTGTTTATCCTGGTTGGACCAGTACCGGGGGCAGTAAGAAAGAACCAATTTTTTCTATTCATTTTTTGCCCAGAACTCTTCTCATAACCAGTGAACCTGTTTCATGATCATCCTGATAGACTTAGTGTTGCCACTGGGGAAAATCACTATATCCTCCCACATATGAAAGATGGTTAACAATAGGACCTCTATCAGACATAGAAAAAGGTAGGAAATGCTCACTTTGATTAAGATTATTCAGTAATCGAGCTAGAACCTCTGCATCAATAATAAAAAGAGAGGGGGAAAGAGGATCACATTGTTCGAAGCCTTGAGAAGAAGTAAAAAAAACATTTGTGGAGAAGAATTGTCCTCAGAACCAACCCAAACAGAATTAAGCTTTGGTATTGTGAGGTCTACCTCGAACCTCACCTTGGCCCTACTTAGCCAGGTTTTGTTACCGTGGCAGTATCCAGAGATAAAGGTGTACCTAGAGGTGCGAAAGTTTGTTTAACATAATTCCATATATGGCAATGAAAAGGTAAATCCGTCAATAAAACCCACACAAGAACTATCAGAGAGTCTTCATCTGGTTTGAAATATGGAGACCACTTCTCCAACCACATAACTTGACCATCCAATTTGTAACACCCTGCATTTTCGAGCAAGAATTCGAACCGTTATTCCTACGTATATAAACTTGGATCCAATTATTTCAATATAAAAATAAGTGTCATGGTCATTATTTTAGTTGGAAAATTGCTTTTGAGGGTAAGAATGTGTGAAATAGAAGGATTTTAGATTGATAGCTTGCAATCAAGGAGAAGAAGAAGATAGACAAAAACTAAATTTTCAATATTCTCACTTGAAGCTTACAGTTATAGGTCTATTTATTGATTTGAGTTAAGATGAGATAAGAATGAGCTAAGAAGTAAATAATGTATCCAACTCATTGACAGCTCATTGTAACTAACTAATCATTATCAAACAACCTTCAACAACCTATATAGTTGACTTAGCGATCGGCTAACTAAATAACTACTTCTATCAATATTACACACCAATGGAACAGGTAGATATGTATGTAGTAGTCAAAACACTCCCCCTCAAGATGCAGGGTGCAGAATGTTTAGCACACCAAGCTTTCTAAGTAAATGAGTATGTTGAGCATGGATCAGGCCCTTGGTAAGCAAGTCAGCAAGTTGATCACGAGACTGAACATATAGATCCTTAATCAAGCTATCTTTAATCTTGTCCCTGATGAAATAACAATCAATCTCAATGTGTTTGGTTCTCTCATGAAACACAGGGTTGTTGGCCAACTAAATGGCTGAGTTACTGTCACTGAAGACTGAAATATGAAGGGTGACATGAACCCTGAGGCCTTGGAATAAACCAACCAGATAAGTGAGCTCTGTAACTGCTAAAGGCATGCTTCTATACTCAGCTTCAGCATAACTCCTGGAAATAGTGTGCTGTTTTTTTTATTTCCATGATATTATTGATTCACCAAAGTGAATGGCATAACCAGTAACTGATCTTTTGGTGTAGGGGAAAGCAGCCCAATCTGAGTCACACCAGTAAGGGAGAGTAGTAGCAGGCTCAGCCTTGAACCAGACACCTTGACTAACAGAACCTTTAAGGTATCTGACCACCCTAGTAACTGTTTCTCAGTGAGATTTCTTGGGGTGCTGCATGAATTGGCTGAGAGTTTGAACAACAAAGTTAATGTTTGTCCTTGTAATAGTGGCATACATAAGTTTTCCAAAAAGCCTTTGGTAAGATGAAATGTCAGATAGCAACTCATTACCTTGTGCACCTGTGGCATGATCATACTCAATTGAGGTTAACTTGGCATTAGATTCTAGAGGGGTGATAACTGGTTTAGAACCACTAAGCCCTATGTCAGCAATCAACTCAAGAACGTACTTCCTTTGGTTCAATATAATCCCTGATGATGATCTTAAAACTTCAATACCCAAAAAATACTTGATATCCCCTAAGTCTTTCATTTTGAACTGCTGATGCAACTTAATTTTGGTGGCATTGATCAATGATGCACTGCTTTCAGTAATTAGCAAATCATCAACATATACAAGCACTATAATAGTGTTATTACCTTGATTCAGAGTGAATAAGGAATAGTCATGTACACTCTGGGTAAAACCAACATTAAGTAAGGTATGAGTGAGCTTCAAATTTTATTTCTTGGAGGCCTGCTTAAGACCATACAAGGATTTGATCAACTTACACACCTTGTGCTCCCCCTAACTTCTAAATCCTTTTGGCATCTCCATGTAGACTTCCTCCTCAAGATACCCTTGGAGGAATGCATTATACACACCCATTTGATGAACATTCCACCCTTTAGATACAGCTACTGCAATAAAACATCTGACTATAACTATCTTGGCCACTGGTGAGAAGGTTTCACGATAATCTAACCCCTTCTGTTGGCTATATCCTTTGGCCACTAACTTTGCTTTGAACCTCTCTAATTCACCATTTGTAAGATATTTGATTTTGTGTATCCACTTGGAACCAACAGTATTCTTCCCTTCAGGTAGATCAACAATGATCCATGTGTTGTTAGCTTCCAAGGCTTGAATTTCTGACTTCATAGATTCCACCCACCTTTTATATTGTACAACTTATTTAAAGTGCTGAGGCTTAGTCAAAGTGGAGAATTGGTTAAATAGTACTGATAAGAAAGACTCAAATTTTTGTAAGACAAGATATTGGCTGATGGATGCTTGCATCTCTATTTTCTGGAAGTGTTAACATAATCATGCATCCATACTGGTGGTTTCTTGTTCTTGTATGTCTACTGAAAGAAGGTTGAGGCAGGGAAGGTTCATCTTGACATGTGTCTGCATGATTTGTGTAAATTAAATCTATACCATGTACTACAACATCAGTAATGCAGTCCTCCTCAATTGGAGTATCTTCAGTAACACACTCAATAGATGTCTTAGGAAATACTTTATTATTTATGAGGATCAAGAAGTCAGTGATAAATTCTTCAAATGAGAAAGCTTGTGTATTTTGTGCTAGTGAGGAAGCAAAAGGAAATGTATCTTCATGAAACACAATATCTCTACTAGCTAATAGTCTTTTTAAGGTGAAATCCAGCAGCAAATATCACTTCTGAGACTCTGAATATCCCACCAATACTACAGGTTTGTCCCTTTCTGTGAATTTATCACCTCATGGTAGGATAGTTACATAGAATAATCATCCAAATAACCTGAGGTAAGATAGGTTTGGATCCTTGGAAAACATCAACTAAAATGGGCTCTTACCACTCAGGACAGAATATGGTAACCTGTTCATTAATATACTGTAGCCTTTACACATACTCCCCAATACTTAATGGGAAAGTGAGACTTAAACTTGAGTGTTCTAACTATATTTAATATGTGTCTTTGCTTTCTCTCCATAAACCCATTCTATTGAGGAGTGTGAGGATAGCTGGTCTGATGCAGAATGCCTAGGGACTGGAACAATGTCTTACATTGAGAGTTGATAAATTCAGTTCCATTATCAGATCTGATGGTTTTCACCACTATTCCAAACTATGTTTTAATCATGGAAATGGATGTTTTAATGGCCACTATAGCCTCAGACTTTAACTGCAACAGGTGCGCCCAAGTGTATCTACTATTGTCATCTACCATTGTCAAGAAATATCATTTGTTGTCAAAAGTAAAAGTTTTATATGGACCCTATAAATCCATGTGTACAAGTTTAAAATAAGTGAATCATCTAATAGTACTTGTAGGAAATGAAAATCTTGTCTGTTTAGCTAGTGGACACACAGTACATTTATTCAACTTATTTACATCACTAAGATTCTTCATAATGTCTAAATATTTGAGACCCCGAGAAGCAGGGTGTCCAAGTCTTTGGTGCCATAAGCTGCAATTGGAATTTTAGACTTCTGCAATGAATTTGCTAGTTTTTTATCCCGATTGGTTAGTATCTCTTGTCCAACCACCTTTAAGAACATACAGTCTACCCTCTAGTTTACCAATCCCTTTCATCATGCCATTGAAGAGGTCCTGAAAGATACAAAAATCAGGATAAAAGGATACAAAGCATGAGAGTTCCTTGGTTATCTTAGCAAGAGACAACAAATTGAGTTTGAAGTCTGGAACAAGTAGAACATCTTTGATCACATCATCTGCAAAAATGTAGGCTTCTCCAATGTGTGAGATTGTAACTTTATCACCTGTTGATAGGTGCAACTTGTCCAAATGCTTAGAGTCTAATCTACTACTATTTTTGAATAAGTGTCTATGTGCAGACACATGATGTGCAGCACCTAAGTCTACAATCCAACTGTCAGGACATGCTTTGAACAAGAAACAAGTAGTAATACCTGTCAAATTTACTTATTTCATATCATTGGTATCTTTGTTCAACATGGCCATAATCTGAGTGTAGTACTCCTCAGTGAATATGCGAGGCTTGGCCATTGGTGCACGAGTCACTTCATGACTAGAACTAGAAATATCAACCTGACCATCTACCATAGTTAGAGCCTGAGAAGACTTGTTACCAGTGTTGACAAAGTTGTTACCACCATTGTGTGTGGACAAGTTGTTACTGCCAGTGTCCTGTGATATGAAGTTAGAGTTGTATCCTTGTTTCTTCTTTCTCTTCCAGTCATTTGGATACCCTACCAACTTATAACAAGTTTCCTTGGTATGACCTAAGAGATGGCAGTAATCACATTTTCTGCCTTTATAGTTAGTGTTTCTTTGTCGAAAACCATAATTTCGATTCACTTTCATAGCAAGTGATTCTTATCTGTCATTCACAGTCATCATACAAGCTGAATGTTGGATTTCATCCTCTATAAGCATAAATAAGCTTGACTAAGAGTAGGAGTCACTCCTTTGAGCAGTATCTGTCTTCTAGCTTGATCATAAGACTCATTTAGGACACTTAAAAACTGTAAAAGTCTAAGTTGACACATACGATCTGAGTACTCTCTAGACTTAGGGAAATCATAACTGGGATTTGGAACTAGTACATTATACTCACTCTATAAACTCTTCAATTTGGTAAAATAAGCTGAGATTGAATCTGTATCTTGAGAGTTCATATTAATTTCATGATGTAATTGGTATATACGCATACGATTCACCTTGTCATATCTTTCCTTCAAATCTTCCCAAACTGTACAAGCATTCGTGGTATAAACAATTCCAGATAACAGACTTTCACTCACAGTGTTCATGATCCAGGAAGGCATAATTACATTACATGTTTCCTACTGCTTATGAAGCTCCTCTCTATATGACTCCTTGCTATAGGTTCCAGTAACAAATCTAAACTTTCTCTTCCCTAAGAGAGAAATAATCATTGATCAACTCCACAAACTATAATTTTCTGAACCAGTTAACTTGATTGGAATAATTACAACACTGGAACTATTAGATGCATCAATAAAAAGTAGATCACTTTGATCAATTTTAGGTGCCATAATTGGTAGGATGTAATTAGTGTTGAGCTCGTGGATTTGATTCCATGTGAAATAGAAGGATTGCAGCTTGATTGCTTGCAATCAAGGAGAAGAGGAAGATAGACAGAAACTAAATTTTCATTATTCTCACTTGAAGCTTACAGTTATAGGTCTATTTATAGACTTGAGTTAAGATGAGCTAAGAATGAGCTAAGAATAAAATCATGTATCCAGCTCATTAACAACTCATTATAACTAACTAATTATTATCTAACAACCTCTAACAACCTTCAACAACCTCTACAGCTGACTCAACTATTGGCTAAGTAACTAACTACTCCTATCGATATTACACACCAATGGAACAGGTAGCCGTGTACGTAGCAGTATATGTAGTAGTCAAAATAAAATGTTTATATTAAACACTTAGAGTTAAGTGGAGTTAAGAACTTTCATTATCACCCAAATTTTGGAATTTGATTCTACACGGGTTGTAGACACATAATTTTGTCCCTCCCGAAAGTGTATTTTTATCATTTTTGACTCATCTTATCATACACCCTCACCAATTTAATAATTTACCCACAAGAATCTAAATAACAAACTAACAACAAAAATAACAACCCCTCTAACTAATTTTGACACCTCATACCCATACCCCATACCCCTAGCACATACCCTCTACCCCTACCACATGACCCTACCCTTTAACCCCAATATATTTTTATCCTCACCTCTCACACAATACATAGAGAATTCAATCACCCTCACAGTAATACACAATTCTCACACACTCATATTTGTGGACGGAGAGAAACACTAAACACACAAAAACTTTATATGGAATACATATTCACTCATCCTCACCAGTAGGAAATACCAATACATACGCACACATACAACTAAATATACACAGACCCCATATATACATCAAGGGGAACAATTCATCTTCTGTAGAAACAATTGATATACACAAAAAATTCACACAACACATACTCACCTCTCTCATAGTTCACACACAATACTCACAAGTACACACCTTACTGGGAAGACATATAAATTTTCATGTCCGCTCACAGATTTCATACACACACAACATAGAGAGGGGAAGAGGTATAACAGATTGGAAGCCAGAAGTTGTTTCACTTTTTTCTAACAAAGGTTCATTGGAAACCCACCGAAAAACCTCAAAATGACATCACCTTCCGGCGTCCCAAATTCTTAAACCAATGAACCATTGGTTCCAACCATAAACACCGAAGCCCGTGACCTGATCCCGCATCCCTGACATTTTTTTATCACTTTCGGAGCTTCCCAGAGCTCCATCGAGGCGCAACAACAATCCAATGGTTGCTGCTATCACATCACTTTAGGTTCGAATCGTGCTTTTCAGATACAGTTTTGTATGCTAATAGTGTAGCTTGGCTTATTAATGGCTTCAATTGAGGTCCAATCTTTAAATCTATTCCCTTAATTATATATGATTATGGATGTATTTTGATATGTTTGTTCTATCTGCGGGTGACTTGTTTCTTGATATGTGTTTGTGTTGAATTTTTTATCTCGAATGGTACAATTTGGATGAAAACAATATCTTGTTGGATAATTGAAATCGATAAATGGATAATAAAATCAGGGTGGGAATTAAAAATTTAATGAAAAGTTAATTTGGTTTAATTTTGATTTATTGTTGTTTTGTTTAATTCGGAATAAATATCAATTTTGTGAACTCGATAGGATCGTGTTTTAGGCCGAAAGCTTAACAGGCAAATGGTAGGTCGGGGTAGGAAAAACATAGGGATTGTGATTGTTGAATTTTTGAATGTGTTGAATGACTTTCACTTTATCGTTTTTGAATTTCTTGTATTTATTTGGTCGGGGAATGCCCCAAGAAAATTGTATTTATTTTTCGGGTGATGCCCCGTAGTATTATGTATGCAAAGGAGGTTCGTGATCAAGACCCAAAGCATCGGGTGGAGAATAGTTTAGGATTAGTGTAGGTTAGCGTAGGTTTATATTTCAGTACCCTTCTATTTTGGGTCTATAATAAATTAGACTGGACACTATTTTGACTTTGTTTGTTTGGTTGTTTGTTTTCTCGTTGTGTGTTTGTTTTGTTTATACATCTCATAGTGTCTACTAGTCGATATACTCCATGAAGCGACCGTGGTCGAACTACTGTATCGAGGGGTGCTTAACATCTTTCCTTCGGTTAATAGAATTTCTTAACCAGAATCTCTTTTCACGGATCAGTTTCTAGAGTCAAACTATTTTGAAAAGGATTTCTAATGGTGATTTGGTACACCCGATTTTTGTCAAGTGGAAACTCTGAATTGATTGTAAAATTAATCCTTTTTTGAAACAAATTCTATCTTTTATCACTTAATAATAAAAACCCTTTTGAAACTTAAAATAGTATATCTTTTTGGTTAAAAAGGGGTGTGATAGCTCTGGCAACTCTGCTGGGGGATTTTCAGAATTTGAGCATATTCTTTGAGTTGTATTGGCTTAATTTGACACTATAGGTGTATAAATTACTTTTTGTGTTATTTTTTTTATTATTGTTGAATGCCTACGTGCTACGTATTTATAGTTTTTCTCTTATGTGTTAGCGCTTTATATTTGTCATCATGTGCATAACTCGAGTCATTGCTTTCGCATCAAGTGTCATAGTACATGTGTGTACATGACCTCTAGTTGAGTCACCCTTATTTTATGAGGGGGAGACCTTGGGTGTATGGAGTGGGTGGAAAGCTCTTGCAGCCACTATCGACCGTACGCTCCCCCAAACAGCCTTGTTAGTGGACTCCAGCCTAGGTTAGCCTTTAGGCCATGTCTATCTACATCATATTTAGACCTAGCGAGACCCATTTGGTCCTTTGTTGTGAAATCATCCCTAAAGCATTTTTACGTGCTAATTTTTGCATCTTTGAGGGCAATAGGATCATTTAACATCTGATTTGGGGAAAGCATGTGCTAGAATTAAAGAAAGTGTGTAGGCAAGGAAAAGTTCGACAAAGGAGAAAGAAAGAAAAGTTATTCAAAAAAGATTTTCGTAATTTTTAGAGTTCTTTATGGCTTTTTATTTTTTTTACAATTCAAAAATTCAAAAAGATTATTTTTAACCTTTTGCACTCATCTTCTCAAAGAAAACAAAAAAATCAAAAAGATTTTCCTTTTGATTCTTTAGTAAGCATTCACAATTCGAAAACTCCAAAAAAAAGATTTTTTTTTCATTAGGATCTTTTTATAAAAGGAAAATTCAAAAAAAAATGGGAGAAGTTTTGTACATTGCATAAATCGAAAATACCAAAAAAAAAACTCTTTCATATTTGTTGGTGTCATTTTTTATGATAAGTGTCAAATTGAATACTCAAAAAAGATTTATTGACGTTTTTGTTCATCTGTCTTGGTCATGTCTCTCAAGTAGTGGTTCAGTCTATCTGTTATTATTTAATTGTCTAATCTGAATGAACTACGCACACCTGATTCTCCTCTCTCGAGAGTGAGATACGTAAGCAACCCTTCTAGGGTTCGGTGATCTTATTTCAAAAAATCTAAAAAGTTTTTTTTCACTATTTATTAGAGTAGGTGTTTCATATACATCTTTAAAAGAAAACTACAAAAAAGACTTTTCTTTAATAGGTTCAAGTTTTATTTTCATATGAAATTAAAAATCAAAAACCCAAAAAGATTTTTCTTTGGTAATCATAGGTTTCATTTTGTATAGGGATTTTAAAGATAAAAAAAATTCAAAAAGAGATTTTCGTCAATTCTTTTGACAGATTGTTATTTTCTTTTCTTCTTAAAGATGTAAGAAAAATGAAAAAGAAAAATAGAGAGAGTTTGATTGGCCATGTTATGCCAAAACTTCATGAACTACGCACATTTGATTCTCCTCTCTCGAGAGTGAGATACGTAGGCACCCTTCTTGGGTTCGATGATCTTTTTAAAAGGAAAAAGAGGTTTTTGAAAAAGTGTTGAATTCTAATGCCTTTGTTATCTCTTGTTTAGTTAGTCTAAGGTGGTTGGTTTGTGGCATTCTGACTTATCCTTAACATCACACCAAGTCTAAGAAAGAGTTATCCATGTCCAACAAGGATATAGAGAGTGACATTATGGCTCAGACAAGGAGTCCAGAAAATGAGAGTTTAAAGCAAGGGATTTTGAGACTAAGGCAACAAATGATAGAAATGCACCGAGCTTGGTCCAGTGGGTTTCCTCCTCCCCCATTTTTCACTATTAACCATGAAAATCCCTGAGTTTTCCATCACAATTGGAAATTCAGTTTCCTACTGTGGTTGATGCACCACAACATGCCTCAGAATCGATTTCACATCAAATGCATCCCAATACTTCCACCACTCTTTCTTTATCTCCTTAGTATAAGCCAACCACATTCACAACACCACATACCGTCTGTGCTTTGGTTGCTCAACCGTTTACTGAGACCTCCACTATGGCTATCAACCTAATGATTGTGCTTCCCCAATCTACTAAAGAGCAAGAGAAAATGACTGAGAAAATAAAGAGTGCAGAAAAGGTTATGAAAAATTTTATGAGACTTGCAAATTATAAAGATGTTTCATATAGGGACTGGAGCATGTCTTTAAGTGTTACCCTCCTTCTTTACTTTGAGGTATCAGAATTTGAGAAACACGATAAGTACGAGGATTCTATAAAAGACTTGGGACAATATTGTCATCTGTTGAGGGGGACTGAAGGTAAGAAGAAGGAAAACATACCTATCATCGTTCCAGGGGAAAAACAGAGCACGAGAGGTCTAACTCAGTAATATTATCAGTCTCAATCCCGAGCTTACGTATAAAATCCATATGCTCACCTACAATAAGGTTCCTCTTTTCAAATCCAAGGAATTCCATTCCACTTCTTGAATATCCTTTTAACAATGCACAACTGGATTCTCGCCAATCTTTTTATCCATAATGGCATGCACTTGTCCCTAAACATCGTCCTCGACCCCCACAAAATTATCTAGGAACCTCTAAATACAAGTTTAATCCAAGGCCAGAGTTCGCAATGAGAAGAAAGGAAAAGATAATTTCACGCCAATTAGGGAGTCCTATACCAGTTTGTTTCAAATATTGAGAGAATGGGGCATGGTTACTCCTATCCTTGGGTATACTTCTGATCCATATTTAAAAAATTTGATCCTAAATAATGTGCTTATCATTCTAATATGCAATGTCACTGTACTGAAGATTGTCATAGTTTTAAAAGAGAAATAGAGAAAATTATTCAAGAAAAATTGATTGTGGTGCAAAACATTTGCACCTCAACTGTCCCACAGAGTTCTTCACCAACACGTGGTACTGCATAATATGCGGGAAGCAATGAGTTAAGCATGGGGATCCAAAACTTATTTGATGAAGGGAATATGTCTGACAGTGGTTGAAGATCTAGTCGTGCTGATTGAAAACAGTGGCTAAGATGTCAAGCTCAGCAATTGGAAAGTCACTCCTCTCCCTGCTAGGAAGAGGTCTAGTAGTTTGTGTTATTTTCTTTTCGGTTTTTTGAATTATTTTAGGATTGTAGTTGGGGATCTATCTTGTTTTGTCCTTTTGTCATTTATGTTCAAACCCTTCTATCTTTTATTTCAACTAAATGAAGTGTCCCCTTCCCTTTGTGTTTTAAATATGTGTTGTTTGTTTATTTTCTTTACACAATATATTTTATGTTGATTCTAGTGATATTACATGCTTGCAGAATTTTCAGCAAGATCTAAAAATCCAGTTTAAGCATTAACTTTGAATCAAAGGGCTAGAACTAGAAAAAAGGGATCTAAGAAAATAAGTAGAGTGTTGAGACAATGGGTGACCAAGTTAAAGACTTCTTTGAAAATTAAGACAATTATTTTGAAAATTGCATAAATAACTTGGTCATTAATTGAAAGACATGTCTCAATTAGGTCAAACAATAAATGTATGATCCTCTATCAAGAGGAACAGAAAGAAAATCAACTCCAAAAAAGCATGATTCATTCAATGTGAGAGATGTACACCAAATGTGGAGTTGTATGTTTGACAAGTGTAGAAGAAGAAGTGGCACACATGCTTAGTTAAAGTTATTGTTGTTAACGTGTCACAAATGATGTTCATCTTTCACTTCACGTTGCATGATGTGTGCTTGTATTCTCAAGGATTGATATGATGAAGTCATTTCATTCTGCTATCCAAACAGTGTGCCCTCCTTTGTTTACCCTATTTTATCCTTAGTTCTATTTCTTTCATACCCCTTTTTTGAAATCAAGATATGGTCAGCAAAGCTCAAAAGAAAAGTGTCGAGCGAAAAAAAAATAGAGTCAGAAAAGTTTCAAAAAAAAGAGCAAAAAAGAAAAAAATATGCCCAAAAAGAAAGAAAAGAGAAGAATGTCAAGAAAAATAAAGCCAGAAAAGGTCCCAAAGAGAAAAGAGTCAATAAAAATAATCAGAATCAAGTAAAAGAACGTGTTGTCGGAACTATGTGTGACCTGATTTTCCTCTCTCGAGGGTGAGATACGTAGGCTGCCTTACTTTGGGCTCGGTCCAACCAAATAAACAATTTAGAATTACCCAGTCAAAAGAAACTGGGGCATGAGTTAATCCTCATTGTTTGAGTTGATTTCATAAGTTGTAAGTCCTACCCCACTTTAAGTGTCATTTAGTCCTCATGCCATCCTTTCTTACTAACCTTATATAAAAGCCAAGTTAAAACCAAAGAAAGACCTTCGGATCAATCTTTGAGAATTTTAAGGCTAAGCATGCAATGAATATGATGACGCATTTTGGGAACTGCTTGTTTCCCTCAGCATAAGGAATCAGGAGAGAAATAAAAATGAGAGAGTCTTATTTATGAAAACCCTCATGGATACCATACGTCCATGATAAGTTGAGAGAGATAAAAATAAGAGAGTCTTATCAGTAAAAACACTCACGAGCACCGTAACATGACTGTGAGTTGAAAGAAATGAAAATAAGAGGGTCTAATTGGTAAAAACCCTCACGGACATCATAAGGAAATGGTGAGCTAAGAGAAAGACAGAGGCTTATTGGCAAAAACCCTTCAAGGTGCCACTAGCCAAATGAGGTATCCGAATGAATTTGGCCTAAGGAAGTAACTCAGTTTCTGGGCCATTAACTCAAGAACAATTGGTAGAAAGCTTGGATGGAAAGATCGCACAGCTTAATCCAAAATACATGTCATAATCATTAGAGTTGACTGACACTTTTAGATAAATTTTTGTTTTATCTGTTTCAATGGGGACATTTATTGTCTTTTCTTTTTTCTATATAGTTTTATTTTTGTTTCCTTCAGTCAGTTATTCAAATCAAAAATAAATAATAAAAATTATTATTATTCTCGTGTCTTTGAGTCAAGTCCATGTCAAAACAAGTGAGAAAAGATTTCAAAACTGGCTACCAACTTCTTCAATTGCAAAAAGCAAGATAGAAAGGCCAGCGCATGAAAGAGACATGATTGTGAGACAAAATAAGGCATACAGAAAGTTTCGTTAACAGACAAATCTGGGAACTCATGGTAATACCAAGGTTTAAAGAGTTTATCTGAGAAGCATGGAAAAGTGAAGATGTTGTGTTTTATTTCAGAGTCACTCTTAATAATCTGAGTTTGGGTCAATGATGAGGCAAGTCAATGACATATGTTAATGGTTGGAAGCAAGATTGAAAATGACTAGCGCAAGAGCAATTTCCTCGAAATCCAAAGCCACAAATCAGCCACCATGGTTTAAACTCACAAGTTTTCTTTGATGAAACAGGAAATATGTTAAGTTCAAATCAAGGACTTCAAAGCCTAAACATCGAAGAGCGTAATTTCTCACATCTATAAATGCAAGGGGGCAATGTTCCTGCATAGATTTGGTAATCAAAACAATGGTAAAACCTATAATTCAATATTTCTAAGAGACGCACTTCCTTGTTTGGGAAATTCAAGCAGCATTTGTGAGGAGACACACTTCCTTGTTTGGATAATTCAAGCGCTATTTGTAAGGAGATTCACTTCATTGTCTAGATAATTTAAGCGGTATTTTTAAGGAGACATATTTCCTTGGGTAATTCAAGTGGCATTTGTAAGGAGACGATAATTCAAGCAGCATTTATAAGGAGACATACTTCCTTGTTTGGGTAATTCAAGCGACACTGGTAAGGAGATACACTTTCTTATTTTTGTAATCAAGCGGCATTGGTAAGGAGACGCACTTCCTTGGATGGATAATTCAAATTTTACTTGTTAGTTGATGTACTTCCTAACTTAAGTCTTGACTCCTAGAATATGTACTTCCTAGTCGAGTCGTTCCCCTTGATTCCTAGAAGATGTACTTCCTAGTCGAGTCAGTCCCCTTAATTCATAGAAGATGTACTTCCTGGTCAAGTCAGTCCCCTTGATTCCTAGAAGATGTACTCTCTGGTTTAGTCATTTCCCTTGATTCCTAAAAGATGTACCTCCTATTCGAGTCAGTCCCCTTGATTCCTAGAAGATGAACTTCCTAGTCGAGTAATTACTCTTGATTCCTAGAAGATGTACCTCCTAGTCGATTCAGTCCCCTTGATTCCTTGAAGATGTACTTCCTGGTCGAGTCATTCTCCTTGATTCCTAGAATATGTACTTTCTAGTTGAGTCATTCCCCTTGATTCCTCGAAGATGTACTTTCTAGTTGAGCCAGTCCCCTTGATTCCTAGAAGATGTACTTTCTAATCGAGTCAGTCCCCTTGATTCCTAGAAGATGTACTTCCTGGTCGAGTCAGTTCCCTTGATTCCTAAAAGATGTACTTCCTGGTTGAATCATTCCCCTTGATTACTAGAAGATGTACTTCCTAGTCGAGCCATTCCCCTTGATTCCTAGATAATGTACTTTCTAGTCAAGTCATTCCCTATGACTCCTAGAAAATGCATTTTCTAATCGAATCATTCCAATTTTCCCATAAAAGATGCATTTCTTTGTTCGGGTTTCTCAAGTATTTATGATGTGACTTTCACAAAATTCCTCTAATGATAAACTGGGGAAAAAAATTAATTCATGTTTTTGGAACTTTACTTTTTTGGCAAACAAAATTTGTTTTTATAATTATCTTTGTTTGGAATAACATTCTTTCTAGTTTTGATGTGATTTCAGGAGCCTACCTAGAGAATAGGGTGAAGAAATTTAAAGTCAACAGATTGATGAAATAGCAACACGTTTTTATCCTCACCTCTCACACAATACACAGAGAATTCCATCACCTTCACCATAATACACAATTCTTATACACTCTCACAATTCTAGATGAAGAGAAACACTACACACAAAAACTTTATAGAGAATACATATTCACTCATCCTGACTGGTGGGAAATACCAAAACATACGCACACATACAACTACATATACACAGACCCATATACAAATCAAGGGGAATAATTCATCTTTTGTAGCACAATTGATATACATAAAAAATTCACAAAACATACACACACCTTTCTCATAATTCACAGACAATACTGACAAGCACAAACCTCATCGAGAAGACACACAAAAGTTCACGGATGCTCATAAATTTCACACACATACACGGCATAGAGAGGGGAAGAGGTAAAACAAAGGGGAATTCGGAAGTTATTTCACCTTTTTCGGGTAAGATTTGCCAGACATCCATCGAAAAACCTCAAAATGACATCACCCTCTGTCGTCCAAAATTCTTAAACCAATAAATCATCAATTCAAACCACAAACACCGAAGCCCATGACCTGATCTCACAACCCAGACGTTCTTCTATCACTTTTAGAGCTTACCGAAGCTCCGTAAGGCGCAACAACCCACCGGACTGCTGCGAGCACAACATTTCCAAAATCCCCAAAAAATGATCAAAATGGGTTGGGTTTTTTCGACGTCGGGTTTGTCATTTGATGGTCGAATCATGGTTTTCAAATGCAGTTCTGTATGCTAATGGTGTATCTTGGCATATTAATGGCTTCAATTGAGGCCCAATCTTCAACTCTATTCCATTAATTTTATATGATTATGGAGGTATTTTGATGTGTTTGTTCTATCTGCAGGTGATTTGTTGCTTGATATGTGTTTGTGTTGAATAATTAATCTTGAATGGTACAATTTGGATGAAAATAATAATTTTTTGGATAATTAAAATCGGTAAGTGGATAACAAAACTAGGGTGGTAATTAAAAACTTGATGAAAAGTGAATTTGGATTAATTTTGATTTATTGTTTTTTTGTTTAATTCGGAATAAATATCATTTTGTAAACTCGATAGGATCATGTTTTAGGCCGAAAGCTTAATAGAAAAATGGTAGGTCGGGGTAGGCAAAACATAAGGATTGTGATTGTTGAATGTTTGAATGTGTTTAATGATTTTTACTTCATCGTTTCTGAATTTCTTGTATTTATTTATCCAGGGATTGCCCCAAGGAAACTGTACTTATTTGTCGGGGAATGCCCCAAAGTATCATGTACGCAAAAGAGGTTTGTGATCAAGACCCAAGGCATCGGGGGGAGCATAGTTTAGGATTAGTGTAGCTTAGCGTAGGTTTACATTTCAGTACCTTTCTATGTTATGTCTGTAATAAATTGGACTAGACGCTATTTTGACTTTGTTTGTTTGGTTGTTTGTTTTCTCGTTGTGTGTTTGTTTGGTTTATACATCTCATAGTGTCTACTAGCCTATATACTCTACGAAGCGACCGTGCTCGAACTACGGGACCGATGGGTGCCTAACATCTTTCCCTCAATCAATAGAATTTCATAACCGAAATATCTGCTCGCGGATCTGTTTATAGATTCAAACTATTTTTAAAAGGATTTTCAAAGGTGACTTGGCACACCCAATTTATGTCAAGTGGCGACTCTGAATTAATTGTAAAATGAATCCTTTTTTGAAATAGATTCTATATTTTGTCACTTAATAATAAAAAAACCTTTTGAAACTTAAAATAGTATATCATTTTGGTTAAAAAAAGGGTGTGACAAGGGTCAACCTTGAACGTGTATAACTTCTGGAATATGTGAAATTTTGGGTCTCAAGACCCACCAAATTATAGATAAATGTGTCCTTTTTCCAACACATCCAATTTTGCGTTATCCTGATACTAGAGCAAATAGTTATGAGAAATTTTGTGAGGAGGCAGTAAGGGTCCGTGATAGCAGAGCGATGTAGACATTACCCTAAGCAATGCGCTGATGCTTTAAATTCTTTAATTTTTAGTTTTTTTGACTTGGTAGGAGGGATATTTAAGTCCTTTCACTTATAAATGACCCATAAACACTACATTAACCTATTTCCATTAGTTTTCATGACATAACATTAATTATTTCACTCTTAAAGATCCTCTCTCTCAAACCCTGTCACGACCCGAGCCAGGGCCCTAGCCATAACGAGCATCCCGAACCATGAAGGCTTGGACGCCCTTGTCTATCTGGTAATCATGCACAATAGTCATGCAATAAAGAAAAGATGCAGAAAATAAATCATGACAGAACCATGGTCATACTCTAAGTTCAATTGACAATAAAGAAAGAAATCCAACAACAGCTAAACAATATCAGAATCAGTCTACGAAATATCTACTACGTTCAAAAATAACAACTGTCTGAAACTGGGACAAGGCCCCCAGTGGACCTAGACCAAAGTAAATGACAGAGTCTGAAAAACATAGTCCTTCCAAAATAAAGAAGGCTCACCAACTGCACACTTCACTTCTGTCTCAAAACTCTGCGGCTTAGCAGGATCGCTAGACTGAGCCTCATACCCTAAAAGGTAGGGGGTCAATACAATTATACTGGTACGCAGAGAAAATTCAAAAGTAATAATTTTTATTCAACATAGATGAGAGCAGTTCAAAACAATTCATAAATATAACATATGATATGAAAACACGTAGGCATTTCTTAAAAAGACTTTGAACAATCATCCAAACTCTATGACATACTCTTTATTTTACTTCTGCACTAGGTGGTATACCCTACTACTCTTAAATTCCATAGGCTATGTGGAATCTTCCCTTAACTTGGCAACCAACCCCCCAACCCGAGTTTATCACAAGGGTTAGAGTCTCTGTCTCTGATACGCAATAGGACACTAGGCCTGCGTATAATCCCTCTTGGGGAAATAATGAACCCGTATCGGCAAAACACGGTTTTGGGCTACAAGTTACTTGAACTAAATCATTCTTTGGTCAACCACCTAACCCTCATTAATCCTATTTTTAACTCATTAAAATAAGTATTCTTTGAAGTCAAACTCTGAAAACTCTAGCTTTGTTATGGCATACATTTATATGATATCGTCATACCATTGACTAGCAAGTCACATCTCTAAGCCATTATTAGCATATTAAAATCTCTGTCTTCAAAACATAAGTTTGGGGCCACCATATCAATAAATCAGTTCAAAGAACTCTTTCTTTAAATTCTTGAAACACATGTAAGGAACTTTCTCTTTGTCAATATTTCAATAATATAAGGTGGTCATGTCAATTTACTCAATAACATGCAATTCTCTCTTTTAAACCAGCATATAGATATAACAAGAAACTCCCTCTCATCATCTCTAAATTATGTCAAATACTTAGATATTAAAAAGACAACTTCCAAATCATATAACATGCATTTCAAATTATTCCCAATGAGATCATAAACTTCAATTCAACACAAAAGAGGGACTTCATAATTATGCTCTCAATTAATCATTAAAACTCAATTGCATACATATACATATGAGTATAAATCAGTTTAAGGGGAAAGGCCTCAAGTCCAAAACAATAATAGCATTGAAACATTCAAGATGCATCATTTAAAACATAGATTCCAAAAACCCTTTATAAGTTCATGCTTGATAAAATTTAAATCATATTCAAGTGTTTCAACAAACCCATGTAGTTTTAGGATAAACCCCACGTACCTTAGTGACGACGAAATTGTGAAAAGATTGGACCTTTAAGATTGAATTACTTGATTTCTTGTGAAAAGCACTTAAATCTTGTTATTGGGAATATAAGAGGCATTGACCCTAGTTGAAACGTTCACTAAAACTTAATCGCTAGAAATGTTTTATACTCGTCCTAGACTTAGGAGATTTTTAAAACTTCAATCCATATTCAAAGATATTTCTACTGTAACACCCCAATTTTCTTAACCGGAATGCTACATGGTGCCTATGACCCCGAAGGACCACAAGCTAACCCATGACTGATATCTGTACCTGTACATTGCATAATATACATGAATAATGTGAAAAATATGAACAATAGGCCATAAGGTTCAACTGAATAAAGAATCTGTCAAAAAATAACATCTATGTGGGGTAACGAATACCCAAAACAAGTGAATATGAATCAAAACTGAATACAAATATGAACTAAATCTGAAAGACTCTAAGTACTATCTGAATAAGGGGATGAAGGAATATGTCTCCAACTAACTCCGTAAAATTGAAAGCTAACTGAGATAATAAATGAATCAAATCATATCTTCCTCGAATGAAGAGGACTCACTATAACTCTGTATACTGGAATGCTACTGCTAATGTGGATCTGGAGCTCATGTCTCTGGAACTATGGTGTAACATGAAAAGAAAGCACCATAGCACAAATGCGTCAGTACGTGGGGATGTACTGGGTATACGAGTGAGGTAGGCTAAATGCAAAAGGGTTTACATGCTTGATCAATGCTAACTGACTGACTAATATGAATATGAGAGTGCAAATATGCATGCATAATTACTGAGATCGTGAATGTGTGATAGCTAAATCTGTACGCTAATACATGGTTTACTGATAACTAATCATGACAAGTACTGTAGTTCTGATAACATGGGTGACTGTATCTGACAATCCTGAATCTGATGGAACTATCTGAGTTCCATACTATAATTAAATTGACTGTCTCTGACAGTCCTGATTTACTGAAATTTGAAGAACTATCTATGTTCTTTTACTGAGACTGATGCTGAAACTGTGGGAGGTAGTTGTTTAACCGACATGCCCCATATGCACCATTATGGCTAAGCCGGGGTCCAATCTCTTCCATGAATGGAAGGGTGTAAATACTGTGCCACTAGTAAGGACAACGTGTGAGCAACCCTTATATAATAGATAACTCTAGTGAGAACGGTGGGAACCCTCATATAACAGGTTAAGCCACCTCATCAACCCTTATATAACAGGCTGCAATGTCTCAACCTATGCTGGCTACATAGTTCAAGAACACAAGGATGACTGCTAAGAATCACACCCTCATATAACAGGTGTGTTCCCATCCTTGGGTTCGCTCGGTGCTAACTTCTACTCCCATCTAAAGAGACTGAACATGAGTAACTGACAGTACGTGGACTAAACTTACTGAATTCCGTTAATTGACGGAATACTTCTGATATCTGATAGCTGACTGAGATCATGAGGATTTCCTGAGTCACATGACTGGCTGATTTGTATTGATTCATGGCTTGATTTTGGAGATCGTGAAACATGGCAAGGCTCTAGGCACACAACTATATTTTTTGGGTACAAGTACCCCCAGGACTCGATGGAAGAAAACTGATGCATATGACTACTGACTTGAGTGTTTGACCAACATCAACAATCCATAATATCATAACTTGGGGAATTCCATGAAGTGCATAGATATCATACATTTTGTACATAAGTAGGATTTCCATGTAAGCATGGCATAATCTCATAAGACTAGTTCATTAACATCCCAACAACATTTACAAGACACAATATCAACACAAAAATCATTAGAACATAGTGGCATATCATGAATCCTTCACTTAGTCACAATTTAGCTATATTGCATGATTTCTAGTTCCTTAGGCATTTTATCAAACACCATGCATGCACTCTTTTAAGGCATAGGTATATTTATCAATTCGACCATCTTAATCCATCCAAAATTTATGGGTTTCAAGTAACCTATTCACATGCTTCATAAAAACACATCAAGATACAACCTTGAATCCAAACAACAATCATCAACATGGATATAGTCATAACACGACAAGGAAATCACAATTTATAATTTAAAACATGACTCTTGAGCTCCATGGATGAAAGGGACCCATGGATGAACACTACGTATACCTTAGTGATTGAATCTTGAAAGAGATCTAATGTTTCTTAACGTTCTTGAAGAATTCCTTTGGCTATATCTTGAGGAGATGATCTTGAGATAAAACCCTAATCTTGTGGTTGAGAGTGTATGAGATGGTTTTTTGAGATGTTTAACTAAACAGAATGGAAGATAATACGCTCCTTGAGGGTTATAAGTCATGGGAAGTGAAGGGAAAAGACCAAAATACCTTTACTAAAATGTCCCTCAATTACGGGGAAAAATAGTTGACGACATTCGTGACAAACCGTCATACTGGTGATAGGTCGTCACGAATTGTCGTCCCAAAAAGGTGAAATCTTGGTTTTCTGGTTAAGGTTGACGACATTGGTGATAGGCTGTCACGGGCATGACGGCTTGTCACAAAATATTGTCACTGGGGTGATAATATTCCCAGGGATGACGACATTGGTGATAGGCCGTCACGGGCATGACGGTTTGTCACAAATGTCGTCACTCAGTTTCCCAGCCTGACATGCCGGAGTAAAATGGGCATAACTCCTTGCTCCGATATCGAATTTTGGTGAAATTGGTATCGTTGGAAAGATAATCCAATTATATATATATATTGGTGGATCATGATCTTAGAGATTAATAGCATATAGAGAGATATTCTCGTTTGAAGTTGACTATACTAATATCCTTCTCAAGAATTCAATCGGTAAGGAATTGTTTTGATTCGTCTATTAGCTAGGACACTTTTGAGGCCTTAATATGCATCAACCTTGATCATAGAACTACCAAAGCACTAAAATTTATTACTCATGAGTTCAAAACATGATCATAAAAATGTCTGAATTTTTGGGGTATTACAATATATCCCCCTTGGGAACATTCTTTCTCGAATGAGAATCAACTGAGATGGGATAAAAGACAAACTGAACACGACTGAACCTGAATAACTAAAATCTAATCTCATGACTAACATGATAAATATGCTGAACTCATGTATATCTTATGCATGGATAACTGATACATGAATGCATAATTGAGTAATCTGATAAACTGAGTTTCTCAAGATGAGAATGCATAGCTGATGCATGATCTTATAAATGAACTGATACATAAATTTAAAACTGAGTATGCAATGGTAATAGGTACCATGTTTTATGATGGGAACATGAACATAAAACTAAATAATATTAAGGAGAAATATTACCTTGAGCTTGATCTGAATTGGTGAAGAAGAGGTGAGAATACTTGGTACGCATATCTGCTTCTTCTTCCCAAGTAGCTCCCTCAAGAGACTGATTTTTCCAAAGAGCCTTAACTAGAGTGACTTTTTTATTCCTCAATCTACGAGTCTGATAGTCTAAAATTTTGACTGGAATCTCTTCATAAGAAAGGTTGTTCTGAATGTCAATGCTCTGAATAGGGACTACAGCTGTTGGGTCACCTATGCACTTCTGTAGCAAAGATACATGGAAGACTGGATGAACTAAGGCTAGATCTGAAGGAAATTCGAGTTCATAAGCTACCTTGCCGAAGCGACTGAGAATCCTGAAGGGACCGACATATTGGGGACTGAGTTTTTCTTTCTTGCCAAACCTCTTCACTCCCTTCATGGGAGAGATCTTATGATAGATATAATCATTGACCTCGAATTCGAGATCCTTTCTACAAATATCTGCATAAGACTTCTGTCATCTATGAGCAGCCCGGAGTCTCTCTCTGACCAACTGAACCTTCTCTAAGGAGTCGAATACCAAGTCAGGACCTATGACTGAGGCCTCACTAACTTTGAACCAACCAATTGGAGATCTACATCTCCTACCATAGAGAGCTTCGAATGGAGCCATTTGAATACTAGAATGATAGTTATTATTGTATGCAAATTCAATCAAAGGCAAGTGGTCATCCCAACTACCCTTGAAATCAATTGCACACGCTTTTAGCATATCTTTAAGAGTCTGAATGGTCCTTTCTGCTTGACCATATATCTAAGGATGAAATGTTGTACTGAGATGAACTTGGGTACCAAGACCCTTTTGGAACACTTTCTAGAAGTGAGAGGTGAACTGGGTACCTCTGTCTGAGATGATAGATAATGAAACACCGTGTAATCTGACCAACTCCCTAATATAGAGTTTGGCATAATCCTCGGCTGAATAAGAAGTACAAACTGGAAGGAAGTGAGCTGACGTGGTCATTCTATCTACAATGACCCAAACTGAATCATTCTGATGACGAGTGCGAGGCAAACCCATCACGAAGTCCATGTTCACTTCTTCCCACTTCCAAGTAGGAATGGTGAACTCCTGCATGGAACCACTAGGTTTCTGATGCTTTATCTTAACTTGCTGACATGTAGAGCACTTAGCCATACATTTTGCAATATCTCTCTTCATCCTACTCCACCAATAGATCTCCCACAAGTCGTGGTGCATCTTAGTGGCCCCTGGATGAGTAGAGTATCACACACCATGAGCTTCTACAAGGATTCACTGCCTCAAGTCATCTACACCTGGAACACACAGATGACCCTGACAACGAAGAACACCATCTCCCCCTTGGGAGAAAACCTCTACTTTCTGATTTTGAACTGACTCTTTTAGCTTGACAAGGATAGGATCCCTGTCTTGCTTCTCTTTTACTTCGGAAACTTGAGATGACTCTGAACTACTCTGAACACATACACCACCCTCTAAAGAGTCGACTAAGCGAACGCTTAGTCTGGCAAGCTGATGGATCTCTTAAGCTATCTTCTTCTTTCTATCCTCAATGTGAGAAATACTACCCATGGAGAGTCTACTAAGAGCATCGGCCACAACGTTGGCCTTTCTCGAATGGAAAAGGACGCTCATGTCATAATTTTTCAAAAGCTCTAACCACCTTCTCTGATGAAGATTGAGATCTTTCTGAGAAAATACATATTGTAGACTCTTGTGATCTGTGAAGACATCAACATGAACTCCGTATAAATAATGCCTCCAAATCTTTAAGGCAAATACCACGGCTGGTAACTCAAGATCATGAGTAGGATAATTCTTCTCATGGGGCTTTAACTGTCTGAAGGCATAGGCTATGACCTTACCATGCTGCATGAGGACACAACCTAAACCTACTCTGGATGCATCACAATATACTACAAACCCATCTAAACCATCTGGAAGAGCTAAGACTGGAGCTGAGGTGAGTCGAGTCTTCAATTCTTGAAAACTCTATTTGCATGAATCTGACCACTGAAACTTGACCTTCTTCTGAGTCAATCTAGACATGGGAGACACAATAAAAGAAAATCCCTCGACAAACCATCTGTAATAGCCAACCAAACCCAAGAAACTCTTAATATCTAATGGAGATACTGGGCGAGGCCAGTTTCTTACCGCTTTAGTTTTCTAAGGATCTACCCTAGTGCCATCACCGAAAATAATATGGACAAGGAATACAACTGATATTATCCAAAACTCACACTTACTGAACTTGGTGAATAGTTGATGATCTCTGAGAGTCTGAAGAACAATTCTGAGATGGTCTGAATGATCACGCTCTGTGCGGGAATAGACCAGGATATCATCTATGAAGACTATGAAAAATATGTCAAAATATTTCTTGAACACACGGTTCATCAAGTCCATGAAAGCGGCTGGAGCATTGGTAAGACCAAAGGACATGACTAGAAATTCGAAGTGACCATACTGAGTACGGAAAGCTATCTTCGGGATGTCACATTCTCTAACTCTGAGCTGATGGTAGCCCGATATGAGGTCTATCTTGGAAAAATAACTGGCACCCTGAAGTTGGTCAAACAGATCATCTATTATAGGAAGTGGATACCTGTTCTTGATCGTAACTTTGTTGAGCTAGCGATAATCAATACACGTCCTAAGAGAGTGGTCTTTCTTGTGCACGAATAAGACTGGTGCACCCTATAGGGATACACTGGGCCTGATGAATCCCTTATCTAAGAGATCCTTTAAATGATTTTTTAGTTCCTTGAGTTCTGCTGGTGCTATTCTGTACGGCGGAATAGAAATAGGTTGAGTGTCTGGAAGCAGATCAATGTCAAAGTC
This sequence comes from Capsicum pubescens, assembly GCA_030864215.1. NCBI lineage: Eukaryota > Viridiplantae > Streptophyta > Magnoliopsida > Solanales > Solanaceae > Capsicum > Capsicum pubescens. The sequence goes on along the minus strand of CM061543.1, from coordinate 276,006,901 downwards.
TATTTTTCTTTTGGGAGGAATGCCTAGAAGGTCTTCAGGAAAGACATCTGAATATTCATTCCAAGCTAGGAGATTCATAACTGGAATCCTTAACATTCACGAGATGATACACACACACCTTAGAAATTATTTTCCTTGCCCGAAGGTAGGAAACAAGCTGACCCCTGAATGATGAAATACTACCCCTCCACTCTAAGACGGGTTCATTCATGAACTAAAAATGAACTATCCTATTTCTACAGTCGACTGTGGCATAGAAAGAATGTAGACAATCCATGCTGAGAATGACATCAAAATCAGTCATCTCTAATTCGACTAAATCTGCTGACATGGATCTCTGAAATATCATAACCGGGATGTTCTTGTATACCTGCTGATCTATAATGGTTTTACCCACTGGGGTAGAGACTGAAAATGGCTCTGCTAAAATTTTGGGACTGATTCCAAAATTGTCTGCTATGTATGGAGTAACAAAGAACAAGGATGCACCTGGGTCTAGCAAAGTATAAACATAAACATGGAAAATTTGTAACATACCAGTAATGACATCAGGAGAATTTTCCTGATCCTGTCGAGTCTGAAGAGCATAGAGTCTATTTGGGTGTTGCCCACTAGTAGCACTAGAAGCGGCACCCTGCTGGTTTGGGCACCCGGACTGAGCTGTGGAACGATTCTGCTGACCCTGAGGACCTGGATGAGGATAGTCTCTAACTCTGTGGCCTATCTTGCCATAACCAAAACAAATGCCACTACCCTCTCTACACACACCCTGATGGTGCTTACCGTAAGTCTGACATTGAGGATAAGTGCGGGCACTGCTAACACTGCCCTGAGATTTATATCCTGGTGCTCTATCTCTGTTTCTATCTCTAAATTTTGACACTGGGGCACTGGCGGAGGAAGGGGCTGGAACTGCTGACTTAGGATGAAACTGCAAACGGTTTCCTCCCTCTGATTTGGGTTGAGCAAAACTGAAATTGCTTGATCTTTCTCTCTTGTTCTGCCTCTCCCTAGTCTTAACCTTCTGCTCCTCTATTTGCTGGGCATGGTTCATGATTCTGGCTAAAGTTATTTCACTGTTCAGCATCGCAGACCTACACTCATTTACCATGCTATCATTCACCCCTAACACAAACTTGCTCATCTTAGCCCTATTGTCTGCAACCACATGAAGGGCATATCTGGATAACTGAGTAAATTTGAGATAATACTCCTTAACCATCATATTTCCGTGTCTAAGGTTGATGAACTCAAGAACTTTGGCCTCCCTCTTGGGGAAAGAATCTGTCTAAGAAAGTCGTGACAAATTCCTCCCACTCAATAGGACCTGCATCCTCTACCCTTTCAGACTTCCACTGTTTGTACCAAGTATGAGACACACCTTGCAGTTGGTATACGACTAACTCAGCACTCTCAACAGAAGTAACACCCATGATGTCAATGACCTTCAGGACTTGGTCAATGAATTTCTAAGGGTCTTCATCAGACTTTGACCCGGAAAAAAATGGAGGGTTCATTCGGGTGAAGTCCAAAATCCTAGCTGCGGCTGAGTTGACCACTAGATTGGCTGGAATAGCTGGTGGCCATTCATTCTAGGCAGCCACAGACTGAGTAAGTGTTGTGAATATGGCCCTAAACTCTGCATGAGAAACATGTTCGCCTAACGGATCTTCAGGCTGAGGAGCTGGTTGGTTTCTTCTCTTTGGAAGTATATTCTGAAATAAGAGAAGAATGAATTAGAATAAGAGTTTAACTTGAGATTATGGTCACTACCATGACATGAATACTGAATAAGGGAAACTGTTCCTAAAATATCTCGTAGCCTCTTATACATAAATGTGGTGCGCAACACACCCATGTACAAGACTCTACTCGATGCGGTTTTTAGACTTCCTAGGATACGATTGAACCTTAGGATCTGATACCAAGTTTGTAACACCCCAATTTTTTAAACCAGAATGCTACACGGTGCCTATGACCCCGAAGGACCACAAGCTAACCCATGACTGATATCTGTATTGATTCATGGGTTGATTTTGGAGATCGTGAAATATGACAAGGCTCTAGGAACACAACTATATTTTTTGGGTACAAGTACCCCCAGGACTCGATGGAAGGAAACTGACACACAAGACTGACTTGAGTACGTGACCAACATCAACAATCCATAATATCATAACTTGGGGAATTCCATGAAGTTCATGGATATCATACATTTTGTACATAAGTAGGATATTCAAGTAAGCATGGCATAATCTCATAAGACTAGTTCATAAACATCCCAACAATAGTTACAAGACACAATATCAACTTGAAAATCATTGGAACATAGGGGCATATCATGAATCCTTCACTTAGTCACAATTTAGCTATATTGCATGATTTCTAGTTCCTTAGGCATTTTATCAAACACCTTGCATACACTCATTTAAGGCATAGGTATATTTATCAATTCGACCATCTTAATCCATCCAAAATTTATGGGTTTCAACTAACCTATTCACATTCTTCATGAAAACACATCAAGATACAACCTTGAATCCAACGAACAATCATCAACATGGATATAGTCATAACACGACAAGGAAATCACAATTTATAATTTAAAACATTATTCTTGAGCTCCATGGATGAAAGGGACCCATGGATGAACACTACGCATACCTTAATGATTGAATCTTGAAAGAGATCTATTGTTTCTTAAGGATCTTGAAGAATTTCTTTGGCTTTATCTTGAGGAGATGATCTTGAGAGAAAACCCTAATGTTGTGGTTGAGAGTGTGTGAGAGGGTTTTTTGAGATGTTTAACTAAAGAGAATGGAAGATAATACGCTCCTTGAGGGTTATAAGTCATGGGAAGTGAAGGGAAAAGACCAAAATACCTTTACTAAAACATCCCTCAATTGCGGGGAAAAATAGCTGACGACATTCGTGACAAGCCGTCATACTGGTGATAGGTCGTCACGAATTGTCGTCTCAAAAAGGTGAAATCTTGGTTTTCTGGTTAAGGTTGAAGACATTGGTGATAGACTGTCATGGTCATGACGGCTTGTAACAAAATATTGTTACTGGGGGTGAAAATCTTCCCAGGGATGACGACATTGGTGATAGGCCGTCACGGGCATGACGGCTTGTCACAAATGTCGTCACTCAGTTTCCCAGCCTGACATGCCGGAGTAAAATGGGCATAACTCCTTGCTCTGATATCGAATTTAGGTGAAATTGGTATCGTTGGAAAGCCAATCCAATTATATATCTGTTGGTGGGTCATGAGCTCAGAGATTAATATTATATAGAGAGATATTCTCGTTTGAAGTTGAATATACTAATATCCTTTTCAAGAATTCAATCGGTAAGGAATTGTTTTGATTCGTCTATTAGCTAGGACACTTTTGAGGCCTTAATATGCATCAACCTTGATCATAGAACTACCAAAGAACAAAAATTTATTACTCATGAGTTCAAAACATGATCGTAAAGATGTCTGAATTTTTGGGGTATTACAATATCTCCTCCTTGGGAACATTCTTTCTCGAATGAGAATCAACTGAGATGGGATAAAAGACAAACCGAACACGACTGAACCTTTATAACTAAAATCTAATCTAATGACTGACATGATAAATATACTGAACTCATGTATATCTGATGCATGGATAACTGATTCATGAATGCATAATTGAGTAATCTGATAAACTGAGTTTCTCAAGATGAGAATGCATAGCTGATGCATGATCTTATAACTGAAATGATACATAAATTCATGACTGAGTATGCAATGGTAATAGGTACCAAGTTTTATGATGGGAACATGAACATAAAACTAAATAAGCTTAAGGAGAACTATTACCTTGAGCTTGATCTGAATTGGTGAAGAAGAGGTGAGAATACTTGGTACGCATATCTGCTTTCGCTTCCCAAGTAGCTCCCTCAAGAGACTTATTTTGCCAAAGATCCTTGACTAGAGGGACTTCTTTATTCCTCAATCTACGAGTTTGTTAGTCTAAGATTTTGACTGTAATCTCTTCATAAGAAAGGATGTTCTGAATGTCAATGCTCTGAATAGGGACTACAGCTGTTGGGTCACCTATGCACTTCTTGTGCAAAGAGTCATGGAAGACTGGATGAACTAAGACTAGATCTGAAGGAAATTCGAGTTCATAAGCTACCTTGCCGAAGCGACTGAAAATCCTGAAGGGACCGATATATTGGGGACTGAGTTTCCCTTTCTTGCCAAACCTCTTCACTCCCTTCATAGGAGAGATCTTAAGATAGACATAATCATTGACCTTGAATTCGAGATCCTTTCTACGAATATCTGCATAAGACTTCTATCATCTATGAGCAGCCCGGAGTCTCTCTCTAATCAACTGAACCTTCTCTAAGGATCGAATACCAAGTCAGGACCTATGACTGAGGCCTCACTTACTTCGAACCAACCAATTGGAGATCTACATCTCCTACCATAGAGATCTTCGAATGGAGCCATTTGAATACTGGAATGATAGTTATTATTGTATATAAATTCAATCAAAGGCAAGTGGTCATCCCAACTACCCTTGAAATCAATTGCACACGCTTTTAGCATATCTTCAAGAGTTTTAATGGTCCTTTCTGCTTGACCATCTATCTGAGGATGAAATGATGTACTGAGATGAACTTGGGTACCAAGACCCTTTTGGAATGCTTTCTAGAAGTGAGAGGTAAACTGGGTACCTCTGTCTGAGATACCTTAGTGATTGAATCTTGAAAGAGATCTAATGTTTTTGAAGGTTCTTGAAGAATTCCTTAGGCTTGCTCTTGAGCCGATGATCTTGAGAGAAAACTATAATCTTGTGGTTGAGAGTATATGAGAGAGCTTTTTGAGATGTTTAACTAAAGAGAATGGAAGATAATACGCTCCTTAATGGTTATAAGTCGTGGGAAGTGAAGGGAAAAGACCAAAATACCCTTACTAAAACGTCCCTCAATTTCTGGGAAAAATAGCTAACGACATTCGTGACAAGTTGTCATACTGGTGATAGGTCGTCACGAATTGTCGTCACAAAAAGGTGAAATCTTATTTTTCTGGTTAAGGTTGACGACATTGGTGATAGGCTGTCATGGGCGCGACGGCTTGTCACAAAATGTCGTCACTGGGAGTGAAAATCTACCCAGGGCTGACGACATTGGTGATAGGCCATCACGGGCGTGACGGCTTGTCACAAATGTCGTCACGCAATTTCCCAGCCTGACATGTCGAAGTAAAATGGGCATAACTCCTTGCTTCGATATCGGATTAGGTGAAATTGGTATCGTTGGAAAGCTAATTCAATTATCTATCTGTTGGTGTTTCATGAGCTCAGATATTCATAGCATAACGAGAGATATGATCATTTGAAGTTGACAATACCAATATACTTCTCAAGAATTCAATCGGTAAGGAATTGTTTTCATTCTCCTATTAGCAAGGACACTTTTGAGGCCTTAATATGAATCAACCTTGATCATATCACTACCAAAGCACTAAAATTTATTTCTCATGAGTTCAAAACATGATCGTAAAAATGTATGAACTTTTGGGGTATTACATCTACACTATAGGATTGATCACCACACATATATAGACAAGGAATCATATAGTTCGAGTCGATACGCATAGAAACGACGGTCTAGATTCTAGCCCGAAAGTACGCGGTGTTACATTATCTCCCCCTTGGGATCATTCATCCCCGAATGATGGGTAGTGACTTCTTGAAGCTTTTAAAGTGTAGAATAAAGAACGTAATATTGATTTGAACATTTTTCCTCAAAAAAAATATGCAAAGGTATCAAACGATCTTCATGATAACCCCTAGGGAAACGGGTAAGCACGAAACCTGAGATAACGAAACTTGACATCGACATGATCTTGGCATGTGTTGTATGGCACATGATCAAAACATTGTAAGACATAACTTTTCCTAAGAGTCCTCGACCTAATTAAGATTGATACAAGAGATGAGATAATCTCCTCGCAGGGCATATGAATATTAGCATTCTCCATCTTCTAAGCTACAACGAAAAGACTTAAAGTTAGCGACACTACATGTCTATACCCCAACATTAATAAACATACTTCATCACTTCCAACTTACAATTCTCCCATAACACATCTAACCACAAGAATTTGTGCCCTATCATATAATACTTCTATGTTGAAGTCTAACTCGGAGGAAAGAGGTGCTAATTTAAACTATGGGACCCTGTACTCTACATCACATTAAGAAAACATCTCACCTCATCACTTTATTCCAACAACCTTAAGTCTTAATTCAAAGAATATTAACAGCATGGCACATTAGTTTGTGTTTTCATCAATCACAAAATTTCAGCCTACCACTACCATACCCCACTTTACGGACATTTCCACTAAGACCTGCAAATTCAATCATATTCACCAAGATTCTCTCCATATACTTCCCTCCTAACTATTTCACGTAAAGAATATTCATCCCCTTCCTTCCCCTGCTCTTCTAACCTTAGCTTAAGAAATAACATCAAAATTTTCACCTACAACGACATCTACTCCCCCACCTAAAACACTTCTACGCTTCCACAACCACCTCCATACTAGCATACAGAGGGTCATTAAAGGACTTGAGCAAGAGCATCATGAAAGGGAGTAAAACAATTCGATTATAACACATACTTATTATCATACTCAAGGTGGGACATGAGTTGAAGATACGGTACAATCAAAAAGTGTTTCATATATCAAGTGTTTGGATCACAAGTGGAGAGTCGTTTTGGAATAAACTCAATAAAGCATGAGTTCTTAGGACTACCATAGTGAGAAACATGAGAGCTTACATCATGAGTCTTATAACATGAGTGTGGAATTCATGAAGTTGATGATTTAGGCAAGGACTTCTACTTGAAGCTATCGCTTCTCATTTTCAGAACTGAAATAGTCATGAGTTCACACAACTTTATCATTTTGGCTTATCCTGACATAAAATAAATCGTTAACATACGAAAACATAGTTCCTTAGAACCAACCATGATTTTGGGACACAAATTTGTTGTTCATGAGCAACATAACATAGAGCTTGGATGCTTAGAATACTAGATCATCGAGGGATATTATTTCTTCTAGTTTGGAAGTCGGGACATGCCATGGGTTACATAGAGTTCTCAAACCTTAGACATAGGTAGGACTTGGATACATAACGTAATGCATTAGCAAAGTGACCTCGTAGAATGAGTAGGAGGAGTTTTCTTGAATTGTAATAGATTTATCATGAATCTTACTTGAAACTTGAAACTATTAGTAAATTTGAGAACTACTTTAACTCATCATCTTCCCCTTAGATCAAAGTCATAATCCTAGACTTGCACACATAACCTCTCATCAAATATATATCCACAACTCTCAACACAAGAGATATACCACCATACACATTACCGCTAATATCTCCCGGATAAACTATACTCTATAGGTCTTGTTTTTGGGAAATATTACTCTTACTTTCGCTAGCCTCTACAGCCATCACCCTACAACCATACTCACGTAAACGAGATATTCCAACCATTCGAGGAATATGGAGAATAGTTGAAGTGTTGAGCCTCCCTATATCCACACACCAAATCACAAAGGGGTACCAACATACACATGAACACAAATTCTCCTCCATAGATTTTTTTATAAGGACACTAAATTCATTCTAGAACATCCCCCTCAGGTATACTAATCCTAACATCCTCCAAACCCCAATCATCTATTTATGGCTAATGTTATCATGGGCATAGGCAACCATGCTACTAGGCACGCAACACTTCATCTTCAACCCCTTAGAATACTTAGCATTACACCTCTAATCACATAACTTGCATCTTAACAAAATTTGTAAAACTATACCAAAGACGCATATTGCCCACGCATATTTTCTCAATTCAACTCTAAACAATGCTATACAACAACTCCCCAAACTTCTCCATACCAAAATTTCAAGAACACAAACTAGGTATGGAAAACACTTATACACATAAATGTTAAACTTTCCCTTTTTAAGTATACTCAAAAGGCATTGCTTTCCAAGAACGCTAATCTTAATTTTTGCTATCCTCTATTATCATCAACTTACAACTCGCAGTCTCATAAGCATACACATCCTCACTCTTTATCACATAAAAGTCCATTATCCACTACTTAACCTTCTAACACTAGACTGTTAATCGCATAACTTATATCATAAAATCTTAGCTAACGCCATACTATAAGGGGGGCAGCTTATTATTACATACTTACACCCTTATCCACTTAATGACTCACCCACAATTCATCATTTCAACACTGGCCCTCATATACACATATACCTCACAATTACCGCTTGAATCTTTCATAAATTATCAACCTAGGCTGTTGCACACATTGCATCAAGACTGCTAATTAATTCCAACAAAACATGCATCATTAACCTTAAGCTAATACTCTTAATACCACATTCTACATCTAAAGTTTAAGCCTATAGTCTAGCATCAATCATCTATCACCAATGAAGAATGCAACATAATGTGCTAGTCCATCAAATTGGGAAACCAACTCAAAATACTTATTTCATTTAACTACTAGCTGCAATCACAATCCTTTCATGACATCACTATTACAGCTCAAAATCCACTACATACCTTCTCACATGAAATACTAGCTTACAACCATTAAAGAAAAGAAGGTCAAGGAGGTAAAGTCACATAATATACATGGTCAACCTTAATCTTATATTATAATCCACTATGATCTTATCCACATATTCTACTTTCTCACAAAATACTTACTTGCCTAAGCATACATTTTGACTACCTTCAAATTCCACATAAAACAATGAATCTATAATTATAACTTATTGGCTAATCTAACCATTTCCATTCACATCCTATAAGAGGTTTCTATAACCACCATAACTATCTACTCTAGGCTCCTTCCCTAGTTTTGAATAGATAATGATCACAGCCAAACACTTCCTCTATCGAATACCTTACAATCTACAAATATTACTACCACATTAGTTTATCACTATAAAATCACAAATCATCCCCCAATCAACGGTTATACAACTAAAAAAATATTTATATACACAAAAGTCACCCTCACTCTGACTTCTAACCTTGTGACTTCATATCACCAACATATTGGTCCAATCTCATTACCAATGGGTTATGACACTTTAACATACACTACTACTCGGGTGGAAATATAGTTCCAGCATTCTACTACACATCATTCCCTTATGCATGACATCTGAAATAAGAATCTTGAAAGAAACTGAATACACTTCACACCCCAGGCTCAAATGCACGATTGATGTAGATAAAGGTATAAGCTTGAATCAATACACTTTATAGCACTCATAGACTCCCCTCCAGTCCTGGTATAATTTCATAATCTTTTATGACTCAATCAGAAAGGACCATACCATTTAGATTCTAGACTCCTGCACTTGAATCACCTAAATAATGAGACATAGCTGAGAACATCATAGTAGGATTTGGGATAACATTACTTTCGTATGGGCGACACCATAGAACAAACTAGAGTATGAAAGAGGAATATTCTGACTCCATAGAACGAACTAGAACATAAGAAAGTGAGACATTCCTAAACACCTTGTACCCTCCTGCTTATAAGTATGGTGCCCTATACACCCATAAACAAGACTCTACTTGACGTGATTTTGCAGACACCCTGGGACCATGAATCGTGCTCTAATACCAAGTTTGTCATGACCTGAATCGGGGCCCTGGCCGTATTGAGCATCCCAAACCATGAAGGCTCGATGCCCTTCTCTGTCTGGTAATCATGCATAATATTTATACAATAAAGAAATATATGGAAAATAAATCATGATGGAACCATGGTAATACTCTAAGTTCAATTAACAATAAAGAAAAAAAATCCAACAACATCAAAACAATATCTGAATCAGTCTGCGAAATCTCTATTATGTTCAAAAATAACAACTGTCTGAAACTGGGACAAGGCCCCCAGTGGACCTAAACCAAAGTAAATGAAAAAGTCTTAAAAATATAGGCCTTTTAAAATAAAGAAGGCTCACCAACTTCACACTTTACTTCTGTCTAAAAACTCTATAGCTTAGTAGGACCGCTAGATTGAGCCTCATACCCTAAAAGGTGGGGGGTCAATACAATTGTACTGGTACACAGAGAAAATCCAAAAATAATAATTTTTATTCAACATAGATGAGAGCAGTTCAAAAATAGTTCATAAATATAACATATGATATGAAAGCACATGGGCTTTTGTTTAAAAGACTCCGAACAATCATCCTAACTCTGTGACATACTCTTTATTTTACTTCTACACTAGGTGGTATACCCTACAACTCTGAAATTACACGGGCTATATGGAATATGCCCTTAACTCGACAGCCAAACCCCTAACCCGAGTTTGTCGCAAGGGTTGGAGTCTCTATCTCTGATACTCCATAGGGCACTAAGCCAGCGTATAATCCCTCTTGGGAAAATAATGAACCTGTATTAACAAAACACGATTTGGGGCTACGAGTTACTCGAACTTAAGCCTTCTTCGGGCAACCACCTAACCCTCTTTAAGCCCATTTTTAACTCTTTAAAACATGTATTCTCTGAAATTAAACTCTGAAAACTCTAGCTCTGTTATGGCATACATTTATATGGTATCGTCATACCATTGACTAGCAAGTCACATCTCTGAGCCATTATTAGCATATTAAAATCTCCATTTTTAAAACATAAGTTTGGGACCACTATATCAATAAATCAGTTTAAAGAACTCTTTCTTTAAATTCATGTAAACACATGTAAGGAACTTTCTCTTTGTCAAGATTCCAATAACATAAGGTGGTTATGTCAATTTACTCAATAACATGAAATTATCTCTTTTAAACCAGCATATAGATATAATAAGAAACTCCCTCTCATCATCTCTAAATTATGTCACATATTTGGATACTAAAAAGACCACTTTCAAATCATAAAACATGCATTTCAAATCATTCCCGATAAGATCATAAACTTTAATTCATCACAAGAGAGGGACTTAATAATTATTCTCTCAATCAATCTTTAAAACTCAATTTCATGCATATACATATGAGTATAAATCAGTTTAAGGGGAAAGGACTCAAGGCCAAAACAATAATAGCATTGAAACATTCAGGATGCATAATTTAAAAATAGATTCCAAAACCCCTTTATAATTTCATGCTTGATAAACTTTAAATCATATTCAAGTATTTCAACAATCCCATGTAGTTTTAGGATAAACCCCACGTACCTTAGTGACGACGAAATTATGAAAAGATTGAACCTTTAAGCTTGAATTTCTTAATTTCTTCTGAAAAGCACTTGAATCTTGTTCTTGGGAATGGAAAAGGGATTTGGATCATAACTTGGATGATTTAGGGCTTAGGGATTGTAAATAATATGTTTAAAACCCCCTTATAATGATTTGGAGTGATTAGGGATGATTTAGGGGAGTGAAATGACTTTAACACGCTTGATATAAGTCAAAATGGAGTGTTTTAGGCACTTACAAATGACTTAGGCGGTGCCCAGTCAATCGCACAAGCCATTTTGGGAGACACCTTGTCAATCGCCTAAGTTTGGTAGGGCGGCGCCTAACCAATCGCACACCCTTATTGCCTGTCACTAAAATGAGCATAACTTTTTGCTCGGGTGTTGGATTAATGTAAAATTGATATCGTTGGAAAGATATTTCGAAGAAATTTAATTTGATATATAGTAGGAACTCTACTTTGTTATATAAAAAAATTTATGGTCAATGGAAGTTGACCCCAGTTGAAACATTCACTAAAACTTAATCGCTAGAAATATTTTATACTCGTCTTAGACTTAAGGGATTTTTGAGACCTCAATCCATATTCAAAGGTATTCCCATACTATAAGATTTATCACCACACATATATCACCAAGGAATCAATCAGTTCAGGTGTATACGTGTAGAAACAACATTCTAGATTTTATCCCGAAAGTACGAGGTGTTGCAAACCCTCTTTTCAAGTCAAAGATAGGTTTCAAGGAGGTGATCATCTAGGGTCCTAAGGGTGTTGTTTTATTCAAGTTTATTGGTGATCAAGGCATGTACCTCTTTCCCTTGATATTATATTTTTATTTATGGCATGAAATTAATTATTAATATATGCTTTGAATGTGAATTTTGGCATAATTGAGGGATTTGACATGATTACTCATTTAATTGATCTTCCGTAGTTTATTATACACTATTCAGGCTTTATTATGGTTGTGAACATTGTGGGGTGCATGGGAATGGTAAATTGAACTTAGGGGTACTGTGGATTCCTCAATTACTTGGTTTTGATTTTGGAAATTATAGCCCTTAACATGTTTGTGAAATTATCAATGAATATGGTTGTGTCACTGAGTTGATTTGTTCACTTGTATAAATGCATTGGTATGAAAAGGTTAATGGATTAGGGGTACAATAGACTTGAACTAATGCTTTGCATAAATGTCAAAATGGTTAATCATAGTTTTGAAAACCTTGTGTGGTACAAGGGAATCCCCCAAGTGATTTTTAAAATAAAAACCTTGTGGGATACATGGAAATTTCCCAAGTAAATTTAATAATGAAGTCTGTGGGGTACATGGGAATCCCCTAAGACTTGGCTAAATGACATTGCTTGCAAGCTATAGTCGGTATACAGATACCAATAATTCATGCCTTAATAATTGACTCTTGGAATTGATAGTTTGGTTATGTGTTAAATATTTTAACTATGCAATAATGGGGGTTGGGATAGCTAGGTGTGAAGGTGTGAGTCTGAAAGGTTAACACTGGAAACTCATGTTTGCTGACATGAGGATTGGTCTTGATAACCACGTGTTGTGGGGTACTAGGGAATACCCGATCACCTATGGTATCTCCATTTTGTGCAGCTAACACACACTAGGGCCCATCCAGGGGGTAACACTAGACCCATATAGACCGTGGGTAGATTTATGACAACAACTCTTCACAACCCAGGTTAAATGTTTTAGTTCATGCTAAGCCTTATTCCCTTTCCCAAAAAGTGATATATATATATACACACACATTTATGCATTTGTATTTGATGGCATGTGTGGGATTTGACTAGTTTTGAGTTATCATCCATGGCATTATTTGTTCCTTAATCCCCGAGTTACATGTTAGCGCTCCATCCACTAACCGTTTTCAGATGTTGTATCCCCACATGATGTAGGATTTGGCCATACTTCTACTCCTCCTACATAATGACTAGGATTTGAGATCAGTTCGTGAGTTGACATTTAAATGGTGAGCTTTCATACATCGAAAGTCTACATTTCATATTTTGGTTTCTTATTCTTGGACTTTATCTTACATTTTTATTTGTCTATAGTTGGGGGAATATCCTGACACTTTATTGGTACTCGGTCTAATTTTGTTTGAGGCTTTGTGGATACTGTGGACATGGGTGTTGTGCATAGTTTTGGTTATTGACATTACATAAACTTTTGAGTTCATCTTTCATATCTTGCTTTATATTGATATTTATCCACTGTTAGGCATTCATGGTGGTATTGGAAGAGGCTCGGGGGAGATCTCCTATCCTCATGGACTTGGGATGCCCATCACGGCTAGGCCCTAGTTCCGGTTGTGACAAAAATAGTATCAGAGCCTAGGTTTTGGGGTCATGGGGTGTCCACAAAGCCATGTCATATAGAGTCTCTTTTATGGGTGTGTATCATGCCATACTTATAAGAGAGAGGCTACAAGGCATTTAGGAATGTTTTTCTTTCCTGTTGTCTTATTTTTGGGCTATAGAGTCTAGTCTTGGATTTCTCTAACTCTCATTTATTTTCCTTTCATATCATGCCTCTCAGATGATCTGATGTTCATGGAGAATCTTCTGTCCTATTTGAGGACAATATGGATGGAGTTCATCCAACATATGAGGTACAAACCCAGTCTAGGTCAGTGCTTCTGATTGCCCCTATAGGGTTCCACCTATCTCCACTGATCTTATTCTAGAGGGTAACACTCATGCTCAGTTACCTCAAGGAGATATTACCAATGTTGAGTTCCGCCGTTCTATCCATTTGTTAACTCATATAGGAGCCTCTCTATCATGTAAATTTGGTTTTGTTAGTGAGATAATAAATTAGGCAAGGGTAAGAGGTAGGCAAGACCAGAATTTCTAATATTCAGAGCAAGGTAAGGGTCGATAAAATATTTGTAGGTAGGGGAAACAGTCAGCTAAGAAGAGGAATTAGGGGAGTTCCCATGAGGTTGTTAGTGATCCTTATCCTCAGCCTTCTAGTGGACATTATTTTTGGACTAGTAGAGCTTGGTCAGACATACCCTATCCTCCCTGTTCATTTTATGGTCTTTTACACCGTGGTTACGATAAAAAAAGGAATCAATATTTTAGTTGTGGTCAGTTTGGCCACATGCAGTGAGAGTGTCCCACAAGGGTATCCACTGTGGCAAATAGGATTCGTATTGCTCCTTCATCAGCTTCTTCACCAAAGGGTAATACTTCTAGCTCACGCACTGGTCAGAATCATGTCTATTTTCTCACTACCTGTCAGCAGTTCAAGGCATCTCCTGATGTCATCATTGGTATGATAAAACTCTTCTCTCATGATGTGTATTATTTATTTGATTGGGGGTATACCCTTTCTTATGTGACCCCATTTGTGGTTGTGCATTTTTGTTTTGGTCCTAAGTGTATTCCAGGCCCCTTTTCTATTTCTACCGTGGGTGACTTGGTAGTGTTTGTAGAATCTTGAAAATTATTGGGCTATATGCACGGGTAATTGGATGTGATGGGAGGGAGGTGAATGTTCTATAGAGCCTAATGGATTAGGTAATGAGATTAAGGTCGACTATCTTAATTTGGTATGTTTAATACACTAAGAGTCCGTTGATTGTTATCTAGTAGTTGTAAGTTGGTTTGGTATATGAGAATACGTGTAAGGATTATTAGGTGTAGTCATAATATTGTGAGGAAGAATGTGCTTATGGCCCATAGTTAAGTTAAATAAGAAATTTAGGTGGATTTATCTATTTGGTAGACTAGTTTATTGTGCGGGATATTTTGTTGGTGGTCCATGATTGTTGCTCGATACTAAGTTGAACTTTAGATGTTGATTATGGTGATAAGAAGGATAGCTCAAGGATAGTGATGCAAATAAGGTGGAGTGAATTTATAGGGTTGATGTAATGTGTGAAAGAGATTAGGTTGATGCCTTATGAAATATTAGAGTGTGTAATTGTGATATACGCATGAGGTCTAGTGTTGAAGTAGAAATGGTGACTAAATCATTAGATGGATAAGAGCCTTAGGTTATATGAATAAAGTGTATGGTAGGCTTGAATATCATGTTTGGTATATAAATGGATGAATACATTATGTTATAGTGAAATCCTAGTAAGAGGTTGAAGTTGGTTGTTGAAGTGGTTGAAGGAGTATTATTCTTATGATGAGAAGCTGTAAAAATGCACAGGATATTAAATTTGTGGTTTAGACTAATATTATGGTGTTATGTAGAGCTAAATTGAAAGGAAAATGGATAGACTATGTGAACCCTTGGTATAGCTTAAAATTTTTGTTTAAATAAGGAGTTATGATATTAGAGGTGTGATGCTAGTATTCTAAGGAGTGGAAAATGATGTGTTGAGTGTTTAGAAGCATAGATGTCTATACCCGTGAAAATGGTAGTTGCACGATAGTGACTTTAGAGGTTGAGGAAGTTATAGTTAGTATCTTTAAGGGGATGTCCTAGAAAGAATTTAGTGTCTACATATTAAAGTTGTTGAGGGGGATTTGTGTTCTGGCGCATAGTGATACCCCCTCCCCATTGTGCGGAGTGTTGTGCGTATAAATATAGCGAGGGGATATACTTTCAAGATTAGGATAGAGACCTTTGAGCTAAGTGGGAGATGATGCAAATCTTGAATTATCTCATGGTGGTGAGTTTCAGGGGCGAGTCATGATAAATCTATTCTTACTGTAGTAAAATCCTCATATTTCGCTTTAACAGGACATTCTACCAACATCCCCCATATTCAAACGGTGTTTATGCATAATTCTCTAGTTCTCTATATGACCTATATCTATGTTCGACTCTCTAATTATGATCTAAGTATTTTAATGTGTGGAGACCTTCGTGCTTATTGGATTTTATATTACGTCATAGAACCAACCTTGAGTAGTGCGAAAAACATATGTTGTATTTGAATACTATTACTCTTATTTTTCAAAGTTCATACACTATTCCCTCAGTTACTTTCGTTGTGTCAGGATGGTAGTGATTATGAAAGAATGGTAATGTTATAGATTATAGAGTGAATGATTATTTTACTAAAAATTTTTGATGTGACTACTCAAACTAAGGTTATAAATAAAGCGGGAAGAGTGAGGTAGAACTTTTTTTATGTGGAATAGATAGGAGAGGTATGTGTGGTGAAAATCTTTGTGAGAGTGATAGAGATTGTTGGGTTTTTGGTGGGGAGATCCGTAAGGTGGGTATAGTAAAGATAGGCTTGAATATTGTTATTTATAGATACACAAAACATTGTATTATGTGGCTAGTACTCTTGAATAAGGCATGATGTTGTTTGACTACTATGATAGGATGGAGTAGTATTCATGGATGGATGTAAGGTATAACACCCCATAGCTTAATTTAGCGTCTTTTAACTTCGGGTTAGGCTTAAATATTGAAGCAATGTATTGTTAGAATCTGGCTCTTGTAACAATGTATTTTGTGGGGGTGGGGGGAGGGAGAATTGTAAGATTGAAATATTGAAGTGTGGTACGATTAGTTGAAATCGTAGTTGAGAAGTATTGCGAAATTTAAAAGCTATCGGTATAAGACCTTCAAAAATTTTATCATTTTATTTTTTACCTTCGCACACTTGAACCATTGATTTTTGACTTAAACTGTGTCCGGGGATGTTAAAAGGGTAACCCGAAAGTGTTTCAAAATTTTTGGATGGGGTTCAGGGTGGTTTTGGGTCACGGAGGCAGTACGACTCCGCGATAGTCCCACAACGCGGAGGTTATGTACTACAATTAAGTCCGCGATATGGACCTAGGTAAATATTTTATTGTTTCTCTTTTCTCACTTGGAGCGAGGAGATTAATTTAGGTCTTTTACCCCTTGTACAACCTTGGCCTCGTTGTCTTATGATTCGTGCTCACATAATTTACTTGGTGATGCCATGAAGCCCCTTTCTTTTAATTCCTATACGTGTTTTAGTTGAGGGAGAATTCTTAAATGTGAATTTACATACTTCTTTCCATACTTCTAAAGCTTTAAAATATTCCTATCCATCATTCGAGGACGAATGATTCCAAGAGAGAGATAATGTAACACCTTGCATTTTCGGGCTAGAATTCAAACTGTTATTCCTATGTGTATAAACTTGAATCCAATTATTTCTATATAAAAATAATTGTCATGATTATTATCCTAGTGTGAAAATCACTTTTGATTGGAAGAATGTTCATATTAAACACTTATGAGTGAAGTGGAGTTAAGAACTTTCGTTATCACCCAAATTTTAGAATTTGATTCTACAAGGGTCAACTTTGAACATGTATAACTTCTGGAATATGTAGAATTTTGGGGATCAAGACCTACTAAATTATATCTAAATATGTCCTCTTTCCATCACATCCAATTTTGCCTTAAACCAATACTCGAGCAAAAAGTTATGAGCATTTTCGTGAGGAGGCAGTAAGGGTGGCGCGACACGGAGCTTATCGTGGAGATTAATCTCCGCGATGCGCCGATGCTTTACATTCGTCAATTTTTGTGTTTTTTTGACTTGGGAGGAGGGTTAATGAAGTATTTTCACTTATAAACTACCCCTAAATACTATATTAACCTATTTCCATTAGTTTTCACGACAACATCAATTATTTCACTCTCAAAGATCCACTCTCTCAAATTCCCTTTTCAAGTCAAGGCTAGGGTTCGAGGAGGTGATCATCTAGGGTCCTAAGGCTGTTATTTTCTTCAAGTTTTTTGGTGATTAAAGAATGTACCTCTTTCCCTTGAAATTATACTTTTATTTACGGCATAAAATTGATTATTAATGCATGCTTTGAATGTGAGTTTTGGCATAATTGAGGGCTTTGACATGATTACTCATTTAATTGCTATTCCATGATTTATTATGCACTACTCATGTTTTATTAATGATTTTGAATATTGTGGGGTGCATGGGAATGGTAAATTGAACTCTGACGTACTGTGCATTCCCCAATTACTTGGTTTTGGTTTTGAAAATTGTATGCCCTCAACATGTTTGTGAAATTGTCAATGAATATGGTTTTGTCACCGAGTTGGTTTGTTCACTTGTATAAATGCATTGGTATGAAAAGGTTAATGGATTCGGGGTACAATGAAATCCCCAAAAATGTTTGGTTTGATTGATTGCTTGAACTAATGCATTGTATAAATGGCAAAATGGTCAATGATGGTTTTGAAAACCTTGCAGGGTACGTGGGAATCTCCTAAGTGATTGTTAAAATGAAAACCTTATGGGGTACATGGGAATCCCCCAAGTAAATTTAATAATAGAGTCTGTGGGGTACATGGGAATCCCATAAGACTTTGCTAAATGACATTGCTTTCAAGCTATAGTCGGTATGAGGTTACCATTAATTAATGCCTTAATAATCGACTCTTGGAATTGGTGGTTTGTCTATGTGTTAAATGTTTTAATTGGGCAATAATGGGGGTTGTGGTAGCTAGCTGTGAAGTTGTGAGTCTGAAAGGTTGACACTGGAAACTCATGTTTGTCAACATGAGGATTGGTCTTGATGGCTATGTTCCTGTGGAGTACAAGGGAATCCCCCAAGTATATACACGTACATATGTATCATAGAGGACGACGGGTATAAAGGGAATCCCCGGCCACCCATGGTATCTCTGGTTCGTGCGGCTAACATGTACTGGGGTCCGTCCAGGGGATAACACTGGACCCATATAGCCCTTGGGTAGATTTATGACGGTAACTCTTCACAATCCAGGATGAATGTCTTAAAGTTCATGCTAAGTCTTGTTCCCTTTACCTACATATTATATATATACACACACACACACACACTTATGTATTTGTATTTGATTGTATGCATGGGATTTGACTGGTTTTGAGTTATCATCCATGGCATTATTTGTTTCTTTATCCCTGAGTTACATGCTAGCGCTCCAACCGCTAATCGTCTTCATACGTTCTATCCCCACGTGATGCAGGGTTTGGCAATACTTTTACTTCTCCTGCACAGTAATTAGGATTCGAGATCAGTTCGTGAGTTGACATTGAAATGGTGAGATTCCATACATCGGAAGTCTACATTTCATGTTTTGGTTTCTTATGTCTTGGACTTTATCTCAGATTTGTGTTTGGCTATAGTCAAGAGCATGTCCCGACACTTTATTGGTACTCGGTTTTTGTTAGAGGCTTTGTGGATACTGTGTACACGGATGTTGTAGATAGTTTTGGTTATTGAGATTACATAGATTTTTTAGTTCATCTTTCATATCTTGCTTAATATTGGTATTCATCCACTGCTAGGTGTTCATAGTGGTATTGGAATAGGCTCAGGGGCGGTCTCCGATCCTCGGTGGACTTGGGATGCCCGTCATGGCCAGGCCCTAGTTCAGGTCGTGACACCAATTCAATAGATCTTCTAAACCAAACACTTCTAAAATCTTCTTCAAGCGAAAAATCCAGAAAAATGATTCTGTGATCATAAACCGCAATTTTTATTTTCCCTTTAATAGGTATTTGCAGACACGTGATTTTTTATCCTCCTCGAATTTTAAATTATTTTTTATATTAAATATTTATATTTGGTCCGGTATTATTTTAACTCTTATTTCATTTTTAAATAAATTTTTAGTTAAAAAATAAATAATTAAATGAAGTTACATTTTGAAATATTTTATTTTTATTTTTAATTTTAAAGAAAAATATAAATAAATAAAATAATACATGAAATTCAAAAATATATTTTATTTTTAAATTTTAATAAATAAGACAATAGTTTTAATACTACTTTAATTATATTTTGTTTTGGCTATTTATAAACTTTTATTGTATTTGTTAAATATAAAAAATAATTATTTATTATTATTTTATTATTTTATTTATTTATTCATTTATTTATTTTTTTATTTTTTTATTTTTTTAATTATTATTATTATTATTATTATTATTATTATTCTCTATAATCGATTAAAAAAGAGTTTTTCAAAATTTGAATCTCCTTATCTGATGTTAATTGTTCCCCCAAAGTCCCTGTATTTAAGGATTTTCCCACCCCAGTATGTACAATCGACATTATCACACTACATCATATAACCAAGTAAAAATCAATACAGAGAAAAAAAAAAGTGAAAGGAAATACTCAAAAACATCATACAATAAAGAGAGAAAAAGTGTGAAGTTGACACCTGGGTTTGTGTTTGAATTTTCGGTGACAGCATTCAAGTTTCTACTTTAGTTCATCAACAGGTTTTTATTCAACCTTATATTATTTATCTTATAAATTTTATTAGGAACCAAAATATGAATGAAGTTGTCTAAATAATTTTCATGTATCATTCAGTATGTGAGTTTGTCGTAATTTTCTGTTTATTTGTGTGATTATTTAATTCAGTATGTATCGTCTTTTAATTATGTATTATGCATATTATCAACTAGGAAAAAAAATTAATAGTATGAAGTAATTTATCTTGTTTTTCATCTGTATATGACAAAAACAGAGTAAAAATTGCTTACACAAAATCCATTTTTTTCACACACACTTTACTGGACACATACAGTTGCATTCACACACATGAAAAATAAGAGAGAATTGGAGAGATCGAGAGAGGGAGAAAACTGTGTCAAACTTGAAACCAAGAATAATACTTCTTGTGTTTAATTATTCTGGCGGTTTCTCGCCGGAAAACACTGTCATACCGATAACCGGCGACACTCGACGGAATATCCACCCAAAAACCCAACGGTGAAGCCACCACCGCTGTTGTCTTCCTGAGCCGCACCACCATCGCCGCCTCCCTTTCCTATTTCCCCTTTTTCTCACGCTGCTAACTCGCCGGAATTGGTGGCCGGCAAGTTTCAGTCAACACCACCACCAATCGGAATCGCCACCAACTGCTGCTTTAGCCGGCAAGCCCACGCGAGCGATACTCCATCAAAATTTTCTCCGATTATAGTCCCAATAACCAAAACATATAGAAGGGTACTATGTGCTTTTATCTTTTATCATCTCTTAAAACTTTTATAATTCTTTCTTTTAAGTTTTATTATGTGGAAATTTTAATGATGTTTAAATAGAGATGAACAGAATAATCTTTCTTCAATTTGTTGTCAGTGGTTGTCTCTCTATCTTTTGTTTGTTTCTTTTAATTCAAGTATATTGGTTTTGGAAATGCAAGGCTAACTAATGCAGCATAATATGATAGGTTTATTTATTATTATTGAGTTTAAATTAATAAAAAATAATTGGATTGGGTCTGTGTGTTTGAAATTAGATGAGGATCATTCTTTATTTCGTAATTTTAGGGTCATTCATTATTTCGTAATTTTGGGGCTGGGTTGTTGAAAAACACAAATGGGTAGACAAAAGTTGGAATTTTTGTATTTAATTTGTCTGATAATATATGATTAGAGCTCGTATTAATTTAAAGAGAATAAAATTTGAATTATAATAAAATTAAAAATAATGTGGTTAGTTTTGTGTATTTATATTATTTTATTATTATTTTTTATTTTATTTTTTTATTTTAATTTATTGTCATTAACAAAGATTAAGAATCATTTATCGAATTAATTGATCACTTTGAATGAATTTTGTTTAAAGGTTAATATATGATTAGAGCTCGTATTAATTTAAAGAGAATAAAATTTGGATTATAATAAAATTAAAAATAATGTGGTTAGTTTTGTGTATTTATATTATTTTATTATTATTTTTATTTTATTTTATTTTATTTATTTTATTTCATTGTCATTAACAAAGATTAAGAATCATTTATCGAATTAATTGATCACTTTGAATGAATTTTGTTTAAAGGTTATTGTTAAAGTTAAATAACATTTCGAATGGATAAAATCATTATGAATTTATAAGAAGCAAACCACGCTCTTTAACACTAGGTAAATTTTAGACACATTTTCATAAATTTTCGTCTCAATTAAGAATGCGGCGTACATATCTTTTTTAGATATTTAAAATTCAAGGATGCAAAAATTCACCTTGGCAAATACTTTTCTAAAATTAACTTGACAAATATTATTTTTTAACTTTCACTGATTTATTTAATATAAAATAATAGACGAGTTTTCGTACAATAAAATAAGCGATTTTAGGCCTTAACATAATTTATCAAAATAGTTTAAGTCAAGATAATTCAATAAAAACGACCGTGCTAGAACCACGGGACTCTAGGGGTGAATCATACCTTTCCCTCAGTCAACAGAATTCCTTACCCGATTTTCTATTTTTGCAGACCAAAATAAGAGTCATTTTCTTTTGACTAGGAATTCAAAAAGGTGACTTGGAACACCATAACCCAATTTCAAGTGGAAACTCTGTAAATAATTAATCCCTATTCAATATCGTCACTTTGATTTGAAAAATCCTTCGAAATCGACTCTCTCGTGGTGAAAAAAGGGTGTGACATCTTTGGCGACTCCGCTGGGTTATAACAAGAATTCGAGCTTTTAATATTAACTTTTACTTGCTTTAATTATTGTCGATATTGCGTTTGTTGGCCTAATGTGCTACTTGTTGCTCATTTATCATTTTGATATTATTGAACTGTATTTATAAATTGTCTTCTCTTGCGTACCCCCTCTGAGTCTCTGAAATAGGATAGAAGGAATGCAATGTATACATCCTACTTTCTTTTTCAGATAGCAAGAGTGTAAAGACACCTGGTGAAGGATTATAGTCAGACATGTTAGGCAGGATTCGAATCAGTAACGAAGATGAAGTAGCACTGCTATCGAACAAGTTGTCCCACCCCGATTCGAGTGTCCGCTTGGGTAAGCTAATCCAGACACCTATCCCTATTAGGCTAAACTTAGAAGAACTGAAACTCAGAATCTGGTTATCCCTATTAGGTTTCGCTTTTTTTGCATCATGTGCATTTGGCTTAGCGGGACTCGGCACAGGGGCCGGGTCTGTCTAGGACAAGTGACCTACCTTATAATGACTAACATGTGCATCCTACGTGCTCTTTGACTTTTGTTAGGAAGGCTATTTGATTGTTGATCGGCTTTTAGGTAACTTTGAAATGCAAGAGATTATATTATTCTCAAATTTAGTGAATCATTTTTCAAAGAAAAATTTTATTTTTAAAAGAAAGAAATTTTTTTAAATATATAGTAACATAGTTTTACGGTCTTCATGAACTATGAGGATTCGATTCTCGCACTTTAGTGGGATACGTAGAAAATCCTTTCCAGGATATGACCCTGTCTTGTAAAATAATTTTTTCTAATTTATTGAAACATATTTTTTGAAAAAAAGAATGAAATAAATAACTATTTTTCATTAATAATATTATTTTCTCTTTCTTCTTTTTTTCATCCTCAAGTTTAATTTTTAATACAAATTTTAATAGCTAGAATCTTTAGGGATCATGAACTAAATTTTTATAAACTAATAAAATATGTAAACATATATTTTAAAAGTCCTGAACCTTTAGGGGTCGTGAGACTGAAATTTTTATACAACTCATAAATAAAACAACCATTTTTTTCCTTTCTTTCTAAGTCATTTTCTTTTCTTTTCTGTTTTCTTTTAAGTGTACTTAATTAGGGGGTATTTTCTTCCAAACACATGGTTAAAATTGTCTAGAGGTCTGTTGCTGTAAAAAATTTGATAGAGTCGGTCTAAATAAGTGTTACCTCTAAAAGAAATGTTGGCATTCATGTTTTTTCTCACTTTTTAATTTGAATAAAATTATTCTTTGCTTTTGAGTCAAGTTTAGTGGTCACATTAATTCTCATGAGTCAAGTTAAAAATTTAAAAATTAATAAATTAAGTTCTGCCTAAGTCTAGACATTTCCTAATCTCATGTCCTTGTTAATAGATATAACATATCTCCTCCAGTTCGTGGAAAGTGTCAAAAGAGGAAGAGAAATGGGAATATACCTTTACAGGTAGTGGATTGTACTCCTTTGCAGCTTTGGTTGTGGTGGAATGAAATGAATTCATTTGATTATGATGAGATACATAAGTATTTGAATATTTTGACAAGCATCATGACAATCAATCCTAGTAGGGAGGTGGTTGATGCAATGTTGACTTTCTAGGACTCGATGAACAATGTATTTCCCTTTTCAGATTTTGAGTTAACTTTGACTTTAGAGGAGATAACATCCTATGTTGGATTTGGAAATATGCATCGAAAATTTTTTTATAGCCCAAAGACTCATCTCGATAAATAGATTCTGCAAGCTCATGAACATACAAAACTCAAAAGAAGAATCAATGGAAAAAGGTTGGGTCTCCTTGCTATTTTTGTATGAAAGATACATAAGGCAAGAGGGGTTTGAGAAGTTCGGTAAACAACTCTGTAACAAGGAAAGTTTTGAGGCTTGAAAAGTTCACAGATGATTTGCATTTATGGTAGCCTATTTAGGCACTATGGTCTTTTCGAGGAGAGAGAAAAATATTAATATTCGTTTAGTTGGAGTGGTACATATACTGATTAAGAAAAAAGATTGCACTATGGTACCAATGATCTTGGCCGATATTTACCGTGCTCTGACCGTTTGTCAAAAAGAAAAAGGTTTTTTCGAGGGATGTAATATCTTGCTACAAATGTGGATTATAGAGCATCTTTATCAACGTCCTACAGTGGCGAGATTTGTTCCTGAACGATTCAATCACATCAAGGATTACGAGGAAAGGATGGAGAAATATAAGTGCCTAGAAGGAATTAGAGACTGGGGTAAGCTTTTTCGTTCTCTGATGGCAGATTAAATCACTTAGAATCTCCTTTGGCTCCCTTGGAGGCAAGTCATACATAGTTCTGTCATTCGACCATTCTTGTTATTAATGGGTATTAGGGGTGTTCAACCGTATGTTCCATTGAGAGTTCTATGTCAGCTAGGAAGACGTCAAATAATTCCCACAACAGAACACATAAAAGAGTTTGTGTTTGAGTTTTTGTCGTATTTGTATTCAAAAATTATGAAATGTAATGAAGTTGGCCGTTTATTTCTATATATATTACATATATTTTACTTCACTTTATTTATTTTCTTAAAAAAAATAAATCAAAATCAATCATTTTTGTTAAATTTTTCTAAACTATGAAAGATCTGATTCGTGTCCTGGCATGATACATAGGCAACCCTCCAAAGGGTTCAATCATAACTTTTTGAAAAATTCGCCTAGACAAGCCGGGATGAAACACAAAGCCTTCCATGATAGGTTGAAAATGCATATAGAAGCATAACATACAACGTGACATTATAATGTGTTAAATATGTAACATTCACCCATTTGATACTTGGTTAAAGAAAAGATAAAGTAATTGGTGGTTGGTTTGTGGTTTAAACTGGCATCACATCCGTACAACACCAGATATAAATGAAAGAGAAAGATGACCCACAAAAAGGGTGTAGGCTCTGACTGTGAGGAAGAGCAAAATCAGTTGATTTCACAAGAATTATCATTAATGGAAGAAAATAAGTTATTGAAACAACAGATAGCGAAGATTTACCAAGCTTGGCCAAATGGACAAGCCCCACCTTCTTCAATCCCTGGACTTTTGAATACGAATGATCCAAATCTCGCCCAAGCTCAAACTAGCGATCCATTTTATCCACCTGGATTCAGCCCATATGCTAATGTGTTTAGCGTTGCTGGTACTTCTACCAAGCGCCTACCAAATTCATCTGTAACAAACAACCTGTTTTTCACTCTTGTAGAGAAGTGCAAATCGAGCTACTGTGGGTCCTCAATCGACAGTACAGAAGAATATGGGTGAACCAAGTAATGATCAATTGTATTCTCCTGAAATGACTTCCAAACCCCTAAATCCACATTATTATGCTCATCAACACAATTTTCCTATCGTGATTGAGAAGATTCTAAAAAATGAAGAAAAAGAAGAGATTGTGATTCAAGTACAATCTGTCCACCAAAAACTGGCGACAGTCAAATCGGTGAAGAAGGTTCACTACTAGAAATTACCCCTATTGCAACGAACCTTTTGATAACAGTTCCAAAAGCATTGCTATAGAGCATTTATTGCAACGCTTCCAACCATTGCAAAAAAAATTATTTTAGTTAAACTATTTTGTGCTATAAGTGTTGTTATTGATGGATAACTATTTTAATAGGGTGACTTATACCAACTGTTGCATGAACCATTGCCATAAAGTCACCTACGGCAACACTTAATTGACAAAAAAAAAAAAGCTATATCGGTTCTAATTTAATCCCTCCCAAAATTTTCACTATATCAGCCAAAAATTAGAATAAAAATTTTCCCATTACTGTTGAAAATTTTGCTGTCTTTTCTAGCAACATGATATCCGCCTCCTCCTCCCCTATCAATGAATCCTTCACCGTCTCCATCACAACACACCGCCAGTATGCTCCATCCACACACCACATACCACACACCGCCAGTACACTCCGACCACACACCACCAGTACACTCCGACCACACACCTCCAGTACGCGACCACAATCACCACCAATCGACCAACAGTGCGTGCTCCGACCACTAGTGGTCCGACCAGAAATCAGCTTCTTCACTGCTCTGACAACCACTTCGATTTCAGCTCTCAATTTGCACTTCAATTTCCGAGCAAATTTGGGGTTTTCTTCTTTAATATGGTGATTTTAAGGTTAGTGTATTCTTCTAATTTATTGACTCAACCTTTTGTATGGCGAGTGCTATGTTTCTTTAAGTTCAGATGAGGAATTAGACCCTGAAGAGCTTGAAAATATTCTTGCTAAACTATAGGAGGCTGTGAAAATCTGATGTTAGGCATGTGTCTATTTGGAACGCTTTTGGCATCATACTTCTTAGAACTGGTCGTAGGGGACCTCAAGTGGTAAAAACCCTATGGGTTGCACAAATAATCACAAAAAGGTGAACAAGCATGTATATGTCATTAGATTTCTCTTTTCCTTTTAAGTCCTACACATTTGATCATATCTACTGATGATTCAAATTGGCGGCTGGAACTTCTCCCTTTCATTAGAAACAATGGAGTCTTCAGTATCGCGTCTTATTTAAGTCATGTGAAGAATGAAATTTGATTTATGAAGGCTTGAATGTTCCAAATGAAATTAGGTTTACCAATGTTTCTTCAAGCTGAAGAAAAATCCTACCCAGTATATCTATAAAAGAGAGAGAAAAGGTTAATCGACTCATACTATGTTGAGATTATAGAAAATGTGCCTAAGCTTTTCCAACTTGGTAATGTGGCTCTTAGCTGCTCACTCTGATTGCATCACTGGCAAAAATGATGCAATAGCTTTAGACAGATGGGGTTTGAAGATGATAATGTCAGAAACTTACCACTAAAAAACAAAGTATACGTATCTTAGATTTCTAAAAAATACTTTTTCTTATGACGGTGGTGTTCGGGCTAGATTCTTTGCACCTCGACTATTCCTCGGCACCTTTTTCCTCCCATCAGGACAAGTACCTGGCAACTCTAGCAGCTGAGGCTTAGGTCGATTGGAAAAATCACATGGTTCTGGGATTTGAACCTGAGACCTCATAGTTCTCCCACTTCGATGACCACTTGGCCACACCTTTTGGGAGCTTAAAAAGCATATTGTATTCTGATGGCAGTCATGGTCGTTCCATTAAGAGAGAAGTGTTTATGTTGTAGGCAGGGAGACCATTTTCAGGAAGTAACCTAGTTATTCCACCATAATAAATGGGAGAACCTCAAGGTATTACAAACCATAATAAGAAGTGTTTATGTTGTAGGCACTTCTGATCCTTTTCATATGCTTCTTGTTTTTTCCTGTACTAGTATTACAAAAAGATTTTTATGATATATCCGATGAATGATTCTACAAAAACATACCCAGTATAATCCCTCCTTGACAAAGTCCTTCTGTTGGTTATCTTCATTCACTTTGAGGTTCTATGCTCCCTCATTATATAGCTTTTCCTAAAATGCGAATTCATGTTTTCCGGATAGTGTCTACCACAGGAAATGAGTAGAGAAAAAAATTGATGTCTTAATTTGGTGATAATCAAATTGTAATCCTCCACAGGATGTTCTGTTTCTCTCCTTGTACATTAATCAGGTAAAGTATGTCAGTTTCCATAATCTCTTCCTCTTGCTTTCCAAACCGATAGAACAGGCATGTTGCAGGAAGAACAGGAAAAGATAATAGATAGAATTGATTTCCATTCGCTTCTCAAGAAAAAAAAAGAATTGATGTCCATTCACGTGCAACAGTAGAATAATCTTTAGCCCCTCCAGGATGCCTTTTGCAAGCAAAGTAACCAGCAATTAAACATGTTTCTTTATTCAACTTATCTCCAGTTAGGATAGTACCTACCCAGTGACTTCCCAGCAAAGGTAGTTGTCAGTATAGGCACCTTAGGGCTCCACATTGCCAGCGGTGGGATACCATGTCTCTCTTGAGGAAGCAATTCTAAATGCATTTACTTATAAGGAAAGAGGACATGGACAGGTAAACGAGAACAAATTGATCTAAGTAGGATAAAAATGTAATCAATTTCTACTTATCAAAAATCAAAAATAATTTTTTTAAATCAATTTCTAAGCTTCTCTTTGCTGGTGAGCTACAGAATCCCTTTATATAGTTTCATGACATTTAAATATGTTTTTTGCTCATTTTGAGTTGTAGATATAAAGGATCCTAATTGGAGACAAATATGAGCACTTGAAGCAACTTTATATGACTATTGATTTTACTAAAGGCCACCCTATTAATTTATGTGAGAAATGTTTAATATAGCACTTAGAACTGTATGCCGTTTTGATTTCCTTCTTTTGATCAGTGGTACTATGTTTTTTTTCTTACTTAGGCTCCCAAGTTTCAGTCAGAAATGTCAAGCACTTATCAATCTGTGAAATGTGAAAAGGCTTGTCCCTATGACCTTAAAAGGCAGCAATGTATTTATGAAAGACGGTATGTGAGATGAGTTCAAGTTTTGGGTTGCTTGGAGAGGACGTCTTATCTTTTGGAAATCTTAGTGAGCTTGGACCGCAAAAGCTGTTTTTTGATGTGAAATTGCGGAAACTGGTGATCTTTACAGCCAACGTGCAGATGGTATAATGGGCTTGGGCCGAGGGGATGTCAGTATAGTTGATCAACTTGTTGAAAAACATGTAATCAGTGATTCTTTCTCCTTGTGCTATGGAGGTATGGATTTTGGTGCTGGGGTGATGGTTTTTGGTGGAATAAACCCCCTTGCTCACATGGTCTTTACTAAATCAGATTTTGGTTGCAGGTATGTATTGGAAATAATTTTTTATATACATAGGAATGTTAGGTCTCCTCCTAACAAATACACTTGATAAATCTTACACATTTACTCTAGTCTCGGATGGCAACAACCTGTACTACAATATTGAGCTGAAGGAGATACTTGTAGCTAGGAAGCCGCTGAAAATAAATCCTCAGGTTTTTGGTGGAAAACATGAGACTATTCTTGATAGTGGTACAACCTATGCTTACCTTCCGAAGCAGCATTTATAGTTTTCAAGAGTACTATAAGATATTGTTATCTACATATTTGCCAATATTTCTGTCATTTGGTTGATCCTAATCTGCCTGAAAAAGAGTAGTGGCGGAAAAACGCTATTGGTGAGAAGAATAGGGTTAAGAGCTACGTACACCCCACTCTCCCCAGACCCCACTCATACGAACACACTGGGTATGTTGTTGTTGATGTTAGCAGGTAATATTTTCAATATATACAAAGCTCCTTGCAAGTTTCTAGACATCTTTGATGTTGTCTTTCATTGCTTTTGCTGCATTTTGTTTAGTGAACGGAAAAGTGGATTGTTAGGGGGTTATATCTTTCTGAAACAGATCAAAGGGCCTGATCCTAGTTTTAATGATATTTGCTTTTCAGGGGATGGAAGGTATTATATGAAGAATTCTGAAATTAATTTGGCGTCTTATGATTTTCTTATTTAAATTTGTTTTCTTCCTATTGTTGGTGTTACCCATATTATTAATATCATATATGTTCCAGCGACATGTCACTACTCTCAAAGAACTTTCTGCATGTTGATATAGTATTCAGGGATGGAAATAAACTAATCTTGTTTAAATTTCTTTTCTTCCTACTGCTGGTTTTACCCATATTATTAATATTATATATATTCCAGCGACGTGTCGCAACTCCCAAAGAACTTTCCGCCTGTTGATATGGTATTTGGCGATGGAAATAAACTAACTCTCTCTCCTGAAAACTAATTGTTTTAGGTAAGCATCTTATTCTGCTTTAGTACTTTATTATCTTGCCCGACACTATTTTGGAGTCAGATCTACTAGCTTCTTTTTCTTTTTACTATTTTGTATTGATTATCTTCCACCTTTTCCATTGTACCTTGTATGTTTTAAAGCACTTCAAAGTACGTGGTGCTTATTGCCTAGGAATTTTCTCGAATGGAAAGAATCCAACTAGTCTTCTTGGAGGTACTTCTCACTACTTGACAAGGTTCATCTTCCTGACTCTTCCCTTGTTGAAACATGCATGCTTCTATTTGCAACAGGAATCGTTTTTCACAACACTTGTAACTTACGATCGTGAAAATGAAAGAATTGGGTTTTGGAAAACTAATTGTTCCGAGTTATGGCACAGACAAAATTTATCTCCTCCACCTCCATCTCTTCCATCTACACCAGTGGTTTCAGGCTTGGGTAACCGAAACTCCACTGCACATATGTCTCCTTCACCAGCTCCTAGCGGACCTCCGGGGTACAATATACCTGGTATGAAGAGACAACTTTTCTCCACATAGTATTTCTACTTGAAGGTTACTCTATCCATTAGGGTCCTGTCGTAACTCGAATTGCTTTTGTTTTAGCATTTCTACTAGGAAGTTCTGAAGCTGGATAGATTAATTAAAACATAGGGTCATTTTGATTAAACCGGAAATCTCTAATCACGACTTCAAGAAACACTGAAAACTCTTAGCCCCCTTTTATCCCCCCTTTCCACTTTTTGTCCAACTCCGAATTTTACCTCATATTTTAAATTGTCGAGATTGCAAATATACTCAAATCTTAGATAGGCTAGATAACCTCAACGATTCTGTTAAATTCACAACTCGTGATTGGTTTGTGCCAATTACCAAAGCAGTGTGTTCGTCTTTTTGATATATTTGATATTTTAGTGGACAACAGTACTTTACTACATAAATGGTCATTTTGAAATTTGCTATTCTTGAAAGATGAGCCTTGAAATAAGAATATGTAGTGGGTTAGCTAGTTTTGTTTATTAGTGGACTTGTGTAAAGTTCGAAGTAAATTCTCTTTATAGAACCTCTGCAGATCAAATTACTGCAGCTAATGTTGCCAAAGAGTGTTTACTAGAAGCTTTGAAAGCATACTCGAAAGCAGCTCACATTTGGACAAATCTAGATAATGCTTATTACTTGATGAGTGATCATAGGAGCTCTGCTAAATGCTTGGAAAAGGTGCTTCTTCTTCAAGCTTGAAACCTCTCTTTTATGCTAAATGCTTGGAAAAGGTGCTGCTTCTTCAAGCTTGAAACCTCTCTTTTATCTGATGTCTCTTTTATCTGATGTATAAGTAAATGACACTCTTTTCCTTTAATGAGTAGGCAGGAAAAATTGAACCTAATTGTTTAGCAACAAGATATGCTGTTGAAGTTCACCGCATCAGGGATGCAGAATCTCAATGAGCAGCTCTCATGGGCTGGTAGTGAGATGGAGTTCACCGCATCTAATGTATAAGCTTGTTGTATATTTTGAATTATGAGATTAGTACTGAATGATTTTGTTTTGTGATGTGTATATATTGTGTTATAACTTATTATGTATGTAAATACAAATTTACATTAATACGAGTGACTATTTATATAAATCGTTTCACTTTAATAACTCGTGGCAATAATTGTTGCAATAGATCAACACACTATTGCAATAGGTAGTCAAAAAGCGTTGCAACAGAATAACAAAAGCATAGCAATAGATGCTATTGCAACGGTTAGTAACCGTTGCAATAGATGAAAATAGGCGTCCCAATAAGTAATAAAATAGTTGTAAAAGGTACTCAAAAAGCATTGCAACAGAACAACAAAAGCGTCGCAATAGAGGCTATTGCAATGCTTTAATGTCGTTGTAATAGATTCTATTGCAGCGATTAGCAACCGTTGCAATAGATGAAAATACACGTCTCAATAAGTTAAAAAATAACTCGCCATAGGTCAAGTATGACGACGGTTGTTTGAAATCGTTGCCATAGCTTGACCTATGACGACAGTTCCGACAATCATTGCATAAATCGTTTTCATAGACCTATTGCGCCCACCCATAGGACAGTTGTTGAACCATTGCGGTAGAGCTATGACAATGATTTTGTTGTCTATTTCAAAGGTTTTGCAACCGGAACCATAGGGGTAATTTTTGGTAGTGGTTGTTCAGATTCCAGTTCAGTTCATCAGTTCGGATCCACAGCGGGCTGTTTTACCCAAACCTGAGCCGGACCGGTCTGGTTCGGCTTTGAGGATTCAAAAGGTATTTAGAGGGTTTATGGTGAGAAAATATGTGAAGAGGATTAAGACGATTAAGAAGGAGGTGGAGGATGTTGAATGGCAGCTACTGCGTAGGGAAACGGTGGAGTTGATATATAGAGATGAAAGGGAGAAGTTGCGGGTTAATGAGATGTTGATGTCTTTGCTTTTGAAGTTGGATTCAGTTTGTGGAGTTGATTTCGGTCTTAGGGACTTGAGAAAGGCTGTGATTAGAAAAGCTATTTTATTTCAAGAGATGGTTGATTATATTGTTTCTGAAGCTAATCAAATTCCAGCTGATGAGTAGAATCAATGTACTGAATCAGCCAATCAGACTGGAGACATCACCGATCCTACAAAATCGACAAATCAGAGTGGAAGTTATGATCTGATAGAGCAGAGTGTGGATATAGAGAATCAAGCGGCAACGCCTGAAGAGGGCGAACACACTGTGGTGCCTTCGGTAAAGGAGGAAACAGATTGCCCGATGGGTTAATGTATGGAGGTAAGTGTGATTGAAGGAGTTGATGATGAGAATTAAGTAAAGCAATACAGGCTCGATGGGGAAGAAGAGAGTAGAAAAAATAGAGAGTTGTTGGAGAAAATGGTGGAAAAGAATGAGAAAATGATGAATGATGAATGATGAATGTATGAAACATTGCAAATCCTCTCTCTTGAGAGTAGAACACCTTAGTGTAGTTCTTAGATAGGGCTTGGAAAAGCCATCTTAGTATAGGGCTTGGAAAATCTAATATTGACCTTTGCTTGAAAACAGTGGATCTTGAGGTGAGTTAATTCCCTTGGCAGTCACCGTAAGAGTATGGTTTTGATTATACATTCATTAGGGGTTAGTGTTGAAATACACTTGGTTCTTAATCTTGTAATAATCTTGGTCTCACCATCTATCCTTTACTTTCTTGTAATCTTGTTGCGTTGTTCTTGTTGCCTACTCTCGGCCTTGTGGTGTTCTTGTAGCTGAAGTTGTTGTTCTTCTTGTTCTTCATTTTATTTGTTGTTAATCTAGTTTGGTTGGCTGAAAAATAGGTGTTAAACACCTTGTTATTATCTCTTTCTGGTTCTTATTATGAATCCGAGAGTTTATCACCCAAGAGGTCCTCGGGTTCTTGAACTTGTGGACTGATTTTGGTGTGTGTTTCGTGCCTCCCTTGTCTTGTCTCGTATCATTTGGTATCTGAGTTAAGGCTGGTTTTGTTCCTACAATACCAATCTTGGGCTTGGATAGTAGAAAAATAAAAAAAAGTGTTCTTCTTGTTGTTGTTGTGTTTGGCCGAGAATTGTGTCTAGATCTGGCATGTTTTTGTTGTCTTAGTAGTTTCTTGTGTTAGCTTCTTGTGCACTAGCATTTCTTGAGTCGAAATCCAAGTTTTTGAGCTAAGCTTCAAGTCGTGTCGTGGTAGTTGTTGGACGGCTTGTTGTTGTTGTTCTTGTGTTGAAAAAGTATTTTCAAAAGGGTGTTGTTTGATCTTGAAGCAAGAAAAGAAGAGTGAGACTTTTTGTTTGTCCTGGAAATATCCTCAAGGTATCACCAAAGTAGTAAAAGAACAAAAGACATCCCAAAAGTCTAGTTACTATAAAAGAGTAAGACCACTTTTCTAGGTTGTCAAAAAGGGGAAAGGGGACAAGAATCCAAAAAGGTTGTCTTGCCAAATTAGTGCATGCAGGTGAAAGACTTTTTGAATCTTGAAAGGGAGTCTAAGACCTTGTTTGCCTATACCTTATCCGAAACTTCTTCTTCCAAATGTGAAAGTAAACAACTAAATTCTTGAAAAACAAAAATTTTTCAACTTCAACAACATTCCAACGACCAATAGTCGAGTGTCACGTCATCATAAGCTCAGAATTGGAATTCCTAGTTTCTTTTCTTTGTTCCATTGGTTTCAACTTTGTTGACTCTTATACTAATTGACATCTAGTAAATACCTACTAAGTTGTAAATTAGTTTTTGAGTATGTTCTTCGTGTTAGCGTTATTTTTGTTCTTTTCTCATTTTTAACTCATAGTGACTTTTTTGTTTTAAGTTCGTAAGTAAAGTTTATTTTTTTGTGTCTTGAGTCGATCAAACAAGAATCCATTCCAGCCACCAAGTAGATTTGACATCCTATTGACTGCCGGAGTATAAGTAACTTTCAATATTCGTCGCTCCAATTGTGAGAATCACAAAGGTGAGTGTATACGAGTGTTGGTGAGGAGCTTTTACTACTAATCTTGTTTGTTCATTGTGTAGGTACAAAGGTGATATAAGGAAAACATGTCTTCTATAGTCGGGGATTATTGTGACTACAACATGGGAGACTATGATTGTAGTGAGGGGTTTAGTGTCTACGAAGTTGAGGGAGATTACGGAGGCTATGAAAATAACCATGATCAAAACTTGGGCAGATTTGAGGGACACGGTTTTAGGGGAGAAAATGAGGGGAATGAAGTACCTAGTACTTATGGTGAATTTGGAGATGATGTAGGACCTTGTGATGGTTCTTATGATGATGTTGGGGCATGTGAGGAGTCTTACACCTACTCTAAACCTAGATTTGGTGTTAGGTATAACCCTTTCATTCGCAAAACTTATGAGAGCTATGATGAGAGTACACGTGAGGAGTGTGAAAATTTATTTTCTTCACCTTGTAATACTTCTTATCAAGATCAACATGGTGTGAATGGTTATCCTAGCTATAGTAGAGGTTGTCCCATTAGAAGAAGAGGATATGCATCTCCAAAATCGACGGGTAATCATGTGCCTTACAATGTTGATCTGAGAAGGAGTGTACACTCCGGAAAGGTGACCATTTGTGGGATACCGGGATGCCTCATTGTGTTAAATTATAGGTACTATAGAAACTACATCCTTCCATCCATGGTTGACTACTTAGGGTTGTTTCAAGAGCCTTTATATGTTCCATACTTCTTAGACGGATTTAAGGTTACCGAAAGAGTGAGGATTGTATTCTCCCAATGTGATTACCATGAGGAGGTGTGGTGCGATGTTTTTCCCTTAACATACGGTCATGTGAACTTGGATGTTGATTGGTTTGCACAAAATAAAGTTCCAAATATGCAAAATTGGCCTAATGTTGTAAGAGACCGATGGGGAAATTGCC
This sequence comes from Capsicum pubescens, assembly GCA_030864215.1. NCBI lineage: Eukaryota > Viridiplantae > Streptophyta > Magnoliopsida > Solanales > Solanaceae > Capsicum > Capsicum pubescens. The sequence continues at coordinate 275,971,019 of CM061543.1, read as the reverse complement.
TCGTGACGTACATTTTGCCCGAACCACAAAGAAAAATGCTCACCTACTCTAATCCGAATGATGATGAGAGACAAAAGATTGAGGGGGGTAAGGGTGTGCAAGGTGGTAATCCGAGAGTGGAGAAAGGAGAGGTTGTGTGGAGCGAAATGAGAGGATTGACACCAAACCGAGCTAACATTGTTTTTCCTTCTATTTCTAAGGACATTTGTGTAGGTACCAACATGGAAAGCGAAGGAGAGAAATGACGATTGGCTGCCCAAGCTTGTGGAGGACCTTCACAACACGGAAAATGAGAGTCTACTCAAGAACTTCAAGGTAAAATAGCTAACTCTTACAATTTGGTGCGTGTGAATGATAATTGTATGGCTAGTAGCCCATTGAGTATGAGTTGTAGCTTACTTACTTGTAAGTTTAATGATTCTTTGTCTCTTGTTGATGATGTACATGTTGTGAGTGTGGATACACTAGTTGATCCTATTGATGACGAAATTGACTTTTCTTGTAAGAGCAAGTTATGTCCACCTAGTGTTGAAGCCAATATGTTGAACAAAAGCACATTGTCTTATGCAATTGGCGTTGATCAACTTATGTGTGAAACTTGCCTGCCACTTGAGGTTATGTGTCCGCCACTTAATAGAACTCAAGTGAGTAAAGTATTTGAAAATGTTGGTCAACAAAATAGGAGTGAACCTGAGAGCTATTCTTGGGATAATCTTGTACTTGAAATCTCTTTGATACTTGATATTGATCTTATAGAGAGTGATGAACGTGTTTGTTCCGAATCTGCCCATAAAATAGATCATGCTCTCTTTAGGTATAATGTCTTGTTTGAAGATGATATAAACACTCCTAATAGACCTAGTGGTGAAAATAATGGTATAGCTTGACTTGGAAGCTAGAGCCTATATGCTAACCCATTATGGTGTGACAACATTCCTCCTAAAGATGGAAATCTCTTCTTGGAAGATGAGAGTACTCTTAAGGGTAAGGAATGTGTGGTCTTGGAAACTACTTATCCTTCTACTTTTTGTGACTTTATTGTTGAAATTACTTATGGTGATGATTAGAAAACTAGTAGTGAGTACACACATGATGGCACCAGAGTATAAGTCAACTTGAGTGATACCTTTCTCTACTCTCTATTTTCTTTGGATGATATGTATGCCATTGTAGAGAGTATGCCGTTTAGTTTGGATGGAGACCACGGGAAAAGAGAGTGTTGTCTAGACCCGTGTCTATGGCCACTCTTCCCGTTTGACCCCGGTGCCAAATGTAGAAATGGTGATGTTTCTGAATCCAACTTGTCGCTTGGTTTGCATGAAAAACAAAGTGTCCACATTGGTGAATCCCATAAACAAATCCTTTGTACATCTTTCATTGAGTTTTTAATATTTCATTCAAAGGATCGTTGGTTATACTTCAAGTATGTGTTGCCTTGGCGTGATGATGTTTATTATTGTGCTAACCCTATCCCTCATGCCATGAGGATGTTGTGCTTGTTTGTCCTTTCTCTAGTTTTGCAAGGTACGGATTGGAGGTCGAATCCGTTTCAAGAAGGGGAGGATGATACAAATACAATTGGTCCACCAAAAATCAGCGACAGTCAAACCGGCGGTAAAGGTTGTTCAAATTCCATTTTAGTTTATCGGTTCGGATCCACAGTGGGCTGTTTTACCCAAACCTGAGCCAGACCGGTCTGGTTTGGGTTTGAGGATTCAGAAGGTATTTAGAGGGATTCTATTGAGAAAATATGTGAAGAGGATTAAGACAATTAAGAAGGAGGTGGAGGATGTTGAACGGAAGCTTCTACATAGGGAAACAATGAAGTTGATATGTAGAGATGAAAGAGAGAAGTTGTGGGTGAATGAGACGTTGATGTCTTTGCTTTTGAAGTTGGATTCGGTTCGTGGAGTTGATTTCAGTGTTAGGGACTTGAGAAAGGTTGTGATTAGAAAAGCTATTTCATTGCAAGAGATGGTTGTTCTATTGTTTCTAAAGCTAATCAAATTCCATCTGAAGAGGAGAATCAATGTACTGAATCAGCCAATCAGACTAGAGATATCATCGATCCTACAAAATCGATAAATCAGAGTGCAAGTTGTGATCTGACAGAGCAGAGTATGGATGTAGAGAATCAAGTGGCAATGCCTGAAGAGGGCTAACACGCTGTGGTACCTTCAGTAAAGAAGGAAACAAATTTCTCGATGGGTGAATGTATAGAGGGAAGTTTTATTTAATGAGTTAATGATGAGAATAAAGCAACGCAATGCAGGCTCGATGGGGAAGAGGAGAGTAGAAAAAATAGAGAGTTGTTGGAGAAAATGGTGGAAAAGAATGAGAAAATAATGAATGTATGAAACATTGCAAATCCTCTTACTTGAGAGTAGAACACCTTAGTGTAGTTCTTAGATAGGGCTTGGAAAAGCCATCTTAGTATAGGGCTTGGAAAAGCTAATATTGACCTTTGTTTGGAAACTGTGAATCTTAAGGTGAGTTGATTCCCTTAGCGGTCACCGTAAGAGTGTGGGTATGATTATTACATTCATTAGGGGTTAGTGTTGAAATACACTTGGTTATTAATCTTGTAATAATCTTGGTCTCACTATCTATCCTTTCTTGTAATCTTGTTGTGTTGTTCTTGTTGGATACTCTCGGCCTTATGGTATTCTTGTAGCCGAAGTTGTTGTTCTTTTTGTTCTTCATTTTATGTGTTGTTAATCTAGTTTGGTTGGCTGGAAAATAGGTGTTAAACACCTTGTTATCATCTCTTTCTTGTTCTTATTGTGAATTCGAGAGTTGGTCACCAAAGAGGTCCTCGGATTCTTGAACTTGTAGACTGATTTTGGTGTGTGTTTCGTGGCTCCCTTGTCTTGTCTCGTATCAGATAGCCAGGAAAGTGAGAAGTTTGGAGCAGAGTAGGAGAAATATGAAAGGATTAGGAGGATCAAAAAGTGTTTCATACAAAGATTTATGTATGTTTCCTGATGTCCATTTGTCGTTGGGGTTCAAAATGCCAAAGTTTGACAAGTATGAAGGTCATGGCGATCCTGTTGCTCATTTGAAAAAGTTCTGCAATCAATTAAGGGGAGCGGGAGGAAAAGAAGAATTATTGATGGCTTACTTTGGAGAAAGCTTAGCAGGGATAGCTTCTGAATGGTTTATTGACCAAGACATTTCATATGGCTCGGGATTTTGTCCAACAATTTCAATATAATATCAAGATAGTGCCAAATCCCACCACACTTGCCAACATGAGAAAAAAAGCAAATTAAAGTTCTGAGAATATGCTGTCAGATGGAGAGAGCAGGCTGCAAGAGTCAGACCATCGATAAAGGAGTCTGAAATAATTCATATCTTTTTACAAACACAAAAACCTGATTATTTCTATCATTTGCTTTCTACTATTGGAAGCATATTTGCTGAGGTCATTAAAGTTGGAGAGAGGGTAGAGAATAGAATTAAGTCCGGAAAGATTATCAGCCAGGCCACTTTGAAAGCAACAACACAGACAATTCAAAGTGGTTAAGAAGTTTTGGTGGAAAGAAAAGAAAAGAGGATGTAGCTACTATTGTGCTAGGTCCACGACAAAATTGGAGAGGTGCGCATCACCCTTACGCACAATCTCAATCCCAAATTTATGTCCAAAACCTATTAACCATCCACGATACTATGTTACTCAACAAAATCCATTATATTCCATACCATGTCCTCATTATTCTTTCTATAATGAACAACCATATGCTCGGGCTCCTTCTTACCCGTAATGGCGTGCACCATCCATCCAAAATCATCCTCCAATACCGTAAGTCCAATAAGGTCCCTCTAAATCTACTTTCTGACCTAGAACAGACTTCAAGATGGCTAATATGGGCAAAGATAATTTCACTCCTATTGGAGTATCTCACGCCAACTTATTTCAGAGGTTGAGGAACTTGAATGTTCTAAGACCAATTGAGAGAAGGATCCCGAATCCTCCCCTAAATAACTTGGATTATCCCAAAAGATGTGCATATTGTTCTGATACCTCAGGGCACGACACAGAGAAATATTGGTACTTGAAAAGAGCAATTTGGGAGTTGATTAACACACAACAAATTATGGTGCAAATTCTCGATGCTCCAAATGTCAATCAAAATCCATTGCCAGATCATAATGAAACAATCATGCTCGAGGTGATACCTAGTGGCGAATATCCTATGGTTTCCTTCAAGCCCATCGTTAGGATTAAAATTGATCTGGAAAAATCAACAAATACTGTAGATTTGGCAAAAGGAAAACCTGCAGAAGTGGAGAAGGTGATAATCAAATTCGAATCATTTAAAGTTCCCTTGGTCGTGGGGAAATATATTTCAGAAAGTGTTGGGTCAGGTCAAGTAAAACCAAAACTCATTATTCCTGGAAGACCCACTAAGTCTCTCTTAATCATAAAAGGAGCTCCCATTGTTATTAAACCGGTGTCATAGCTGCCTATGGTTAATACCAGGGCAGTCCCTTGGAATTACCCATACTAATCATGATCATCTTTTGCCCTTTTATTGATTATGAAACCGAGTCACTATTGAATTTATGCACTCTAAATTACAATTCTCCTTCGGTTTGTGGCACCTCAATGGATTTTTGCCAATGAGCCTATCTCATTTTCATTTCTTTCTCAACTCACCATATCCTTATGGTGCCCTTTGGGGTTTTCATCAATAAGATTCTCTCATTTCTTTTCTTTTTTCTTTTTTAGAAAAATGATGCCCAAAGTATGAAACATCATGCTCCCATAATATGTTTAGCCTTGACATTCTCAAAGATTGATCTGAAGGTCTTTTTTTGGTTGTAACTTGGCTTTTGGAAAGGGTTAGAGGAAAAGGGCGACTAAAAAATATACATGACGTTGAGTGAAGCATTCAACTTTTGGAATCAACTGTTAAGAAAAATAATTTTTTCCCAATTTTATTTCATACTGGGTAACTTTAAATTTTCTTTTGGTTGGATCGAACCCCAGAGTAATGCTGCCTACGTGCTAAATCAGGTCAAACGTAGTTTAGGAAAGTCATTCTTTTTCTTGATTTTGCTTGATTTGATTTTTTTTAATCAACATCATTTTCATCTTTTCTTTTTTACTTTAATTGATTCCAAAAGAGGGTTATGAAAGAAAAATCAAATCAAAGGTCAAAGGGGGTAAGAAAGGGTTGATTTAATAGTTGGATAGTAGAACAAAATACCTTCATCATTTCAATCTTTTAAAAATGCATTTATAAAACATACATGACATAATTGTACATGAATATCATACATAATATCTCTTAACTGCATCATCATTGACAGACATTCCTTTCATTTCGCCTTCTACATAAGTGAGATATAATGCACCATTATGTAACACTTTCTTCACCATGAACGGTTCTTGCCAATTAGGAGAAAACTTGCCCTTGGCTTCAATCTGATCGGGGAAAATGTGTCTTAGTACTAACAGACCAACTTCAAAATGTCTGTGATGCACCTTTCTGTTATATGCTCATGTAATTCTCTTCTAGTATAGTTGTCCATGACATACTGACGTCAACTATACAAGAAGTTGCTCATGTCATTTTTCAAAAAGTTATAATCTAACCCTTTGGAGGGTTGCCTACGTATCATGCCAGGACATGAATCAGATCTTGCATAGTTCAGGAAAATTTAACAAAAATGATTGATTTTTTTTAAGAAAATAAATAAAGTAAGTGAAGTAAAATATATGTAATATATATAGAAATAAACGGTCAACTTCATTACATTTTATAATTTTTTAATACAAATACGACAAAACGAGTGACACAACTCCAAAGATAAAACCTACTAATTGACATCTGACTAATAAAACTAAATTTAAACAAATAAAACCAACTTAAAGACATAACATCTAAACAAGAAGTTCTAAAACTGAAACCAAAAAACTGTGACAAAGAAAATAACTATCCATCTAAACAACCAAATCCCAATATCTCTAGGTTTTCAACTGATTCTCATAGCTTCAACATGCTCAATCAAGGAGATTTAGGCTTGACATGAACTCTCAAATCCAAGTATATGTCTTCCAATAAAGTGGTGAGACGTTGGACGAAAGCTGGTACTTGTGCCAGAAATTGCTCTCGATTCAAATATTGGTAGTCCAAACCCATTCTGGTGGTATCCTGTGCGACACGGTGGACCTTTCCTAGAAGGGAACTGAGGCAATGATCTCATCCTTGGGCCTACCAACCACCGGAATCAATAATATCTCTTGCACGTTGTTGACGAGTGGAAGCAACCTCCAGCTATTCTCGTAATATCCCTCTTTCACGTATCCATTGAGATCTCTCTCGATAAAATTCTTCTTGCATGTTCTTTCCAACTTCTTGCAACTGCCGGCAGCGAGATGCAGTAAGTTCAGCAACATGTGACCCCCTAGTTATAGCCAATTTGATTTGTCCTCGAAGTGCGACCTCAATTTGATGAATTATGACTCTATCTGTAGTATCTGCTTCAATGAAGGAAACAGAGTAGTCTTTATACATGGATAAGTCTCTTTCAACATGAACAACTATTTCTTTCCTGTCGTGTTCAAATTTGACCATTTGGTGCAACGCAGATGCAACTGCTCCAGCCCTATGAACCCATGGCCTACCTAATAACATATTATATGAAGCATTAATGTTTAACACTTGAAAATCCACGAAAAAATCCACAGGTTTGATTGTTAATATGAGCTCTATTTCACCAATGGCATCCATTTTTGCTCCGTCAAAACCTTTGATGCAAACATTATTAGGTCAGATCCTTTCCACGTTAACATTCAACTTTTGCAAAGTTGACATAAGAAAAATGTTAGCACCAGATCCCCCATCAATCAACAGTCAAGTGACATAGGAATGCTCACATTTCACAGTAACGTAGAGACCTTGATTATGTCCAGTACCTTCTACAGGCAATTCGTTATCTGAAAAAGTGATCCTATTTACCTCAAGGATCTTTCCAATAACTTTTTTCTGATGATTCACCTTAATCTCACTGGATATATATGCCTCATTTAAAATCTTCATTATGTCCTTGTGGTGATCTTCTGAGTGTATTAATAAAAACAACAGAGAAATTTGGGTTGGCGTCTTCCTCAATTGCTCTACAATAGAATATTCTGGTAACTTCATCTTCTTTAAGAATTCTTCAGTTTCTTCTTCAGTAACTTGTTTCTTGACTATCATTCGTTCTTCATTGTCTTGTTTATTCTTTGTTAATTCCACTGGGGTATAACACCTCCTAGAATGGTTTAATCACCCTACTTGATCCACCTCTTCAATTATTTTCTTCCCTTGTGCATCACCATAATGCGATCGTAGTTCCAGGGGACTGCCTCGGTATTAACCATAGGCAACTGTGACACCGGTTTAATAATAATGGGAGCTCCTTTTATTATTAATATAGGCTTAGTGGTCTTTCAGGAATAATGAGCTTTGGTTTTACTTGACCTGACCCAACACTTTTTGAAATCTCTTTCCCCACGACTAAGGGAACTTTCGATGATTTAGATTTTGTTATCACCTCCTCCACTTCTGCAGTTTTTTCTTTCATCAAATCTACAACATTTGCTGATTTTTCCAAATCAATTTTAATCTTAATGATGGGCTTGAAGGAAACCATAGGATCTTCGCCACTAGGTATCACCTCGAGCATGTTTGTTTCAGTATAATCTGGCAATGGATTTTGATTGACATTTGGAGCGTCTGGACTTTGCACCATAATTTGTTGTGTGTCAATCAACTCCTGAGTTGCTCTTTTCAAGAACCAACATTTCTATGTGTTGTGCCTTGGGGCATCAGAATAATATACACATCTTATAGAATAATCCAAGTTCTTCGGGGGAGGATTGGGGATCCTTCTCTCAAATGGTCTTAGAACATTCATGTTCCTCAGCCTCTGAAATAAGCCGGCGTAAGATATTCCACTAGGAGTGAAATTATCTTTGCCCATGTTAGCCATCTTGAAGTCTGTTCTAGGTTGAAAAGTAAATTTTGTGGGACCTTGTTGAACTTGCGGGATTAGATGACGATTTTGGATTGATGGTGCACACCATTGCGGATAAGAAGGAGCCCAAGCATATGGTTGTGCATTATAGATAAAATAATTAGGAGACAAAATGAAATATAATGGATTTTGTGGGAGACATAGTGTCGTGGTTTGTTATATGGCTCTTAGACATAAATTTGTGATTGAGATTGTGCGTAAGGGTGATGCGCACCTCTCCATTTTTGTCGTGGACCTCACACAATAGTAACTATATCTTCTTTTCTTTTCTTTCCACCAAAACTTCCTGAACCACTTTGAATTGCCTGTGTTGTTACTTTCAAAGCGGTTCGGCTGATAATCTTTTCGAACTTAATTCCATTCTCTACCATCTCTCCAACTTTAATGACCATAGTAAATATGCTTCCAATAGTAGAAAGTAAATGATGGAAATAATCAGGTTCTTGTTCCTGTAAAAAGATATCAATCATTTCAGACTCCTTTATCGATAGTCTGACTCTTGCAGCCTGCTCTCTCCATTTAATAACATATATTCAAAAACTTATAGTTGCCTTTTTTCTCATGTTGGCAAGTGTGGTGCGATCTGGCACTATCTTGATATTATATTGAAATTTCTGGACAAAATACTGAGCCATGTTATCCCATATGTGCCAACGAGAAATGTCTTGGTTAGTAAATCATTCAGAAGCTATCCCTGCTAAGCTTTCTCCAAAGTAAGCCATCAATAATTCTTTTTTTCCTCCTTCTCCCCTACGTATCCTCCTCGCAATCTTATATGGTCCTATATAACGAGGACTAAGCTTCCCTTTCTTTCTGAATCACATGACTCCCTTCATAGGGGAGTCCTTTAGGAACACCCAATCGTCAACTTCGAATTCTAAATCTCTCCTTCTAATATCGGCGTAATACATTTGGCGACTCTGCGTAGTCTTAAGTCCCTCCCTAATGATTTTCACCTTCTTCATCGCCCGATGAGCATGAATAGGTCTAAACAATCGGGTTTCACCCACTTCGTACCATCTAATTGGTGACCTAAATCTTTTCCCATAAAGCGCCTCAAAAGAGGCAATCTGAATACTGGAATGGTAGCTATTGTTGTAGGAGAATTGTATCAATAGAAAACGGTCCACCCAACTACCTTTGAAGTTAATCACACAGGCTGTCAATATATCCTCAAGTGTCTGAATGATGCATTCATCTTGTCCATCAGTTTGAGGGTGGAAATCAGTACTCAGGTTCACCTGGGTACCAAAACCCCTCTAAAAAGATCGCCAAAAATAAGAAGAAACCTGCGTACCTTGGTCAGATATAACAGATACAGGCGCACCATGCAAATGAACTATCTCTTGAATATACAACTTATCATAATCATCCCCCGAATAATTCGTTTATACTGGCAGGAAATGAGCGCACTTGGTCATCTAGTATACAATTACCCAAATAGAATCATATTAGTTCTGGGACTTCGGAAGCCCCATGATGAAGTCTATATTAATCATCTCCCACTTCTGCATTGGCAAAGATATCTCTTGGGAAGTGCCACTTGGTCTCAAATGCTCTACCTTGACTTTCTGACAATTCATACACTAAGAAACAATATTAGCAACATCTCTTTTCATATTATTCCACCAATAGATAGCCTTAAGGTCATGATACATTTTTGTAGAGCCTACGTGAAAAACATACCTTGAAGTGTGAGCTTAATCAAGGATCCTCTTTCGCAAACCATCTATGTTCGGTACACACAACCTACCCTGATATCTCAGAATCCCGTCACCTCCAATTTTAAATGCCATCACCTTCTGTTGACCAACATCTTTCTTAATCTGCATCAAGATAAGGTCTTTGGCCTATTTTTCCATAACTTTAGCACATAAGAAGGATTTAGCTATCTCATTAACGATCACTCCCCCATTTTTGAAATCAAGAAGTCGAACTCCCAAGTTTGCAAGCCGGTGAATATCTTTTACCATATTACTTTGCCCTTTCTCAACATGAGCAAGAATACCCATTGACAACCTGCTAAGGGCATCGACCACCACGTTCGCCTTGCCCGGATGATAGTGCAGGCTCATGTAATAATCCTTCAATAGTTCCAACCACCACCTCTACCTGAAATTCTGCTCTTTCTGCGAGAAAACATACTACAAATTTTATGATCAGTGCATATATCTACATGCACCCCATAAAGATAATGCCACTAGATCTTAAGTGCAAACACCATAGCTGCTAACTCTAGGTCATGGGTGGGGTAATTCTTTTCATGCACCTTCAGCTGCTTAGATGTATAAGATACCACATTACCATGCTACATAAGCACACACCTAAGTCCCACCCGAGATGCATCACAGTACACAATAAAACCCTCTATACCCTCGAAAAGGGTCAAAACTGGTGCTGTAGTCAATTTGTCTTTCAGTTTCTCACAGGAGTCAGACCACAAGAATTTCACCTTTGTATGAGTCAACTTATTAAATGGAGCACCTATGGAAGAAAAACACTCTTCAAATCTTCTGTAGTACCCAGCCAAACCCAAGAAACTCCGAATATCGGTTGGAGTCGTGGGTTTGGGCCATTTTCTCACTGCCTTAACCTTTTGGGGGTCAACTTTAATCCCCTCACTAGAAACAATGTGCCCCAGGAAAGTAATGACACTAATCTAGAATTCACATTTGGAAAAATTTGCATATAATTCATGATCTTTGAGAGTCTGAATGATGATTCGAAGGTGATTGGCATGCTCTTCCTCACTTTTGGAGTAAACCAAAATATCATCTATAAAGACTATGACAAACAAATTTAGAAAATAACGAAACACCCTATTCATTAGATCCATGAAGGCTGCAGGGGAATTAGTCAGTCCGAAGGACATAACTAAGAATTCATAATGGCCGTATCAGGTTCAGAAAGCTGTTTTGGGAATATTAGTCTCCCTAACCTTCAACTGATAATACCACGAATGAAGGTCTATGGTAGAGAAACATTTGACACCTTGGAGTTGATCAAATAAATCATTGATTCTGGGGAGAGGGCATTTATTTTTTACAGTAAACTTATTGAGCTGATGGTAATCTATACACATAGGGAGTGAACCATCTTTGTTACGCAGGAAGAGAACCAGAGCACCCCAGGGAGAAACCCTTGGATGAATAAATCCTTTATTAAAAAGGTCCTTTAACTGTTCTTTCAACTCTTTCAATTCTGGCGGAGCCATTTTGTATGACGGAATAGAAATAGGACGTGTGTTCGGCAACAAGTCAATGCCAAAATCTATCTCTATATCAGGTGGTATCCATGGGAGATCATCGAGAAAAACTTTTGAAAATTCATTATCTACAGGGACAGACTGGAGCGAAGGAATTTCAGTACTAGAATCTTTAACCTGAACAAGATGATACAAAAAACCTTTAGATATAAGTTTGCGGGCTTTGAGATAAGATATGAACTTCCCCTAGGTGCTAAAGAATACCCCTCAGACTCTATCAAGATTTCATTAGGAAAGGAGAAAGTAACCTTTCGGGTTGTACAATCTAATGTGGCATAACATGAATGGAGACAATCCATTCATAAAATAGCATCAAAGTAAATCATATAAAGCTCTATAAGATCATAGTATTGGGATGATAGACAAATACAATGCAATTTCTATACACCCTTTTAGCGATAATAGAGTCACAAACAGGAGTCGAAACAAAGAAAGGTTCCAAAATATTTTCAGGCTCAAAACCAAAACTAACTGCCATATAAGGGGTCACATAAGACATGGTAGACCCAGGGTCAAGAAGCATATACACATCATCATCATCAACAACAACAACAACAAACCCAGTGTATTCCCACACAGTGGGTTCTGGAGAGGGTAAAATGTACGCAGTCCATACCACTACCTCCAGAGAGGTAGTAAGGCTATTTCCGATAGACCCGCGGCTCAGGACAAAGAATAATAAGTAAATTCATAATAAAGCATGAAACACATTGGAACAATAAAAATAAGGCACCCACACAGTAGAACCCTATACTAACAAACCAAAGGCACCCTCACCCATAATACCCTCACCCCAAAGCTCTCCTAGCTTTTAACTACAGCCCACCCGCAGGCACTAACCTTCTACTCTTATCCACGTCCTCCACACCTTCTTATCTAGGGTCATGTCCTCCGTAAGCTGTAACTGCTCTATGTCCCGTCTAATCACTTCTCTAAAATATTTCTTTGGCCTACCCCTACCCCGCCTGAAACTATCCAAAGCTAGTCTCTCACACCTACGAACTGGGGCATCTACGCCCCTCCTACTCAAATGCCCAAACCGTCTCAATCAAACTTCCTGCATCTTGTCCTCCACCGAAGCCACTCCAACCTTCTCCCGAATAATCTCATTCCTAACCCTATCACTCCTAGTAAGCCCACACATCCAACACAACATCCGCATTTCTGCCCCCTTCAATTTTTGGATATGGGCATTCTTTACCAGCCAACACTTTGCTCCATATAACATGGCCGGACGGACTGTCACTCTGTAAAAATTTCCTTTAAGTTTGAGCGACACCTTCTTATCACACAATACTCCTGAGGCTAGCCTCCACTTCATCCAACCTTCCCCAATTCGGTGGGAGATATCCTCATCAATCTCACTATTTCCCTGAATCAAGGACCCGAGATACTTAAAGTTATCCCTTCTACACACCACCTGAGAGTCCAACCTAACTACCAACTTGTCCTCATGCCTCAAGTAATTAAACTTGCATTCCATATACTCTGTCTTGCTCCTAGTCAACCTGAACCCTTTAGACTCAAGTGTTTGTCTCCAAACCTCCAATTTATCATTCACACCTCCCCGCGTCTTATCAATCAACACTACATCATCCGTAAAAATCATGCACCAAGGCACCTCACCTTGAATACTCCGCGTTAAAACATCCATCACCAAAGCAAACAGAAAAGGGCTAAGAGTCGATCCCTGATGCAACCCTGTCAGGATCGAAAAATGCTCAGAATATTCTCCCGCCGTCCTCACCTGAGTCTTAGCTCCTTCATACATGTCTTTAATCGATCTGATGTATGCCATCGGGACTCCACTCACCTCCAAGCATCTCCAAAGAACCTTCCTAGGAACTTTGTCGTATGCCTTCTCCAAGTCGATAAATACCATGTGGATATCCTTCTTCCTTTCCCTATACTGCTCCACCAGTCTCCGCACCAAGTGAATTGCCTCCATCGTCGAGCGACCGGGCATAACGTCAAACTGGTTCTCCAAAATAGACACTATCTTCCTCAACCTCCGCTCTACCACTCTCTCCCAAATCTTCATAGTATAACTCAACAAATTAATACCCCTGTAGTTGTTGCAACTCTGGATGTCACCCTTGTTCTTATCTAGAGGAATCATGGTTCTCCACCTCCACGCCTCAGGAATTTTTGCAGTTTTGAAAATTCCATTAAATAATTCGGTCAACCACCTTAAACTATCCCTTCCCGCAAACTTCCAAAAGTCCACAGGGATATCGTCTGGCCCTATCTCCCTACCCCTCCGCATTCTGCGAATAGCCTCACTGACCTCCTCCACCTTAAAACGCCTACAATACCTGAAATCGCGACACCTCTCTAAGTGCTCCAGCTCCCCTAGCACAATGTCCCTTCCCCCTCATCATTCAAAAGTCTGTGAAAATACTACTGCCATCTTTTCTTAATATGAACGTCCTTCACCAGCACACTACCATCCTCTCCCTTAATGTACTTCACTTGGTCTAGGTCACGACCCTTTCTCTCCCCCGCCTTAGTAAGCCTATGCAACCTTTTTCCCCACCTCGCTCCTCCAACCCCGTATACAAGCTCTCAAAAGTTGTCGTCTTAGCAGCTATAACTGCTAACTTAGCCTCTTTTCTATCTAACTTGTACTCCTCCCTACTAGCCCGCTTATCCTCTTCATCCTACTCTCAACCAACTTAGCATACGCCCCCTTCTTTGTCTCGATTTTCTTCTTTACTTCTTCCTTCCACCACCAATCCCCCTGCCTCTGGCTGGCCCGATCCCTCGAGACACCCAACACCTTTTTAGTTGTCTCTTTGATACACCTAGCAGCCCTATCCCATATACCATCCATATCACCCCTACATTCCCACACCCCCATCTCCGCCACTTTTTTCCCTATCTCCAACGCACTAACCGAAGTCATGCCTCCCCACTTAAGTCTAGGATGCCCCTTCCCTCCCTTCCTCTTTCTATCCTTCTTTAAGCCCAAATTCATCACCAAAAGCACGAGAGAAAATTTGTAATATAACCGTAACAAAAACTGGCCAAGCCTCTGTATCCTGGCAGTTAGATAGAGCATATAGCTGATTTTGACCATCTCCAACAGCTGAAGTTGTACCCTTGGGTGGTGGTAGGGATGTGGAATTATGTTGAGATTTAGCACCCCAATATTACCTCTAACTTTTGGACAGTCTCTTTGAATATGGCATGGCTGGCCACAAGCATAGCACACCATTATGCCAAACTGATATCTTCCTAGGTTGTTTTTCCCGCATGAATTACATGGAAGGTATTACCTAAATGGCGGGGCCACACTTCCCTGGGACTTAGTACCCTGTATTCCTGATCTATTGTTAGGCTGAAAATTCTAAAATCGTCGATCAACTGAGCGTCTGGGCACTGGAGCGCTGGCAGAAGACTAAGCATTACTTCAAAACATTTTTTTCGACCACTTGTTACCCCAATTATTACCACCATGGTGCTAACTATTATTTTGGTCTGTAGGTTTAGCTCTTTTAGCTTGCCTCTCCTTCTCTCTTACCTCAGTCAGCCTTTTCTTCTGCCTTTCGACATGCTACATATGAACAGACAACCTGGAGAAATCCATATCTCTATTCATCATTGATCCCTTGCTTTCTAACACCAGATCATCTGAGAGACCAGATGCAAACTTCCTCATGCGAGTTCTCATATTACCCTCCAATTCTGGAGGATACCTGGACAGCTGGTTGAACTTCAATATATACTCCTTAACACTCATTTTACCTTGTTTCAAGTTCATAAATTACTCATCTTTTGATTCCCTTAATTCTTAGTGAAAGAAATGATCCAGGAAAGCTTCAACAAACTCACCACACATAGAAGGCTCAACTTATCTACCCTTCACATCCTCTCATTCATTATACCACTGATTGGCTACATCCTTAACTGATAGGCTGCCAATTTAACCCCTTCAACCTTATTCGCATGCATAACCCTGGAATTTTTTTATAGTTCATAAATGAACTCTTAGGGGTCCTCCTCAACCTTCGTACCAGTAAACATAGATGGATTCAGCCCCATGAACTATCCAACCCGCATAATCTCAGATGAACCAGACACAGACCCTACATCTTCAGACTGAAGGGCTTGAGAAGCTATGGGTTGGGAAATTATATGTATAGACTATCAGAATTTAGCATTAGAAACCTTTCTCTAGGGATTTGGTGTATGGTTAGCTCCATTCCAAGGAGGTCTAGGTGCCCGAAGTGGGCTGGTCTGGGTTGGAGGAACTACCAGAGTAGCAACAAACTCTGGAGTACGAGCTCTATTATGGGTCCTCATCCCATGAATAAGATTGACATCCTCATGTTCGGCATTCTTTTTGTTGGATCAATGGGGAGGCATGATAACTTACCAAAATATACGAAATCATTGATTAGAGGACATTCAGACTCTATAGCATGAACTAAATCACGAAAAGATAGCAGACATTCCTAAACGCCTTATAGCCTCCTACTTATAAGTGTGGAGTGCTACACACCCATAAATAGGACTCTACCAATGCGACTTCACAAACACCCTAGGACCATAAACCATGCTCTGATACCAAGTTTGTCACGACCCAAGCTGGGGCCTAGGCCACAATGAGCATCCCAAACCATAGAGGCTTGGGCGCCCATCTCTATCTAGTAATCATGCACAAAGATCGTACAATATAAAGAAATGAGGAAAATTATCATACGGAAACATGGTAAATCTCATAAGTAAGCTGAACCATTCAAAAAGAAAGTTGTTAACATTTTAAACACATAATACCTGTCTGTGAAATCTCTAATAATACAAGAATCAACATACGTCTAAGACTGGGACAAGGCCCCTAGTTGGACCATAAATCAAAATAAAATAACAATTTCTAATAATCAGGCCTTCTGGAATAGGGGAGGCTCACCAACTACAAATCTCAGACACACCAATCTACTGGTTAGTGGGACCCTGGTACTGTGCCTCAGATCCTGAAATATAGGGGATCAATACAGATGTACTGGTACGTAGAGAAATCAAAAGTAGGGTACTTTTATACTACATAAATGGGAGCAATTCTTAAAACACTTTACATATGATATGTGAAAACACATGGGCATACTTAAAAGATTTTGAAACATTTCTTTGAAACCACGACTCACTCTTTTTTTTACTTATGAGCTAGGTGGTACACCCTACATATCTAAAAGTATCCCACGAGCTATATGGGATTCACCCTTAACTCGGCGGCCAAGCCCCCAACCCAAGTTTGCCTCAAAGATTAAAGTCTCTATCTCTAATATGCCTAGGGGCACTAGGCCAGTGTACTGTCCCTCTTGGGGACATAATAAACCAGTATCAAGAAAATACAATTCCTAGCAATGAGCCCTTACACTCAAATGCCTTCTTCGGGTAACTACCTAACTCTCTTTAAGCCCATTTTTAACTCCTTAAGACATGCATTCTTTGAAATCAAAATCTAAAAGGAATCTAATTTTGTTATGGCACTCTTCCGTTTGGTATCTTCATACCAAGACTTGAAAGTCATATCTCTAATCCATACATTATCATGTTATAGATTTTGATTCAAAACAATGTTTAGACCACCAAGTCATTTAAACTGTACAATAGGATTTTTCATATCGGATTATATAAAACTTATGCAAAGATCCTCTCTTTCAATTCTTAAAACATGTGGTGGTCCATTTCTTTGTAGAAACCCATGCAATTCTTTCAATCATCATATTTACCATTTACAAACAAGAAAGCATCCTCTCTTCAATTCATAACCAATATCAAATCCTTAAACAATAGTAAAAATATTTATATCATGCTTCTCAATATGCAGTTGAATAATTCATAACATATGAAAACAAGATGCTTTATAAACAAGAGAGGGATTATATATTTTCATGCTCTCAATTCAACATTCAAACTCAAATGCATACATACTTATATACGAGTACAAATCAAATTTAGGGGAAGGCCTCAAGACCAAAACATTATATCATTTAAAGAGTTCACAATGCATGCTTTTAATGTAATTCAAGACCCTTCACGAATACATGATTTCTCAACATTCAAAACATTATTAAAAATGATTTCACCATTCCCATGTAGTTTAGGAAATCCCCACATACCTTAGATTGCTTAGTTTGAAGAATAGAACTCGAATCTTGACTCACTTCGTGAAAATCTTGAACTTAAAGATTGAACTTTTGATCTTTGGGGGAGGGTTAGGGTTTTGTTTATGAGGAAAACTAATCACTATTGAGACTATAATTCCCTATAAAAATTTTAATCTTCAATTTTCATGACTTGGGGCTGTAGGAAAAAGACGAGATTGCCCCTTAATTTTTAAAACTTTCAACAGAAACCCGATTTAGGGCTCTACCATGGCATGCCAAGTGGCTTACCACTATAGGCACTGTAATGCGCCACAATCGCGGTGTCCTACTATTTTAGGCATCCAAACAAGCCTCAAACCTCGTCCAAAAAATCTTAAACCTCTTTGAGACATCCCCTTTACACCCCTGAACATGAATCAACTCAAAAATCTACGTCTTCGGGTCAGGAAGATCAATTTAATAATCATTGAAATTAAGGTTTCAAAATATGCCTAAGTCCTTTTTAACACTTAGGGAAATTTTTAGGTTGCAAGCTACCCATGCATTCTACAAAGTGTGGTATCAAGACGAGAATGCTACGGGGTGTTACATAATGCTTCTTACTTAGAATAGTCTTGAATAATTTGGAGAAAAACAATAGAAGGAGGAGACTTTATTCTGACCATTCGATGGAAGAGACTGACAACATCAGGTAAACACTTGTCTTCCTTGTCAAAATTGATGTGTTCCCCAAATTTAACCTTCAGCAAAAAGGATTTTGAAAAACAAGAAGAAGAATGAGAAGAGACAAAGGAAACCATAGCATTGCATTTGCGCGAGAAAGTCTCGTCATCTTTCTGCAACTATAAATTTTGGTCTGCCCTAATTTTTGCAGATAACTTTTCCAGCTAATAATCATGGGGAAAAGTAAAGCATTAGAATACCCTCCAACTACTTTTATTTTGGCTAAAAAATATCTTACTTCTTGCAATTTAAAAATTATACAATTATTTAATATTAATGGGTTAGGAATTTAGGATGCGGGTCAAGTTTTATGTTAATGGATTAGAATTTTAATTCCAAATTTAGTAGCCGTTTGTCCATAAGTAATTTTTTACTTTTTTTCAAAAACTTGTTTAACTTTAGTGAAAAAAAGTTAAAACTGTGGTGTTTGTCCATGAGAAATCCAAATACACTTCCGGAATTGTATTTGGAAAATTTAAAACAAGTTTACTTGTTTTCACTTTTTTCACTCATACTTCTCTCACAAAATTTTAAAAACAACTTTAATTTATATTAATGGCCAAACACAACTCCAACTTCAACTTCAACATCAATTCCAACTTTGAAAAATTATGATTTTCATGGCCAAATAGGGCCTTAATTAATATTGGCCTTGTGGACCTTTAAATTCTAATAAGAAGTCATATGGCATAAATGGTTTTGAACAATCATAAAATCAAGTTATAAAAAAATAATAGCATAAACCATTTATGTAACGATAGTGGCATAAATGAGTTTAACTCTTAAAAAATGACATAAGTCCAACTCTAGAAATGAGGTTATACGGGACAAAGTGTGAGTGACCTTTGTAGAAGATAAGATGCATGAAGCAAGGTTGAAATAGTTTGGGAATGTGATGAGGAGGGGCACAGATGACCAGTTCGGTGGTGCAAGAGGTCGGCTATGGATGGATTCAGGCGAAGTAGAAGTGGATTGAAGAAATATTAGAGGAACGTGCTTAGACACGATATGTAGCAGTTACAGCTCCCCGAAGACATGACTCTAGATAGAAAGATGCATATTAGGGTAGAAAATTAGTAGGATGAGGCTAGTAGTTGTAGAGTTTCATGGGTAGTATCTTGTTCTTGTAGTTTTTGGGTGTTGTTTGTGATTTTGAGTAGATTGTTGGGGTTATTATTTGGCGATAATCTTATTTTTCCTGATGTTTGTTGTTTTGTTACTACATTTTGTTTCTTGTTCTTATATTATGTCTTTTACTACATTGTTTGGTATCGAGCTGGAGGTCTATTAGAAACAGCCTCTTTACATTGTGTTGGCCATTTTTTGCTTAGCCAAGCGAGGGTTGCCTGGAGATAGCATGATGAGAAAGGGCACCTAAAGAATGGGAAATCTATAGTTTCTCCACCTTGTCCCCACAAAGTAAACATATTAATCCTAGATAATCTATTTATAGTGAGGAGCATTCTATGCATAGTGAGCTAGCATATAAAGTTATCTTTGGGCATGCTTCCCTTGTTCCATAAGCACCTCCTGTTATCTTTTAGGTTTAGTAAAATCTGTATTTTCAACAATAACTTCAAACCCATGTTTGAACTAACATATGAACAATCAAATAAAGTTGTAACTATGTATTTATAACTTTGAACTTTTAATAATAAGTTCAACCCAACTTATGAATAACAACAAAATAAAGTTCAAACTATTTTCTTGAAAATAGTAAAATCAAATATTTAGAAAGAGATGAAGATTGAAATATTCCAGTTCATCAAATTCACGGTGTGTCCTTAAGGAAATTATTCCACTCAAGTACCCGAGTTTATGAAATTAATCCTCCCAGGATAAATAAATCACTTTAACAGAATAGCGGTACCTCAAATTCTCGGTACCTCAAATTCTATCGAACTACGAACGCACTCAATGATAGAAAATCACACTAGAGTTTTTCAAGAAAGAGAAGTGTTTTTACTTCAAAATTTCATGTCTATACCTGAGGAAAAATATAAATATTTATAGCCATGAAGAGAAGCAATGGTTCAGAAAGGTGCACCCCTTCGTAAAGGTGGAACTCTTTGGTAAAGTCACAACCCATTAGAAAGGTCATAACCTTCCAAATTGGAAAGGTGCCTATTCAAATTGCATCCTTTCTCTTAGTGCATTTTCAAAAAAAAATCACATATTTATTTTTTATTCACACCTCTTAAAAATCTAACAATTCCCCACATGAATGGAGAATGGTTATTTTAAGAAAAATTTACAAACAAGTGTGTGATTTACCAGTAAAGACTAGTTGCATCTAGATATGTAGGTTTCCTTTTGAACTTTCCATAGTGAAATTGCATCCGATGCACTCGGTCAATTACTAGTTGTGATCTTTGAATGTTGAGCTTTAATGTACACCTAGACAATACAAGTAACACAACCAAACTTTTACCATTTATGGTTCTCATGTTATTTTTGTTTCAGCCATGAACACGTTGTGGTTTCATAAGAGCTTAGAGAATAGACCTTTATTATCATTCTCCTTGAAATACCTTCCACTTTACCCTCATAGTGCTGATTCCTAAATGTTTAATCCTATGATCTAACTATTTGGTCAAACCCATCAAACTTAGAAACCATTAAAAATATTAAAACCATAAGCCTTATCCTTGTTTCCTGAACATTGTCTTCATCATGATAATGGGTTGAGAATATTGGCAATGTTGAACCATCAGTCATAAAATTATTTCATATCCTTGAACCTAGCTCTTGGGATATCCAGTCTGCTAGGTAGAGTTGCCACAATAATGACTTATCCTAGGTCTGAAACTCATTTCCTTTGATGTTCTCTCAACTCCCTCTATACATAGGCCTTTTGTAAGTGGATCCAACACATTATCCTTTGACTTCACATAGTCAACTGTGATAATTCCACTAGAGAGTAGTTCTCTAACGGTATTATGTCTTTGTCTTATACGACGAGATTTATCATTTCACATCATGCTCCCTACCCTACCTATTACTGCTTGACTATCATAGTATATAAATATTAGTGCCAAAAATTTGGGTCAATAAGGAATATCTTACAAGAAATTTTGGATCCATTCAGCTTCTTTACTGGCTTTATCTAATGCAATAAATTCAAATTCCATTGATGAGCGGGAAATGCATGTTTGCTTGGATGAATTTCAAGAGACTGCTCCTCCACCTAAAATAAATATATATCCATTCATGAATTTTACTTCATTTGATTTGGTAATCCAATTTATATCACTATATCCTTCAATTATTACTAGATATTTGTTATAATGCAAGGCATAGTCTTGAGTATGTTTTAGATACCCCAATACTTTTTTTATTTCCGTCCAATGAGTTTGATTGGGATTATTCGTGTACTAACTCAATTTACTAATAGAAAGCTATGTTTGTCTATGTACACTTCATGATATACATCAAACTTCCCAAAATCCTTGCGTAGTCCAACTGTGAGTCACTTTCACCTTTATTTTCTTGAAGTGAAAATCTAACGTCTAATGGAGTCTGGGAAATATTGAAATCCAAGTACTTGAATTTTTCAAGTAACTTTTCAATGTAATGAGAATGTGACAATACCAATCATTATGGAGTTCTATGAATTCTTATTCCTAAGATCACATCCGCAACTCCAAGTTTTTCATATCAAACTTGCTCTCAAGCATTCGTTTTGTAGCATTTATTTCAGAAATGTCTCTACTTCTGATCAACATATCATCCATATACAGATAAACAATGACTTTGTGGTTTGGAGTGTCTTTAATGTAAAGATATTTATCACATTTGTTTATCTTGTATCCATTTGCCAATATGATTTGGTCAAACTTTCCATGTCACTGTTTTGGTGCTTGTTTTAGTCCATAAAGTGACTTAACAAGTTTGCACACTTTCTTTTCCTTATCAGGAACCACAAAAACCTCGAGTTTTTCAATGTATATTTCTTCGTCCAATAATCCATTTAAGAAAGTTGTTTCTACATCCATTTGATGGATTTTAAGACCATATACCACCACAAAAGCAACTAACATTTGAATGGATGTTATCCTTGTTTTTATTGAGTATGTGTCAAATTAATCAAGACCTTCTTTTTGTATAAAACCTTTTACAACAAGTCTTGCCTTGTATTTACCAATAGTACCATCAGCCTTCCTATTCTTTTTAAAGATCTATTTAGAGCATAAAGATTTACTTACTGATCAATAACTCCTATGTAGGGTTGCTCATGATTGAATCAATCTCACTATTGACTGTCTCTTTTAAAAAGGATGAGTTTAACATAAGAAATGGATTGTTCTTGCTATGTGGTACTCTATTGAGTATTTGATTTGCTATAAGGATAGCTCCTCCCCCACAAGTTTTGCGGTAAATCTAAACTTATGGGTAAGACATTCATCATTTCCTTCAACATTCAATTTTTCCTTTCCACAATTCCATTTGATTGAGGTTGATACAGGGCAATAGTTTGATGGACAATTTCACTTTCCAAACATATCTCTGTACATGGAGATTCATACTCTCTACCCTTATCACTTCTTATCATTTTTATCTTTTTACCCAACTAATTTTCAACTTTAGATTTATAAATGTGTCTATTGCTCCATCCTTATAATTTAGTAAATAAACATAATAATATCTAGTACAATCATCAAAAAAAGTTATGAAATACTTTTTTCCATCACTAGATGGTGTTGACTTCTTATCACAAATCTCAGTGTGTATTAAGTTCAAGGGATTGGAATTCCTTTCAACAGACTTACACGGATGCTTAGCATAATTAGATTCCACTCATATTTGACACTTTAATTTATTTCACTCAAAGTTAGGCCAAACTAATAAGTTTTTGTAAAGTTTTGTAATTGACATGTCTTAAATGGCTATGCCACAAATTATTTCAACAACGATTACATGAAGTTTGAAAAGGCCTTCATTGAGGTATCCCTTTCCTACATACATTTCATTCTTGTTTATTGCAACTTTATTCAAAACAAACATACACTTACATCCATTTTTTAAAAAGAAGTGTTGTTGACACTTAGTTCTTTCTAATTGTAGGAATATGGAGAATACTGTTAAGAGTAAACATCTTTATGAAAGTCATTTTTAGAAATATCTTCCCATTTTCTTCAACCTTGATTGTTGTATTATTTTTCATGAACATCACTTCCTTGTAACCAGTGGTATCATAAGTAGAAAGAGCTTCTTTGTCTGCAAAATGATGTGTAGTGTCTCCTGAATCAAACCACCATTCATTTGAATATCCTACAAGATTGCATTCAGTGATCATGGCAGACAGATTTTCAATCTTTTCAATTTCTTCCAACATGTTTATCTGATTTCTTTTCCTATTCTTATTCAGAACTTGACTGTTTAGCAGTCTTCTCAATCCCTTACTAAGAAGACTTCATCTTCTTATTATTTAGAGCATAATCCTTAATAGGATTTGCAATCATCATTGATTATTTCTCATTTAATTCATTATCCTCTTCTATCTTGGTCGACTCACAAGATCTTTCAAATCAGAAAATTAATTTTCAATTTTTTTTTGGAAACATGATGATCTCTAATTGTGAACATTTGCTTGTTAAGCTTGGTCAGCCAAAATGGTATCATTTTCTGCCATTTTTGAAGTTCACACCAAAATATTTTTTTTGGTTTCTCTGCTATTTTCATTGCTAGAGCAATATATTAACGACTTAATGACACAATATTGATTGCTGTTGGGACAACACCATTTTTAATCGAATCAATTAGTTGTCCAATTTCTTTCGTTATTTTTCTATCAATCTTTGACATACAATTTAGTATTTAATGATACTAACAATAAAGACTTTAATCTTTAACCAACTTGTTTCTAGTCAAAGATGAAGTTTTTATATCTTCAAATCATCAATCGAATGAACTTTAAGACTTGACAAAGTTTTTATGACTTCAAATCATAATCAAATTCAAACAGAGTGAAATTCCACAGGTTTTAAACCCCAGAAACCAATATAGAGATTTTTAATGAATCAGTGAAGTTTTTATATTCTTCAAACTGAATTCCCACACTGATTTCTTGGAGAAGTTTTTATATTTTTTCACTCGAGGGAGTAGAAATCAAAAGATTTTAGTCTCCATAAGATCAGATTCAATACAAATTACAAAAGTACTTATAACTTCAAGATTGTTGGCTTCGGATTTAGTAAAATCTATATTTTTCAACAATTACTTAAAACACACGTTCTAACTAACATATGAACAATCAAATAATGTTGTAACTCTATATTTAAAACTTTAAACTTTTAACAATAAGTATAACACAACTTATGAACGTCAACAAAATAAAGTTCAAACTATTTTCTTGACAATAGCAAAATCAAATATTTAGAAAGAGATGAAATTGCAAGATTAATGTCCATCAAATTTATAGTGTATCCTTAAGGAAATTATTCCTCTCAAGTATCCGAGGTTATAGAATATATCCTCCTAGGATAAAATGAATCACTTCAACAAAATAATAGTACCTCAAATTCTGTCAAACTATGAACGCATTCAATGGTAGCAAATCATACTAGAGTTTTTCAAGAAAGAGGAGTTTTTTTACTTCAAAATTTAAAGAAAAATTTAGGTAATTATAGGCATCAAGGTGTTGCTTCATGAAGAAAATCAATGTTTCAGAAAGGTGCACCCCTTCATAAAGGTGCAACTCTTCGAAAAAGTCACAGCCCATTGGAAAGGTCATAACCATCCAAACAAAAAAGGTGCCTATTAAAATTGTATCCTTTCTCTTGGTGTATTTTCAGAAAAAACACCTATTCATTTTTTATTCACGCCTCTTGAAAACCTAACACCTCTACCATGTCTGTTCTTCTCCATCTCTGTCACGACCCAAGATAAGGCCCCATGAAGGCTCGAGAGACCCTTAGCATGTAATCGTGTCAAGAAAAATCAAAGAAATTATAATACAAATTGTGTCAAGAAAATTATGGCAATACAATACTTAACTCTCGTCTACGAAGCCTCTAATGAAAACTAACTATCTAGATCAGGATAAATCCCCCGGCTGGACCATATACTAAAAGACTCAATATATAAGTAAATGTCTTTCGAAAGATGGATGGCTCACCCATATTTCTATTATATCCCAATGTTATACTGATGTAATGGATCATGGGACTATAATGCAGAACCTGAAATATAGGGGGTCAATACACGAAGGCACTGGTATGTAGAACAATCCAAAATAATGTATTTTTATCCAACATAGGTGAGAGCATTTAATAAAACATTTAACGTAAGGTAAATGAAAACACATGGGCATAATTTGCTGAACTTTCAAACATTTTCTTGTAATTGAGACTCAACTTTTTATTTTACTTCTGAGCTAGATGGTACACCCTACAAGTCTAGTACCCACGGGCTATATGGGTCCGCCATTAACTCATCGGCCAAACCCCCAAATCCAAGTTTGCCGCAAGGACAGGGGTCCTACATACTAGTCTAGTATACCAGTACCTCAGGGGAAAGAATATATTGTCCATAACAAATCATGTCTCCCGAATCGGAAAAATAGGGTTTCCAACAATGAGCCCTTTCGCTTAAATGCCTTCTTCGGGTAATCATCTAACTCTCTTTAAGACCATTTTTAGTAATTTAAAGCATGAAAATTTCTCAAAACATGGTCTGAAGTTTGAAAAGTATGTAAATTGTTCTTGTCTAAGTCTGTAATGGCATTTGTCTGATTTGGTATCATCATACCAAGACTTGCAAGTCGTAAAAGCCATATTATATAATGTTGTAGTCTTTTCATTCAAAACATGTTAATGGACCACCAAAATCTTTAAACAACGCAAGAGAGTTATTCTTTCAAAATATGTGAAAACTTATGCAAAGACTCTTTTTTTTAATGCTTTGACTGATGGTGGAATATTCCTTCATAACAACCCATGCAATTCTTTCAATTATCACATTGAACATTTATAAACAAGAAAACACCCTCTCTTCAATTTATAACCAATATCAAGTCCATATATGATAGTAAAACAGTTGGCTTATGCTTTAAGACATGCAATTGAATAACCCATAACATGTTAAATCAAGAGGTATCATGATGAGAGAGGGATTTTCGTTATTCATGTTCTCAATTCAAATTTAAAAATTGAAAACACATATATATACGTGAACATAATTCAATTCCATGAAAAGGCCTTAATACCAAAACACTATATTATTAAAATGGGTTCATGGTTCGGCTATTCAAATTGATATTTCAATCCCTTTTTATAAACATAATTATATATCTTCAAAGATTAGTAAAATAATAAACTTATGTCCATGGAGTTTAGGATAGTCCCACATACCTTAACAATGACGTAAACGTGGAGAAATTGTCCTTTGAAGCTTACAAACTCAAAACCTAGGTTGTTTTCACCTCTTGTGCTTAAAGAAGATGAACTAGGGATTTTGGCGTTGATAAAGCGTGTATACGGGATTTAATTCATCTATAAGTGTTTAGGGACGGTTACGGAACATGAAAAGGACCTCATTTCCCTTAAAATAACACAAAAATAGAGCATTTATGCTGCTATACCTTAGCCATGCAGCGGACAGACAATGGCATAGCCAAGGTGTGCTACGCACAACCTATGTCACAGGTCTTAAGTGGGTGACACATGCCCCATGGCACAGCCCGAACAGTGCCTCATTCAAACACTCATAACTTTTGACTCCGGACTGGGATTGGAAAATGGTCGGTGGAGTTGGAAAAAAGACTCAAAGGGATTCAATTCGATATATATTAAGCCACATAGATCTTTACATCCTAGGATAAACAATCGTTGAAATTTGACCCAAGTAAAATAGTTAACTAAAGTTCAAATGATAGGAAAGTGCTCAACTTAATTTTTGAGCAAGGAGATTCTTATGGTGTAAATTAATCTCCAAGTATGTTCCCACACTAAGGAAATATTAATCACACTTATTTCTAACTATAAATCATTGGATTCGAGTTTCTATACATTGGAAAGACGGTTCAATTTTAACCCAAAAGTGCAGGATGTTACATTATCTCCCCCTTGGGATCATTCGTCCCCGAATGATGGGTAGGAAATTCTTGAACCTCTAAAAGTATGGGATAAAGAATGTAATCTTGCATTGAAAATTTTTCCTCTAGGAATATGCAAGGGCATCAAAAGAGATTCATGATAACCCTATAGGGAAACGTGTAAGCACGAAGCGTGAGATAATAAGAATTGACATAGAGATACCCTTGCACATGAGTTCTTAGGATCATAATCATCACAACATATGGCATGAGTTTATTTGGTGTTCATAGGCCTGATTTACATCAATACTTAATCATGAAATAAGGTTTCACGGGACATAGGAATAGAAGCATTCTCTACTTTACAAGATACAATGAATAGACTTAAACTTAGAGATACTACTTGTCTATGCCCCATACAATAAATAACATACTTCATCATATCCAACTTACGATTCTACCATCACACATCTAACCACAAGAGTTTGAGTCTCTATGTATAATAGTTCTATATTAACGCCTACCCAAAGAAAAGTGTGCTATCTTAAGCTATGGGACCCTATACTCTACATCCCTTTAAGAATATTGCTTCACCTTATAAATACCATAAAACACCCTCGAGTTTTAATTCAGGGAGTACTAACCACATAGCACATTGGTTTATGTTTTCATCAATCACAACATTCAAGCCTATCATTACTACACCCACTTCATGAATCTCCCCACTAAGACCAACTAATTTAATCACTCTCACAAATATTTTCGCTACATATCTCCTTCCTACTATTTCACATAACAAAAGTTCATCTCCTTCTTTCCTGCTTCACCTATAACCTTAGCTAAAGAAATCACATAAAAAAATTCACATTCAAGAACATCTACTCCCCTACCTAAGACATTACTACGCTTCCACAACCACCATCATACTAACATACGGAGGGTCATTAAGGGACCCGAGCATAAGCATCATAAAAGAGAGTGACACTATTCGATTATAACATATACTTTGCACTACTCAAGGTGGTACATGAGTATTAGATATGGTACAAAAAGGCACAAAGTGCTTTATATATCAATTGTCTAGATCATGAGTAGAGAGTCGTTCGGCATAAATACAACACAACATGAGTTCTTAGGACAAACTACAGTGAGAAACATAAGCGCATACATCATGAGTCGTATATCATAAGATCAGAATTCATGAAGTCAATGATTGAGACAAGGATTGATACTTGAAGCTATTGCTTCTCATTTTTAGAGCTACAATAGTCATGAGTTTGCATGAACCTTATCACTTTGGCTAATCCCAACAAAAAAAAATCGATAATATGTAGAAAGCATAGTTCTTAGAACTAAGCAGGATATAAGTCATGGATTCTTATGAATCATGAGCATCATAACATAGAGCTTGAATACATGAAAGACTGGATTTACTGAGACATCATTGCTCCTAGTTTGGAGGTCGGAACATGACATGACTTACATAGAGAACTCAGACCTTAGACATAGGCAGGACTTGAATACATAATACATTGGTAGAATGACCTCTTAAATTGAAGTAGAAGGAATATGCTTGAATAGGAATAGGTTTATCATGACTCCTCCCCGCAACTTGCCACACTGAGAAAATTCGAGAACTACCTTAATTCACCATCTCCCTCTTAGATCAAAATCACAATCCTAGGCTTAAGAACATAACCTCTCATTAAATCTACAAGCACAACATTCAGTACAATGGGGGATCACCATACACATAAAAGCTAGAGTTCCCCTAATAAACTATACTTTGAAGGCATTGTTTTCCAGGAATGCTACTCTTAACTTTTGCTAGCCTCTGTAGCCATCACCCTACAACTCACACTCTCATGAGCATACACATCCACACTCCCTATCACATAATGATTCATTCTCCACTACTCAACAAACTAACATTAGATCTCTAATCACATAACTTACAACTTAACAAAATTTATAAAACTATATCAAAAGCACATATTGCCTACCTATATTTCATCAATTCACTCTACAGTACCCCATAAAACTACTTCCAGACTTCTCCATACTACAAAATTCGAGAATGTGATCTAGGTATACGTGACACTCATACACATCAAACCTTATCTAATAATATTCTACCTTGGGGTTCAACTTATTCTTTATATACTTACGCCCTTACCTACTTAATGACTCAACCATAATTCATCATTTTAATACTAGTTTTGTGTATATATATCACAATTATCCACTTCTTTTTCTACAAGTTTTCAACCTACACTATTTCACACCTCACATCAAGCCTACTAATTCATTGCCATAAAATATGCATCAGTAGTCTTAAGCTACTATTCTTATCACCACAATCCGCATCAAAGTTCAAGACTATTGTGTAACCCCAATAATGTAACACCGATGAAGCATGTCACATACTATACTATTCCATCAAATTGGCAAATCAACCCAACTACGTCATTTAACTTAACTACCACCCACAAGTTCATTCTCTCCACAACATTACTACCACACCTTAGAATCTATGACACACCTCACGTACAGTACTAGTTTACAACTACTAAAGAAAAGAAAGTTAAGGGGTTAAGTCACATAATAGAGATAGTCGATCTTAATCTTAAAATATAATCTATTATGATCTTATAAACATATTCCACTTTCTCACATCATAATTACTTACCCATACGTACATCCCCACTACTTTCAAATTCCATATACACCAATGAGTCTCTACCCATAACTTATTGTCTACTCTACCCCTTTCCATTCACAACCTATAAGTGATTTCTACAACCACCATAACTACCCAATCTAGGCTCCTTCCCTAATTCTGAATAAATAACAATTATAGCCAAACACTTCCTTCATAAACTACCATGCACTTTAAAATTCTTTTGCTATAATATTAGCCAATCACCATAAAAGAGTAGCCCACCCCTCAGTCAAGGGTTATACAACTAAAACTACTTATTTACGCAAAATCCACCCTCACCATGACTTCTAACCTTGTGACTTCATATATACTATTCATCATATGACTCAGGTATACGAGTTGTACCCAACCTATATGACTCAGACACCCTAGTCGTACCCTGAACAGAATATGCACACTGTCACCTAATTTTCTTAGTTTTCTTTTCTTTTTTTAGCAATTAATAATGAGTGTATGCGCACAGTTACTCATGGCCTCCAAAGGTGACTCACCTCTGAAACAAGCAGCAAAGAAGGGAAATCAAAAGAAATAGACTCTAAAATCTGACTATCAGTTGGTGAACAAGTGCACAGAGTCATCCAACAATAGTGGGAACCTATTTGAAGCTTTTTGGATTTGAAAGAAAAAAACAACTTTGCTTACAATTACATATTTTTTATTTTGTCAGAAGAGCCCTCTGAATATTTTGGTCTTGCATTAGTTTTAATATCTTTTTGGAATATGAACAAAGAAGAGAAGATATGCTCATTATATTCATTAAAAAAGATACCCCATGAAAAACAAAGCTGACCCCAGGGAAATACAACCTCTGGGAAAAAAGGTCATCATATCAGATGATACACCTCCCAGGGGGGCGCAGAAAGAAGAACCCCTACGCTTTACTACCCCAAACACTATCCCAGTCTAAAAAGGACACCGGTGATAATAATAAGGAAAATGAAAATTTAGCATTCGAGAGTGAAGAAAGGGAAGAAAACTCAAGCTCAAATGAATTGGACTCGACAAATGCAAGTGGGGAAGAAAAAGATGCAACCCCAATTGACAGATAGGACCTATTTTTACTTATTAAGCCTGCTCTAATGCCCATCGTTGAATAATGAGGGTAACCCAATATGTAGAAAACATACAACGATGGGTTAAGCATCCTCCCTACCAATGGAAAAATAAGAAGGAGTCTCTACCTTGAAAGAGGGTTAAACACTGCCGGTATGTCTGAGCTACCTAGATTGAAGCTAGATTCAAATAGTATGGTTTTTAATGGATGAAGAAAGCACCAGGAAAGTACAATCCTGCATTAGTTGGGGATTCTTATGTGTCATATAAGGGATAATTGAAGAGGCAACATCCGTAGGGAAACTTGTTGAGGGGTGGTGAGCCAATTACATCTTTAATAGTTTGAGAAGAGCGGGCGAACATCTCCCTGCTAAATTTTTAACTATTATTGAATGGACCAAGTTTCTAGCCTCCAGTGTAACACCGACGGATGGATTACCGCATGGATGAAATGCAAAAGATTACACAAAAGCAACTGGGATAAAAAGGCAAGATGCGATATTTTAGGTGGATCACAAGTATGATTGAGTTGAATAAAGAAAAAACTATTTGGGTGGTAGGTGGCCCAGGAGTGGCCTCACAGAAAATAAAATGCACACTTTGAATTTTGAGGCCAAGGCGCAGTGGACATTGGCCTAACACAGACTTTGTCCCACTATTGGGGACAACATGCTCAGCCCAATTAATGTTGTGTTGATAGCTGGTATGATGGATAGGTATGTGTTTGATGTTGGCTAGTTTCTAGAATGAGAAATAAGAGATCAAGCTATGGGCGGAGAGAAGTTATTTATGGAATATCCTTTAATGATCACCCAAATTTGTTTGGCTGGAGGGTTATAGGAACTCCCAGGGATTAATCATTTTGATGAGCCTTAAGACACTGCAAATTTGGGGTTGATTAGAGATGCAGAAAGCCCCATGGCCAGACAAGCAAGGAAAGGAGTTGACATATTAGCTGAAATATTCAAAAGTCATGATATGGATACTGGGAAGATTACGACATGTGACACCACGAGTGGTGGTGTACATGCTAAGACACAAACATCTAATGTAGCGGGTATATCTAGTTCCCCTCTTTCTGCATAGTCTGTGCCACCTCGACCCCCCTTTACTAGATTGATGCTAGCTAGCTTGATTGTGATCTCACAGGCCATGTGGGATGATGCAATGAAGAGATTGGCCACCCTAAAAACAAAGGTCTGATATATGGAAGGAGGTGTGAAGCCTTGGGTTACGACTAGGCTAGAAAACTAAGACAATAAGGTGCAGGTAGATTGGATGTATTTAATCAGTGGATGACTCGACAATTAGAGAGTGGCTAAATCCCAGATACTGCAGAACTGAAAGATGAGACGGCTGAGATAAAGAAGATGATTGATAAGCTATATGACAAGCCTTTTATCCCGGCACCTATGGTAACAAAGGTTGAACCCGATATACATATAGAAAACATCTGGAGTATTCTTGAACTGAAGGAGGATGGAAGAAGAGAGAGAAAGAAAAAAAAAGCAACGAAGTGCAGAAATAGAATCCCTGAAGAAAGTGAAGAAACACAGTAGATAGTGTGAGCAGGACCGATAAGTGGGGGTCCAAGAAATATTAGATGGTGCCAGTAGCTCAAAAATGGCAACTGAGGCTGCTGAGGGGGGAAGTGAGATATCCCCACCACCTGATGTACCATTCAGTGCACCGTCTACAACCGATGCCAATGCAAAGATAGTCCCGACAGTGGATTGGACTACAGTTGAGGATGGTGGGACTCGAGTTGAGGTCCCACGTGATAAGCAGCATGATCCGATGCTTTGAGCGCCCAGGTATGTCCACCTCCCTTGTTTTACATTATTAGATTTACTGGGGACAGTTCATAGGATTCAAGTTGGGGATGGGGGTGCACCAAGGTCACCACGAGTTATACTTTCCGTGTTTTTAAACCTATGTACACAATTTGAAAAATTGAGAACCAACATATTTTTGTTGTTGTAGTTTTTTTTGTTAAGTTTGTTTGTGTGTTGGAATAGCTTAAATAGGGAGAAAATTTGTACTTGTGGCAGTAGATTTGATTTTGAATAATTGTGCTAAAAAATTGATTGCCCTCCTAAAATTTTGATGATTATGTGATATGTGTATGTGTATGTGTATGAGACGACTGTGAATCTAATAATGGAATTAGAAATAGGGATAGAACAACTAGGCCAAACAATTTCATAACCGAATAAGTAGTAACGAGCAATATGACCCTATGTGAGTGTGTGTGAGGCGTTACCCAGTTCTCGGTGTGTGGGAATCTAGAACTTGCCCAGTTGCTCTTATCTAGGGTTCATGATAGTCAAATATGGGATGATCATAGGCCATTTTTGTTGTAAGTCCACTGAGCCTAAATGCCAAATGAAATATATTATGAATTCCATGATCCAATAAGTTGAGCCTAATTGACACAATTTTGTTGAATATACCGATTTCACCTTCCAGTTTTACTTAAAATGAACCTGTATTGGCACTGGTCCTCCTTGGACACTGTGCACCTCAACTCAGGAAAATTGGCTAAGTTGATGGTTGCTGTTATAGGGGTGCATAGGGAAAAACG
The DNA here is from genome assembly GCA_030864215.1 of Capsicum pubescens. Classification (NCBI taxonomy): domain Eukaryota; kingdom Viridiplantae; phylum Streptophyta; class Magnoliopsida; order Solanales; family Solanaceae; genus Capsicum; species Capsicum pubescens. The sequence goes on along the minus strand of CM061543.1, from coordinate 275,937,497 downwards.
AGTGTGAAGAAATATGTGTAGAAATAAAAATAAAGAAGGACTGGCACGGTGAAAATAAAAGATAATAAAAGAAAAAGAAAAAGATTAAGAGAAAAGAAAACCGCACCTGGTCCAGTATGAATGTTCTTTAATAAAAAGGGAGACATAAGGGCAAGAATAAAATAAAAAAGTGGAAAATACGTGGACCCCGAATAACTCATAGTGTCAAACAGGCGTAATCACTAAAAAATCCCGAAAATATATCATATCAGACCCAAACCTACGTTACAAGCCGAATAAAGTTCTTGAATGATCCTATCCCGACTGTCCAAAAACCTATGAAAAGAGTATATGGGCAAGCCTATGGTATTCTATATACATTGTCCGACACTTCTTTGTGAGCGAGATCATCTTTTATAATATCCTTGAATAACTTGACTGATCTAAACTGAGTGAATAGGATTTCGTAGATTGTGATCGCACATGGGTTATGTTTTCAGGTTGCTCAACTATTCGGTTAATGTGATTTGTGTCTGTGCTTGTTTGTCTGTTACTAATGTGATGCCATCATCAAATTCCTTTCTGTCAGTCCATGTACCAAATCGATATGCACAATTTGATTCTTGAAAGGTTAAACATAGAAGGGGGAATAAAAATGTTGAAAATTAAATTGAAAAGTCACTTCCATAGGTGTCTTAGGATCTTCCTGTTTAAGCATCGTTGTTGTGTTAAAGTATTGATTTCTATTTTTCCTGAGGACACACAAACTTTCTAAGTCGATGGTGTTGATGCATCGTGGAAGCACGACACTTTCGATGCTTAAAACAAAGAATTTATTCTTGGACTTAGGTTTTTTTAGTAGATATGATGAGGTTTTGTGGTTGTTGTAGGTAAAATAAGTAAATAATCATCTTGGAATGAAATTGGAAGAAAAATCACTGAAAGAGATAAAGTCTGCAGATGATACGAGTCATTGACCAATCATCAACACATCATACGGATCGTAGGCTGACTCGTAAGCATAACAGTGAAAAAGGCCAAGTAGAAAAGCTAAGTGAAGAATTGATACGACTGAGAGTACGAACCGTAAGATGTTGATACGGGTCGGGACAAGCAACCGTAAAGTAAACAGAAACTCATGCAATCATTCAGAGTTCAATTCACAGAATAAGATGAGTCGGAAGTCTGAGTATGACTCATATGGATAAATCGTAAGCTGACCAGTGTTTAGAGTATTAAAAGATCAAGTCCAAGGTGGTAACAAGTGAAGATCACGAGCCATATAGTCAAGATATGACTTGTGAGGATGAGTCGTAAGGACAAAAAAAAGTTGAAGCCCGAGGGAGAAGCTACTGGAAATCATACGACTAGCATAATACATAATACGATTCGTAAGAAAACCTTCCGAGTTAATGACGCGAGTCGTTGCTTGTGCCGACATTACTTTTCTTATTACGTTTTAATTAGGATTTCTGGGTTACTTTTAGATACTATAATTACCTTAGGGTTAATCCTTTATTAGGTTACACAATTTTACATTATTTTTACTACTTTTTACATACTTTCATCATTGAGATTTTGTTCTTGAGATTTTTGGGTTTTCATTCAATTAAAGACTTTGGATTTTCTTACTCTTATTCTAGTGAAATTAGTTACATGTGTTCTATATTGATTATCATGGATTGTTACATCAACATGAGCAATTAATTTCCTTGACTAGGGTTGTGGGAACCCTGGTGGATTAACTATGTAAAGGAAGTGGGACATTCATCAATTCTAATATAGTTTCATGTATCTTAATCGTCTTCATAATAATTGACCTTAGAGCTACTGCAGAAGCTTGAGGATTGCATATATTTAAGAACGTCCTCACAAGGGAGTTTGAGATTGGGAAAAGAGGATTAAGACAAGAATTTAAGATTCACGTCCATTTATTATTCCTTCATCTCATCTAATAAACTCGAGACTCAAAAGGTGAGAGTTGAACTAAAGTCATAGACAAGGAGTAAAAAGCGACGCCCTGAGACTCACAAGGTAAAGAGTGATATTTATCAACGCATTCACAAAAAGTTTGATAATACAGAGCTTGTCGACTTTACATGCAGAGCAGCAGAATAAGTGGGTTGAACATGAGAAATTTGTGGAGTTAAGAAGCTAGAGGGAACATAGTCCTAGTGTTCGTCTTCTATTGATTACAAACTCAAAGCTTTCAAGTTCGGTTACTACTTATGATTGATTTCTAAATTCCCCCATTTACTTTTCCGCACTGCTCATGGATTTCATCAAGTTAAGAAACTCTTTAATGTTTTCCCTGTGGGTTTGAACAAAACCTAGTTTGGGTTACGATATTTGACATCAACCGTAACATAATTCCATAGAGGTGAGTTTTTAGGCGACATCAGTCCCACGGTTGGACCATAAACTGAAAGAATTCAACATATAAATAAATGCCTTTCAAAATATGGATGGCTCACCAATTTAATCATATCTAAATGTTCTACTGATGAGATGGAATGTGACACTGTGCCTCAGAACCAACATTATGAGACAATGCAACCATCACAAGGACGGTCAATACATGAAATATATTGCTATGCAGAACAATCCAAAAGTAACATATATTTAATGTAAAATAATAGAGAGCTATGAAAATAGTTTAACATAATAGAGATCAAAACACATGGGCATAACTAAAGAGATTCAAATCATTCTTGTAAAAACATAGACTCAACTCTTTGCTTGGTTCTGAGCTAGATGGTAAATCCTACAAACATAGAACCCACAGGCTATATGGGTCCTCCATTAACTCTTCAGTTAAGCCCCCAATCAAAGTTTTCCACAAGGATTAGAGTTTCTGTGTGGTGGTATGCCCCATTTTAAGAAATACTGTAGGCATCCCTCTTTCAGGACACCTAAATTATCCGCCTTTTAGGATAATATATCATGATCCCTGCATCGGCAAAACATGATTTATAGAAATGAGCTCTTTCACATTAATTCCATCTTCGGGTAATCATCTAGCGCTCTTTAAGATCAATTTTAGCCTTTTCAAAGCCACATTTCATGATAAAAAACCTTTACTTATTCAATTTTTAAGGGAATTCAACTTTAGGTACCATTAGACCTAGACTTGCAAGACATAGTATATCAAATTATGTTCATTTTGCTTCTTATTCAAAACCATGTTAATGACAACCAAAAGATTTAAATATCACAAGAGAGTTCTTATTTCAAAAGAACATAAAAAATTATGCAAAAACACTCTTATTTCAAAACTTTAACATAGGATGTCCATCTCTTTCATCAATTATATGCAGCTCTCCCATTTAACACAAAGAGCATTTACAAAAACAAGAAAACACCCTCTCATTAGATCATAAAACAATGTCAACCATAAATGATAGTAATAAATTTAACTCAAGATTTTAATCATCCATTTAAATAGCCTATAAAATGTTAAGATGAGAAATTTCATCAAGAGAGGGGGGATTTCATAAATCATGCTCTTAAACCACCTCTTGAAACTCATAACATATATACACGTGATTATAACATAAGTTTATGGAAACACCTCATAGGAAATACCAAATTTCATCATAAAATAGGGTTCATAATGCATGCTCTTGAATAGTACTATAGAAACATATTTTTCAAGCCCATGAATAGTAGGATAGTTCTACATACCTTTAGACAAAGGAAAATTGAAGAAAAACCTTGAGTTGGGAATCTACAAGCTTTAGAATTGAGAAAAACCCTTCTTGATGTTCTTGGGAGGAAGAGAATGAGGATTTGGGGGCTTTCATTTGGTATTGGACCAATTTAGGGTTATATGACAAATTGGGGGAGTTATGGGGGTAAAAGGACCATTTTCCCTTGATATAAAGTAGGTAAAATGTGTTTTAACGTTTGGAAAGAAGGGTCGTTCCATGGACCCAAATGCATGGCTCCAACTATGCCCTGCAACCCTAATCGTGAATTAAGAGCTTTTCCCTATGCACCCTGGACAGTGCCTCACCAAAATGCCTATAACTTCTTACTCCAACTTTGATTGACAAATGGTCAGTTGCATTGGAAAGAAGACTCAAAAGGATTTGATTTGATATAGAATGGGTCACACAACTCATTATATTCTAGGAGTAATGGTCGTTGAAAGTTGACCCAAAAAAATCATATACTAAAATTCAATAGGTAGGAAAGTCCTCAACTCAACTTTGATCTAGTAGATATTTATGACTTCAATCCATCTCTGAAGATGTTCCCACCCTAAATAATTATTAATCAGCCTTTTCTAAATAAAAATCATTGGGTTTGGATTTATATACAAAGGAAAGACGACTCAAACTTTAACCCAAAAATCTGGGGTGTTACATTATCTCCAGTTTGGGATCATTGTCCTTGAATGAAGGGTAGAAACTTGATGAAGGTATATAAGTATGGAATAAAGGACATAACCTCACATTAGGAATTTTTCCTTAACATAACATACATAGATATTCAAGAAAAGTTTCATGACATCACCAAGTGAATCGTGTAATCACAAAGCGTGAGATAATGAGAATTGACATAGAGATGACCTTGCACATGAATTCTATGGATCATAATTATCACAACATAAGTCATGAGTTTATTTGGTGTTCATAGGTCTTGGTTTATATGATACCTAACATGAAATAAGATTTTGTGAGTCACAAAAATAGAGGTATCCTCCTCCTTACATCATACCACCAATAGACCTTTAATTTAGTGACATTACTCGACTATGTTATATACAATAATTAACACACTTCATCATTTCCAACTTACAATTCCCCCACAATATACCTAACTACACGAGTCTTATTCCCACTACATACTTTCATGTTAAAACCTAACTTAGAGTTAAAAGGTGCTAGCTTAAGCTATGTGACTCCATACTCTACATTCCTATAAGAATACTACTTCACCTTATTATTATAATCAAACAACCTCAGGTCTTAATCAAGGAATACTGAACCACATAGCACAATGGTATGTGTATCCATCAATCACAACATGCAAGCCTACCTTTATTACACCCACTTTATGTATCTCTCCACTAAAAACCAACAACTTTAATCACTCTCACAAAGATTTTTGCCACATATCCCGGTCCTAACGATTTCACATAACGAAAGTTCATATTTATCTTCCCTCTTCACCTATAAGCTTAGAGTAATCACACCAAAATTTTCACAATCAAGAACATCTACTCCCTTATCTAAAGCATTACTATGCTTTCGGAACCACTATCATCCAAACATAAGGAGGGTAATTGAGGAACTAGAGCACAAGTATCATGAAAGGGAGTAAAACTATTCAACTATAACTTATATTTGGTGATCTAATCAAGGTGGATCCTGAAATATAATATACGATAAAATAGGCATGAAGTACTTCATATATCAAATGTCTAGATCAAATATAGAGAGTCGTTCGGGCATAAACATACACAACATGAGTTCTTAGGACTGGGCACAGTGAGAAGCATGATCGCATATATCATGAGTTGTATAACATAAAGTCTTGATTAATATATTCAAGGGATAAGATAAGGATTATTGCTCGAAGATATAACTTCTCATTTTATGAGTTGAGAATGACCATGAGTTTGCATAAACCTTATCTCTCTGGGCTAGACCCGACATAAAAATGAATAGCTTACATATAAAAAACATAGTTTTTTAGAACTAAGAATGATATGAGACATGGATTTATGGATCACGAGCATCATAACATAGAGCTTGAATACTTGAAATCTTGGATTGATGCGGGACATTATTGCTTCTAGTTTGGAAGTCGGAACATGGACATAAGTTGCATAGAGAAATCGAACCTTAGGCATAGGCATGACATGATTACATAAGACATTGATAGAATGTCCACTTAAATTTAAGTGGGAAGAGCTCGCTAGAATAAGAATAGATTTATCACTACTCTTTGCTGAAACTTGACACCGTGAGAAAATTCAAGACCTACTTTAGTTAGTCATCTCCCTCTTAGATAGAAGTCATAATCCTAGACTTACTGACTCATCCTCTCATTAAATCTATATACACAACACTCAACACTATGGGGTATCACTATACATATGAATGCTAGACTCTACCTGGTAAACTATATGTAAAAATGCAATTTTTTTCTAAGATATTCCTTAAGGGGGTAAATACTGTTAACTTTATCTAGCCTCAAAGATTGAACCCTAGCCTTAAAACTATCAAGATGAGTTTTGAAGATAAGAATAACCCTTTTTAAGTAACTATGGATGTTTTAAGGATTAGAAATTGGTTAAGTGAGGGTAAGACGATTTATAAGGCAAAGACCCAAGTACCTTAACAAATATTCTAAAATATCGACCCATCGATTAAAAAAAGAGAGATTACGGCGCGGACTCTAATGCAAAAGCCCAAATTCGTGGTACAAGGCCCATCGCGAGACTCCTCTTTTACGGTGTGATGCCCGATACGGTGGCAAGGCAGTGAGATATCATAGGCCTCCTCGTGGCGCGAGGCTATCACGAATTGGTAACCATACGACACACAACCTATTTTTCATTCCCAAACATTCCCTAATGCACTAAAACCCATCTTGGGGTATCCTATATTCAATCTAGGGACTAAGTACGCTTATTTTAAGCTCGATTTAGACTCTCTAAACACCTAATGTACTGCATTTCATTTTCTCAATACTAGTCCCCACATATATCATAAATATCCACTAAATTTCATAAGTTATCAACCTAGGCCCTTTCACACATTATATCAAGCCTTCTAACTTACTCCCATATATCTTGAACTACAACTCTTGAGTTAACATTCTTATCACTACAATCCATATCTAATGTTCAAACCTAGTATCTAGCACCAATCATGTACAACCGATGAAACATCTCGCATAATATACTAGTCCATCGAATTAAGTATTCAACCTAAATTCCTTATTTTACTTAACTATGGTCTACAAGCACATATTCTTTAAAATGTCATTACTACACATCTTCTCCCATACTATACTAGTTTACAACTACTAGAGAAACGAGAATCTAGGGGGTAAAGTCATCTAATAATGATAGTCAATCTTACTCTTATAATATAACCCATTACAATCTATCAACCAATCTACCCATTTCAGTCACAACCTCAAATTACTTTTACTACTACACTAACTATCCATCATGAGCTCATTCCCTATTTCAACTAAATTCTAATCCCTGTACCTAATCACATACTTTCATAATTACTATAAATCAATTAATCATGCTACAACTTTATCCAATCACTGATGTTAGGCGTATTTACACGCCTAAATCACCTTAATTTACCCATATTTTAGCTAAGTTTTAAAGGACAAAGTATATAATTCCTGCACTTTTAGTCCTTTTTCCTGTAAGTGAGCTAACCAACGTGATTAGAAAGTTTTCAGGAATAAATGATGAAGATTTCAGCATTTTATGGACTGTTGGATGCCAAAGGAAACTTCACGTAAGAAGGAAGGCAGCTTCTGGAAGCTTGTGGACTGAAAGTGATGCATGGAGAACTTGTCCCGGGCAAAACCAGCATTTCTAAAGACTTGGGGGATCAGCAGTAACTTAGTAGGATTAGGACAAGTATGCAGTAACCCAGTAGGACTAGGACAAGGATAAAAAACCTATTTCAGTAGGACTAGGATAAGGATGTTATAAAAACCCTATTTGCTGAATTTTTCAGCAAGCTTTTTATTATTCTCACTCATTCTCTTTCAATTCATTCTTACTCTCTTCTATTCTTAAATTCGTGGTTGACATTATTCTTCATCTATTCGACTTTTAATTTTCACTACAAGAGAAACGCTACTAGCAAGGAATTCACGCCACAAGTGACGCTAATACTTCCTTATCGTGATATTGTTATTGCTTTGGTATGATAATATCCTCATGGTTTTCCTTCACAATTATGAGTAGCTAAACTTCTCTGTTAGGGTTATGGAAGCCTTATGAGATACTATCTATTGCTATGAGTTTGTGAGTTCTTGATACGTATGCTGCTTATATCATTACTCTCTTCATCTTAATTGAATTCTTGTGGTTGCAAACATATAGAATACGCCAGTATAGCATTAACTTGTTCGAAAGAAAAGTTACATGTCTGGAAAAGAGAGAATGACAAGGAAATAGGGATACCAAACCCTGTTTAAAAGTTAGTGCCGTAATTGGATTAACCTCTTGGAGAATTCGTACCATTAGTATACGCTTTAAGCTCGAAAGAGTTAAAGTGATATAATCCTTGATGGTCGAAAGACACTAGGATTTACCATAGAATACTAATCTCTATAAGCGCATGCATGTCTAACTCATAGCCAATAGATACGTAAAACTCATAAGGTGGACATAACCCTAACTTACAATTCTCATTGATTAAAACCTACTAAACATTCCATTTTTCTTTGTTACTTTGATACTCTTAATTCACGCTACAATTAAATCCCCCTTTTTTCGTAGAATTTTTTATCAACAGTCTACTAATCGTTGCATACTTAGTGACCAAGTATTCCCTGTGGGATTCGACACCCAACCCAGTTGGATTCTATATTTGACAACGACCGCTTACACTCTTACGAGAGCTGTAGTTTGAGCGTTATCAAATTTTGGCGCCGCTGCCGGGGAATACGGTTGTCAACTAAGTTTGTGATAATTACTAGACCCTTTGGTCAAAGATTCTCGTATTTTACTTTTAGTTGTTGTTTTTGTTTTCTGCAGGTTTTGTTCAATGCATGCCCCATACTCGAAGTTCGGGACAACTATTATTACCCATAAACCCTGAACCGCAACTTATTGGCAGGATGGAGGCACAACGTGACATTAAAAGAAGGGCTGCTCAACAGGAGCAGGCTAGATTAGCTGCTTTGGCCACCGCTCAAGTGCATCAACAGAATATTGATAACCATGGGCGAGCAACAAATCCTGATGATGAGGACCTAGGTAATGACGAGTTACTAAACCCTAGACGTGATGCTGAGGTGGCAACACCTGCTAACAGAAGAGATCGTCAAGCTAGATTTAGACCTGAACGCCGAGCTATGCAGATTCCTTTTGATGATGATGATGATGATCTGGACGGAGCTGGTGCCACAGGAGCTATTATTCCGCCGCCCTTGGTACCCGGAGCCAAGTTCAATATCACTAGCACAATGATTCAGTTATTGCAGCTCAAGGGACTATTTGGTGGACTTGCAGGTGATGATCCGAATATACATCTGGTCAACTTTATCTCTACATGCAAGTCATTCAACAATCCAGGTGTTGGATAAAATGCAATTCGGCTACGATTATTTCCATTGTCTCTATCTGGGGAGGCAACTCTATGGTTGAACGGGCTAACTCCTGATTCTATTCCTAATTGGAGGCAACTGAAAGATGCTTTCCTAGAAAGATTCTTTCCGCCATCCAATAGAGCACAGTTGAGAGATGAGATCAGCAATTTTCGACAGCTTCCAACTGAAGCTCTCCACGAAACATGGGAGAGGTTCAAAAAGAAGCTTATGCGGTGCCCAAATCATCATATGACCAATGTCCACTTGATGGAGATATTATACAGGTCTTTGAATTCAGTGACTAAGCCAGTGGTTGATAATGTTGCAGGAGGGTCATTCATGGACCTTACTTTTGTTCAGGCAAGTGATATGTTAGATCGTATGACAAAGCAAAGTAGAGCTTGGCATACTAGGGATTCAGAGGTAGCAAGCTCTACCATATCTATTGGCAAGACTGCAGAACAAAGGCGAAGAGAAGAGGAACGTGATCAAGATATGGCGCACATGAAAACACAGATGGATCTTCTTACCAAGCATTTATTATCAGGGAAGACCAAAAAAGTAAAAGCGATTGCGTCAAAAGGAAGAGACGAATCCGATTCTGAGGAAGAAGCTAACTACTTGAATAATCAGGGGGGTTTCCGAGGCAATGCCCAAGGAAACCAAGGTCGGAACTATTATGATAAATCTGGAAACAAGGACCGTGATCAAGGTAGTTGGAAGAATAAGACTGACAGGAGTGGTTTGTATATTCCTCTTGGAAATCATGAGGCCACGACATATGGTTCGGGGAAGATGTCTATGGAAGATATGATGGAAAAGCTACTGAAAGGAGTGGAGGAAACTAATACGAGAGTGAATGAGGTGAAGAATAATTTGTCTTCAATAAATCAATTGGTTAACTCACATTCCACTTCAATAAAATAGCTGGAGCAACAATTGAGTCAACTTTCAGCGACATTCAATCAAAGAAAAGCTGGAACACTACCTAGCGACACAGTGCAAAATCCGAGGAATGATGGATCGTGTATGGCTATTACTACCCGAAGTGGTAAAGTGTTGGAAAATCCATCTAAAGGCAAGCAGGTAGTTGACGATATAGCGGATAATGTTATTGATGCAGAATGTAAAGAGGCCGAAGAAGCTGAAGAGTGTGTTCATGACGTCACCCCTAGACGTCTACAACCTGAAAAGATTGATAGTCCTCAAAAGGTTGATAATCGAAAGCAAGATAAAAAGGAAGTGGTGGAGAAAAAAATTCCCCTTCCACCACCACCTTTTCTGCAGAGACTGAAGAAGAAAGCTGATGATACCAGGTTCAGTAAATTCATGACTATGTTGAAGCAGCTGACTATTAATGTTCCTTTGGTGGAAGCGCTAGAGCAGATGCCCGAATACGCTAAATTCATGAAGGACCTTTTGACAAAGAAGCGGGCAGTAAGCTATGAGCTGGAAGATAATGTTCATCATTTCAGTGCAATCGCTACAAGATCGCTAGTTCAGAAAAAGGCAGATCCTGGTGCTTTCACTATTCCTTGCACGATTGGATCGTTGGATTTTGCTAAGGCGTTGTGCGATTTGGGAGCTAGCATCAATTTGATGCCGCTATCCGTGTACAGAAAGTTGGGGTTGGGTGACCCTACACCAACCAATATGCGGCTCGTGATGGAAGATAGGTCGGTAAAACGACCTGTGGGTATCTTGAATGATGTGTTGGTGAAGGTTTCCACCTTCATCTTTCCTGCAGACTTTGTTATTTTGGATTGCGAGGTGGATTCTGAAGTTCCCATAATCTTGGGACGCCCTTTCCTCACAACTGGAAGTGTGCTTATCGACCTAAGAGTTAATGAGCTTTTATTTCGGATGAATGACGAAGTGGTCCGTTTTGATGTATGCAAAGCAATGATGCAGCCCAGAGATATGAATGTGTTCTCTGTAGATGATGTTTATTATGAGGATGAGAAAGATTTATTTGTAGAGAAGCAGCTTACTGTTGAGTCACTATCTGATGTGCTACTGAATTTTGAACGTGAGGAGGCTGAAGAATAAGAAGAAACCGTTCGTGCTCTAACAGGAATAAGGTCCTATTATCATGATCCTAAAAAGTTGGGCCTTGATCTTAAGAATCAATCTTCACCAACAGCGAAGACTTCCATTGAAGAGATACCAGCGCTAGAATCGAAAGAGCTCCTCAGTCACCTAAGGTATGCATTTTTGGGAAGTGAAAATACACTTCCGGTGAGTGTTGCGGCTGATTTAGGTGAACAACACGTAGAGGCTCTCATCTCTGCTCTGAAGAGGTACAAGAGAGCCATTGGTTGGTCTATTGATGATATAATTGGTATCCCACTTGGGATATGTATGCACAAGATGCATCTCGAAGAAGATTGCATGCCCACAATTAAGCATCAGCGTCGTCTGAATCCATTCAGAAAATGATACACCAAATATCTTGATGAAGTCTAAGTAATAGAGATAACTATGTCGTGCCGCAACAATAAATCAAGCGCTTGGTGGGAGGCAACCCATCGTTTTTAATTGTTTTTGTTGTTTTTGTTTTCCTAGGATTTTGTCGATCCACGACCAAAACTAAGGCGCTTGATGGGAGGCAACCTATCTTTCTAATCGTTTTTGTTGTTTTTGAGTAAGTGTAGGTGCAAGACGTATAAAGAAGGAACTTGGTCTCAAATTTTGATTTGGAAGTATTGCATGTTGAAGGTGGTAAGTTGGGAATGAAGAAGCAAAAGGCTATGAGTTAGGCATTGCCTATGAAAATCTAGGCAACAAACAAGGCAAGGCCTATGCTATGGCCTAAGCTCTCTGAATCTAGAATGCCATAGCATAGGCGCCGCCTATGCCTAACAATGCCATAGCATAGGCGTCGCCTATGCAAAAGCCTTTTATCTCTGAATCTAGAATGCCATAGCATAGGCGCCGCCTATGCCCAACAACGCCATAGCATAGGCGCCGCCTATGCTTAACTAGGCAAAGCATTAGGTGCCGCCTATGCCAAGCATAGGCAAAGCTAAAGGCGCCGCCTTTGCCTCCCAAATCTCTCAAAACCTATCTTTTTGCTCATCTAACCTTGCAAGATCATCTTTCGAGTTTAACACAAAGTAAGTTCTTTGTTTATATTCCGAAGTTGTTACAATCTTACGCTTATAATGGTATTTTAGATCTTAAAGTGGTGTTGATGATTTGAATGTAGTTGATTTGTTATGATACATCTAGTTGAGTGAAAGAATACGTGTGGGTGTTCTTGACTTGGTTCCGTCTTGTAGTTTATTTTGATACACTATCATACTTTTGTGAAATCGAAATGGTGAAGTTAATTGCATACTCTTCAAAGTTGAATGCTTGGATGTTTGAATGACTCGTTCATCAAGATAAAGATCATGATTGAATACAAGCATGAGATGTTGTGATTATTTCTATGCCATAACTTGATACAATCTCTATGTAGTAGTCTTGTGCAAAAGGTGCATTAATCCACACATGAAAGTATAGTCAAGATTACATGAAATAGAGTTGGAAAGGATAGTAAGATGACATGAAAGTATGACTGTGCTGAACATATTGTTGGAACATATCACCTAAATATATGTCGATAAAGTCTGAGTAATCGACATCATTCACTTAATTAGTTTGTGTCAACAAATTAAGTGTAGGGTGGTGCCACTATTGTCTGTTTGTCGATTAAATCTTCCGAGATGAGCTAGCATGAATTTATTTTAGTCTCAGGTAAAATGGCACCAAAAGGTCGACCAGGAAAAGAAAAAGCGTCCACCTCACAGAAAGGTCAGAAAAGGGGAAGAAAAGAGCAAGATGAATCCTCCTCTCTGCAAATACCTCGAATGACGATGTGAAGGACAACTCTGGTAATGACGACTCTGATGATGATTCTGATGCAGGGGGTTTGACCCCAGACATACAAAAGGAGTCCGACTAATCAGGTTTTCCTTACTTATTTTCACTGAGGGCAGTGTGTCCCTTCTAAGTGTGGGGTGAGGGTATTTGTATGCTGTAGCGTACTTCTTTTCCTGCATTTATTCTCGTTTGTAGTTAAATTTTTTGATTTTTAGATTTTTTTAGATTTTGCATGAAATTGTTCTGATAGGCGGCATGGTATTATGACAAGAGTTTGTGCTAAAATCATTGCTATTGAGACGTTTAGGCTCCAAGTGTGACTCACTGTGTGATATTTGTGTGGTTTAATTCATTCATCTATTGGGTCAAGAGTCTATACTGCTCCCAATAAAGTTAACCATGTGCCTTGTGTGTGTGAGGTTATAGTATATTCTGTGTTGTGACTGATGCTAGAACTTGCCTGGTGTGTGTGTAAAGCGAAATAAAGAGTGTGAGTTTAGGAGATGATTTAGGCATTTCTTTGGCAGCCTGTGATTGTTTACCTTCTTTTTACCTACCCGTGGACATTATCTTAGTTAACCCCCTTTGAGACTATTAGCTATTTTCTTTGACAGCCTCATATGTAGCCTAATCCATTTTTTTCAAGACCATAATTTGATCCAAATTCCTAAGCGCTTTAAATTGTAAAATCATGTGACAAAATAAGAGGAAATTGGGTGAGAGTGATGCCTTAGAGTGTAATGGTACTTGAATTTGTTATGAAAAAAAAAGTGGCTATCATAGAGGTGTGTTATAAAAAAAAAAGAAAAAAAAAGAAATAGAAAAACAAAAAGATAGTTGGGTTTATGATTAAATAAAAAGATAGTTATGTTTGAATAGCAAAATAAGTGAAAAGGGGTGGTAGATAAAAGAAAGGTAGCAGGGTTGATTAAAAGAAAGTGTTAATGGCATAATGTGATGTATTAAAGCGCTTAGGGAACTTAGTCACTATTTCTGGCCAAAATAGTCCTACCCGTCCCTTAGCCTACATTCCAACCTGTAAAGACCTATTTGATCCTAAGCTTAACATTCTGATATTAGTAGAGCATTACACTAAGGGCAAGCCTATGGTCATCAGTTGCAACATATGAATTATTTGTGAGAGTGAGAGCAAGGATAATCTTATACCCATGTTTTGAAAAATGGAATACTTGTGAGTAATTATGGGTGATATATTGTGAGACACACATGGTTGATGAGTTTTGGGTAGTCTTGTATGATTCTTTGTTCCTTAACTTTTGAATACGAATTAACCATCATCACGAGTCTATGTTGGAGGTTGAATTGTTTCTAGAAGTGATTAGAAAACTACTCTTTGTTAATAATTGTTGTGCCTGTCTTGATGAGTATTTTGGGCTGTTACTGTGAAACCCTAAGTAGATGTTTATATGGACATGATATATTGCCCTAGGATGAACAAAGCTTTAAGTGTGGGGTGTTGATGTTAGGCGTATTTACACGCCTAAAGCACCTTAATTTACCCATATTTTAGCTAAGTTTTAAAGGACAAAGTATATAATTCCTGCACTTTTAGTCCTTTTTCCTGTAAGTGAGCTAACCAACATGATTAGCAAGTTTTCAGAAATAAATGATGAAGATTTCAGCATTTTATGGACTGTTGGACGCCAAAGGAAACTTCACGTAAGAAGGAAGGCAGCTTCTGGAAGCTTGTGGACTGAAAGTGATGCATGGAGAACTTGTCCCGGGCAAAAACAGCATTTCTAAAGACTTGGGGGATCAGAAATAACTTAGTAGGATTAGGACAAGTATGCAATAACCCAGTAGGACTAGGACAAGGATAAAAACCCTATTTCAGTAGGACTAGGACAAGGATGTCATAAAAACCCTATTTGCTGAATTTTTCAGCAAGCTTTTTATTATTCTCACTCATTCTCTTTCAATTCATTCTTACTCTCTTCTATTCTTAAATTCGTGGTTGACATTATTCTTCATCTATTCGACTTTTAATTTTCACTACAAGCGAAACGCTACTAGCAAGGAATTCACGCCACAAATGACGCCAATACTTCCTTATCGTGATATTGTTATTTCTTTGGTATGATGATATCCTCGTGGTTTTCCTTCACAATTATGAGTAGCTAAACTTCTCTGTTAGGGTTATGGAAGCCTTATGAGATACTATCTATTGCTATGAGTTTGTGAGTTCTTGATACGTATGTTGCTTATATCATTACTCTCTTCATATTAATTGAATTCTTGTGGTTGCAAACATATAGAATACGCCAGTATAGCATTAACTTGTTCGAAAGAAAAGTTACATGTCTGGAAAAGAGAGAATGACAAGGAAATAGGGCTACCAACCCCTGTTTAAAAGTTAGTGTCGTAACTGGATTAACCTCTTGGAGAATTCGTACCGTTAGTATACGCTTTAAGCTCGAAAGAGTTAAAGTGATATAATCCTTGATGGTCGAAAGACACTAGGATTTACCATAGAATACGAATCTCTATAAGCGCATGCATGTCTAACTCATAGCCAATAGATACGTAAAACTCATAAGGTGGACATAACCCTAACTTACAATTCTCATTGATTAAAACCTACTAAACATTCCGTTTTTCTTTGTTACTTTGATACTCTTAATTCATGCTACAATTAAATCCCCCCTTTTTCATAGAATTTTTGATCAACAGTCTACTAATTGTTGCATACTTAGTGACCAAGTATTCCCTGTGGGATTCGACACCCAACCCAGTTGGGTTCTATATTTGACAACGACCGCTTACACTCTTACGAGAGCTGTAGTTTGAGCATTATCAATCACCATAAAAGGTAATACCACCCTCTACTCAAATGTTATACAACTACAACTACCTTCTCCACCTAAGAGTTACGCTCACTCTGACTTCTAAATTTATGGCTTCATATCACTAACTTTGGGACTATCTTACTACTCATAGGTTATGACACCTTAATATATACTAGCACTCAGGTGGAAATACTATTCCAATATTCTGATAGATATCATTACCCTTAAGCGTGACATCTTCACCAAAGCTTTTGAAAAGGTACTAATGTAATGACCCGAGACTACCCCTAGTCGTCATACGATGCTTGGAACCACAAGTGATCCCAAGCTAACCCATGAACTTGCATACTGTTAAGCAACTGAATTATAACATTATTAATAGCTATTCTATTGTGCGGAAACATAATCATACTGAAAATCTAAAATAGATACAATACTGATACAACTTTACAATCTGATAAATCTGAAGGTTGAAACTGAAATTACATAACTGACTCTGACTAAAATCTATGAAGCCTCTATTATACAGACTATAGATAGCTAGGACATGCATCCAACTTCCACTAATCAATACACATGAAAGTAAATAAACTGTACATGAACTTAAACTATATGGAGTTCTCAAAGTAGGAGAACTCATCACCTACTGGCTGGAATATACAACTGTCTGATCGTTATGTGCGGGGTACAATTGGTACCTATATTATTAAACAATGTAGCCACACAGACGTATATGTGGATCAGTACTTCTGGAATGTACTGAGTATGCAGGGGTGAATGCAATGAGTAAAACTGATTTCATACGTAATCGTAAAACATACATGTTAAGTGTAAGTAGACTCACCAATAGGCTGGAATAAATTAAAAACCAAAATCTTAAAGAATGAGTGACAAACATTCTTTGATAAGATGGTGAATCTCTACACTTAGTTTCTGTAAAACTTTACTTTAATGATATAAGTATAGCTGAAGTTAGGATATGATAAAACATGAATACTGTATGAATAGTAGGTCTAAAACTATGTGATGGAGACTAACATAAATTGAGGATCTGAATATACAATCACACTGAGCACGAATGCATAAACATACTAACTTATCTGATTAACTTAATGACTGATAGCTGAATACTGGGCATGTAAGGATGAACTGTACTTAGTTTGAATAACTGGACTGAAACTGTAGAGTATTATACATCTGAGGTAAGGACCGACTGAATAACATGAGGTAGAGCATGAATTCATAAAAAACTATATTATTTTAGAATGCAAGACCAAGCGTATAACATAATTCTGAAATAGTCTGTAAACTATGGTACTGAAATACTAATATTTGAATAACTGATAACTATACGCTATGGTCATGCAAACCTGAAATTGAACTGAGTTACTGATTTTATTACTTGGCTGAGACTGTAACTAAGATAGTAACTGAGACTATAACTGAGGTTGTAACTAAAGCTCATACTGGAACTGAATACTGAGTTCTGATAACTGAGTAACTAATAGATGCGATTACTGATAACTGAGTACTGATAATTGGGTGACTGTATCTAACAGTCCTGATTCTGTAGAACTGAACTGAGTTCTATACTGAGTCTAAAACTGAAACTAAAACTGTGGGAAGTAATCATCTAATCGATATGCCTCTCTCCAAATGGATTGAGGTCCAACCTGTAACCCCATTTGGAAGGGTGCCAGTATCGTGCCATGGGTAAAGAAAAAGTTGTGAGTTAACCCTCTCTGACAGAAAGATATCTCATCAACCCTCGTTGGCAGGAAAACTCATATGAGATGTATCAACCCTAGTCTGGCAGGAAAATATCTCAACCTACGCTGGCTACGTAGTTCTGTAATGCAAAGATTTCTACTAAGAGTCAAACCCTCTGCTGGCAGGAATTCCCCCATCCCTGGGTTCGCTCGGTGCTGATTCCTACTCCCAACTAAATAGACACTGAACTAATTTCTAGAATGTTCTAGGCTTGACTGAATTGTTATTGATCGTGCTGTCTAATTGAACTTAACAGAGTTCACTGAGTTCAGTTAACTAACTGAACTAGACTGAGTACTATTTTTTCTGACACTACTGAGACTATTCTGTAACTACTATAGCTCTAGGTAAACAACTAGATTTTTCGGTATCGAATACCTCCAGGAGTCGAAAGCATTGAAAGTAAGACATGGCATGATCATAATAGCATAACAATAGTATCTTGTTAACAATGCTTTCATTTAGACATTTTGTCAAACACTTGAGAGGCATGAACTTGTACATGAATGGAACCACATGATAACATGTCATGATCATAAATTTTAACATGGGAATATCTTAAACATGGAAGCATAGCATGATTACATAACTAAGATCATGAATTGGGGAATTCACATGTAATTCACTTAAAATGGGACATGAGCATTTCATCAAAACATGTAAAGTTCATAGCTTGAACGTAAGAATGTCGTAAACATGAGAAAAAAATAGAGTTACATGGAAAAGTTCATAGCTTGGAGATTCATCTTGAAATTGACTTAACATGATATGGGAATTTCATCAAACATGTGAAAGGCATGAATTTAAAACACGAGAATATTTCTAAACATCATGAATTTAGGTTCCATCATGGAATTTACTTGAATAAAACATGGGGAAATTCAAATTCATAGCATGAGGAATTTAAAATCTTGCATGGAATCACACATGGGCTGATTTGAATTAAAACCACCACAAAAACATGAAATTCAATCTTTCTTGAACATACATAATAATGGAAAATTCATTCTTTAATTAAAAGAAAAAAGTTTTTGGGCTCCATGGATGAACTCCCACATACCTTAAAGCTTTAATCTTGAAGGAAAAATACAATCTTGAAAGCATTCTTGAATTAGGAAACTTAAGTTCTTGTTTTTCTTGAAGAAAAATTGATGAATTTCTTGGTGTTCTTGAGGAGGCTAGGGTTTTTCTTTGAGAGAAAAGATGAATAATTGGATGTATATTGCTTTTGAGGGATGAAATTAAGTGTTATGGGTGGATTTGGATGAGGGAAAGTGACCAAAGTGCCCCTAAACCCTTAAAAAACTGAATTAGCATGTGAAACAGTTCCTTAACGCGTTGGCCGACGTGTCGGCTTACTGCCTCACACTAAAAATGTCATAACTTTTTACTCGGGTATCAAATTTTGACAAAATTGGTATCGTTGGAAAGCTAATTCAACTATCTACATTTTGGTGGGTCTTAAGCTGGAAAATTCTATGTACATAAAATGTTATACACGTTTGAATTATACCCTTATAGATTCAAATACCAAACTTTGGACGAATCAAAGGCTATAAGCTCAACTTTGTTCTAAGTGATTCTTAAGAACATTTTTCACCTCAAAACCAATTCAAACATGAGGATAAACATCATGAAACTCATTTTTGCATGGGAATAATTTAGATCATAGCTTATACACGTAGGAACGACAATTCAAAGACTAGCCCAAAAATGTAGGGTATTACAACTAAATACGCCTCTTACCTTAGGCGCAAATGCATGATTGACATAGATAGGGGTATACACTTGAATCAACATACTCTAAAGTAATAACAGACTCCTTTCAAGTCCTTGGGCTATTTCATAACTTTATGGAAAACTCAATTAGAAAGGAACATATTGTTAGGCATCTAAACTTTTGAACTTGTATCACCTCGACAATGAGGCATGGCCTATAAAATTAGAGAAAGGAAGGAATTTTGATGAATTTTTATGAACAACACTATTGCATGAACTAGAGTATGAAAGAATGGGAAATATGTCCTCAATACCTAGTAGCCTCCTGATTATAAGTATGGTGCACAAGACACCCATAAGCAAGACTAGTACACAAAATTTTGTAGACATCCTGAGACCATGAATCGTGCTCTAATACCAAGAATTTCATGACCCGAGCTGAGGCCCTAGACTCAACGGGCATCTAGAACCAAGAAGGACTGAGATACCCCTTAGCATACTATCATAAGCATAATTCATACGACATAGAAGTGCCGAAGACACAATGAAGTTAAAGGTGATCTTATAATTAAAATATGTCAATAAAGTTGTGACAATACAATAATCAAATCTCATCTATGAAACTCTACGAATACTAATTGTCTAGGCTAAGACAAGGCCCCTGGCTGGACGATAAACTAAAAGAAGTCAATATATGAATAAATGTCTTATGAAAGATGGATGGATCACCAACTCTTTCACATCCAAATGTTCTACTAATGAGGTGGACTATAGGACTATGCCTCAGAACCTATATTATGAGACAATGAAACCACTATGAGGATGATCAATACTTAGAATGTATTAGTATGCACAACAATCCAAAAGTATCATACATTTCATGTAAAATAATCGAGAGCATTATGAAAATAATTTAACATAATAGAGATCAAAACACATGGGTATAGTTACAGAGATTCAATTCATTCTTATAAAATTATACTCAAGTATTTAATTTTGTTATGAGCTAGATGGTACACCCTACAAATATAGTACCCAAGGGTTGTATGGGTCTGCCATTAACTCATCGGCCAAGCTCCCTATCCAAGTTTTCTGCAAGGATTGGAGTTTCTGTGTGGTGGCGTTCCCTCTTTCAGGCATACCATAGGCATTGATCTTTTAGGACACCTAAATTATCCCTCCTTAAGGATAATATATCACGATCCCCACATCGGCAAAACAAGGTTTTCAACAATGAGCCCTTTCACATCAATCCCTTTTGGGGGTAATCATCTAGATCTCTTTAATCCCAATTTTACCTTTTTAAAACCATGTTTCATGATAAAAATACTTTACTTTTTCTATTTTTAAGGGATGTAAGTTTTAGGTACCGTTATACCTAGACTTGCAAGCCATAGTATATCAAATCATGTTCATAGCCATTTTTATTCAAAAGCATGTTAAAGACAACAAAAAGATTTACATATCACAAGATATTATTATTTTAAAAGCACATGAAAACTTATGCAAAAACACTCTTCTTCCATGACTTTAACATAGGGTGGCCATATCTTTCATCTATCTCATGCAAATAGTATTTATTAAAACAAGAAAACACCCTCTCATTTGATCATAAAATAATGCCAATTCATAAATAATAGTAAAACATTTAACACAAGCTTTTAATCACCCATTTTAATAACCCATAACATGTTAAGAAAAGAAATTTCATCATGAGAGGGTAAATTTCATAAATCATGCTCTTAAATCACTTCTCGAAACTCATAACATACATACACATGATTATAACTCAGGTTTATGGAAAAACCTTATAGTAAATACCAAATTTCATCTTAAAACAGGGTTCATAATAGATGCTATTTAAACAGTTTCAAAATCCATACCATGTACATATAAACACAATTTAAATTACCATAAAGAAATATTTTTCAAGAGCATGAACAGTAGGATAGTTCTACATACCTTTTAATGGAGGAAAATTGAAGAAAAACCTTGAGTTGGAAATCTACAAGCTTTAGAATTGAGAAAACTCCTTCTTGATGTTCTTGGAAAGAAGAAAATAAGGATTTGGGGGTTTTCCATTAGTTTTGGATGAATTTAGGGTTATATGACGGATTAGGGGAGTTATAGGGGGTAAAAGGACCATTTTTCCTTGATTTAAAGTAGGTAAAACGTGTTTTAACATTTGTGTAAGAAGGATATATCTGCGGACCAAAAAGCATGGCTCCATATGTGCCCCGCAACCCCAATCACGAAGTAATACCTTTGCCCCGTGCACCCATCGCGCACCCTGGAAAGTACCTCACTAAAATGCCTATAATATTTTACTCCAAACTCGAATTGACAAATGATCAGTTGCTTTGGAAATAAGACTCGAAGGTCTTTAATTAGATATACATTTTTCATGACTCGATACTACCCCTAGCCATAAAACAGTCCTTGAAACCACAAGTGATCCCAAGCTAACCTATGAACTGGCATACTATTGAGCAACTGATTAATATTATATTAAATAGCTGGTTCTACTGTGCGGAAATATAATCATGACAAAATCTAAGAAATGTATAATACTGATACAATTTAAAATCTGATATAACTGAAGAGAGAACTGAAATTACATGGCTAAATCTCACTAACATCTATGAATCCTCTACTATACATACTACAATTAGCTGGGACATGCCTCCAACTACCACTAATCAATACATATGAATAATAAAATAAAGTATATGACCAACATCTGGCTGGAGTCCCTGAAATAAGAGAACTCATCACCTGCTGGTTGGAAACTGCAACTGTTTGGTCATGATGTGTGGGCTACAACTAGTACCTATATTATGAAATAATGCATCCATATAGACGTATATGTGGATTAGTACTTATGGAATGTACTGAGTAAGTAGGGGTGAATGCAATAAGTAAAACTGATTTCATACATAATGTTAATACATGCATGCTAAGTGTAAGTAGACTCACCAAAGAGACTGAAATAAACTGAAATCTGAAGTAGATTAAATCATGAGTAACAAAAATAATTTGATAAGCTGGTGAATCCCTACACTTAGTTTCTTAAAAATTTACTTATTGTATCATAAGTAGAGCTGAAGCTAGGATACAGTAAAACATGAATACATGAACATATTTGACCAAACATACATGTACTGAGTTGATTTGATTAGCTGAATAGATGATGCTTGGGTGACAAAATGATTGAAATTTAAGAAAAGAGATAACTAGCGTCTATACACTGAGTAGATGATAATGAATATGGAGTACTGATATTCGAACACTGAATAACTGATGACTGAATACTATCATATAATATTGAACAGTACTTATTAATACTGATCATAGAATATTGAACAATACTTAGTCTGAATAACTGGACTAAAATTGTGAGGGTATTGTGCATATGGGATAATGATTAATTGAACAATATGAGATAACTGAGCATGAATGCATGAGAACTATAATATATGACAATGCAAGACCAAGCATAAGAATATTTATGAAATAATCTATAAACTGAAAGACTGAAATCTGATAACTGAATAACTGAGGGTCTGTATGCTTTGGTCAAGCAAGCCTGAACTGAAACTATACTGAATACTGCACTGAGACTGTGGGAGCTATCATGTAACTGACATAATCCATGTGATATATCATGGAGTCTAACGTCTAAACCACGTTGAGGATAGTTTCCCTATCCTTGCCATCAGAATAGAACCTGAACTGTAGTGATTACTGACTAATGTCTCGAAGGACTAAAGAGTCATCCTAAACTGGTAGGTGTTCTCATGAGATATGTGTCAACCCTAAACAAGTAGAAATACATCTCAAACCTACATTGCTACGTAGTTTTGTAACTCAGGGATTGCTACTAAGGGTCACATCCTCTACTGGCAGGAATGCCCTCATCCGTAGGTTCGCTTGGTGCTAAATCCTACTCCCAACTGAATGACACTATAATACTTACTGGAGCATAAACTGTTAACTAATAAGATTAGGTCATGATATTTCAAAAATAACAGCGCATACAGATTCTGAAGTAATTGTAAACACGTAAACTTATGTATTTAACATGAAATAAAACTGGAGCTTTCGTTATAAAAGTGATAATCTGAATATAGGAATAAAATCATGATTCAGTCTAACTTGTTACTTGCAAATGCAAATATGTAAAACACCTAGGTATCAGGTGTTCATAACCCACCAGCACTGAATGAGTACAAATTACAATATCAATCTTGAAACACTGTAATAAGTAATTATGGTTCAAATACCCTAACATGGGAATTTCATCAAACATGTGAAAATTGTGAACTTGAACATGGGAATGCTTTAAACATGAAGAAATAGCATAATTACATGACTAAAATCATATATTAGGGATTTGCATGGAATTCACTTGAAATAGGACATATCAAATTCATAGCATGAGGAATTCAAAATATTGCATGTCATCACACATGGGCTGAATTGAATTAAAAACACCATCAAAACACGAAATTCAATCTTTCTTGAACATATAAAATACTATAATGATAGAAAATTCATTCTTTAATTGCAAGAAAAGGGTTTTTAGTCTCCATGGGTGAAAGGGGACCCATGGAAGAACTCCCACATACCTTAAACTTCATAACTTGGGAAAGAAATGCCATTCTTGAAGCTTTCTTGAATATTCTTGAACTTTGAAAACTTGGGTTCTTGATTTCCTGGGGAAAAAGGAATTGAATTTATTCTTGAGGAAAGGGAATGATTTTCTTGGGAAAAAATGTATACCCCATATTTTTGGGCTAGACTTTCAGGCTTCGTTCTTACGTGTTTTGACTCTAATTCCAAGAATTTATATTGAATACACGTGTCATAATCTGTATTCTAGTGTGTGAAGTGATTTTGAGGTGAAAAATGTTCATAAGAATCGCTTAGAACAAAGTTGAGCTAAGATCCTTTGATTCGTCCAAGGTTTGGTATTTTAATCTACAAGGGTCTACTTGGAACATGAATAACTTTTTATATACATAGAATTTATGATGTAGACACCTAATTTTGTCCCTCCCGAAGCCTAATTCATCCATTTTTACCTCACGTTATCATACACCCTCATCCATGTGATTATACCCCACAAAAATACAAAAATAACAACCCAAACAAATTTTATCATGTTTTAATCCTATCCTAACCAACTCACCCATCTCACACCCTGACCCCTACCCCATCTCATTACCCTACCTCATGTACCCTCCTTCATATTTTTCTTCTTTTGGTAACAAACCATAACAGAATTGAGAATATAAAATTTCCATTGATATATTCATCAGGATCCATATCTTCTTCTTCTTTGAATACATACACACTAGCCACACAGCTCACAATAATGACTCGTCCTCACTGATTTGCACACACCCACATACTGGTGTATGTACACATCACCAAAAAGGGAGAAATACATAGAAAATAGTGAGAAATAGAGGACGATTGAGGGAGAAGAGAAGAACAGGATTCAGAGAGGTAGAATCAATTAAGAGAGAGCGCAACACCGGTGAGAGAAAGAGATCAAAAAATAGGAAATCAGTATGGAAAAAGAGAATAGATTAGTTGTTTGGGTTGTTTTCGGTTAAATTTCACCGGGAAAGGGAATTCTAATAATTCTCCGATCAACCACATCCCAAACCACTCTCCTCGGTACTACCGAAGCTCCGGAGAAGCAAGAAATAGTAAGTCCAGTTTTATTCTGACCAAACTAGCGTCAAACAGTCACTCCCGACCCCGTTTTAGTTCGAATCTCACCGGAACTAACAAAATTGACGACCAAATCAACGAAATCCAACTCATCTCAGTCGATTCTGACGAAATCCCCACCGGAAAAGAGGATAAAAATAGAAATAGGTCAGTCAGGTTTATTGGGGGTTTAGTCCAAATTTTTGGGGTTTGGATTTGAGTTGGTGGGTCGCGGCTAAAGTTCAATTCAAGTTTCCCGGCACGGAATCTATCTCATTTAATTGAATAACACTACATTAAAATCAACAATTGAGGTCCGATTCTCTTCTCCCTCTCTTTTTATTTCACTCTTTATGATATTCGGTGCTATGGATTGAGCGTTTGCGTGTTGTTTGATCCTTGTTGATGGTGAATAATTGCTTGGTGTTGATTCATTATTTATATGTTGTGCGATGAAATGATATCTTGTTTGAGAATTAAAATCTGTAATTTGAGAATAAAAGTGGGACGGGAATTGAAAGTTGATAAAAATAAATATTGTCATTTTGATTCATTGATGTCGTTGATTGTAATAATGTCATGATTGGTCGAGATGGGTAAGAAAATAGTAGGCTCGGGTTGGAAAATTTAGAACTTGTGGACTGCGGAATGTTTGGAAGATGTGTTGAATGGTTTTGTTTACCGCATTTGGATCAACTGTATTCATTTAGCCAGGGAATTCCCCGAGGCCATTTGTATTTATTCATCGGGTAATTCCCCGACGTATTATGTTGGTGGAAGATGTTCGTGATCAAAATCTGAGGCACCGGATGGAGCGTAGTTTAGGATTAGTGTAGGTTTACATTTATGTACCTTTTTATTTTGGGTTTGTAATAATTGGACTGGACATTAACTTTTGGATTCTCGTTTGTTTTATTTAATTATTGTGTTTCTTATGTGTTTTATACATTCGTAGAGTCAAATTAGCCTATATGTTCCCACCGAGCGACCGTGGTAGAACCACGGGATCGAGGGGTGCCTAACACCTTCCCCTTGGTCAACAGAATTTCTTAGCCGGAATCTCTGGTCGCAAACCAATTTAAAGAGTCAAATCATTTTGAAAAGGATCTTTCAAAGGTGACTTGGCACACCGAATTATGTCAAGTGGCGACTCTGAATAAAAAATGTAAATAATCCTTTTTTCGAAACAAATTTTTAATCTTTTGTCACTTTAATAATTAAAACCCTTTCGAGACCTAAAATCGATAATTATTTTCAGTTAAAAAAGGGGTGTGGCAACTTTAGTTTAAGAGGACATTCAACCAATGCCTTATCTAGTCAAATTGCGACTATTCCAAAAGTCCGAGCTTTCTATGAAACTTATGTACATGCTCCAACCCCTGAACTAGAGGCAATAATGTCTCTCAACAATCTAAGATTCCAAGTGTTCAAGCTCTGTGTTATGATTCTTATGATCCATAAATCACTTCTCACTTTATGCTTAACTCTAAGAGTCTATACTCTAGATATGTTACCAACTCATTTTATGTCATGTCTCAGCACGATGTGATTCTATCTATGCAACCTTGTGAACATTCCCAGTTCTTAAAATGAGATGCAATAGCTTCAAATGGAAATTCTTGTTTGATTTCTTGAATATATGAATCTCATCTTTAGGTTATATGACCTATGATATATGCAATTATGATTCTCACTGTGCCCAGTCTGAAGAACTCATGCTATATTATGTTTATGCTCGAACGACCCTCTATTTATGATATAGGTGGTTACTCTGAAGTACTTCATGCCTATTGTACCATATCTCACTTCGTAGGTATCATCTTGAGTAGTGCGACAAATAGGAGTGATAATTGAGAAGTAACCATCCCATTCTTGATACTTATACTCTAGTTCTTCAATGACCCTCCTTATTTGGATGGTAGTGGCTATGAAAGTGTAGTAATGTTTTAGATAAGGGAGTAATGTTCTTTAATGTTAAAATTTTAAGTGTAGCCTCTCGGGCTAAGGTTATAGATGAAGAGGGAAGAGTGAGAGGAACTTTCCCTATGTGAAATAGTTAGGAAGGAGAGATATGGTGAAAATCTTTGTGATAGTGATTGAAGTTGCTGATTTTTTGTAGGGAGATCCATCAAGTTGGGGTAGTAAAAATAGGCTTGAATGTTGTGATTGATAGATACACAAACCACTGTGTTATGTAGCTGGTACTCCTTGATTAATACCTGAGGTTGTTTGCTGAAAGCATAGTTGAGAAGCATCGCTAAATTTAAGGTCTATTAGACGTATCATTGGAGGTGAAGAATGCTTCTATTCTTATGCCACGAAAATCTCATTTTATGTATTGTATCAATATTTATCAGTCGATGATTCCTTGAAAAATCCATGCCTTACATTTTAATGATCATGTTCCATAGAACTCATGCCAAGATCATTTCTACGTCAAGTCTTGTTATCTCATGATTCGTGCTTACACAATTTACTTAGGAATGCCATGAAGCTCTTTTCTTTTGATGACTATGTATGTTTTATTGAGGGAGAATTCCTAATGTGAAGTTACATCCTTTATTCCATAATTTTAGAGCTTCAATAAGTTCCTACCCATCATTCGAGGATGAATGATTCCATAGGAGATATAATGTATCACCCTACATTTTTGGACAAGAATATCAAACCATCATTCCTACGTGTATAGAAACGAACGCAATGATTCTATGTCAATATAAGTATGATGACCAATTCAATAGTGTGGGAACATCTTTGGAGATGTGTTGAGATCATAAAAATCTCCTAACTCAAAGATGAGTTGAGAACTTTTTCTATCGATGGAGTTTTAGTTGATGCTCCTTCTTGGGTAAATTTCCAATGACCATTACTCCTAGAAGATATAGAGTTAGGTAGACTACTATATACCAAATTAAATATCTTTGAGTCTTCTTTTCGAAGCATATGATTTCACCTTAATCTGATATAGGAGTAGAAAGTTATGCTCATTTTACCTAGGGGTGTCTGTCTGAGAAAAGGTAATGACTTGAGTTGACAAGCTATCAACTTAGCCATCGGCCTTAACCAGAAAACACCTTAAATCATTTAGATAAGGTGACGACTAAGTTAACAAATCGTTAACTGATTGACAATTTGTCAACTAAGTCATCAACCTTAACCATAAAGTGTCCAAATTCAGCTAGGGATTGGCGACTAAGTTGTCAACTTAGTTGCCAACTAAAAAATTCCTGCAATTTTTTAAATTTTCTTATGGTTATTTTGGTATTTTCCTCACCCCAAACCCTACTCCCATGATTTAAATCATTCAATAAGCATTGTATATCATTATTAGTTAGTTTTCAAAGCTCCTTCTCCTCTCCGCTCTCAAGAGAGAAAAATTAGTGTTTCTTACCAAGACTCATACTTAAAAGGCTTAGACTCAAGATGTCTTGAATTTTATTCATCAAAAAAGTTATGTAAAACTATCCTAACTCTCATATCATAAGTATGATGTTTTAATAAACTTTAAATTGTATATGTATATGTTATGGGTTTTGAAATTGATTGAAGATCATGCATTAAGAACCCTTTTTCATGGTGAACTTTTGTATTTAGAAAGGGGTTTGTTTTCTAAAATCTTGATATGTTATTCATGTGCATATATGCTATGAATTTCGAGAATTGATTTAAGATCGTGATTTATGAAGTTCACTCTTTCATTATAAATGTATTTTCTTTAATATGTTATGGATTGTTCTAACGAATGAGTAAAAGTTGAGTTAAATGATTTATTATCCAGTGTGAATTGACATGGTTTTATGTTCCCTAAGAGGGCGTTTTCTTACTTTCTGAATGCTCTTTTGTGTTGAATAGAAGATTTCATGTAATTGATGCAATAGATGGTCACCTTATATTACAGTTTTGAAAAGAGGATGTTTTGCATATGTTTTCACATGCTATTTGAAATAAGAACTCCCATGTGATGTTTAACTCTTTTGGTGGTCATTGCCATGGTTTTTACTAAGAAAGGCTATGGATACAATATGACATGATACAGATGTGATATGACATGATATGACTTGCAAGTCTTGGTATGATGATACCTTGTTATGAATTGCCCTTTACAGAAAAAGTGATGAACTTATATAAACATATAGCATGATTGTTTTAAGAGGATAAAATGGGCTCTAAGAGAGTTAGATGGTTACCCGAAGAAGGCATCATCATCATCAACAACAACAACATACCTAGTGACGTCCTACCTAGCGGGGTTTGGGGAGGGTAAAATGTACACAGTCCATACCACTACATTCAAAGAAGTAAAAAGGTTATTTCCGATAGACTCAAGACACATAGACAAAAAATAAGGTCATAATAAAATAAGAGACAAGAGAAATAACATAAATAAGGCACCTACAAAGTAGTACGACACTCTATCAAACCGTACGCACCTACCTCCCTTAACCCACCTAACTAGAGACTCCATCATATAAGGAAAGTCCTACACTACTAGCAAGGACACCCCAAAGCACATCTAACTACTGGCTATGATTCACAAACACGCACTAACCTTCTAACCTAATACATGTTCTCCATACTTTTATATCTAGGGTTATGTCCTCAGTAAGCTATAATTTCTTCATATCATGTCTAATCACCTCCCTTCAGTATTTATTCAACCTACCTATACCCTTCCTAAAACTATCCAAATCTACTTCTTGTACCTCCGAATTGGGGAATCTGTGCCCCTCCTCTTCACATCCCCAAACCACCTTAAACTCGCTTCCTGCATTCTATCCTCCACTGAGTCCACTCCTACCTTTTCCCAAATAAACTCATTCCTAACCCTATCTCCCATAGTCAATCCACCATCCAACACAACATTTGCATTTCCGCCACTTTTAACTTTTGAATGTGAGAGTTCTTGATTTACTGATGGCCCACTCCATAAAACATGGTCGTCCAGACCGCCACTATATAGAATTTATCTTTAATCTTGGTAAGAACCTTCTTGTCACATAAAACTCCCAAGTCAAGCATCCATTTCATACACCCCGTCCCAATACGGTGCGTGAATCCTTATCAATCTCTCCATTTTCCTGAATCATAGACCCAAGACACTTAAAACTATCCTTTTACAAACAACCCACGTATCTAACTTTACTACCACCTCATCCTCCTGAGTCACTTCACTGAACTTATATTCCAAGTACTTCATCTTGGTCCTACTCAACCTGAACCCTTTCGACCCCAAGGTTTGTCTCCAAACCTCCAATTTATCATTGATACTTCCCCAAGTCTCGTCAACAAAAACTACATTATCCACAAATAACATACACCAAGGCACCTCCCTCTGAATATGTTGCATCAAAATATCTATCACTAGGGTAAAAAGAAACAGACTAAGAGTCAATCCCTGGTGCAACCCTATCAAATAGGAAAATGCTCTAAATCCCCTCCCACTTTCCACACCTGAGTCTTTGCTCCTTCATACATGTCCTTAATCACTCTGATGTACACCTCGGGGACCCCTCTAGCCTCCAATTATCTCCAAAGTACCTCCCTAGGGACTTTGTTTTACACCTTCTCCAAGTCTATAAACACCATGTGTAAGTCCCTCTTTCTCTTCCTATAAATCTCTAATAATCACACAAGGTGAATTGCCTCTATCGTTGAGCGAACGAACATAAATCTGAACTCATTCACCAAAATAGACACGTTTCTCCTCAACCTCCACTCAACCACTCTCTTCCAAATCTTCATAGTGTGACTCAACAACTTAATTCCCCAGCAGTTGTCGCAACTCTGAATATCACCCTTGTTTTTGTATAGCAGAATCATCATACTCCATCTCCAAGCCTCAGGCATCTTTGCAGTCCTGAAAATCCTATTAAACAGACTGGTAAGCCACCTCAAACTTGCCCCGCCTAAAAATTTCCAAAAATTTACCAGGATCTTGTCAGGCCTCGTCTCCCTTCCTCTACGCATCCTACGAATAGCCTTAAAGACCTTTCCACCTTTATATGTCAACAATAACTGAAATCTTGACACCCCTCAAAGTATTCTAGATCCCTAACACAATGTCTTTGTCCCCCTCGTCATTCAAGAGCCTATGAAAATACGACTGCCACCTTCTCTTGATGTGAATGTCCTCCACCGATACTTTGCAATCCTCCTCCTTGATGCACTTCACTTGGTCAAGGTCACGGGCCTTCTGCTCCCTAGACTTAGCTAGCATATACAACCTTTTCTCCTCGCCTCTCTCCTCTAAACCCATATATAAGCTCTCAAAAGTTGTTGTCTTAGCTTCTATAACTGCTAACTTAGCTTTCTACCTAGCCAATTAGTACTCCTCCCTGTTCGCCTACTTTTCCTTCTCATACTTACTCTCAATCAACTTAGCATAAGCCACTTTCTTAGTCTCCACCTTCTTTTTAACTTTTTTACTCCACCACCAGTCCCATCGGTACTGGCCTGCCCAGCCCCTTGAGATACCTAATGTCTCTATAGATGTCTCCTTAATGCAACTGGATGCCCAATCCCACATACTATCAACATACCCCCACACTCCAACACCCTTATTGCCACCAACTTCTCCCCTATCTTCAAAGCACTACTGAACTCAAGCCACCCCTTAATTCTGTGTCAAACCTCCCTATCCCTTCTCTTCTTCCCTTTCTTAATATCCAGGTCCTATAGCAGAAGCCTATGTTGGGTCGAAAGTTTCTCACTAGGAAGACCTTATATTTCTTAAACAAATGCTCTATCCCCCTTCCTAATCAGCAAAAAGGCAATCGAAGTCTTGGCTGCCACACTTCGAAAGGTAATCAAGTGGTCCTCCTTCTTCAAGAAATTTGAGTTCACTACCACCAACCCAAAGGCCCTTAAAAAATCCAAAAGAGCAGCTCCATCATCATTCCTATCCCCAAAACCAAAGCCTTCATGCACATTATGATAGCCTCTTTGCAATGACCCGATGTGCCCATTAAAATCTCCTCTTACGACAATCTTCTCTAAACTAGGCACGTCTCTCACCACCTCATCCAAAACCTCCCAAAATCTCTTTTTCTCCTTCTCGTCCAAACCCACTTGTAGTGCATAGGCGCTACAAATATTCAGAGTACACCCTCTAATGACCAACTTAATTGTCATCACCCTATCACAGACCTTGTTAACCTTTACTACCTATCCTCTAAGCTCTTCGTTTACTAGGATAACTACCCCATTTATACGTCTCTTGCTTCTTGAGTATCAAAACTTATACCCATCTACATCCCTAACCTTAGAACCTACCCACTTGGTCTCCTGGACACACGCAATATTGATCCTCTTTTTTTTAAGAATAATTTCGAGCTCTATGGATCATCATGGTGTCTCAATTAGGGATTATGGTCCCCTGCTTTGTGATTTTGCGTACCATCATCATGTTGTCCCTCTTAAGGATTATGGTACCCTGCTTTATGATCTTTTGTACCATCATCATGTTGTTTTTACTAGGGATTAAGGTGCCCTGCTTTGTAATCTTATATACCATCATATAGAAACTCCGATCCTTGTGGAAAACTTAGATTTGGGGCTTGGCCGATGAGTTAATGGCGGACTAACATAGCTCGTGGGTATTATGTTTATAGGGATACCATCTAGATCAGAACTAATGCAAAACATTGAGTCAATATTATATAAGAATATTTTGAAACTCATTAATAATGCCCATATGTTTTTTATCTCTATTATGTTAAATTATTTTCAAAACATTCTCGATCATTTTATATGAAATATATGTTGTTTTTGAATTGTTATGCATACCAATACATTTCAAGTATTGACCGTCCTTGGGCGGCTACATTGTCTCATAATGTAGGTTCTGAGACTCAGTCAGCTGGTCCATCACGACAGTAGAACCTTTTCAAGCGTCAGAGTTGGTGAGTCATTCATCTTTCAAAAGGCACTCCATTTATACATTTTTTTATTTCCATTTACGGTCCAATTGGGGGTCTTGTCCTGATCTATACAGTTAGTCTTCAGTAAAGGCCTTGTACACGAGATTTGGTTATTGTATTGTCATAACTTTATTTACATGGATTAATTATAAGATGTTCTTGAACTTCATTATATCTTCCGCGCTTTAGTTTTGTATGAATTATTCTTGTGATCGTACGCTAAGGGCTCTCTCGGGCCTTCGTAGTTCTGGATGCCTGTTGCGGCTAGGGCCTCGGCTTGGATCATGACAGTAAGCTAATTAAAAGCATAATTGGTAGGAAGACATTTATTATACAAGTAATATGGATCTGGAGGAGAGAGAAAAAAACAGACATGAAAAAAAAATAAAAAAATCTAAGAAGTGGCAGTGATATTTATTCATACAACAAACAGCAAAATATATATTACAAGTGGTCTGAAATATCCCACAAAACCTGGGAACATGTCTTCTTAAGCTGTACTAAACTAAAACACAACCACAAACTACAAAGATTCTAAAAAACTAGTAACTTACAGCAACAAAAAAGTCTACGGAGACAGCAAAATATCAAGACTAAAATAACCAAGCTGCAGTTAGCACCACTAAAAAAACAACATCCTTCATCACTCCTCCTTGATGCAAGTGTTGTTGGTTACTCCAAGCTTAGCTCTAAGAAGATCAAATCTCTGTTTCTGTAATACTTTTGTAAAAATATCAGCTAGCTAATCTTTGCCACAACAATGCAGAATCTGAACTTCATTCTCCCTTTCAGATTCTCAAATGGAATGATATTTGATTTAATGTGTTTAGTCTTTCCATGAAAGACTAGATTCTTTACCGTAGCAACTGCAGATTTGTTATCATAAAGGATTTCCGTTGATTTACTTGGCTGAAATGCCAAGTCGCTCAAAATTTTTCTTAACCATAAATCTTGATTAACAGCACCTGAGGCAGCAACGTACTCTGCTTCAGCAGTTGATTGAGCCACAGACCCCTGATTCTTTGTGCAAAAACAAATGACACCTGATCCTAGAGTGAAAGAATATCCGCAAGTGCTTTTCATGTTATCTTGTGACCCATCCCAGTAACTATCAGTGAACCCCAACAATTTCATAGTTGTGGTTCTTTTATAAAATAGACCATAATCAATGGTGCCCCGAATGTACCTCAAAATTCTTTTTGCTGCTTTGAGGTGAATTTCAGTTGGTGAATGCATAAATCTTGACAACACACTTGTTATGTACATAATA
The DNA here is from genome assembly GCA_030864215.1 of Capsicum pubescens. Classification (NCBI taxonomy): domain Eukaryota; kingdom Viridiplantae; phylum Streptophyta; class Magnoliopsida; order Solanales; family Solanaceae; genus Capsicum; species Capsicum pubescens. The sequence continues at coordinate 275,903,142 of CM061543.1, read as the reverse complement.
TCAGGCCTCGTGACAGATACGTACAATATAGAACCAAGCAAACTTCTAAAAAGTAAAGCATCAACCAAACTAGATTCATCATTTTTCATTAGTTTCTCTCCTTGAACTTCAGGCGTACTTATTGGTTTGCATTTGTTAAGACAAAACTTCTTTAATATTTTAATAGCATATTTATTCTGAGCAATAAAAATCCCTTGAGAATATTGACTAACCTCCATTCCCAAGAAATAAGTCATCTTTCCTGGATCATTCATGTCAAAAACCTTCTTTATTTGCTCTTTGAAGTCTATGATAGACTTTGTACTACTTCCAGTCACCAATAGATCGTTGACATAAAGGGAAACTATGAGAAATTCATCCGTTTGAGGTCTGATATACAAGGTTGCTTCATTGTAGCTTCTATTGAACCTCAAATTCAGTAAGTGACTATCAATTTTTGCATACCAGGCCCTAGGTGCCTGCTTCAAGCCATAAAGTGCTTTTCTCTACAAGTATACTTGATCACCAGATCCTCTAAAACCTTCAGGATGATCTACATAAATTTTCTCTTCAAGAAACTCGTTAAGAAAAGCGGACTTTACGTCCAGTTGAAATACTTTCCACCCTTGGTGTGCTGCAACTGCAAGAAGAAATCTGATGGTATCAAACCTTGCAACTGGTGCAAAGGTTTCAAGAAAATCAATTCCATGTTGTTGGTCATACTCTTTTATGACCAACCACTCTATGTGTTCAACTTAGTCTTGAACACCCATCTAGTTCCAAGAATCTGCCTGTCGTGAGGTCTAGGTACAAGTACCCACATTTCATTTTTGTTAATCACATTGAGCTCCTCCTCTATGGAAGCCCTCCATTCTGGAATTTACAATGCATTTTCTACACTTGTTGGCTTCCATATAGCAACATTGCATCTGCTATATATTTCTTCAATTGATCAGGTACCTCTTACTACAAAATCATCAGAATCTTCTTCATCTGGAATTAATTCTTCTTCTTGTAAACCTTGTTCTTTATTAGTGATCTGTAAAGGAGAAATAGCCATATTCTTCCAGTCCCTCATAGCATTTTCATCAAACTTAACGCTTTGACTCACATGTATTTTCTATGAAATAGGATTTAAAATCCTATAGCCTTTCGAACTTCTGCTATAGCCCATAAATATTCCAACATCGGCTCTTTTATCAAGTTTATTCCTTTTAACTTTAGGAATGTAAGAGTAACATATGCAGCCGATCACTTTAAGATGTGAGAGTGAGGGCTTGGATCCAATCCATGCTTCATATGAAGTCTTTCCTTCAATGTCTCTCATCCGTAATCGATTCTGAAGATAGACAGCGGTATTGACAGCTTTGGCCCATAACACCTTAGGAAGCCCTTTCTCAAATAGAAGACACCTAGCCATATTCATAATGGACCTATTTTTCCTTTCACTTACACCATTTTGTTGTGGTGTGTAAGTAACAGTAAGTTGATGATGAATTCCTTCTTTCTGAAGGAAATCCTTAAATTGATTGGAAGTGAACTCAGTCCCATTATCAGACCTTAAGATTTTTATCGAAGAGCCACATTGGTTTTCAACAGTTGCTTTAAATTTTTGAAACGCGGAAAATACTTCATATTTTTGCTTCAAAAATTAAACCCAACAAAACCTTGTAAGATCATCAATGAATAAAATAAAGTATTTGATGCCATTATAAAAAGGAGTGCTCATAGGTCCACACACATCAGTGTGTATTAGTTGGAGCTCTTTAGTAGCTCGCCGGGCTTGATTCATAGGAAATGGTGATTGACTTAGCTTCCCAATTTGATAAACTCCACATACATTAGAGTTTTCATTTATGGAAGGCAAATCTGTCACAAGTTTCTTATTTTGCATTATTTTTAGACTTAAAATTGATGTGGCCAAGCATTTTATGCCAGACATAACTGTCATCTTGTATGCCAACATAAGCTCCAATCTCAGTATGTTTCCGATCAAGAGGAAAGCGTCTATTGAGCATTTTGATTGTGAGCAATTTTATACCAGTTGGATCCATGATTTCACATGCTTTATCTTTAAATAATAGGGCATAATTATCATCAAGCAATTGACCAACACTGAGAAGACTTTGGCTAATTTTAGGAACAAATAATACATCAGAAATAAGTTTTATACCCGAGGGAGTTTGAACTGAAACTACTCCCTTTCCCTTTGCATCTAAGAGTCTGACATCTCCAACTCTGACTTTGGAAAAATAGCTTTGGTCCAAACGTTCAAAGTTGTTCAAGTTAGCTGTCATATGATGTGTACATCCACTATCAATAAGCCACATATCATGATCTTGAGATGTTATATTGCATTCTCCAATAATAGAAGCAGCAAACAATTTCTCTTCATAGTCTTCAACATTTTGAGCAACTTGAGTTGGCTGCGCTTGAGCTGGTAGGGCTTAATTTGTTTTGCAGACCTTATACACATGACCAAATTTTTTGTAGACCTTTCATTGAGCTCCAGGTCTGTACCAACAAAACTTCTCTGTATGATTGGTCTTTTTACAATAGGGACAATGTGGATACTTCGATCTTCTATATCTCCCTTTGTTGTTATATTGCTCCTTCTTCTCCTTGCCATGTCTTGTATTTAATTGTTCTTTTGATTCACCATCAAACTGAGCTTTAGACTTTTAATCATCCATAAGAGCAACTTCATTTGAACTCTCTTCCTCTCTAAAAGCTTTTCTTTGCTCCACAGCTTGAAGAGCGTTGGATAGTTCATTCAACGTGACATGAGACATATCCCAAGTATCTTCTATTGAGGAGATTTTTGCTTCGAACTTCTCTGGGAGTGTCACCATCACCTTCGCAACAATCCTTTGATCTTCTACTTTTTCTCCCAACAATCGATCTGATTAACAATTCTCATGATCCTATCAATATAATCTTTCACCTTTTCAGTCTGTTTCATCCTTAACATGTCAAATTCTTTTCTTAGATTCAATATTTGTATTTGTCTTTCCCTATCACTCCCCTGAAATTCTTGCTTCAGCATATCCCAATCTTCTTTGGCAATTTCACATGTCATTATCCTTGTAAAAATTGATTCGGAGACGGCTGCATGAATGAAAGACAAGGCTTTCGGACCTTTTGCAATCTCTTCTTCATGGTTTCTGATCTACTAAAGAGTTGGGTTTGCTCTCAAAGGTTCTGGAGCATTGTCTTCCTCAATATACTTTCATAAACCAAGACCTTTCAAGTATGTCTTCATCTTGACAGCCCACACTTGGTAGTTCTCGCCATTAAAGATAGGAGGTGAAAGAGAATAGCTAATGGAAGCCATGAGAAAAGAAAACTGGACAGAAAGAGGCCTGAACAAGTTAAAGATTGTTGGGTGATCTTTGCTTTATTTTTTCTCAGAAAAAACAATCCCTTAAAAGATCAATCTTGCTTTGATGCCAATTGAAGGAGAGAAAGAAAAAAGAAGACATGAAAAAAAAAAGAAGAGAAAATCTGAGAAGTGGTAGTGATATTCATTCATACAACATACATCAAAATATATATTACAAGTGGTCTGAAATATCCCACAAAACTTGGGAACATGTTTCCTTAAGTTGTGCTGAACTAAAGCACAACCACACACTACAAAGCTTCTAAAAATCTAGTAACTTACAGCAACAAAAAAGTCTATAGATACAGCAAAATATCAAGACTAAAATAACCAAGCTGCAGTTAGCATCACTGAAAAAACAGCATCCTTCATCAGGATCATATTTTAACATTGTAGGTATCTTTTAACACTGCCAATTTCTACTACAACAAACAGAACAATAGGTTATATGAACCTGTTGGTGATGCCTTGGAGTAACTATTAAAGTTGTTGTTAGGAGGTCACGGGGCAACCTCTTCCAAAAATGCAGGGTAAGGCTACGTACAATAAATACTTGTGGTCCCTTGTGATTATTAAATTTAACTAGGATATTGAAAAAAAGTTAAACCCAAAAACTGGAGAAAAGTCTTATATAGAAGGAAACAATTTAGATATAGCCATACATAAGAAGTCATTGTACTCAGACTTTCATATTAAAAGAGTATCCATCAAACATAGAGAATGATACCATTTTTTTTTTGTTGTCCAGTTGAATGCATTCAACTTTGGCTAACTACTTTTATCTTGTAGTAGTTGTTAGTATTTTCGAGGGTCTATCACAAATAGCCTCTTCACCTCGTAGGATAAGGTTTGTGTACCCACTACTCTCCTCGGACCTCACTTATGGGATTACACTGGCTATGTTATTGGTATAGTCGTTGTTAGTATTTATTTTCCAAGTTATTCTTGAAAAATTGTTGAGATAACGATCGATCAATTAATTAGCTAAAGAAGTATTTCATGGATAATATCAAAATACAATGGAATAATATGTAAACACACTCTTTAACTTGGCCTCAACTAGTATATCTGACCACCAATATTAGATGTGCACAAGTAGGCACATGCATTCTATATGGCATCAACATGGGTAATCCGTATCCTACGTGGCATCTTATGTGTACGATGTCCCATGGAATGTGTGTTTCTATTTGTTCAATTTTATACAAGTTCAAATGCCTACTTGTACACATCCAAAGTTGACAATTTATACAACGGGAATCAGAATAATGCATGTATTTTTTGGTTTCTAGCAGAAACAAAGGTGTAAAAATGGAGAAGAACCTGTTTAAGGAAATTTTAGGATGATCTTATACCTTATTTGGTTGGGATAAAATGTATTAGATAACTCATCCCGAGATTAGTTATCTCAGGATTGTGGCATTGTTTCATCCCATCTTAAGGGTAGATAACAAATCTCGGGATGATTAATCCTATGACAACTTGTTTCCCAACCAAACGACCCTTTAACTCCATGATGTTTTTGACTTTTGATTATGAAGGTTTGAAGTTAATTTCTTGAACGGTCACATAATTAACAATTTTTATCTTATAAAGTTATTCAATTTTATTTTATAACCCAATAGTTATTCAACTAATAGTAATTATCTCGCAAAGTCCCTTAACTTTATTTTTTGTAATAGAAAAGTCATTCAATTGTTCCATTTCACCTACAAATTCATTAAAACAACTCAAATTATATTTCCCGTAGATATTGTTGATATGGAAAGTAGGCCAATCTTTTTAAATATTAAAGATGATTCGTTACTGTAAAATAAAAGGTGGATAAATTTAATGGTTCCATAAAATAAATAGCTCTTTATTTTTTAAAACAATTGACTTAACGATATCTAACAGAAATATGGATGAATTGGATATAGTTCCTTGAGTCAAAAGTGACTACGTCACAAATAACATGACCCGTTATCACAAGTTTGTGAATTCTTTATACTTTCTTAAGAGAATTCCTTAAGGTTTTCAAATTCTAAAAATTACACAAATACACAGCTTATGTTTCCAATATTACAAAAAATCCCAACTCCCTAAACATATTACAAAAATCCCAACATATTCACAGAATGCTATGTATATGTCGGTTATGTTATGTATATTAATAGGGAGAGAGAGTAATGTAATTAAAAAAGTGGGACAGAGTGTAATTACTTTCAAAGGGGTTGGTATTTATGTTATTTAAATTTAGTTTTCATATCTTTCAAATACTCAAAATTCAATTTCTCATGTTTCTTTTGAAGATTTGAAATACATTTTGAATCAATTCTAAGATATTTTTACTTCAGTAGATATAAATCTATTAACGTAAAGGTTAAATATGCACCATTTATTAGATAATGAGCATATATATGTACAATTTATTAAGCATTCAGGGGATATATGCACCACTTTTTTATCTGTTGCTTCAAAGCTATGTTGCTCGGACTCCCCAAAGTTGTTGCCGTGCCCATGTAGGATTCTCCAAAAACACTATTTTTGGAGTATCCGACACGCACTGATCCATATTTTTTAAGAGTCTGAGAAACATAGCTGGAAAGTAACTTGATGATCTTGCTCTTTGCCTTTGCATATAAGTTAAATATACATGATCATTGTCACAACCAGCTGGATCTTGTGGAAGTTGGAGCATTTTTGGCACAGAAACGACTCTCGGAGCAACATCAAGCCTCTTATTGCACTCGGACGATTTAGGAAGATGCCCGAGCTATATATCTATGGGGTCAGATAACAGTTGTATCAGGAGTAGCAGCTAAATTATTCACATATGCAGAGTTAGCCGCAACAGCAAATTCATCACAAGTGCATCAACTTGTTGCTCAACATGCACTGGAAGCCACTCGTTTGATATAGAGGCTGGAGGATTTGAGTTTTCTGCAATACAAGTGAAAGTTGCACCAGCAATTACCCTTATGTTGATTCTTCATTCAAAGATTCATTATATTCCAACATATCTATTTCCACATTGTCAAAATTGTTCTTCCGAAGCACTAAATGATCAACCATAACAGTTCTATGTATGTTTTCAACATCAAGACTCCAATATGATTTGTCCAAATTATGAAACTGAAGATAAATATGATTAGCAAAAGGAATAGGAGACAGAAATTGGGGAAAACAAAAGTTTAAGATGATCATTTATTGAGCAATAACATACACATGATACTTATTGACAAACCAGAGGCATGTGTACGTATGTTATTGCTAAGATCTCAAGGATGATTGAAACTCCTTGCAACCCACGTTTCTAAACAAAGTTCAAGAAAAAACTTAACCAAGCTTTCAAATCTCTCACAAGAGATAATATTCATAATAAAATGACTAAGGCATCTATTTATGGTTTGCCTTTTAAAAACATAGCATTTATTTAAAACATAGCACAAAGGGCTATCTTAGAGACCTCCCATCGCCAAAGTGACCATGCCCATCGCTCAAGTGCTTCCACCATCGCCAAAGGAGCAGCATGTCACGACTCGAGCCTAGGCCCTAGCCGTGACGAGCATCCCGAACCATGAAGGCCCGGAACACCCATTCTCTATCTGGTTATCATGCACAACATTCATAATCATAATAAAATGCGGAATTGAAACTGAGTACGGAAAACATGGTCAAGTTCTGCAACATTTCTGAATAATACTATCTGACATCAGTCTGCGAAATCTCTACTAAGAACATAAACATCTGTCTGAAAAGAAACTGGGACAAGGCCCCCAGTAAACCAAAAACATAATAAATAAGATAATGTCTGACATAATTAGGCCTTCCGAATAATAGAAGGCTCACCACTGTGAGATCAAGTCTGAAAATCCGAGAATGTCTACTGAGTAGCTGGACCCCTAGACTGTGCCTCAGAACCTGGAAGGAGGGGGGTCAGCACAAAAGTACTGGCACGCGAAGCAATCCAAAAAAAATAGTATAATGGAACATACATATATATATATATATATATATATATATATATATATATATATACATATTAAGTGAAAGAAATTTTTCATCAAGACATCATGTATAAAACTGTTTCTGAAAAATACATGGGCACTTTCTGAAAACATGTAACCTGTCTGTTCATTTCAAATCATGATCTGTGTTTTACTTCTGAGTTAGGTGGTATTCCCCTACAAGTCTGATATTCCACGGGCTGTATGGAATCCGTCATTGACTCGGCGGGGAAGCCCCCAACCCAAGTGTGCCGCAAGGGTTGGAGTGTCTGAGTCTGATACGCCACAGGACATTTAAGTCAGCGCATAATAGTATACCCGGGTCGGCAAACCACGGTTTTAGGCAATGAGTCGCTTGAACTCAAGCCCTCTTCGGGGAACACCTAGCATCTCTGTATGCCCATTTTTAACCTTTTCTGTACATGCAACATTCTGAATGTCTAAAATCATGAAAGTCTGAAATGTCTGTTAGTCTGAGTCTGATATGGCATTAGTCTGAGTTGGTATCGTCATACCAAGACTTGCAAGTCATGATTTTTCTGAGCCATAATGTATTAAGCAAGAGCTTTCATTCAAAACATAGTTTAGACCACCAAAACATGTAACTGATGTAAAGGATTTCATATTCCGAAACTTAAAGTTCAATTCATGTAGAAATTTCATCAAACACCTGGTGGTCAAATGTCTTTAGCAAGTTCATGTATTCAAAATTGAAACATATTCATTCATATATGTATATAAACTGTCAAATCACTTTGGAGATGGTCAAAAGACCAAAACAATGATGTTAAAACATCTTATACATAAATATATATACATAATTTAAAACCCCATTCTAAAACATGATTTTTCTATGCCCATGAGAATTTAGGAAAACCCCGCGTACCTTGTTCACCACGAATTTTGGGTGTCTATCGAAGCCTACGTCGAGAGGATTCCAAATCTGTAATTTGTTTCACGAACCCGCGGTTGAATCTTGAGTTGCTTGGGTTTTAATGTTGAAACCCTAGGGAGAGTTCTTGAGCAATTTTGGGAAAAGTATGTGTATTATGGTGTTTGAGGGATTAAATCCCGTGTTGGTGGTATATATAGGGGTGGAGGATTACCAAAATACCCCTAAGGAACAATTAAGGTCAAATCTGTCCCTCAGTTGACAGTTTGGTAGACTGGAGTAAATCGATTATAACTTTTTACTCATATACTCAAATTAGATGAAACCAACTGCAATTGAAAGAGGACTCGAAGAGATTTTGTTTGATATATTATAGCTCACACATTTCATTATATACAGGGAGTTATGATCGTTTGAAATTGACCCTGAAATGCTGAAAACTGGGCAATAGTCTATGCGTTTTGCTACTGTTTTTAAATCCAAACGCAGCCTTATGCGTTCCGAAAAATTCCGAAACTTATCCGAGATGTACTATGAGATTTCCCGATCATAACGCAACTTGAAAATCTAAAAGCGGATGTCGGGAAGGTTGAAAAGTTGTATCCCGAAGATTGCCAGCTAAAATGACTCTAAGTCCTCATTACACTTAGAAAAATTTTCAAGTTTTTAAGTCTAAGGGCACTCTATTAAAGGCTAATCCATGCACGACTTTTACAGGGTGTTACATTATCTCCCCCTTGGGATCATTCGTCCTCGAATGATGGGTAGGAACTTGTTGAAGCCTTAAATATATGGAATAACGCGGACATGACATGTCCTCTAATAAAAATACACTGATCTGAACATTTGGAATCTGAATTTAATGCATGATGCATGAACTGGGCTATACTCGTAACTACTGGTATACTCTATCTTCGACTAGTAGCATGTCTGAGATTTCGAGTAGCATGAATAAGTGCAAAGACAAGAAAACAAGTCATGCGAATCTGACTGCTAAACTGACTTATTGGCCATATAGACTGAATTATACTACACCCTCATACTTAACTGGAGTATTCTCTTCAACACTCTCTCTAAGGAAGCTCTAGCAGTAATAGGGAATCATGAATCTTGGGTATGGATTACACAAAACATTCCACTGAGGAAATCACAACATTGACACTACTCTGCAGTCTGGAATATAGACATATAACTCCTAAATTAGGATAGAATTTTCAGACCTTTGGCAATACAACTTCTTACTTTAAGGCTTCGAGAACTTCCCGAATATCCCTTAACTATACTATTCCCTATAAATATCATATTCATTCAACTCAGCTTAAAATTCTCATATGAGCATTGATAATATTTTTTTTTCTACTAATGTCTAAAATATCTTAATCCTTACCCCGCGATCAAGCCTAACTCTAAATCACAAAAATACAACATGCTACACCACGCTATTATTCTAAACCATATGATGCCACCTTCTAGACCTCTTTTAAAAATCACATCCTAAGCATAACATGCCTTACCACTTCAATGACTACACTGAACTCTTAATATGAAGTCGCTAATGCATATGGCGACCTTCCACTACAATCCCAAAACGTCGTTCAAGCCTAATTTATAACCACATGTTAACTTCAAGGCAAACACCCATAAGTAGATACTTCACATAGTTTCTAAACTACTATCAATATAACTCCCATGCTCTATCCTAAAAACATACACACACAAACTTTTCCACTAACCATCACATGTATCAAAGACTTGGCCCCAAATCTTACTTCATACTTATGGCCTTATCTAAACAAGCATACTATGATCTTCCATCAACAAGAACATTTACATCAAAACCACTATCATTGCATAGGAAGGGTCACTAAAAGGTTAAAACATAAGACCCTCAAGCGTGAAAAAGATCTTTATATGGGACTAAGCACACTATAAAGAGTGAGTACATGCGTCATGAGTTGCATGACCTCAACTAGAGTTCATAACATAAGGAATGTGATTCCGACTACTTGAATGAACTAGAACTCATTATCTTGGAATTGGAAGAGTACGTGACTCTCTATCATATACCGGAATCATGAACTATTATCACAGAACTGCATCGTAAGGCATGAGTAAGCATCCGGATAACAAAAAAAAAATATTGAGGTAGGAATGGGTTGAGATTCACCCTTACTTTCTGATGTTCTAAATCACACTGCATCACTACTAGAATCTGAGAGCCTTACTTGGTTATTCGTTCTATCATCTCCCACTTAGCTTCAAGTCATCATCTAGCGTTTGGGAGATCCCTTACCAGATTCTAACTGAACTACACTTACTGCACTCTAGGGTCTGAAAAAATTGACAATACATGCATATCATAGAACTCAACCCGAATGACTACCTTCTGGGATACACTCTATCTTTTCATAGCCACCAATAGTCAAAGTATAATGCTTGCACACTTATTTCTATCCGTTCAACCTTCAAAACTCAAACTTAGATTCTAACACTTAACATGGATATCACCAAGCCTTTGATGAACCATACCACTTTCGTTCTAGCATACCAATATTGCTACTCCAAACTTATATCTCTCTACCATGAGAATCGAGATCACATCAAAAGGCTCAACACTATCAATCAAGGCTCCTTAACTTGGCTATCTAGAACACCATATATCATCTAACTAGTATTTTTCCAACTAGCAACTCCATGGTACCACTAGTCACACACAACATGTAATAGTCTTAGAGAAATGCCACAACTCCATATCGCCTTGGTCATACTTACACACCATACCCACAACATTATACTTCATTACGAATCAATTTAAACTTAAGCCATTTCACACACCGTTCAAGCCTATTAGATCACTTTCATATAACTAACATCATTGATCAAGAAATCATCACATCCACCTTTATGAACTTCAACTATTCAAACTTAATATCTAGTGCTATGCATGACTTACAACCCAACCTTACACAAAATTTTTACTTGGAAACTATAAGTAAACATCACGAAACACTAGTGCACTAGAACTTCATAACCACAATAATCGATCATGACCTAACGGTTTACCTTATCATCATTCCGTTAGCATGTACTATTTCAGCACCTCAAGCCTACTAAATTAATCCCACAAAATATGCATTAACAAACTCTTGTCACTATTTACCACCACACCATTTAAATTTAAGCCTATAGTTTAGTATCAATCATCTACCACCAATGAAGAATGCAACATAATATAAATACACTAATCCATCAAATTGGGATATTCTACCCAAATATCTCAAAAATCTACTACATACCTTCTCACAAGTAGCACTAGTTTACAACTACCAATGAAAAGAGGGTCAAGGGGGTTAAAGCCTCATAATAGACATGGTCAACCTTAATCTTATATTATAACCCCGTACAATTGTATCTACTTATACGGATTTCTCACCTCATACTTACTCACTCATTCATATATTTAGACTGCCTTCAAATTCCTCAAACAACCATGAGTCTATAATCATAACTTACTCGCTAATATAGCCATTTCCACATTCAAGCAATCAACAAATCACCCTGACCAACAACTCCTTCTCTACCTTCAACTAATAACACACAAGGATGAATCACTTCATTACCAACTCTATCTCATGCAAACAGATTCAGCCATACATATATTAAACCAATGAAAGAACAATAAGTTGGACAACAAGTTGCTAGTGAATCGAAACAGGCCTCACACGGCTTCACTAGACTTTGGTTTTGTATTTTGAACAAGAAAATGAGATGGATGACAAGGCAACTATGCTAGTGAATCGAAAGAGCCCCACACGGCTTCACTAGACTTTAAATTTTTCTAATTTTTTTTCAAAAACATCATGATAACAAGATTACATATTACAAGGGATAGAAAATTGACACCTAATATTTAATGGTCTAAGAATATACATATTATTCTATATAAATAAAAATCTGAGTAAAACACTTCCTCCATGGACTACCATACAATCCACACATGCTGCTAGCTACCACATTAGTTTATCACTATAAAGGGGTAAATCATCCACAAACATCGATTATTCAACTGAAATATTCATTTACACAAAATCACCCTCACTCTGACTTCTAACTTTGTGACTTTACATCACCAACTTCTTGGTCCAATATCACTACCAATAGGTCATGACAACAACACTTTAACTTATGCTACTATTTGGGTAGAAATATAGTTCCAACATTCTGCTATACATTGTCCACAACTGTAACAAGATTTTGAGAGGGACAATATACACTTAATACCTTAAGCTGGAATGCACGATTCCATCAGGATCAATATTTACATCAGAATCAGCATATATTGATAAACTAACAGACTCCTATCGAGCTTATTCCATAATTTTTAAAATCTTATAGAACGTAATCGAAAAGGACTATATCATGTATACTCTAAAGTTTTTGCACTTGAATCAACCCAATAATGGGACAGTTTAGACTCTGAAGCACGAACAAAATCACAAAGATGGGAAACATTCCTAAACGCCTAGTAGCCTCCTGTTTATAAGTGTGGCGCGCTACACACCCATAAACAGAACTCTACTCGACGCGATTTCGCAGACACCCTGGGACCATGAACCGTGCTTTGATACCAAGTTTGTCACGACCCGAGCCTAGGCCCTAGCCGTGACGAGCATCCCGAACCATGAAGGCCCGGAACACCCATTCTCTATCTGGTTATCATGCACAACATTCATAATCATAATAAAATGCGGAATTGAAACTGAGTACGGAAAACATGGTCAAGTTCTGCAACATTTTTGAATAATACTATCTGACATCAGTCTGCGAAATCTCTACTAAGAACATAAACATCTGTCTGAAAAGAAACTGGGACAAGGCCCCCAGTAAACCAAAAACATAATAAATAAGATAATGTCTGACATAATTAGGCCTTCCGAATAATAGAAGGCTCACCACTGTGAGATCAAGTCTGAAAATCCGAGAATGTCTACTGAGTAGCTGGACCCCTAGACTGTGCCTCAGAACCTGGAAGGAGGGGGGTCAGCACAAAAGTACTGGCACGCGAAGCAATCCAAAAAAAATAGTATAATGGAACATACATATATATATATATATATATATATATATATACATATTAAGTGAAAGAAATTTTTCATCAAGAAAACATGTATAAAACTATTTCTGAAAAATACATGGGCACTTTCTGAAAATATGTAACCTGTCTGTTCATTTCAAATCATGATCTGTGTTTTACTTCTGAGTTAGGTGGTATTCCCCTACAAGTCTGATATTCCACGGGCTGTATGGAATCCTCCATTGACTCGGCGGGGAAGCCCCCAACCCAAGTGTGCCGCAAGGGTTGGAGTGTCTGAGTCTGATACGCCACAGGACATTTAAGTCAGCGCATAATAGTATACCCGGGTCGGCAAACCACGGTTTTAGGCAATGAGTCGCTTGAAATCAAGCCCTCTTCGGGGAACCACCTAACATCTCTGTATGCCCATTTTTAACCTTTTTTGTGCATGCAACATTCTGAATGTCTAAAATCATGAAAGTCTGAAATGTCTGTTAGTCTGAGTCTGATATGGCATTAGTCTGAGTTGGTATCGTCATACCAAGACTTGCAAGTCATGATTTTTCTGAGCCATAATGTATTAAGCAAGATCTTTTATTCAAAACATAGTTTAGACCACCAAAACATGTAACTGATGTAAAGGATTTCATATTCCGAAACTTAAAGTTCAATTCATGCAGAAATTTCATCAAACACCTGGTGGTCAAATGTCTTTAGCAAGTTCATGTATTCAAAATTGAAACACATTCATTCATATATGTATATAAACTATCAAATCGCTTTGGAGATGGTCAAAAAACCAAAACAATGATGTTAAAACATCTTATACATAAATATATATACATAATTTAAAACCCCATTCTAAAACATGATTTTTCTATGCCCATGAGAATTTAGGAAAACCCCGCGTACCTTGTTCACCATGAATTTTGGGTGTCTATCGAAGCCTACGTCGAGAGGATTCCAAATCTGTAATTTGTTTCACGAACCCGCGGTTGAATCTTGAGTTGCTTGGGTTTTAATGTTGAAACCCTAGGGAGAGTTCTTGAGCAATTTTGGAAAAAGTATGTGTATTATGGTGTTTGAGGGATTAAATCCCGTGTTGGTGGTATATATAGGGGTGGAGGATTACCAAAATACCCCTAAGGAACAATTAAGGTCAAATCTGTCCCTCAGTTGACAGTTTGGTAGACTGGAGTAAATCAATTATAACTTTTTACTCATATACTCAAATTGGATGAAATCAACTGCAATTGAAAGAGGACTCGAAGAGATTTTGTTTGATATATTATATCTCACACATTTCATTATATACAGGGAGTTATGATCGTTTGAAATTGACCCTGAAATGCTGAAAACTGGGCAATAGTCTATGCGTTTTGCTACTGTTTTTAAATCCAAACGCAGCCTTATGCGTTCCGAAAAATTCCGAAACTTATCCGAGATGTACTATGAGATTTCCCGATCATAACGCAACTTGAAAATCTAAAAGCGGATGTCGGGAAGGTTGAAAAGTTGTATCCCGAAGATTGCCAGCTAAAATGACTCTAAGTCCTCATTACACTTAGAAAAATTTTCAAGTTTTTAAGTCTAAGGGCACTCTATTAAAGGCTAATCCATGCACGACTTTTACAGGGTGTTACACAGCACCATCGAAAAGTGGTAACCACCATCACCAAAATGGGTAGTACCATCGCAAAGTGGACAGTAAGGTCATTGTTTTTGAGATCTTGGGCTTGGCTTCGCGTGAGTGGTCTTAACAAGTCTGTGCTATTCATACTAGTATCACGCATGCTCCAAGCTATCATCCAAACATGGTAGCTCTCCCGGGAGCTCCTTCCAAGCACGCACATTCTTGAGCTTCATGCCTTCCTCCAAAGAACCCACCAAGCCTCCAACGTAGTGATTTGATGACAAGTCTACCAACTCTTTATCTCGTCTTCGTCTGTAAACTTGGATGAAGCTCGGCTTGTATCATATCACCTGCAGAAAAGAAGCCACGGATAGAAGATATTAGTGATTAAAATGATAGACTATCAAAAATTGGAAAGGAATTAACTAGGGTGATTCAACCTACAGGAAGTTGATATTCTTAGCACCTCCATTACCCTGGACAAATTTAATACAATTAATAGCTTGTGGCGTCAACGTTGGCATCAAATTGTGAGAGACAATAATTGAGGCCTTGAAGATTCTTGAGCAAGGAACATGCAAAGTGTGCTCACAAATGAAGGAGGCCGATAGCTACGTTCAGTCTGTATAAGATATTCAAAGTGAAATCTATCAATGAAGGAGGTGATAGCTATGTTCAGTCTGTAGAAGATATTGAAAGTGCAATCTATCCAAATGGCACGGGCACATTTGGTTTAATTTCTTCAGTAGCGGTAGTGGCAGTACTCAAATTAAACTTCTTTTTCTTAGAAATAGGAGGAAAATATGCACCAATTTTGTCAAAATTTTGAGATGGCATATTCTGCATTGAGTATACACGCAACACTTACTATTGCACACGAGGCCAAATGTTGTACGGTAGCGGCCTCTCTACTCCAAATGCTTATCGGTGGATGATTCTTTGAGTGCGTGAATTCCACCACCCTGCATCACAATTCAATCTCATGGCATGTGAATATCCCACTTGTTGCATTGGAATTTCTCAGTAACATTAGTACCTTAAGAGTTTTCACATATTTTGGATGATGGTATTTCTTGAAAGATTTACAAAAACTTGAAAAAACTGAAATGAGTTGGAAAGAAATAAACTTTTATTATTTATGCTTCAGATTATGATCTTTTGAATAACAATCCTTAAGACAATGGACGACTATTGCTTGATGTACCGATGAGTTGTTGTTTTTTTCATTTTCTTTTCCTATTTCCATGATTGTACTTTCCAATAGTCAATACCAAAGTAACTTCCCCTTCTATTCCTTTCGATGTTCTCAGGATCTGACGTGTAAAATGTGCATAAAATTTTATCAGTTGGAAGAAGTAAGAATACAAGAGAACTGAAGAAAGGAGCGTAAAAAGTCATAGAAGTAAGAACACAACAATATAGCTAGATTTGTTGCTTCTATTTTTTAGTTACCAAGGTCAGGCCAGATGTAAATTTCTATACAAGTAAATGAGACGAAGAAACAAAACAACAACTAATTGCTAAATTTCTACTTAGTATTATTCACAAAAAGACAGTCAGCAAACATAGTTTAGACATCAAACACAACAATCAGAACAGCACGCGTATTTAATAGAGAGAAACCTGTTATGGTGGTGCTCGAGACTTTCCACACATAATTCTTCAAGCTACTTAAACAATGGGATATTATTCGGGCCAAGGATCTGAACCTTGTCTTCTCCCGTAATCTCTTCAACATATTCCTTAATCTTCTGAGCGGAATCTTTAAGTTGAGGGTTCGCTACAAGTTTGATAATTTTCAATGGATAAATATCCCCGAAACTAGATGGAATCTCCTCAAGCTCACGACATTCCCTCAGTACTATTTTCTCAAGCACAGGAAAGGATTTCTCTCCAACCTCCCACTTAGCAAGAGTCACTTTATCCAACTTCAAAAATTTGAGATTCTCAAAGGTGTCTTCCTCCCTCATGTTCCATTCTCCCCCCTTGATGATTGTTCTAATAATGAACAACTCTTCAAGGTTGGACAATCTCGCTATTGTTGATAGTGAGACGGATGCCAGAGGAAAGTCACACAACACCAATGTTTTCAAATTGGAAGGGAAGTGAAAATCCCATGACCAATTTGTCACTACAGATGACCCACTATCATTTGTGTTTGAACTTTTAAAATCTACTCTGAGGGATTCTAGTTCATGAAGAAAATCCAATTCTGGGAACCAATATCGCTCTGTTGAATAATCCCATGATTCCTTGAGATCAAATACAAGCCTCTGAAGATTGGGAAACCTTTTGAAAATATCATCTGTGTCTTTCGAATAGGAAAGCACGAGCATCCCTAATTCTCTCAAGTTCTCTAACTTTGAGTCCTCTGCTATTAGAATTGATTCATTGGTATCCAGGTCAAAGAAAGAACAAGCATCAATGGACAGCACTCGCAACTTTACAAGATCCCAAATTCTCGGTAATAGTATCAAGGTTGATCCTTTGTTACTCACCAACAGGCTTTCCAGATTCCAGAGGTTTGAGAAAGACGAAGGAAGAGATTTAACTTCTGTCCCAATGAATAAGTACCTCAAATGATTCAACATGCATATTTCATTCAGAAAAGAATCTTTCACCATCATAAAAGAGGGATCCAGGTTCAAAACTCTAAGAAGCCTCAAGTCTCTTAGGTGCCATGCATCTGAAAGACGATCTTGCATCTTGTCTCCAGTTACCCGCAAAGAATATAGGTGTCTACCAGAATGCCGTTTCTTTTTTGAACTAAACAGGACAAAATTTTTAAGCTCAAAGTGCTCCTTATCATAAAAAATGTCCACTGTACGTGGCATCAAATATGAAGAAGAAGATGGATCACTTGAACTTATCCAGCCAAACAACTTTTCCTGTCTTGCTTTTATGAAACAAAAGTCGTGCACAAGATCATGAAGTTGGCAAGTCGGGACATCACCTATCTCATTGAAAGAAATTACCAAGCTACTGGAAATTAAATTATCCATATAAATTTCCATCACTTCTTCCACACTCATCATCTCTGTCTGTTCAACAAGCCCTTCAGCACGCCAAAACATTTTCAACACATCTCTGTCCACTGCTGTGTCCTTCAGACAACGTGCAAGGAAGAGAAAACATGGCTTCATGTGATGAGGCAAATGGTCATAACTTAATTCTATAACCTTCATCACATCAACTTCACTGTTCAAAATAAAGGAATTCAAATTATTTCG
Organism: Capsicum pubescens; assembly: GCA_030864215.1. Lineage (NCBI taxonomy): Eukaryota > Viridiplantae > Streptophyta > Magnoliopsida > Solanales > Solanaceae > Capsicum > Capsicum pubescens. The sequence goes on along the minus strand of CM061543.1, from coordinate 275,884,963 downwards.
AACTTCAAGCCACACAGACTTTGTCTTTTCCCTCCGTGCAATGACTCCAGCAATCAGATCAGCCACCAAAGGAAGTCCCTTACAATTTTGGACTATTTCTTTTCCAACATCCAATAGTTCATCAGGGCAACTCTCTTTTCCAAATGCCCTTTTCTCTATCAACTGCCAACTTTCTTCTGGTCTTAGCAATCGAAGGTTAAGAGGATCAGTGTTTCCCTTTGCATGAAAAGCCACTTCCTTTTGTCGAGTCGTCAAAATAATTCTACTTCCTTTCTCAACTTCAGGGAAAGGTCTTGTTAGCTCATCCCATGTGTCAATATCCCACACGTCATCTAACACAATTAGGTACCGCTTTCCATACAACTGTTTCCGCAGTTTATCGGCAACATCAATTTCCTCGCCGAACTTCAAATCCGAACCAATAATTTGATTAAGAAGTTTCATCAATAACTTCTTCTCGCCATATTCTTGATCGACTGTGCACCATGCACGATGGTCGAAATGACTACAAACTGATTCATCATTGTATACTTTATACGCCAAAGTAGTTTTGCCCGAACCCGGCATACCAGTGATAATGATGACATCTAGATCTTTCGTTCCTCTGGTGAGCTTACTAATTAACAAGTTTGTCTCCTCCTCAAAACCTACAATTATTTTACCAGCTGCCAATGACTTGTTTTCAACTGCCTTCTTGGTAGAGTTTACAATGAGGCTCCTGTTCGTGGGAATCTTCTCAGATAAATTGGTGATTTCATCTTTGATAAGCTTGATCTGTTTTATAGCAATGGGAAGTGCGAAAATAAGATGTAAGAGACCATTATCTCGAACAATAATTGAATCAATGGCATCTTTTGCTTCATATGCCACATCTAAAACACGTGCCCATAGGTCTTTATACAATCTTTGCTCAACATTCATGAAGAATGTTCTTATGAATTTTAGGTCTTCTTTCACCAACTCAATTTCTTCCTTTATCAAAGCAATTGAATAAGCATTGGAATCTAGCAAATCATCTAAGTGTATGTGTAGCAGATGCATGAAGAGAGGTCCATCGCTCAAGGGGAAGCAACATTGAGATGAGTCTGTGGCTTTCAGATACACTTGTTTTAGATCTTCCTTGAGGAGGTCAATATTTTCCAGCAAGTTTAGAGTTGCAAGATTTGTTCCATTGGTACTCTCTTTATTCCTTGATTTATCTTCTAAGTCACGAACAAGAGTTGATACCTCCCTGATAAGTGCTCCAACACGTGCCAAAAGATCAAATAATTTGTCAGTATGAATAAAGTCCTTGGGCACATCCGTAAGAATAATTAATAGGAACTCTATCATGACATGAATATTTCGAGCCCCTGAAATGCTAGCTGTAATGACATTTACCATGTGCTCTTGTAGATGAATCAGATATTCTCTAAGAATGTCCGGAGAGATTTCCAGGAGATGCTTAATGAAGCGTCCAACTTCTTCTGAAGTAGAAGCTTTCAAATTTGTATAACATATTTGCATCACCTCCAGTTCAATTGGAATAATCTTCATGAGTAGATGAGCTAGCTTGAAGACTTTAGAGTCTTCATTAGTTAGATCATCCCAAAGGAAGATTCCAACTTTTTCAGCCATATGTTGAAGTTGAGGTAAGATATATTCGACAATCTCGCACTCAACATAACCATTCAAAATCAACCCATGGAAATCTCTTATGTTGCCACACACTTTCTGAAGAATCTCATACTGAGTCACCAATGGATAAATCTGTTCAGCAAGAGACATGGATAGATAATGGAGATTCTGGAGGAGGAAGTTCAACTGCTCGTCAGTCATCGTAGCACTTGATTTAGAATGATGACATGAGCTGATACAGTCATCCATATTTTTGGCAAGGTAAGGAAGGGCATGATTCATGTTGTATTTACACTCGATGTTGGTGTCAACATCATATAAAAGTGATCGAAGCAGATCTTTAACCTCTCGTCTTACAGCAGTCATTATATATTCAAACTGATCCAAATCGGCATAACAAAGCTGGACGTATGTGCTAAAAAATGCCAGCTTTAATTTCAGTTTTTCGATAAGATCCACATCAACAGCTTTTTGATCCTCTTCATTCTCTAGCCTCTCCATGAAATCCAGAACATTGATAAAATCCTCGCGAAGAGCAGAAAATGACACCTGCAAAAAGATCAAATGTTATACTCCTATCAAATTTTCAATGTCACAGCACTTAACATAGCTATAGAAGAGGGCTTTCTTCAAAATAGAATGTTGGACATTAAAGGTTCGAGAGATGAAGGAGTAGTGTATTAGACTTGTGTATTATCCAAAGGTTACATAGATATATATATACAAGTAAAGGAAAGGCTAACTAAGGTAACTAGATATCTAAATCACTAGAAATCAGCTAGAATATTATATACATTTAATAGAGCACAAATTAGGGAGAGAAAGCTGCACAATTTATTACACAATCAATCATGTCCCAATATGCCCCCGCAAGTTGAAGGTGGAATCAATAACCTTTAACTTGGACAGATGTTGATAAAACAGCAGACAAGGCAAAGGCTTTGTAAGCGTGTCCACGAGTTGTTCAGCAGCATGTAAGTGCTGAACAGGCACCTGTTTTCGCTGTACTTGATCTCTAACAAAGTGAAAATCAACTTCAATGTGTTTCATCCTACTGTGTAGTACTGGATTTTGACAAAGATAGGTAGCACCAACATTATCACAATAGATTATGGGTGGATCAGGCAGCTACACATGTAGTTCTACGAGAAGTTTTTGAACCCAATTGACCTCAGCAAGTGCAAAAGCTACTGCACGATACTCTGCTTCAGCGGAGGAGCGCGCAACAGTGCGTTGCTTTCTTGGATGACCAACTAATAGGATTTGCACCAAGGTACAGGATATATCCTGAAGTTGAGTTCCTATCATTAATTTCACCAGCCCAATCGGCATCTGAATACATAAACAACCCAGGAAGTGTCTTGCTCATTATCTGTAACCCATGATTTTTGGTGTACTAGAGGTATCGCAAGAGTCGCTTAACAAAATACTAGTGTGTTTTTGTAGGAGCATGCATGAATTGAGATAATTTGTTAACTGCAAAGCTTATATCTGGTCTGGTAAATGACAAATATTGAAGCTTACCAAGTACTTGACGATACAAAGTGGCATCCGCCGGAGGTGTGTCATCCTTTAAGGATAGTGAGGCCGTGGAACTCATGGGAGTTGTAACAGGCTTACATTCAGACATTTTATGGGCAGCAAGAAGATCAGAAACATACTTGGCCTGAGAAAGGATGATCCCTTCTTTAGTGCGGAGAACTTCAATACCCAAAAAGTAGTGGAGATGTCTGAGGTCTTTGAGAGAGAATCTGGCTGAAAGAACCTGGATAGTTTTCTTGATAACCTCTGAGTTCGATCCAGTGATAATTATGTCATAAACATATGAAAGAATGTAGACCAATACTTCATTTTGATGACGAATAAATAGAGAAGAGTCAGAGTTAAGACTTTTGAAAGCCAATTTGAAGCAAGAATTTCTTGAACTCAGAGTACCGGGCTCGAGGGGCCCGCTTAAGTCCATAAATTGCTTTCTTTAATTTGCACACATAATGAGGAAAATCGGGATGAGCATACCCACGAGGTTGACACATATAAACATCTTCTTCAAGGTGTCCTTGAAGAAATGCGTTATTCACATCCAGTTGGTGCAAATGCCAATTATGCTGAACTGCAAGCGACAAAATGAGTCTAACAGTAACAGGTTTTACCACTGGACTGAATGTAGAGTTAAAATCCACACCCGGTCGTTGCGTGAAGCCGTTTGATGGTTGTTAGGTATGTCCGGAAACTGTGGTGGAGTATTGGTGATGATTGTGAGATGGAATGGATGGGGAGGGGTCTGGAGTTGGTGTAGATAAAGGGTTTGTCGGGGTATGCTGATTTCGACGTTATTACTGGATTAGTGGTTGTGTGGTAGGTGAGACAACAGTAGGCTGTGTGGAGCAATCTAAGCCGGCTGCAGGAGTTGGCATTGCTGCCAATGATGGACCTGAAGAAGAACCTGTAGGAGGTGTTGCTGGAAATTTTGGAGCAACCTTGATTGGCTGGAGAATCTCATAATCCACTGGAGGCATAGACATGACACTAAGGTCATTTGACTCTTTGTACAATATATTCCACTTTAATTTAGAAATTCCTTGGTCTTTCAAAGATAAAAATATATCAGAAAAGGGAAATTTATTTTCATAAAAAATAATATCTCGTGAAATATATATCTTTTGTGAAATAGGATCATAACACTGATGATTGTGATGGGTATTAGAATAGCCTAAGTAAACACAAGGGGTGGACTTGGGTTCTAGTTTGTGTTTGGCATATGGTTTAAGCCATGGATAACATAGGCAACCAAAAGTACAAATGGATTGATAATTTAGAATTTCTCAAAATAATCGTTGGTATGGAGAATCATAATAAAGTTTGCGGATGGGAAGCCAGTTAATCAAGAATGTGGATTGTTGACATGCAAGGGACCAAAATACCGAAGGCATAGAGGCTTGGTGTAAAATGGTTTTTGCTGTTTCAATGATGTGCCGATGTCTACGTTCATCCATAGCTACCCGCTGTGGTATGTATGGTGGCGATACAAGGTGCTCAATGCCAGTGGTTTGAAGAAATGACTTACAACCTTCAAACTCACCACCACCATTAGTATAAACTGAGAGTATTTTTGTATGAAAATAATTTTCAACAAGGGGTTTAAATTTAGATAAAACTATTTTGACCTCACTTTTATTTTTAAGTGTGTACAGCCAAATGTATTTTGTAAATTGATCAACAAAAATTACATAATATAATTTTTTGTCAATTGACAAAACAGGTGATGAGCCCCATACATCACTGAAAATAATTTGTAAAGGCTTTTTGCTCACTAGAATATTCTCAGAAAAGGGGTGCCGATGGCTTTTATTAGAAGAGCAGGAATTACAATGATCAAACATTTCAGAATTTGAAATTGGAATTGAAAACTTATGTGAGAGTGTTTTAAGCACTCTTTTATTTGGGTGTCCTAATTTTCTATGCCAAGATTGTTGAGATTCTGCCATATAGGATTGGTAGCTCAAATTGCATTGGGATCCTCCAACAAGCCACTCATAAAGTCCTTTATTCTGGCCTTGTGCCAACGGTGCCCCCGTACTCAGATCCTTCACAAGAAAATCAAAAGGAAAAAATTCTATGGATGTCAGATTATCTTTGCAAAATTGAGATATAGATATAAGGTTACGTTTAATCTCTGGTGCACACAAGGTATTCAAAAGATGAAACTTTTTATTTGAAGCATTTATTTGAACATGACGAGTATGAGTTATGGGGATTTTGTTATCGTTGCCCATGGTAATATCGTTAGTACCAGTGTAGTCATCCAGATGTTGAAGATTTTGAGAATCAGCAGTCACATGATATTATGCTCCTGAATCGACAACCCAAGGCATGGAAGCAAAGTTTGCTCTGGCTTCTAATTGATTGTGGGAGCATGAACGACACAAATTGGAAGTATGCCCAGTGCGAACACATAACTGACAACTGGATGATCTTGTCAAGGGGCCATTGGACGCCAATTTGGTGATGTGGCTGGTGCATTCGTTGGACGTCAATTTGGTAATGGGGTCTGTGCATTTTGCTGATTGGGATGTTGTGGACGTCATAGTTTTCCTCTCTTATTATTGCGGGGTGTAAAGTTATTTGGTGATGGTTTTTGTGCCACTGCAACTGTAATTGAGGCCTGATTAGGCTCATTATGTTTGAGTAGAAGCTCTCTGTTGATAAGCTTGTTGTATAGTTCCTCATACGAGATAGGTGTATCTCGCGCTTGGATAACCGCTGAAATTGAATCATACTCAGTTCCTAGACTGCTGAGAATTTTGACCGCAAGTTCGTCATCTAGAATAGGAGTTCTAGACGTTGCAATTTCATCAGCAACATTCCTGATCTCACACAAGTACTCTGTCATACTGCGAGAGTTTGTTGTGATGGTAGCCAGAGAGTTTCAGAGACTAAAAACCCTTGTATGTGATTTGTTAGCATACAGGTTATGCAGTGTGTCCCACGCTTTCTTTGAGGTGGAAGTTTTGGCGATTGCAGAGGTGATTGTAGGATCAACAGATGCCATTAAGGCATTGCGTATCAACTGGTCTTGGCGAAACCAAAGTTTGTACTTGGGATTGGGTACCTCTTGGTTGTTAAGGGTTACCGTTTTTTTATGGTGCTATCAAGGTTACATCGAGATAGTAGTAGAGATCATGACCGAACATGAGAGATTCGACCTGCGCTTTCCAAATGACAAAGTTCATTGGACCAGTAAGTTTGAGGGGAAGCTGGGAACTGGGGTTAAATTGCACCAGATGGCTGGTGTTATTAGCAGGGATAGTAGAATCACTTGGATTCACCATGGGTGACATAGAACCAAAAAGAAAACTTGAAAGAGATGAGAAGACTCGTTGAAGTTTAGAAAGGCTCGGATACCATAAAGGTTCGAGAGATGAAGAAGGAGTAGTGTATTAGACTTGTGTATTATCCAAAGGTTACATAGATATATATACAAGTAAAGGAAAGGCTAACTAAGGTAACTAGATATCTAAATCACTAGAAATCAGCTAGAATATTATATACATTTAATAGAGCACAAATTAGGGAGAGAAATTTGCACAATTTATTACACAATCAATCATGTCCCAATAGACATAAGCTATTGATGACATACCGATGAGTTGTTTGCTTCCTCTTCCTTTCTCACTTGTTCATTTTCTCTTCCTCTTTCCATAATTGTAATTTTCACTGGTCAGTGAAAAAGTAAAATTTCCTTTCGAGTTCTCTGGCACAAAGAGTACCTACATAAAAACTTATCAGGAGAAAATGAATACAGGAAACTGCAGCAAGGAAATTCAGAAGATTTTTCGTGAGAGTAGCTAAAGTAATTGGCAAATGAACTTGAAAGGCCAGAAAAAGAAAGAAGAATCAAATAGAGATCAACAACTAATCGTACTTTCTTGACTATTCAAGTCTTTTTAATAACCATTATCATCTTAGTCTTCTTAATTAACTGTGAAAACATGTACATCTACCTGATATTGATATTCCAAGTTGACTTAAGACTTGTGGAGATTGATAGCTTGTGAAAGTAGATGATGTTGTTCTACAATTTTATTGACAGGGTCGAGTTCATTTTATTGACCTAACGACTATGGCGGGGATCATATTACGACCCAAATTCTGAAGCTAGGACTGGCACCTAATAAGCCATAACCCGCTAGGCGAACCATTACATTCAATCACCAAACTTAAATTAAAGTCTGAATTCTCATTCATCCCACCGCACCCCTAGACCTCTAACTAAGAGACCTTCATCATAATCTTACCTTTTGACATATTTCTGTGTGACAAGTTGAAGTAATATGCTGAGGAAGTATTTGAAAGGTCAACAGCAGAAAGAAGAATCAAAGAGCTATACATCTAGATTTACAAATCCCAATATTATTAGTCTTCTTAATCAGTTGTGAATTACCTGTAATCTAATATACTAAATCATATCCACGTCAATAGTCTTTTTCCAAGTACTGCTCAATTATCATTATTTTCTGTTATATTTTAAGTCGTAATGGAAAATGAAAATCCAGGTAGAGAAAACTAGAGAAGGAAAAAAAAAAGAGACTTTCAACGTGGTGTTACCTTTTTCACTGTTTGAAGTTCAGCCCTTGTTTGAGAAATAATCGTGAACAATGGCAAAGAGAGTATGCTATCTGTGGCATCAAAATGATTTTGTCAGAATAGTTGAAGTAGTTTGCTAAATGAAGTGTAGATGAAAGAAGAATGAAATAGGTAGATCCAGATTTACAATTAGTCTCGATCAAGATCGGACTTCAAATGGTGCTAATAGAGAAATTTTGACGAATAGTAACTTTAGATGCAATTAGTCTCTAACACCAGAAATATCAAATCTTAATCACACATAACATCAACTGTTGCATTTTAAGAAAAGGAAAATACAAATCACATATATTGAAGAAAACAAAAGGTTTCTATACTTTTATAACTCATACATATATAATTTTATTTACCAGCCACCATCATTATTTTGTGTCCATCATCTGATATACAGAACTCAGTGGCCCAAAAAATGCGGATTCGAGCCGCATAGGTCGTTTATTAAGAGAAGAGTTTGTTACCAAGAGAAAAATCTTTGATTCAATAGTCAATAAAATACAATATCTATATCTTTGCTTCATAATGAAAAGTGACAACCGTCAAAAAATTCCCAGAGAATAAATCGAAAAAAGAAGAAAAGAAATAAGAGACCTTCAACATAGTATTTATCTTTAATCGTCTGGTTAAAGTTCATCAAACCATGATTAAGCTGCGGTTGGAACTTCTTAATTACTTGTTTGACAAATAACATTTTGAGCAGTGGTGAAGAATTTTACCAATGAGATTGAGAAAGATATTTTGTGAGAGTAGCTGAAGTAATTGACAAATGAACTTGAAAGGCCAGCAACACAAGGAAGAACCAAATAGAGATCGACAGCTAATTTCAAGTTAAAATACAATTCATTGATTCTTAATAATCACTATCATCTTAGGTCTTCTTAATTATCTGTGAAAATATGCAAGTCTACCTTATATTCATATTACGAGTTGACTTAGACTTGTTGAGATGGTTAGCTTGTGAATGTAGATGATGTTATCCCACTATTTGATTGACAGTGTTGAGTTACATTGCATCTCTTTTTTGGTATATGAGAATTCGAACAGTGGAAAATGCACCTCTGATTAAGAATGGAGGATTGTATACACTACAAATCTTTTGTGTCCACCTTGGTTACATATTATTGGCACTATTATTGCAGTAGTGACTGTGGTGGGGATCATGTCACGACCCAAATTCTGACTCTAGGACTGACATCTAACAAGTCACAACCCACTAGACGAACCATTGCATTCATCACCAAACCCAGATTAAATTCTAAATTCTCATTCATTCTACTACACCCCAAGACCTCTGATTAAGAGATGTTTAACTTAGTCTTACCTTTAGACATATTTTTGTGAAACAAGTTGAAATAATAGGCTGAAGAAGTAGTCGAAAGGCCAACAACAGAAAGAAGAATCAAATAGCTATAGATCTAAATTTACATTTTATGTTAAGCATCACACTGTACATTACGTATCAAGAGTAGTAACTGATTTATGTATTAAGCCTACTAGCAAAGGTAAAGTTGTCTCCATATGACCTACAAGTCACAGGTTCGAGCCGTGGAAGAAGGCACGTCCCTTCCTCTGACCCTGCTAACGTTGGATGCTTTATGCACCAGTTTACCCTTTTTACGAGACCATTTTTATCATTTACTCGGCCTCCCACATCATTTAACTATGCTGCCAATAAAATCATAAGAAAAAACTTTCTGTTATATCATTGAGTCCTAATGTAAAATGAAGTCCCCGATAGATTTCTGCTAGAAGATAAAAAAAACAATGGATCGGAACATGATGTTACCTTTTTACGTCTGAAGTTTAGCAATAGAAGTCCTTGTTTGAGAAATAGTGTTGACCAGTGGCAAAGAGAGTAAGCTATCTATAGGATCAAAAAGATTTTGTCAGAATAGTTAATTAATTTGGTTAAAGAAGTAATTGAAAGAAGAACCAACTAGCTTGATATAGATTTACAACTCAACATTATTAGAATACAACTCGTTGACTTTTGTAGTCATAACCAGGCATTATATTAAACACACAGTGGATCCAAATATTACAAATAGTCGAGTTTCTTTTTTTTGATAACCGTAACGTCCAGGCTACCTTGTGCGCACCTTAACTAATTCTATGGGATACCAACAACAAGTACCAGGTAACTCTAGCTTTATTCTAGTCACCAAGACTTGAACATATGGGAAGAAATCACTAGAAATAATCAAGAATTTTCACGGAAGAGACTTTTTAAGGACCAACATTAATTTTTTTAATCATGTGCAAATTACAATTCCACCATATTTCAGACTGTTTCTTCTTCCCTTTTCTTCTAATCATCCTTATTCTCCTTCCAATAAATTATGAACGTATATCTAAAAACTGTAAAACATAAGGGATCACTTTCTCAACCACCGACATCATGTTATTATGTTGCAAATAAAATTGAAAGAAAACTTTTTGTTCTATCTTTGAGTCATAATGAAAAATGAAAACCTAGGTAGAGAAAACTAGAAAAGAAAAAAACCAGAGATCCTACCTTTTCACTGTTTGCAGTTCAGCCCTTGTTTGAGAAATATTCTTGAACAATGGCAAAGAGAGTATGCTATCTGTGGGATCAAAATGATTTTGTCAGAGTAGTTGAAGTAGTTTGCTAAATGAAGTGTAGATGAAAGAAGAACGAAATAGGTGGATCCAGATTTACAAATCCAATATTATCAAAATACAACTCATTGACTTTTGGATTATTTTAATAATCATTATCATCTTAGTCTGTTTATTCAATTGTTAATGCTGCTGCTTTGTGTAAATGCTTCATGATAAGTTGGTGTTATTGAGATAAGTATTCACATGGGCAGATTGTTGGAAGCCTAAAAGAGATTGTTTATTTATTCTACTCCATAAAATCTGGTAATTGGCTAAAGATGAACTTGAAAGGACACCACCAACACAACTAAAAGCAATCAATTAAACAATAATATTAAAAATAAAAATCATTGACTTGGACTTAATCAATTGTTTGCATGTTGATCTCTTGTCTATTGACAATATATATGTGACTTGTAAATTGGAATGTAATATAAGCAATTTCCACAGCCAATCACAACAGAAAAAATGGTGTAAGAATGAAGAAGAACCAGTTCTAGTGCTGTTCTAACTTTAATTATTCTCTCCAAAGTATATTACTTTTGATACTGGCCAACTTTCGCGCATCTCGATTAAGTCCACTGGATACCTACAACCTCCCACCAGCATTAGATATTATGTAACTAGATATCGTATAACTATGTCTACCAAGACTAGCACACATGGAAAGAGTGTTTTCTTCTCGTCTCCACAAAGAATATTACTTTTGATAACCTTGGTGTTCGGGCCATCTTTCGTGCACCTCCACTAAAATCCATGGGATACCTGCAACCTCTTACTAGCAGCAACATATATCAGGTAACTCAGGCCGCCAAAGCTAAGACAAATCGGAGAAGTGATTTATTTTATCAAAAACGAAGAATATTATTTTTTATAATTGTGGTGTTCGGACCAACTTTCACGCACCTTGACTAAATTCATGTAATACCTGCAACCTTTCACCAATAATAGATATCAAGTAACTTTATCTGCCAACGCAATGGGAAGAGTGTTTTTTTGTCTCCACAGAGAATATTATTTCCTTTGTTCTCCTAGTTCTTATCGTACCTATTAAACGATTTAATCTTCATTTCCCAACAATATTTTATGGCCAATTTGATGGATTTTCCTTCTTTTCTTTTTATTTTTACGATGATTATTACATGCTGCAATGTCTAAAATTTACTACTTTTTCTATCACTGTGATTAGTCCGTTCCAAAAAAATATCACATTATTATTATTACAAACTAGTCACACAAACGATCAAATAAAATTTAGAATATAAATTTAAACTTTTTATTTTAAAACTTTGTGTTATTTGAAAGGGTGAAAAAAATGCAACATCAATGTGACAGTAGCACTTTCCTGGGTAAGATACTTAAATAAGTAATGTCAACTTGTATCTAAATCACTCAGGCCAAGTACCTGAAGCCCTTCCCCTCCCCTCATATCTTTTGCATATTCCTTAAACTTCATAGCAGAATCCTCAAGTTGAGGGCTCTGTGCATGTTCGATAATTTTCAATGAATAAATATTCCCAAGACTAGGAGGAATATCTGTAAACCTACTACATCTTCAAAATAGGATTTCTCTCCAATTTTCCATTTGTCAAGAGTCAACTTCATCCTCCCCATGTTCGATTCTTCTGCCTGGATGATTGCCCTCTCAAGGAACAACTCTTCAAGGTTGGGCAGTTTCTTCTATTGTTGATAGTGAATCAGATGTCAGAGGAAAGTCGTGCAACAAAAACATCAAATTTGTACTTCAAAAGCACTCAAGAATTAGCCATATAAAGACCAGATAGGTTTCTTGGAACACTAACCATATGCATCAGGGTTCTTGAAATCCACCTCTGCATAGTATGTGCTTGCCACCTTAGAGTTTGATACAAGAATAACTTGGATTGCACCAAAAACACACAAAAACAGTCCACTAATTCAAGCACAAACCGTGAACCCAACAACAACACAAATCGGCCAACAATAACAAGAAGAGAATGACAAGAATACAAGGTGTTTTGGACACCAAATCAGCCAATCAACAAACTAAAAAGGTGAATAACAAGAAGAAACAACAATGAGATGAACAACAACATCAACAATGCCCCACGCGGCTTACACTAAACAAGAGGAAACAATACAAGATTACAATGAAAGTAAAGGGATAGAAAGATAGACCAATGGTTGGTATAATCTTAAACCCAAGAATATGGTACTCTTGGACCCTTAACACTACACACAACAAAAAACTATCTCTTACGAAGACACAAGATCGGATTCTACCTCCCAAGCATCGACGTTTCCAAGAAAAATGCAAACACAAGCGATTCCACACTTGTACAAGCCATAGTTTCGGGTGGTCACTCTTCTCTACTGGAGAGAGCTTGTTTCAAGACTTACAAATATCATCAAAAACTAAGTCTAAAAACCCTACAATGTTCCTTTTATAGCTATTAAAAAATGTAAGTTAAAATGACCAAAATGCCCTTCAAAGAGTGGGCACCCATCTAGTGTAATTTATGGGCTGATTTGGGTGCATTTTGGGCCTCTTTTACACTTCAATTGCACATTCCAAGTCTCGTTCCCAACACGCACTCTCCTAAGTTCATATTCGTGATTATTCTCGTATCATCATCTCCATCTTGAGAGGAATTTGTCCACAAATTCACAGCTTCACCTCGTTCAGTTGGTCACTTCAAAGGAAACCTACTCAAAACAATCCGTAAACAAGTCACAAAATCAAGTCAAAAATAGTCCACAAAATCATGAAGAATCTGAGGGCTCAATAACAACAAGTCTCGGCCAACATCTTCATTTTGAACCTCGGCTTCCTCTCCATCTTTAGCCTTGTCTTCAATCTCATCCGAAACAAGTCTCTTACCATCATACAAGTATTATAGTAGTCTCCATATCCTTCATGTTCCTTTCTACCATACTCCTCTACATGGATATATCGATTTTGGTGAAGTAGAGTTTCGGTTGAAAGGAATGATTTGGTAAGGGGGAGCTTCGGTTGTGGAGCTTGGATGGGAGGAAATTGGCTTCCAAGTCCCTCTTGCTGGACTTGATCGAATTGAGGGGGAAGTGACTAATTTAGGTCTCAGGTTTGAGGACATTTGTTGGCTTGACTTATGTCTGTCATTTAGTGGTGGTCTTGGAGGGTTGATCGTTTGAGGTAAAGCTTCGGGAGTAAAAACATAAGAGTTCCTTCGACTCTCCACTCGATCCAACCTCTCATGTATAGTAGATATATTCGAGCCCAATTTGTAAAGACCCGTATTCGCCTTAGCTATTTCTCGGGCAATAGCATCAAGGTGGGCCAAAATGGTATCCATTAGGGCAAACGAGTTACCTACAAAAACAGAAAACACGTTAGTTGTACAAAAACATCCCCATTCTCTCTTTTCATTTCTTGACTCTCGGATCCCTCACACTCAATCTCACAAGTGTTGCAAGCTTGCTTGTACTCCGAGTGGTGTTGAGAGGTGAATCCAATGTTGACAAGGAATCCAAAGAGTAAGGAAAACACAAGGACATATTACAATGACTCAAAATAATTAAGACGCGCAAAGGAAAGTTAACATGAAGAATGGGTTCAAAACTAATTTACAATCTAGTAAATGGTCACTAGCTTGTAAATTAGTATTGGAATCAACAAACGAAACCAAGAAAACAACAAATTGAAACTAGAAGATCAAAAATTGAAATTAAAAATGTTACCTGAACAGTAAAAGTGATGATGTGGCAGTCCACTAGTTGTTCGGTTCTTGACAAATTTTAATTCACAATTCACAAATTGGACTTTGGTGGAAATTATTCAATGGAGGAAAATTCAAACTAGTCTTGGAGCTCTTTTTTCAATTCAAAGTTTAAGACTCAAAAGTCGTTGACTAGACTTGTACTTCTCCTTAAGACATGGACCCTTGTTTTATGGAAAAAGGTTTAGATGTGATGTAAAGTGATGTAAATTCTTTTTGGTGGTTGGGGGTCTTTCAAGATTCAACAAATACTACACCTTGTCTTTCACCTTTTTAAGATCTAAGTTTACTTTAATATTAACAAGGTGATGAATATGGTAAAGAACTTGAAGAACAGAAAAACCACAACAATAACAACCAAAAACAATCTCCCAAGAACAACAAGTTCAACAATCTCACGGCCAAGACCACAAGGATAGCAACAATAATCGGCTAAGTCCTCTTTGTGTTGTGTTTTTGGTTTTATAAAAGGTGAAGGTTGTGATGAATAACAAGAACACAACAACAACCTTTAAAGATATACAACAACAACACAATACAAGGCCTTCAACTCGGTAAAGGATAGAATAACAACAACATCCAATCGGCCACACTTTGTTCAATACAACAATATTAACAATTCAAACTCAAGTTTGGACTCAAAGTGTTAGTGAGGAACAAAACTAACACTACAAACACACAAGACAAGTAAAAAAATCCTAGAACTAGATTCAAGAACAAATCTCGGCCAAGAACACCACAAGAACACAATTTCGGCCAAGACAACAACAATGGACAGATTGCAAATTTTTCTAAAATTTTCAGCTTTTCAACATTTTTTTTTTATTTTCTAACAAGTACGCTTACAAGATCAAGCCATTCTTTGATACCAAATGATACAATAATAACTTGGATTGCACCAAAAACACACGAAAACAGTCCACTAATTCAAGCACAAACTGTGAACCCAACAACTGTTATTTTATGTAGTGTTTCGGGTTCAATAATCTGTATAAAATGCAACACCAACTTCAATATAAAATAAAACACCAACTTCAATACTATTTCAAGTCTAAGACAAGAACACTTTTGAAGTTCCTTAATACCTTAACACTAGATTATGAATAATCTATCTAAGAAGTGTACTAATTTATTTATTTTTCAGAAAAGAGATGAAATAGAATTTTAAGTCCAAGTCCCCCGACTTCATGGAGTGTCCTTAAGGAATAATTCCCTTCATTGTACCCGAGGTTGTGAAATCTTCCTCCCAGGATAAAATGGCCTTCAATCTGAACAATAGCGGTACCTCAAATTGTTGGATTCAACGAACTCACTCAACGATTTGATTGATCACAAGGAATGTTTTGAAGACAAGAAGAGTTTTTATTTCAGAAAATTTTTTCATTCATGTCTAAACCTGTAGATGAGAGAAGGTTTATATAGCCTTCAGATACCTCTTCTAAAAGGTGGCAATGGTTCACTTAAAAGGTGTATCCTTTGGAAGAGTCATGCCTGTTCATTCGAAACATTGTGTCTTTTTCTAAACAAACACAACTATCTGAATAGTCACACCTTTTTCAAAAACAATATATCTTTTGTTCAAAGGTTGTGTCCCTCCATTTTCCATTCATACCAATTAAACCCAACAATCCCCCACATGAATGGGGAATGGCTATTCTTTGTAAAACTTTACGAACAAGTATATGATCATCAAGCAAAGACTGATTGCATCTGTATAAGTGAGTTTTCCTTTGAACTTTCTGTAGTGAACATGCATCGGATGCACCTGGTCAATCGGTAGATTTGATATCTTTAAACCGTCGAGCTTTAATGTACACCTAAACAACATATGTCACACAACTAGCCTTTTACCATTTATGGTTCTCACGTTTTTGTTCTTTTCAGCCATGAACACATCCCGGTTTCATGAGAGCTTAGAGAATAGGCCTTTACTAACATTCTCCTTGAAGCAGCTTCCACTTCGTCCTCACATAGGTGATTTCTATACGTTCAATCCTACAGATTAAACTATTTGGTCAAATCTTCCAAATTTAGATAATCATTAAAAGACTTTTCACCTTAAATCTTATCCTTATTTACTAAATATTGTCTACATCATGAGAATGGGTTGGGTAATTGAAAATGTTGAACCTGTCAGACACAACTTTGTTTGATCTCATTGAACCTAGCTCTTAGGATCTCCAGTCTACTAGGTAGAGTTATCACCATGCTAACTTGTCCTAGGCCTTAAACCCATTCCCTTGGATGTCTTTTCCACTCCTTCTCTAGATAGGCCTTTTGTAAATGGATCCGACATATTATATTTTAACTTTACATAGTCAACAGTGATAACTCCACTAGAGAGAAGTTCCTTAACGATATTATGTCTTCGTCGTATGTGATGAGATTTACCATTGTACATCATGATCCCTACCCTACCTATTGCCGTTTGGCTATCACAGTGTATACACACTGGTGCCACTGGTTTGGGCCAATAAGGAATATCTTCTAAGAAATTCTGGAGCCATTCTTCTTCTTCACCAGCATTATCCAATGCGATAAATTCAGATTCCATTGTAGAGCGAGCAATACAAGTCTGTTTGGATGATTTCCAAGAAACTGCTCCTCAATCGATAGTAAATACATATCCACTTGTGGATTTTACTTCGTTCGATCTGGTGATCCAATTTGCATCACTATATTCTTCAAGTACCGTAGGATATTTATTATAATGCAAGGCATAGTCTTGAGTGTATTTAAGATATCCCAAAACTCTTTTCATTGCCATTCAATGAGTTATTTTGGGATTACTTGTGTATCGACTCAATTTAATAATAGCGCATGTTATATCTGGTCATGTACAGTTCATTATATACATTAAACATCCCAATACTCTTGCGTACTCCAATTGTAAGTCACTTTCACCTTCATTCATTCGAAGTGCAAAGCTCACATCCAAAGGAGTCTTGGCAATACCGAATTCCATATACTTGAATTTGTCAAGTACCTTTTTTGATATAATGAGACTGTGACAATGCCAGCCCTTGTGGAGTTCTATGGATTCTTATACCTAAGATCACATCCGCAACTCCAAGGTCTTTCAAATCAAACTTGCTTTCGAGCATTTATTTCGTTGCATTTATATCTGAAATGTCTCTACTGATGATCAACATATCATCCACATATAAAAAAATAATGACTTGGTGATTCGGATTGTCTTTAATGTAAACACATTTATCATATTCATTTATCTTGAACCCGTTTGTCAACATGGTTTGGTCAAACTTCGCATGCCATTTTTAGGTGCTTGTTGTAGTCTATACAATGACTTAATAAGTTTACACACCTTATTCTCCTTCCCTGGAACCACAAAACCCTCAGGTTGTTCCATGTAAATTTCTTCCTCCAATTCTCCATTTAGGAATGCGGTTTTCATATCCATTTGATGGATTTCAAGATCATATACCGCCGCCAAGGCAATTAACATTCGAATCGATGTTATCCTTATTACTGGCGAGTATGTATCAAAGTAATCAAGACCTTCTTTTTGTTTTACTACAAGTCTTGCCTTGTATTTGTCAATAGTATCATTCGCTTTCATTTTCCTTTTGAAGATCCATTTAGAACCTAAAGGTTTATTTCCAGGAGGAAGACCAACCATTCCCACATATGGTTGCTCAAGATTGAATCAATCTCACTATTGACTACCTCTTTCCAAAAGGATGAGTCTAACAAGGACATCACTTCTTTAAACATTTGAGGCTCATTTTCTAAGAGAAATATTACAAAATCTGATCCAAATGTAGTAGAAGTTCTTTGACGTGTACTACGTCTTGGATTCTCTTCATTATGTACATTCTCACTTGGTTCATCTTAAGGTCGTTTAGATCCTCCACTAGACTGTTCATGTTTAGTTTTATACGGGTAAATATTTTTGAAGAATTCAGCATTTCTTATTCAATACTGTATTTTTATTTATATCCGAATGTTCGAATTTATGAACCAAAAACCGACATGCTTTACTACTTTTAGCATATCCTATAAACACACAGTTCACAGTCTTAAGTCTTATCTTAACCCTCTTAGGCATAGGAACTTGGACCTTTGCTAGACGCCCCCACACTTTGAAATATTTCAAGTTGGGTTTTCTTTCTTTCCATTTTTCATAAGGAATTGATTGTGTCCTACTATGGGGAACTCTATTGATTATAAGATTGGTTGTAAGGATAGCCTCCCCCCACAAGTTTTGCAGTAAACCGAAACTTATAAGCAAGGCATTCATCATTTCCTTCAAAGTTCGGTTTTTCCTTTCCACAATTCCATTAGATTGAGGTGAATATGGGGCCATAGTTTGATGGACAATTCTATTCTCTACAAATATTTCGGCGAAAGAAGATTCATATTCTCCACCTTTATCACTTCTTATCATTTTTATCTTTTTCTCTAACTTATTTTTTACTTCAGTTTTGTATTTCCTAAATGCATCTATTGTTTCATCCTTACTATCTAGCAAGTAGACATAACAATATCTAGTGCAATCATCAATAAAAGTTATGAAATACTTTTTCCCACCACGTGATAGTGTTGACTTCATATCACAAATATCAGTCTATACTAAGTCTAAAGGATTGGAATTCCTTTCAACGTACTTATAAGGATGCTTTGCATACTTTGATTCCACACACGTTTAACACTTTTATTTATTGCACTCAAAGTTTGGCAAAACTTCTAAGTTAATCAGTTTTTGTAACGTTTTGTAATTAACATGGCCTAAACGTTCATGCTATAAATTATAAGACTCATGCAAGTAAGAAGAATTTGAAATTTTATTTATTTCAACATTCATTACATTCATCTTATAAAGACCCTCGGTGAGATAGCCTTTTCCTACATATATTTCTCCTTTGTTAATTACAATTTTTCCAGAAACGGTTACACATTTGAATCCGTTCTTGTCTAGAAGTGAAATAGAAATCAAGTTCCTACGTAATTTTGGATCATACAGGACATTGTTAAGTGTCAAGACCTTTTCTGAAATCATTTTCAAGCCCACTTTTCCTATTCCTTCTACCTTAGCCGTAGCGGAGTTATCCATGTAGATCATTTCTTCTACTTGAGCGGGAGCGAATGACGAAAACAACTCTTTGTTATCACAAAAATGCCGGGTGGCACTAGAATCCATCCACCACTCACGAGGATTCCCCACCAAGTTGCATTCTAAAAACATAGCACACAGATCATCACATTCTTTGTTGGACTCAATCATATTTGCTTGGTCCTTTTTCTTACCTTTCTTAGGGGAAAGACAATCCGTGGACTTATGGAAAATCTTGCCACAGTTGAAGCACCTTTCCTTGAATTTCTTCTTGGGTTGATGACTTCCTTGTTCAGCTTTCTTTCTTTTCTTAGAATTATTTTGGTCATCTTCTACAATATGTGCTCCATTAATTGTAGAATTCCCTTTTGACCTTCTTTCGGCAACCTTATTATCATCTTCAATACGTAGTCGGACAATAAGATCTTTGACAGTCATCACCTTGCATTTGTGCTTCAAGTAGTTTTTGATGTCTTTCCACGTAGGTGATAGCTTCTCAATGATTGCTGCTACTTGAAATTCATCATTCACAATCAAACCTACAAAATAGTTTATGTGAGTACTAAGAACATTTTCAATTTGTTCAACTAAGGTATTTTTCAAAGATATACCTTCTTCTAGGAGATCGTGAATGATTACTTGCAATTCCTGCACTTAAGAGACATCCGATTTTCTATCTATCATTTTAAATTCCAAGAACCTTGCAACAAAGAATTTCTTAATTCTCGCATCCTCTGTCTTGTATTTTCGTTCTAGTGCCCCCCACAATTCCTTTGATGTCTTAGTTCCACTGTAAACATTGTAGAGTTCGTCTTGGAGACCACTCAATATATAATTCCTGTAAAGGAAGTCCGAGTATTTTCAAGCTTCTACAATCATGAAATGCTCTTTGTCTGAGGTTCCCTCAGGCACCTCAGGAGCATCCTCACTAGTGAACCTTTGAAGGCATAGAGTGGTGAGATAAAAGAACATCTTTTGCTGACATAGCTTAAAGTCAATGCCCACAAATTTTTTGGGCTGCTCCACGGGTGCCATTGGTTGCGGAGCATTTGCTCAACTTATTGACGCAATAATAGTTGCCACCATAGTCATAGCCGCATCTTGCATTTGACTTTTGTTAGTCATTTTTTCTGTCACCACAAGACAATAAAATTTAGTATTTTCAGAATACTACCTATAAAGTTAAGCAACTTTAAACTCTTCTTCTTGTTTCTAGTTAACGATGAAGTTTTTTATGACTTCCAACCGTCAACCGAATGATCTTTAACTTGTGATGAAGATTTTATGTCTCTGAATCACTAGTTATGTTTAAACGGAGTAGAAAGCTTAAAGTTTTAATCTCCAAAAACAAGCAATACAGATTTTGCAAAAAAAAAAAATATTCCTTAAGATTGTTATTTTATGTAGTGTTTCGGGTACAAGAATTTGTATAAAATGCAACACCAACTTCAATATAAAATGCAACACCAACTTTAATACTTGTTCAAGTCTAAGACAAGAACACTTTTGAAGTTCCTTAACACCTTCAACACTAGATTATGAATAATCTATCTAAGAAGTGTGTTAATTTATTTATTTTTCAGAAAAGAGATGAAATAGAATTTTAAGGTCAGGTCCCCCGACTTCACAGAGTGTCCTTAAGGAATAATTCCCCTTACTGTACCCGAGGTTATGGAATCTTCCTCCCAAGATAAAATGACCTTCAATCCGAACAATAGCAGTACCTCAAATTATTGGATTCAACGAACTCACTCAACGATTTGATTGATCACAAAGAATGTTTTGAAGACAAGAAGAGTTTTTATTTTAGAAAATTTTTTCATTCATGTCTAAACCTGTGGATGAAAAAAGGTTTATATAGCCATCAGATGCCTCTTATGAAAGGTGGCAATGGTTCACTTAAAAGGTGTATCCTTTGGAAGAGTCATGTCTGTTCATTTGAAATATTGTGTCTTTTTCTAAACAGACACAACTATCTGAACAGTCACACTTTTTCCAAAACAATATGTCTTTTTCTCAAAGGTTGTGTCCCTCCATTTTCCATTCACACCAATTAAACCCAACAACAACTACACTAATCGGCCAACAATAACAAGAAGAGAATGACAAGAATACAAGGTGTTTTGGACACCAAATCAGACAATCAACAAACTAACAAGGTGAATAACAAGAAGACACAACAATGAGATGAACAACAACAACAACAATGCCCCACGCGGCTTACACTAAACAAGAGGAAACAATTCAAGATTACAATGAAAGTAAAGGGATAGAAAGATAGACCAATGGTAGTATAATCTTACGAACCCTAGAATATGGTACTCTTGGACCCTTGACACTACACACAATAAAAACCTATCTCTTACGAAGACAGAAGATCGGATTTCACCTTCCAAGCATCGGCGTTTCCAAGTAAAATGCAAACACAAGTGATTCCACACTTGTATAAGCCGTAGTTTTGGGTGGTCACTCTTCTCTACTAGAGAGAGATTATTTCAACTCTTACAAGTCTTACAAATATCATCAAAAACTAAGTCTAAAAACCCTACAATGTTCCTTTTATATCTATTAAGAAATTTAAGTTAAAATAACCAAAAGTCCATTCAAAGAGTGGGTACCCATCTAGTGTAATTTATGGGCTGATTTGGGTGCATTTTGGGCCAATTTTACACTTCAATTGCACATGCCAAGGTTCGGATCCAACACGCACTCTCCTAAGTCCATATCCGTAATTATTCCCGTATCAAAGTTGGAACCATAATCTGGTGACACTCAAACTTCACCTTATTAAGTTTTTTTTCATGTTTGTCTACCAAAACAGTACTTTCATTCAAAGGGAAGATAGCATTTCTTGGAATACTAACTATATGCATCAGGTTCCGAAGGAGATAGGCTTTTACTACTTTCTAATTGAGCTTGACACGTTATAGTTGGAGCCACCATCTGGTGAATGGTCAAACTTGAACTCATCAATCCTATAATTAATGGACTTAAATATGCCACCTGCAGAAAGGAAACCACTGTAGAAGATATTAGTGATGAAAACAAGAGTATCCAAAATCAGAAAAGAAATAACCTTCAGGAAAGTTGATATTCTTAGAACGTCATTACCCTGGACTTGAATAAAGGGATATTATTTGGGTCGAGGACCTGAAGCTTATCTTCTCCCATCGTCTCTTCAACTTCTTGATCATTAAATACAGTAGTCGTCAACACCAAATGCTTATCGATGGTTGATTCCACCAGTCTGCATCACAATTCAAACACTTTGCATGCGAATATCCTATTGAAATTTCATCACATACACAGAGCCTATGTGCAACGGAAAAATAAATATAAATGTACCTTCAGCCATTATTGTTCAAGTGTTATGAAAAATCACCTTTGTCAAAACCTTAAAGATAAAAGAGGGAAGAGACACATAAGAATCTTTTAGCCAGACTGATGGAGTCACATGTGTATTTATAGGTACGCTAGGGACTCTTAAGCAAATAACTTTAACCCTAGAGACTTCCATAGTTATTTCTTGCCATCAAAGAAATACCATATATACACAACTTGAAGGAAAAGTAATTGACTGATTTAATACTTTACTTCTGAGTCAAGGTAAATTCTTACCAAAAAATATGTGGGTTATTAATACGTAATATTATACGTAATATTCTTACATTCTCCCACTTGACCCACATATGAAAATCAGACAATCCTTTATGAGTGAAAATAAATAATATGGCCATAAACACATATTCACTCAACTTAACAGTTATGCAAAATCACTTTTATCAAGAATATATTAATACAAGAATCATGGCGGTCATGCTCTTAATCAAAGAATATATTAATACAAGAATCATGGCGGTCATGCTCTTAATCAAAGAATATATTAATACAAGAATCATGGCGGTCATGCTCTTAATCAAACACTTTCTTCCATGCAATATGATGTACAATATGCTCTAAATAAAGTGTCCAACAACTTTATAAATGAGCTTAATATAAGTCATTCAGAGTCCAACATTATTTGATCCAATGATCACTTTATAATACATGAAAATAAAAAATGTGCACATTCATGTATATAAAAATGATAATGTCCAGACAAATTTGTTAGAGAATATAACAAGATTTCAATGAGTTACTAAGTCCCACACGGTTCGCATGATCCTTGAAAAAATTAGTTGGTAAACCTTTAGTCATAGGATCAACAATCATCAAAGTAGTACTAACATATTCAAAACTCACATCTTGCTTCTTGACATGGTCTCTAACAATCAAATACTTTATGTTGATGTGATTACGTCGATTGCTACTCTTATTATTCTTCGAAAAGAATACCGCAGATAAATTATCACATAATAATCTTTATGGTCTTGCAATAGAATCAACAACTTTAAAACCTGAAGCAAATTTTTTTAAGCATAACCCCTGTGATGTAGCTTCATAGCATTCCTAATATAAAGGCGATATCAGGTCTAGTGCAGACATGTGCATTCATAAGGTTTCCAACAAGTGAAGCATATGGAATTCCTTTCATTTGATCTTGTTTTAATGCATTTTGAGGGCATTGATTTAATGAGAATTTGTCACCTTTAATGATAGGTGTTGCTATAGATGAATAGTTTTTCATTCCGTATCTTTCCAATATTCTTTCAATGTAGGATCTTTGAGATAGTCTAAGCAATCGTTGAGATCTATCTCTGTGAATCTCTATGCCAATGACATATGAGGCTTTACCCATATCCTCATTTCAAAATATTGGATAAGAAATTGTTTCGTTTCATACAACAATCCCAAATCATTACTAGCAAGTAAAATATCATCCACATATAGGACTAGGAAAATATATTTATTCCCACTTATCTTAAGATATATATATTGATCAATGACGTTCTCCGTAAATTTGAATAAAGAAACAAAATTATGAAATTTAATATACCATTGGCAGGAAGCCTGTTTTAGTCCATAAATAGATTTATTCTACTTGCGAACAAGGTGACTTTCATTCTTATCACTAAATCCTTCAAGTTAAGGCATGTATACCTCTTATTCAAGATGTTAATTCAAAGTTTTCACATCCATTTGATGTATCTCTAAATCAAAACATGCCATGATTATTCTTAATGAATCTTTCTTTGGAACGGGAGAAAAGGTTTCATGGTAATCAATGCCTTCTTTTTGAATGAAATTCTAGGCTACAAGTCTAGTTTTATATCGCTCAACATTACCAAATGAGTCTTTCTTGGTTTTATAAACTCATTTAGATACTATAGTAGAGACTTATTTTGGTAAGTCAACAAGATTCCAAACTTTATTTTTAGCCATAGATTTCATCTCTTCTTTCATGGCATCATACAAAAGTGTGGAGTTTTCTCCACTCATGGCTTGTGAAAATGAACATGGATCATCTTTTAGTCCAATATCATAATCAGGCTCTTGAAGATATACAATATAGTCACTAGAAATTATTGATTTACGAACACTTGAGAATCTTCTTACTTTCACTTATTAAGGTGATCCTTCAATAATTAATTCAGGTAAAGAGGGTTTTTCTTCATGTGGCTCATCAAGTGGTGGTGGCTCTTGAACTTGTTTCTCTTTAGGTAATTTATGATAATTTAACTGATTTGCAATTAAGTTTTCAGTATATAAAGGTACAATAAGTGGTTCCCTTATCTCTTTAGTTCCACCACTTCCACTTACTTCATATTCCTCAAGAAATTTAGCATTTCTAGCCTCAACAATTTTAGGAGAATGAGAAGGACAATAAAACCTGAATCCTTTAGAGTTAACCACATAGCCTATAAAGAACCCGCTATTTGTTCGTTCATCCAACCTTTTTTAAATAAATCCTCACTTCAATTGGACATCCCCAAGTGTGTAAGTGGCTTAAACTAGGTTTACATTCTTTAAATAATTCAAAAGGTGTCTTGGGAACAGTCTTGGATGAAACTCTATTTAAAATATACACAATAGTTTTTAAGGCTTCACTCCATAAGGATAAACATAAACTTGATCTGCAAATCATGCTTCTTACCATGTCCATTAATGTTCGGTTCCTTCTTTCAGCCACACCATTTTGTTGTGGTGTTCCTAGCATGGTATATTGTGCAATTATACCTTATTTTTCAAGAACATCAGCAAACAGATCTTTAACTTGTCCCTTTTCTGTGTACCTACCATAATATTCTCCACCCTTATCAGACCTTACAATTTTGATCGGAGCTCCAATTTGTTTCTCTTTTTCTGTTTTAAAAACATTAAAAGCATCAAGTGTTTCTGATTTATTAAACAAAAGATAGAGATAGATATATCTTGAATATTCATCAATAAATGAGATGAAATATCTTTCACCATTCAAGCAAGTGGTAGGAAAAGGTTCACAAGTATTTGTATGTATGATCTCAAGCAATTGAGAACTTCTTTTGTCACCTTTTGTGAATATGTTGGTCAGCTTACCCTTAATGAAGTCCACACAAGTCCCAAAGTTAGAAAAATAAAGATCTCTAAGAACTCCATCATTAACTAACCTTTTTATTCTGTCAATAGAGATATGTCACAATCTCTTGTGCCAAAGACTCGATGAGTTCTCATTGATAATACTTTGCTTAGTGTCAATTCCTTTATCATGAAAAGTTATGACATTACATTTAGTCATGGGGGGCATCTTAAATTTAAATAACTTTTCGTACATATTTCTAAAACCAATAACTTTATTGCCTTTAAAAAAATTTGGTATAGGCAAATGAAAATTGAAATCATAACTAGCTATGGATAGTCTAGAAAGATAAAATTAAATTCTTAAAATATGATGGAAAAAAGTATTTTCTTAATCTAATTGAAAAATTATATTTTAAAAATGAGGCTATAAGTCCCCACATATGATGTCGTCCTATTACCAGAATAAATATTTTGTTCTCTTTTCGTCGGTTTTCTTAGAGTTAGAAAATCCTGCATGATTTTGGCAATGTGAGTTGTGGAACCAGAATCGATCCACCTTGTATTATCAGAAACTTTAATGAAAATAGATTCATAACATATAAAGGTAAAATTACCTTTCTTCTAGAGCCACTTCTTGTATTTCAAGTAATCTTTCTTTCAGTGTTCCTTTTTTCTGCAAAAAAGGTAAGGGTCTTTGTCAAGACTGTCCTTCTTATTCTAGGAACACTTTTCCCTTTATTGCATTTTTCTTATCATGAGTCGCTAAATTTACAATTTCTGTTATCTTATGTTTCAACCTCTCCTCTTCTTGCACACGCATAATCAAGAGTTTATTGATTGACCATTTATCTTTATATGTGTTGTAAGATATCTTAAACAGACCATATTCCGTAGAAAGAGAGTTGAGAATAAAATGCACAAGAAATGGTGCAGACATATCAACCTCAAGGGATTTGAGTTTAGCAGCAATATCGCTCATTTCCATAATGTGTTCATGCACTGTACGACTTCTATCAAATGTCATACTTAAGAGTCTCTTCATAAGGGTGTTGGCCAACGCCTTGTCAACGCTTACAAATTGTTCATCAATTACCTTCATGAAAGCTTTGATATTGTCGTTGTGAGGGATAGAACCCCTAATGCTTTGACTTATATGAGCCTTTATGAGCATTAAGCTCAAACGATCCCTCATAAAAAGACTTAGCCTCTGGTGTAATTGATTTCGTGGGGTTAGATGGTTCTTTCACACGAAGTTCTAGATCCAGATCCGAATACCTTAAAGTGAGAATGATTTTCTCCTTCTATTCAGTAAAGTTGTCACCAGACAACATTGGAATTCGAGCATTTTCATTAAATAGAGCAGTAGAAAAAGTTATGTTAACTGTAAAATAAGGATACACATACATAATCTAAGAAATACATAACCATCAAATGAATAGCGTAAATACCGATTCTTAAGTAAATTCTAAACCTTCCTATGGGTAGAGGTTGCACCCATGCATAGAATTACTTAACTTCATTAGACTAGTAAATTGAATAAAACTAGAAAATAATCTATACATGTGGGCATAGGATAATTTTTAAACAAAAAGGTTTACTATCTATTCCAATTAATCTAACCTAACTAGTTACCTCCCTGTGGGGTAAGATTACTCTTTTGATAAGATAATAGGACTTTATTAGATATCATGATTATATTTCAATTACTTAACTTTATGTGATTAAAAAAATTGCTTTCTTTATATCATATGCTCGGGATACTGTGGCTAACCCAAACATATGATAAAAAAGAACTCAAAATGAAATCTTTCAATAGTTAATTTTAATAATTAACTTAAATAAAGTGTAAATTCTTAAAATATAAATAGAATTAAATAGACAGAGCCTACATCAAAGTAAAGTTGTATAAAACATCTTTTATTAATTGGAGAAAAATCGTACAACAAAAAAATAGGTTGAGCCTACATGTCCTTCGTTAAAACGGTAATTCTTTAGCCATAGTGATAATAGTTTGCATATGATAAGGGAATAGGCTGTCAGCGCCTACATATCTCCCATTCATGTTTCTTATAATTAATCAAGATATTATAAGAAGAATATGATACAATAATTGAATGTACAATTAAAACAATACTACTATTTTATCATAACTAAAGACTTTATTAAAAATAGTTCAAATCGCTAAATGAAAAACTTCTTAGTACACCATGGCCAATTCAGTAATTGATTCAAGCATGGTTGCACTTAGAGATAATTAATTAAGGAAAATATTTCAAGTAATTATAGAATATTCACAAAACAAATTAATGAGACAAGTTCTATTCCATAAATCATTATCTCAAGTAAACAGTAAGAATTCATTGACAGATTTATACAATGACTATTTGTGAATATAATGAAATACTGAACAACATAGATAAGGCTGGCTCATGACATCACATGAAATTTCATCACATACACAGAGCCTATGCGCAATGGAAAAATAAATAGAAACTTACCTTCAACCATTATTGTTCAAGTGTTGTGAAGAATCACCTTTTCCAAAACCTTAAAAAGAAAAGAGAGATGAGACACCTAAGAATCTCTATGACTATCGAAGGTATGCCAGACTAATAGAGTCACAAACGTATTTATAAATATACTAGGGACTCTTAGATAAATAATTTTAACCCTAAGACTTTCATAGTTATTTATTGCCATCAATGAAATACCATATATACATAGCTTGGAGGAAAAGTAATTGACTAATTTAATACTTTACTTGGGAGACCAGGTAAATTCTTACCAAAAATATGTGGGTCACTAATACGTAATATTATATGTAAAATTCGTACATATCCCACTTCTTTTAGCATTGTAATTTCTCAATGACTTCAGTACCTGAAGAATTTTCACGTGTTTGTGAGGATGTATTTCTTGGAAGATTTACAAAAACTAGAGAAAGACTGAGATGCAGGATAACAGATAACTTTCATATGGTACAGTGGTTGCCAACTTTTTTTCTGACTTCCTTCTTGCCCATCATATCAGAGAGTCAGCAATCCCATGTATGTTTCAAAGAGAGATTTACAGTTGAATGGACCGATGTCCAGTAGAAGCAAATTCACATCGCTAGGCACAGCAGCAGCACAATAACTTGGACAGAGAAGGTTTGTCAGAAAGAAAGAAACTTTTATTATTTATGCTTTATATTATGAACTTTAGAATATCAATTCTTTAAACATATGCACAACATTTAATATGGATGAGTATTGTATGACGTACCGATGAGTTGTTTGTTTCGTCCTTCTCTCTTTCTCCTTTATTTTCTTTGGTACCGATGATGTACCAAAGTAACTTCTCCTTCCCTTTCTTTCAAGTTCTGAGGATCTGATGTGTATAATGTGGATATAACTTTATCAGGTGGAAAAAAAACACAAGAAACTAAAGAAAAAAAGAATAAAAAGTGTAGACATCTCTTAAGAAGCAAAAGAATAGAGAAGAACCTATAATAGGATATAAATTTGTCCTAGGACCTGAAGATTGTCTTCTTCCGTCATCTCTTCAACATATTCCTTAATCTAAAGAGACGAGAGTATAAGATTAGTCTTATGACCAACTATTTGAAGTGTCTATACAAGACTTATATTCACACGGATATACTTGACAGTTACAACAAATTCCTAATATTTAGGAACTAAAAACTAAGAACTCTACAACAACAAGGTGTCTAGTAATCATCAGTTATTATGCCCCTGCTAGTTGGTAGTGTAAAAAACACCAAACTTGGTAAAATAATTGATAAAAGAGGCTTATGGAAGTGGTTTGGTGAGTATATCTGCCATATGATCAGTCGAGTGAAGGTGTTGAATTGAGATATCCGTGTTTTGGACTTGTTCACGAACAAAGTGAAAATCAATAACAATATTCTTCATCTGAATATGGAACACCGGGTTGGCACAAATGTAGGTGGTGCTAATATTGTCATAAAATATCCTAGGAATAGCTGAAATACATAACCGGGAGTACACTTGTTAGCTAATTGGTCTCAGAAATAGTAGTTGCAATATCCTGATATTCTGCTTTTGTAGAGGAATAGGAGACAAATCTTTGATTTTAAGAGGACCATGATATCAGAGGGCTACCACAGTAAACAACATAACCCGTGGTGGAGGTTTGATCAAGATAATCTCAAGCCCAGCCAAAATTTGAGTAGGCTAGAAGATGGTGATCATGTTCTTTGGAAATTCAGAGGCTAAATGAGGATGTTTGGTGTAGATACCGAAGGAGACGTTTCATGGTTTTCCAATGAGATATGAAGGGTTAGTGCATGGACTGTGAGAGTGTATTGACAGCAAATGCTATGTTCGACTGTGTAAGAGAAAGGTAATGAAGTTTACCAATGATCCGCCTATAAAGAGAGCCATCAACTAGAGAATCTTCAGCAAACTCGAGGAAAATTATAGTAGAAGCCATTGGTGTTGGAACACCCTTGAAATTTTTCATATCAACTTCCTACAAAAGATCTGTAATGAATTTCACAACAGAAGACCACCGGGATAAAAAAGGACTCCAACATCAAGGAATAATGAATTGGACAAAGATCTTTCACAAAATAATGGAAAAATAAAAAATCAATAGAGGAATGATTATCACGATAAAACTTAGAAACAGAAATAAGATTATTTTTTATGATAAGGGAGCATAAGGTATTGAGAAGTCTGAAATAATGATTTGATGCATTTATATTAGCTTACCGGTATGGGATATTTGAATTGTGTGACCATTGCCTATAGCTATCTCTTCGTTGTTGTGGTAGTCATGTACAGTGTCTAGGCTTTGAGCATCAGATACAATATAATAAGTGGCTCCACTATCCACGATGCAAGGGGTCTGTTAGGAAGGAAAACGAGCAGCAAATTTTCCCTGGGCTTTTAGGTGGTTATGTGAGTGCGATCTGCAGACTTTATCAGAGTGACCTATGCGATCACATAGTTTGCAGCGAAGGTTTATGTCAAAGGATTGTTGCTGACTATTTGTTTTTGGGATTTCTGCTTTCCATTGTTGATTGTTAGCAGGAGTGTTCACACCTGGATGATGGTTGCTGGAGTTATTATAGTTACCATGGCAAGAAGAAGTTGAGCTTGTATATTGTACTACAATAGCGGTAATAGGAGTTGATAGCAGCATCTTGTATTCCTTATGGTGTAGGAAAAACTCATAATCTAGAAGCTTTTTGTAAATCTCTTCATATGAAATAGTAGAATCGCGAGCATGAATGGCAACAGAGAGTTCTCAAAATTCAAACCCGACTCCACTGAGGATTTTTACAATAAGTTTCAAGTTTGATATCGGCGCACCAGCAGTTGCAAGTTCATCACAAAGTGATCAAACATAATGAAGATAATCTGTGACTGCACGAGAGTTTTTAGTGAGGCCGGGCAATCGGTCTCACAAGCTGAAAGTTTTTGTCTGAGATTTGTTCACATATGCAGTATGCAAACCACCCCACACAGTTTTGTCAGATGTTGACTAATTCTTCAATAATCAATCACGTGCAAAATCTTTTCTTTATGGTCCTATTTTTTAGTCTTAGTGGAATTAAGTTTTACTTGGTCAATTTGTTTTTATTTTCTATTTTCTATTAGTAGGAATGTTGGTGTTTATGTCCTGTTTCAACACAACTTGTTAGTTGTTATTTCTTAGCTTTAGTTGTTGAGTTGTAAGACTATAAAAGGGAAGTAGATCTCTTGTTTTCAATAGTTAAATTGTGAATCAAAGAAATGAGTCTTTCATTCTCACTTTGCCTACTTCTCTTACTATTATTTCTTCCAATAATTTTGGTATCTGAGTAGCCAGGTTTCTTCATTTAGGAACCAAAGAGAGGGTGAGAAAGAGAGATTATAATATGCAAGAGAGAAATCCATCATCTTCAGATAAAAATGGCAATGAACACCAATTCAAATTCTCATCCTCTTCCAATTTTAAAAGGGGTGAATTATCAGTTTTGGAGTCTTAAGATAAAGACTCTTTTTAAGTCTCATGAGCTATGGGACTTAGTGGAGAATGGATTTCCAGTCCCGAATGAAGGCCACGTAGAACAGCTCTGAGAAATCGTAGAAAGGATTCGAAGGCACTATTCTTGATTCAACAAGCCCTTCATGATGATATCTTCCCTAGATTTTCAGCAGCAGAGACATCTAATGAAGCTTCGGAAATTTTGCAGCATGAGTATATGGGAGATAAGAAGGTAATTAAAGTTAAATTGCAAACTTTACATCCGTGATTTTGAATCTTTAAGCATGAAAAAGGGTATATTTGTGCAAGACTATATGTCTAGAGTCTTTGTATTTGTTAATCTAATGAAGTCTTATGAAGAAAAAAATAATGATGAAGCTGTTGTAGCAAAGGTTTTGAGGTATTTAACCAGTAAGTTTGAGCATGTAGTTGTTGTTATCAAAGAATCCAAGGACTTATCTGACTATACATTTGGTGAATTAATGGGTTCTTTGTTAGATTATGAAGATAGGATAAATAGGTCTCATGTGAAAGTTGAAGAAAAAGTATTCCAGGTGCAAGAGTAGTCATCTTTCTCCAATGAAAAATCCTCAAATTTTTCTGGTAGAGGTAGAGAAAGAGGCGGATTTCGTTGTCAAGGTCAAAGCTGCGGTAGAGGCAAAGGACAATTTAGTAAGTCACGTCAACCAAAGAGTGACTTGCAATGTTGGTATTGCAAGAATTCCGGCCACACTGAAGCATATTGTTGGACCAAACAATACTGACAATGCTGATGGTTTTTGGACTATTGACAGTGGATGCTTGAATAATATATCTGGTACAAAGTTTCTATTTAGAGATCTTAATGAGTTAATAAAAAATAAAGTGTGACTCGGTGATGACAAGAAAGTACCATTTGAAGGCAGAGGTACCATAGCCATCAAAACAACGCAGGTTAATTCTAAACTTATTTGTGATGTGCAATTTGTTCCTAGTTTGGTTTATAATTTGCTAAGTGTTGGAATTGATGGTTAATGGTTACTCTGTTCTATTTTATAATGACTCATGTATTTTTAGTGACAAGAAATCTGGTCGATCTGTTGCAATTGTGCCTATGACTCAGAACAATATATTTCCCCTAAATGTTTCAAATATTGTTAAAAATGAATTAGTTGCTAAAGGTGTTAATGAAATTCAACTTTGGCATCTTCGTTATGGTCAACTGAACATTAATAGGTTAAAATTATTGACTAGAAAGAAAATAATGGTTGGTTTACCAAAAGTGGTGATCTTGATCAATCATGTGAAGGGTGCATATTAGGAAAAAAAGTAGAAAATCTTTTCTAGTAGGAAAATCTTGGAGGGATAGTAGTTGTCATGAGCTTGTACACACTGACTTATGTGGGCTGACAAAAACTGAGTCATTAAGTGGGAGCCGGTAATTTCCTCCGTTTACTGATGACTATAGCCGTATGAGTTGGTCTTACTTTCTAAAGTTCAAAATTGAAGCATTTTGAGAATTTTAGGAAATTCAAGGCCCTCGTGGAGAAGCAAGCAGGCTACAATATAAATGATCTTCGTACATATTGTGGTGGTGAAAATTTATCTAATGATTTTAATTTATTTTGTGATTATAATGGAATTTGTAATGATCTTAAAACACCGAACACCCCGTAGCAAAATGGAGCCTCCGAGCGAAAAAATCGCATGGTGGTTGAGATGGCCAGAAGCCTACTTAATGGAAGGGGACTTCCTGTTCACTTTAGGGGAGAAGCAGTGGTTGTAGTTGTGTACCTCCTGAACATCCCTCTAATAAAAGATTCTTTAGATCGAACTCCATATGAATCATGGATGGGACGAAAACCACGATCAAGCCACTTGAAACTCTTTGGTTGTATAACTTATGCTTTGGTTAAAATACATTCTAAACTAGATGAAAAATCAGAGAAATGTATTTTCATTGGTTATAGTCCTCAATCCAAAGCATATAGACAATATTATCCTACTAGTGAAAAAGTGATTATCAACAGGAATGTTGTTTTTAACGAAGAAGCAGCCTGGGAGTGGAATGACGAGAAAAAAGATTCAGTAATCCATATTCCAGTCAAATCAGAAGGAGAGCATACTACGATTCTTGAATCTACAGGTTTCGATACTCCCTCTTCTTCCAATAGTTATACTAATCATTCTTCTCATAGAATTAGCAACAAAATTTCAAATCTAGCAAGCTCCCACTCTCCACCTTCGGCATCATCCAGCGAAACGCCACCAATAAAGTTTCAGTCGCTGAGAGATATTTATAAATCTTATAGTCTTCCTTGTTAGCTGTTGAACCGACATGTTATGAAGAAAGCTGAAAAGCAACCTGAGTGGTAGAATGCAATGATTGAAGAGATCCAAGACATTTAGGAAAACAAAACCTACGAGTTGGTTGCTTTTCCAGATGGGAAAAATGATATCGTTATAAAATGGGTTTTTAAAATGAAGTACAATGTTGATGGAAGTGTAACAGTGCGTTACTTCTTGGATGAACAGGTAATAGGATTTGCACTAGGTTATAGGATATACCTAGAAGTGGAGTTCCTATCATTAATGTCACCAGCTCAATCGGCATCTAAATACATAAACAACCTAGGATGTGTCTTGCTCGTCATCAGTAAGCCATGATTTTTGGTATACTGGAGCTATCGCAAGAGTCGCTTAACAAAAGACTGATGTGTTTGTGTAGGATCATGCATGAATTGAGATAATTTATTAACTACAAAGTTGATATCTGGTCTGGTGAATGACAGATATTGAAGCTTACTAAGTACTTGACGATACAAAATGGCATCCTTCGAAGGTGTGTCATCCTTTAAGAATAGTGAGGCAATGGAACTCATGAGAGTTATAACAGGCTTACATTCAAACATTTTTTGGGCATAAAGAAGATCTGAAACATACTTGGCCTTAGAAAGAACGATCCCTTCTTTAGTGCAGAAACTTTAATACCCAAAGAGTAGTGGAGATTTCCAAGGTCTTTGAGAGAGAATCTGGCTGAAAGAACTTGGATAGTTATCTTGATAACCTTAGAGTTCAATCCAGTGACAATGATTTATCAACATATACAAAAATGTAGACCAATTTTTCATTTTGATAACGAATAAATAGAGAAGAGTCATAGTTAGACTTTTGAAAGCTAATTTGACGCAAGAATTGCTTTAACTCAGAGTACCAAGCTCGAGGGGCCTGCTTAAGTCAATAAATTGCTTTCTTTAATTTGAACACATAATTAGAAAAATCAGGATGAGCATACCCATGAGGTTGATTCATATAAACATATTCTTCAAGGTAACCTTGAAGAAATGCGTTATTCACATCCAGTTGGTGCAAATGCCAATTATGTTGAACTGCAAGAAATAAAATAAGTCTAACAGTAATAGGATTTACCACTAGACTAAGTGTATAGTTATAATCCACACCTGGTCATTGTGTCAAGCACTTTGCAACTAGCCGAGCTTTATACTTGTCAATACTTTCATCTGATTTGGTTTTGATACGATTGAGCCATTTACAAACAACAATATTTTAAGATGAGGATGACATTACAAGATCCCATGTCTTGTTGTTCATCAATGCCTCAAAGTCAAGTTTCATCACTTATCTCCAGTGTGCACTCTTTTGTGCTTGGTTATAAATGGTGGGAAGTGCTTCAGTTAATGAAACTACAAGATAATCAAATGTTTTCTTGGTTTTGGTGATATTGTTTTATGAACGAGTAAAAGGTCGGTGAATGGATGGTTGTTGGGTATATGCAGAAACTATGGTAGATTATTGGTGATGATTGTGAGGTGGAATAGATGAAGAGGGGTCTAGAGTTGGTATACATAAAGGGGTTGTCAAGGTGTTTTGATTTTGGTGTTGATAATGAATTAGTATTTGTGTGGTAGGTGGGAAAACAATAGGTTGTGTGAAGAAATATGAGATGGCAGCCAGAGTTGGTGCTGCTACCAAAGATGGACTTGAAGAAGAACCCGCAGAAGGCGCAGGCAATTCTGGAGAAACCTTGATTGGCTGGAGAATCTCATAATCCACTGGAGGCACAGACTTGACACTAAGGTCATTTGACTCTTCATACAAGATATCCCACTCTAACTTTGAAATTCTTTTATTTTTTAAAAATTAAAATATATCAGGAAAGGGAAATTTATTTTCGTAAAAAATAGCATCTCGTGAAATATATATCCTTTGTTAAATAGTATCATAACATTGATGATTGTGATGGGTATTAGAACAGATCAAGAAAACACAAGGGGTGGACTTGGGTTCTAGTTTGTGTATGGCATATGGTTTAAGCCATGGATAACATAGGCAACCATAAGTAAGAATGGATTGATAATTTGGAATTTCTCCAAATAATCATTGGTATGGAGAATCATAATGAAGTGTGCGGGTGGGAAGCCTGTTAATAAAGAAAGTGGCTTGTTGACAAGCAAAGGAACAAAATACTGGAGTCATGGATGCTTGGTTTAAAATCTTGTGTTGTTTCAATGATGTGCCGATGTCTACGTTCAGCCATACTACTCATTATGGAGTGTATGGTGGCGATACAAGGTTCTCAATGCCATTGGTGTGAAGAAAATACTTGAGACCTTCAAATTCACCACCTCTATCAATGTACACTGAGATTTTTTGAATGAAAATAATTTTCAATAACTGGTTTAAATTTAGAGAAAAAAAAAATTGACCTCACTTTTAGTTTTAAGTGTATACAGCCAAATGTATTTTTAAATTGATCAACAAAAATTACATAGTATAATTTTTTGTCAATTGACAAAATAGGTAATGGGCCCCATACATCACTGAAAATAAATTTATAAAGGATTTTTACTCACCGGAGTATTCTTAGAAAGAGGTTGACGATGAATTTATTAGAAGAGCAAGAATTACAATGATCAAGCATTTCAGAATTTGAAATTGCAGTTGAAAACTTTTGTGAGATGTTTGAAACACTCTTTTATTTGGGTGTCCTAATTTTTTATGCCAAGATTATTGAGATTCTGCCACATAGGATTGGTATCTCAGTGTAACTCCATGAAAGATATCCCCCTGAACATCACACGATGCTCAAGACTACAAGTAGTCCCAAGCTAACCCTTTCAGCCTTCTAAACTTGAAACTCATGATATAAGTAAACTAACATGTGAAGTCTGAATATAACTATATTAATATCCTTGCTGAAAGTCTTAAACTTGGAAATCTTGAAAACAATCACTTCTAAATCTAAAACAGACGACAGTCGGACAAGCCTCTACTTCTAACTAAAAAGCCACTGGGATAAGCCCCTTCTGACCCAAACTTAATAGAAAACAAATAACTAAATCACTTTATCAATATAAAAGTCTGATAAAATAGGCCCTCGAACTATGAGGACTCACCAAAAGTTGGGATGTAGGTGGAGAACCCGTGTTCAATCACACTGATGGAACTGAGCACCAGAAGATACATTATGAGATAATGTAGCACATAGACATATATGTAGATCAGTTCTTCCGGAATGTACTAAGTAGGTGGGGGTGGATGAAAAAGTAAGGAAATAACTCAATATGCACATACACTTTCAAATAATGAATGCTAAGTGTAAATGACACACCTTAGGCTTGAATAAAACAAATACTGTGAGATCATAAAACATGAGTGATGAAGCATAGGAATAAACCTTTTGAGCCATAACACTTAGTTCTAAACGCTTTACTTTTTATTCTTTCTTAGGGAGGTTCTTCTAACCGACATAAACCATGTGAGCTACCATGGAGTCCAACGACTTACTTACGTTGGGGGGAGCTATCCTACCCTTGCCATCGGAATGAAACCTTAACTTAAGTGATCACTATACTTAACCCATATTGGGACTTAAACCTGCGGTGGCACGTAGTTCTGGGGCATGTAACCTTGAACTCATACCCAACTCGGTGCTAAATACTACTCATATGTTACTTATATGCTCATACTTTAGGAAATCCACCTTAAAATTGCATAAGAATTTATAGAAGGAAAACCAGTTATGTATCTCATTCTTTAAATCATAATCAGGATGAACAAATGTGGATTCCATATCTTATCTTCAGATCAAAAGATTGATTTTTGCTTTAAATCATGATATAAAACTTTTCAATGGAGCTTA
Source organism: Capsicum pubescens (assembly GCA_030864215.1). NCBI lineage: Eukaryota > Viridiplantae > Streptophyta > Magnoliopsida > Solanales > Solanaceae > Capsicum > Capsicum pubescens. Next base: position 275,847,195 of record CM061543.1, on the reverse strand, counting down.
ATAGCATAATCTTCTATTAAACTCAATACTTATACTTAGAACTTATAATATATACTTAAATTCATAGAACTTCATGACAAAACTTCATGCTCAATAGTCATCTTGAAATCTTTCAACAATCTCAGTCAAACTAATAAAACTAAAATTAAAATATGAATCTTATAAATTAAAACATGAACATAAGCAATTCTTGATATACTTAAAGATTTTAATCTCATGGTAATAACATGCTTCAAGAATATAGAATTTTGGGTATGAACCCTAATAAAAAATGAGTAAATCAAATCTTAAAATCATGCTCTTTGGGAACAAGGATGAAAGGATGACCTTGTTCATAAACCCCACATACCATAAACTTTTAACTTGGAAGAGAATACCAATCTTGATGCTTTCTTGAAGGTTCTTGAACTTGGGGAACTTAAATTCTTGATTTCTTAGGGATAAAGGAAATGAATTGTGTTCTTGGGGAAAGAGAAAGGTGTTCTTGGGGAAAGGGGATGGTTTTCTTGGGGGGATAATTGGAGAAGGAAAAAATTATGCCCAAACTGATGCCTAAGTCATGTTATGAATACTTGGGTTAAGGGGGAAAAGACCCAATTTCCCCCCAGCCATTTATATTCAAAATTGGATGCAACAACGTTACCGCGATGCAGTCTAATCACGATTATTGCATTCCCTCACCACGGTATTATCGCGGTGACCCTCTAGTTCCGTGATCCAAACATGGCCCAAACCCCGTTTAAAAAATCCAAAATTTCTCCGAGAAATTCTCCTTATATCCCTAAACATGAATTAACTCAAAAACCAACATCTCGGGGTTGGGAAGACCAAGTTACAAATCCTTTAAGTTTAGAAACTTTAAAAATGCCTAAGTCCTCAACACTTAGAGAAATTATTAGGCCTCAAGCCCCTTATGCAGGCAACTAGAATCTAAACTGAGCTATGAATAGTACGGGGTATTAAAATATCTCCCCCTTGGGAACATTCATCCTCATATCAGACTGGTTAGACTAAGAGTACTGAACTAAGGTAACTGAGATCACATATTGAATATGCATGACTGGAAACATGATTACATCCTGAGTATGAATCATGATACATGGAATGAACTGAATGTATGTAATGACATGAAATAGATTTCATAGCTGAAACTAAGAACGGAAGAGATACAATCTGAGAAAAATCATTACCTTAAGCTGAATCTGAGTTTGCAAAAAAAGATGAGGGTACTTGGTTCACTTAGCTGCTTCTTCTTCCCAAGTGGCTTCCTCAACGAATTGATTTTGCCAAAGAACCTTGACCAAGGGAACTTCTTTGTTCCTTAGTCTACGAATCTAACAATCATGGATCCCAACTGGGACTTCATCGTAGGAAAAACTATCTTTAAGATGTGTTCTTTCTAAAGGAACGACAACAGCTGAATCACCAATATATTTTGTTAACAAAGAAACATGAAATAGGATGTACTGACGCCAAATCTGCAGGAAACTCTAGTTCATCATCTACTTTCCAAAAATGACTCAACCTAAGCGGGCGAACATACTGGGGACTGAGTTTCCCCTTCTTACAAAATCTCTTCACTCCCTTCGTGGGAGAGATTTGCAAATAAACTAAATTGCCAACGTCAAACTCACGGCCTATTCTCCTCACATCTGCATAGGATTTCTGACAGCTCTGGGCTATCTATAGTATCTCTCGAATCAACTGAACTTTTTCCATTATATCAAATACTGAATCTGGCCCTATCAAATCAGCCTCGCCTACCTCAAACCAACCAATGGGAGACCTATATCTTCTCCCATAGAGAGCCTTAAATGGAGTCATCTGAATGCTGGAGTGATAGTTGTTATTTTAGGAAAACTCAATCAAAGGTAAGTGGTCATCCCAACTACCTTTAAAGTCGATAACACATTCTCTCAACATGTCCTCTAAAGTTTGAATAGTCCTTTCTTCCTGACCATCTATTTAAGGATGAAAAATTGTACAGAGATGAACTTGGGTACCAAGACCCTCCTGAAAAGCCTTCCAAAAGTAAGATGTAAACTGAGTACCTCTATCTGAAATAATAGACAATAGAACTCTATGCAACTTAACTAACTCCCTAAGGTAAAGCTAGGCATAATCCTCAGTTGAGTATGAAGTATAAATTGGCAAGAAACGAGTTGATTTGGTCATTCTATCTATAATGACCCATATCGAATCATGTTGACGACGACACGTATGAGGCAAGCCCATCATAAAATCCATGTTCACCACTACCCACTTCGAAGTGGGAATGCTGAACTCCTGCAATGTACCACTAGGCCTCTGGACTTCAATCTTGACCTGCTAACAATTAGAACACTTAGCTATAAACTCTACAATATCTCTCTTTATACCACTTCACCAAAAGACTTCCTGCAAATTGCAATAAATCATAGTGGCTTTGGGTGAATAGAATACCGCGCACCATGCACTTTTTCCAAGATCCACTTCCTCAAATCATCAACATATAGAACACACAGCCTACCCTGACAACGCAACACACTATATCACCCTTGGGAGAAAATCTCTATCTTATGATCTATAAATGATTCCTTCAACTTAACCAGACTGGGATCCCTATCTTTCTTTTCCTTAACTTCGGCAACCAATGATGATTCTGAACCATTCTGAACCCATACACTACCTTCAACTGAGTCAACCAACCAAACACCTAATCTAGCAAGCTGATGAACCTTCCTGACTAACTTCTTCTTATTATCCATACCATGGTGAACATTACTCATATATATTCTACTAAGGGTATCTGACTCTACATTGGCCTTGCTCGGATGACATAACATACTCATATCATAATATTTTAACAACTCAAGCCACCTTCTCTGACGAAGATTTAAATTTTTCTGTGAGAACACATACTGAAAACTTGTGTGATTCATGAACACATCAACATACACCCTATAAAGATAATGCCTCCAAATTTTCAAGACAAAAGTAACAGCTGCCAAATCAAGATCATGGGTAGGATAAGTCTTTTCATTGGGTTTAAGTTGTCGAGAGGCATAGGTTATGACCTTACCTCTCAATATCAATACACAACCAAAACATACTCTGAAGCATCACAGTAAACTACAAACCCATCTAAACCATCAGGCAAAGTCAAGATTAGGGCTGAGGTGAGTCGAGTCTTCAACTCTTAAAAACTCTTCTCTCACGAATCTAACAACTGAAATTTGACTTTTTCTAAGTCAATCGAGACATGGGGGGTGCAATACAAGAAAACCCTTCAACAAACCATTTGTAATAGCTACCCAAACCCAAGAAACTCTTGATATCTGATGGAGATATAGGTCTAGGCGTGTTTCTCACTATTTTGGTCTTTTGAGGATCAACCCGAATACCATCACCAAAAATAATGTGGCCAAAGAAAGCTACTAATCTCAACCAAAATTCACACTTACTGAACTTAGCGAATAACTAATGATCTCTAAGAGTATGCAACACAACCATCAGATGGTTTACATGATCATTCTCACTACGGGAATAGACAAGTATATCGTCAATGAAGACTATGACGAACATGTCCAAGTAATGCTTGAACACCCAGTTCATCATGTCCATGAAAGTTGCAGGGGTATTCGTTAGTCCAAAAGACATAATTAGGAATTCATAGTGACCATACCAAGTTCTGAATGTTGTCTTTGAAATGTCACATTCTTTGACTCTAAGCTGATGATAGCCGGATTTGAGATCTATCTTAGAAAAATAACTGGTACCCTGATTTTTGGTCGAACAAGTGATCTATTCTTCAGAGTGGATACTTATTCTTGATTGTGACTTTGTTCAACTGGCGGTAATCAATACACATTCTGAGAGAGAACCATCTTTCTTACGCATGAACAGAACTAAAGTGCCCCACGGAGAGATACTAGGCCGTATGAAACCTTTATCTATGAGGTCTTTAAGATTCTCTTTTAACTCTTTAAGCTTGGTCAGAGCCATATGATATATAGAGGAATAGAGATGGGATGAATATCAGGGAGAAGGTCAATACTGAATTTGATCTCTCTACTCTTCGGGGAAAACCTTGGAAAACTCATTGACTGCATAGATTGAGTGAACTATTAGAGCTTCAGACTTAGTATCCTTTACTCAAACTAAATGATAGATACACCCTTTTGATATCAACTTTCTATCCTTAAGATAAGATATGAAACGACCTTTGGGGGACACAGAACTAACTTCCTCATCAAAAACTGCCTCATCAGGAAACTAAAAATTCACCACACGACTGCGACAATCTATTGATGCATAACATGAATGGAGCCAATCCATGCCCAGAATAACATTGAATTCTACTATTTCTAACTCTATTAGGTTTGCTAAAAAGGTCTTATGGAGAACAGTGATAGGAATTTTTTTATAGACTTGTTCGCAATAACTGACTCACCCACTGGGGTGGAAACTAAGAAGTGATTAGAAAGCTTTTCTAGTCCTATCCCAAAACTTACTGTAATCAAGGGGGTCACATGAGAGAGATGTGATCCCAGATCTAAAAACACATATGCATCAAGATGAAAGAAACAAATCATACCAGTAATAATATATGGTGAACTCTCTTGCTCCTACCGGGATGGTGAAACATAAAATTAATTCTGGCGCTGACCGCCACCGGTACTAGATGATTCGCCTTAAGGATGAACTGGGCGACCTGGCTGAACTGGTGCATTAGTAATCTGAGTCTGAGGATAAGTATCCCTACTTCACTTCTTATCATACGGATACTCCTTAATCTTGTGGCTCATCTTTACACACACATAACAACCCCTTTTACCTAGCAAACACTCACCCGGATGAATCCTGCCATACTTTGGACATGACGGATAATTTGGTATTCCACCCACACTTCCCTGAGACCTGGATTTATAAGTCCTGCCCCACTGCTCCTGCTTAGTCCTGGGTGCAGGGGCACTAGCTGTCTAAGGCGCTGGAACTGATTAATGACCTTGAAACTACAAACGGTTTCCCCCTCCAGATCTTGGTTGACCATACTCAAACTGTCCAGTTCTAGCCTTCTTATTCCTCTTCTTTCATTTCTTTAACTTTTCTTCCTCAATCAGTTGAGCATGAGTCATCAACCTAGCAATATCCATAACCCCAATACGCATGGTAGTCCTACCCTCCTTGACTACCAAATTTGACACTCCAATAACAAACTTACTCATACGAGATCTAGGGTCAGATACCAACTCAGGAGCACACTTAGACCACTGAGTGAACATAAGGCAGTACTCCTTCACTGTCATAAAGCCCTGCCTCAGGTTCATAAGCTCCTCCACCTTATCTTTCCTCATCTCATACGGGAAGAACCTGCCCAAAAATGTATCTTAAAATACCTGCCAACTCATAGGAGTTGCATTCTCACCTATACTTTCCCTCAACATAATAACTCAATCATAGGCTATATCTTTTAGCCTATAAGATGCCAATTCTACACTCTCCTCCTTAGTAACATACATAAACTACTGATTTTTCAAACCTTATTAATAAAGAGTTGCGGATCCTCATCCACCTTTGACCTATGGAACTAAGGTGGATTCATCTTCATGAAATCACAAATCCTTGCTATAGCTAGATTACTATTTTGCTGAAGTGTGACTATCGTTTGGTGGTTGCCCTAAATATTTGCATTCACAGCTTGGGCCAATGTCTGAAAAGTAGCCCAAAATTCAGCATGAGACATTTCTCATTCAGAGGGTCAGCATGCAGGGGTGGTTGGTCACCATTTTCGCATGCATTGGCTCGGCGAGGAGTCATATTATACCACATAAAAGCATGAGTTAAAGTAGATAAAGTCAACGGTAAGCACGATAGATCATGGAAGAAATGATAATTCCTAACTCGTTCTGTAGCCTATTGCTCATAAATATGGTGAAATTCACATCCATGATCAAGACTCTACTTAACGTGGCTTGTATGACTCCCTAGGACTCTTTAAAACCTTATGCTTTGATATAAAGTTTGCAATTCCCCAGAAGATACCCCCTTGAACGTCACACAGTGCTCAAGACTATGAGTATTCCCAAGCTAACCTTTTAATCTTTCTAAACTTGGAACTCATGATATAAGTGAACTCATGATATAAGTAAACTAACATATGAAGTCTGAAGATAATTGTATTAATATCCTTGTTGAAAGTCTTAAACTTGAAAATCTTGAAACAATCACTTCTAAATCTAAAACAAAGTACAGTTGAACAAGCCTCTACTTCTAACTAGAAAGCCACTAGGACAAGCCCCAGCTGACCCGAACTTAATAGAAAACAAACAACTAAAACACATCATCATTATAAAAGTCTGATAAAATGGGCCCTCAAACTATGAGAACTCATTAAAAGTCGAGATGTAGGTGGAGATGCCCATATTCAATCATGTTGCTGGAACTGAGCACCAGAACCTACATTATGAGACAATGTTACACATAGACATATATGTGGATCAATACTTCTCGAATATACTGAGTTGGTGGAGGTAGATTTAAAAGTAAAACAATAACTAAATATGCACATAGACTTTTAAATAATGCATGCTAAGTGTAAATAACACACCTTGGGCTTGAATAAAACAAAACTGCAAGATCATAAAACATGAGTGATGAAGCATAGGAATAAACTTTGTGAGCCATAACACTTAGTTCTAAAAGCCTTACTTTTTATTCTTTCTTAGGGAGGTTCTTCTAACTGACATAAACATTGTGAGCTGCCATGGAGTCCAACGTCTTACCACGTCGAGGAGAGTTGTTCTACCCTTGCCATCGGAATAGAGCCTTAACTTAAGTGATCACTATACTTAACCCATATTGGGACTTAAACCTATGGTGGCACGTAGTTTTGGGCCATGTGTCCTCGAACTCATACCCAACTCGGTGCTAAATACTACTCCCATGTTACTTATACGCTCATACTATAGGAAATCCACCTTAAAATAGAACAAGGACTTATAGAATGCAAACCAGTTATGCATCTCTTTCTTTAAATCATAATCAGGACAAACAAATTAGGATTTCAATATCTTATCTTAAGATCAAAAGATCGGTCTTTTCTTTAAATCATGATATAAAAACTTATCAATAGAGCTTAAGAGCATAATCTTCTTGTAAACTCGATACTTGTACTTCAGACTTATAATATATACTTAAATTCTTAGAACTTCATGACAAAGCTTCATGTTCAATAGTCATCTTGAAATCTTTCAACAATATCCGTCAAAATAATGAAACTAAAATCACAATATGAATCTTATAAGTTAAAACATGAACATAAGCAATTCTTGATATACTTAAAGCTTTCAATTTTATGGTAATAACATGCTTTAATAATATAGCAATTTGGGTATTAAACCAAATAAAAAATGAGTAAACTAAATCTTAAAATCATGTACTTTAGGCACAAGGGTGAAAGGATGACCTTGTTCATAAACCCCACATACCTTAAACTCTTAACTTGGAAGAGAAATACCAATCTTGATGTTTTCTTGAAGATTCTTGAACTTGGGGAACTTGAATTCTTGATTTTTTGGGGATAAATCAATTGAATTTGTTTTATTGGGGAAATAGAATGGTTTTCTTGGGAGGATAATTGGAGAAGAAGGGCAAAATTATACCCTAACTGATGCCTAAGTTGTGTTATGAACAAATGGGTTTAGGGGGAAAAGACCTAATTTCCCCTCAGTTATTTAAATTTAAAACTAGATGCCGGTCTAATAATGGTCATTACTTTCCCTCACCACGATGCGGTGAACATGAGTTTGGGACTACTGTCGTGTTGTGGCCTTATTGCGGTGACCCTCTTGTTCTGTGATCCATACATGACCCAAACCTTATCCGAAAAATACAAAATTTCTTCGAGACATGCTCCTTACATCCTTGAACATGAATTAACTAAAAAACCAACATCTCGTGGTCGGGAAGACCAAGTTAAAAATCCTCCAAGTTTAGAAACCTTAAAAATGCCTAAGTCCTCAACACTTCGTGAAATTTTCCAGCCTTAAGACCCTTATGCATGCAACTAGAAACTAAACTGAGCTAAGAATAGTATGGGGTATTACACTTAGATTGCCTTGGGATCCTCTAGTAGGACACTTATAAAGTCCTTCTTTATTTTGGCCTCGTGCCAACGGTACCCCCGTACTCAGGTCCTTTACAAGAAAATCAATAGAAAAAAATTCTATGAATGTCAGATTATCTTTGCAAAATTGAGACATAGATATAAGGTTACGTTAAATTTTTGGTGCATTTGAATGATGAAAATTTTTATTTGAAGCATTTATTTGAACATGACCCGTGCGAGTTCTAGGGATTTTGTTACCGTTACCCATGGTAATATTGTCAGTACCAGTGTAGTCATCTAGATGTTAAAGATTTTTAGAATCAGCAATCACATGATACGATGCTCCTGAATCGGCAACCCAAGGTATGGAAATAAAGTTTTCTCTGGCTTTCAAGTGATTGTGGAAGCATGAACGACACGCATTGGCAGTATGCCCAGTACGGCCATATAGCTAACAAACTGGACGGTTTTTTCGAGAGGCCATTGGATACCAATTTGGTGATATGGATGGTGCATTTATTAGACTCCAATTTGGTGATGAGGTCGACACATTGTGCTACTTGGGATGTTGTGGATGCCATGGTTGTACTTTCTTATTTTTGCGAGGTGTAAAATTATTTGGTGATGGTTTTTGTGTCACTACAGTTGTAATAAAGGGTTGATTAGTCTCATTATATTTGAGGAGAAGCTCTCTGTTGAGAAGCTTGTCGTATAGTTCCTCATACGAGATAGGTGTATCTCACACTTGGATAACTGCTGAAATTAAATCATACTCATGTCCTAGACCACTGATTGTTTTGACATCAAGTTCGTCATCCGGAATAGGAGTTCCATCTGTTGCAAGTTCATCAACAATATTTCTTATCTCGCGCAAGTACTATGTCACACTGCAAGAGTTTTTTGTGATTGTAGTCAGAGAGTTTCGAAGACTAAAAACCCTTGTATGTGATTTGTTAGCATATAGGTTATGCAGCGTGTCCCATGTTTTCTTTGAGGTGGAAATTTTGGTGATTGCAGAGGTGATTGTAGGATCAACAGATGCCATTAAATCATTGCGAATCAATTGGTCTTCGCAAAACCAAAGTTTGTACTTGGGATTGGGTACCTTTTGGTTGTTGAGGGTTGCCATTTTTAATGTTGTTAAGGTTCCATCTAGACAGCTGTAGAGATCATGACCGAACATGAGAGATTCGACCTGCGCTTTCCAAATAACAAAATTCATTGGACTAGTAAGCTTTAGGGGAAATTGGAAACTGGGATTAAATTGCACCAGATGGTGTTATTAGCAGGAATAATAGAATCACTTGGATTCACCATGGATGCCATAGAACCAATAGGAAAACTTGAAATAGATGAGAAGACTCATTGGAGTTTAGAAAGGCTTCGATATCATAAAGGTTCAAGAGATAGAGAAGCAGTAGTATCTCGGACTTTTATATTATCCAAAGGTTACAGAGATATAAATACAAGTAAAGAAAAGGCTAACTGAGGTAACAAGATATCTAAATCCGTAAGTATCAACTAGAATGTATTTATATTTAGTAAGGCACAAATAAGGGAGATAAATCTGCATAATATATTACACAATCAATCATGCCTCAATACATGTAACATATAGTATGAATACTTGTGATTTTCTTGAAGTTGAAATAGAATCTTCTTTAACATTGATATGGTATACTATAGATGAAAGGTCAACAGCCATATTTTGAATATTTAAGAACTTTTTTTGTGGTTTATATATGATCCAACAGAATCGGATGCTTTGTTAAAGTATATTACTCGTTCAAAATTGATAGGGTATACCAATTGTAATTCCCATTGAAAAGGATCGTACTTTGTCAACATACTTAGAACATGGAGAGAAGGGATTTCTTTTGAAGTTTTTTTTTTTAAAAAAAAAATTCATTCCTCTGTTTGAAAGTCTCTTTATTTTCGAATATGGATTTTAACTTTGAGAGTTAGGGTCTATCGAAAATAACCTCTCTATCTCACCTCTGAGGTAATGGTATGGACTGCGTGCACTTATCCTCCCCAGACCTCACTTGGTGGGAATATACCGGGTATGTTGTTGTTGTTGTTGTTAGATTTAACTAGGGGAAATGGGAATCATATCTTATCTTATACTGTCATAGTTGTTGTAAAGGATATTTTGTCCTCTAGTTATGAGATACTGAATCCCGTGTATACTATCAGATAGGAGTAGTATATCAGATAGGCATTTCATTATATGATGTCAATTTTGTTAATGTGTGGGTTTGCAGAACAGGTTCATCACGATCACCCCAGAAACTGAAGTGCTGAAAGCAAAGTCACTAGTGACAGGTACTAATTTCTGCCTCAGTTCTTATATAATGCCTTCTTAGTGTATTTGCTTCAAGCACTAGAAATTATCTTTTTTAGTGCATGAATAATCATCTTGCATCTTCATTAACCTTCTTCATAAAGGAGGTTTTGTAATAAATTGTATCGAGTCAAACTTGGAAACAGCCTCTGGCAGAAATGCATGGTAAGGCTACATAAAATAGATCCTCATAGTCGAGCCCTTGCCCTTTTGGGTTGAGTCAAACATGTCTCTCTTTCCACTAGCCATCTAAAGCATCTAACCTTGTATGGCATGTTGTTTCTTCATATCAACATCCTAGTCGATATAAGATGTTGCCTTTACTTAGCCGGAACACCTTGTAACCTAATTTTATGGAGAAGTGCTGGATTTGTTTTTCTTTCCGCCCGTGACATTCTTCAGTCACTTGCAAAAATTGATTTGATGAAACAAAACTCCTTACCATCTTGGATATGATTTTTCTACCATATCCTACTTTAATGTGAATGCAATCTGGGAATTTTCTCCATAAGAATTATTAGGAACCTTTGTGATCCAGAAGTTTCCCATCCCATATTTTTATCCGATCAATTCATCCTTTTTGCAGAACTCCCAAAGCCACTTCATTAGGAAACTGTTGTTGTGAATACTAAGGCTTCTTACTCCAAGTCAGTCAATTAATAGATATATGTAATGACTTGGAGTTGAAAATCAGGCAGAAAATTCTGTTGGTATAAAACTGCGCAAAGCTATATCCTTGTAAATCCTGCTTTCGGTTTTCTAGGCATAAGATAACATAGTGTATAGATCTGCTCTTAGTTACCTCAGATTAACCCATTTGCCTAAGACTAAACGTAAATTTGAGTGATGATTTTTTCTATATTGTCTAGTATGATATTCTATTGTAATTGAGCTCATCTCCCAATCAGTGAACTTACAGTTAGTCCAGATTCTCTTACCTGGAGGGTTGATGTTGTATCTAGAACACTAGTTCTATGAACAGATTCTTGATATCTTTAAACCTGTGGAAGTAAATTGTAGCAAAAATTTTCTTGGAAATTGATGTGTCCAACACTTATCTGCATCCATTGTCTAGCACATTGGCTTTCTTGATACATCATTCTCTGTATTTCTTTCATACAGTTTAGTGGTGTTATTTAGGATTTGAGTCTTTACTATGCTTTTGTGAATCTATTCTTGTCGTTGTCATTTCTTATGCCATCACTATTGGATTCTATGTGTGTATGTGAATGGAAAATGAAGGAAAAATAGAGGAGGGGAAGAGAGTCACTAAAATGGAAAGTGTACTCTTTTTGGAAAGATTACTAAATTCTCCTACATTGGTGGGAGAAAGAAGCTTTAAGGTGTTTATATCGTGGAACACTTACTCCACATAATAAGTGAGGCAAGAACCAAGAGGTGCCTCGCATCATCGTTGCTCACTTGGCTTAGTTTTGGATTTGGATTTCCAGCACAGACTGGGTGTAGGTGATGTGACTGTACTGAATAATTGTTTTTTTGCTGAACCAATGCATCCTTTCTAAAAGGACACTTAAAGGCTATAAATACCTGACATATTCCTCAGGTATTAACATGATTTTTGACAGCATAAACACTTATATTCTACAAAAACTTTGTGTGATCATTAGCAATTGAGTGAGTTCGAAGAATCCAATAATTTGAGGTACCTCTATTATTGGATTAAAGGTCATTTTATCCTGGGAGGAATATTCCATAACCTCGGGTACAGTGAGGAGGATTATTCCTTAAAGACACTCTGTGAAGTCGGGGGACTTGGCCTTAAAAAATTTGTTTCATCTTATTTCTGAAAATTAACATACTTCTTGGAAAGATTATTCTTAATCTTGTGTTGAAGATGTTAAGCAACTTCATAGGTGTTCTTGGTTTTACACATGAACTTGAGTTGAAGTTGTTGTACCTAAATACAGATTCTTGTACCCGAAAATATTGAAAATAACAATCATAAGGAATAACTTTTGGAATCTGTATTGCTTGTTTTCTGGAGATTAAAGGTTTATGTTTTCTATTCCGCTTGAACTTAGCTAGTGATTTGAAGACATAAAATCTTCATCACAAGTTAAGATCACTCAGTTGATGATTGAAAGTCATAAAAAAATCATCGTTAAACTAGAAACAAGGTGTTTAAAGTTTCTGCAACTTTATTGGTAGTATTTTGACATACTAAAGGTTTTGTCTTGTTATGATAGGAAAATGACTAAGGATAGTCAAGTGCATGATGCTGGAATGACTATGGTTGTAACTAGTATTGCCCCAAGGAGTTGTACTAATGCTCCACAAGCTACGGCACCAGCAGAGAAACCCCAGAAGATTCACGGGTATTGACTTCAAAAGTTGGCAGCAGAAAATGTTTTTCTACCTCACAACTCTTTGTCTTCAGAGGTTCATATTTGAGAAAGATTAAGGAAGCTTGGAAACACTCAGATTTCCTTTGTAGGAACTACATTTTGAGTGGTCTCCAATATGACCTTTAATGTGTATAGTGGAACAAAGACAACAAAAGAGTTATGGGGAGCACTAGAACGGAAGTACAAGATAAAGGATGTAGGAACTAAAAAGTTCTTCATTGCAAGAGTCTTAGGATATAAAATAATAGACATCAAGTCGGTTGTCTCCCAAGTGAAGGAACTACAAGTGATCATCCATGATCTCCTAGAGAAAGGTATGATTTTGACAAATACCTTTGCTGAATAATTTGAAAGTGTTCTTAATATTCATATAAATTTTATTGTAGGTTTGATCGTAAATAAAGCATTTCAAGTAGCAGGAATAGTAGAGAAGCAATCACCTATGTGGAAAGACTTTAAAAACTATATAAAACACAAACGGAAGAAGATGTTTGTCGAAGATCTAATCATCAGATTGCGCATTGAAGAAAACAATAAGGCTATAGAAAGAAGGTCAAAAGGAAATTCTACAACGAATGGAGCAAATATTTTAGAATATGACAACAACTCCAAGAAGCGCAAGAAAGCAGGACATGAAAGCAATCAACCCAAGAAAAAATTCAAGGGAAAGTGCTTTAACTGTGGCAAGATTGGACACAAGTCCACGGATTATCGTGCCCCAAAGAAAGGAAAGAAGAAAAACCAAGCAAATATTACTGAATCCAAGAAAGACGTTGACGACCTGTGTGTTATGTTATCTAAATGCAACATGGTGTGAAATCCTTGCAAATGGTGGATGAATTCCGGTGCCATCGGCCATGTTTGTGCTAATAAGGAGCTATTTGTTGCTTTTGCTCCGGTTCAAGGGGAAGAAAAGATCTACATGGCAAACTCCGCTACTACAAAAGTAGAAGTAACAGGAAAAGTATGCTTGAAAATGACTTCAGGTAAAGTGTTGACACTCAACAATGTCCTGTATGTTCCAGAGTTAAGAAAGAACTTGATTTTTGTATCACTTCTAGACAAAAATGGATTCAAATGTGTATTTGTTTTCAAAAAAATTGTACTTAGTAAAAGTGAAGTGTATCTAGGAAAAGGCTACCTCAATGAGGGCCTATTCAAAATGAATGTAATGAATATTGAAATCAATAAAAGTTCAGTTTCTACTTACTTGCTTGAGTCTTATGATTTATGGCATGAACGATTAGGCCATGTTAATTACAAAACATTGCGTAAACTGATTAACTTAAAAGTTTTGACAAACTTTGAGTGCAATAAATTAAAGTGTCAAACATGTGTGGAATCAAAGTATGTTAAGCATTTGTATAAGTCCGTTGAAAGGAATTCCAATCTCTTACACTTAATCCACACTGACATTTATGATATGAAGTCAACACCATCTTGTGGTGGGGAAAATTATTTTATAACTTTTATTGACGATTGCACTAGATATTGTTATGTCTATTTGCTAAATAGTAAGGATGAAACAATAGATGCGTTTAGGCAATATAAAACTGAAGTTAAAAATTAGTTAGAGAAAGAGATCAAAACAATAAGATATAAGGGCGGAGAATATGAATCTACCTTTGCACAAATATGTGTAGAGAATGAAATTGTCCATCAAACTACAGCCCCATATTCACCTCAATCTAAAGGAATTGAGAAAAGAAAAAATCAAACTTTGACAGAAATAATGAATGCTTTAATTATAAGTTCAAGTTTACCGCAAAACTTGTAGGGGGAAGCTATTCTTACGGCTAACCGAATACTCAATAGAGTGTCCCATAGTAAGGAACAATCAATTCCATATGAAAAATGGAAAGAAAGGAAACCCAACTTAAAATATTTCAAAGTGTAGGGATGTCTAGAAAAGTTCCAAGTTCCTATGCCTAAAAGAGTAAGAATAGGACCTAAGAAGGTGGACTGCGTGTTCATAGGATATGCTAAAAGTAGTAAATCATATTCGTTTTTGATTCATAATTCCAAACATTTGGATATCAATGAAAATACGGTAATTAAATCAGATAATGTTGAATTCTTTAAACACATTTATCCATATAAAATTAGACATGAACAGTCTAGTAGGGAGTCTAAACGACCTCGAGATGAACCAAGTGAGAATGTACATAATAATGAGAATCCAAGATGTAGTACACGTCAAATAACGTCAACTTCATTTGGATCATATTTTGTAACATTTCTCTTAGAAATGAGCCTCAAACATTTAAAGAAGTAATGGCATCTTCGTACTCATCCTATTAGAAAGAGGCAGTCGATAGTGAGATTGATTTAATCTTAAGAAACCATACGTGGGAATTGGTTGATCTTCCTCCAGGAAATAAACTTTTATGTTCTAAATGGATCTTCAAAAGGAAAATAAAAGTTGATGGTACTATTGACAAGTACAAGGAAAGACTTGTTGTAAAAGGCTTTAAAGAAAAGGAAGGTCTTGATTACTTTGATACCGACTCATTAGTAATGAGGATAACGTCAACTCGGATGTTAATTACCTTGGAGGCAGTATGTGGTCTTGAAATCCATCAAATGGATGTGAAAACAGCATTCCTAAACAGAGAATTGGAAAAAGAAATCTACATGGAACAGCCTGAGAGTTTTGTGGTTCTAGGAAAGGAAAATAAGGTGTGTAAACTTGTTAAGTCACTTTATGGACAAAAACAAGCACCTAAATAGTGGCATGTGAAGTTTGACCAAACCATGTGGGGAAACGGGTTCAAAATTAATGAATCTTATAAATGTGTTTACATTAAAGACACTCCAAATCACCATGTCATTGTTTGTTTATATGTGGATGATATGTTGATATCAGTAGAGACATTTCTGACATAGATGCAATAAAATGAATGCTCGAGAGAAAGTTCGATATGAAAGACCTTGGAATTGCGGATGTGATCTTAGGAATAACAATCTATAGAACTCCTCAAGGGTTGGCATTGTTACAGTCTCATTATATCAAAAAGGTACTTACAAAATTCAAGTCTATGGAATTTTGATATTGCCAAAACTCCATTGGATGTTAGCTTCGCACTTCGAAAGAACGAAGGAGAAAGTGACTCATAATTGAAGTACGCAAGATTATTGGGATGTTTAATATATATAATGAATTATACACGACCAGACATAGCATGCATTATTAGTAAGTTGAGTCGGCACACGAGTAATCCCAACAAAACTCTTTGGATGACAATGAAAAAAGTTTTGGGATATCTTAAATACACTCAAGACTACGCTTTGCATTATAATAAATATCCCGAGGTACTTGAAGGATATAGTGATGCAAATTACATCACCGAATCGAACGAAGTAAAATCCACGAGTGGATATGTATTTACTATCGGTGGAGGAGCGATCTCTTAGAAATCTTCCAAATAGACATGTATTTCTCACTCTACAATGGAATCTAAATTTATCGCATTGGAAAAAGTTGGTGAAGAAGCAGAATGGCTCCGGAATTTCTTGGAAGATATTCCTTATTGGCCCAAACCAGTGGCACCAGTATGTATACACTATGATAGCCAAGAGGAAATAGGTAAGGCAGAGAGCATGATGTACAACAGTAAATCTCGTCACATAAAATGGAGACATAATACCGTTAGAGAACTTCTCTCTAGTGGAATTATCACTGTTGATTATGTAAAGTCAAAGGATAATGTGTCGGATCCACTTACAAAAGGCCTGTCTAGAGAAAGAGTTGAGAGGACATCCAAGGAAATGGGTTTAAGGCCTAGGACAAGTCAGCATAGCAGTAACTCTACCTAGCAGACTGGAGATCCCAAGAGCTAGATTCAAAAAGATCAAACAAAGTTGTGTCTGAAAGGTTCAACATTGTCAATATACCAATCCCTTCTCATGATGTAGACAATGTTTAGTAAACAAGGATAAGACTTAAGGTGAAAAGTCTTTTAATGATTATCTAAATTTGACAGATTTGACCAAGTAGTTTAATCTACAGGATTGAGCGTTTATAAATCACCTATGTGAGAGAAAAGTGGAAGCCACTTTAAGGAGAATGTTAGCAAAGGCCTATTCTCTAAGCTTTCATGAAACCGGGACGTGTTCATGTCTTACAAGAACAAAACCATGAGAACTATAAATGGTAAAAGGCTGGTTGTGTGACATGTGTTGTTTAGGTTTACATTAAAGCTCGACGGTTCAAAGATATCAAATCTACCGATTGATCGAGTGAATCCGATGCATGTTCACTATGAAAAGTTCAAAGGGAAACCACTTATCCAGATGCAATCAGTCTTTGTTAAATGATCACATGCTTTTCCATAAAATCTTCAAAATATAGTCATTCCCTATTCATGTAGGGGATTTTTGGGTTTCATGTGTGTATGTGAATGAAAAATGAAGGAAAAATAGTGGAGAGAAAGAGAGACACTAAAATGAAAAGTGTACTCTTTTTGGAAAGCTTACTAAATTCTCCCACATTGATGGGAGAAAGAAGCTTTAAGGTGTTTATATTGTGGAACACTTACTCCACATGGTAAGTGAGGCAAGAACCAAGAGGTGTCTCGCGCCGTCGTCGCTCACTCGGCTCGGCTTCGGCTTCGAATTTGGATTTGGATTTGGATTTGGCAAATGATCAATCAATAAGATCATTGTTTTAGACAAAATTTATTTGAATCTTGATGAACAAGTAAAATTTTAATCCAAAAATATGATGGAATTGTTTTTCTTCATGTGCGGGCGCATTTCGGACGCCATGCTAACGCATACGCAATGCATCTCGAGGCATACTATTTCACGTTGTTGGTTGATCTGTGTGTGCACTTTGATAGCCTGCAGGTGCAGGTGCTCACTAGAATTCAGACAGTCTCACCTATGGCCGCAGATTAGGCGCAGGTGACATGACTGTACTGAATAAGTGCTTTTTTACTGAACCAATGCATCCTTTCTGAAAGGACACTTAAAGGCTATAAATACCAGACGTATTCCTCAGGTATTAACATGATTTTTGATAGCATAAACACTCTCATATTCTACAAAAACTTTGTGAGATCATTAGCCGTTGAGTGAGTTCGAAGAATCCAATAATTTGAGGTACCGCTATTGTTGGATTGAAGGTCATTTTATCCTGGGAGGAAGATTCCATAACCTCGGGTACAGTGAGGGGAATTATTCCTTAAGGACACTCCGTGAAGTCGGAGACTGTGCCTTATAAATTCCGTTTCATCTTATTTCTGAAAATTAACATACTTCTTGGAAAGATTATGCTTAATCTTGTGTTAAAGATGTTAATCAACTTCATAGGTGTTCTTGGTTTTACACATAAACTTGAGTTGAAGTTGTTGCGCCTAAATACAGATTTTTGTACCCGAAAACATTGAAAATAAATATCACATCAAGTACATCATTGTAGTTCCTATCTTAACTTGATGCTTTGACTTCTGACTTTAGACTGGGGAGGAATGTCACTGTACGAATTGGTGACCCCAATTTGTTTAAAAATTATTGTTCTGATTCCTCTAAGCAAAATGCTATACGTGATACATCTGAGACCAATTCTAATCTCAGCATGTTCTTAACCCTTGGTACGGTGTACCTGGAAATTCAATTGCCTTTTGGCGGTGTAGTGTCTATACAGTGTAACGCTTTTATGCTGGAATATGCACTACTATTCCAGTGTTCATAAACCAAGTGTTCTCCAATGTTGAGATACTAAAGGTAGGGGGAGTTGGACATGACTCTTCCAAGGATGTTTGTATGATATATGCCCCTAGAATTTTGGCGATGTAGTATCTTTTTGATGAATTTTACATGGAGCATGATCTTTACTGTATGGACTAAAATTGTCGCTTAAGCGGCATCTGATGCAGAGACTTTCATGGTACTTGTAGTGGTATTATCCTTACCTAGTTGTACTAGTTTTGATTTGTGTAAGTGTTTTATGATCGTGTTTTCATGTCTTGCTTTTGTAAATTTCTATGGCCCACATAATTAATTTATTTGCTGGTTTAATAATAATTGAATAAATTAAATCCTAAATTTGCATGAAAAAGTTACCTAGTAGAATTAAACTACTGACTAATCTGTTAGTAGGATAATTACTGACTCCTAGTAGGATAATTACTATCTAGTAGTGGATAATTATTGACTCCTAGTAGGATAATTACTATCTGTTAGTGGATAATTATTGTATCTACAAATCACGTTGATGGAACGTGAAAAATGTCTACTCTTCATATTATAAAAGGGATCCTCTCTCTGCCAAAAGAAGAATAGGCTCTATCAAACACTATTCTGAAACGTAAGGTTAAGAGAGAGAAATAATATTTTGCTTTTGTGCTTCCGTTGATCTCAGTCAAGAAAGTGGAGAATTCTGGTATATTTCTTGACTGACTTTTAAATTATTAAAGCATGGTATGTGAAAATCATTAAGTTTTATGTTCCTAAATAATTGCTAGGATTATATATATATAAGAATGTTCAAGTTTATATAATTTGTTATATGCTTACATGTGGTATCAAAGCAAGGTTTTCGGAACTAGTGATTTTCCATGAAAATTAATGTTTCTCCAAATCATGTGAACCCTAATTATGTCTGTTAGAAATTTCACAATGACGAAATAACGAGTTTTTGAAATAACGGAAAATTCCAAATTTCGAATTGGAACAGTAGATGTATGTTGCCGTACGTAAATCAATGATATGAATATTGCTAACTACTTACCAGGCAAGTTTCAGTGCATAATTATGAACCATGATTATGAAACTTTAGCATTAAAAAAAAATTATTAAAAGTTTTTGGTAAACTTTAGGATTGTTTACCATGCAGGTTCTTTGACTTAAGAATTGGTTATCAGGCAATTTTTGTTTTTCTATGTTGCACCGTATTACTGTTATAGAAAGATTAATAGAGTAGGAAACTTATTTATTATGGAGTAATTTAGATTCTCAATTGTTATTCTTTCTTGAATGAATAATATGTCTGTGGAATTTTTCTGTTTTATATAAAACCAACTCATGTTCTTGTGGAGTTTTATTTAAACAGTACCTACTTTATTTTCCCTTTCATATTATAATTGTGATATTATTTTGGAATTATATATATAAGATTCGTTAATCATCAAAGTGGATTCCAATATAAAGGTTAAATTTTAAATTAATTACCCATTAATTTTGATGAATTTTGATGCTTATAAATGATGTACCAATTATAGATAAATTAAAATTTTGGTTATAAGACATTTGTGGATCACCCAAAGGTTGATTATTTGTTCGTATGACGAATAAATATTAAGGAGATAATTTTGATGTATCGTTAATTTTATTTATTTATTCAAAGATAATAAATATTGTTAATTGATACATTAAATATTATCCATTTGTGTTAAATGCATTTTAAGCATCATTATGTTTAAAGTTGTATTTTGATGTTTCGCCAAAGGAGAACATCAATATACATTTAAGTAAGCCATTTCTGAATTTGATAATGTGTAACTCAAAGTATTAATAAATAAGCATATTTTACTTGCAGCACTTGCCCTTCATTCGCACTCTGCCGCTATTACGACTTTTAACGAACTTAACTTTTCAGATTGGTGCGAACAGATCAGCTTCCATCTTGGGGTCTTAGATTTTGATGTTGCACTCTACTCAGAGAAGCCAACTACTATTACTGAAGCTAGCAATGATGAAGAAAAGTTCTATTATAAGCACTGGGATCGGTCTAACATATTAGGCTTAATGTTCATGCGAATGAATATTGCGGGCAACATTAAGACTACTCTTTCCAAAACTGAAAGTGCAAAAGAACTTCTGAAACTTGTGGAAGAGTCTTCCCAAACTGCTGATAAGTCTCTTGCTGGGACACTAATGGGTACTTTGACCACCATGAAGTTTGATGGTTCACGTACTATGCATGAGCATGTCATTGAAATAACAAACATAGCAGCAAGACTTAAGTCATTGGGAATGGAAGTGGAACAGAATTTCCTTGTGCAGTTCATCATCAACTCATTACCGTCTGAGTATGGTCCTTTCTAAATGAACTACAACACCATGAAATACAAATGGAACGTGCATGAATTGCATGGTATGCTAGTTCAAGAGGAAACAAGGCTGAAGAATCAAGGAACCCACTCCATTAACTTTGTAAATCATCAAGGAGCTAAAAAGAAAGGAAAGAAGCATGGTAAGGGACAACAGAAGCAACTTAATGTTAATAAATCCTCATCTTAAGTACGTAAGAAAGAAAACAAGAATGGGAAGTGTCATTTCTGTGGAAAATCTGGACACTTTCAGAAAGATTGCCTGAAACGTAAGGCATGGTTTAAGAAGAAAGGTAAGCCTTGTGCTTTTACATGTCTCGAATCAAATTTAACTGAAGTTCCTTATAATACTTGGTGGATTGACTCTGGTTGTATTGTTCATATTTCTAATACTATGCAAGGATTCCTTACAATCCAAACCATAAACAAGAATGAAAGATTTGTTTACATGGGGAATTGAGTGAAGGCTCCAGTTGAAGCTGTCGGGACTTATTATCTGATTCTCGATACTGGGCATCACTTAGATTTAGTTGAAACTTATTATGTTCCTTCTCTTTCGAGAAATTTAGTTTCTTTGTCTAAGTTGGATAAGATTGGATATTCCTTTAATTTTGGTAATGGATGTTTTAGTTTGTTTAAATATAATTATCTCATTGGTACTGGTACTCTTTGTGATAATTTATACAAACTGAATCTTGATAATCTATTTTCCGAAACACTCTTAACTCTGCATCATAATGTTGGAACCAACAAAGTTTGGTGAATGAATAATCTGCTTAGTTGTGGCATAAACGTTTAGGTCATATATCTAAAGAAAGGCTGGAAAGATTAATTAAGACTGAAATTCTTCCAGATTTAGATTTTACTGACCTTAATATTTGTGTAGATTGTATTAAAGGAAAACAAACAAAACACACAAAGAAAGGAGCCACATGAAGCACACAACTTCTTGAAATTATACACTCTGATATATGTGGTCCTTTTGATATCACATATTTCAATAAAGAAAAATATTTTATCACTTTTATTGATGAATTTTCACGCTATGAATATATCTATTTATTGCATGAAAAATCTTAAGCGATTAATGCCTTAGAGGTATTTATTACTGAGGTTGAAAGACAACTAGATAGAAAGGTGAAAAAAATCAGGTCTGATAGAGGTGGTGAATATTATGGAAGCTATGATGAAAGTGGACAACACCCAGGTCCATTTGCTAAATTCCTCGAAAAGTGTGGCATATGTGCTCAATACACAATATCTGGCACACCACAATAAAATGGTATGGCAGAAAGGCGTAATCGTACATTAATGGATATGGTTAGGAGTATGTTAGGTAATTCATCTTTAACCCCTTCATTATGGATATATGCTTTAAGGACTGTCGTTTACTTGATAAATAGGGTTCCTAGTAAAGCAGTTCCAAAGACACCTTTTAAACTGTGGACTGATAGGAAATCTAGTTTGAGGCACCTGCATGTTTGGGGTTGCCCAGCAGAAGTTAGAGTATACAATCCACAAGAAAAGAAACTGGATTCAAGAACAATCAGTGATTTTTTCATTGGTTATCCAGAAAAATCAAAGAGGTATAGATTTTACTATCCTAATTATAGTACGAGAATAGTTGAAACTGGAAACGCTAGATTCATTGAGAATGACGAAGTTAGTGGGAGTGAAGAACCACGTAATGTGGAAATTTAAGAAGTTAGGGTGCAAATTCCTCTACCCTGTACTTCTTTTAAATTTGTTGTTCCTGAAGTTGTTGTACAACAAAGTAATTAACAAGAACAACAAAGTAATGTTCCTACTAATCATAATGAAGCCATAATTGATGAACCTGTGGTAGATGAACCACAAAAAGTAGCATCAAGAAGATCTCAAAGACAAAGAAGATTTGCTATTTCTGATTATTATTTGGTATATCTACATGAGTCAGAAACTGATTTGGGAATTGATGATGATCGAGATTCATTTTTACAAGCCATTGAAAGCAACAATTCTGATAAATGGATAAATGTTATGAAAGATGAGTTAAAATCTATGAAACAGAATGAAGTTTGGGACCTTGTTGAATTACCCAAAGGTTGCAAAAGAGTTGGGTGTAAATGGGCCTTTAAGACTAAATGTGACTCAACTGGAAACATCGAACGTCACAAGGCCAGACTTATTTCCAAAGGTTTCACTCAAAAGGATGGCATTGATTATAAAGAGATGTTTTCACCTGTCTCTAGAAAAGACTCACTCAGAATTATAATGGCCTTGGTAGCTCATTATGACTTAGAGTTATATCAAATGGATGTGAAAACAGCCTTTTTGAATGAAAATTTGGAGGAAGAAGTTTATATGAATCAACCAGAGGGGTTTTCTATTAAAGGAAAGGAACACATGGTGTGTAAACTTAAGAAGTCAATATACGGACTTAAGCAATCTTCCCGACAATGGTATCTTAAGTTTAATGAAACGATTGTCACCTTTGGATTTAAAGAAAATACTGTTGATCGGTGTATATATCTGAAGGTCAGTAGGAGTAAGTTTATTATGTTAGTCTTGTATGTTGATGACATCTTGCTTTCTACTAATGATCTTAGTTTGTTGCATGATACCAATAAATATCTCTCTAATAACTTTGAAATTAAAGATATGGGTGAGGCATCCTATGTGATTGGAATAGAAATATTTTGAGATAGATCACAAGAATTGTTGGGATTGTCTTAGAAAACCTATATTAATAAAATATTGGAGAGATTTAGAATGGAAAAATGCTCATCAAGTCCCGTTCCAATTCAGAAAGGAAATAAGTTTAGTCTCAATCAATGTCCAAAGAATGACTTGGAACAAAAGCAAATGAAAGATATTCCTTATGCATTAATAGTTGGGAGTCTTATGTATGCCCAAACATGTGCAAGGCCAGACATCAGTTTTGTTGTTGGAATGCTGGGTCGATATCAAAGTAATCCTGGAATGGATCACTGGAAGGCTGCAAAGAAAGTATTGTGATACTTACAAGGAACGAAAGATCATATGATCACTTATAGAAGATCTGATCATCTAGATGTGATTGGATATTCAGATTCAGATTATGCTGGTTGTGTGGATACAAGAAAATCCACATTTGGATATTTGTTTCTGTTAGCTGGAGGAGCAATATCATGGAAGAGTGCGAAGCAGTCTGTTATAGCTGCATCTACTATGGAAGCTGAGTTTGTGGCATACTTTGAGGCCACAGTCCAGGCTAATTGGCTGCGGAATCTTATTTCAGGACTTGGACTAGTCGACAATATAGCCAGGCCGCTGAAAATTTATTGTGATAATACCGCCGCAGTTTTCTTCTCTAAGAACGATACGTATTTGAAAGGTGCTAAGCATATGGAATTGAAATACTTTTCGGTTAAAGAAGAAGTCCAGAAACATAAAGTGTCAATTGAACATATTAGCACTAAGCTTATGATTGTTGATCCTTTGACGAAAGGATTACCGCCCAAAACATTTGTTGAACATGTTGAAAGGATGGGTCTTATTGATAGTAATGATTGATTTTATGTAAAGACTTTATTATGTTTATGTAATTGACACTTTGAGCTCAAATTATATATGTTTTTGTTGTTACCTGTTTTCTCTTGTATACGTAATATTGTGAATAACGATGACAGGTTCTGACTTAGATAAAGTATTCTAAGTATTATCGTTGGACCCATTATGTATTTGAAAGGTTATGTTAGGTAATAGACTAATATTGTAGTAGATGGAAGGAACTATGTCAAGTAAAGTGACGTACAACTGCCATGACTTATTTTAGTTGATTTATTTAACCATGACAAATGATGTTGGATTTGACATTAATTGTGCACATGATTGACTTACATATTAAACCACTAAATTAACATTGTGTGTGCCAAATGGGAGAATGTAAATTTCTATGGCCCACATAATTAATTTATTTGCTGGTTTAATAATAATTGAATAAGTTAAATTCTAAATCTGTACGGGGAAGTTACCTAGTAGGATTAAACTACTGACTAATCTGTTAGTAGGATAATTACTGACTCCTAGTAGGATAATTACTGTTTGTTAGTGGATAATTATTGACTTCTAGTAGGATAATTA
This sequence comes from Capsicum pubescens, assembly GCA_030864215.1. Taxonomy (NCBI): domain Eukaryota; kingdom Viridiplantae; phylum Streptophyta; class Magnoliopsida; order Solanales; family Solanaceae; genus Capsicum; species Capsicum pubescens. The sequence goes on along the minus strand of CM061543.1, from coordinate 275,822,238 downwards.
TTGTTTGTTAGTGTATAACTATTGTATCCACAAATCACGTTGATGGAACGTGAAAACTGTCTTCTCTCCATATTATAAAAGGGGTCTTCTCTCTGCCAAAAGAAGAATAGGCTCCATCAAACACTATTCTGAAACGTAAAGTTAAGAGAGAGAAATAATATTCTGCTTTTGTGCTTCTGCTGATCTCAGTCAAGAAAGCTATGGAGAATTCTGGTATGTTTCTTGACTGACTTTTAAATTACTAAAGCATGGTATGTGAAAATCATTAAGTTCTACGTTCCTAAATAATTGCTAGGATTATATATATATATACAAGAATGTTCAAGTTTATATAATCTGTTATATGCTTACAGCTTTGTCGTAGTTTCTGTTTTAAGAGATATTTTGTTGTCTATATAAATACTGTATCTTGTGGACATGACTATAAGATGGAGTAACGACTTCTACAAGATATCAAATTGTTTTTTTTTAATCTGGCTCTTTTGCTTCCTCTGTAAAATTTAATCTTTTGTATTACGTCAATATCTGTTAGTATTAGAGGTTAGAGTTTTAGTCCGTTGATGGAACAATATATATATATATATATATATATATATATACTCCCTCCGTTTAAAAAAGAATGACCTACTTTAACTTGCCACAAAGTTCAAGAAAATAAAGAAACTTTTGAATCTTATGATCTTAAATTAAAGATATATCAAATGTACAAAATGCTCTTCAATCTTGTGGTCTTAAACATGTCATGTGTAAAGTTACAATTAAAAAGTTGCTAAAAAAGAAAAGAAATCATTCTTTTTTAAACGGACTAAAAAGAAAAGTAGATCATTCTTTTTTAAACTGAAAGAGTATATATAAATATATATATATATATATATATATATATATATATATATATATATATATACATACGGATGTTGCAGTAAATTATAAAATCTTGTGGTTATTGGTGGATTTGATTGACTTCTCATCTCACTATTGACATTACACCAATGTTTTTTTAAAGGATTGTGATTTTTCATGCTTCAAAGTTTTTCTTTCAATTCTGTATATAATTTGATACAATATGTCACTTGCCGCATCAGGTACATAATTGGTTGATCAGCGTTGTCCGAGTTGTTCTGGGTGAGCATAGGGATGAGCTGAATCGCGTGAATGTCTACATATATGCAAGGACGTTACTGGATGATAACGAACAAATATCTTCATATTGTAAATATTAGCGTGCTCCGGTCTTTTAGATTGATGTTCTTCTTTTCCAGTTTTTAGTGTTCTTGTAACTGGTAGTTGTTTAACATGGCAGTTTCTTTCAATGTTTCGCTCGGCAAAGTAGCAAGCATCCATCAACTCTGCAACAACGACAAAAACTGTTTGGACTGATCACAGGGGCGAATCTACGTTGAAGTGAGGGGGTTCACCCGAACCTCCTCAACCGAAAAATTACTATATATATACATAAGTCAAATTTGAATTATACGGCTATAATGGCTTTAATGATCCACCTCAACATAATGGTAAGGCGTAGCTCAATGGTTAAGGGAGTTCATGTTAATGCTAAATCAATCAGGTTTGATTTCCCCTTGGAGTTGTTATTTTAGTTTTGTGAAAGCTTTTCCCCCTCCTCACACCTAACTTGGGCCTTTTTCACTTTAATTGGCAATTGGGTCTGATTAACACAAATTAGTTAGCCCATTTAATTCATTTGTGCGTATGTAATATTTACTTTAAACTTCTTTATTTTCTTTTTTTTTTAAGGATAAATATTGGGTCTAAAATATTTTGTATAAAATTTAATTTTACATAGTTGGAACGAAAAGTATTTCAATATAATATTTTTTTATGCTCTCAGTACTAGTTTAAAGTTATAGCTAGATTTATATAATTTTCAATTTCCCCCTCCAAAAATAAAAAACATACTATGCATATCTCGTTTTATACTTTTTATGCCACATTTGTTCAAAATAGTTTCATATATTTGACTAGTTTTATATAGTATACAAAAAATTGGATTTCTCAACTTTTTCAGATTATTTTATCGAATTACATAGTTCGTTCTTTTGAATTATAATTTACATAGTTCGTTCTTTTGAATTATAATTTACATTCAACATATTAATATTGAAGTTGTTCAATAAATTTTATTTTTATTTTGAAGTACTAAATATATATTATAAGATAATAATTCAATGCTTACACATTTTTAAGAACCTTATTTTTTTTGTAGAGGTTTAATTTGAAAAAGAAAAATTAAAAATAAAATAAAACTGCAAAATGAAAAAAAAAAAAAAAATTGTAAGAAGAGCTCGCAAAGCAAAGCTGAGAAGAAATGTTAAAAGGGCATGATAAGGCAGGTTAAAGTTTAGCAGATATCTACTTTGTTTTTATAATGTAATTTTTTATAGGTTTACTTCTTTATATATCGAACCCCTGAACAAAAATTCTAGATCCGTCACTGACTGATCATCCGACCTTTAATCTTTATTTAATTGAGTAAAGTTGTTATTGTTGTGGGACTACTACACTGGGTATTATGTTATAGCTGAGTGAAGTTGTTTTTTGTTGTAGGACTATACTAGGTATTATGTTATAGCTGAGTGCAGTTGTTTTTGTTGTGGGATTACACTGGACAATAGTGTCCTGTTTCCACCTGTTTATATGGTTCCTCGAGTTTTTCGTATAGCGTAAGCTCAGTGGGTCGTGATGATCCTATTCAACATATATTTGCGTATTGTTGTTCATAACAGAAGCCATTATATTCAGTAGACAAAAACTCAGAGATCGTCTATATCTGCAAGCAAAACTAATCTGAATGTAAATCTAGTTGATTTACTCATTGATTATGTGTACTTCCTAAGAGAAGCCTATTCAATACTAAACTACCATGACCTTATGAATTAGGAGAGAATAATGGGATTAAATGATTAGGAACACTAATTGCTTAAATGGCAAAAGGTCAAAACTACTTTTGAACTATTCAAAATGGAACAAAAACAATTTGTGTGTTTTTTTGGGGTAAATCTTAAGAATAGATCAAATTGTTGTGGCTTTTAAATTTTAGCCCTGAAAAAAAAAAAAAATTCTTTAAAATAGTCTTTACGGCTTTACCTATTAACTATTATTTTTTTGAACGAAATTGCCTCTGACCAATAGATTAAATTACATAAATATACTCATATAACAACTCGATATTTATATCTTTCAACTTTCATTTTTTCCCTCTTTCTAATTTTAATTTGATTTTTATTTATTCTTTTCTCTTTTTATTTTTGATTTTTGTCAACCCTTACTTTTTTCTTTTTTTCCTCTCAACTTCTTTTTTTCCTTTTTATTTTACTTTAATTTTTTATTTTTTATTTCCTCTTTTTTTTATTCTTCTTAGTTTTTCTCAATCCTTACTTTTATTTTCTTACACCTCTCAACGTCTACTTTTATAAAATAATACTTTTTTTAATTTTTTTAATTTTTATTTTTTCTTTTGTTCTTATAAAACAATACTTTTTTTTATTTTTAAAATTTTTATTTTTTTCGTTTTTTCTTTTTAAACTTTTCTCGACCTTTATTTTTTTTCATTCTCTCTCAACTTCTACATTTTCTTTGATTTTTATTATTTTAATATTTTTCTTCTTTTTCGGCAATTTTTGTTATTTTTATTTTTTTCTTCAATTTTCTTCCATTCAAGTTATATCTCATGAGCAAGAGTTGACACTATTACATTATTAAGGCAAGACTTACAACTTTCAAACACCAAGTTACGTTTCATGGACAAGAGTTGTCACTACCACATTGTAGAGGCAAGACTTATGACTTTCAAACAACAAGTTATGTTTCGTGGGCAAAAGTTGACACTAACACATTGTATTTTGATTTATGAGATGTTTTATAACTCTTACCTTATAGGCAAGACTTAGCTCAGGGACTTTCAAACAACAAATTATGACCCACGACCGAGAGTTGACTCTACCACAGTCAAGACTTAGCTCAAAGACTTTCAAACAACAAATTATGCCCAACGGGCAAGAGTTGACTCTACCACGTTATCTTTTCATTTATAAGATGTTCTACAACTATTACCTTAGAGGCAAGACTTAGCTCAAGGACTTTCAAACAATAAATTATGTCCCACGGGCAAGAGTTGACTTTACTATGTTATGTTTTCATTTATGAGATGTTCTACAACTATTGTCTTAGAGGCAAGACTTAGTTCAAAGACTTTCAAACAACAAATTATGCCCAAAGGACAAGAGTTGACTCTACCACGTTATCTTTTCATTTATAAGATGTTCTACAACTATTACCTTAGAGGCAAGATTTAGCTCAAGGACTTTCAAATAATAAATTATGTTCCACAGGCAAGAGTTGACTCTACTATGTTATGTTTTCATTTATGAGATGTTCTACAACTATTGTCTTAGAGGCAAGACTTAGCTCAAAGATTTTCAAACTACAAATTATGCCCCATGGGTAAGAGTTGACTCTACCACGTTATAGTTCATTTATAAGATATTCTACAACTATTGCCTTAGAGGCAAGAATTAGCTCAAGGACTTTCAAACTACAAATTATGTCCAACGGACAAGAGTTGACTCTACCACATTATGTTTTCATTTATGAGATGTTCTATAACTATTGTCTTAGAGGCAAGACTTAGCTCAAGGACTTTCAATAATAAATTATGCCCCACGGGTAAGAGTTGACACTACCACGTTATGTCTTTATTTATGAGGTGTTCTACAACTCTCGCCTTAGAGGTATACCACAAAGATTCTAACTATAAATTATGCCCCACGGGCAGGAGTTGACTCTACCACTTTTTTTTTATTTATGAGATGTTCTAAAACTATTGCCTTAGAGGCAAGACTTAGCTCAAGGACTTTCAAACTACAAATTATTCCCCACGGGCAAGAATTGACACTATCATGTTATTTCTTCATTTATGAGATGTTCTACAACTCTTGTCTTAGAGGCAAGACTTAGCTCAAGGACTTTCAATAATAAATTATGCTTCGCGGGAAAGAGTTGACACTGCCACATTATTGTCTTTATTCATGAGATATTCTACAACTCTCGCCTTAAAGGCACAACTTATTCCAAGAACTTTCAAACAAGTTACGTATATTGGGCAAGAGTCAACAATAACACATTGTGTTTTTTACTTATGAAATGCTCTATAACTCTTGTCTTAGAGGTAAGACTCAGCCTAAGGACCATCAAACAATAAGTTATGCCCCACGGGCAAGAGTTGACACCACCACATTGTGTATTGATTTATGAGATGTTTTATAACTCTTCCCTTAGAAGCAAGACTTAGACCAAGGACTTTCAAGTAACAAGTTGTGCCCCATGGGCAAGAGTTGACATTGCCACATTGTATTTTGATTTATGAGATATTCTATAACTCTTGCTTTAGAGGCAAGACTTAATCCAAGGACTTTCAAATAACAAGTTATGTCCCATGAGTAAGAGTTGACACAATCACATTATGTTTTGATTTATGAGATGTTCTATAACTCTTCCTTTATAGACAGGACTTAACCCATGGACTTTTAAACAACAAGTTACGCTCCACTGACAAGATTGACACTACTACATTGTGTCCTGATTTATGAGATGTTTTATAAATCCAGGACTTTTAAACAACAAGTTATGCCCCATAGGTAAGAGTTGTTACTACCACATTATGTCTTGATTTATGAGATGCTCTATAACTCTTGCATTCGAGGCTCGAATTAGTCCAAGGACTTTCAAACAACAAGTTACGCCCCATGGGCTAGAGTGGATACTACCACATCGTGTCTTGATTTATGAGATATTCTATAACTCTTGCCTTAGAGGCAAGACTTAGTCGACAAGTTACGCCCCATGGACAAGAGTTGACACTATCATATTGTGTCTTGATTTATGTGATGGTCTATTAGTCTTGCCTTTAAGGCAAAACTTAGCCCAAGAACCTCCTAAAAGAACAAGCTATGCCTAATGAACAAGTGTTAACCTCTATTAGTCTTGCCTTTAAGACAAAACTTAGCCCAAGAACCTCCTAAAAAAATAAGTTACACCCAATGAACAAGTGTTAACACTACCACATTGATTTATGAGATGTTCTATAACTTTTGTCTTAGAAGCAAGACTTAACTCAAGAATTTTCAAACAAGTTATGCTCCACAAGAAAGACTTGACACTACCACATTGTGCCTTGATTTATGAGTTGTTCTATAATTTTTGTCTTAAAGGCAAAACTTATCCCAAAGAACTTCCTAACAATAATTCATACCCTTAAATTTGCTTTGATGTCAAAAAAAAAAAAAAAGATCCCTTTGCGGATTATCCAATTTTTTATTTATTAGTAAAATATAATAGAAGTGAGAAAAAAGAAAAAAAGCGATCAAACAAAATAGAGAAACAAAAAAAGATTGAGAAAAAAAAGGCAAGAAAAAAATAAAGATTAAGAAAAAAATGAAGAATTAAAAACTTACGAAAAAAAAATGAGAGGAAAAATAAAAATAAAGTTTGAGAAAAATGAGAGAAAAAAAAAAGAAATGATAAAAACGAAAAATAAAAGAAAAATAAAGGTTGAGACAAATGAATTTAAAAAATGAAGAAATAGATAATTTTTGAGAAAATAAATGAGAAAAAATAAAGATTGAAACAAGTGAATTAAAACATGAAAATAAAATTAAAGAAAAAATTAATAAAAATAAAAATAGAATTTGAGAGACAAATGAGTATGAAAAGTTTAAAAATATTTGAGGTGTAGAAGGCAAAATTGTATTTGTACTATGTTAAAAAAAAGGAAGGAATGCTAGTCTTTAAAACTTTTCTTATTAGGATCAAAAATTCAAAGTCACTCACTATTGGGCTATAGCATGTAATTTCCTGTTGTTTTTTTTGCCTCACAAGTACCCTTCTATTGATTTGTTGTCTTAAAAATACTCCCTTCCACTGATTTGTTGTCTCAAAAATACTCCTCCCTCTTACGAAATGCCATCAGGCTGCCCACATGGATAAAAAGACCACTTGACTAGTCCATGTCAGCATCCACAGGAAAAATCAACTTTTTAATACCACTAACCATCAATACATATCAAAAATTTTCAGATTTCGCATAGCTAAAAAGTCAGCCAAGAAGATGATCAGTTTTGTCTAGATTTTCTCTTTGGGACTGTTAGAACTCCAAATGCAATTGTTGTGCATTTGGTAGAAGATAGTGAATTAAGTGCAATTGTCTCTTGCACTTTGACCTTTCGAAGATAGTGAATTAAGTGCAATTGTCTCTTGCACGTTGACCTTTTGAAAGCTCATAATCTGCTTGCAATGAAATAGTCCAGTATATGAAGAAGGGTATCCTTACAAAATATGGACAAAGGCCAAGGCACAATGGTACAGTTAATATATCCAATTGTTTTAAGTGTTTGGAAACACATGTCAAACTGTGGACCTCGTTTGATGGGAATTTTACAATTAAAGAGGAAGATGGAGAACCCTGACGGATCGTTTGGTGTTTGATTTGATGTATTAAAAATAACTTGCATTGTATATTTTATAATTATAAAAATATCCTTCACAAATATAGCGAAAATGATGCGGAAAAGACTTCGAGGGGCTATTGTGTTCTTTCCCATGCTAATGCATGAATAAAGTCCATTACATTGCTAATATCTAGAGTTTTCAATGTATTAATTATGTATAGCATAATACAAAATAGAGTGTATAACTAATTGAAAAAGTGTACCAAACAAGGTATTAATATTACACAAAGCTAATACAGGCATTATTTTTTCTAATGCATTCTACTAAACAATTCCTAAAGTATTTGCATATATACTCTCGTTGGTGTATATTTTTTATTTTCCCTTTTTGTTAATAAATTATTAAATTTTTAAAAATTACTCTAAAATTGGTTCTTTAATTTCAAAATGCCAAGTGACTCCAAAAAATTAGCTTATATATTTTTTTAGTCCTCAGACCTGATCGAGATCCAACTCGATCAAAAAGAAACTTGATTCCTCTTTTATTCAAATCCGATTCAAACTTATTTTATGACTAATAAAAGAGTTTTTTTTTTTTTTTTCATTCGAGTGGATCTACAAGAACGGATGAGATTATTTTCTAAAATGGACTTTTCGGACCAAAAAACTAAACACGCATCCAATTGAAAAAAACTAAGGGTCCGTTTGGCCATGTGAGATGAAATCATATGAGATGAAATCGAAGTTTTGTTTGAACATGTAATTTAGAATTTTAAGTTGTATTTTTCTATACAAAAAAATCATAAATTATAAAAATTACCTTAATTTTTTTATATAATCTTATTAAACAAGCAAAAGTTCAAGTATTCATAAAACTATTTTAAAAAATACAAACTATCCATCTATAATCTATAATCTATATCTATAATATATTAAAAGTGTGAAGACCCTTAGAAAAGTGATTTGAACTTTTTGCCCTTCTTTAAAAGACTTTCTTTAGACAAAATTATCTTTTCACTATTTTTTTAATTTATTATTTAATTATTTTTTATTATATTAACTCGACTTCTCAAAATATATGGGACTCCTAAAATATATGGTATGAAAATTAATTAATATTTTTCTTTCTACTAGGCTTCTTAAAATATATGGTAGGATAATTAATTAAAAAATTTCCTTCTACTGTTCAATTAGAAAAATACTCTTAAAATATGACTCTATTAATTAAGGAAATACTTCTATAAATATTGAGATGTACGTTAAACTAGAGAACAAAGGGTTATTCTCAAAAATAGACCCAAATCAGGGTGGCTTTCAAATTTAAGCCCCAAATAAAAAGGCTTTGTTAAAATAGCCTTTACTTGTTAAGTCATATTTTTTTGGACGAAAATACCCTCCTCCAAAATATTTGTTGTTAAATCTCTTTCTTCCAAATTTCAAAATCGACTTTCAAACATTCGCAAAATCGACTTTAGCCGTAAGGTTTCTTCAGGTATGAATTTCATCATCAAAATTCATTGTGGTAATTTTAGCTTATTGATGCATAGTGGTAATTTTAGCTCGTTATATAATTAGCATATTAATTTAATTTTTGGGGAGGTGAACGTAAGCTGATGTTGGGATATGTTGTTGTTGTTGTTACATATTTACCATTGAGGAATTGCGTCGAACAGGTTGTGGGGAGCTGATGTTGGGATATGTTGTTGTTGTAGTAACATATTTACTATTGAGGAATTGCGTCGAACAGGTTGTGGGGAGTTTGTTATTGTGGTTATAATTGTGTTTGAGTAATTGTGGGGGGTTGGTCTTGGAGGGAAAGGCCATTAATATTGGAGTTAACGTTGATCGCAATATATTTTGGGAAGGCCAAACGTATAAGGTCAAAGTGGTACAATAAATTAGTTCCAAGTATTTCAAACTAGCGGTATAATTAACATTAGAAGATGATGAGGAATTGTTAGAAGATGATGAGGAATAGTATCGAATAGGTTGTGGGGAGTTTGTTATTATGATTATAATTGTGTTTGAGTAGTTGTGAGGGTTTGGTCTTGATACAAGAGAGACCAAGAAGACACTAAACAACACTAAAACAGTCCACAAGTTTGAAGAACCGAGGATCCCTTTGGTGACCACTCTCGGATTCACTACCAACAACAAGAATACAAGATATAATGGTGTATTTAACACCAAAACACCCAACCCAAACTAATGTAACAACAAGAAGAAGATGAACAACACAATAAGATTTCAACAATAGAATGATTACAAGGTTACACAACAAGAACACTACCAACGGTTATAGTAAAATAAAGATAGAAAGATAGACAAATAGAGGTATAATCTTAAGAACCCAAGAACATATGACACTCTTGGACCCTTAACACTACACACTACAATCACCTATCTCTTACAATTGACACAAGAGAGGTGTCCACCACCCAAGCACCAATGTATCAAGTAATGCAACACACAAGTGATTCCACACTTGTATATGGCCCTAGTTATGATTTTGGGACTCTCTCTCTCTAAGAGGAGTGTTCTCTCAATATCATTAGCAACTAAAGAAATAAACCCTGCAATGTTCTATTTATACTACATTACAATAATAGATAAAATGACAAAAGAGCGGGCCCTTTAGTGACTAGTCTACAAAAATACTCAAAAAGTGTCATGATCATAATCATACTTGTATCATCCTCTCCATCTTGAGAGGAATTTGACCACAAATTCATGATCTCACCTCTTTTACAAAGGCACTTCACAATCTCCTTCTTGCGGCCACACATCTTCTCCATACTCTTCATTTTGCACTTTCGCTTCTTCTTGCTCTCTATCTTGTGGTTTGCCATCATTCTTAATCGATTCAATGCCCACCTCTTCTCCAAGATAGTATAATCTACCCTCCCTTAGGATTATATTCCTCCGGTTTGGGCACTCACTAGCGTTGTGTCCCCACCCACACTTGAAGCATTGAAACCCCTTGGGATTGAAAGTAGAATTCAATTTACCTTCATACCTTGGAGGATGTTTTTGGATAGCCTTGGTGGCCTCGGGTTAGGTAGCCATGAATGAGTTATCTTTGAGCTCCCTCTCAACCTCTAAAGTCGCGTGGAAGATGTCATTTATGATGTCGAATTTTGAAAGCATCATGCGAGTGGAGATGTCCTTATTTAACCCAACCTTGAAGCGCATAATGTTAGGACTTACTTGCTCGCCTCGGTGGTAAAGTTTCAACATCAATTGTTGAAATTCATCATAGTAAGCCATGACACTCTTGATCCTTGCCTCAAATTGTACAATTTGGCAAGGAGCTCATGCCTATAAGTCTCGGGCAAGTACCTTTGCCGCATAAGGTTCTTCAACCGAAACCAAGAATAAGGTTGTCCCCTAATCATCTCATTTCCAAATCGTTTAACATACTCCCATCATGTATTAGCATACCCTTCGAAGTAAGCTATAGCATAGCAACTTTTTTTTTATTCAGTGAGATCATTAATTTGGAAGATCTTGTCACAAGATGACTCCCATGCAAGGTAGGCTTCGGGATCACTCTCACCTTTGAAAATGGGAAGGCTCACTTTGATGGAATTGAGACCTATATCTCGGTTTGGGTGGACATTTCTCACCTCTCAGCCTAACTCCCCATGTCTACCCCTCATTCTTTCTTCCCTCAAGTAAACATCATCATACGACCCATAACCATCATGTTGTCCTCCCCTACCATAACCCTCAACATGGATGGGTTTATTTGGGTTAAGTGGAGCTTGTAGTGGCGGGATTGGATCAGATTTGGATAGCGAGGTCTTTGGTCAACTAGAGTTTGGATGAGAGGGTTCAAGTTTGGTGGTGGTATTTGGGTTCCAAGCCCGTCTTGTTGGACTTGGTGTGGGGGGTGGTTTAGTCTATATTGTTGTCGACTTCGAGAATAAAGATTGGTTGGATTTGTGGCAATTGGTGGATATAGCATTTGGTGCAAAGTCTCGGGAGTATTAGTTGGGGAATTATTTTGAGGGGTGGAAGGTCGGCTCTTTTGGCTTTCCACACGTTCTAATCTCCCACTCATTGATTCCACATCCATATCTAATTTCTCAAGACCCATATTCAACCTAGACACATCTTGGGACATAGCTTCAAGGAGAGCCAAAATGAGATTAATGGCATTATTGTCCATTGTTTGAGCATTTGAAGCCTCGGATTCCATTGTGGTTGTACCAAAAATAACTCTTCAATACGGTCCAACAAGACACCCAATCAGTTCACAACATCACACACAACAATACAACATATATCCTACAAAACAAAACACACGTTAGTTTAAAACAACCTCCCACAATGAGATCCCACCTTCAATTTTCTTCAAACTCAAGCTCAACAATGGTGGATGGCTCAAATCATCTCCAATTTAGCTCAAATTCGAACCCTATACTCCTATGGTGTTAGAGAACACAAATCTAACATTAAAATCACAAAATCAAAAACTCAAAATTTGACCTTGGGTCAAAAACGGGTTTAGTATTTTTTTGGGGATTTTCAATTTTGACACTTCTCTTTTGTTGAGATTTTCAATTTCTAGACTCTAATAGTGTTAGGGAACAAGGATCTAACACTATAAACACACAAAAATCAAGTCTCAAAAATTGAAAAACCCTGAAGAAATGAACAGTAACTTTTTTTTCTTTTTTTTTTCCACTTTTTTTTTAATTTTCAAGATAACAATTCCAAGATTGATTTTGTTGGAACAAAATCAAACCTTGATTTTATACCAAATGATACAGGAGAGACCAAGAAGACATGAAACAACACCAAAACAATCCACAAGTTTGAAGAACCGAGGACCCCTTAGGTGACCACTCTCAAATTCACTACCAATAACAAGAATACAAGATATAATGGTGTATTTGACACCAAAACAACCAACCTAAACTAATGTAACAACAATAAGAAGATGAAAAACATAATAAGATTTTAACAATAGAACGATTACAAGGTTACACAACATGAACACTACCAACGGTTACAACAAAATAAAGATAGAAAGATAGACAAATGGAGGTATAATCTTAAGAACCCAAGAACATATGACACTCTCGGACCCTTAACACTACACACTAAAATCACCTATCTCTTACAATTGATACAAGAAAGGAGTCCACCACCCAAGCACCAATGTATCAAGCAATGCAGCACACAAGTGATTCCACACTTGTATAGGGACCTAGTTACGATTTTGGGACTCTCTCTCTCTCTCTCTTAGAGGAGTGTTCTCTCAATATTATTAAGCAACTAAATAAATAAACCCTACAATGTTCTATTTATACTACATTATAATAATAGACAAAATAACAAAAGGTCTCTTTAGTGACTAGTCTACAAAAATACTCAAAAAGTGTCATGATAATGATCATACTTGTATCAGGTCTTGGAGGGAAAGGCTATTAATATAGGAGTTAATATTGATCGCAATATTTTTTGGGAATACCAAACATATAAGGTCAAGGTGGTACAAAAATAAGTTTGATTATTTCTATAGCTCAAACACAAACTACAAAGCTACCTTTCTTACAAGCCTCTCTAGTTGTCTCAGTTTGTTGGACAACCTTGCATTTCTCTCATTCCAAACTTCATATATAAATTCACTATATACGAGCTTCCATACTTGGGCTATGTGTCTCTTGACTTTAATTCTCTTCTTAATCCAATCATACATTACTCATGTAGTAGATAGTGGTTGAGTACTATTTAGCCAACAAAGCAACCTATTCCATACTGTATTTGTATAGTTACATTCCATGAATAGATGATCTCTTGTTTCGTTAACTTTCTTGCACAAAATACACCCAAGGTCAATTTGAATATTCTACTTCACTAATTTATCAGTGGTCAAGCAATGCTTCACCCATCCAATAAACTTGTAAGGAAAACCCAGGTCAATCAGGATTTGCTTTAAATAGGGTCAATCTACAGTATCACCTTTTGTATATCCACTTTTAACATACTTCTAACTGAGATATTCTTTCCACTGTGAGATTTAACCGATTCATGAACAATCATAATATTGACAAATCATTTTCTATCTCGAATGAATCCAGCCTATGTTTTAGAGATTAAAGAATCACTAAATTTTTTTTCTAAGAGAGAGCACCTTAGCTATTATCTTGTATAACATAGAGAAACATGCAATGGGTTTAAGCTCTCTAATTGTAGTAGGATTTGTCACTTTAGGTAACAAGGTTACTATTGTACAGTTCACTGCATTATACAACCTTTCAGTGTTAAAAAAATCCTTCATTGTTGAACACGTATCATATTTAATCCTTCATCTTTTGTTAACTGCAGTAGTAACTTCTTAACATGCTATTTTTCGAATAATTCTACTATAAAGCAACTAACATGAACTTATTTATCATATCATGATTGTTAGAAATTTATGAATTTAGCTATTCATAATCATAAATAAATATACCTGATCTGTGCCTCTTTTTTTGACTATTGTAACATCAGGAACCATGTAAAGAGTATAAAGGATTCATTGTAAATAAAATACATCGAAGGCAGAAAAAAGACAAGCCTTCATGCGTTGAAGCAAACACTTTTCTTTCACAATAAACTTTTGAATATTTATTAAAAATAGGTATATTTCACTATCTGCTTCTTGTTATTTTTTTCTTTCATAACTACACTAAAATACATGGGGTTTGAATTACCTAGCTTATACACAAAGCCTTGAATTTTTATTGTAACATGCTCTCTTCAATATTGCTTCACTTCTCAAGAATAGTCAGTACATCATTCTCTTTCAAATCCATACTATCAGAGTATTGAGTTGACAAACTATGTTGTATCACTTGCAACCTATCTCTCAAGTAAATAACCCTCTCAGAATCACCCCTATAGTGTGTGTTATTCATAGTTTCAAGTGTGATTTTAACATCTTTAGATTCTGCCATATATTTTAAGTTATGCTCCATGGGCAAGAGTTGACACTGCCTTTATTCTGTAATGATTTGATAGATGACCTATAACTCTTGCCCCAGAGGCAAGACTTAGACAGTTATGCCCCATGGGCAAGAGTTGACACTGCCATAGTCTGTAATAATTTGACAGATGACCTATAACTCTTGCCCTAAAGGCAAGACTTTGACTGTTATGACCCATGGGCAATAGTTAACTATGCCTTACTCTTTAATGATTTTACTTGTTAAAGATATATATTCTAAATTAAACTGTTACTAATCTTTTGTTATTTCATTTTTCACAAGGGTTGGGCTTGGAATGGATGAAAAAGAAATGAGTATTGAGCAATACAATATGGGACAATCAATTGAAAGTACCGATAGAAATAATGAGTTAATGGTTATTGAACCAATATTGGAGGCTGAAATAGCTAAAAAAAAAATGGGGCAGCCATCCAAGATTAAGAGGGTACGACAAAAAAATAAGAGGATACTTGAGACACAATTTCTCTTTGAATGAGGTAAATGTCAAGTTGATCTTTATTGACAAACAAAATATGATGACGTGCATGTCAAACATTGCAATTACACATAACATCCAATTTAAGGTTATCAAATCAAGCACAACAAGATATTCACTGAGATGTTTGAATGACAACTGCATGTGGCGGTTTCATGCCTCAAAGATTGCCGATTCTTTGCTTTTTCAGGTTACTACATATAAAAAGGCTCACAGTTGCTCGGTTGATTTCATAATGTCCAACCACAGGAATGCGACATCAAAGGTCATATGTGACTACATACTAAAGCTTGTGCGTGACTCTAGTAATGTAATCACACCAAATGTCATGGAAGATGAAATGAGTAGGAAATATGGAATAATCATATCCTACAACAAAGGATGATAAGCGATACAACATGCCTATACGATGATAAGAGGAACCGCGGAAGAGAACTACAACAGGTTGTCATCGTATCATCACATGATAAAAGAAAACAACCCAGGCACGTACACAAACATAAAGAGGGACGATGAGAATAGGTAAAAATGATATACTGTTGAAATTGAAAACTTTTGCCCAAGAGGAAAAAGTTTATTCTTTAATTGCACTGATTAGATTATTAACATATATGCAACTCTTGCCTCATGGGAAAGACTTAGTTTAGAAAATTATTGTACAAATGATATACTGTTGAAATTGAAAACCTTTTCCCAAGGAGCAAAAGATTATTTTTTAATTGCACTGATTAGACTATTAACATATATACAACTCTTGCCTCATGGGCAAGACTTAGTTTAGAAAATTATTAAAATTAAAAACTTTTATCCAAGAGGCAAAAGTTTATTCTTTAATTGCACTGATTAGATTATTAATATATATGCAACTTTTGCCTCATGAGCAAAACTTAGTTTAGAAAATTATTGAAATTGAAAACTTTTGCCCAAGAGGCAAAAGTTTATTCTTTAATTGCACTGATTAGATTATTAACATATATGCAACTCTTGCCTCATAGGCAAGACTTAGTTTAGAAAATTATTGTACAAATGCTATACTATTGAAATTAAAAAATTTTGCCCAAGAGGCAAAAGTTTATTCTTTAATTGCACTGATTAGATTATTAACATATATGCAAATCTTGCCTCATGGGCAAGACTTAGTTTAGAAAATTGTTAAAATTGAAAACTTTTGCCCGAAAGGCAAAAGTTTATTCTTTAATTGCACTGATTAGATTATTAACATATATGGAACTCTTGCCTCATGGGCAAGACTTAGTTTAGAAAATTATTGTACAAATGTTATACTGTTGAAATTGAAAACTTTTTTCCAAAAGGCAAAACTTTATTCTTTAATTGCACTGATTAGATTATTAACATATATGCAACTCTTGCCTCATGGGCAAGACTTAGTTTAGAAAATTGTTGAAATTGAAAACTTTTGCCTAAGAGCCAAAAGTTTATTTTTTAATTGCACTGATTAGATTATTAACATAGGCAAGACTTAGTTTAGAAAATTGTTGTACAAATGCTATACTGTTGAAATTGAAAACTTTTATCCAAGAGGTAAAAGTTGCTTCTTTAATTGCACTGATTAGATTATTAACATATATGCAACTCTTGCCTCATGGGCAAGACTTAGTTTATACAAATGATATACTGTTGAAATTGAAAACTTTCACCCAAGATACAAAAGGTTATTCTTTAATTGCACTGCTTAGATTATTAACATATATGCAACTCTTTCTTCATGGGCAAGACTTAGTTTATACAAATACAATACTGTTGAAATTAAAAACTTTTGCCCAAGAGGCAAAAGATTATTCTTAAATTACACTGCTTAGATTATTAACATATATGCAACTCTTGCCTCATGAGAAAGACTTAGTTTATACAAAATTTATACTGTTGAAATTGAAAAAAAATTCCCAAGAGGCAAAAGGTTATTTTTTAATTGCACTGCTTAGATTATTAACATATATGCAACTCTTGCCTCATGAGCAAGGCTTAGTTTAAAAAATTGTTGTACTATGATTATAAACATCAAATACAAATTGTTACTAATATTCTTTTCCTCAACATAGGATTCAATATGCATTTTTTGCTTAGGGTTCTTCAATCATTGGATGGACCAACTATAGACCGATAATAATGGTAGATGCAATATTTTTTAAGTCTAAATATCGTGGTGTCCTCATGATAGCAGTGTCAAAGGATGAAAACAACAACATATTTCCTTTGGCTTTTGTAATTGCAGACTCAAAAAATAATAAGACTTATAACTGGTTCTTCAATCAGTTAAGAAATGCAATTGGGCGTAATACCCCGTACTTTTTCCTAGCTTGAAATTGTCCCAAAAATATTAGAAGCTTTCTTTGAAAGATGAATCCATTTATCAAAATCTGACATCAGAAGAGAAAGTTATGGCCAAAATACAGAAGGCAGTAAAATCGCCCAGGTGTGACGGTGGAGACCGACGGACCGTCGGACTAGCGATGAACCGTCACCCACGACCGTCGCAGCGAGGCAGTGCCTAGGAGCGATGGCCTAGGACGACAGACCATCGTACTAGCGCCGGACCATCGTTCAGGCCGTCGTAAGGGAGACAGTGAACCTCCATTCTGCCCAGGTGCGACGGTCAGGACCGACGGACCGTCGCACCCACCGTCGTGCATCCCGTTCAGTTATTTTTAAGTTATTTTTAAAGGGGATTTTTGGTTTTTTACCACCCGTTTATATACCTAGTAATATCCGATCAAGGCTCCTAAATTCATTATTCTTCCGCAACATTAAAATTAGGGTTTTCTCCCTAAGAGCAATCCTTAAGCAACAAAAATCCAAATCTTCTTCAAGAAACAAAGAGATTCAAATTCTTCAAGTTCAAGAACTTCAAGAAACTCACTACCCAGGTATGCATAGTGTTCATTCATGGACTCATTTCGTCCATGAAGCCCAAGAATCTCTTTTTCAAAGTTCATGTATATGGATTTTTATGAATTTCATGTTAGGTTTGCTTTTTTCATGTTGATAATGACCAATTGAATTCTATTCCATGTTTTGGTGATAAATCTTAAGTGAAATTAATTATTATAGGTGTAGCTTCATGTGAGTCCATGATAAAACCCTTGAATGGTGAAATTAGAGTTGATTCATGATCTTTACTTGTTGTGTGATGTTGTCTACATATACCATGATCACCATGTGTTTGATTAAATGCCTATGTGAAGGAAAAGTGCCCTACTAGTATGATAATATGAAATCCCCATTCATGTACAAGTTCATGCATGTCAAGTGTTTGATGAAATGCCTTAGTCAATGAATTATGGATGTATGTGTGGCCATTGTGGTGCTTTATAACTTGTACTTTACGAATTCACCAATTTATTATATTATGGACTGATGATGTGATTATGCATTCAAGAAAGTCATGCTTTGTCAGTTTATTTCCATCGATTCCTAGGGGTACTTGTACCCGACAATTTAGTTGTGTGCCTAGAGCCAGTGTTATGTTTTCACGATATCCTCGGTCAAGCCATGTTCAGTAGAATTCAGCTAGTCATGTGACTCAGGAAAACTCGGAAATCCCAGTAATCTCAGAAAGCTTAGTAATACAGTAATCTTAGTACTATTCCGTCAGTCAATGGAACCCAGTTAGCTCAGTTCAGTTCAGTAATCCATGTTCAGTGTCTATTCAGATGGGAGTAGAAATTAGCACCGAGTGAACCCAAAGATGGGAACACACTCTTTCAGATGAGGGTGTGATTCTTAGAAGTCATCCTTGCGTTCCAGAACTATGTAGCCAGCATATTTTGAGACATCAACACTGTCAGGTGAGGGTTGATAAGGTGGATAAGCACTGTCAGATAAGGGGCCCATCGTTCTCTTTTGGGGACACTGTTAGATGAGGGTCACTCACAGCTTGTCTTTCTTCCAATTGGGGTTATAGATTGGACACCAACTCAGCCATAATGGCATATTAGGGGCATGTCGGTTAGATAACTACTTTCCACAGTTTTAATTACAGAATCAGGACTGTCAGATATAGTCATTCAGTTTTAGTAATAGAACTCAGATAGTTTTATAAAATTCAGTACTGTTGGATACAGTGAACTCGGAATAGTACAGAACTCAGCTAGTTCCATCAGATTCAGGACTGTTAGATACAGTCACTCATATTATCAGTTATATCAGTCAATAGAACTTAGTTACCAATCCTGTTACTTATAAGTAAATTCATGTTATCACGATCTTAGATATAGTTACTATGTATTCATGCATGTATTCTCACGTTCATATTAGTTAGTTAGCTAGTATTGTTCATGCATATGAACCCCATGCATTCAGCCTACCTTCCATGCATACCAGGACATTCAAAGTACTAACACATTTGTGCTATAGTGTCTTATACTATAGGTTCAGAGAAACGAGCTCCAGAGCATCAGTAGATTACAGATATCAGTAGTCAGTCAATAGTGAGTCCTCATCCTTCGAGGACGTTATGATTTGTTATTTCATTATTTCAGTACTTAGTTATTTCAGTAGTCGGAGTTAGTTGGGAACATATCCCATCAACTCCTTATTTAGACAGTTCAAACTGTTCAGACAGCTAGAGGCTTTTCAGACTATCATGTTCAGTTAGTTATTTCAGTTGTTTTGGATATTTCATACCCCATTCAGATGTTATAATTTTTATCAGATATTATGTTACAGTTTGAACCTTATGGCCTTTCAGTTCATGTTTCTGCATTTATACAATATATCATATAGCATACAGGTACATATATCAGTCATGGGTTAAATTGTGGTCCTTCTAGGTCATGAGCACCGTGTAGCATTCTGGTTACCAGATTCGGGGCGTTACATTAGGGTACGTGAATAATCATCTATTCTATCTGATCGTCACTCAGCCATTACAAATGTAGTTACAAATGTCTATCCGGAGTGTCAGCACGAGATATGCATCTATCATATGGAGAAGAATTTAAGAAAAATATACTTCTCATATGTGGTTCTATCACTCTTCTACAACGCAGCAACAACATACAAACACATTGAATTTTATACTTTCATGGATGAGATAGAAAAAGTCGACAAAGTTGCTGCGGAGTACTTGAAAGAAGAAGAACCAGAAAGATGGGCTCATTCATTTCTTACCAACAGAAGGTACAATATGTTTGCGACTAACAACGTCGAGTCTATGAATGTGGTACTAAGAAAATCAAGGCAACTACCAATACTGGGACTGATCGATTACTTTCAGAATAAGTTACAAAGATGGTTTTATGAAATAAAAATGGAAGTGCAAGACAACTTTCATGACATCACACGTTGGGCAGAAATGGAGGTGACTGACAAAATTCAAGCCGCCTTAAAATTGAAAGTAAGTAATTGAAATTTTATTTTGATAATAGGGAAATATACTGTTACTGTTCTTTGATTGCAAATTATATATAGCTAGTTTACTATTATTTGTGATTTATTGCTAATTTTTTTATTTCCCTAAGATTCGCATGCAAAATATATGTTGTGTTGCTTCTGTTCCATTGCTTGTGCTCATAGCTGTGTGATCGTTTGTGATTTGATGTTATATGCTTGATTGTAGCTATTTTTTGGTTTCCCCAAGATACGTCCCCTATGTATGGTTGATTGCTCTGTATGGCTGATTCTTCTCATATACTAGATGTTTCACTATCATAGTTCTCATAGGTTAGATACAATATTTGATTTATCTCGGTTTATTTATGGCTGATTCTCCTACTCATATATTGGAAGCATCACTATTGAATCAACTACTGTTCCTGAGCAAGGTTCTATCTTTTCCATATAATACAGGGAATTTGACTTTGAAAGCTCATTCCTAGGATGACAAATCCTTCTCCTGCACTTTCCTTGACCAAGCCAAGCATCAAAACTCTAACTATCCCCTATATTGGCCCTTCTCTTCCATTTTGAAATAGAACCTTAATTGTGACTCCTTATTATTAGATCGATTAGTTAAATATTAGATTATTATTTGATGTATATGCTTGATTGTAGCTATTTTTTGGTTGCCTCAAGATTCGCCCCTATGTATGGTTGATTGCTCTATATGGCTGATTCTGCTCATATACTAGATGTTTCACTATAAGTTGCCATTTATTTATCATTTTGTTTACAGGTAGATCCCATTGATGCAACAAGATTTGTTGTAAGAGAACAAGGAGTTGAATATATTGTAGACCTGAAGAGTAAGACTTGTCAATGCTTGATATTTCAAACAGATGAGATACCATGCACCCATGCAATTGCAGCGATAAACAGTAGACATATGAACAAGTCTAGCTATTGTTCTCATTGGTTCTTAAGATAATCTTGGCTACAAACATACTAGGGAGAAATCCTGTGTTGGAAGCATAACATCATGGATTGTTCTAGATAGCATAAAGGATTTGATCACAAAACCCCCAGATACGAACGTTCTGCTTGGGAGAAGACGAACAACCAGATATCTTTGCAGAACAGAATCTTTGAGAAATAATTACAGATGTTCGAGATACAAAACAAACGGGCACAATAGATCAAATTGTCACTACACTCCTATCCTTCATCCATATGCAAGAAGATACAGAAAGAAAAATAAAAAAACATGATTAGTTTTACTTTTTATCCAAAAAGTTGGATCAAAATAGCAGTTATAATAGAATTTTTGGATCCCCTGTTTTAGTTAGTAACAAGTACTTTTGACTTTTAATCATGAATGTCTTCTTATTTATATGAAGTTTTAACTTATGGTGAAATATTTAACTCAATACCTTCTTATTGATTATTTATAAAAATTACTTAGCATGCTAAAAAAAAATTATATTGATGTGTAAAAATATATCATATTAACAGGATTCGGGGAAGGAATACACCCCCAAGAGATGTGATGTAAATAATTTCACGGGATACACTTTAAAATTTGCCTTGAAGGCAAGATGCAGAACAAGTTGTGCCCCATGGGCAAGAGTTGACACATAGCCTATTCTGCAATGATTTGGCAGATGATCTATAACACACGCCTTAGAGGAAAGACTTAAGCCCCAAAGAAATAAGTTATGCCCTATGGACAAGAGTTGATACAAGCTTAGTGTGTAATAACTTGGCAGATAATCTATAGCGCGTGCCCTAGAGGAAAAAATTAATACAACAAATGAACAAGTTATGCCCCATGGCCAAGCGTTGATACTAGATTAGTGTGTAATGATTAGGTAGATAATTTATAAGTCTTGTCCAAGAGGCAAGATTTTTAGACCCCAAAGGAACAAGTTATGTCCCATGGGCAAGAGTCGACACTAGCATAGTCTATAATAATATGGCAGATGATCTATAACTCTTGTCCTAGAGGCAATACTTAGACATCAAAGGTGGTTCAGCTCACAATTTTTCAAAGGACATTCTTCCTCTACCATACAAAATATGTTTATAGGAATATTACTATCTTACAACCATATGACAATCAATCTTCTAGACCAAAAACTAAAATACTATAAGCCAAGAACTAAAGCAATAAATATTAAAAATTATAAAAATAAAAGCACGGGAGAGTATTCAATTGCGAGTAGAAAAAAAAATGATACCAATCAAAAAAATCAAACATCTAACCAAATTAATAAAAGTGGAGAACCAACTATTGAGGAGGAGTAGATGACCCTTAGATTACAAGGTCTAAACTGTTTCTTATTTTATGCTATTTAATTGAGGATAAATGTGATTGAATAGTTCACAATGATCAAACTACTCATCTAGCAGTCTCACATAATTAATGAAAAGACAGCCCCCATAGGAACAAGTTATACCTCATGGGCATGAATTGACTCTGCCACATTGTTTACTAATTTAGAAGATACTCAATAACTCTTACCTCAGGAGCAAGACTTGCCACAAGAAAAGGCAAAAAATATTCTTCGATAATAAAACATAAATATACAAAGAAACCAACAAATGAATCAGTAGCGATTCTACATTGTATACTTTACATTATCACATTAAAAATAGCCGATTCAATTTGAAAAGACTGTTTAAACTTTACATAATTTCATAAAAATAGCTAAAAATCCTTCATGTGCAGTGATTTTTAGCAACTACAAAACTAAACTACTACTCCTGGTGCGTCCTCTTCCTCTTTTCCTTTTCAAATAATCTGCCAACTTTTTCTGTAGTGTTGTCTTTTATACCAACTTCTACTTTTCTCTTTCCATAATCCCACAACAAAGCTTCATACCTCATGCGAACATAACCAATGTCAATATATTTAGGAATATCTCTACCATGAATAACATACTCAGCAAACGCACAAATAAATGTTCCACAATCACTGTGATACAAAAGAAATATATTACGTGAATATATGGAAAACAACAAAAAAAAGAAGTGAAATAAACATTTAAAAAATGAATGCAATAAGATACCATTGAGTTTGTTGTGGCAGCTCATCAACCATTTTTATCAGCAAAGTGTCATTTTCAGATTTGTCAATGCCCTTCTTAAGATAGAAATTGACCTTTTTCATAAAATACGGTATCAATATTTGGTAAGGTAAATCACTTTTTGAAAAACTTTATCACTGCACCTAGTATGTTTAGAGTCGTATACATATATGCACTAATCAGTAAAGTCAAAAAATCACAAAATCCAGTGTCCAAGTTCAGATTTTTCTCGTGGAACATAAACTGAAAATAACACATAGTCAACCTTGTTCCACGGTACATTTGCATCTCAATAGAAGCCTCTAATATACTCCTCAACCTCATGTTTCTTGGGGATGGAAGAAAAATCTTTTCCATTTTTCACAAAATCGTGATAAAGATCATCAATCTTGTTTCTAAATACAAAATCAGTTGTAGTGAACTTCACAACAATATTAGGTTCATATTTTGCCTTTTTCCTCATGTAGTAGAATATTGTGTCCAAATGTTGCGACAAAATAAAAAGAATACTGAATAAATGAATTACAACACATTCATTATATAAAGAAGTAACCAAAGTGAGATGATCTCCAACAGTGGAATATAGTAGGAGAAGCACTCGGGCATGTTATGATACAACTCAAACTGTGCCACAACACTGCTTCTCTTCTAACTTATCCCACTATATAGACCAATTCTAATATGGGTGGTTATTGATACAATTGTAGACTTATGATACGTAAAGTGACTTAACTTTTGTAATTGTGCATTCCAAGTATGACAAGAATCATGTTCCTTTTTCTCTTACTCTTTCAACTATTCAAATACCTTTGCTTGGATACATAATTGATGCATCATTCCTTTACTGTATGTTTAATTTCACTGTTTACTTTGCAATAAACCACATCAAAGCATTTCTAGACAGTTTATTCAGTTTCAAAGGAAAAATTCACTCTCTTTTACTTACTCTTGATTTATAGACACCTTACCTAAGTCAACATTCAATCTTTTTCAGAGTTCTTTTGATATTTTGGGGTAGCCAATTCTACACATATATTTATCCAGCTGAACAATTTAAAAGAAAAAGTCTGACTAGAGCATAGAATAAGGAAGAGGAAATAGAACTCTAAGAATTGAACATATAGAAAAGTTTACAGCTTTACACCAAAGTTACAAAGTAGCAGCTAGATATCTAGCCAATCAACTACTGAAACAATATCGGGGGTGGAGGATGGATTTTTATCAAATTCAATATATACACAACAAAGAGAATTTTTAATCTTGTATATATGTATACAATATAAATTTTTGACAAAGGGGGTCCAGCTGACCCTTCTACCTGCACAAGGTAGGGGTACATACACTTAACCCTTCCTATACCCCACTTGTGGTTTATGGAATTACACTTGGTATGTTGTTGTTGGTCCAAATGACCCCCTTTCGCCCCTCTAACTATACACCTGGCTCTACTAGTGAATAAAAAAGTTAAAACTTTACACCAAAGTTACAAAGATAGAAGATAGATATTAGCCAATCCAAACTACTAATCAGTATTAGTGGAAGTTAGATTTTCATCAAGGGTGTTCATCATCTACAATATACACATAAAAATAATTTTTGACCTTATAATATGACATATGAATTTTCGTCAATGCACAACCTCTACTTAACTTTGCCCCCTGGCTCTACTAATGAAGTAAACGACAAGAATAAAGGATAAGACATCAAACTTCCATGAAAAACAAGCAAACAAACAATAAAACCCAAACCAGCAAACTTTAGCACTTCCTAATAAACCCAAACAAAACTACTGATCAACATTAGCAGAAGCTGGATTTTCTCCAAGACATTCATCGTCTAAAATATACACATAAAAATAATTTTTTTATCCCAAGAACCATAATAAATATAACCATTACAAACAGCCAAACAAGAAATATTGTCAGCATGTTTGACCTACTAGCATGCTGACCTACTAGAAGAAAGGATGAAACAAAACAAAGGACAAGTCAAAACCACATAAAAAATATAGATTAGGATAGCAAGTGATAATACTGTGTCATTCAAAGGTCGACCACAAGTTGCAAGTGAATAAAACCACTCCTTCAAATCCACAGCACAAGAGCCAAACATTAAACGTTCGGAAAGCACATCTTTTCATTTAATGTATATATTTTTGGTACTTAAAATACATTAAAAAAAAAATGAATACAATCAGAATATATGTGTTACCATAAGTACAAAAATGACAAAATAAAAAGCTTAAAGATAGTAAACCTACCATTTTGATGTATTCAATCCACACTCGATGAACGCCTAAAAATCAGTGTTCAAGATCGACAGATTATCAAATGCTTCAATGTCACAGATGAAAAAGGATGCAACATCCACTGAGAGACTCTCTATTTTTTCATCAGAAGCAACATCCATTTTTTTCTGTTAATCGAGTTTGAAGATTTGAGAGATATCGAATAAACAGAAAGAGTACTTGAGAAATGAGTAAAAAAAATGAACAACGAGAATGAATATCTGAGAAAAATCTGGGAAAAAATGAGAAATAAAAAATCTCTAAGTAAAGGTTAAAGACAAATAAATTAAAAAAAGGAAAAAAAAATGAAGAAATAGATAATGGTTGAGAAAAAAGAAAAAGAGAAAAAAATAAAGGTTGAGAAAAATAAATTAAAACATGAAAATAAAGTTAAAGGAAAAAAATAAAAAATAAAAATAATAAAAAACAGAATAATAAATTTTAAGAAAAAAAGTGAAAAAAAAAAGTAGAATAATAAAAGTAAAGGAAAAATAAAAAAGTGAAAAAAATAAAAAATAAAATTTGAGAGATAAATGAGTATGGAAAGTTTAAAAATATATTTGAGGTCTAGAAGGAAAAAATGATACTTTTAGTATATTAAAAAGTAAGGAAGACTATTCTTTAAAGACATTTTTATTTGGGGTCAAATATCTAAAGCTATCCATATTTGGGTCTATGGCATGTAATTTTTTGGAGAACGAACCGGTTTGTCTATTGGGAATGATTGATGTTCATCTAAATTGATTCAATTGCATGTTTAGATTGGTGGATGTTTGATTTTCTAACTCTCAATTTCTTCATTGTTTTTGTCAGCACAATAGAATTCAACATGTGCGTATATATATGTCTTCTTTGTCTTTATTCAAATTCATTCTTTAGGGTCATAATTTTCGCTCAGAAAAGAATTAGTTGGATCAAAATCAAAGCTTTGTGATTACTATTATATTTTTTTTTATAGTTTACAGGTCGTAGATAAATGCTGGTTGGCTTTGAAGAATTTTTGTGTAAAGATTAGGTTTAATTATATTGTTTTGATATTTTTGTTATCTTATTATTTTAATTTAATTTACAGATGTTAGATGAATGTGGGTCGGTTTTGAAATTTTTTTTAAGTAAAGGTTAGGTTTAATTGTATTATCGTAATATCTCTATTAGTTTGTTATTGTGTGGTAGTTTACAGTTCGTAGACGAATCTCGACCGGCTTTGGAAATTTTTTGTGTGTAAAATTTAAGTTTAATTGTATTGTTTGATATCACTTTTGTCGTATTATTTTGTTGCAGTTTACAGGTGATAGATAAATATTGGTCGGCTTTGAGGACTATTTTTATGTAAAGGTTAGGTTTAGTTATATTATTTTGATATCTCTATTATCGTATTATTTTGTTATTGTTTACATGTGTTAGATGAATGTCGGACGACTTTGAAAAAAAAATTGTGTGTAAAGGTTAGATTTAATTGTATTATTTTGATGTCTCTATCATTGTATTGTTTTGTTGCAATTTACATATGGTAGATGAATATCGATCAACTTTTAAAAATATATTTGGTAAATGTTAGGTTTAATAAATAAATTCTCCATATTTACATACTCAAAAGATATTAAATTTAATTATTATATTCATTTTTATTATTTAAATAAATATCCTATTAAATGTAATGTTTGAACTCACTAAAGTGGGTACACACACAAGGCACGTACACCAGTATTATAGAAATGAAATCCCACATTCAAATCCATTTTAAATACTAAAATTTACATATATACACAAGATAACTTTTCATTATTACAATAAATCCCATATTGACAAAGTAATTACATAAATCCCAAAGTTATTACTAAAATCCCCTATTTTTTTACTTTCTCTTTCATTCCTCTTATACATCCAAAGAAAGGATCCGTATCTTTACTTTCTCTCTCTTTCCCTTATTTGCTCTCTTTTTTCTCCCATTAAATAATTTTTTACTTTCTCTCTCTTTCCCATATTTGCTTCCTTTTTTTCTCCCATTTAACAATTCTTTACTTTCTCTCTCTTTAACATATTTGCTTTCTTTTTTCTTTCATTAAACAACCGATTGTTCCTCCATTATTGAATACTTTTTTTATGCTCAAATTCAAGCAATCATATACTTAGAGGTTACCAATTTGTAAGTTAGCAAACATTTATTGAACTTACTAATTTTATTCACTAATTTTTAGTTTTTTTTTTCAACTTTACCAAATCACAACCTGGTTCGATTTTTTGTTGCATGTTTGTTTTTCTATGAAATTAATTGCTTTTGCAAATCCATTTCAGTATGATAGTTCGATAATATTATTTCTTTTTCAATTATTAAAAGTCAGATTTTTGTATTTTTTGTTTAAAAGTTGTTGGTTCTTATTCAGATTCTTGTTTGGTTGCATGTTGATTTTTATGAAATTACCTTATTTTGCAATCCCGTTCTAGTTTGTTAGTTGATTTTTTTTTTTCATATAATACAAGTCAGATCTTTGAATTTCTTGTTTATAGTTGTGATCGCTGAATCAATATAGTATAAATTTTGTAATGGATTCTTTTCCTAACTTTAGTTTAGGACTTGGTCAGTTAGATGCTCAAGAAAAAAATATTTTCGTTGGTTTTGTTCCTGGCATATTTGATATTATACATTTATATTATTTGATTATACATTACTTTATTTATCAGACTAATGTATAATATTAGTTTTCTGCTTTACATTCAATTATATTATACAATAAGAAGATGTACATAAAAGAGGCAGTTATTGTAATA
Source organism: Capsicum pubescens (assembly GCA_030864215.1). Taxonomy (NCBI): domain Eukaryota; kingdom Viridiplantae; phylum Streptophyta; class Magnoliopsida; order Solanales; family Solanaceae; genus Capsicum; species Capsicum pubescens. The sequence goes on along the minus strand of CM061543.1, from coordinate 275,793,826 downwards.
AGTGAAATTATACGTTGTGAATGGTTGAATATTGTATAAGGTGACATTATACATTCTTACTTTGGCCAAAGTTTTGCACTTTTAATATTGTATAAGGTGACATTATACATTCTTACTTTAGCCAAAGTTTTGCACTTAATAGTGTGATATTATACACTATGAAATATTACATTATAATGTATAAGTTATAATATATCAGTCATTATACATTACTTATTTTGAAAGGTGACATTACACAATCTAACAAGCTTATAGGTCATACATATTTAAGGTGAAATTGTGTATTATGACATTATACATTACTGCAGTTTATTATTTAAATGCAAAAGTTACCCTCATACATGTCTAAATATTGTTTTATTATGGTCTGATTTATTTTTTAAAATGTATAAGTTATCATCACACATGTGTAACTGTTGTCTAATTAGGTCCTGATTTTATTTTTCCAGGACATGAAATATCGATTGAACCGTTTAAGTAAATTTGATTTTTTTTTACATGTATAACGATGTTATAATTATTGAACGGACTGTTACTTCATCGTTTTTTCTTTAAATCAGGGATTGTGGCGTCTTTGTGTCTGCCTATGCAGAAATATTAAGTGAAGGGCAACAAGTCCATTCATGTGGGTTTGATGCGGGAACTTAATGTGCATACTATGCTTCATTACTATGGCATTACGGAGTGACAAAGGCAAAAGAAGGGTACACGAGTGACAATGAGGATCCTCCTCGGCCGAGGAATAGTTATCTCCAAACAATTGATGCAAGTGCACTTGTTACTTTAGAGTAGAATTTTTTTATAATAGTCGTCATTGAAACAACTAATTTTTTTATGTTAAACGGTTACAATGTTACTTTTTGGATGTTAATTCACATTTTATGGATGTCCTTATTTTTATTATACATACATATCTTCTAAAGAAATGTTTTGCAATTACTTACACTATATTGTAATGTTACCAATATAGTTTGGTAGTTATTGAGTTTGCCTTACATTTTATTATATATAACGTATAAAACTAAATTACAAAATAATGTGTTATTGTATATTAATATATTGAATTTTTAGCAGTAGATAAATTATTTTATAAGTTAATAATACATTGAACAAATGTCTCATATGTTAAAACTTATGTATTACATAACATTATACATGTTGTTAAACGTTCATGACTTAAGAGAAAATAAAGAAAATATTTAATGTCATACATATTTAAAAACTATAACACTATATCATATATTATTAACATACTTTTAATGTATTTTTTATATTAAATACTTTGTGAATGTATCATACATTTACACGAAAGTATAATCTATAACCATACACATAAAATAAAATGAAAAAGGCAACTTAAATTTTCACGAACTATGTTACATAAGTCTGTCATTTCTTATGTTGTTTAAATAAAAAATAATACATGTGGTCAGTTAAAAGTCATTATTGTCAGTAAAACATCATGTATGTTAATAAAGTATAATAGTATATCATGCATTACTTATATATGAAAGTTTAATGTATAATTGTGTAATACACATTACGTTTCAACAACTATTTACTATAATAGTTGCCAAATTACATAGTATATACACACCCACGACAGGTCGACAAAATTCAAAAACCCTTATCATAGGATGTAAGGCAATAAACAAGTATTTAAACTCGTTATCTAATGTCTTATGCATCCAAATGTGCGATTCCGGTTACATTTGGTTCATCATATAGATATAATGGGGCATTTTTCGATATCCATCTGGTGGTCCACCTCTAAGCATCGAAATCACCTTCTCTTTTGCGCGTCAAACTTTCATGTAGTTAATATCAACTCTGTAAACAACCTTGAACTCTTCAATTATGTCCGTTGGTGTGTGTATTCTCTTGTGATTAATTAATTTTGGTGTTGTAAATTCACTCACAAAATCTGTTGTCGCAACCAAATTATTCAACAACTCTATCGCTAAGACTGCAAGTATGCCTCGAATCAAATCTTTTTATCAAAAATATTTCCGAATGATTCATACAAGACGCCTTCAACACCCACTTGCGGTCTATGTTATGACAGTGCAATACATATCGTATTATACAAAAGTTCTACAAATCATAATTTCGGTAAAAATAAAAAATTTGGGCCTGACACAGTTTCATTATACATTCGCTCGAATGTATAATCATATGTTATACATTCGAAATTTTATGATTAAATTTCCCAGAACCCAACTTCAAAACATGAACTTTTTCAAAACGTCTGATAGCATATTACCATACATTAAACCATCAACAAATAAAGACAAAACTTATATATCATACCTTTGTTAGAACGACCGTTAACACAATCGAATCATATTCACTACCTTCGATACAAAGTACAACCCCTGTTTCTCTTTCAAACTCGATTTAATCACTTTAATTTTTTGCGTACTTCTTCGAGATCCAATTCCATGGCGATCGTAGCAATCAATTTCAGAAAGTTAATACTTTCAGAAACAATAATGACATCACTTTTGTATGTTTTATAACTGATTTACGACTCCCAGACATTGGAATGACGCAACAATATCGGGATGTTCATTTTTTTTTTTCAGAAATCAAGAAAGTAGTCGACTTTGTTCTCTCAAGAACGTATATCAATAGTTATGAAAAATAACAGTAATGTTTAAGAGTTTTTTCGAAATTTAAATATTAGTTACTATATTAACTCATACACTACTTAATTATAGGTATTTAATGGAGTAATTTAAGGATTTGAAACATATTTTCTGATAGCTCTTTTCCTTAATTGTAGGCAAAATAGTTTTGTCATACATCTCACGAATGTATAACAAACCCACGAATGTATAAGTATATTTTGTAAAATAGGGAAAGAGAAAACCTAAAGGGATTTTCTGTAAATACTTTCATATTACACAGGATTTCTGTGGCTTACACTTTTAAATAACAAAATTGAGGATATATTGCCACTTTTCCCTTTACTAAATTAATAGGCACATTCCCATCCAAAATTAGGGCACACAAAAGGAGCACCACTTTCCAATACAGAGAGAGATACTCCAATCCTTAGGTGAAGATGATTGCGACAAATATTGCAGTGCACAAATGCAATGCTATTATTCTCTCTTCCTTCCATTCTTCTTCTTCAACATCCTTTTCGCTGAAGGCTAAAGTTCCGCCACGCATCAATTTTGACAATGAGGTTAAGTGTTTAGATGATGCTGTTAGTCTCTTCCACTGTATGGTCAGAATGAAGCCTCTTCCTTCTGTCCCTGTCTTTTGTCATTTTTTTTTTCCGAGAAATGCGGATATTGGGTATTCCAATTAATGAATTCATCTTGAATATCTTTATTAATAGTTGTTGCTTGATGCATTGTGTTGATTGTGCATTCACACTGTTACCCATTTACTTGCAGACTGGCATTTCATTTAATGTTGTCACCTTTAACACTCTTATAAGAGGATTGTTTGCTGAAAATAAAGTCACAGATGCAGTTGTCTTGTTCAAAAAATTGGTGAGGGATAAGATTTGTGAGCCGAACGAAGTCATGTATGCAACCGTCATGAGTGGGCTCATCAAAAGGGGTTATACTGAGAAGACTTTAAGTTTTCTCCGGATAATGGAACAAGGGAGAACTAAGCCGAACGTATATATCTATAGCATTTCTATCGATGCCCTTTGCAAAGATAGAAACTCAGATGCTGCTATAAACCTTCTGAATGAGATGAAGCAGAAAAACATTCCTCCAAACATAGTCACATATAAATCATTAATTGATGGTTTGTGTAAGCTTGGCCAGTGGGAAAAGGTTAAGACATTGTTCTCTGAGATGGTGAATCTTAATATTTATCCAAATGTGCATACCTTCAACATGCTAATAGATGGACTATGCAAAGAAGGAAAAGTTGAAGATGCCGATGAAATAATGAGACACATGATAGAAAAAGGTGTAGAGCCTAATATAATCACCTACAACATGATAATGGATGGATATTGTTTGCGTGGTCAAGTGGATAGAGCAAGGAGAAATTTTGATATCTTGATGGACAAGGGCATTGAGCCTGACATCATTAGCTATAACATACTAGTAAACGGATACTGTAAGGAAAAGAAAATAGCTGATGTTATGCAATTGTTTTGTTAAATTTCGCAAAAGGGATCAAAACCTAATATTATTACCTACAATACTATCTTGCGAGGTCTATTTGAAGTTGGAAGAATTGGTGATGCAAAACGAGTTTATGCCGACATGCTATCTAAGGGGCTCGTATCTGATTCACACACTTATGGCACTATGCTAGATGGTTATTTTAAGTACAAATTTGTTGAAGAAGCTATGTTACTCTTTAATAAGTTGGAAAGAAACAGAAAATATATCGATATTGCATTTTACAATGTTGTCATTAATGGATTGTGCAAAAATGGTAAACTCGGCGAAGCTCATGCTATTTTTGAGAAGCTTTCTTCCATTGGATTGCTTGCGGATGTGAGAACATACAATGTAATGATAAATGGTTTTTGTCTTGAAGGGTTGTTTGATGAAGTTAAAGGTATTCTAAGAAAAATGGAAGACAGTGATTGTACTCCAAATAGTGTAACTTACAATGTTATTGTCCAAGAATTTCTCACGTGCAACAAAATAAATGAAATGGCATCTTTCATGAAGGAAATGGTTGGAAGGGGCTTCTTGTTTGATGCAACTACAACTCGACTTTTGATAAACGTCTCAAGGAAGAATCCTTCCGTCCTTGACATGATACCGGAGCTTCACTCAATAAATAAGAAGTGAATATTGCTTTCACTTGGTTTATTCGGTTTATACAATTTTCTTTTGTCCCTGCATGAGAAATGACATCCAATACAGTTGCAGAAGTTGATAAAATGGCAGTTAGGACATCGCTTGAGCTCTCTGAGCAAGCTTACAGAGGAGTTATATTGACATCAAGTCATTGCACCCTTAATATGAGTAATAATGTGACATCTTTTTATGTGCGTCTATATTATAAATTTAGTTATCCTCATTTACTATCATTTTCCCATCATTTTGAGATTCAATAACAAGTGCTTGAAACGAATAAAATGTTATGGAATTTTTTTTAGACGAGTTCAGCCCATTCTTCTGTCCCTTGACCCCTCTAGTCTGTATATTTGTAATTTTCCTTAAATTGAAATAGAACTTTTTCATACATGACAGGATGTACAAATGAAGGGTCAATACAATGCTCAAAATGTTTTATTATATATTTGTAGATGTTTATATATGATTCGAGAGTGCTGGATGTTTATTGGAAATTGACTTTTTCATATCACACTAAAATTACAACAACAACATACCCAGTATATTCCCACATAGTGTGGGTTGGGGAGGGTGGAGTATATGGAAATCATACCACTACCTCAGGTGAAGTCGAGAGTTTGTTTCTGATAGACCTCCGGCTTAGGACCGATAATAGTATACCAAACACAAAAGATAAGTGCATATAAACTAGTATGGTATGCAAAATAAACTAACAGTATAACAAACACAAAAGATAAGTGCATATAAACTAGTACGGTATGTAAAATAGCCACACGATAATACTACAGCCACAATACCACGAACAAGAAACTCCAGACACAAAAGAACACTCCCCTACTATTACCGACGCACTCCCACCCTCTAACCATCTACCCTAATTTGCATTCTCCACACCTTTCTATCAAGGGTCATAAGCTGTAACTGCTCCATATCATGCCTAATCACCTCCCTCTAATATTTTTTCGGTGTACCTCTACCCCACCTAAAACCATCCATAGCCAGTGTCTCACACCTCCATACTGGAGCATCAGATCCCCTCCTCATCACTTGCCTGAGCCAACGTAACCTCACTTCTTACATCTTGTCCTCCATCGAGGCAACTCTCACCTTCTCCCGAATAATCTCATTCCTCATCCTATCTTCCGGGTATGTCCACACATCCATCGCAACATTCTCATCTCCTCCACCTTCAATATTTGGATGTGGGAGTTCTTAACTGGCCAACACTTTGCTCCATACAACATAGCTGGCCGGACTGCCACTCTGTCGAACTTACCTTTAAGCTTGGGGGCATCTTCTTATCATATGGAATTCCCAAAGAGAGCCTCCATTTCAACCACCCTGCCCCAATATGATGCGTGGCATCCTCATCAATCTCACCATTGCCCTAAATCATAGACCCCAGATACTTGAAATTCTCCCTCTTCTGAATGGCCGAAAATTCCAACTTCACAACCACTCCAACCTCCTGCGACATATCACTAAACTTACACTCCAAGTAATCCATCTTGGTTCTACTTAATCAAAATCCTTTAGACACAAGCGTTTGTCTCTAAATCTCCAACTTATCATTAACTCCACCCCGAGTCTCGTCAATAACACCACATCATCTGCAAATAACATACACCAAGGCACCTCTCCTTGACTATGTCGTGTCAAAACATCCATCACCTAGGCAAATAAAAATGGGCTAAGAGTCGATCCCTGGTTCAACCCTATCAAAACTAGGAAGTGCTCTGAATCTCTACCTACCATCCTCACACGTGTCTTCGCACCATTATACATATCCTGAATCGACCTAGTGTATGCCATGGGCACCCCTCTATCCTCCAAGAACCTCCACAGAATCTCCTTGGGAACTTTGTCGTATGTCTTCTCAAGATCAATAAATACCATGTGCAAGTCTTTCTTCCTCTCCCAAAACTGCTTCACTAATCTCCTCACAAGGTGAATGGCCTTAGTAGTCAAGCGACCTGGCATGAAACCGAACTTATTCTCAGAGATCATCACGATTCTTCTCATCCTCAACTCTACCACCCCTTCCCAAACCTTTATGGTATGACTCAACAACTTAATACCTCTATAGTTATTGCAACTCTGGATGTCTCCCTTGTTCTCATACACTAGAATCATTGTACTCTACCTCCGCGCTTCAAGCATTTTCTCCGCCCTAAAAATAATGTTAAACAACCTTGTCAACCACTCCAAACCTACCCCGCTAGTGCTTTTCCAAAAATCCACTGGAATCTCGTCTGGCCCCGTCGCCCTACCCCGCCGCATCCTGCGAATAGCTCCCTTGACATCCTAGACCTTGGTACCTACAATAACCATAATCATGACACTCCTCAAATTTCTCCAAGTCCCCCACCACGAAACCTTTGTCCCCATTTTCATTCAAAAGCTTAAGAAAATACGACTATCATCTCTTCCTAATGAGGACATCCTCAACCAATAATGTACCATCCTCTCCTTTGATGCACTTCACTTGGTCAAGGCCACGAGTCCTCCTCTCCCTGGCCTTGGCAAGCCTATACAACTTTGTATCTCCGTCTTTCTACTCTAAAGCCGCATACAGGCTCTCAAAAGCTACAGTCTTAGCCGTCGTAACTGCTAACTTAGCCTCTCTTCTAGCTACCTTATACTTCTCCTTATTCATTTGCCTTTCCTTATTATCCTTGATCTCAACCAACTTAGCATAGGCCACCTTCTTAGACTCCACCTTTCTCTTAACCTCTTTATTCTACCACCAGTTTCCTCGATGCTTGCCAGATCGACCTCTCGAGACACCCAACACCTCTCTAGCGATCTCTCTAATGCAACTGGTAGTCGTCTCCCAATTACTATCCACACCCCCTCTACTCTCCCAAGCCCCCTACTCTTCAACTTCTCCTTCATTTTCAAAGCACTAGCCAAAGTCAAGCTACCACACTTAATCCTGGATCAAGCCTCCACCCTTTTTTTTTAGCTCTTATTGATAACCAAGTCCATCACCAACAACCTATGCTGAGTCGACAAATTCTCGCTAGGTATGACTTTACAGTCTTTACATAGCGCTCTATCTCCTTTCCTAAGAAGCAAAAAGTCTAGCTGAGGCTTGGCCACTGAATTATGAAACGTAATAAGGTGTTCCTCCTTCGAAAAGCTCGAATTCGCTATCCACAACCCAAAAGCCCTAGAAAAATCCAGAAGAGAAGCTCCTCCTTTATTCCGCTCCCCAAAATTGAAACCTCCATGCACATCATCATAACCTCTACAAAGACTCAATATGCCTAATGAAATCCCCTCCCACGATAAGCTTCTCAGTGCTCAGGTTGCTACTCACCACCTCATCTAAAACCTTCCAAAAGTCCTTCTTCTCCTCCTCGTCCAAACCTACTTGCGGGGCATAGGCACTAATAACGTTCACCATAGACCCTCCAATGACTAACTTAATAGACATCAACCTATCACTAACTCTCTTAACCTCTACCACCTGCCATAGGCGGATCCAGGATCCGTACTCACCGAGTGCCAAGTAATTCAATCGTATTATTCATCTTTTCGGTCTATAGGACAATTAACAAATCAATCAATAATAAAAGAACAATAATAAAATGACCAAACTTAAAACTTTTAATAATATTACTAATATCATAATATCCATAATTCATTACAATTGCCCACGACGAGTTTTCATATTCTGAAAACGATCAACGATGACATCATTACTTATATTTGCAAATACATCACGCTCTATGTAACATACTAAACAATCATTTAAATATTGATCACCAATACTATTTCGCACTTCATTTTTTATGTGTTTGATGGAAGAGAATGCTCTTTCAACAGTTGTCGTAGCGACGGATAAAATCAAAATCAACTTCACAAGTAAATAAACAAGTGAATAAGTCTCCACAAGATTTGCCTCAACTAATGCCTTTGCCAAATCACGAATTCCTTGCAAGTTGGAGAACTTGTAATTACCACCTCGCATATGAATTATGAAGGTATCAAGTTGGTAACTCAAATCTCGAAGCTTTTCATCATCAAACTCATTTGGATAACACTTTTCTAAAGTCATGATTCTACCTTTGTCAAAGTTAGAAAAAGAATTGGCAGGATTCAAGCTACCCATCCCAAGAAATAAATCACTACTCACTACATCAAAACGCTCATTAAGCTCTTGAAGTTGCACATCAATGACCGCACAAAAGATTTCAACACGCAAGTGGTGCGAATAACAAACATCTAAACACTTACGCTTTGACTTTTTGGGAAAATAAGGCTCATCTAATTTGGGAATCAAGATATCATGTGAATCACAAAATGAAGAAACATCATTCAACAAAGATTCCCACCCATTCTCTCTCACATCTTGCAATCTTTTCTTTGAGATGTTAAGAAACTCCACGGCATTAACAATATCTTGATCTTTTTTTTGTAAAATCTTGCTCAACTCATTTGACATGGCCAATACTTTCAACATCAAGTGAAGCATAAAAACAAATTTGAATGTTCTAACCTTTGTCAAAAGATATTCCGCTTGATTTCTATCACTTGAAGTAGAACCTTCAATTTCAATCACTCCAAGCACATGAACAATGGATGAAAAAATAACAAGAAAGTTATCCAATGTTTTGAAATGTGATCCCCAACGAGTATCACCCGGTCTTTGAAGCCCACGCTCTTGATTTAATCCTTGTTTGGTATGAGCTTTATCGGACTCAAGTAATTGCTTCAAATTTTTGGCTTGGTGATGACGAAGTAAATCTCGACGTTTAAAAGATCCTCCAACAACATTCAACACATTAGTAACATGATCAAAAAAGTCTTCAACTTCCACATGTTTTTTAGCAATAGCTACAAGTGTTAGTTGCAATTGATGTGCAAACCAATGAATATAGTACGCCGAAGGACTATCTTTCATAATTAAAGTTTTGAGATCATTTATCTCTCCCTTCATATTACTAGCTCCATAATAACTTTGCCCACGTATTTTGGATGGACTTAGTGAATCATCGGAAAGCAAAGAATAAATTTGTTTCTTCAATGAGTAAGCTGATGTATCACTAACATGGACAAGACCGATAAATTGTTCCACTACTTCACCCTTTTTATCAACATATCTCAAAACAAGAGCCATTTGTTCTTTGTGTGAGATGTCTTTGGATTCATCAACTAATATACCAAAATAATCTTCATTCAAGTCCGCAATTATAACTTTCAATGTTTCTTTAGCACAAGCATTGATAATATCCTTTTGGATCATAGGACAAGTCAAAGTATCATTTTGTGGAGCTTTTTCTAATATCAGTTTTCCCACATACAGATGGTTGTCTCCATGCCACCGCAAAAATCCTAAAAAGTAGCCTTGATTACTTGAAGATTCACTTTCGTCATGACCTCGAAAAGGCAATTCATAATACAAAAGAAGTCTTGCTACATTAATTGAAGGTTCCAAACGCATTCGGTACTCACTTTTTGACTTTTCAGAATGTTTGTCAAGAACAACTTGAATTGATTGACGACGATTTGATAAATCTAGCATCTTATTGTAACATTTGTGGTGAACACTATTAACTTTACCGACATGCAAACGAAATCTTTCAAGAGCCTTATTCCAACCCCTAAAACCCTTCGATGCATAAAAATCACCCGTAGTTTCATGAACAAATTCATTTTTGAATAAATAACAACAAAGATAATATGTGGCATCTTTCTCCACACTATACTCCAACCAAGTCGAATGTGAACCTTTAAACCAACTTGAAGCAAATTGACGCATTCTACCTCCTGTTTCACTTGAAGGATATGGTTTCAAGATAGGTTGACAAGGCCCTTTTTCAATATAATATTTCCTCACTTCATCTCGTATTCAAGGATCATAATCAGAAATAGGTCTTCTTTCTCCCGAATCGGCTTTAAGTGAACCCAAATCGAGGTCAGTTATAAGACAAGAACGATTGACATTGACATTACTAGAACTAGATTGAGAATAATTAACCTTCGTGAAAAAATTCTCCATCTCAATTCACAAAATTAGAACACTTTCTCCTAAATCAAGATAATTTCAAATTTGGATTTCTAGGTTCAAGAAAGAGAAACAAAATAATTTTTCAAAATAACTTACAAAGAGAGCAAGCAACAAGCAAGAGTGCAGAGAGAAAGAGCAACCAGCAGCAGCAAAGCTCAAGAACATAGATGTTTTGATTTGGTCCTTTCCTTTGGAAATAGGGTTTTTGTTTTAATTTTAATGAAAGATAAGTACCTTTTAAATAATTAAATTAAAAAAAGGGTCAAAAAATAAAATTACTTTTATACAAAATTGGTAATAGTGTGGCTTTGTGCGGATGTGCCCTGTTTAATTGAGAATTATTACGCCTGTTGGTTTGCTGCCAAAATGATTTTTAAAAAATAAATGTTGCTGGCCAGGTTCGAACACGCGACCTTGGGTCTACAAGTGCAGCACTTTGCCAAATGCACTAGACAACACTCTGTTATTTTGGGTGCCATTTTTAATATTTAATTATATCTCTATATATATACAGCTATATATATAGAATTTCCGTCGAAGTTTGCAGGTGGCGTGCCACCCCACGGGCCTTAATAGATCCTCTCTTGCCACCTGCTCCCTAAGTTCTTCATCTACTAAGATACCTACCCCATTTCTATGTCTCACGCTACCCGAATACCACAACTTATATCCATCCACATCTCTCACCTTAGTGCCTACCCATTTAGTTTCCTGGACACACGCTATACTAACCCTCCTCGTTCTAAGAATCTTCACCAGCTCTATAGACTTACCCTGCAAAGTTCCTATGTTCCAAGACCCAACTCACAACCTAGAAGTTCTCTTATCCCACCTAACCTTACTACCCCTTTCCCCTAACCCCAAACTCGATCCTAGACCTGACCCAGACCCAACACCACCCAATCCCGACCCCGATCTATGACATGACCCTAGTCTACCATCGCCAATCATAGCCACTATGCAAATAGGGAAAGAAGTATGAAAAGAAAAATGAAGAAAGATAAAAAAAGGGGATAATAAAATTGTCACACTAAAATTGTCAAATATATTTTGACTGGTAATAAAATTGTCACACTAAAATTGTCAAATATATTTTGATTGGTCCTTCCAGTAGTTGTCACTAGGGTTGTCTCCGTATTGCCATTTTCAACTGAAGGAATTTCTTTTGAAGATATAGAAATTTGTTTGCAGTTCTCTACTGTAATTTTTTATATCTTTATTCCAGAACATGGATTTTAACTTTAGCTTTATGGATTTTCTTCAGTACTGTGTCATAATGCTGGTAGATTTAGTTAGCGTGATGGATGAGTAGAGCTTTTAATGATCATGTCTCCACATGTAGCTTCATCGTAATTGTCGTTAAAGATATTTAGTTGTCTATGGAATATTGAATCGTGCGGACACTATTAGACAAAAAGTATAACATGTATCTAATTTCTTCCGCGTCTTTGTTTTTCATTGTGGTCATGTTTTCTTGCAAAATTGACCTCTTCTCTATAATTATTTGAATGTCAACTGTCAGCTGTGATTTTTTTCTAACTTAATTCTCCTTCATTAACATAATTAAGTGAATTTGATGTTTATGAATTTTCAGCTGACTGTACAGACAACTGGCAGGGTGAAAAGTTTTAAATTTTCATTTTCTTCTGTCTAGTATTTGAAAGATGATTTACAAAATGTCAACACAAATAGTTGTTCATAGTTAGACATGTCATTACTACCAAATGATCTCTATACTTTCTTCACCTTCTTTTCCCTACTCTTCTCTCATTAACTCTCTTGAACCAGGTTGCGTCAGGAATATCGTAGTACTGGGAAGATCATCCGAGTCAATGAAAGTTGGAAACTTTTTGATAGAAGAGGTATCAAAATGTGCTCCTGTCATAAGCTATTGTAGTAGCTAGACATTTTAATACATGATGTCAAATTAGTTTGCAGAACAAATTCTTCAGGGTCACACCAGAAACAAAGTTTTGAAAGGGATGCAATTAATGACAGGTGCTATTTTCTGCTTTATTCTCAAGCCTCTAGCCCTTTTTACTGTACTTGCGTCAAATACCAGAACATAAGCTTAAATACACAAGAAGTCCACCAAGTGTCCTTTTTTTTATAAGTAACAAAGAGTGTTGTTATTCACAGCACCCAATACAAAAAAAAAAATCAGTTCATTTGCTGCATATGTAATGAACATAGAAAATCTATCTTCCTCTCAGCTTCCTGTACATTTTCATTCTTACACCGCAAAGTTTAAAAGAAATATATATACATCTATCTTTTAAAAATTACGAATATTCTCTTTTTTTTTTTTTGCCTTCAAAGCATCTTTGTTTCCTTTTTCTTTCCAGTCCATCCACTTTGGGGGAACATCTTGTAACCTGATGGTATTGGAAAAAGCTGAATGTGTGTTCTGTTAGAAGAAAGAGAAGAAAGTCCCACATTGGTGGTTAATGAGATGAGTGGTCTCCTTATAAGGTTTGGGCAATCCTCCTCCTCTTGAGCTAGCTTTTGGGGTGTGAGTTAGGCCCAAGACCAATTTTAACATTGGTATCAAAGCCAGACTCATCTCACCCAATGTTGGGCCTCCAGATTGAGATTCGGGGGAGAGATTTTCGTCCCACATTGGTGGTTAATGAGATGGGTGGTCTCCTTATAAGGCTTGGGCAATCCTCCTCCTCTTGATCTAGCTTTTGGGGTGTGAGTTAGGCCCAAGACCAATTTTAACATTGGGCCTCCGGATTGAGATTTTTCCACGGCGTGAGGGGATGTTAGAAGAAAGAGAAGAAAGTCCCACATTGGTGGTTAATGAGATGGATGGTCTCCCAAGACCAATTTTAACATTGGGCCTCCGGATTGAGATTTTTCCACGGCGTGAGGGGATGTTAGAAGAAAGAGAAGAAAGTCCCACATTGGTGGTTAATGAGATGGATGGTCTCCTTATAAGGCTTGGGCAATCCTCTTCCGTCCATTTGGTGGTATTGTCTAGTTCTGACTTGCAGTCATTGATACCCTTCATTCTCTTTCAAAAATTGGCTTATTTCCTCCATTCAAAGTAATACATTTCGATTGTTGCATGGTGAAAATCCTGGGAAAATTGCTCCTTTAGTGGTATGTTCCCTATCCATCTGTCATGCGTGAAGAGGGGTTTTCTACCATCTCCCTGTTTAATACGAATGTGCTCTAAGAATTTTCACCAGAAGTTTCGGATATATTTTCCGGTTCCAACTCCATAAGAACGGTGCAGAGCCTTTGTGATCCAGAAGTTTCTTTCACTTTGCTTCTTCGAGAGCCACTTTGTAAGGTTTCTTACTTTCACCTTCCCTTTTCCTTGTTGTCACAATTTCCTTTTGACTCAGTTTAAGTCTTTCTTCTCTCTATTTCTTGCTTCAAGAAATCTTTCCTCAACTCAGCCATTATCTTTTCTATCTTCCCTGTTATTGGAAAGAGAGACTAATCTTCATCTTTAGGATAAATATTGCTTCTTTCTATTTGAAAGCCTTTTCTCACATTTTTCCAGAAACTCTTCTCATATGTTGTTGTCTCTCTGATTGGCGGTTAACGGCACTCCCAAGGCTGTTAGATTTTTGTTTCCGCTTCATGAATTTCCATAGTTAAATCTGTCTTCTGAACTATGTGTGGCTTAAAGGAGTTTCTGTTCTCTGCTTCTTTGTCCCGCAACATTAACTTGTATGTTCCATCGTATCAGTTTTCCTTTGAATAACTTTGTTTTGCTGTCCAAGGTGTAGTCTGATTCCCTGTTGCCTCAAATTTGCTCCACCTTTTTTCTACCGTGTTCACAAAGCCTTCATGTTCCAATCACATGTTTTCAAATTTGAAATATGATCTTCTGTTTTGCTATTGTCCACACTGTTAACGTTAGAGGATTACGATCCGATATCACTTTGTCAAGTAGCATTTGTTTTATACAGTTGAAATTTTCATCCCACTCTTTTTAGAGGAATATCAATTCTTGAGGCCTCACCCTTGAATCTCCTGTTTTCCATGTAATTCTACCCCACATAGAAGAGGATCGACAAGCTCTAAGTCTTCAATAGAATCAATCATCCCTCTGATTAATCTTGGTTCATTGAAGTCCCCAAACAAAAACTTAAGTTTTGAAAGGGATGCAACTTAATGATTTCTGCTTCATTTGAAAGGACTATAATTGTGTAATCTTTTTAGTGTATTAGCTTCAAACACAGGAAAATAAGCTTAAATTCATTGCTACATGTATAGAGTAATTTAAAATGTGGAAGTCCACCAAGTTTCCTTGTGAGTAATTGACATTTTTTTTGACAAGTAATTGACCTAAGCATCCCTGTGCTTTTCTTTTTGATCAGTTAAAAAAAACATCTTGGGGGTGGGGGGTCGGGAAATGTGCTTAGGATGTGCAGTTACAAAAAATGAGAATTCAGTTTGTTGAAATGAACTGAGGAAACTTATCATCCTCTCAGTTTGCTGGTAAGTGGTAACAGTGTTCCAAAGTTTCCTAAAGCTATTTGAAGTCCTACCTTTTTCCAACTCAGCAGCAATTGTTTCCGAGTTTCCAACGTGCACCGTTTTAGTTTGAGCTATAAACTTGCAATGTAGGAATATAATTGCTTATCAATGTTGGAGTACACATCAATGTTGAGAATGAAGTCAAGTGTTTAGATGATGCTATGAATCTCTTCCATCGAATGGTCAAAATGAATCCTCTTCTTTCCGTTGCCCTCTTCTGTAAATTATTTAGCACTATGCTAAGTATGAAGCATTACTCTGCTGTCATTTCTCTTTTCCGAGAAATGCCGAAATTGGGTATTCCAACTAATGAATTCATCTTGAAAAAGAAGTCCCTTTTTGTGCAACAGATGCTTTCTGTGTGTACATGCCAATCAATTAGTAAAGTAAATTATCTACTGCTTCACTGTACCTTCACTAGACAGATCTGGACAATGTTTCTTGCGATTTTGGTGTCTAATGGGTCAGTGCCACATTAAACTTGCACTAAGCAGTTGGTACGAGCAGTATTAGTCACTCTTCATCAAGTGACTGCTATTCTCTCCCACATTTTCTAGTCTATTTTGATGGAGAGAAATAATAGATTCAATGACAAGAGAAGCAAGAAAAAAAAAGTTATGGCGAGAGTGAATCACCTTGCCTTAGAGCCTTCTGAGTATGGAATAACTCCCGGAGTACTTTACCCAAGGGTGTGGCCTAGAGGTTCAATATAGTTGGGTTGAGCACCATGAGGTATTAGGTTCAATTCCCAACAGAGACAAACACTAGGTGATTTCAAGGACAAAGTTACCCGGTACCTGTTGCTTCCGGTGTTAGGTGACAAGTATCCCGTGAAATTAGTCGAGGTGCACACAAGCTGGACCGAACACTGCGATTATAAAAAAAAAATAAAAAAATCCCAGACCACTGTTGATTATGGTAGGTACTCTAAGTTTCTAACAATAGTAAACTCAATATTTTGATAGTGTAAATTGAGATTTGTTTTTCTTTGAAGATAAATATTGTTGACGTTAAAAACCAAAATTAAGAAGTGTTGTGGTTACATCCTGAAAATTACCAAAGAAAGTAAGGAAACCATGAGCTATAACAAGGTTTGAACATCATGGTTACATCCAAGAAATTACCAAAGAAAGGAAACCATGAGTTGTAACAAGGTTTGAACATCTTTAACAAGTCAATTTTACACCAAAGGGAAACCAAAATCATTTTGGTGAGTGAATGTGCTGTAAAAGAAATGAGGTAGACCTAAAATACATGGAAGGAAGTTGTCTTGAAGGACTGACAATCTCTTAGAATCCACTGGAGGAAAAATGGGACACAATGAAGAAAACAATCTATATAACTGATACCAGTTGTATCTTTTCCCTATTTAAAAAATTGGGATTATGCTTTCATCATGTTAGTATGTTTACTTTAGGTTCTATGTTTTAGAGATTTATATGCCACTAAAAATTATGAAGAACTTTTAGTACTTATTTTGTATAATGTTAATCCAAGATGGAAGTTAGTTGAGTGAAGGGGAGCCTTAGAGTAACTGGTACAGTTGTTTTCATGTGACCAGGAGATCACGGGTTCAAGGTAAGGCAAAAATGCAAGGTAAGACTGCGTCCAATACACCCTTATGGTGGGGCCCTTCCTCGGACCCTGCACATAGAGGGAGCTTTAGTGCACCAGGCTTCCCTTTTTATGGAAGTTAGTTGAGTGATATGGTCAATGAGAATCCATATAGCTTATTTGGGATTGAGACTTAGTTGTTATTATTGGTGTTGTACTTAAATGCTCACTTACTAATTCTTTAGGTATGGTAACTAATGTTTCTAATCCACTTATTAGTCTAGGGGTGTAATGCTGCTTCTGTAATGAGAACGTTGGTTGGATGGATGCAGATGATAATGTGGGAGCTTTGGTGGTTGTGAAACCTGGGAAAATAAGGCAATTGCTAGAATTATTACAGAAAGTGTTATCAACCACTTTTAAAAGAAAATGGCTTCTTCGTTGCTGCATTAAGTTGGTGATGCTACCTCTCTGCTCATCAGTACTAGTTTTGAATTTTGTATTCCATGATCATGTCTCCACACGTTAGCTTCATCATAGTCTTTTTTTAAAAATAATGGTGGTGTTCAGTCCCACCTGTGTGTTGCTTGACTTTTCACTGAGTACCTGCAATCTCCCACCAGCATCGGGTAACTCCGACTACTTGATATGTTTAGTTGTCTTTAAACATATTTAGTGATCTATAGAATATAGAATACTGTGGGTACTATAGGATAGGAGCAACGTCTATCTATTTTCTTCTAAGTATAGTTTATCAATGTGATCATGTTCTGTCACAAATTTAACTTCCTCCATAGAATCATCTGAATGCTAGTTGTGATCTTTTGTTTCTGCTTCATTAACATAATAGAATGCACTTGATGTTTATGAATGTCGTGCTGATACTTTCTTGTTTGCCTTCACTTGCCTTGTCTTGGCCATGTGAAGGGAAGCCTTAAAATAAGGAAGCTCGCCACTGAAGATTCCTGGTGTATTCTGTGGCAATGCCATGATTCCTTGAGTCTCCGTATAATAATTTGTATTTGTGGCATTGTGTTTTGGGAAAGAAATGAATATACAGACAATTGCTAGGCTGAAAGGTTTTGAATATCCATTTTCTGCTCTGTAGTATTTGCGAGATCATAGTTAGATGCAAATTTACTGCCAAATGATTTTCCCTACTTTTTTTCCCTGCTGCCCTCTCTCATTAACTCTGTTGAACCAGATTATCTTAGGAAAAAATCGTAGTAGAAGATCATCCAAGTCAACCAAAGTCGAAGACAAAATAACAGAAGAGGTAATAGTGAAAACCTTTTCTTGCTATTCTCTTAAGTACTCTGCAACACTTTAGAGCAGTTTTGTTGTTTGTTGAGAAGTGGAAGTCCCACATAAGTTGGGATACAGCATCTTTAGAAGGTTTATATGTGGAGGTAAACGAGGTGTCCGTGAATAAGTAAGTGGCATACTTAATATATATGGACGTATATGGTATTGGCTTGGACTTGGCTGCTGGTGGGGCCTGACTAGACCTAAGGCTATTTTTATTTTTGGATTCATTTATTTGTTTCTATAACATGTTTAGTTTTTTACTAGACTTAAAATTAAGTTTAGAGTTCCAACTTACTGAGATACTTGTTCATGAAGTAATACACGTTTTCTGACATCCTTCTTCAACCTCTATAACTACGTCTTCTCTGCCTTGTCATCTTCCTGAAAATGACTTACCAATTTGCAGCATACAATTTGGCTTTGTTGTCTCTTGTATAAACTTGTTTGTATACCCCCTAATTATACATACAATTTTCTTTAATATGCTTCAAATATCTATTTCTAATTTTCTGCATAATGTGTCACTCACCAAATAACCGCATCTAATTTTCTGTATGGTGTCCATGCAGATGTGGTCTGTGCTATTGTGCTGTTGTAAGTGAGCATTGGGATGAGCTGAACCGTTTATAGCCTACATACAAGGAGGTTTTGATTTATTTTCCATATGCAGCAACCCTGAAGCCACTGTGGCAAACTGTTGGACTCCTCAACGATGGAATCTAAAATCTAAACGACTGTGAAATTGATAGGGCGGTTGGTCTTCTGAAGGAAGTAGATAAGGCACTTCTGCAGTCTCAGATGCAATCAAGTGGAAACTTAACAATGATGGGAGATTTATTTCAACAGTGTATAAATTGGAAGTTTTGGAGCAGCCAGGAGGCAGAACAGGTCCATGGACCAAGTATAAAATCAGATAGAGAGAAGTAGTCGAAAGATGATTTTATTCCTTAAGCATCGAAAGATGATTTTATTCCTTAAGCATCCAAACTTTAAATACAATAAATAACAACAACCTGCAGCTGAACTTAAGGAACCTAATGCTACGTATACTCCTGAACAGTTGGAGTCTTCTACAGATATACAACAACAATAAACTCCTACAATAGGAGGAATCTTCTACAAATACAAAAAATCAGTAACTATAACAGTAAATTATTCTAATAATGATAATATAAAATAATTATGCGTAATACACCCCCTCAAGTTAGGTGTGATGCAACAACGCCTAACTTGGAACGACACCTTGCAAAGGCTGGTTCTGGCAATGGCTTGGCAAGTGTATCAGCAAGTTGATCACAAGCATGAGTGTGTTTGACAAGAACCCAATGCACTTGAACTTGGTTCCTAACATAACAAAAGTCGACAGCAATATGTTTCATAAGGCTATGGAACACTGGATTATGATAGAGGTAAGTGACACCGACATTGTCACAGAAGATTGTGGGTGTATTTGGAATGGTGATACACAATTCATTAAGCAAGTTGTGCACCCATGTGAGTTCTGCAAGAGCATTTGCAACTGATTTGTACTCTGCTTCAGTACATGAGCGAGCTACAACTTGTTGTTTTTTTGACGACCAACTGACAGGATTGTGCCCAAAGAAAAGAACATAGCCTAATGTAGATACTTTGTCATTCGGGTCTCCCTCCCAATCAACATTAGCATACATGTAAAGATTGCAGTCCAAGTCTCGACGAATATGAAGACCTGGAGTTGTCATGGATTTGAGATACCGTAGTATCCTTTTAACCGCCTTCCAGTGTTCATCAGTAGGATCATGCATAAACTGTGACAGTTTGTTGACAGCATAAGAAATGTCAGACCATATAAATGATAAATATTGCAACTAATTGAGGGTGCGGCTGTAGAGTGTAGCATCCCAGGTGGAGAATTATTAGTTGCCCGAGGTAGTTTACCAGAGCACATTGGTGTCGAAACTCCTTTACAATTTTGCATATCCAATTCAGATAGAATGTTAAGAATGTATTTTGATTGAGAGAGAATAAGACCATCTGGCACCTTTTTTGCTTTCACATCCAAGAAGTAGTTTAAATTGCCAAGATCCTTTAGAGAAAAATGAGAACCCAAGGAATCAATAACATGTTTAATCAAGCTGGGATGACTTTCCGTGATCAAAATGTCATCAACATAAACGAGCACATAAACAGTAGCAACCAGATTCTTCAAAATAAACAAAGAGGTGTTGGATTCAGATTTAATAAATCCATTTTTTGTAGATGATTATGCAGTGCAGTATTCCAAGCTCGAGGGGCCTTTTTAAGACTATAAATGGTTTTTTTTAATCTACAAACATGAAAAGAAATTGGGAATCGATAAATCCTTGAGGTTGAGACATAAAAACCTCTTTAGTCAACTAGCCCGGTAGGAAAGCATTGTTGACATCGAGTTGATGAATCGACCAATTGTGTTGCACTGCTATGGATAACACAAGTCGCACTGTTGTTGGTTTGATAACTAGACAGAAGGTTTCATGAAAATCCAAGCCAGGGGGTTGTGTGAACCCCTTTGCAACAAGGCGAGCTTTGTATCGATCTATAGAACCGTCTGCTTTTTTTTAATGCGATACAACCATTTGCAGTCCACAAAATTCTTCATTAAGTCTCGTGGTACCAATTCCCAAGTCTGATTCTTCATAAAGCATCATATTCTGCTTGCATAGCTTGTTTCCCCTCTTTGTGGATGTTGGCTTGTTTGAAGGTTGTTGGTGTAGTAGTGAAGTGAGTTAGAAAACTAAACTGTCTTTTGGGCTTGGTAATATTATTCTGGGACCTAGTGGTCATTTAGTTTACTACAGGCTCTGAAATTGGCATGGGGGGTTGTTCGGGGATGGGACTTCCGCTGCCAGGAAGTGAAGAAGTTGTCAATGGTGAATTAGTGGCTGGAGATGGAGCATTTGGGATTTGGTGTAGAGTGTTAGTGTTAGATTTATGTCTTTGATATGTTATCAAAGGTGCAGGTTGTGTGTTTGAGATTTTTTGATGCTAGGAAGAAGTAGAAAAAAGTGTAGAATTACCTGGAATAGCTGCAGTAGCTGCTGGTACTTGGCCAGAATTGAAGGAGCTAGTATTTTGTGATTCTAAGGACAGTGGTATAGGTGGGGTTATATCAATAGAGGGTGTTGGAAGGGTAGCTGGCTTCAGAGTTTCCTCTTTGGAGTGAACGTCTTCAAAGAGGATGAATATTGTTTTTCCTTATATGTAGAAACATTGTTTTAAAAGGGAAAAAAATTTCATAAAAAAAACATCACGACTGATGAATATTTTCGACTGCACTGGATCAAAGCAGAGGTGTGCATGATGGCTCTGAGAAATGCCTAAATACACACAAGGGGTGGACTGAGGCTCCAACTTATTTTTGGTATAGGGTTTAAGCCATGGATAACAAAGACAAGCAAAAATTTTAAAATTGGCATAGTTGGGTGGTTTACCAAATAATTTTTGGTAGAGTGACTCGTTATTTAAGATGGGTATGGGTAATCAATTAATGAGATAAACAGCATGATGGCAGGCAAAAGACCATAATTCTGGTGGTAGGGATGCTTCATAGAGTAGGGTTTTGTCTGTTTCAACAATATAACAATGACGACGTTCAACTATGGCAACGCGTTGTGGCGTGTAGGGGAGGTGAAACTAAATGTTCAATGTCATTTTGTTGTAGATAGGACTGAAGACTTTTGTATTCACCTCCTCCATCCGAATAAAGAGATTTGATTTTTGTTTTGAAAAAACTCTCTACTAAATGATGAAAATTTTGGAACAAATAAGCGACTTCACTTTTATTTTTAATCGTATACAACCAAGTATACTTGGTGTATTGATCAACAAAAATACAGTAATATAACTTTTTGTTTAGTGATAAAATGGGTGATGGTCCCTATAAATCGCTAAAGATAACTTGAAGAGGATCATCACTGGATAAATTGAGTCATTGAAATGGAAAACAATGTGCTTTCCTTAAGCATCCAAACAACAACCTAATTGAGAGAAGTAGTCGAAAGATGATTTTATTCCTTAAGCATCCAAACTTTAAATACAATAAATAACAACAACCTGCAGCTGAACTTAAGGAACCTAATTGCTACGTATACTCCTGAACAGTTGGAGTCTTCTACCGATATACAACAACAATAAACTCCTACAATAGGAGGAGTCTTCTACAAATACAAAAAAGCAGTAACTATAACAGTAAATTATTCTAATAATGATAATATAAAATAATTATGCTTAATACCAAGGTGTGGAAATGTCAGTTCAATCCATTTATACTCTCCTACACTAAGAGTGTCGGAGTAGTATTTCTTCTTTTTCAACCTTGGAAAATTGTCCACAGTCGATGTAAAACGGGCTAATGCTGGTTCAGCCATGACCAGTGCATCCATTATATTTGATGCCAGTTCATCCATCACTAGTTCATCCATCATATTTGATGCCGGTTCATCCCCTACCAGTGCATCCATCATATTTGGTGCCAGTTCATGCACCACTAGTGCATCCATCATATTTGGTACCAGTTCATGCACCACCAGTGCATCCATCATATTTGATGTCGTTTCATGCACCACTAGTGCATCCATCATATTTGATGCCGGTTCATCCACCACCAGTGTATCCATCATATTTGATGTGTCTGCTGGTGCAACTGCGAAAATTAAAGCACGCTAAATGACTGAGAAAAAATATAATATCAGTCAATATATGATTACTCGAAATATTTTGTTATTTTCGATTCCATTTCATTCTGCTAGATGGACACCAATATACAATTCAACTTTTAACTGAATAACCAAAAATGGATGATATTGCATATAAATGCATTTAGTATATTCAAATATCCAAGACGAAAAAAGCTAAGAATTTTAACAATTTTTGTGTAGACATGTGTCTGAAGTTCTCAAACTTGACTGATATAGATTCGTACAAGGTTGGACCCAATTAGGTGGTAAACACTCTTTATCTAAAGGCTCTCAATTTCCAAACTTCACCTAAATTTTCTCTGTAAGTGCGAAAGATTAATGAAAATTGTCCAGCTTTGTTGGACTGAACTTTCTTACTTTGCTTCATCTTTCGCAGCCAAAAGAGAATGAAAAACTTGTTCGCAGTTCGCATTTTTCTTGAAACGTCGGCCTGCGGAAGGTAGTCTATACTGAAACTATAGTCTTTTTTCAGCTATTTGATATAACTTTTCTTACTCTACTAGTGGAATATATGTGATGGCTGCACATATTTACGTTGATTGAATTGTAGTCTATACTGGCTATATTGTTGTTTGTTTGAGTTGGAGTATGTGTTATTTTGCACTAGTTGCTTACCTGTATCAGAATGAAATGGAACCGAAAATAACAAAATATTTCGAGTATCATATCATTGACTGATATTATATTTTTTTTCTGCAATGTAGCGTGCTTTAATTTTCGCAGTTGCACCAGCGGACACATCAAATATGATGGATACAATGGTGGTGGATGAACCTATTGGGTTCTATGTGTGTGTTTGAATGGAAAATAGAGGGAATTAACTGGAAGAGAAAACTCAGTTTAC
This sequence comes from Capsicum pubescens, assembly GCA_030864215.1. NCBI lineage: Eukaryota > Viridiplantae > Streptophyta > Magnoliopsida > Solanales > Solanaceae > Capsicum > Capsicum pubescens. The sequence continues at coordinate 275,770,102 of CM061543.1, read as the reverse complement.
ACCAAAATGGAAAGTGTGCTCAAAATAGGAAAGCTTACTAAAATTCTCCCACATTGGTGAGAGAAAGAAGCTTTAAAGTGTTTATATTGTGAAACATTTTTCCACGTGCTAAGTGAGGCAAGAAATAAGAGATGTCTTGCGTCGTCGTCCCTCGGCTCGGCTTTGGCTTCAGATTTGGCAAATGATTGGTGAGATCTATCTTTTTGGACAAAGTTTATTTGACAAAAATGCAGATTTCGAAACAGTGTTTTGAACTGATGCAATTCTTCAACGAACTGATGCACTATTTTAATTTCGGTATTGTTAAACATTGTTCAGTTTATCACCAAGTCATTGTGTGTTTATAGGTGGATGATATGTTGATCATCAGCAGAGACACTTTAGACATAAATGCAACGAAACGAGTGCTAGAAATCAAGTTCGATATGAAAGACCTTGGAGTTGCGGATGTAATCTTAGGTATAAGAATTCATAGAACTCCACAAGGGTTGGCATTGTCACAGTCTCATTACATCTAAAAGGTACTTGACAAATTCAAGTATATGGAATTCGGTATTGCCAAGAATCCATTGGATGTGAGCTTTGCACTTCGAAAGAATGAAGTTGAAAGTGACTCACAATTGGAGTACGCAAGAGTATTGGGATATTTAATGTATATAATGAATCGTACACGACCAGACATAATTGAGTCGGTACACGAGTAATCCCAACAAAACTCATTGGATGGCAATGAAAAGAGTTTTGGGGTATCTTAAATATACTCAAGACTATGCCTTGCATTATTAGAAATATCCTGCAGTACTTGAAGGATATAGTGATGCAAATTGGATCACCGGATCGAACGAAGTAAAATCCACAAGTGGATATGTATTTACTATCGGTGGAGGAGAAGTCTCTTGAAAATCATCCAAACAGACGTGTATTGCTCGCTCTACAATGAAAGCTGAATTTATCGCATTGGATAAAGTCGGCGAAGAAGCAGAATGGCTCAAGAATTTCTTTGAAGATATTCCGTATTGGACCAAGTCAGTGGCACCAGTTTGTATACACTGTGATAGCCAAGCGGCAATAGGTAGGGCAAGGAGCATGATGTACAACGGTAAATCTCGTCACATACGACGGAGACATAATACCGTTAGGGAACTTCTCTCTAGTGGAATTATCATTGTTGACTATGTAAAGTCAAAGGATAATGCGTCGAATTCGCTTACAAAAGGCCTATCTAGAGAAGGAGTAGAAAAGACATCCAAGGGAATGGGTTTAAGGCCTAGGACAAGTCAGTATGGCGGTAACTCTACCTAGCAGACTGGAGATCCCAAGAGCTAGGTTCAAGGAGATCAAACAAAGTTGTGTCTGATAGGTTCAACATTGTCAATTACCCAATCCATTCTCATGATGTAAACAATGTACTATAAACTAGGATAAGACTTAAGGTGAAAAGTCTTTTAATGATTATCTAAATTTGGCAGATTTGACCAAATAGTTTAATCTATAGGATTAAACGTTTAGAAATCACCTATGTGAGGGCGAAGTAGAAGCCGCTTCAAGGAGAATGTTAGTAAAGGCTTATTCTCTAAGCTCTCATGAAACCGGGATGTGTTCATGGCTGAAAAAAAACAAAACCGTGAGAACCATAAATGGTAAAAGGTTGGTTGTGTGACATGTGTTGTCTAGGTTTACATTAAAGCTCAACGGTTCAAAGATATCAAATCTACCGATTGATCGAGTGCATCCGATGCATGATCACTACGGAAAGTTCAAAGGGAAACCCAATTATCAAGATGCAATCAGTCTTTGCTTGATGATCACATACTTGCCTGTAAAACATTTATGAAAAATAGTCATTCCCCATTCATGTTGGGGATTGTTCGATTCTATGTGTGTGTTTGAATGGAAAATGGAGGGAATTAAGTGGAAGAGAAAATTGAGTTTACATCAAAATGGAAAGTGCTCAAAATAGGAAAACTTACTAAAATTCTCCCACATTGGTGGGAGAAAGAAGCTTTAAAGTATTTATATTGTGAAACACTTTTCCACATGCTAAGTGAGGCAAGAAATAAGAGATGCCTCGCGCCGTCGTCGTTCGCTCGGCTTCGGATTTGGATTTGGCAAATGATCGATCGAAGAGATCTATCTTTTTGGACAAAGTTTATTTGACAGAAATTTAATCCGAATACCAAAGGGAAAAAATGCAATAGTAATCCTCCATTTATGCATGCATGCAGATTTCGAAACAGTGTTTCGAACTGATGCAATTCTTCAACGAAATGATCTACTGTTTCGTGAACTGGTAGACCTGTTCGTGAAAGGACATGGTCTTTGGATGAACGGACATGAATTTTCAGAAAAGACACACCATTTAAGTGAACTACTGCCACCTTTTCGAAGAGGCATATGATAGGCTATATAAACCTGCTTTGATCCACAGGTTTGAGATACGAAATTTTCAGAATACAAAACTCTTCTTCTCTTAAAAAGATTTTGTGTGATCATTCAAACCGTTGAGTGCGTTCGTGGAATCCAATTATTTGAGGTACTGCTATAATTGGATTGAAGGTCATTTTATCCTAGGAGGAAAATTCCATAACCTCAGGTACAGTGAGGGGAATTATTCCCTTAAGGACACTCCGTGAACTCAGGGGACTTGGTCTAAAATTTCTGTTTCATCTATTTTCTGATATCTAACACACTTCTTGGATAGATTAGTAATAATCTAGTGTTGAAGGTGTTAAGAAAATTCATAAGTTCTTGTCTTGAACTTGAACTTTCTTTGAAGTTTTTGTTGCTTATATACAGATTCTTGTACCCGAATACATACAAAATAACAGAACCGGCATCAACTATGATGGATGCACTCATGGTGCATGAAACGGCATCAAATATGATGGATGCACTGGTGGTGCATGAACCGACACCAAATATGATGGATGCACTGGTAGGGGATGAACCGGCATCAAATATGATGGATGCACTGGCGGTGGATGAACCGACATCAAATATAATGGATGCACTGGTCATGGCTAAACCAGCATCAGCCCAAGTTACATGGACTGTGGACAATTTTCCTAGGTTGCAAAAGAAGAAGTACTACTCTGATACTTTTAGTGTAGAAGAGTATAAATGGTAATCCATTCACTTGGTCAGTGACTAGAAGAACGTGTTTTGCTCATGAAGCTCTACAAAAGAAGGGCACTCAAGTAGCATACAGATGTTTCCTTAATGAGGCTACAGAGGCAAGCAATCATTAGACTCTGCATTATAAAATGACAACCTATCTATGGTCTTTCTTCTTCATCCTTACAGGTAATAACTAGACTATGTCAGAACACATGGCAGATCTTCTAAGTTACTGGATCAGGAATGGGGTAGCAAATCCTAAAATAGATGGTGGAGAGCAATTCCATCATGTATTTGGTGGACAGCGTGGAAGGAAAGAAATGGGATTGTATTGTAAATTTTCATTTTTGGTGCTAAGAAGAAAATGTAGGGGATGCAGATAAATCGGTAGATCTTTTAAGCTCTCTGTAACTAGCCTTTGATTTGAAAATCGCAATGCAAAGTGATAATTATGTGTGTAAACTTAAAAGTGTTAATCTTGTGAAAGAAATGACCTATTCATCAGGGATGCTTACTGGTTATTGACATTTTCATAGAACAGTAATATTAAGAAAGAGCAGTTCATTGTTCCCGTTTTGTTGCTGAAATTTGTTGCTATATATCTCAATGATTAGTTTGTTGAATCAATTTGGGGGAAGTTTCTGAAAGACGACAAGTTTATGGGGAATATGGGAGGCATTACGAAGCACTGGCCATGGAGAACAATTTTGGAAACAATTTCACCCCCAAGAGCCACTTATCTCACTTGGATCCCTATTTCCAAAACTTGTTGAGTGCAGCAGATGCTTTCTGTGTGAAAGTGTCAATTAGTAAATCATCTGTTGCTTCACTGCACTTTTACTGGACAGATCTGAATAATATTTCATGCTTTTTTTGTTAGGCGGTCATGCCAGGATGTATTGAACTTGGCGCGAAGCAGCTAGTATTATTCCCTTCATCAAGGGACAACGAGCACTACTGGCCGGCGGGGAAAATCATCCAAGTCGATGAAAGTTGAACTTCATGACAGAAGAGGTAAAAATAAAAGCTCTTCTCTTATAATAAAATATGTCTAATTTGTTTGTATATGTGTTTGCGTAACAAGTTCATCAGGTCACTGACGAGTGGTGATTTTACTACTCTTCCACACTCAATATTTATGCATATTACTTTGTTTGGAATGAATAAGTGAGATATATTTGTGAACAAATGCACTAATATCCACTCTTTGTAGGTATAGAACTGAAGAAATAGAAAGATGTGGAATTGAGCTTAAATTAATTGAAAAGGGAGCAGGAAAGTGTAGCTGAAGACTTGGAGCAAAAATACCTCAGGTACCACGGCTGCGGTCCGCTGACTAGGATAGCGGTAGTCAAGCAAAAGTCAATCAACCGCAATTGCGGAAGTTAACTGCTGTCGTGTAACTGTGGTCGCAACCAGACCTACGTGATCGCGAATTAGCGGAAGAAATCATCCCAAGGGCAAATCTGAAAATGCACGTGGTTGATCCCAATTTTGACAAAAAGCTTCAAACCCTAGCATTAACATATTTCATCTCCCCCAATTTTTAGGTGGAGCTTTAGACTTTATAACCTCAATTTTTGGAGAAGAAAATATTGTATAAATTTTGGGTGAAGAATATATTGGAGACTTTCTAAGTGGAAGATTTGTCCACTTCTATTGTTGAGATTGTGGGAGAGCCCAGTTTAAAGTGATATTCACTTAAATCTTCAACAACTCACTTCAATGGAGATTATGAGTATATCTATGCTTATTTATCTTAAGTGTAGCTAAATTTTTCTCTTGGCGTTATTTTTTAGTAGGGGCTAAAGTGTGTGGGGGTTGTTATTGTTAGCATCTATTTGGTAGTTCATATTTTATGGATTTTATCATTGATATGCTAGTTTGGATGGAATTTGTGGGTGAAAGCCTCAAATATCCACATGGGTTTGATGAGTAAAAGCTCCAAGCTCTAGAAAGCTCGAGGCCATCTTCGAAAGAAGGGTTTTGGGTGAAGTTTAGGAATTCATATCATCCTCGAAAGAGGGATGTGGAAACCAAAACAATAGTAGACAATTATGTGTGTAGTTTGTTAAATTTTCACTATCTTAGACATAAGGGTGATTGTGAAGTTAACTATACCATGAGTATCATCCTAGAAATAGAAATGTCTTGATTGAGGTTGTGGTTACCAATTGTCGAATACACCCATTAGGTATTCGAAAGAATCAATGGGTGAAAATTTGGTATTTTGTTGAAAGACTTGCATCAAAATCTATAACCAAGCCTATCCATATTTGTCTTACTAAATTGATGTTGTTGATTAACTTCCACATGTCACTCCCTTAATAATGCCTAATCTCAAGATCCGTGCATAATTGTTAAAACTCTAATTATTCATAGCCCTAAATTTATACTAGAAAATTCCAAAAAAAAATACTAGTGTAGGAACCTATCTCCCCCATTTTATCTTTTTGTAATATTAGTTTGAATTTAAATTTTATCTATCATTTTGAATTAACTTGATTGTCACTCACATTGTTCCTCGTGAATTCGATCTCGACTCCAAAATTGAGTAAATATATTGACAACGACCGTCTTTCACTTAATTATGTTGGTGATTGTTTTGAGATGATGTTTTTGATATTTGTTTTTACTTGGTTTTGAGATACTGCATGTTTGGGTACCCTAATGGTAACCACATTTTATGGATTATCATACTTTTTTTTATTTTTATTTTTAGTGTTCTTTTAATTTAACTTTTATTTTGATTTTGGTGATGCATGACTAGCTTTGCCCTATGATGGATTGAGTGATGACATTCTTAAGGGTAAAGTGTCGCGTTTGGGCTTGAGGCATAAATGCAGGGGAATTCTGAGTACCCATAGCATAAATGTCAAAAAATGCAAGGGAAGTCTGAGTACCTGTAGCATGGTAAGTTGTAAATTTGGGATCACGTTATACGCCATTAGCGAAGTCTGAGTAGTCATATGGTTAGTTCGCCCGTTTTAAGCTAAAATATGAGACTATAGATTTGGTTGTAGCCATAGTAGCAAATGGTGCGTGATGCTAATGCACAATGAACAACCCCCCTCCCCCAATTCAAATTTTTTGAAAACATCAAGGGCATGGACGTGAGCGATGTTGTAACAAATTTTTTTCTATTTTTGTGGCTCCACAAGATTTTGACTTGTGAATAAATATAGATACTTCAAATTTATCTCTAGCGGGAGAGACATTTGAGCTCCCTTGGCGAATTTTACATTCCATGTATGGAGAGCTATTTGCATGCATCTCTTATATACTTGTGTTATCTAGAACTTGCCCCGTTAGTCTTTCAAAGTGAAAATTTATTATATTTGGTTAGAGAAATGATCTGTGGCCACCTTTGTGATTTTGGTATCCACTTTAGCCTAAAAATCCTACTCAATCATGAATATAATCCCTAGTTACCTACTTTGAGCCTTTGGACCTTTCTTTGGCAAACACATTACAAATCGTGAACCATTCTTTTTATCCCTCTTTTGAACCATACCCTCTTTAAACTTGAAAATATAATGTGAGGCTAAAAGTCTAAGTTGAGGGTGATAAAGATTGATGGAAGTAAGTTTGGTGCCACGAAGATGTAGTTATATGCCTAATGTGCATAAACTTTGAAAAGAAACGAATAGAAGAGTGGCCCATAGTCAAAAAAAAGAAAGGAAAAAACAAAGAAGAGTGGCCCTTAGTCATAAAAAAAATAAATTGAAAAGTGTGATGTAGACATTCAAGGAAGGGAGTAGTCATGTTGTTCCCAAACAATATCCTACCCTAACCCGAACCTACATTACAAGCTTAGAAAGTCCTTTGAGATCTCCAACCACCTACTTTCTTTGTAGTGGCGATTGAAAATAGGGACAAGTCTATGGTATGACACTTGTTGCACGGAGATTTGTTTTGTGAGGGAGAGAGTTGTACATTTAGAATTCCTTGTTTCATATTTGTAGCATGGTATGTGAAATTCTTTTTCTTGTGAGGTTGGCATGTGAAAGAAGTTGAGGTGGGTGATTTTGTCACCTTTCGAGTGACGAGGCAAATGGAGTATGACTTAGTTTCGATCAAAAGGTGAGTCACTTCTAGAGCATTAGTGGTTGTTGCTTGATTGCTCTTTGAAGTCTTGTGCACCCTTTAATAGCGCACTTATGATGAGGGGTGTAGTGGAAATTAGCTTAGCCCATGTGCAATGAGCTACCCGTGGTAGTGACTAAAGTTGAAGTCATTTTGATCTTTAAGACATAAATTTTGGGCATAAATAATTGTATCTCATGATTAGAGGTAGTGTTGCTTGAGGACAAGTAAATGCTTTAAGTTGGGGGTGTTGACGAGTGGTGATTTTATCACTCATTCGTACTCAATATTTAGGCACATTGCTTTATTTGGAATGAATAAATGAGATATATTTGTGAACAAATGTATTAATATCCGCTCTTTGCAGGTATAGAGTTGAAGAAATAGAAAGATATGGAATTGAGCTTAAATTGATTGAAAGGGGAGCAGAAAAGTGCAGCTGAAGACTTGAAGCAAAAAAGCCTCAGGTACCACAGTCCGCTAACTGCGATCGCGGTAGTCAAGTAAAAGTCAATCAACTGCGATCGCGAAAGTTAGCTACGGTCGCAATCAGACCCACGCGATCGCGACTTAGCAAAAGAAATCAGCCCAAGGACAAATCTGAAAATACACGTGGCTGATCCCAATTTTGACAAAAAAAAAAAAACTCTAGCATTAACATACTTAATCTCCCCCAATTTTTAGGTGGAGCTTTAGACTTCATAGCCTCCGTTTTTGGAGAAGAAAATATTGTATAAATTTTGGGTGAAAAATATATTGAGACTTTCTAAGTGGAAGATTTGCTCACTTCTATTGTTGAGATTGTGCGAGAGCCAAGTTTGAAGTGACATTCGCTTAAATCTTCAACAAGTCACTTCAATGGAGATTATGAGTATATCTATGCTTATTTATCTTATGTGTAGCTAAATTTTCCTCTTAGGGTTATGTGTGAATAGGGACTAAAGTGTGTGCAGATTGTTATTGTTAGCATCTATTTGGTAGTTCATACTTATGGGCTTTCTCATTTCTATGCTAGTTTGAATGTTATTTGTGGCCGAAAGCCCCAAATACCCACCTGGGTTTGATGAGTGAAAGCTCCGAGCTCTAGAAAGCTCGAGGCCATCTTCGAAAGAAGGGTTTTGGGCGAAGTTTAGGAATTCATATCATCCTCAAAAGAGGAATATGGAAACCAAAGCAATGGTAGACAATTATGTGTGTAGTTTGCTAAATTTTCACTATCTTAGACATAAGGGTGATTGTGAAGTTAACTATACCATGGGTATCATCCTAGAAATAGGGATGCCTTGATTGAGGTTGTGGTTACCAATTGTCGAACACACTTATTAGGTATTCGAAAGAATCAATAGGTGAAAGTTTGGTGTTTTGTTGAAAGACTACCATCAAAATCTATAACCAAGCCAACCATATTTGACTTACTAAATTGATGTTGTTGATTAATTCCCACATGTTACTCCCTTAGTAATGTATAATCTCAAGATCCGTGCATAATTGTTAAAACTCTAATTATTCGTAGTCCTGAATTTATACTAGAAAATCCTAAAAAGAAATACTAGTGTAGGAACCTTTCTCCCCCATTTTTATCTTTTTGTAATATTAGTTTGAATTTAACTTGTATCTATCATTGCAAGTTAACTTGATTGTCACTCACATTGTTCCTCGTGAATTCGACCCCGACTCCAAAGTTGGATAAATATATTGACGACGACCGCCTTGCACTTAAATTGACGTGTAAGTTGAGCGTTATCAGTCATATCACACCAGAAACTAAAGTTCTTAAGGCGATGACATGTGCTATTTTTTGCTTCACTTTCTCAAACTTCTAGCCCTTTTTAGTGTATTTGCTTCAAGCACAAGAAGATTAAGCTTAAATACTTTGCAGCATAGTCTCATCCTCTCAGCTTTTGGTACATATTTGATCTTACGCCAAAAATCTAACAAGGGATATATATATATATACCTTCCACAACTTTATTGGTACTGTAGTCTGGTACTCTTTCATCTCTTCAACAGTTCCTTCAGAGTTCCCAACAAGCACCTTCTAGTTCAACTACATTCAAAAACATGTACCAAATAGGAGTTGTAAATTTTGTAACTTTCTTCCCAGAGAATACACACGTTGCAAACTATGGTTCCTCGTCTTAATGGTGTTGAGTCAAACATATCCCTCTTTCCACCAGTCATATGAAGCATTTAACCTTGTAAGGTGCTTTATTTCTTCATATCAATTTTCGAGTGGATGAAAATCATTTTTACCCCCAACTTTGATTAAAAAATCAAACTCCCTCCTCAACATTGAACAATAATCATATTCCTCCCTTTATCTCATTCAATGTCTATTTTGTCCTTATAATTTTAATTTTATATTTATGTAATATATTTTTATATTATATGTAATGAATATTTTTTTAACATGAATATTTGTAGCATTTTATTTAAGTTTATTAATTTTAAACGCAAATTAATACGTTTTATAAATTTATCACAAAATTTAATGTTATTTTTTAAGATCGTTATATTATTATTATATATGTATTAAAGAGTCGTTTGGTGTGAGGTATAATTATAATAATTTAGAGATAAAATTCATGATTATCTATCCTGTGTTTAATTGGATGTATTAGGTAGTCTCAAAATTATTTGTCGCACCATTTATACCACAGTGATGAGATAAGTTCTCACACATTCATGTTAGTACAACTAATTTTGTAATAACTAATCCCAGAATAACTTGTTTCCAAACAACCCACCCCTAAGTGTGTATATATACATATGTATGTACATGCATGTGCGTATATTTTCGTGTTTTATTACTCTTTTACTAAATTCATTTCGTATTACATAACTTTTTTTTGATATAACACAATCCTTAAGAAAATTTTACTTAGAGGTATATTTTGCTAAATTAACCTTATTAATGATAATTTGAAACTTTAAATTTGTCTATACTGTTACTTTATATAGTTATTTAACACTAAAGGGTAGAAAAAAAAAACATAATACAATTCTCTTGATTTCACAAATTGAGCAGATAAACTAAAATATTTGTTTTTAGCATGAGGATCAAGTGATAAGAAACGATATTATCTATTGTCTATACCAGTAAATAAGCTGTGATTGTCATGAATAGAGTATTACATATTTTATAATTTATATAAATAAATATAATCTTTAAAATTTGACCTTATTTTTATTCGAGAGAAACATCTAGTATCCCCGAACTATGATCAAATTTGCTACGACACACGTCAACTTCACAGGGGTCCTATTACCCTTTAAACTAAATTTTAGCGTATTTTTGTCAATCTTTTTAGCTAACGTGATACTTTTTGTCAATCGTTTTAGATGACGTGACACCTTTGATATGGACTCCGTTTTATGTAATAAAGGAGCCACCTTAGCACAAAAAAATAATAAAATACACTAAATTTGAGTTCAGGGAATAATAGGATCCCTGTGAAGTGGAGTGTGTCGTAACAACTTTGACCATAGTTTGGGGTGGTACTATTTTCTGCATTAAAATATGTTTATAAAATTAGTAGTACTTATTATTTTCACTTGTTAAAATAAATATTATAGTTTTGATTATTATTAATAAAACTAATTTTCTTATTATGCTAATTTACTTCATAAAGATCATCATTAGCTTATATATTTCTTACTTTTTTTTCTAGAAGATAATGTTTATGTTTTTATGAAAATTTTGTTATATGAATAATGTTTATGTTTTTATGAAAAATTTGTTATATGAATTTTTTTAAAAATCAAAATATGATGATTTTAAAGAAGTTAAAAAAAAAATTAAAAAAGTTGATGATAAAGGGTAAAATAGGAATTTTAAAAAGTCAATTAGGATAAAGGAGGAGTATGATTATTGTTCAAAGTTGAGGGGGTTATTGTTTAAAGTTGAGGGGAGTTTGATTTTTAAGACAAAATTGGGGAGGAAAAATGATTTTGACCCATTTCCTAGTACATTATTCATCTATGATCTTGCCTACTACTTGGGCACAACAATTAATAGACTGATTTATAGTCATCTATGTAATATTGATTACACTTACAAAAAGTGCTACATACTTATTGTCAAAGCGGTGTGGCACCCGGAACTTTCAAATCTTGGATCCACCTGATTCTGCTTGCAGCCCTTGACATCCTTCAACCACTTGCAAAAATTGACTTATTTCCTCCATTTTCACTGTCGTTGACACCTTCTTCTCAGGGTTGTTTCAAAGCTGAAAATCCTGGGAAATTGCTCATTCAACGTCTGTTCCATATCCATCCTTGCCCAAATATGACCATCTCCCATTTCAATGTGAATGTGCTCTGGGAAATTGCTCCATAGGATTTGTTAGGAACCTTTGTGATACAGAAGTTTCTCATCAGTTGTTTCCTCATTGTTGAACCTCCAAAGACACTTCATAAGGTGAGTGATGGAACTTGCTTGCTTCTTATTTGAATGCTTGGTTTGTGCATCTAACTAGACGTAATCTTATTTTAGTCAAATTTCAGAACTTGCCTGCTTTATCAGTGAATGGTGTCCTTTTTGAGAAAGACGGCACAACTTGAGGCAATATACTGACGATAGATGTAGTAGTTTAAGTTGATTATTGTGAGCTTATTTCATTTTAAATTCATATATTTGTACAACTTACTGGTCATGTTTTACTATGTGTCATGACATCAGTATATGTATTGTTGATATTAAGTTCTCTTGTGAAAAAATTTGATAAGTCATTTTTATTATCATTTGTAGGTGTTTGAAATTCATGGAGACGAAAGGAGTGAAGTGAAAACCATCTTTATTTTTGAACATTGGCAACTTGTGTATTCCGTCTCTTGAATGGTCAATCATTATAGTAGATATAGTAGATATTCAATCATCTTGGCTTATATGTGTGTTTTCTTCATCATATTTTGAATCTTCTTAGTAAGAATCTTGACTTTGCCACGAAAAATAATTGTTGTAATACCCCTACAATAGTTGTTGCAAAGTTATAAGAAATGATCATATTAGATATATAATAAACGTTGCAATAACCCTACAAGACTGTCGCAGTAGTGTTAAAAAAAAGAAATCACATTAGGCATATGATAACAGTTGCAATAGACATATGTAGTCGTTGAATATACATGATTAATCGTTGCAATTGCAACAACTTGTAGTCATTTCAATAGAGCCATAAAACTCTACAATATTTTCAAGTAAAAACTGTTGCACTAAGCTCTCCAGTAAAATAGATTCAAAAATGTTGCAGGCAAGTGTACTTGAACGACACAAAATGATGGGAGTATGAATGCTTCCCAAGATTTTCTTTGGGTTCGACAAAAAAAAAGGTCATATGAGAGATTTGTTCTCACCAGGTTTTATACATAATGAATGACTGACTATCTGTCTTAAAATGATATATCACTCACAGTGGATATAGGTGGAGATGAGAGATGGAGGAGAATAGTCATGGTGGAGGTGCATTTAGAACAAAAGAAGTATGCCCAAAGATAACTTTATATGCTGGCTCACTACTCATAGAAGGCACCTCACTACAAATTGATTGTTTAGAATTAGTATGTTTACGTTGTAGGGATGAGGTGGAGACTATAGATTGCCTGTTCTTTAGGTGCCTTCTCAGCACACTATCTACAAGCAAACCTCGCTTCGCTAGGAAAAAGAACAACCGACGCAAAAGTGATGGGCATATGAAAGAGGCTATCAAGGATCACTAAGGAAGACAGTGCAAGGAACCGATAATGGCAGTGGTTGCTCAATTGCTATATCAATATGGAAAGTTGTTTTAAAATTGTGACGTTATAGAAGAATCATATTTTCTTTATTTATATCTACTAGCATTAAAGGCTAATTTCATTTCATCAATAAGAAGCAAAGAAATCTGCAGACATTTAAACAACAACAATAACATACCTAGTATATTTTCAAATAGTGGGGTCTGGGGATGGTAGAATGTATGCAGTCCATACCATTACCTTAGAGATGAGGTAGAGAAGTTATTTCCGATAGATTCCCTGTTCGAGACCAAACAATAAGATTATCACTAAATAATACTCCCAACAGTCCACCCGAAACAACAAACGACACCCAAAAACTTCAAAAACAATATACTATTCATGAAACGCTACAACACTAGCCCGCATCCTACTAACCTTCTACCGTAATACGCGTCCTCCACATCTTCCTATCTAAAGTTATGTCCTCAACAAGTTGTAACTGTTCCATATCATGTCTAAGCACCTTTCTCCAATATTTCTTCGATCCACCTTTACCTCGCCTGAATTCATCCATAGTCAACCTCTCACACCTCCGTACTGGGTATCCATACCCCTCCCCATCACATGTCCGAACCATTTCAATCTTGCTTCACACATCTTGTCTTCTACAAAAGTCACTCCCACTGTGTCCCATATAACCTCAACTCTGAGTTGGACTTATTTCATTTGTTAAGAGTTGGACTCATTTATGCCATCATCGTTACATAAATGGTTCATGTCATTATTTTTTAACAGCTTGATTTTATGAGTTTGTAAAATCATTTATGTCATGTGACTTTTTATTAGAATTTGAAGGTCAACATTACCAAAACCAAACTAGCCAATATTAATTAAATTTGAAATTAAAATTCTAATCCATTAACATAAAACTTGACCCACATCCTAACCCATTAACATAAAAGAATCATATTATTTTTAAATTACAAGAAGTAAGATATTTTTGAGCCAAATCAAAATAGTTGGAGGGTAATTTAACACTCTGTCTAGATGGTGGTATTCCATGATATGGTGTGATATAGATTTTAAGAGAACCATGTTTGTTTTGATTGTTTTTGTAAAATAAATAATATGATATGATTTAATTTCATGATTTGGTAACCATGAAATCCTCACTTTATGTAACTACCAATTTGGTGGTATCCTATAATTTTTTTTAATTATGTCCTTACTTAATATCATATAATTCTATTTTACCCTTTACCCTATAGTATTTAACTTCATCTCCTACCCTGACCCCATCCTCACTAACCCCCCAGCCCCACCCCTCCCAAAAGAAATAATTTTAATTTTTTTTTAGAGAATTGAAACTTTTTTTTTATCTCACTCGTTTATCCCATCCCCGACTCAACCCCAATTTTTTTTATTTTTTAAAAATATTTCAAAACTTTTCTTACCCCGCCCTCATCCACCCCCTACCTTTCTCCCACTACCTACCAGCCGCTTCTCCAACCAATTTATTTTAAAAAAATTTAGAAATTTTTTCTCATCCTATCCCCACCCCCTACCAGCTCCCTCCTTCCCCTACAAAAGAAATTATTTTTTTTAGATTTATTTTTTAAAACAAACTTTCAAAACTTTTTTTCTTACCAAGTCCCTTACTCCTTCCCCGACTCCCCCACTCCACTACCCCATAATCAATTATTTTATTTTATTTTTAAAAAAAAACAAAATTATTCCTCCCCCCCTCCCGTCCTATTCGTTCTCATTGTTTTGAGTCAAATACACACAAATACTTTTAGAAAATATTTTTCTATTTGCGTAACAAATATAAGAAAATAAGTAAGAAATAATTTATTATTCTAAAAAATATTTTCTGGATTCCATATTGAACACACACGGAGCATACACAAAAAATACATTCAAACTTTATACTTGTTGTTGATGTCTAGTCTCAAAACACCAAAAATAAATGAAATTTATTACTATAAAAATAAACTTGATTACATTTATTTTGATATACTCTTTTTTTTTTTAATTTTGTAGAATTTATATGATTTTAACAACATAATATATTTATATGATATGATTTGTGACAAATTATTAGAAAGAAAATTACTTTATAAATAACTATTGATAAATTTAACATTTCTAATAATTAACACTATTTTAGTAAATTTATTAGTCATGATACAATATCATATAGCCAAATCAAATACTTAAATTATTATTAAATAACAATGAAAGATCCAGTACTGTATTATTAAACCAAACACTTAAGTTATTATTAAACAATAGTGAATAATACAATTTAGGTTAATCCATCGGTGTCCCCATAAACTTGGCACCATCTTTCACTTAGGCACCTCAACTGAATCATATTCATTTTAAACACCTCAAGTAGATAAAAGTGTCTTACTTTGACACTTTTTTCCCTTATTAAAATTGAGGTGAGGCCCGTGTGGGTCAAACGACCGACGTGAATTTTATAAGCCAATTATAACCTGCCACGGAGAGAACTACTTTACACATCATTTTTGTCCAAAATTAAGGGGTAAAATTGTGATGCCCCGGAAAAAAAATTCCGTTAAGATCTCAGACGAAAATGTGTTGAATTCTGTTCTTTATCGTGATTAATAATTTTTCTGTGTAGAATTTCTGGATATGCGACCCGTCATTGCGTAGAGCATCGAATAATCTTTCCAACGATATGTGGATCATCCAAAACGGACACTCGAGCAATGAGTTATGATAATTCCGATCTAACCGTGAATAGTGGTGAACAGTAAATGTGCAGGAAAAAAATACTGAGGCCAGGCAAATTTTAGGGTCAACTTCAAATGATCATAACTCCTTGTATATAATGATCTGGGTGAGCTACTATATATCAACAGAAATCTCTGAAAGTCCTCTTTCCAATGAAATTGGTTTCATTCAATTTGGCCATCGGAGCAAAAAGTTATGTTCGATCTACTTCAGCCTATCAAAACAGTCCACCAAAGGACAGATTTGACATTATTTGATTTTTAAGGGTATTTTGGTCATTCTCACTCCAATCCATCCGGGTAAACCATGGATTTAAGTCCATTAAGAGAATTCAATAGCTCATTTTTCTCCAAAATTTCTCAAGGCTCAAACCCCAACCCTACTACTCCAAATTTCATTCTTTTATGTCTCTTGATTGAACCGTAGAAATTTTTAATTGATTTGGGATTCGAGTTGATCATGTTAAGGGCTTCGAGAAGCACCCTTTATTTTCGTGAATAAAGTTCCGGAGTCGGAAGTTCATATTCATCTTCCATTTTTAGGTATGTGGGGCTTTGAACAAGATTATTCTTTTGATCTTGTGCCCGGTATTTTTGTTGAATTACATTGACATGAGATTTTACATGTTTTACCATGAATTGGAAATATGATTTTATATCTTATATTATTGTCCATGAGCTATGGGATTATGTCATCCGATATGTGTATGATGTTGAGATGGAATTATGTCCAAAAAGTATTTGATTATGAGAGTATGATGATTTAATTTGCTAAGCCTTGTTTTATACTATCATTCCACTATTTTCTTATTATGAATTTATAATTGATATTGGAAATTCTATATCCCTACTATGGGTTGATGTCTCAAGTACCTTTAAATGAGAGTTGGATGGCAAATTGAGAAATGTTGATATTGAAGTTGCAATGAGTCTTGGTATTTTCCGAATGGTTTTGATGAGTTAAATTATTGAAAATATTATGTATTGAGTCTTCATATCCTTGTCCAAATGTCGAGTCCGTTATGGTTCAATGCATTGATACCTTGTTGATGTTGAGGAAGATTAAAATGTTTTGAGCTAAAATGTGTTGAGTTAGGAATCCACAAATTGATATGATTTGATAAATGAGAAAGAGATTTGATTTGGTCTTTATGATAGACCCTTGTTATGTTGTGGTGGATTTTCTAACGCGTTCTGAGCTTGTCGGGGAATAGTACTTAGCACCGAGAGGGAAATTTGGTATTTCCCCAAACTTATGTGCCACCGTCGGGTTGTTTGATGATGATATTATTGGCCAGAGATCCCAATTGTGATTATTACAGTTTTAAGGTTGTACTCCCTGGAAAAGAGTATGACGCTCCCGCCAACGGGGGTTTCAAACATTGGTATTCCACGTAGCTCACGTGAGGTTTTCGGTTATAGGAAACTCCCCTGTCCATAAGAGTCATGTTTATTGAAATACCGAGTCTCTCCGAGTTTTGATGTGGTAAGTCAAGTTGCCTATGATGATCTATAATGATTTATGAGGTTTTTCTCCTACATTTCCTATCTAAGATGTTATGAGTTGCATGATTCAATGTCACTCAAGCCAGGTGTGTCATTATGGTCCATATGTACATTTTTACGAAATTTATGATATTATTTATATTTTGCATGCGCCCCCACATACTCAGTACGTATCTTGTGCTGACCCACATATTTCTCTATGGGCTACATTCTTACCATGATGTAGGTTCAGGTACTCAGCCTCAGCCGTAGCCGCGACAGTGATATCCGAGTGTCGCATCTACGTTCCTTCAGTGGTGAGTCCTCATGGTTCGAGGACCAAGTTGCTAGTTTTGGTTCTGTTGTTTTGTGATCCCTTTGGTCTGTTGAGTCAGTTGGGGGTTTGTCCCAATGGATCGTTGATTTTTCTGTATAGAGGTTATGTCAGACTAGTGCATTGTTGGGTTGGTTTGTGTATAGACATTCCATATATGTACAGTCTAATGATATTTCGAGCCATATGCGATGTGATATGATATGTACTTATATATATATCCTTAGCGTAGCGTGTATGTTGTTGTGTTGGAACCCAAGGGTAGTGTTTTGGCTTAAAGGGTTAGCTTGAGGCTACGTGTAGCCTTGGGCACCGTGTGGCGTCTCGGAAGGATATTTCGGGGCGTTACAAAAATCCCACAAAATTCACATTTTCATATCATTTCTCAAATCCGATTGAAGAGCTCCGATAATTATTATTTTTTTACTTTTGATTCGATTTTCATTGATTCGTAGAGAGATCTAGCTAATAATGATATTTTTTTGTAGGTACAATGCATGAAATGAAGTGTTGATTAATGTTCATCGACGAAATTAAAGATTTATTTTAAAATTGAAGATATTTGAGGTAAAACTAAAGTTGTTCTTTACTTTTTTTCCTATTTTTCTTACTGTATGGATGTTTTACCCCAATAATTTGTAGTGTTTTTTCTGAATTTTCGTTATTAGGGTTTTTTTAGGGATTTCGGTGACAAAGTTAGGGTTTTGTGTGGGTTTTTTGAGGATTTCACTAATTTATGTGTTATTTTTCAGATTTCACTGATAAACAAGGTTACTCTGGTACTTTTCTGGTTCAAAAGTATTTTGGGTATTTTCTTTTGTTGAGAATCTTATGAGGGCTGTTAAGAAAATATAATGAAAAACTATATTTTGACCTGTTTTCATCATGGAGGGAATATTGTAGCCGACCCTAAGCTTAGTTATAAAGTTGAGGTTGATGTCTTTGATGTTGCTATTAATAAAGACCACTATAGTCTTTTTGAGTTTCTTTCCTACGCCAAAGATCTTGGGTATTCAAATATTGAGGAGTTCTACTGTCAACATACAGATGGTGAAGAGTTAGTTTCAATTAATTCTGATAGGGAGTTATTAGACTTTGTGACGAACTTGAAAGATGGTGATGAGCTTGATGTGTTTCTTCTTCATGGCACTAATGAAGATATTGAGGTTGCGTCACAGTCTTCTCTTCTTTTAGAAGGGCCACCCGTGTGTATTGATGAAGATGATATAGGCAGTGATGTTAATAAGGGTAGGGGTCTTGATGAAGATCTGAATGGTAATAAATTAGATGTGCCCAGTACTGATTCAGGTGTTGAAATCCCTGCTGAGGATGGTTCAAACATTGATGATGAGTTGAGAGCCTTTAGGGCCAAAAATAGAAGCAAAAAAAATCTAAAAAGAAAAGCAAAAGCTAGAGAAGAAATACTTGTAGGTGAAGGTATTGACAAAGGTTTTCAGGACATTTTCAAAAAAAAAAAGATAGATATGTGGGTAGATTAGGAGGTGATGAAGAGTTCATTGATAGTTCAGACTGTGATTGTATTGATAGCATGATTTGGTAGATGGGGATGTTGTTGTGGGTGCTGACTTACCAAGGAGAAGAAGAAGTAGTAAAATCAGATTTGATGATGATTGTGGTGGTGTTATTTTTGAACTTGGGATGATTTTTAATGGTCCTAAGGAATTTAGAAAATCACTGGGGAGGTATACAGTAGAAAACAAAGTTCAAATTGTTTAAAGACCTAATGAGACTCATAGAGTGAGGGCTAAGTACAAATTGAAGCTAAAATATTGTTGGTTGTGTTATGGTGCAATTGACAGAGATTCTGGTAATTTCATGATTAAAAACTATAATTCAGTACATAAGTGTACAACATCAAACAAGAACAAGATGTGTACAACTAAATTGGTTGCTAACAGATTTAGAGATGACATAATTAAACAACCATCTTTGAGGATTTGGGAAATACAAGAACTGTGCAGAGAAAAATTGAAATTATATATGGATAGAACAATCTGTTATAAGGCTAGATTATAGGTTCTAAGAAAGTCCATGAGGGAACTGAAACTTGGAGTTTGCAAGATTATGTGATTATGCAGAGATGATAAAACAAACCAATCCTGGTAGTTCTGTTTGTCTGAGAATGGATACAGAAATTGTCCCTGATAAAAATTTATTTGTGTATTCTATATGTGTCTTGATGCATTGAAGAAAGGGTGAATGGAAGGATGTAGAAGAATTATAGGATTTGATGGATGTTTCTTAAAGGCTGCTTGTAAGGGTGAACTTCTAGTAGCAGTTGGAAAGAACGGTAACAATTAGATGTTTCCTATAGCTTGGGCTATTGTGGACAAGAAAACTAAGCATAGTTTATTAAGTATTTGAAAGAGGATCTGCAGCTGGGTACTGGAGCAGGTTTTACTGTGATGGCTGATATGCAAAAGGTAATATTTTAGTTTTTTTAACTGTCAATAATTGAAATACTTAATTTCTTTGTCTAGTTCTTTAACTGTTTTTTGTATGTAGGGCTTTCTTGATGTTGTTTTTGACTTGCTACCAAATGCTGAAGTAAAAAAAAATACGCTAGACATAGTTGGTCCAATTGGAGTCAACAATGGAAGGGATAAGAGATGAGAAAATAGTTCTGGAAATGCTCAAAGGCAAGCTTTGAAGTGAAGTTCAAAGAGGAACTTAATTACATGAGCCAACTTGGTATGCAAGGTAAGGATATTGTTGGTGATTTATTGCATTATTACAGGCACTCATGGGTTAGGGCATTTTTTAAAGAAGATTGTAAGTGTGATGTTGTTGAAAATAACATGTGTGAGACCTTTAACTCATGGATCTTAGTTCCTAGACACAAATCTATCATTACCATGTTGGAGGACATTAGGAGAAAATCATTGGTAGAACATTAGATATGATTAGGTTTGCCAATACTTGGATATGTAATATTTCACCTATGGCTAGACTTATATTGGAGGAAAATAAGGAAAGGGATAGGGCTTGCAAGATTCTTTGGAATGCTGATGTTGGATTTGAAATTGGAGAATGAGAGTTTAGGCATACAGTGGACTTCAGTAGTAGGATTTGTAGTTGTAGAACTTGGCAGTTAAGAGGCATTCCCTGTCAATATTCTATTTGTACTTTGTATCATGTTGAACAAGAGCCTGAACCTTATGTAGAGCTTTGGTATAAAAAGGAAACCTTCATAAAGGCTTACAGTCACTTTATACAATCAATCTCCAATATAAAGATGTGGCCTGAGACAAACAATCCAAAGATTGAGCCTCCTGAGCCTAAGAAAATGTCTAGTAGACCTGCAAGAAATAGAAGAAGAGGTAAAGATGAACCAAAGAAGAACTATGGAAATCTTTCAAAACAAGAGGTGAAAATAGCATGTTCCAAGTGTCATTAACAAGGCCAAAAAAGAAGATATTGTAAGGTAAAACAATGACTTTCAATTTAATTTTAGAAGTTGATTTCATATTAATTTAACTGTTGTGTATGTGTTTAAAGATTCCTGATCCAAATGAACAAGTTCCTAGCCAAGGTTTCCAGCCTAATGTTCAGAGTTCACAAGCAAGTTGCCAGCCTAAAAGCTCAAGCCAACCTGCACCTTCAACCTCAAAAAAGCAGCAAAATGTAGCTCAAGTCAAGCTACAACTTCAACAACAGTTTGTGCTGATACAAGCAGAGTTATGAGCTTGAAGGCAGCTGCAACATCTACCTCTTGTGGTGATACTAGGATCCTGTTATAGAAGGAATAAAAAGTCAACTACCTCCTAGAAATAGAAAACTATTGGGCACAAGAGAGGTAGAGTTGAAACAATAATAGATGTTGATTGTGGTGGATCTAAAAGGTCAAAGAATACTGGATTTGGAATCTACACAAGTCCAAGGGGAACCAAATATTGAAAGTAAGTTAACTCAAACATTGATTTTTCAACAAGAAAGTAAATATATTAATTATTGTTCCTTCTTTTAAAAAAAATAGCCGGGGACATCAAGCCAAAAGATCCTACAAAGTGGTACAACTTACAAGGATGCAAGTTCTACAGGTGTTGATCTTGGTTATAAGCCAAGAGGTTTGAAATGGAATAATAAATATGTTGTCACCACCAATCAATTGCAGCAAATGGCAAACAAAAAGAAGAAGTAGTAGTCAAGAAGAAGTTTATTTTGATGGTGTTTTGTGATTTTGTTATGTAACATATGGTACCAAACAATTTGGTAGTTTAAATCTGCTAGTGTATAGCAGTAAACAAGGCCTTTACTTCTTTAGTTTAAATCTGGCCTTAAATCTACTAGTTTATGCAATAAATAATTGACCTAAACAATTGGGTTGTTTGAAGCATGTTTTGTATGTACATTACTGTGACTTTGAGCTCAAAATGGAGCATAGTTGTGAAGTTATTATTAGTGTTGCTTTGAGCTGTAATAAGTTGTTGTTTCTTGTCTTCTTTGACACTTGTTTTACTATAAATGTGTGATCAAAAGTTGACGATAAATAAATATTTTATTTCAGCAAATGTAAGAAATATTACAAGGCCAACATTACATCAACAAACTACACCTATAAGAAATATTACAAGGCCAACATTACATCAACAAACTACACCTTACAAGTCCTAATGCACATCATAGCTATACACCTAAACGCCCAATTTGCAACATCAATATCAGTAGAATGAGTTCAATGCGAAACTTCAGCAATTAGCATCAATATCAGTAGAATGAGTTCAACGCAAAACTTCAGCAATTAGGTTACAACATCCATATTCCCGACAACACCAAAGCAGTGGCAATAACACCAATAATATATAATCTTCTTTCTAGATTTTGTTTTTTTTTCAAACGCCTTGACTTTTTTCAACAAACCCCAAATCACCCTATTTGCTTGTGAAGGGTGTCGTTCTTCATACCAATGAAAATAATCACAGTCGTCCAATTTCTACAAAATCAATTATAAAATCGATGACGAAATCATAATTAATTAACTAATTTAATTAAGAAGTCAAAAACATAACCTTTTAAATTTTACAAGTAAAAAATCGATGACCTGAATTTTGTTGAGTCCAAGAAGTCTTCAATAATACTTCATAACCACATTTACAATAGCGGTAATCTTTTTCAGAATAGATTATGAACGACGAGCTCGACATTGTCCAATATAATTCGAGAAAATTTAGAAAAAAATTAAACTTTTGAAAAGTTGAAGAGTAAATTTTTCGTTCAAAATAAAATATGAAATTAATTTAAGGCCTAATTTAAATAAGGAAGTTGAAGAAGAATGAAGAAATTTGAGAAATTAGGGTTATTTTTGGATGGTGGAATGAAGAAGAAGGTAATATAAATAGTGAAAAGAGAGAAATAACCGTTGGGGGCTGATTTTTATGCCAAATCAGCAATAATGAGGCTTGGACGCGCCTCTGCAGTGTGTGAAACACGCATTTTGCTAATAAGGCAAAGAGTGTCAAAGTAAGACACTTTTATTTACTTAAGGTGTTTAAAATGAACATGCTCCAGTTGAGGTGCCTACGTGAAAGATGATGCCAAGTTTAGGGACCACCGATGGATTTGGCCTACAATTTATTCAAAATTGTAATGTACTATACATTACAGTACCATAACATAGAGGTGTGCAAAAATCGAACCGATCGATAAACCGAACCGATAATAATGCTAATGGGTTATTGGTATTGGGTTATTGTGTTAATGATTTTTTATTAGTTTTATAAAATATTTTATTGGGTAAATGGTTCGGTTTCGGTTTTAGCTTATTGGGTTATCGGTTTAAGGATATACTAAGTTATTGTGTTATCCCTATTTATTTTATATACATAAATATATTTATGTATATAACATATACATAAGTTATTGTGTTATCCATATATATATATATATATATATATATATTAAAAGTGTGAAAACCCTTAGAAAAGTGATTTGAACTTTTTGTCCTTCATTAAAATACTTTATAATAGACAATATTGTCTTTTCACCTATTTTTCTTAAAGTATTATATTATTATTATTATTATAATATTTAATTAAGGAATCCTAAATTATATGATAAAAGGAAATATATTTCAAAAATATAGATTTTTCCTAAAATAAATGGTAAGAGAAGAATGTATAGTAAAATATAAAAGAAAAAAGTCATTTAATTATATTCTCTATTAATAGTCCAATTTGTTCAATTTTCAATTATAATCCATATCAATTTAATATTTAATAGTGTAGAATATAGACATTCTTCATATTTAGAAACATATATTTTTTGGATTTCTAGGATTTGTGCATATTTTAATAAGATTACAATTTACGCAATTGATTTGAAATTTATATGTAAAGCTAGATGCAATTAAGGGGCTAATTAGGGTTGTTCATTAATTATCATGATAGAAAATAGCAATTAATCTACATAGTGTAGGATATGAAGTTACACGAGAAAATTGAAGGAAAGGTGTTTTTTAAGTCTTGAATGAAGGATTGGTGACATTGACCAATTTAAAGGGTCAAACATAATTAAAAAACTTGATTAGGTTAATTATGGAATTGATTAATATTTTTTAAACTTTTTAATCTTTTCAAAAATACAAATTAACCCACACCCACAAAACTTCCCTCCCTCTGCAAATCAATATCTCTCCCTTCTCTCTTTCTCTCGATAGTTTCTCTCTCTAACTTCTTCAAACCAACAACTTTTCAAATTTCTCCCTTCAATTAATCTTGCGCAACTTCAACCTCTAGCAATAAATAGTTTTGAGTTCTTGCCCGTTCCTTTTTTACTTTCAACCGCCAGTCGACGTGACAACATTCTCCGGCGACAACAACTTCGAGTTCTTCATCATTTCTTTTCGATTTTCACGAGTAAAAAATTAGGGTTTTTAAGTTAGGACGAAAATGAAGAACTTGATTTGTTGTTGTTTGTTATTTTTTTATGTTTTTTGTTATTTTTTTTAATGTTTGTTATTTTTTAGTTAAATTTCTCATCTGGATGTATCTGTTACTGCTGTTTTTTAATAATGGATAAAACATGTAACGTGAATCCAACAGATGAGTATTTGTTGCAACATATATGACTAATCTATTGCACATATTAGTAATCTGTTGCAACATATATGACTAATATGTTGCGCAGATTAGTAATCTGTTGCAACATATATGACTAATTTGTTGCACAGATTAGTAATATGTTGCAACATATATGACTAATCTGTTGTAACATTTATGAATAATTTGTTGCAACAAATGAGTAATTTGTTGCAACATATATGACTAATCTGTTGCAACATATATGACTAATTTGTTGCAACAAATGAGTAATCTGTTGCAACATATATGACTAATTTGTTGCAACAAATGAGTAATCTGTTGGATTCGTTTTATAGTGTTGTAATATGAATCCAACATATGGGTCATCTGTTGTAATAAATTAGTCATATATTGCAACAGATTACTCACTTGTTGCAATAGATGACTCATATGTTGGATTCATGTTGCAGGTTCTATCCATTGTAGCAGTAGCAGATACACCAAATAAGAAATTCAACAAAAAATATAATTTTACTTACAAAATAAGCTATGAAGTAATGTCCAAGTGATATACGAATAAAATTTGACCTAAAAACTTTCAACAGGGGCACAACGAAAAAGTAAAACACATGAAAAATTTCATGAAACAGGTAAAGAAGACAAAAATAATATACCATACATCAAATGCAAAAAGATCAAGGGGACAAACATTTGAGTTCTCCTAAAAACGTTTAAGTTCCCTAATATTTTAATTGCTTTATAATAGTTGACCCATTTGTTACAACAAATTTTCTATCTGTTTGATAATTTCCAACAGATGAATCATCTGATGCAACATGTTAGTCATCTGTTGATTCAAATTAAGCAATTATTAGTAATAACTAAATTGATTTAGCTAAAATTAAAGACGTATCTATGACAATGGGACAAACATTTGTGTTCTCCTAAAGATATTTGAGTTCCCTAGTATTTTAATTATTTTTCAACAGATTATGTATTTGTTGCAACAAGTTAGTCATTTATTGCAACAGATGTTTATAACAGGTTAGTCATTTGTTTATTCAAATTAAGCAATTATTAATAATAACTAAATTAATTTAATTAAAATTGAAGACAAGTCTTTAATACAAGACCTTAGACAGGGGGACAAATGTTTGAGTTCTCCTAAAAATATTTGAGCTTTAATATTTTAAATTACTTTTCAACACAGAACTCGGAACCAAAATGAGCCACGGAATTAAAAAAGTGATCAAAATAGGCCACCTATTTAAAAAGTTACCAAAATAAGTTAAACGTAATAATTTATTACGTTTTCTACTTTTTTCTTAACGGTCAACTAACGGAGTTAACTTTTACAAAAAACGTAAGAATTTCTTACGTTTTACACGATAACCGAGGAAAAAAATACAATGAATTGTCAAAACAATTAAAAATGTACTAAAAAAAAGAGTTGTTAAACGTAACAAAAAGTTACGTTCTTAACTTTTTTTATAGCAGTGGTCCCCCACCCACAATTTTTTTTTCACAAATGTCCCATCACTTCTACTTTTTTGTCTTTTTACATATGATAATTATAAATTATTTTATTAGTTAAATTTATTTATATTTTACATGTAGTTTAAATAATTTATTTTTTCTAATAAATTTTTACTTTTTACATAAAAAAATTAAAAAAAGAAGTATCAATTACCTCATTAACTTAATAATTTTCTTATATTTATTCTATATAAAAAATAATCACTTCTATCCTTAATTATCCGATTTTTCTTTAAAAAAATTATACTTTTGAGTTTTTCTCTTCTCCAAAATAGTAAAATGTTGAATTATCATCGATCAAATATGCTACTATATACAAGAATTATATTTTTTAGGAGTGTTCCTAAAAAAAATATATTTTCTTATATTAATTTAGGAGTGTTCCTGAATTAAAGTGTGATTTTTTACTCCATTAATTATAATATAAAACGTATTTGTGCATGTGAGTCTCCTCAATATCCTAATCAAAAACTACGATGAATCACTATCCGAAAAAATTAATTTCATATTTTTAGCACACTAAAAAAATATAATTCTTGTATATAGTAGCATATTTGATCGACGATAATTCAACATTTCACTATTTTGGAGTAGAGAAAAACTCAAAAGTATAATTTTTTTAGAGAGAAATCGGATAATTAAGGATAAAAGTGATTATTTTTTTATATAGAATAAATATAAGAAAACTATTAAGTTAATGAGGTAATTGATACTTTTATTTTTTAAATTTTTTATGTAAAACGTAAAAATTTATTACATAGAAAAAAAATTATTTGAACTACATGTAAAATATAAATAAATTTAACTAATCAAAAAATTCATAATTATCATATATAAAAAGAGGAAAAAGTAGATGTGATGGGACATTTGTGGAAAAATGAATTATGGGTGGGGGACCACTGCTATAAAATAATTAAGAACGTAACTTTTTGTTATGTTGAACAACTCGTTTTTAGTATCTTTTTAATTGATTTGATAATTCACTGCATTTTTTTCCTCGATCATCGTGTAGAACGTAAAAAATTCTTACGTTTTATATTTTTTTATAAAACGTAAGAATTTCTTACGTTTTACAAAAAAAAAAATGTAAAACGTAAGAAATTCTTACGTTTTTTGTAAAAGTTAACTCCGTTAGTTGACCGTTAAGAAAAAAATAGAAAACGTAATAAATTATTACGTTTAGCCTATTTTGGTAACTTTTTAAATAGGTGACATATTTTGGTCACTTTTTAAATTTTGTGGCTCATTTTGGTTCTGAGTTCACATATATCTTGTCTATTTAATAATTTCTAATAGATGAGTCATATGTTGCAACAATTAGTCATCTGTTGCAACAGATGTCTATATTTGTTGGATAATTTTCAATAGATGAGTTAACTATTGCAATAGGTTAGTCATCTATCGCAACAGATGTCTATATATATTTGGTCATTTTCAACAAATATCTTTAACTGTTTGGTCTTTTCCAACAGATTACTCATCTATTGCAACATGTTAATTGAAATCGTAATTGAACTTATCAATTCATCTTTAATTTTGGTTAAATCAATGTTGTTATTACTAATAATGTCTTAATTTGAATCATTTCAAATAAAATTGGTCAATTAACACTTTAGCCAAGACGAATACACTTAGATGATCATGTAATTACTATGAGATTAATTGAAATCGTAATTAAATTATCAATTCATCTTTAATTTTAGTTAAATCAATTTAGTTATTACTAATAATTACTTAATTTTAATTATTTCAAATCAAATTGGTCAATTGATCATTCTACTTAAGACGAAACACTTAGTTGATCATGTAATTACTATAAAATTAATTGAAATTGTAAGTCAACTTACTAATTCATCTTTAGTTTTAGTTAAATCAATATAGTTATTTCTAATTATGGCTTGGTTTGAATCATTTCAAATAAAATTGGTCAATTGATCACTCTACTCAGGACGAACACACTTAGTTGATCGTGTAATTACCATGAGATTAATTGAAACAGTAATTGAACTTATTAATACTAGTTAAATCAATTTAGTTATTACTAATATAATGGCTTAATATGAATCAATAGATGACTAAGATGTTGCAAAAGATGAGTAATCCGTTGAAAATGACCAAACAGATAAAGACATCTGTTGCAACAGATTAGTCACCTATTGCAACAGATTAGTAATCTGTTGGAAATAACAAACAGATAAAGTCATATGTTGCAACAGATTGGTCATCTGTTAGAAATGACCAATAGATAAAGACATTTGTTACAACAGATGACTAATCTATTGCAACATATGTATATATATGTTTGATAATTTTCAACAAATGACTCATCTGTTGCAACAAATTAAATCTGTTGCAATAGGTTATACACTTAAATGATCATGTAATTACTATGAGATTAATTGAAATTGTAATTATTAAATCAATTTGGCTATTACTAATAATGACTTAATTTGAGTCATTTCAAATAAAATTAGTCAATTGATCACTCTACTCAGAACGAACACACTAAGATGATCGTATAATTAATATGAGAATAATTGAAATCGTAATTGAACTTATCAATTCATCTTTAATTTTAGTTATAACAATGTAGTTATTACTAATAATATCTTAATTTGAATCATTTCAAATAAAATTGGTCAATTAACACTTTACTCAAGACGAATACACTTAGATGATCATGTAATTACTATGAGATTAATTGAAATCGTAATTAAAATTATCAATTCATCTTTAATTTTAGTTAAATTAATTTAATTATTACTAATAATTGCTTGATTTTAATTATTTCAAATAAAATTGGTCAATTGATCATTCTACTTAAGGCGAAACACTTAGTTGATCATGTAATTACTATAAAATTAATTGAAATTGTAAGTCAACTTACTAATTCATCTTTAATTTTAGTTAAATCAATATAGTTATTTCTAATTATGGTTTGGTTTTAATCATTTCAAATAAAATTGGTCAATTGATCACTCTACTCAGGACGAACACACTTAGTTGATAGTGTAATTACCATGAGATTAATTGAAACTGTAATTGAACTTATTAATTCATGTTTAATTCTAGTTAAATAAATTTAGTTATTACCAATATAATGGCTTAATATGAATCAATAGATGACTAACATGTTGCAAAAGATGAGTAATCTGTTGAAAATGATCAAACAGATAAAGACATCTGTTGGAAATGACCAAACAAATATAGACATATGTTGCAACGGATGACTAACCTGTTGCAATAAATAACTCATCTATTGAAAATTATCAAACAAATATAGACATCTATTGCAACAGATGACTAAGTTGTTGCAACAGATGACTCATCTGTTGAAAATTATCAAACATATAGGATATATGTTGGAAAAATAATTTAAAATACTAAAGCTCAGATGTTTTTAAGAGAACTCAAATATTTGTCCCCTTGTCTAAGGTCTTGTCTTTAATTTTAGTTAAATCAATTTAGTTATTACTAATAATTGCTTAATTTGAATCATTTTAAATAAAATTTATCAATTGATCATTCTATTAAGGACGAATACATTAATTGAAATTGTAAGTGGACTTATCAATTCATCTTTAATTTAGTCAAAATCAATTTATTTATTACTAATAATGACTTAATTTGAATCCTTTGAAATAAAATTGGTCGATTAATCACTCTCCTCGAGACGAATACACATAGTTGATCATGTAATTACTATGAGATTAATTGAAATTGAAAGTGAACTTATCAATTATCTTTAATTTTAGTTATATCAATTTAGTTATTACGAATAATGGCTTAATTTGATTCATTTCAAATAAAATTGGTCAATTTATCACTCTAATCATGACGAATACACTTAGTTGAAAATTTAATTACTATGAGATTAATTGAAATTGTAAGTTTATCTTCAATTTTAGTTAAATCAATTTAGTTATTACTAATAATATCTTAATTTGAATTATTTCAAATAAAATTGGTCGATTGGTCACTCTACTCGGGAGGAATACACTTAGTTAATCCTGTAATTATGATGAGATTAATTGAAATTATAAGTGAACTCATTAATTCATGTTTAATTTTAGTTAAATCAACATAGTTATTACTAATAAAGGCTTAATTTGAATCATTTAAAATAAAATTGGTCAAATAATCATTTTACTAAGGATGAAACACTTAATTGATCATTTAATTACTGAGATTAATTGAAATCGTAATTGAACTTACTAATTCATCTTTAATTTTAGTTAAATCAATGTAGTTATTTCTAATAATGGTTTAATTTGAATTATTTCACATAAAATTTGTCAATTAATCATTCTACTCAGTACGAAACACTTAATTGATCATGTAATTACTATGAAATTAATTAAAATCATAATTGAACTTACTAATTCATCTTTCATTTTAGTTAAATCAATATAGTTATTTCTAATGATGACTTAATTTGAATCATTTCAAATAAAATTGGTCAATTGATCACTCTACTCAGGACGAACACATTTAGTTGATCGCGTAATTACCATGAGATTAATTGAAACTGTAATTGAACTTATTAATTCATATTTTATTTTAGTAATCAATTTAGTTATTACTAATAATGACTTAATGTGAATCAATAGATGACTAATATGTTACAACAGATGAGTAATCTGTTGGAAATGACCAAACAAATAAAAGCATCTGTTGAAAATGACCAAACAGATATAGATATTTGTTGCAACAAATGACTCACTTGTTGCAACAACTAATTCATCTATTGAAATTATCAAACAGATATAGACATCTGTTGCAATAGATGAATAAGTTGTTGCAACATATGACTTATTGGTTAGAAATTACTAAATAGACAAAATATGTGTTGAAAGGCAATTTAAAATACTAAAGCTCAAATTTTTTTTAGGAGAACTCAAACATTTTTCTCCTTGTCTAAGGCCTTGTCTTCAATTTTAGTTAAATCAATTTAGTTATTATTAATAATTGCTTAATTTGAATCAACAAATGACTAATATGTTATAAGTATTTATTGCAACAGATGACTAACTTGTTGCAACAAATAGGTGATCTGCTGGAAAATAATTAAAATACTAAGGAACTCAAATGTTTTTAGGAGAACTCAAATGATTGTCCTATTGTCTTAAAGACTTGTCTTTAATTTTAGCTAAATCAATTTAGTTATTACTAATAATTGCTTAATTTGAATCAACAGATGACTAACATGTTGCAATAGATGATTCATCTGTTGGAAATTATCAAACAGATAGAAAATCTGTTATAATAGATGGGTTATCCATTAGAAAATAATTAAAATACTAGGGAACTTAAATGTTTTTAGGAGAACTCAAACGTTTGTCCCCTCGATCATTTTGTATTTGATGTATGATACACTATTTTTGTCTTCTTTACCTGTTTCATGAAATTTTTCACGTGTTTCATTTATTCGTTGTGCACTTGTTGAAATTTTTAGAATTTTTTTAGGTCAAATTATGTTCGTATATCACTTGGACATTACTTCATAGGTGATTTTGTAAGTATAATTATGATTTTTGTTGAATTTTTTATTTGGTATATTTGTTACTGCTACAATGGATAGAACCTGCAACATGAATCCAATATATAGTCATTTATTACAACAAGTGAGTAATTTGTTGCAACATATGACTAATCTGTTGCAACAGATGGCCCATATATTGGATTCATGTTACAACACTATAATACAAATCCAACAGATGGGTAATCTGTTGCAACAGATTACTCATATATGTTGCAACAAATTACTCATGTGTTGCAACAGATTAGTCAATATGTTGCAACAGATTACTCATCTGTGCAACAGATTACTCATCTGTTGGATTTACGTTACATATTTTATCTACTGTTGAAAAAACAGCAGTAGCAGATACACCCAGATAAGAAATTCAACTAAAAATTATAATTTTACTTACTAAAATCACCTATAAGTAATTCCCAAGTGATATACGAATAAAATTTGACCTAAAAAATTTGATCAAGTAGCAATAGTAGCGGTAACAACAATGTTCAACAACAAGAAGATGATAATGATGAACAAGAAGAGATGATAATGAAGAACAGGATGATGATAATGAAGAAGAAGATGATGAATAAAGCAACAACAACAATGAACAACAAAAATCACGAAGAGAGAGAAAACTCCAATAAATGAGAAGAGAGAGAAACGTGCTTTTTTCCCCTCCATTTCTAGTTATATTAGGTTTTACATTGGATCAAAGTGTAAATTAAAAAACTTGTGGGTTATTTTCAAACTTTCCCTACTTTCTTAATCCTTAATAAAGTAATTGTCACCTCCACTCAATTATTAAGAATTGTGTCACCCACACTTCATTTTAAAACTCTTTTGTCACCTAGAGTCCAAAGCCCCAAGTTACATGATTGAAAGTGGTGAAACCAAATTAGCATGATAATCTTTAATATTTATGGGTTGGTTTGGTGGAACGTATTAGATAAAATAATAAATATATTTGTTTTTTGTTATTTAATAGGAGTATGTTGTTACTATATATGGAAAGTTCATAATAATCTTAAGCAACATAATTTTTGCAACTCCAATATAGGAATTAAATTTTTCAACAAGGAAAATTTATTCATAATATTTTGAATTTTGAAGTTAATTAAAATTTTGATTATTAATTTCTTTATTGAATTAGGTAGGGAATCCTAATATTTATGAACTTTATTCAATAAAATTTACCTTAAATAAATTATTTTCCCCAATTAAACTATATAACATAAGTATAAAATCTTTTTAACCCTAATTTTCTCTTAAACCGGTTCATATATTTCTCAATTCTCATAAATAATTAAGAGATGTCGTAAAGAAGAAACATAATATGGGTAGGGAAGGAGAAGATATTATTGATTTGTGAGAAGAAGCTATGGTATTCTAAACCAACCTCATGATGAACTTTGAACATCATACATAATAAAAATAGTCAAGATTTGGAGAGATCAATGAAGAAACTTTAAAATATCTTGAGCTATTCATGGAGATAAGTCGAATTGTATACCTAATTTAACAAATTTTCAGCTAATTAGTACAAATCATAGTACCTCTGTGGAAATCAAGTACGACAATGTAATTTTTGAGTTTAGTTGTCTTTTCTTTTTCTTTTTGTTTACAATTAGCTTTTGATTTCCTGATTATCATATTGTTTTGTTCGAACTTCTATTTTATTACTATTCATTTTTTTCTTATTAATAAAGGTTGTAGACAAATGTTAGATCGAGCTTTGAAAAAGTTTTGTGTGAAGATTAAAAAAAAATTTTGGTAAGCATGATTCGTAATATTACATATTAAAACAGCACAAGGAGGTGCCGAGAGGACTATTAGGAGTACCTAAAGGTTAGGTTTAATCATATTATTCTGAAATTTCAATTATCATGTTGTTTTGTTGCACTTTCGTTTCTATTTTTGTTGATGAATGTCCGGTTGGATTTTGAAAATCTTTTGTGTAAAGATAAGATATTTATTATTATGTTTTGAAAGTTATATTGCATATATTGAATTTAGAAAGACAATAAATAAATTACTTATAAAAGATATTATAAACAAACTTTTATTAGATATTAATTTGTAAATCTATATTTAATAAAACTTTGTTATATATTATAAGAAATATGTGTAAATATAATATATATATATATATATATGTGTGTGTGTGTGTGTGTGTGTGTGTGCGCGCGCGCACGCATGAGTGTGTGTGAAGGGCCTTAGAAATATCGTTTGAACTTTTTGTCCTTCATTAAAAGTCTTTGCTTTACACAAAATCGTCTTTTTACTATTTTTTAATATTTAATAGTCGAAAATTAATTAAATATATTTATGGTAAACCTTTCCCTATTAGAAGTCATCAGAATTAATGGCAACTAATATTTTTTCCATTAGCTTAAGAATTTTAAATCAATTAAATTTGGTTTTCAAAAGATTCAAAAAAAGTCTAAATTTACATCTACATCTATAATATATAAAATTCATTAACCACTTGAAATTTATTATGGTAAAACATATATGTGTTTACAATAAAATATATGTTTTGAACTTTTTGCACCTTATTAAAAACCTTCTTAATAGATAAAATCGTCTAATTTTAAATATATATATATATATGCACTATTTATTCACAATTCAGTAATTCACAAAGTATTAACCTATTCAGGGCAACAAAGGAACAATATAAAGCTCGGGTATTATCGTATTAGAAAGCTTGAAGCATTTAGTAGCTTCCAACAATTAGGATTTAGTTTTTTTCCGAACTGACATGCAGTTCAAGTTTGGAGATTCTTGTAAACTAAAATGCATTGCGTAGGATTTTAACGGTAACTGAAATTTTATTTTTTTATGTTAGTTGTTATTATTTCTATTTTATGAGTATTTTCTTATTAATTAAACCGAAAACCGAATCGTTAAGGGCCAAAAACCGATAAATCAAAATCGATAAGAAAATACCTTATTAGTTGGTTATTAATTTTACATATTTAAAAATCAAAAACCAATAAATCGAATCAATAACACATAAAACCGAACCATCTATGCACACGCCTACCATAACATACATTAGGAAACGGTATTATTAGGTCACACCGAAATTGATAGTTGTAGGAAGATGACGACAATTTCTCTGCGCAAATGCAATGCTATTATTACCTTTCTCTCTTGTTCCTGTTGTTCAAGATCCTTTTCGGTGAAGGCTAAAGTTGGGTCACACACCAATTTTGACAAGGAGGTTAAGTGTTTAGATGATGTTGTTACTCTCTTCTATAGGATGGTGAGAATGAATCTCTTCCTTGTGTTATCGATTTCTGTAAATTATCAAATACTATGCTAAACATGAAGCATTACTCTTCCGTCGTTTCTCGTTTTCAAGAAATGCGAATATTAGGCATTCCAATTGATGGATTTGTCTTGAATATGGTAATTAACAGTTATTGTTTGATGCATCGTGCTGATTGTGCATTTTCGGTGTTACCAAGATATGGGTGTCAAGTGGGTCGGGCCGACCCGGCCCGACCTGGCCCGCGTAACTAACCCGACCCGGTAAGCCCTAGGGCTTTAGGGTTCCGGGTTCCGAGTCCCGGGCCAGTTATTTTTTTAAAATGGGCCCGGCTAACCCGGCCCGGACCAAGCCCGGTCCAGGCCCGACGGTTAATCGGCCCGGCCCGGATAACTTAAAAAAAAAAAAGATTTTGGCTTTTGGGCCAAACTAGCCGTTGGCCCAACGGCTATATAGCCGTTTTTGGGTCCAAACGGCTAGTTTAGGCCCATTTATTAAAAAAAAAGACAAAAAAAACTTTAAAAAATATTTTTTAATCCCAAAAAAAATCTATAAATACCCTACAACTTCAAATCATTTTTCACACAATTTTTCACTCTCTCAAATCTCATTCTCTCTCAAATCTCAATTCTCAATTCTCAAATATTCAATATATTTAATTTCTTAAAGTGTTCACTTTAATTTTTTAATTTTTCGTTTACAAAGTACGAGCGAAAGTTTCTAAAGTCGCAACCTTCGGATACTTCCAAAATTTGGTATTGTCGTTCCATCTCTTACGTTTAATTTTATTTATTGTATTAATTGTTTAATATTTAATTTTATTATATTTGTGTATTTTGAATATTTTTAGTTTAATTTAATTTATATTATGGATAAATTAAGAAACCTCGCTACTAAAGGTGTTAAAATTTTTTGTCCCGGAAGCGGTAGTGGTAGTAAAAAGCGAATTACTAGCGGTAGAAGTAGTTCAAGTAGTAGATATACCCGTGTGCCTTCGTCTCCGGTACCGCTTGGTACACCTTTTGAGGAAGAAATAGGTGTAGGTGCTAATGATATGGATTATGTAGAAGCTCAGGAAAATTATGGTATAGAAGAAGAAAATGAAGTAGATGCGGTTAATTTAGATGAAGATAATGAAAATATTGCTGAGACACCCGCAGTAGGAGATGCTAACGTTAGATCTGAATCAGTTAATCTCCCTTCCCGTCCTCCCAGTGCCCCAAAACCTCGTAAAAAAACTAGTATTGCATGGCAATTTTTTGAACGTATATCAGATATTGAGGTGCAATGCAATATTTGTCAACAAATATATAAGCATAGAAGTGGAGGCAAGTAAGGGGGTACGGGTACGTTAATGAGACATGTAGCTGAAGATCACAAAAGAGAGTTAAATATTGCAAAAGGTGGTGGGGATGTTGGTGGGCCAACGCAAACTAGAATGGACCCAGCAACCAGTCACGTAGCAAAGAAGTATAATAAATTGAGGGACCGGGAAGAAATAGCTAAAATGGTAGTTGTGGGTTGTTTGCCTTTTAATTTTCCTTCTTCTGATGCCTTTATTCGGTATATACAAGCAATTTATAATCCTATGTTTAACGGTATTCCTAGAACTACTTGTCAGTCTGATATTTTTAGACTTCATTCACAATATTGTTTTTATTTATCAACATTGTTAAAAAATATTCAATGTAGATTGTCCCTAACTTCTGATCTTGGTCGTGCTGTAAATAAAAATGATTATTTAACCGTTACTTGTCATTGGATGGATAGTAATTTCGTAATGCAAAAACGTATTCTTGCTTTTTTATATGATGAAAATCGTAAACATACTGGACAATTTATTGCTGATTCTATTGTTAAAACTACCGGATATTATGGTATCGAAAATAAAATTTTATGTATTGCTTTTGATAATGCTTCTAACAACAACACTGCTATAAAAAAAATTAAAATCTACGCTATCTCCGCCCTTGACTGAAATTTTTCATATTAAGTGTGCATGTCATATATATAATTTAATTGTAAAAGATGGTCTTGAGTTTTTTGAGTTTTATATTGAAAAAAATCGCCTTGCTGTTGGTTTTATTCAAGGAAATAATCGTAGATCGAGAATTAGAAAATTTAAAGTTAAATGTCAAGAAAATGGACTTACACCGATTTTGATGCCTGAGGAAATTGATACTAGATGGAATGCTACGTATGAATTTTTAAAAACTTGTTATAAATATAGAATTCCTATTACACTAGCTTTTAACCAACATTGCGGTTTATTTGCTGATTCTGCTGATTGCATGCTACATAATTCTGATTGAGTTGTAATTAATGATCTTGTTAAGTTTTTAGAAAAATTTTATGTAGCTACGGTTGAATTTTCCGGTGCTTATTATCCTACTGTTTGTAATATTTTGGCATATATAGCCGATATTTCTGGTTTACTCAAAGAATATAAAAATAAAGAAGGTTATAAAGAAGCTGTTGGCGCCATGTTTACGAAATTTAAAAAATATTTTTTCCCGATTCCTCCTATTTACTTGGTTGGTGCTATGCTAAATCCGTGCATGAAATATAATAATATGTGTCATTTTAGTACTCTTATTTATACTAACTTAGAAATAAATACTAACTATGATTCTGAACAAGTACAACCTGATTTGTGGACGGCTACGACTGATGCAAAGGAGTACATAGAAAAATTATATAATCACTATGCTGATTTATTTGATTTAGCCGTACCTACAAATATCACTTCAACTGTCTCTCCTCATCCTCCCGAGGATCCATCATCTTCTAAAAGGCCGGCACATAGTGGTTTTTCTGATTCGTTTTATGATTTAAATTATTGGAACAGTGTTGATGAGAGAACTTACACATCAACTTATCGGGAAGAGCTGAAATATTATCTTCGGACGGCACCAGAGGATCGCAGACGACGGATCAACACGTTGGATTGGTGGAGGAGTAATGAAACACAATATCCTGTGCTTTCAAGATTAGCTAGAGATATCTTGAATGTTCCAATGTCAACCGTTGCATCAGAGATCGCCTTTAGTCAGGGACGACAGCAGCTTGGAGACAACCGACACTCATTGGGAAGCAATGCAATGAATGTTCTAGTTTGCCTCAGAGATTGGATTAGAGCGGAAAGAAGAAACCAAGGAATGGAACCGGAGCCGAGCGACGAGCGACGAGCTGAAACTTGAAGAAATTATGACTTCACGGGAGAACTCAGCAGAATCAAGTCCAATGCATGGTTTTGCCCCCGTTGACTTCGACTATCCTATGCAAGTTCCCATTAATATTAACATGAATGAGTTGGAAAAAATGATGCATAATTTATAGATTTTTCATTCATGTAAATTATAAATTTTGGATCATTTTGCAATCAATAAAATTCCCCAAATTCATTCACTCCTTAGTCCTTGCTTTTTATAACTATACAAATATATATTGTAATTTATAACTTTATAGTATATTTCATTTAAAGTATTACATATACATAGAATAGAGTGTATATATGTGAATAGATCTTCTATAGACGTGTATATTTAACGTATACATGTGTATATGTTTTATAAATTAGTATATAACTATACAAATATATATTGTAATGTATATATATTATAGTATATTTCATTTAAAGTATTACATATACATAGATTAGAGTGTATATATGTGAATAGATCTTCTATAGACGTGTATATTTAACGTATACATGTGTATATATATAATTATATATATATATTGTAGTATATTTTATTTAAACTTTAAAGTTTGAAGTAGTACATATATATTTGGATGGTGCGTATAGACGTGTAATTGTGTATATGTGTATATATTTTTTAAATTCTAATGTAGTATATACTATATATATAGTGTATATATATTGTTTAACGTATTTATAATGTATATAGGTGGGTATATATAATGTATATTGAAAAAAAGTTTTTTTTTTATATTTTTGACCGGGTTTGACTGGTTTTTTAATCTGGTTTGACCGGGTTGGATTAAGTGGGCCGGGTTAGGGTGGTTTTTGATTTTTTTACTGTTGGGCCCGGCCCGGCCCACTTAGACCCCAACCCGGACCCGGCCCAGCCCTCAACCCAGTTAAATAACACGGGCCGGTTCCGGGTTGGCCCGGCCCGGCCCACTTGACAGCCTTATACCAAGACTGACAT
Organism: Capsicum pubescens; assembly: GCA_030864215.1. Classification (NCBI taxonomy): domain Eukaryota; kingdom Viridiplantae; phylum Streptophyta; class Magnoliopsida; order Solanales; family Solanaceae; genus Capsicum; species Capsicum pubescens. The sequence goes on along the minus strand of CM061543.1, from coordinate 275,731,051 downwards.
TCCATTTAATGTTGTCACCTTTAACCCCCTAATAAGGGGATTATTTGCTGAAAATAAAGTCAAAGATGCTGTTGAATTGTTTAAAAAAGTGGTGAGAGAAAAGATTTTTCAGCCTAATGAAGTCATGTATTCAGCTGTCATGAATGGGCTCAGCAAAAGGGGTCATACTCAAAAGACTTTAAGTTTGTTCCGGTTAATGGAACAGGGGAACACTAAGCCCAGCGTATTTATCTATAGTATTGTTATTGATGCCCTTTGTAAAGATAGAAACTTAGATGTTGCTATCAACCTTCTGAACGTGAAGCAGAAAAACATTTCTCCAAACAGAGTTACATTCATTAATTGATGGTTTGTGTAAGCTTGGTCAGTGGGAAAAGGTTAAGACTGCAGGGCAAGTTGCTAGTACTGGAATGGTTGCACTGAGTTATATTCAGCAAATCTCTGAAAAGGTATCAAGAATCACGAGTAACTTAACAACTGCATTTGTGATTTGCTTTTCTTCAACTTTTTTCATCCATGCAGGTGTCTCTAGCATCAGACTTTATGTAAAACTATATGTCTAGAGATGTTACGTTTACACCCTTCGGCAGGTAACCTTTTGACTTCTGTTGCTTTCCGAAAATCTAACTTAATTTTACAGTTTTTTTCGCATTTTCCCATTGGCTTTGAGAGGATGTATTTTTTTTCCTAGTTTTTAAACGAACATTTCTTGCCCTTAGGTTTTGACACCTTGATGGTAGAACAATGCCACTCCCTCCGTCCATCTTTGTTGTTCACTATTGACTTGACACATACCTTAAGAAATAATAAATAATAAGGGTAATTTTACTATATCACCCTTTGAATATAATAAATTTAATGCTTTGGAAAATGTATGGTATTTTATAGCTAGGTAAAATAGATACAAAATGGTAAAATATCCTTTGGTTTTCAAACTGGGCAAGTATTGCGGGATACCTATTACTAGTATACTCTACAAGTGAAGATAGACAGAGGGAGTAGTAGTATCATAGTCTAGTTTAAGGTAAAGACCGACTGCCATCTCTTTCCTATATATTGCATGGACAGACTTGGTCTGCGCCTGTGAGTCCATGTTCTTGCTTCGTAATTTTTTTGTTGACAAGCGAACCCACAGCCAGTATCCTTCGGGTGCACATATGGTAAATCCCACTTCAATGCAATTGCCCACAAACCATACTAGAGAAGTAAAGCTCCCTAGGCAAGTCCCTTGCAACGAGCTCGGCCACCCTGACGGGTCTTGCTTGCTTCCTAGTTTACCACTCTTTCTTCATGACTTAGGATACATGTACGACTAGGTCACACCCTTGGGTGCAATAATCATGTTGAAACTTTTTGGGCGGCTATTATGCCTTTTGCAAAGGGTTATGAAAGATCATTAAGTTCATGTTGTTTTTGTGACTGCGTTGTGACTTTAATGTTTACTGAATCAATATATGCGTGCATCACAGTGACATCTTAGAGAGAATATTGATTCAAATGGATGTGTTGCTGCTTTCTTGGAAAAGCGCTTGAACATGGGTCTTAGTTTCATTCTCTCGGCCTACGTATGTGGCATATGAACTTCTTTTATCTTGTTATAGCTCCTTTTGAACACACATGTTCCCATTTGCCTTTCCTTCTGGGTTGAGATCTCTCCTCCCAATGGTGCTGAAATATGAAAACTCCTTGATTTTCCCAACCCTTTTTCTTCTAAGTTTCACCTATTCTTTCCCCCCACTCTTTGATAAGTGGCACACCCCTATGTCTATTTTTTTTTTCCTTTGGGCTTTTACTTGTTTGAATCCGATCTCACATAGTTTGATTGTATTACTTTTATTTCTGTCCTAACTGTGTTCCTTATTCCTTATCGCTTGTTCAGGTCGATCACAAAAAGAAAGACTACAAATTTGGCTTTGGACTCACAGTTAGCTTTGTTGTTGTTGTAAGATCTCACAGTGATGTTTTTTCTCAGTGATAAAAGAATCGAAACATTATTTTTGTATTTTTATCAAGCCACATTGTTTCTGGAGCATACATATCAACTAGTCACTAATTGTTGTTCTTTCTATTTGAGACATTCTTTAGACAGTTTAGAATTGTAGACTTGACTTTATGTAGATATAGAGATCTACCATTCTGATTTTATTGCATCTGGCTACTATGGGCTTAGTAATTCCATGGTTCCCTTTTTTGACCCCAATTCTACTTTTGAGTTTTTGGAGGTATTTGAATACCTACTGTCTATGTATAAACCATGAAAGAGATGAAATGTTTGTTAATTTCCCCTGGTTTGGTACCAATAGATGTATGTTTGTTAGTCTGAATACAACTTGATATAAATAGAAAATGACATTCATCTGGGGTTGTTGCACAAAAGAATGAGTGATTTATTGGAATTTAATATTCATTTGTCATACTTGTCTTCTTTTATGCGTAATTACTAGTCTCATTTGATCCGTGCTAAGTCTGGGCCCAAACTACATTAACATTTATATTTATAAGTTTTTTTTTGTTACTTTGCTTTTTATTTGTTTTTGTAATAATATTATATTAGTTAACAATAGTTCAATAATTTTTCAATATTTCTAGAATATTAAATCACATATTCGTTTTAATTTTTTATCCTATTTTCTTTAGTTTCTTTCATTTAAGAAATAATATCTCTTTTCTTTCTTGAGAACTCTTAATACTACAAGATTAAAAGATATTTTGATCTTTTTCTACATATCTTTAATTTAAAATCACCCCAGACCCTACTTTTGTGGGAATATACTGGGTTTTTTTTTTTTGTTGTTGTTTAGTTTAAAATACAAAATTCAAAAATATTTATTTCTTTTTAAAATTTTGTGCTAAGTTCAAATCAGTCAAATAAATTGAAATAGAGGGTGTAAAAAGTTTGTAAGTTAAGCAAAAACTTTTTCAAACAAATGCATGTGTTAAAACTCTTTTCCTTTTTATTTTACTGAGTTTTTTTTGAATGAAAGTCTTAAACGATCTAAATTGAGTTTTGTCTTATGCTGAATTAACTTCATTTTTTTTTCTTAGTTAAATTTATATTGGCTGACACATTTTTTTAATAAAAAAGAATTGTATTTAACTAATATAAAAAAATATTTGATGCTATAAATTCTTGTATGATCACGTCAGTAAAGTTAATTTATAAATAAATATAGCATTTATATTAAGTTATTTATAAATCTAATTCAACAAAATACTTTTGTAGATGTTCCTTCAATTGTTGAAAGTTTATAAGGTTATTAAAGCATCAATTAGGGATAAAAAGACAAAATAGAGTTTCTTGTGAGGATTAAAAAATTAGGTATTTCTCCTATTATTATTATTTTCACATAAAAAAATACTACAAAATTTTAAATTTAACTTTTGATTTGGTTGGATAAATAGATATTTTGTGGTGTCACAATCACTTTTTTTAATGACTCATCACTTGTAGAACATTAAAAAGTTCATATAATTAATCAAATTTATCAAAATGGTTGAGAATTTGCAAAGTCATTAAACATTTATTTAAGGATAAAATAAACAAATAAATTATGAGAGCACTATCAAAGTTAAAGATCCTCCCTTACATATATATTAGTAAAGTAGAGTTTTGGGTTCATTTTTCTACCTAAGAATTTTATAGAAAAATAAAGATGAGTAAAAATAATAATATTTTTTATAATTTTCAAACATCTAAAATTTAAATATTTAATTCAATTCAATTCAATATAGCTCAAAAGATTAGTCAAATTGGCTTTTGTGAAGCAAAATGTAAAAGTAAAACTAAACGAATGAAGTATATTAAACGGCGAGCAAGGGGCATAATGAACTTTTGGCCACACTTGTCTCATGTGTAAAAGTTCAAATTCAACAAATTTTGACTTTTATCCCAAAAGATTCGTCTTTTGAATAATTAAAGGGTAAAAGTTTAAGGCCACATATTTTTAAGGTCATCGGGTGTAATTCCCTCCATGTCAAGGGGAGATGGATTGGATTGCATATTCTATTTATTGCCTTATCAATTTCTCCTCTTACCTTTGTTGAGCTACACTTACCGTCAAAAGCTTGGTGTTGTCCTAGTATTTTTTCATGTTTGATCTTGTATTATTTTTGTAACTAACTAGTGCTTCCTCTTTGGTCAACTATGAAAGTGAATTTATCAGATGACATTATGACTTCGTCTTGATTATTACCTTCTTCACCTTTTCTTTCATCCTTTATTAATCTTCAATTTTATAAAGAGAAAAATCATCATTCTCATTTTAAACTATACCCGAAAAATAGAATACATACTTAAACTATTGAAGCGATTTAATATACACATGTATCATTTAAAAGTAAATTTTTCTCTACCTTCTAAAGTGTTATACCACACTCATGAGGTGGGATGTTCCACATGCGCATGCCACATCAGTGTCACGTCAATGTCATGCAAAAAATGTAATAAATTTATTATTTTTAATCTAAACTTTTTCCTTCTTCATTTTCTTCTACTCCCATCTTAAAACCTCCATTGATATAAATAGCATCATTATGGGCAAACTCAAATCACTAATTAATTACCACCATCAATTTTATAAAGCACCAACAGAACTACTATCACCTTCGAATTCTTACTTTGTCATCCATCTTTAACCCTTTTTTTCTCCTTCTTAATCGATTTTCCGACGAGATGATATTTTTTTTAGAGTGATGGAAGAGACATGGAACGAGTATATATAATGAGAGAGAGAGATTGAAAGAGAAAAGCTTGAAAGTTGAAATCTACCCGACAAAAATTCGATGAAAATATTGAAAAATAAAATTTGCCGGACTAAAAATTTTCGATAAACTAAAAATTGGCCATTCTTCTCAATAAAATTGATAATCAAATTATTCTTCGCATTACTATTCTATCAATCAAAAATAATTTAGGTATTTACATTAATAATGGTGGATTAGATGATGAAATTGATGGTGACAAGTGATGAAATTGATGGTAGTGGATCGAGTGATGAAATTGGTGGTGACACTGATGAAATTATTGATTGTAGGTGATGAATTGATGTCTATGGGAGTTGATGAAATTGATAGTGGTGAGTTAAGTGTTGAAAGAGGTGATGAAATTGAATGAAAAATCAATAATGGAGTAAGAAGAAAAATCAAATTGATGAAGAAAATTCTTCAAAGAAATAGGAGTTTCAATCACTACTAAGAATTGATTGAAAAAAAGAGAGTAGAAGATAACAACAGGTGAGGTATAAAGAAGAAAATTTGTGAAGGGGGTGGGAGTGGGGGGATGGCGGGTGGGGTGGTGGTGAAGAAGAGGATGGCTGGTAGGGGAGAGGATTTTAACTTTTTTCATTTTTTTTGGCTTTAATTATACTATTCATGCTCCATCTTTTATTTTAATTAATTGTTTTTGCCACATCAGTTTTAGGGTGCATACAAATTCACTTTTAAGTAGTTCAAGTGTGTATTGGGTCGCTTTAATAGTTTAAGTGTGGCTTCGACTTTTTGAGTATAGTTTAGGATGGAAATGATGACTTTTCCCATTTTAAAAATTGGTCGCACGTATGAGGGTAACACGCCAACAAGCAGTAAGATGATGATGAACAAAGTCAAGGAAGATGTGAAAATTTCCAATCAATTAATCATCGGGATTAAGTTAAGTTGGTGAAATTAAAAGTACAGATTCATTTTCATGACCATATTATGGAAGATGAGAGCTTAGAGACAACATTAGTATAGCTTGATAAGGAGATATTGAGAAAAGTGTTTCCACATCTACCGTGAAGAAAGAAGCTAAAGAAGATAATTAGGCATACCACATATGTATACGAAGGAAAAGAAGAAAACACTACTGGATTAGAAGTGCACATGATATTATAAGGACTATTAGTATTCCATTTAATAAAAAATAAGATAATTTTGACTGAAAGTCCAACCATAAAGATTATTTTGAGCCTTTTATCAAATTCTTCGATTTAGACTAACGTCCTTTTGAAAAGAATACATAATACCTACAAATCAACAAACTTGACACATTTTATTTGGTATACACCTGATTATCATTTGTACTGATTGCTTCTAAATTTAATTATTTAATAGCCTTCAACCCTGAATGTTGACATGACAAAGAATATGGAAACACTGCATGAAGATGAAGAAAGATTAAAAATCTACTCCCTTCATTTAATATTACTTGATGATGTTGATTTGGCACATCCTTTAAGAAAACTTCAATGAAAAATTAACTCATACACACGCTCATATAAGTTTAGCCATACTGTTGTTGGTTTTTAAAAAAAAAAGATGTGGCAGCAAAAGAGGTTAAAATGGCTCTCAATGGATTGAAATCTTCCAATAGCTTTCAATAAGCTTTCAACAGCTTTCAATAATTTTATTAAGCATTAAGTGGCTTTAAATAGCCAACAAAACATAAAAAACTGCATAATTTAAAATTTAAAACAACCTAAATTATCTCAACAACTAAACAAATTAACAAATATTTAAAATTCAAATTCATCTTAATCTAAATAACTTATTTTGTTAAAAACTAGTGCAGTAACTTAAAGCAATTTCCAGCAACTGTTATTTTGATTACCCCATTATAACCAACTTTCATATGTTATTTATTTTTATTATATCCACATATTTGTAAGGATAAGAAGAGGTATATGTTGTCTTTCAATGTTTTTCGGGTACATAGGTACAACAACTTCAACACAAGTTCAAGTATAAAACAAGAACACTTATGAAGTTAAACAACACCTTCAACACAAGATCAAAATGACCTTTCAAAGAAGTGTGTTTTCAGAATTTACAGAAAAATAGATGAAGCAGAAAAAGGCTAAGTCCTTCGACTTCACGAAGTGTCCTTAAGGAAATAATTCCCCTCAAGTGCCCGAGGTTGCGGAATTTTTCTCTCAGGATAAAGTGGCCCAACAATCCGACTATAGTGGTACCACAAACGATCAGATTCTCTTCGAACTCACTCAAAAGTTAGATGATCACACAAAGTATTTTAGAAGACAAGAAATGCTTTCAAGTGCAGAAAAAAAAATTCATACTAAACCTGTGGAAAAATGCACGTTTATATAGCCATTAGGTGCCCTTTCCGAAAGGTCGCAATGGTTCACCAGAAAGGTGTATCCTTTCTGAACAGTCATGTTTGTCCATTCGAAAGAATGTGTCTTTTCTGAACAGCCACAACCATCCAAACAGTCATACCTTTTCCCAAAATAGTGTGTCTTTTACTCGAAGAGTTGTGTCCTTTCCAAGCAACTTTTCATTTTTTCATTCACACCTATTGAAACCAACAATCCCCTACATGAATGGGGAATGACTATTCTTTGTAAAACTTTACAGACAAGTATGTGATCATCAAGCAAAGACTGATTTCATCTGAATAAGTGGTTTCTCTTTGAACTTTCCGTAGTGAACATGCATCGAATGCACTTAGTCAATCGGTAGATTTGATATCTTTGAACCGTCGAGCTTTAATGTACACCTAGAAAACACATGTCATACAACCAACCTTTTACCGTTTATGGTTCTCACGATTTTGTTTATTTCAGCCATGAACACGTCCCGGTCTCATGAGATATTAGAGAATAGGCCTTTACTAACATTCTCCTTGAAGCGGCTTCAACTTCGACTTCACATAGGTGATTTCTAAATATTTAATCCTGTAGATCAAACTATTTGGTCAAATTTGCCAAATTTAGATAATCATTAAAAGACTTCACACCATAAATCTTATCCTCGTTTACTAAACATTGTCTGCATCATGAGAATGGGTTGGGTAAATTAACAATATTGAACCTGTCAGACACAACTTTGTTTGATCTCCTTGAACCTAGCTCTTGGGATCTCCAGTTTGCTAGGTAGAGTTACCGCCATGCTGACTTGTCCTAGGCCTTAAATCTATTCCTTTGGATGTCATTTCAACTCCTTCTCTAGATAGGCCTTTTGTAAGTGGATCCGACATATTATCCTTTGACTTTACCTAGTCAACAGTGATAATTTCACTAGAAAAGAGTTTTCTAACAGTATTATATCTCAGTCTTATGTGACGAGATTTACCGTTGTACATGATGCTCCCTACCCTACCCATCGCCGTTTGGCTATCACAGCGTATACATACTGATGCCACTGGTTTGGGACAATAAGAAATATCTTTCAAGAAATTCTGGAGCCATTCTGCTTCTTCCCCGGCTTTATCTAATGCGATAAATTCAGATTCCATTATAGAGCAAGCAATACATGTCTGTTTGGATGATTTTCAATAGAACGCCCCTCTACCGATAGTAAATACACATCCACTCGTAAATTTTACTTCATTCAATCCGGTGATCCAATTTGCATCACTATATCCTTCAAGTACCGCAGGATATTTATTATAATGCAAAGCATAGTCTTGGGTGTATTTAAGATACCCCAAAACTCTTTTCATTGGCATCTAATGAGTTTTACTGGGACTACTCGTGTACCGGCTCAATTTATTAATAGCACATGCTATGTCTGGCCGTGTACTATTTATAACCATTAAACATTTTAACCCTCTTGCATACTCCAATTGTGAGTCACTTTCACCCTCATTCTTTTAAAGTGCAAAGCTCACGTCCAATAGAGTCTTGACAATACCAAATTTCAAATACTTGAATTTGTCAAATACCTTTTCGATGTAATGAGATTGTGACAATGCCAACCTTTGTAGAGTTCTAATGATTCTTATTCCTAAGATCACATCCGCACCTCCAAGATCTTTCATATCAAACTTGCTCTCGAGCATTTATTTTGTAGCATTTATGTCAGAAATGTCTCTACTGATGATCAACATATCATCCATACACAAACAAATAATGACTTGGTGAATTGGAGTGTCTTTAATGTAAACACATTTATCACATTCATTTATCTTGAACCCGTTTGCCAACATGGTTTGGTCAAACTTCGCATGCCACTGTTTAGGGGCTTATTTTAGTCCATAAAGTGACTTCAAGTTTACACACCTTATTTTTTTTTTCTGGAACCACAAAACCCTCAGGCTATTCCATGTAAATTTCTTGCTCCAATTCTCCATTTAGCAATGTTGTTTTCACATCCATTTGATGGATTTCAAGACCATATACCGCCGCCAAGGCAATTAACATCCGAACTGACGTTATCCTCATTACAGGTGAGTATGTATTAAAGTAATCAAGGCCTTCTTTTTGTTTAAAGTCTTTTAATATAAGTCTTTTCTTGTATTTGTCAATAGTACCATCCGCTTTCATTTTCCTTTTGAAGATCCATTTAGAACCTAAAGTTTTATTTCCTAGAGGAAGATTAACCAGTTCTCACATATGGTTTCTTAAGATTGAATCAATCTCACTATTGACTACCTCTTTCCAAAAGGATTAGTCTGACGACGACATCGCTTCTTTAAACATTTGAGACTCATTTTTTAAGAGAAATATTACAAAATTCGATTCAAATGAAGTTGACGTTCTTTGATGTGAACTACGTCTTCGATTCTCATCATTATGTACATCCTCACTTGGTTTATCTCGAGGTTGTTTAGACCCCCCACTAGACTGTTCATGTCTAGTTTTATACGGATAAATATGTTTAAAGAATCTAACATTATCTGATTCAATTTTCGTATTTTCATTAATATCTAGATGTTTGGATTTATGAACCAAAAACCGACATGCTTTATTACTTTTATCATATCCTATGAACACGCAGTCCACCGTCTTAGGTCCTATTCTTACCCTTTTAGACATAGAAATTTGAACCTTCGCTAGACACCCCCACACATTGAAATATTTCAAGTTAGTCTTCCTTCCTTTCCATTTCTCATATGAAATTGATTGTGTCTTACTATGAGGTACTCCATTGAGTATTCAGTTAGCCGTAAGGATAGCTTCCCCCCATAAATTTTGCGGTAAACCTGAACTTATTAGTAAGACATTCATCATTTCCTTCAAGGTTTGGTTTTTTCTTTCCACAATTCCATTAGATTGAGGTAAATACGGGGCTATAGTTTGATGGAAAATTCCATTCTCTAAACATATTTGCGCAAAGGGAGATTCATATTTTCCACCCTTGTCACTTCTTATCATTTTGATCTTTTTTTCTAATTGATTTTCAACTTCTGTTTTATATTGCCTAAATGTGTCTATTACTTCGTCCTTACTATTTAGCCAATTGACATAACAATATCTAGTGCAATCGTCAATAAAAGTTATAAAATACTTTTTTCTACCACGAGATGGTGTTGACTTCATATTACAAATGTTAGTGGGGATTAAGTCTAAGGGATTAAAATTCCTTTTAACACACTTACATGGATTCCACACGTTTGGCATTTTGATTTATTACACTCGAAGTTTGGCAAAACTTCTAGGTTAATCAGTTTTTGCAATGTTTTATAATTAACATGGCCTAATCGTTCATGCCACAAATCATAAGACTCAAGCAAGTAAGAAGAAACTGAACTTTAATTGATTTCAACATTCATTACATTCATTTTGAATAGGACCTCAGTGAGGTAGTCTTTCCCTACATACATTTCTCCTTTACTAAGTACAATTTTTCTGGAAACAAACACACATTTGAATTTGTTCTTGTCAAAAAGTGATACAGAAATCAAGTTCGTTCGTAACTTCGGTACATACAGGACATTGTTTAAAGTCAACACTTTACCTGATGTCATTTCCAGGCAGACTTTTCCTGTTCCTTCAACTTTCCAGTTGCGGAGTTGGCCATATAAATATTCTCCTCGCCTTAAGCCTGAGCAAAAGCAGAAAATAACTACTTATTAGCACAAACGTGGCGGGTGGCACCAGAATCCATCCATCATTCTCGAGGATTTCCCACCAAGTTGTATTCGAACAGCATGACACAAAGATCGTCCATTTCTTTCTTTGACTCGGTCATATTTTCCTGGTCCTTCTTCTTCCCTTTCTTTGGGGCACGATAATCCGTAGACTTGTGGCCAATCTTGGCACAGTTAAAGCATTTTTCCTTGAATTTTTTCTTGGGTTGATTGCTTTCATGTTCAATTTTCTTTCATTTTTTGGAGTTGTTTTGGTCGTTTTCTACAATATTTGCTCCACTTATTGCAGAATTTTCCTTCGACCTTCTTTCCGCGGCTTTATTATCTTCTTCAATGCATAGTTTTATTATAAGATTTTCAACTGACATCTCATTTTACTTGTGATTCAAGTAGTTCTATAAGTCTTTCCACATAGGTGATAACTTTTTAATAATTGTCGCGACTTTAAACGTCTCATTCACGATCAAACCTACAATTAAGTTCATGTGAACATTAAGAATATTTTTAATGTATTCAACTAAGGTATTCATCAAAATCATACCTTCTGCGAGGAGATCGTGGATGATTACTTGCAGTTCCTGAACATGCGATACAACAGACTTGTTGTAAATCATTTTAAACTCTAGGAATCTTACAACGAAGAACTTTTTGGTTCCCGTATCCTTAGTCTTATACTTTCTTTCCAGCACCCCCACAACTCATTTGTTGTTTTCATCTCACTATATACGTTGTATAGTTCATCTTGGAGGCCATTCATAATGTAATTCCTACATAGGAAATCTGAGTATTTTCAAGCCTCCACAATGACAAATCGCTCTTGGTCAGAGGTTCCTTCGGGCACCTTTAGAGCTTCTTAAAATGTGAACCTTTAAAGACAACGAGTTGTAAGGCAGAAGAACATTTTTTGCTGCCATCTTTTGAAGTAAATACCCGCAAATTTTTTGGATTTCTCCGCTGGTGTCATTGCCGGCGGAGCATTCGTACGACTCATTGTGGCAATATTAGTTATTGCCACAGTCGTTGCAGTATCATGCACTTCACTATTAGTAGTCATTTCCTGTCACAACAAGACAGTAACTTTAGTATATCAAAATACTATTAATAAAGTTGCAGCAACTTTAAACACCTCTTGTTTCTAGTTTAACGATGAAGTTTTTATGACTTCCAATCGTCAACCGAGTGATTTTTAATTTGTGATGAAGATTTTATTTCTTCAAATCACCAGTTAAGTTCAAACGGAGTAGAAAGCTTATAACTTTAATCTCCAAAAACCAAACAATACAGATTATTGAGAAAAAAACTTTAGTGAAAAGAAAATTTCACTAAACAAGCAAAAAAATAAAAAAATTCCAACTTATTTCTTTAAGATTGTTGTCTTTTAATATTTTCGAGTACACAAAATCTGTATTTAGGTACAACAACTTCAACACAAGTTCAAGTATAAAATAAGAACACTTATGAAGTTATACAACACCCTCAACACAAGATCAAAATAACCTTTCAAAGAAGTGTGTTTTCAGAATTTTACAGAAAAATAGATGAAGCAGAAAAAGGTCAAGTCCTTCGACTTCACGAAGTGTCCTTAAGGAAATAATTCCCCTCAAGTATCCAAGGTTACAGAATTTTCCTTCCAAGATAAAATTGCCTAACAATCCGACTGTAGTGGTACCTCAAATGATTAGATTCTCTTCGAACTCACTCAACAGTTAGATGATCACACAGAGTATTTAATAAGACAAGAAATGCTTTCAAGTGCGAAAAAAAAATTCATAAGAAACTTGTGAAAAAATGCAGATTTATATAGCCATTAAGTTCTCCTTTCGAAAGGCGAAAATGGTTCACCGAGAAGGTGTATCCTTTCTTAACAGTCATGTCTGTCCATTCGAAAGAGTGTTTTTTCTGAACAACCACAACCATCCAAACAGTCATACCTTTTCCTGAAATAGTGTGTCTTTTACTCGAAGAGTTGTATCCCTTCCAAGCAACTTTTCATTTTCCATTCACACCTATTGAACCCAACAATATAAATCTTACTTATATTTATATCTCTTTAAACAAGGTAACAACAACAACATATCCATATATCCCCACCAAGTGGGGTTTGGGATGAGGGGAGGGGGTGGTGGTAAGTGTACGCAGTCCATAACACTACCTTAAAGGTGAGATAGAGGGACTATTTTTTATAGATCTCCGGTTCAAGATAAAATAATCAAGTCAAAGAATAGTAAAAGGCAAGATACAACAAAAATTACCACACCCAACAATACCATAGACAAGATTCACCAAGTAATACAACAAACATCCAATATTATAAGATAATACTAACCTTCTACCCTAATTCTTCTCCTACGAAACTTTCCATCTAGGGTCATGTCCTCGGTAAGTTGAAGCCGCTCCATGTCATGTCTAATCACCTCCCTCCAATATTTCTTCGGTATACCTCTACCTCATCAAAATTCATCCCTAGCTAACCTCTCACACCTCTGCACAGAGACATCTATGCCCCTCATCATCATATGTCTGAACCATCTCAACCTTGCTTTCCTCATCTTGGATTCCGTCAAATCCACTCCCACATTATATAGAAAAACCTCATTCCTAATTCTATCTTTTTATATACAACCACACATCCACCGAAGCATTCTCATCTCCGTCACGTTCATCTTTTGGATATGACACTTTTGACAGGTCAACACTCTGCTCCAAAATATTTTTTTTATTAAATAGTTACATGACTATATTTAGCGTATCATTAATGTACCACGGTTACTTAAACATTATCCATAGATATATAGTGTATAATTGATGTCTTATACATTAATTATACACTTAGTATAAAGCTATAACCACTTAATTTATCTTTTTTAAAAGAAAATAAATATAAATAAGATTATATCTATCCCTTTCCTACAAATACGTGAATAGAATAAGAATCTTATAATTTTCAAAATCATGTAGACTGACTAATAAAAGTAAACAACATGGAAAAGTTGGTTAGAATGATGTTGTCAAAATAAAATATGACTATTTTGAGTATGTAACTTATACGGGTGGTTATTTGAGTTGTTCTCACTTGACTCTCACAATTTCAATTACACCACATAAATTGGGACAAAGAGCTGATTACTTTATTATAGGAGTAAGTAAAATGAAATAAATGAGAATGAGAATATTTACTCCATCCTTTTTTATTTGTTCAATTTCTTATTGACACAGAAATTAAGAAACATTAAATGATAAGGATAGTTTTACTATATTATCCTTTAAATATAATAAATTTAATATCTTAAAAATATATTAGATAATGAATTATATTTAATGCTAAGAATCAATCGATATATATATAAAAGAGATCAATAGTCAATCATATGTGTCATGTCTCACAAGCAAGTATTCCTATTTATCTTTTTTGTTAATTTTTTTGAGTTTTTTTCTACTTTTAAAACTTATCTATTATTTACCTATTTCATTTAATTTTAAAATAATTAGCATTTACTAATATAATAATGAATGATTGTAACTCTTCTTTTTATTAGGTCATGTTAATTGTGAAATATCATTAACTAATGTTAACTCTACACTTTTCATCTTTCCTTCTATCTATATAATTCTTCTTCCATTAGAGATCCCAAAATTTATCCGAAATATAAAAAATATTTATTATTTTGTAGTATTATTTTCTTTGTTTATGATCAAAACAAGTTCTTTCGTCATATTATAATTGTAGTTTTTCTCATCAAAAATATATTAGTAATTTATATATATAATAATTTGTTGTTTCATAGTATTATTTCTTTATTTATGATCAAAACAAGTTCTTTCTTCATATTATAATTGTAGTTTGTCTCATCAAAAGAAGTATTTACAATGAAGTTTTCATATATTTGAATTCTTAACTTGTGTTGATGTTACAATTGTGAGGACACTCAAGTTGGCGTGGTACGATCCGTGCACAAGAGACTATGTTGGTTCATACTTGAATACTGCAAAAGTGCAAGAAGCACTCCATGTTAGAGGAATACCCCAATAATGTGGTTCTAGCAAGTAATTATTTTCACTTTGAGCAGTTTAATTAGTAGGAATAATTAATTTAGATTTCAATCATAATTTGTTAATACGACTTTACCATTCAGTGCATCTATACATGCAAATTGGCAAGATTCACATGACACGATTTTGCCAATTTTTCAAGAGCTTATGCAAAGTGAAATTAGAGTTTGGATATATAGGTGAGTTGGTCTATGTTGATCAAAAACTTAATTAAATTAGAATACATTTTTTATCCATAATGAGAACTAAATAGTTATTGTAACATAAATCACAAGTGTATGACATGTTTATCTGTTTATGATCTTAGGTTTCAAAACCTTTATTATTTATTTTTTAAATATATTATTTCCCGTCAAATAGAATAATAGATTCATATAAATTGAAAGGAAGAAAGTACGCACTAATTTATAAGTAATTAATTGATATGTTTCTGAAATATTATAACTGCAGCGGAGATACAGATTATGTAGTATCAGTTACAACAAGTAGATATGCCATAGATAAAATTAAGACACCAATCAAGACATCATGGTACCCTTGGTACTTCCAAGGCAAGGTACGTAATTAACAATGTTTTATATTTCTTCAAAATAAAATTATGTTTCTAAATCGTCTCATAACAATGTTGAGATTCAACTTCTAGCTTGTGATTAGTGCTAAAAAGTCTAGAATGTTTGAAAACTTGGTAGCAAAAGGATAACAATGATTTGAACTCATATAATATTTTTTGAAGTTTTAGCTCTTGTTCTATATGACGTGTGAGTAAGGATGGAGTTTATGTTATTTAACTAAGAGAACTTAATATCATCATATCAAAAATTAAAATTAAACTTATACATGAATTTGAATTCTTGAAATTTTATTCCAGCATGCATGCTAGGACTTCTGAGTCTCTTGACATGACTACCACCTCCCTCTTAGGTTGATGAATATCTATCAGAATTTTTTTTGTAAGTATATATTGGATATTTTATTTTTTAAAATTTATTCTTTAACATGTATTTAATTAGTAAGCACAAGTTACCACAAAAGGTATATTATTGGGGAAGACGGAGAAGTGGAAAGAAACTAGGATAAAAGTTGAACAAAAAAATGAAAGAAAAATGCATGTTTAATATTACTCGTGCAACTCAAATTATTCACTTTGAAAATGTATTAAGAATTAGTTTAATATATCAACTTTCTCATTTTTATATTTTTAACTTGCTATATTTTTACTTTTCTCACTTTGTGGGAATACACTGGATTTGTTGTTGTTGTTGTTGTTATATCTTTACTTTCTCATTTTAAAACCTTTTTGAGATGAAATTTTCATTTGCTTATAGCATTTAGTGTAATTCAATTAGACAATTAATGACCATAACAGGTAACATAATTATACATTACATTACATGAATATATAGGAAGTAATTAGTTCTTCACATATGTATTTATTATTCTTTAATTAGCTTTTCTAATTTCCTATCATTTCTTTCAAACATATTTTTAGATTTAGCCTTTATTATGATACTGCATTTTGTATATTCTTTAACTGTCTTAGTCTTAATATCAAAAGATCTTTTTTAAAATAATTATTAATGTGTAAATATTAGTATGCCTGAAATATGAATATTATATGAATGAGTAGCTAACCAAGTACCACTATAGAAAGAGAAAAATTCTGTAGAAGTTCTTAGAGCATAAAATTACACTTGAAATAAATTATAAGGTTATTAAGAAATCATTTCATAATTGTAAAAATAATATGTTTTATGACCGCGCAAAGCGCGGATATTTTCACTAGTATATAAATATAAGGCATAACACATAAATATGGCCCTAAACTTGACACTAAATTATAACTTTGACCTTAAACTTTGATAGTGCACAAATATGACCTTTAACTATTCAAAACTGCACAAATATGACCTCCGATCCTATGTGGTAAAATGCGTGTGTTATGCGCAAAACGGCGCACGTTCAGCTTAACATTTGAGCCTTTCAATGGTAAAAAACTAGTTAATTGACTATAATGCCCTTACTAATTTCTTTTTATATTCCTTCCCTTTTACAAATCAATTTCCCATTTCTCCAACAACTTTTCTCTAATATTTTTTTATTATTTTCAGCTCATTGATGAAAATGACATCTAATTTCTTCTGTCATTGCGGAAAAAGAGAAATATTGAAGCTTTCTTGGTCTGTAAACAACCCAGGTCTTTTGCCTTTTTTTTATTCAAGATTAAATTTTTATGGTTCTTTTGTTCTTCTTAAGCAGGTTGGATACAAGTATTTTAGATGGTATGAAGTTGATTATCCTGAACATGCTATAATTTTTATTTCAGGATTACAAAAATGGATCAAAAAACATGATGAGGAAAAGGAGAAAATTAGGAGGAAATATCAAGCTTTATTGATCATTGTGATAATATCTTGGATTTATAGAGTTATTTATATAGTAGCTATTGTAATACGCCAACTTATATCAATAAAGACTTTGATATTAGTTCAAATGAGTTCAAATTCATTATCTGTACATCTATTGAGTGCAAAATATGTTAACAGGGAGGTCCTTACACAGTGGCATGTCCATTTTCGATATTTGTCAACTTAATGTAATGTTATAAAGAGTACAAGATCAATATAAGGGGTTAAGTAACAATGTAAAGAGCCAAAAACATCTTCAAGAATAAAAATAACTGAACAATAAAAAGCCACCACTTTAATTAGCTAAAAGGCCAGCCAACCAAAAAAATTGTCTGAAGACAAAACAAACATATCTACATCAAAGGCTGCCTACATCAAAATAACCAACATTTTAATTGTTTGACATATCTACATGTCATTACCACTGTTGGACTTGAAATTAGCATTCACAAAAGGCCTTCACCAAATATACATCAAAAACAAAAAGAAGCAGTCCAATTTAACATGATGACTCTAAGATCTGATTTTCAGCTTTTTACGTTGTTGCATATATTGAAATTGATTTCCAGTCACTACATCTTTTCCTTTCCATTTCAAATGAGGTGGCTTGAACCCCAAATCAATATTCGTCAGTGATGCATCCTTTAGTGTCGTGCCACTTGAAATAAGTCTTTCACTCGATCTTTCGGGCTACATTATTCAAAAAAACATTACTCACGATTCATAAATGAAGATGCAAGGAAGTTAAATAAGGCGTGAATTACATATATTAAGGACTTGTCTTCCAGATTGTGTGTCTGTGTAAACACCGAACCCCACATCTCTTGTTCTTTTCCTTCCAACTGAAGAAAATGTTCTCTCGTAGTTGAAGAGCTAACTGCCTACTTTTTACTTCCTTTAACTCTTGAAGTTTCAGGACATAGAGATGAAGAATTTTGAGTACTAGGCTGACCCATTGACCTTGATTGTGAAGGCTGCTGATAAGGCTGTTCAGAGGCGAACCCAGGATTTAAACTTAACGGGTGCACCTTAATATTTAAATATAGTAATTAATAGTGTCAAAGTTCGACATACAGTTCTTTGAAAACTTGTTAATTATATTATTTTATAAGCAAAATTTTAATATTATTGAATATCATTAATTATTAGATTTAATATGACAAAAGTGTGTTATTCACCGTATTTAAATTCAACGCACTTTCATATTTTGAACAATAATAGAAAGTTTTTGAAAAATATGAAATTCGAGAGATTTTCCAGATGGTTGCAACGGGTAATGTTCGATTTAAGCCTATCTCGAACTTTAAATTGCTAATTTTTTAAATAAAAAATAACTCCATCATCAAAAGATTAAAGAAAATAAATATTATACTTTATAAGTTAGGGAGAATATCTACCTTTTAAAGTTGGAGAGAAGCTTATATTTTGAAATAAAATAAAAAATAGGTCAATAATATCCACAATACATAAAAGAAAAAAAAAGGCATAAAATAAATGACTACTAAGTAGGAATTCCTTTTTAATCAAAAGATAAATATATACATTTGCACAATAATGCTGCAGACAGTGTATTTGGAAAATGGAAAAAGGAACAAAGAAGAAAACATTGTTGTTGGGGTTCGAACCTGAGCAATGATAAGGAAACGTTGTTGTTGGGGTTCGAACCTGAGCAATCAGGTAAAAAGAGCAACTTTCAAGTGGCAAGCCCAATCATCTAACCAGTCAATTTAGTTATTTCAGTGGGTGCACGACATATATTTAACATAACACCCTGATATATATATAAATATACGAACTATATATACAGAGTTCTTCTCGAGGCTAGCGGGTGCACGTACACCCCCTACACTCAATGTAGGTCCGCCTCTGAGGCTGTTGAGGGAGTTGTACATTAAGAAAAGGTTAGAAGAGTAAGAATGATTAAATGGATAAAGAAACACCAAAATACTTACCACTATTTTGCAGCTTCTTCTGTTATGCCCAACCTGATGACATTTGGAACATGACATTTTTACTCCATTTTTTATGTTTTCCTCCACGTTTTCTTTCTTGGTTCATCTTTAGCTTTTTTTGCTATTTCTTGGAGGTCTTCCTGGCATTGGCTTAACTTCAGGTGGCTCGATGGATGGATTATTACTTTCAGGCCACATAATCATGTTAGATATAGGATGTATGAAATACTTATAAGCACATAGGAATGTATCTCTTCTATACCAATGCTCCACATAATTTTCCGGTCCATGCTTAATGTGATACAAGGCACAAACTACATGTTTGCAAGGTATACCTCTCAATTGCCACAACCTGCAGGTACATGTTTTCTTAACCAAATCAACTAAGTGCCTATAGTCTCCATCTTGAATTTCAAATCCAGTGTCATAATTTCAATTCACCTTTAGCTTCCTACCAATCTCTTTATTATCTTCTAAAATTAGCCTTGCCATGGGTGAAATATCACTGATCCAAGTATCTATAAATTTGATCATATCTCCATGCCTATCCATTATTTTATGCCTAATATCCTTAAGCATACTAATCACAGA
Organism: Capsicum pubescens; assembly: GCA_030864215.1. Classification (NCBI taxonomy): domain Eukaryota; kingdom Viridiplantae; phylum Streptophyta; class Magnoliopsida; order Solanales; family Solanaceae; genus Capsicum; species Capsicum pubescens. The sequence goes on along the minus strand of CM061543.1, from coordinate 275,711,246 downwards.
CTTATGTCTAGGACCAACAATCCAAGAATTAAATGTTTCACACATATTATTTTCCACCACATCACACTTGGCTCTTTTACTAAAATAAGCCCCATACAAATATTCTTTATCAAATATAAGAAGACTCACATATTTTCTTACCAAGTGTGCTCAAATACTGAAAATCTTCTCTCAATTTTACCTCAAAACTTTCTTTAGCACACCTCCAAAATGCTTTCCTCCTTTCTTCACCTTTTCAGATATTTTGCCAATTTGCCCAAATATGCCTTTCACACATTCTCCTTTCTACTTTAGGAAGTATTTCCCTAACAATTGATTTCAGGCCCTAAACAGCATAAAAATGACAAAAAACAACTTAAAAATGATAGGTAAAAAAACTGAATCATAGCACAAACATACACAAATTAGTCCATAAATATACACAAATTAGTCCATATAGTCCACAAAAATCATTGCACAAACATACATAAATTAGTCTACAAATCAATCCACAAATATACATAAATCAGACCATAAATATACACAAATCAGTTCATATAGTCCACAAAAATCATAGAACAAACATACATAAATTAGTCCACAAATCAGTCCACAAATATACATAAATCAGTCCACAAATATACACAAATAAGTCCACAAAAATCATAGCATAAGCACACACAAATCAGTCCACAAAAATTATAGCACAAACATACAAAAATCAGTCCGTAAACCAGTCCACAAAAATTATACACAAATTAGTTTTAAAATAACCATAAATCTGTAATACCCCAAAAAATTCAAACCAATATTAGAGCCATGTACCAAGCTCATGCATAGTACATCATGGTTCTTTTATAGTTTTATCATTTAGTTAGATGTATATTAAGGCTTCAAATAACTCCCAGCTATCAGACGAATCAAAACATTCCTTACCAATTGAATTCTTGAGAAGGATATTGGTATAGTCAACTTCAAACGATCATATCTCTCAGTATACTTGGAATTTTTGAGCTCATGACCTATCAAAAGATAGATGATTGAATTATATTTCCAATGATACAAATTTTGCCTAAATCCGATATCAGAGAAAAGAGTTATTCCTATTTTACTCCAGTATGTCAGGCTGGAAACAGTGTGACGACATTCGTGGTAGCTTACCACATTTGTGACCCCCTACCACGAAGGTCATCAGCCTTAGGCAGAAACCAACTCCTAAGTGACGACATTCGTGGTAGCTTACCATACTTGTGACGTCCTACCACGAAGGTCATCAGCCTTAGGCAGAAACCAGCTCCTAAGTGACGACATTCGTGGTAGCTTACCACATTTGTGACGCCCTATCACGAAGGTCGTCAACCTTAGGCAATATCCAGCTTCTGTGTGACGACATTTTTGACGGCTTACTACATTTTTGATGCCATGTCACAAATGTCGTCAGCCTTAGACAGAGTCCAGCTTCTGTGTGACGACATTTTTGATGGCTTACCATATTTTTGGCGCCTTGTCACAAATGTCGTCAGCTATTATTTTCAGCAACTAGGAATTTATTTCATAAGGGTATTTTGGTCTTTTCACTTCACTTCCCACGACTTATAACCCTAAAGAGGCATAATTTTTCCCATTTTTCTTCAGTTAAGCATCTCAAAAACCCTCTCTTACGCTCTCAATCACAAGATTAAGGTTTCCATCAAACTCATCTCTCAAAAGCAAGATTCAAGCCTTTTTCCAAGATAATCAAGAATTTAGTTTCCCAATCCAAGAACTCTCCAGCAAATCATCAAGGTTTCCTTTCTAAGGTATGCGTAGTGTTCATCTATGGATCCAATCCATTCATAGAGCTCAAGAATCATGTTTTAAATATTATTTTGTAAACTTTTTATGGTGATATGAGTATGTACATATTGATGATTGTTGTTTAAGTTTCAAAATGATATCTAGCGGTGTTTTCATGGAATATATATGCTTGTTAGTTGAAAACTATGAACCTTAGATGGTGTAAAATGGTACAAGTTATGAAACACACCTATGCCTTAAAGATTGCATGCAAGGTGTTCGATAAAATGCTTAGGATGCTAGAAATTCATGTTTATATGGTTCTTTGATGTCTAAATGACAAGTCCATGTTATCTATATACTTTAATATGAATTCCATGCTTTTTATGTGTTGCTATTGTTGTGGTATGAAACATGTATGATAATGGAGATATACAATATGAACATGAAATATAGCTATGCACTCCCTACCATTCTTAATATGTTGAGGAACTACATGATGTATAATATCCTCTATTTATGATAATGTGAATTGTGGACTCCAATCTTATTATCAAGTCGTCATGTTGTGTCAGTTTCTTTCCATTGAGTCCTAGGGGTATTCGTACCCTAAAATATAGTTGTGTGCCTAGAGCCATGTCATGCTATCATGACACTCTCAGTCAAGCCATGATCTATAGAATTCAGTCAGTCATGTGACTCAGGAAAAATCCAGTAACATCAGTAATCTCAGTGATCTCGTACTCAGTAATATTTGTAACCTCAGTATTCAAAGTCAATCTCAGTAACTTCAGTACTCTCAGCCAGTCCTCAGAACTCAGTACATTTCGTCAGTCATCAAAATTCAGTAAACTTAGTTTTAGCTCCACTAAACAATACCACTAGTATCTGTCTAGTTAATCAGTATCAGTTCAGTTTAGTTATTCAGTTCAGCCCAGTTATTTAGTTCAGTGTCTTTCAGATAGGAGTAGGATTCAGCACCGAGCGAACCTAGGGATGAGGGCTCACCCTCTAGAATAGGACTGAGATCCCTAGAAGCAATCCCTAAGTTCTAGAACTACGTTGCCAGCGTAGGTACGAGATCTCACCCGTTAGATAAGACTGACATACTCAGGGGTCACCCGTTAGCACATTTATATGTATAGGACTGATCCCAGGAGTCACCCACTAGATTAGGATTGACTCCACAACAGATGTCTTTACTGGTGGCGTGGTACTGACACCCTTCCAGTCAGGGCAGAGATTGGATCCCAGTCAGCTTAGCTTGGGGCATGTCGGTTAGATGAACACATCCCAAAGTTTTAGTTACTGAATTAGGGCTTTCAGACATAGTCAACTCAGCTTAGTAGTACGGATTCAGTACTGTTAAATACAGTCAATGCTTATCAATTGTAAATAGACTTCAAGATCACCCATTAACTAGGACTGATCTCAACTATGATTAATCAGTATCAGAATCATTAGATTTAAAGATCACCCGCTAGATAGGACTGATCTCAGACTAAGTCAAATCATCCTTATTATCAGTATACTCATGATCACCCGCTAGATAGGACTGATCTCAGATTTAGTTACTTCAAGTAGAACGGAATTCAGATAGTTCCATCAGAACTTAGACTGTCAGATACAGTCGCTCAGTGTCAGTTACATCGGTTAGGCCGATCATCACAATTATATCAGTTATATCAGTTTTCTGAACTCATGTATCAGTCATATCAGTTATCAGAATTCATGATATCAGTATTCATCTTCAGGACTGTCATACACAGTCAACCAGACCAGTTCTTCATAATTCGAACTATCAGAAATAGTCGTTCATCTATTCAGTATCTCAGTATCAGTACACTCATGTTATAAGTTGCTCCTACACACTGAAATCAAGTCAGCCCAATTTGTCGAATAAGGCCAGCACATCGGCAAACCTTGAGGAGCAAAAAAAATAAGCCCAAGACTGGCAAACTGTATTGTTTGTTAAATGAAAGAAGGCAGATGGAAAGACACATAAGGGAGCCACCACTGGTGCGCCCATTGTTAAGGTAAAAACCTTCGATGCGGTGGAAGGTAAGTTCGTCAACCCTAACTCACCGGAGTCCTCGCAGGCTCACAACGATTCAAAGGCCCTAGGCAAGGCTGCTAGTGAACTCCTTCCCCAGCAGGCTCTAGAGGCCTATATTGTGGACCGAGAATTTAAAGAGCCCATGGACTTAAAGAAGCCCAACTCTCAACTTAAAGATCGGCCTAAGTTGAAAGCCCAAGGGGATAAAAAAAGGACTGGCCCTCACTCCTTAAATCAAAAAAATTCTAATAGCCTTCATTCTCTCAAGTCTTTAGACCTAAAAAGAAAAGAACCCTCCCCTAGTGGTGCCCTCGCAGGACACCTGGACTTAGGCAATGATGAGCCTAAAGTCCTGACGATGGGCAACCCTTCTGATCTCCACAGAGATGTGATGAAAGTTGTTCCAAATGTGGACATAGCATTAAATGCAGTTGGAGTTCCCGATGGCGGAACTCCTTAGCTTCCCTCCCTTACAACCCCCAAGCCTATGTACCACGAGGAAGTCATGGTCGATCTTACTCAAGTAAGCAACCATGAACTCTCTAGAAAACTCCAATGTGACTACCATCACAACAGCTTCACTATCTCTAAACTATCAACCAACCTCCTAGTTGGAAATTTATCTGTCCAACCAATCAGTTCCCCTCTACCTGAAATGGGAAGGGAGACAAGTAACCATCTTAATCCAGGACCCAAATTACCTGGCTCATCTAGCCATGGAGAGCTTAAATTACGAACTACTAACATACGGGTCCAACATATGGATGACCACTCTCTTACAGGTAAGTAACTTCTCATACTAGTAGAAACTGACACTAGCTGCTCTATCCAACATTATGAATCACCTTAGTCTTAACCTCCCCTTATTTCCATCCCCTAACCCAGCACTAATGCTCTATAGACCAGCTTTTGTGATGCCACTGGGGGAAACCAAACCCCTCTCAGTCATACACAAGTGTTATCCCTGACCACTCTCTCTCTATACTTAACTCTTAAAAGAATAGAAAGGTTGCACGCCCTGAAAGCTTTGAGGGAAAGAAATAGGGACATGGAGGAGTTTCTCTCCCAATTGAGGGTCCCAAGAATAGGAATTCTTACTCTGGAAGAACCCTTAAATCTAGAATTCACAGAGCCCTTCAAGTAAATAGTGATCATTCCGATACCCCTAGAGTTAGCAGACTTGGGTCTAAAGGTAAGTACTCCAAACCCTATGAAAGAGGAGAAACTCAATGTCAATCTATTTCCCCTCAATATAAAGAGGAAAGCCTCTTCTCAGGAAGCCATCTCCAACCCCATGGGGAAGGCCAAAGAGATTGCAACAGAACCCCACCACCTTCCTTAATCCATGATGAAGAATTGCATTTTCTGGAATGTTAGGGGGCAACATTCATCAACCCATCATCCTTGCTCTGTTAGAGACCAGGATGACTGACTATCAGGACCTGTGTGAGGAATTCGGCTTCCATAGCCACATTCAATCCGTTGCTATTGGGAACTTGGGGGGTCTAGTTATTATGTGGAGGGATGATTCCATCTCAATTACCACTGTGTCTATCACTTCTCAGGCCATTCATGCCACAGTCAAGGTTAGTTTCCCCCCTCATCCTGGTTTATTAGTATCATTTATGCCAGCACTGATTTTCACTCTAGATTAGAGCTTTGGGACCAACTCTCTTCTTTCTCTGATAATACTATCTCCCCTGAGGGTAAGAGTTGGCTAGTAGGAGGGAACTTCAATGAGATCCTCGAGCTGCTGAGAAATTTAGTGGCTCTAGAATCAACCTTAACAGGTCCAATCTTTTTTGGAATTATCTCAATCACTGCAAACTCATTGACTTGGGGTTTAGGGAAAGCAAGTATACTTGGTTCAATATGAGGTACAGGAATAGACAGGGCCTTATTCTTGAAAGACTGGACAGATGTCTTGCCAATAATCATTGGATTCATCTATTCCCTGAGGCTTCTATCACTCACCTTCCTAGAACTCATTCTGACCATTTCTTCCCTCTCCTCAATTTAGGCTCCCCCCTCAAAACCAGAATGAGACCTTCACGGTTGATTCCAATGTGGCTCATCCATAATGACTTCCCCAATCTAGTCAAGGACTTCTTCCACAATTGCCCTTGTATCACCATTGTTACTTCTGACTTTGAGGGTAAGGCTAAATATTGGAATAGGAACACCTTTGGAAACATCTTTCATAAGAAGAAACACTTGCTTGCAAGGTTAGATGGCATCCAGGCCTCCTAGAACTACCCTACCAACTCCTTTCTCCATAGTCTTGAGCAAATCATACTCAAAGATTTCAATCACATCCTGACCTTGGAGAATGAGTTTTGAAAGCTTATGTCCAGAATTTCTTGGCTTTTGGAAGGAGACTCCAATACCAAGTTCTTTCATACCTCTGCCCTCAATAGGAGAAGAAGGAATAGAATTAACTCCCTCACTGATGGAAATGGTAACTGGTTTACCATCAAAAGGACATTTCCAATACCATTTAAACCTTCTACTCAAATATTTATTCCACTGAACATACTCTAGGTCACTTTAGAACCCAAACCAATCCTTCCTCCTTGGGATCCATCAACCCCTCCAATCATGCTCTCCTGGAATCTATCCCATCCCCTGAGGAGGTTAAGAAAGTTGTATTCTCTTTTAAACCTAATAAAACCCTGGGGCCTAATGGTATGCATCCTTTTATGTACCAAAAGTACTGGGACATCTTGGGCCCCTTCTTGTTAAATTCTGTCAACAATCCTTTACCTCTTATTCTGTGGACCCCAAAGTCAATTCCACCTACCTGTGCCTCATCCCCAAGTGTAGAAATGACACTGCACTTAAAAACTTCAAACCCATTGGCCTCTGCAATACCCAATACAAAGTCATCACAAAAATCATAACTACCAGATTAAAACCCCTCTTGGTCAATATTATTGGAACTACCCAAGCTAGCTTCATGGATAGGAGGAGAGCCTCTGATAATGCCATTATTATTTAAGAATATATTAGCCACTTCTCAAAAATAAAGGGAAAGAAGGCTAATATGATTCTAAAAATTGATCTTGAAAAAGCCTTTGATAGGTTTATGTAGTCCTTAATTAGGCAGGCCCACTCTTTCTTCAATTTTCCTCCACACCTTATCAAGTTGATCCTCTCTTGCATCTTTACCTCTTCTATCTCCATTCTTGTCAATGGGGGAAAAACTAATGTCTTTATTCCTAAAAGGGGAATTAGGCAAGGGGACCCCATGTCACCTTACATCTTTATTTTGTGCATGGAACTCCTTTCCAGGAGAATCAACTCTGAGGTTGACCCTCTCTAATGGATCCCTATATCCATCTCTAAAGGTGGCCCCTCTATCTCTCATCTCCTCTTTGTTGATGACCTCACTCTCTTTGCAAAAGTTAATTCTAGAAACTGTCAAACCATCAACAAAATCCTGCATAGCTTCAGCTCTCACTTTGGGCAGAAAATCAACCTTGCTAAATCCAAGGTTTTTTTTTCCAAGAATTATAACAGAGAGGATCAAAGCAACCTCTCCTCTGACCTGGGCATTCAACCCTCCAACTGTTTTGGAAAGTACATGGGGTTCCTCATCTTCCACAAAAAACCTGAGAGAGGAGACTTCCAGTTCATCATTGACAACCTCAACAGTAAGATGGCTGGGTGGAAAACTAGGTTCCTTAATATGGCTGGTCGGATTACTCTTGCTAAGTCCTCCATAGCTAGCAGGCCAAACCATGTCATGCAATATATACACCTCCCCAGTAAAATCCAACAACACATTGATAAAACCCTGAGAAAATTTATTTGGGGTACAACTGATGCCAAAAGGAAAATGCACTTGGTTAAGTGGGACACCATCACTCAACCAAAAAGAGATGGGGGGCTGGGGATGCAGCTTGCTGCCATTAAGAATGATTCCCTCTTCTACAGCTTGGCCTGGAGGATATATACTAACCCCACATCCTTTTGGGCCAACACTCTGATTTCTAAATATGGAAAAGGAAGAAGGGCAGCCAGTAGGGGTTCCAGGACCTAAAATAGCATCCACAGATGCTGGAATCTATGCAAGGATGCCCTCTACTTGGCTATCAAGGATGGGTATAAAGTTAAGGTTTGGAAGGATAGATGGATCCCCAGAATGCCTCTCCTATCCACTATTCTCCAGGGTTCAATCCAACTAACCCCTACTCTCATTATGATTAAGGACATTTGGAAGGATGGGAGGTGGAACCTTAGTCCTCTCCCCCACAACATCTCCCTTAACATCCAAAACTCTTTCTCACTAATTGGCCATCTTAGCCGGGACACCCCCCCTGGAGATTGAAGGGAGATAGTACTTTCTCTTGTAAAAGTGCCTATTACCATCTAAAAAATCTTGAGCCAAATCCCCATGATAACACCACCTCCTCTAATTGGATTTGGTAACTTAGAGTTTCTAATAAAATCAAGACCATCTCGTGGTTAATGCACCACAATAATCTCCCCATAAGAGTCACTCTCTCAAAAAGGGGCTTAAACATCCCAATTTTTTGCAACAGCTGTAACCTCATCCCTGAAGACCAACAACACATCTTTTGGGATGCAGCTTTGCCAAGATGATTTGGCAGAAGCTTATCCAAAAATATGAAGATAACAACCATCTCCAGCTCATTATGTTTGACACCAACAACTGGTCCATTACTTGGAGAAACTTGAAGAGTGATTGGTTTGATAGGAATACTCCTGGGGGGACCCTCATCCCCTATTGTCTTTGGCATATATGGGAAAGTAGGAATGCTAATAACTTTCATAACACTCAGACCCAACCTTGATTTAGCATTCCCTATGCTGAAGCTGTGGAATACCATCAGCTCTACAGTACCACTCCTGCCTCCTTCCCCCCAACCTCTAACCACTTCAAGTTAAATACCGATGGGTCTTCCCTTGGCAACCCTAGTAGAGATGGTATTGGGGGTGTCATAAGGAATAGCAGTGGCAACTGGGTCATTGGCTTTAGCAAAAGCTTCACCCATGCCACAAACAATCTCATGGAGCTTTTGGCCTTAAAATGAAGGCCTAAAATTGGCCCTAGAAAAGAATCTCAAACCCCTAGAAATTTGCATTGACTCACAGGAAATCATTAGCATGCTACAAAATGGTAACTTATTATATGACCCAACAATCTTTGAACGCAGGTCATTGCTGAGAAGTTTGGGAGGACCACCAGTCCAACATACTTACAGGAAGCAAAATAGAGTGGCTGACTTGATGGCAAATAAAGGATCGGAGATGGATCTTTTTGACAAACTCCATGTTTTTATAACTCCACCAGCTAGCGTAGGAGTAGTTTTTTGGGAGGATTTTGCTGGAAAATCCTTTAGCCGAACAGTGTCTAGCAACGGGAATATTAATCCCGACATGTATGTATTTATGCCTGATTAGGCCTTACTTTGTACAAACCTTAATTTACCTTTAATGCATTTCTATTCCAAAAAAAAAAAAAAAAAAAACAACAACCTAACCTATAAAAATTAAACAACTCACCACCACTCCACCTCACACCCCCATACCCATGTGCCCACTCACCCTCGTACCTAGGGGTGTTCACGGTTTGGTTTTTAACCAAACCAAACTGCGATTCAAACCAAACCGATTAAAAAAAACGATATTTGGTTAGGTTTGGTTTGGTTTGGTTTTGAATTTTAAAAAACCGATACTAATTTGGTTTGGTTTGGTTTGGTTTTACTCTAAAATAACCGACAAAATAACCAAATCGAACCGATATATATATAGATATATATATAGATATATATATATATTATAAGTATTTATATATTATTCATAAATACAATCTAAATATTTGTTACATTTTATATTTTAATCATGATTTAACTTTAGTCGTAACACATTCAGTCATATGTCTTTATCCAAATGACAATACCTTATAAGATTCTAAAAGAATTTCTCATTTTGAATGACAAATGATACTAATTGTGAAAATAATATCTTGTTGTATATTTAATTTTACAGTTGAGATTAATTAGAATATAGACAATCACTAATTTTAACTTTCTTTTTGAACCTTGTTGAGCAAGAAGTTTATGTGTTCACCTTTTGGAGGTTTATAATATCATTCTGTTAAATATTGTTTTTTAATATTTTCTTAGAAGTGTTCATATGGTGTTGTCATGGCTTTGCCAAAGTATAACACTTAGTTGACATCATAGTTTCAAGGTTGATATACAACACTCGGTTGACATCTCATATGTTAGATTGAATTTGCTTTTTAATTTTTCAACTTTTATCATTAGCTAAAGTTATAAACCGAAAAAATCGAACCAAACCGAACTAAACCGACAAGAACCAAACCGATGATTATTTTTTTATTTGGTTTGGTTTGGTTTTAGAAATTTTAAAACCGACTAAGTTGGTTTAGTTATGGTTTTGACCAATAACCGACCCAAATCGACCCATGAACACCCCTAAAAATTTATAAAATCAAACCAAACCAAATAAAAAAATAACCATCGGTTTGGTTCTTATCGGTTTAGTTATGATTTTAACCAATAACCAACCCAAACCGACCCATGAACACCCCTAAAAATTTCTAAAACCAAACCAACCCAAATAAAAAAATAACCATCGATTTGGTTCTTATCGATTTAGTTATGATTTTAACCAATAACCACCCATGAACACCCCTAAAAATTTCTAAAACCAAACCAAACCAAACCAAACCAAATAAAAAAATAACCATCGATTTGATTCTTATCAATTTAGTTATGATGTTAATCAATAACCACCCAAAACCGACCCATGAACACCCCTGCTCGTACCCATTTTCACGTTTTTGGGGGGCCTTCCCCTTTTTAATATACACAGCTTCGTAGAGAAGGGGGGAAGACGAACAATACACATCGACTCTCACTCACAGATTTCGACTCACACACCACAACACTACACACACGGGATACACACGAAAAATGGAGTAATCGAGAAATGGAGGGAGTTTGAGAGAGATTGAGCGAGAAAGGAACTAAGGGACGAGGGAGAGTGAGAGAAACAAAGAGGAAAAGAGAGATCGGGATTGAAAGAGGAAATCGGCGAAAAGGACAGTGAAACCGGTGAGAATCCGGCAGGTTTTCGATTTTTTCCGGCGAAATTTTTGCCGGAATCGGCTCCAGCTCGTCGAATTGACCCACCCTGTCCCGAAATCCCCAAAAAATCTCTTCGTTTTTCTTGATTTATGGTTCTTGAGTTGATTAGCTGATTTGGCTTATTTTTAAAGTTTGAAACTTCTTATTTTTCGGGGAAAAATTGGATTGTTTGTGTTGGTTTTGATTTGGGGTTTTTAAGGAGATGATGTTTTGGAGGGAAAGGGAAAGGGAGAGTAAAGACCAGAATGGTGGACCACCTTGTGGACAAGTTAGAGTGCTTGTTGTTGGAGATTCAGGTATTGAGCTACAATGCAAATGCTTTTTGTTTTCTCCTTTTTATTCTATTAGTTATATTGATCTACTTTCCATTTTTTTTTCTTGTGTGTGTTTTGTTACTTGTAAGGATGTTTTTCTTTGTTTTCTTAAGCATATTACTAGTTATGTATCGTCTTGAACTTGGTTTCTAGTCAATAGCTCAGAGTTTGATGGTAAAACTTAGTGTTCTGAGAAACTGGTGGTGATGGTAAAATAGACCCTTGCACAAATGCAAGGTAAGATTGTGTATAATATATTGGCCCTTCTCCGGACCTCGCGCATAGCTGGAGCGTTAGTGCACCGGGCTGCCCTTTGGTAGTGATGGTAAATATAATTGCATAGATTCAGAAATGATTGAAGACGGGAGATAACAAGTAGATGCGAGTATTATGAGTTCTCTCATTTTTGGACGTAGTTACTTATGGGCTGCACCAAGTATGTAGCTTAGTAATCGATGAAGTGGGTGAAAGCTATGGAAAATCAGGGTCCCAAATTCCAATAGAGATGGAACATTTGGTTATTTGTTCTCATCTGCTTAGGTCTTAGTGTGTAGGGTTACTTCATGCATGTGAAAGTGATGGTATGTAGAGAGTACCAGGTGGAATAATTGAGGTGTGCACAACTAGCCCAAACACCACCTTTATCCAAAAAGAAATAACAAAGACATAGGTTCGTTTGGAGTTTGGACTTCTCGCAATTTGGAAAATTTAGGTCAATACAAGATGAAGAAAGAGTGTATTTATAATCTAAGAGTTGTTGTTTTCTATTGTTATCAAAGAATTGGCAATGGACATTAAAATGTAGTGCAAGAATTACTTTTAACCTACTAAATTTGGAGGATAATGGGCACACTACATACTGTTACATCCGTTTGAAAAACATAGTAATGATTGAACCAACTCATTTAGAGTGTGACCGCATCTTACTATTGTGTTAAAGTCTGGTTCATAGCTGTGATGAGATGATTGTTTATACGTTAGAGGCTATTGAACACCATCATAGGGGTTATTTGGTAATGGTGTAAATGTATGGGAAAAGTTGGTTATTAAGAGTAGACAAATGTAACTTTTTCTACAATGAGATATTTATCAAGAAAAAAATAAAATGAATTTCTTTCGATATTATGATGACAACAGATATTGGTACACGTACTCATTCTTAGAAGTATGTACAACCTAAACATTATCCTCATTTTCTCTTGATAGATCATCTTCTGGGTTTTGTAGCTCAATCCAAATGGATATCATCATTTTTTTTTCTTTGGTTGAAATGAACCGAATGTTTTGGATATGATCTTCTGAATGCCTTTTGTATAGTACAGTCAACTGATACTGTCTGCTGAATTTCTTCCTGAACATCCATTAGGTTGTCGATTCAAAATGTGACTAAGCACTTTTAACTGAAGGCTTTGTTACTTGTTGACTAAAATGTTTTATGATGCTTAAATCAGTAGTTAGTACATCTAAATTCTAATGCGTTAAGCTTCTGTGGTAGTGACTTTGTTAACTTAGCAGAAGCTCGGAAAGTAAAATATGCACCTATTCAGCGTTATCTGGCCTTTCAGCGCTATATACAGCTCTATTTATACCTAGGGTGAATAACCTGTGCACCAGGCAACCGTGGATATGCCTGAATTCCCTGAAGTTCCAACCTATTCAGCATTCTCTGTCCTTTCAGCCCATTTGTACAGAGGGTGAATAACCTGTGCATCACGCAGCAGTGGATATGCTTGAAGTTTCTAAAGTTCTCCCTGAGATATTCCTGTAACTTCGGTACATCTTTCCTTCTAAAGATGTTCCAGAGTGATCCACCTTCTATATTCTCAAATTCTTCCCTTATTCTGGCACTGAGTTATCTTTGCACTCATCACTTAATTCCTTATCTTTCTTCGTAAGTGCTTGTACTATTGACTGCACCTTTTGTTACCACCTCCAGCACTAGTCTCTCCCTCTGGCTCAGACACATGCAACAATTCGTTTTCACATTCTTTCTTGTCCTCAGCCATCTGAAGTTCCCTTTTATTTTGGGCAACATGTTTTTTATTTATTTTACAATGTTCCCATTTCTGAAAGCTGGTCAGCTGTCGGATTATTGCTTGAGTACTATTCTATGGGAACGTACGTTACACGTTTATCCCAAGTTATTTAATACTATAAAACTTGAATTGCTAATAATCTCTAATTTCTAATCTCCAATCTCTATCTCTGATATACTAAAAGTGCGAAGTGCCTTAGAAATGTTGTTTGAACTTTTTGCCCCTTATTTAGAGACTAATCTTTAGATAATATCGTCTTTTCACGAAATCCCAATGAGGAAGGTGTTAGTGCTTTATCATTGGGTCAATAATATCAATCCCTCTTATCGTGCTACTTCTAGGGCAGGAAGAAGATAAACAAAAAGACGACACCATAAAATTAGGAATTAACCATAATAAGACAACCAAAGACCCTTTTCAAATAAGGATATATTTATTACAGTCAATATTTAGTATCATAAAAATAAGGAAAAAAGTGAAAAAATGATTTTGTCTATTGTGGAGACTTTTAATGAAGGGCAAAAAGTTGAAACAACATTTCTAAGGCCTTCACACTTTTAATATAATATAGTTGTGTCGACTCATTCACCCTATTAGACATATCATGATGCAGCTTAGTCACAGGTTCTAAATGCAAGGAACTCATAAGAAATAATTGTCTATGGTCCCATCTCAGGCTTTGACGACCCTTTTAGCAGTTTGACAGAAAGATTTAGGTTAGTCACTCTGTGGATGTGTGTACTCCTTAAAAGGCAAGCTGCTATGAAACTCCAGGCAGCGACGGGGTAATCAGATGGAGGCCAATCTTTCAACTGCGGATCTGAGGCTATCCAGCATTATCAAATTGACCTCCCATTTGTCCCCTGAAAAATTGTTGGATGTTAACTTCTACTTCACACCAATCTAACCAGTTGATGGTTATGTCATTCGAACGAAGAGGATGGTTTATGTTCTTTATCTGGCAACATGCTCACCATGGCTTCCCAGCTTAACAGTGAGGTAGTCTCAAGAGTACTGACAATCACAGGCACCTTTCACCCAATGAGACTGAAAATGCTTCAGATCCTCCTAATGAAAATCTTTAGCTGCTGGATAGTATATAATTGTCATCAGAATCGCCACGAGATGCTTCTTTATGCAATTTATTTTTCTGCTTATCATTTTCTTCCACTGCTTTCCTACATAAGCATGGCCACTGAGGAATTTCATACATGTGTTGTATTCAAATCTTTTAGCATTATCTTCAGCTTTTTCCAACTACTCCGATTCCAATTATTTTGACTTTATCGGCAGGCGCTTCAGTTCTAAAATTCCCTTAACCATATACAGCTCCATTTTGCCTCTCTTGCTCTGCTTTACTGAATTTAAATGTAAAATTCTTCACATTGCGAGTTCTTATTCTTTCAGCGAATTCCAAATAAATCTTTGAATGACAGCAACAAAAAACCCAGTGTATTCCCATATAGTGGGGTCTGGGGAGAGTAAAATGTATGCTGTCCATACCACTACCTCTGGAGAAATAGAAAGGTTGTTTCCAATAGATCCCCGGCTCAAGACAGAGTAGTAAACAAATTCATAATAAAGCATGAAACAAGATGTAATAGCAGAAATAAGACACCCACAAAGTAATACCCTACACTAACGAACCAAAGGCACCCCCCACCCATACCCTCCTACTAGCAACTCCAACCTATGGACATAGCCCTACGACTACTAGCCCTACAACCCCAAAGCTCTCCTAACTACTGGCTACGACCCGCCCACATGCACTAGCCTTCTAACCTAACCTAATTTGTGTCCTCCAAACCTTCCTATCTAGGGCCATGTCCTCAATAAGCTGTAACTGTTTCATGTCCCGTCTAATCACCTCTCTCCAGTATTTCTTCGGCCTACCCCTACCCCGCCTGAAACCATCCAAAGCTAGCCTCTCACACCTACGAACTGGGGCATCCGTGCCCCTCCTCATCACATTCCCAAACCATCTCAATCTAACTTCCCGCATCTTGTCCTCCACTGAAGCCACTCCCACCTTCTCCCGGATAGTCTCATTCCTAACCCTATCACCTTTAGTAATCCCACACATCCAACGCAATATCCGCATTTCCGCCACCTTCAATTTTTTAATATGGTAGTTCTTGACCGGCCAACACTCCTCTCCATACAACATGGCCAGACGGACTGCCACTCTGTAGAATTTGCCCTTAAGTTTGGGCGGCACCTTCTTATCACACAACACTCCCGAGGTGAGCCTTCACTTCATCCATCCTGCCCGACAAAGGCGATCCCAAGATTTGAAGTTTGTGGCTGCACCAGTATTGTCAAAGGCGCGCATAAGCCTTGAAGCAAGACTCAAAATGTGTTGAGAGCTCGCATCGCTTAATGTTCAGTTTAGGTTCTAATTTCTAAGATATACTTTCCCATGTCAATGCGGCTTTCTGAAGAGACAAACACTAAACAATTGATATTTCACTTCATAAAAAAAAATTAATTTCTTTGTTCATATATTTGTCATTCATGCTTATATTATTAGTCTTGGACTATATATATATTTATATTTTTTCTCCTTTTATGCCTTTTTTTGTTTAATCTCACGCTTTATTTGTACTTTGTGCTTAAACACAATGGACCTTGAAACTTTTTTGCGCTTTTTGTTTTTGATAATACTGTGGTGCACTAATATTATCTTAACATAGACGTTAGCAAAACCTTCAGTGTCGATTAAAGAATATTATCATATTCGATTGGTCGTCAATGACATGATTAATACTGAAAAAATAAATATATAGAATAGATATGAGTTCTAAGCTAATAACTTTAATTTACTTTCTTAAAATATGAAGTGCAACAAATATGTTGACTTTTAACATTTTTGAGCAATTGGTTGTGGTAGCTTAATGGTAAAGGCGTGTTCATCGTACAACAAGGTCGCGGGTTCAATTCTTTAGTGCAGCAATTTTGATATTTTAGCCTTTAAACTTGAAGTACTGAAAATAAAAAGGAAAATGTTGCGCTATCCGGGGATCGATCTTGGGTCGCGTGGATGGAATTGCTGATTCCAACCAGCGCAACCAAGGTGCACTTTCAATTTTCTTTGGGTGCACTATTACATATATCCGAATTTCTAAAGATATATACACAATTTTTTCGACGTTAACGGGTGCACGTGCACCCCCACCTATACATGTGGGTCCGCCCCTGCTGCCCAAATACGGTGGGAGATCTTCGTCAATCTCTCCACTCCCCTGAATCATGGACCCGAGATACTTAAAACTGTCCCTCTTACAAACAATCTGGGAATCCAACCTTACTACCACCTCGTTCTCTTGCCTTAAGCCATTAAACTTGCATTTCATATACTCAGTCTTGCTCCTACTCAACCTGAATCCTTTAGACTTAAGAGTTTGTCCCCAAACCTCCAATTTATCATTCTCACACCCCATCGCGTCTCGTCAATCAAAATAACATCATTTGCAAAAAGCATATACCAAGGCACCTCTCCTTGAATATGCCGCGTCAACACATCCATCACCAACACAAACAAAAACAGGCTAAGAGTCGTTTCTTGATGCAACCCTGTCAAGACAGGGAAATGCTTTGAATCTCCCGCCGTCTTGACCTGAGTCTTTGCTCCATCATACATGTTCTTAATCAATTTGATGTACGCCACGGGGACCCCACTCACCTCCAAGCATCTCCAAAGACCCTCCCTAGGAACTTGGCCGTATGCCTTCTCCAAGTCAATGAACACCATATGTAAGTCCTTCCTTTCCCTATACTGCTCCACCAGTCTCCGCACCAGGTGAATTGCCTCCGTCGTCGAGCGAAGGGGCATAAATCCAAACTGATTCTCCGAAATAGACACTATCCTCCTCAACCTCCACTCGACTACTCTCTCTCAAATCTTCATAGTGTGGCTCAACAACTTAATACCCCTATAGTTGTTGCAACTCTGGATGTCACCCTTATTCTTATATAAAGGAATCGTAGTACTCCATCTCCACGCCTCGGGCATTTTCGCAATCTTGAAAATAACATTAAACAATTCAGTCAACCACCTCAAATGAGCCCCGCCAGTAAACTTCCAAAAATCCACTGGACTCTCATTGGGCCCCATCGCCCTACCCCTTTCACATCCTTCGAATAGCATCTCTGACCTCCTCCACCTTAAAACGTCTACAATAACTGAAATCACGACACTCCTCGGAGTGCTCCAGCTCCCCTAACACAATGTGTCTGTCCCCCTCATCATTCAAGAGTATAAAAATATGACTGCTCCAATCCATTAGGTCAAAATATCCAAAGCAGCTCCATTCTATTACATAAGCCTATACCCAAGTAATGTGGTCAGCTCAAGGAATGCTTTTTCCATATATTCAAAGTCCACATACCATTTGATACGGATATTGCAACGATCCACTATATATTTATAGTTACTTTTCCCATTCCAAGCTTTGATTTTTCCACTTAAATAAGCTGGACTAATATCATGGTCCTTGACGTGGAATGGAATACTGCATCAAGAGATTATCCCCCCTCTCTCTCTCTCTTTCAGGTAACATTTTGCTGAAACGGATTATCAGTCGGTGACATCCTACAAATCTTGAACAAAATTAAAGTGGTTATTTTCTTATTTATGAATCAAAATGCAGATAAGTATATGCCAAGCAATGTTTAATTGAAGTTTCAGTTTCAGCTTCTTATTGACTATTTTAAAGTAGTTGGACTAATTGAAGCCCTTTTGGGGGTTTCCATTAATAAGATAATTTGAAGCTCTTTTTGGAGTTTGACCATTCTATATATAGCAAATGATGCACGGATATCATACTGTACGTGGAAGCAAGATGCTAGTAATTGAAATTCCACTTCAAAAAATGACTCCATAGCTCCCATATTTGTCTTTATTTGTGCGAAAGAAGAATTACAGCTTACAGCTTCTTTGGATCCTTTTGATAGTCTTTGAGGGTCACCATTTTATTGGAAAACAAAAAGCAACAACAATAAAACAAAACAACTTTGAGGATCACCATTTAAATTTATTTGTGGGGATGGAAATTTATATAGTTGGGAAGGTAGTGAAAATAGTGGCTCCATTTAATGCTTCTTACTTTTCCTGTGTTTGTTTTGCTTTCACAGTCGTGCTTGGCTTTAGCCTTTTTGAAAAGTCCTGGGTACATCAGATGAAGCACTGGGGGAATGTTTTGTTGGGTACAGTAGGTTTTAGTCATCAAACAGAGATCAAACAAAGATCGTGTTAATAATGTGTTATAAATAACAGTACACTATCAAGGCAACAAGAGATATAACCAAAGAAATTGGAGGGAGAGAGAGATTGTATTTCTCTTCAAACTTGATGTACAAATGAATTGAATAAACTTCCTATTTATAGAATAACAAAAGTTGTTGTGTAACACATTTCACTAAACTTGCATCATCACAATTACTTTATAACATATTTTGCTGATAACGTGTTATAAAATAAAAGTGATGTACTATGCTAAAATACAAATGCATAGAGAGGAAGTATCAAGATCAATATTACTTTTCTTTCCTCTTCAGTTCATGCATTTCGTTTTACAAAGAAAGGCTATTTATAAGCCTTGAAAAATACTTTGCACAAAGTATGTTGTGGACCCTACTTACTTGGGCACAAAGTTGCCCCACTAACTTGTACCATTTGGTATCATATTTCAAACATCTTTCTTTGATGAAATGTATCACTGATCTCAACCATATGCATCCTATGGACATCACTAGAATTTTTGTTTTACATAGATGTCCATCCAAGGGAGGAGAGTGTTGTAAAATGGATGTCCATCACTTTGTGCCCAGTAAGTTGAGGATTAGTAATCCTTTTTAGAAATCGAATGGATTCAATCTTATACATACGCGAGGAAGGTAATCAAAATGGGGCCATAACATATTTTTTTCTCTAAGTATTTTTCAAGGCTTATAAATAGCCTTCTTTGTAATAAAAAATGCATGAACAAAAGTGCAAAAGTAATACTATTTGATTGCAAGGTGTCTGCTTGAGCTACTTGCAGGCTATCCAAGAAACTGTCGGGCCATGTCATACTTTATGCCTAAGTACTTTTTGCTTATCTGATTGCAAGCTTATCCAATAAACTATGTATATAAATGGAAATCCGTAATATGGTGTATTAAGGATAAAAAGTGCATTTGTGGACTATCGGGAGGGAAAGAAATAACAGATGTTTTGAGAACAAGGGTAATCCAATAAATAAAGTAAAGATGAATTGTATTTGAATGTGATTTTTGGTGTAGAGAATTTTGCATGGATGATGCTGATGCCATCTTAGAATTTTTGGAGGGCTTTCTTCTTTTTGTTGTTCTATTGTTGCCCATACAATCTTTTTGTATTGATGAATACATTGTTACCTTTCTAAAAATGAATAAAAAGCATGATTTTTATCCTTGGAACCCAATGATCTACCATGCTTTAGGGGTGTATGGGATTCGGAAGTTATGACACTATTAGATGGTCCTAGTAAGACATTTATTCAGATAGACACATTCTATGCAAGGATATATAACTTAGGTATGTTCTTCAAATTAGTAAATGCGTTTGTCATTTGATTTGCAATTTTGCAAATGGATGACCCTCTAGACCTCCTGGTCGCATGCGGGGGGATATGGATCAAAATGAGATTATGACGAAAGGTTCCACGCATAAATATGTACTGAATTATCATCAGTATGATCCTTATTCAAAAGATAAGTTAGTTATAATGCTAGAAGCATTTGTGATCTAAAATTAATTTTATATTTCAACTAGAAATGCTCTTACATGGCAGACCAATTGATTTCAATTGCAATAATTCTTGAAAAATGAGAAGAGTTAATGATCATAATAAAGATGCAATATGCTCTTGAAAAGCCTACGACATAATAGTTCATGAACCTCATGGTTTCATAAGAGGTTCCGGTACCGAAATATAATGAAGTGATAAGATCTCAGTAAGATGTTGCATTGCGAACCGATTAAAAATGATATCTCGTCAACGCCGTTGTACTCTTTTTCCATTAGCTAATGTTTTATCCATTGAGCTTTCTTGGATAAGGTTTTTAATGAGGCAACTAGCAATGTGTAATACTAGATACATGCACTGTTTTTCCTTCAGTAGAATTTTTTCCCACTGGGGTTTCCCTATTTAGATTTAATGAGACATATTATCTATTAATAAACATCTAAGAGGGAGTATTATAAATGCACTGTATTGTGGATGCCCATTACACAATTTATCGGATAAGCTTGCAAACAAGAGGTCTAGAGGATCATCTATGTGCAGAAAATAGCAATCAAATGCCAGATACATTTACTGATTTGAAGAGGATAGCCAAGTCACATATTTCTGCAGAGAATGTCTCTATCTGAATTAATGTCCCAACAGGACAATCTACTAGTGTCATAGCTTCTGAATCCTATACTTACCTGAAGTAAAAAAACATCTTATTTGGATGTCTATTACACAGTTTATTGGATAAGCTTGCAATCGGATAAGCTTTTAGCCGAATAAGTTTGCAATCAAACAAACAACTTGCAAGTAGCTTACATAGTTGCTTCTGTTCTTCTATAAATAGAAAGTCAATTTTAGTTCATTTGTACATCAACTTTGAAGAGAAATTAAATCTCTATCTTCCTCCAACTTCTTTGGTTATATCTCTTGTTGCCTTGATAGTTTATTATTATTTTGTAACGCGTTATTGCCATGATTTTACTTTTATAACACGCAATCAACACAATTTGTTCAATGGATTTTTACCTATATAAACATTTAATTTTCATCTAAGCTGCACGGACTCTTCACATTCGATGCCGCACCCGTGTTGGATTCTCCAAAATATACTACTTTTGGAGAATCCGACACACACCTGCTGACATTTTCGAAGAGTCCGAGCAACATAGCTTTTCATGGACATCCAAGGGGGAGTGTTGTAAAAATAGTGTTGGATGCCCATGTGGCTCGTAGCTAATCTTGGTGTCCAAGTAGATGGACCCATGCATGGTAAGCAAACATTTTTGCCCAAGTAAATTTGTTTCCGGAGGCTTATAAATAGCCTTTTATCATATTAAGCAATAGACAAAGAAAAGTCATTCTCCTGCCTTTTATCATATTAAGCAATATACAAAGAAAAGTCATTCTCCTGCTTTCTCCTTTTGTTGTTATTTGCTTTTGTACTCCCTTAAAGCAAAACAAACATAAGAAAAGTAAGAAACATTAAATGGAGCCACTATTTTCGCTATCGTGCTTGGCTTTAGCCTATGAAATGTCCTGGATACATCAGATGAAGCACTGGTGGAATGTTTAGCTGGGTACACTAGGTTTTAGTCATCAATTTATATAATTTAAGTCCATCTGATGTAGTCTTCTTATTAAGTGTTCAAGTCTTTCCTGTCTGGTGTTAGATGTTTTTCCTGCGATATTTAGACTTTGTAAGAAGTTCAGGATATTAGCTTCTCCCTCTTTATTTATACACAGTGATTCGTTGTTTTCAGCTTCCGTTTCACCATTTTTCTGCTTCATATTTTCTGGTAGGTGTGGGGAAGACTTCTCTTGTTCATCTGATTCTCAATGGTTCTTCCACGCCTCACCCTCCTCAAACAATTGGCTGTACAGTCGGAGTAAAAGTATGATTCACAGTTAATTTTGTTCTCCCTATACTATGAAAAGTGTGCTGTGAATGCATGCCCATATCAAAACTAATCTTTTCTTGTTTCTCCTGTAAAGCACACTACTTATGGAAATTCTGGTAGCTCCTCAACTAGCATAAAAGGCGATGCCGAGAGAGATTTTTTTATTGAACTCTGGGATATATCAGGACATGATCGTTACAAAGAATGTCGATCTCTGTTCTACTCGCAAATTAATGGTGAGCAACTAGATTCATCTCTTAAACTGCTTTATATACCAGAAAGAATTTCCTATGCACACTCGTACAAGTTACAATATATGTTCTGGATGACCTTCAGCTGATACCTGATAATTAATATCAGAAGATGGTTAAAGCATGTAAACTTTCTAGATAACTGATTATGTTTGTTCTTTTAAACAGAACTCAGAGATCTTACATGTTTGTTGTCATCAAATTTTTGTTCCTGAATTTTCCTTCATTAGGGAGAGTTTAATGGATGACTCTCTTTCTGTGAAGTATACGTTCTTAAATTCTGATGATAGTTGGGTGAAATCATTTTTAGTTCCACTTGAGGTGTTACTTTTATACTCTCTCTTTCTCTCTAAGGCAGTGGGAAGCACTTTTTATAACTATTCATCCTGGTGATAGTCGGCAGAAAACTAATATGGATGATTTTCAATTTCCACTTTAGGTGTTATCTTTGTATATGATCTATCTCAAAGAAGGACAAAGACAAGCTTGCAGAAGTGGGCTGTAGAGATAGCAACAGCAGGGACATTCTCGGCTCCTCTAGCTTCAGGTGGTCCTGGCGGTCTCCCTGTTCCTTACATTGTCATTGGCAATAAAGCAGATATCGCTGCAAAAGAGGGTATTAGAGGAAGCAGTGGCAATCTTGTTGATATGGCTCGACAGTGGGTTGAGAAGCAAGGTCTACTTCCTTCTAGCGAAGAGATCCCCTTGACCGAGAGCTTTCCTGGTGGTGGAGGTCTTATTGCGGTAATTTTATACAACACAACTTGTATGGATTCACAGTTGAAAACTTCTAGAGTGATCTTGTTTGGTTATAAAAATCAGTTGTCTTCCGGCAAGATAAATTTCTGGTACTTAAGCTGTTACTGAAGAAGGGTCGTTACTTATTTGTCTATGCTAGTACATTAAGGTCAGCTTTTGTTGTGGTCTCACACAGTGTTCCCTCTCGTCAAGCCAAGTCTTTATTGGCGTAGCAATATAAGTTTTCATCTTCTTGTTGGGTTAAAAATGCTTATTAAGAGTAGCAGTTTAGGGAGGTGCATGCAGAAAGGTTTCTTATTTAAATCTGAAGGAAATCAGTTACCTCATTCTCAGACCTTCTTCTAAGCTCTACCACTGCGCATTTTCTTGTGTTTGAAGAGGAAAAAAAATGGTTGCCTGCTACTAACAGTCTTTGGAATTATCTGGATGGGAACTGCTATATTTCTTTTTTTGTTTATATATATATATATATATATATATATATATATATATATATATATATATATATATATATATATATATTTTAGAATATGAAGCTGACAGTCTCATACATGAAGAAAGAGATTGTTGACTTAAATAATCTGCCAACTGAACCTAGTGGACAGGATGTGTTTTCCTTCATCCATTTTTCATTTTCTCTCCTTTTTCTGGATAGATTTTTCATGCTTGAAATTCTCTGATCATACTTTTGTTATTCGTTTGGAACTAATTGTATTTGAATAATTGCTTTGTTAATTGTCAAAACCCTGTTTTTTGATCCATCCTTTTGTTCTTCTTCATGGCTGAATTTTTACTCGTTACATATCTCAGTCCATTAGTAGGAGGATGTTCTTGTAGGTCTAAGCTGTTCATCAACATGTGTTTTGATTTTGGCAAATTAAAACATTTGTTTTGACCTTACTCATCATAGGCTGCCTTTTCATTACATTGCAACCAAATCCCAAAAAGTAAAGGAGAAAAGAACAGTAGCTACTGTGTGACATTGGTTAATCTGAAGCTTTTTTAAAGAGAAACTTTTTTACTTTTTTTACTCTCGTAGAAAGCTTATGGAATAGGCAGCTTTTGTTTCCCACCAGTTGATTTTTCTCTGAGGAGCCTCCTAATTGTGAGGATACTTGCCAGTGAATGTCGGTTTCTCTGTAAGAGTTTCTCTGTATGAATTTTGGTAAACATGAAGAGAAGCAGGTGCTTTGAGTTATGGACATGCTCTCCAGCTTATTATCAAATTATATGCTTTCTCTACACCCAGTTGCTTTCTTTTACTCTTGCTTCCCACAAACCCTGCCCCAGCAACTCTCCTCGAAATTTTAAACATGCATCTGGCTGTAGTAAGTCTTGAAATAATAATCATGGCGAATGTTGAGTGTATCTCATTGCTCTTAGTTGTTGTAAGTTTATACATGTCTTTGATATATGGTTAGTAAGAAGTTCAATTTTCTTTTTAAGTAAGATTCAATGGATTTACATATGTAATATTTTTCAGCCCTTGAAATCCTGCAGGCCGCTAAGGGAGCAAGATATGACAAAGAAGCTGTCATGAAGTTTTTCCGCATGGTCTGTATATTATTCCTTTGCATCTAAAGTGAGATTTACTTAATCTATCCTACATTATTGAAGTGTGGGGTTTGCGATTTTCAGTTAATCAGGAGGAGATACTTCTCAGATGATCTACCTGGTAATCATTGGTCTTCCCCAGTTCAAAAACCTCTGCAGGGATCGAGCGAAATTTCAAATGATGATGATCACTTGTACAAAAGTAAAAGTTCAAGGTACGCCTGTGGAATTCGGTGAAAATTAGGTGCTGTTAAAGCCTTCCATTGTGGGTGAAAATTTCAAGAAGGGATTGTGGGATAAAGCAATCTCTCACAAGTCCCTTCAATTATTTGTTATTTGCATTATGGGAGTCTATTTGATGTTTTAATGGTAATTGGGTGATAAGGTCTTTTTTTCTCTTTATGTTGAACGTGAGCATAGTTGAATATCTACCTTCCTAATAGTGTTGTAAACCCTGGTGTTCCATTACCCAAAAGAAGTGATGCTTGGCATGTGGCCATTTATGGTGAACTTCCCAAGTGTTGTGGATAGAATGTCATGGTCACCTTGAATGAGCTAGATAGATAACTCGTTTCCCTAAGACAAGGGGAGGAGAGCAGGAAAAAATTATCACGTAAAAATATTTTGATAACTTTCCAAAAATATTAACTTAGTCACTACACCTTTAGTTTTGTGCATACTAGTGGATGAATGTGTGCTATACTTGTTCGGAAGTGTCGGGTGTCAAGACAAATTTATGATTGACTGGGATGGAGATACTCCCAGAAATAGCCTCTCTACCTCCTCGAGGTAGGGGTAAGGTGTACACTCTTATCTTTTATGGGTCTTCACTGGGTTTGTGGTTGTTGGGATGGAGAGAATTTTATGTTTTAGAGTAGTGTCATAGTCAGTGACAGCCGTGTCTTCTTACTTGTCTTTTTTACACCAACTCCATCTACGTTTACATGTTCTTAAATCATATTCATAATCTGTCTTCTGCTTGTTGCAGTTATATCGGTGAATCTTACAAGTACAACACACTCCCTCCTTTACCAGCTCAACGCAATCTCACACCGCCTCCCACTCTTTACCCACAGCAACCCATGTCTACACCTGAAAACTATAGCATCCCCAGATTTGCCAGCACACAAGACATCAACACTGCCAGATACAAGCGCTCAGATATTAACGTCTGATTATCTTTCTTATTTTTCTCTTTTTTTCTTCATGTAATGGTACACATTTTCAGGTCCTAATCTGTGAAAAGCTTGTCTTATAAAATGTTTCTAACTCATTCTTTTTGACTCATTGTGGGATTGTCGAAATTGTAGGGTAAAGTTGAAAAGGCTCATCATATAAAGATCTTTGCTATAGTGTGCACCTTTTTTTTTTCCTTTGTTTTGTATCGGAAAAGGGTGTAAGTTTATTTAAATTTACTATGACAGTGTTCCACTCTCCATATATGTTTGTATATTTATGTCTGTATATTTATCTTTTTGACTGTTGGTGCAATCTAATGACTTTTTGTTGTGCGTGTAAATTGGATCGGACATCACTGTTATTTGAAAAAAATTGCGCTTTTAGTTCCTATTGTACATGCCATTTAATATGATCTAAATAATAATAAATCAAGTTTGGTGGAGTATGATTACCTTGACAAATTTGTGCTCATGAATTTGACAGGTTAATGGTAGATAAATCAAAGCTTACACAAATTGATATAAATACATTTGATAAAATTACCCAATACCTATTAAAAATTCATTCTCACCAAAAATAAATAGTTTACATATGTCAAACATATGTTAGATGTATCAGACATTTATAAATAAATCAAAAATATGAATCACTATCACAATGTGTCTGTCATATGTATCATCAGTATTCCAACAATAAATGTATTATATTGGTAATGTATATCTTTTTGATAACTAATTAACAACACCAATACATATTTTTTGTGCTACTATATCAATTTTACACGTCGTTTCTCATGAGATAAAATGTATCAATGATGTACGCATAAAATGTATCATAGAATTAAATAAAATACCATATGTATCAATTGAAAAATATCCAAACTGAATGAGGGTGGTGAACTCATTAAATGACCAAAAAACATATGCATCATCCTTAAAATTATGAAAAGAGTACACAAGTTTTTCATATTTATCTATATATGTATTAAATATATTTATTTGATACATATGTATATGTCTTGAGACATATGATTGATACACGTGCATATGTCTTGATACTTATGATTGATACATATAATCCACCATCACCTCCGTTGTTCGTCCGCAATATCACTGCCACCTTGGCTACCCCACCCCTCTATCGTTCGTCCTCACCACCACCGCCACTTTGATCATTCTCATAAAAAATCTAACAATTGATTGTTCAATTTACTTATGATTGATACATATAGTCCACCACCATCATCCCCTTCGTTGTTCGTCCGCACCATCATCGCCACCTTGGCTACCTCACTCCCTTCATCTTTCGTCCACACCACCACCGTCTACCAACAGAGTGCCTTTGGTAAGTAATGAGATTAATAGTTCTGTATATGTAATGAATGTTTTAATTGGGCTTTAAAGTAGGATGTGTAGTCGGGCCGTGAAAGTTGAGTCCGAAGGACTAACACTAGAAACGCGCTAGCCAGTATGGGTGTCTATATGATCGGGAGGTTCGAATCCCTGAATGGATATGTGAATAGGAGGTCCGCGTCCCCCATATTATATACATTGGTGCTTAAGTCACCATGATTATGCTGGGAGGTTCGAGTCTCCCACAAAGAAATATACTGTTGTGGATATTCTCTAGTTCTAGCGGCTACACACACTAGGACCCTTCCAGTTAGGAGAGAATTGGGACCATATAGCCCATGGGTGCCTTGTTTTATGATGGTTATGCTACATAACCCAGGTTAAGGTTTTTAAATGCATGTTAAACCTTGTTTCCTATTTCAGAACGATTTATTTATATATATATATATATATATATATATATATATGATTGCATGTGATGACTGACTTGGTTTTGAATGGTGACATTATTTTATTCTTCTATCCCTGAGTTACATGTTAGCGCTCCAACCACTAACCGTCTCCGTATGATATATCCCCACGCGATGCAAGCGTCGAAACTTCTTTAATATTTTTTGTGCAGTGATCAGGTGTTCGAGTGGTTCGTGAGTTGACATTGAAGTGGTAAGCTTTCATACTTCGGAAGGCTACAATTCATGGTCGTTATATTCTATATCTCAGACATTATTTAGAATTTATTTTGGCTATTGTCGGGGGCATGTCCCAATATTTTAATGACTTCAATTTTATAGAGGCTTTGTTGGATTATTATGGACTTGGGTGTGTTGTTTTGGTGGATTGATTCGATGACAGACGATTGTCCGATTACCGGTGATTGTTTAGATATTTCAAGAATAAATATGAGTCTTAGTTTACACTATCTTGTTATATGTTTGAAATTTATCCGATATTTGAGGTTATTGTGCTAACTAGGTTAGGTGAAGGGGGTGATCTCCAGTCCACGTGGGACTTGACCCATCACGATCAAGCCCTGGTTCGGGTCGTGATAAAGTTGGCATCAGAGCCTAGATTCATGGTCAATTGGGTGTCCACAAAGCCGTGTGAAGTGGAGTCTCTTTTATGGGTGGGTAGTGCGCCACACTTATAAAGGAAAGGCTATAAGACATTTAAGAATGTTTTCCTATCTTGTTGTCTTAACTTCGAGCTATAAAGTCTAAGGTCTTGAATCCTTCTTATTTTTGTTTGCTCTCCTTTCAGATCATGCCTCCAAGAAGATTTGATGTTCGTGTGAACTCTTTTGTCCCATCTGAGGACAATGTGGACGGAGCTCGTCCAACTTTTGGGGTTCAAACCCAATCAAGGGTTGTTATATCTTATTGTCCTCGTGGGGTTCCGCCTGTTCCCACTGATCCTACTCTTGAGAGAAAAACACATACTTAGTCGTCTCCCGGGGAGGTTGCTAATGCTAAGTTTTATCGCTCTATTAACCTGTTAACTCAGTTGGTGACGTCTCAATCACAACAGTCGGGTTCTGTTGTTGCCGCATGGGTTCGTCTGAGGCCACTAGAGTTGGCCAATTTATGAGGTTGTATCCTCTAATGTTTACTGGTGCTAAGTTTGAAGAGGATCTTCAAAGTTTCATTGATGAGATGGAGAAGATCTTTCGGGTTATGCATGCTTCAGAGGTATAAAATGTGGAGTTTGCTGCCTATCAATTGAAATATATGGCATACCAATGGTACAAAGAGTGGGAATAATTGAGAGGCAAAGACGCTGGTTCTGCCTGGTGGGATGATTTCTCTAGTGCGTTTCTGGATCGCTTCTTTCCTCAGGAGTTGAAGGAGGCAGAAACAGAGGAATTTGTTAACGTGAAGCAAAGGAGAATGACAGTCAAGGAGTATGCTCTGAAATTTCATCAGTTGTCCAGGTATGCTTCTGAGATGGTATATAACATTAGGGTCCGGACGAGAAAGTTCGCTACGGGATTGTCTCGTGAGTTGATTCTTGAGAGTATGTTTACCTTGTTGAACAAAAACATGGACATCTCCAGATTGGTTGTGTATATGCAGCAAGTCAAAGAAGAGAAAAAAAAGCAAGCTGAGATTGGTGAGAAACAAAGTAAGAAATTCTGGTATTTAGAATAGCGTAGGGGCCAGCAATAGAGTGGAAAGTGGCCTAAGAAGAAGAGCTGGGGGATCCTAACTCCTATTCGACGGCTAGTGCTCCCTATCCAAAGTCGTTTAGTGATCGACACTTTCAGGGTGGTAATGCTTCTAGGGCATAGGGTGCCCAATCTTAGTCCAATGGGCCCAGTCAGCACCATCCTACCCGTTTTGCAGATTATGTGGTCAGCATCATCGTGGTCAATGTGAGAAAGGGGGAACCAATGTTTTATGTGTGGTTAGATTGGGCATATGCAATGAGATTGTCCCTCTAGAGTTACTTTTGGGGCAAACAAGGCACCTATTGCCTCTTCATCATCTTCTGCACCAAAGGGTGTCACTTTTGGCTCTGGCACTGGTCGAAACTGTCTCTATGCTCTCACTACTCGACAGGAGTCCGAGGCATTGCCTAATGTCATAACTGGTATATTGAAACTCTTTTTCTGTGATGTGTACTGTTTACTTGATACGGGGTCCGCTCTCTCTTATGTGACCCTACTTGTGGTTGTGCATTTTGGTTTCGGTCCTGAGTGTCCGTCAAACTTTTTTTCTGTTTCTACACCGGTGAGAGACTCTGTGGTTGTCAAAAGAGTCTATAGAGGGTGTGTGGTATCTGTTAGTAGTAGAGAAACTCTGGTAGACTTGATAGAGTCAGACATGGTTAAATTTGATATTATTCTGGGAATGGAATGGTTGTACTCGTGCTATGCTTCTTTAGATTGTCAGGCCCGCAAGTTCATGTTTAAATTCCCTAATAAGCCAGTTGTTGAATGGGAGAAAAGTTATCTAGTTCCTAAGAGAAGGTTCATATCCTATCTTAGAGCCTGGAAGTTAATTTCCAAAGACAGTCTTTATCATCTGGTCCAGGTTAAAAATTCTAACTTGGAGGGTCCTTCCTTACATTCTGTTCCTGTGGTAAATGAATTTCCTGAAATTTACCTTGATGACCTTCCTAGTGTCCTTTCTGATAGGGAGATTGAGTTTGGGATTAATCTTATTTCGGACACTCGTCTTATTTCTATTCCCTGTATAGAATGGCTCCAGCTGAGTTGAAGGAGCTTAAGGAGCAACTAAAGGATATTTTAGACAAGGGTTTCATCTGTCCTAGTGTATCCCCGTGGAATGCACCGGTGTTATTCGTGAAGCATGGTCCCCTTCGAATGTATATTGATTACAGATAAATGAATAAGGTGACGGTAAAGAATAAGTATCCCCTTTCGAGAATTGATGATCTCTTTGATCAGCTTCAGGGTGCCAAATTTTTCTCTAAGATCGATCTTCGATCTGGGTACCATTAAATATTAGGGAGGTAGATATCCCTAAGACATCTTTTCGTACTCGGTATGGGCATTTTGAGTTCTTGGTGATGTCGTTTGGCTTGACCAATGCCCCTGCGGTAGTTATGGATTTGATGAATAGGGTCTTCCGTCAGTTTTTATATATGTTTATTATTGTATTCATTGATGATATCTTAGTATACTCTAAGAGTGAGGAGGATCATGTCGATCACCTCTGCCTGGTATTGCAGACCTTGAACGATCAACAGTTGTATGCTAGTTTCTCTAAGTGTGAGTTCTGGTTGAATGTCGTAACTTATCTGAGTCATGTCGTGTCTAGTGAGGGGATTGTGATGGATCCTCAGAAGGTTTTTGTGGTTAAGAAGTGGCCTAAACCCGCGACTCCAATCAATATTCAGAGCTTCTTGGGTTTAGCTGGTTATTATAGGAGGTTTGTGGAAAAAATTTCTTCTATTGCTGCTCCATTGACCAAGTTGACTCAGAAGAATGTAAAATTCTTATGGTTTGATGCTTGCGAGGGTAGCTTTGAGAGGTTAAAAGATAAGAGGACTTCAGCTCCGGTCTTTACTCTACCTGAGGGTACTAAAGGTTTTGTCTTCTATTGTGATGCGCCCCAGGTTGGTTTGGGTTATGTGTTGATGTAGCATGGCGAAGTGGTTGCTTATGCCTTAGATAGTTGAAGGTTCATAAGAAGAACTATTCGACTTATGACTTAGAATTGTTAGTTGTGGTATTCACATTAAAAATTTGGCGTCACAATCTGTATGGGGTCCATGTGGATATCTTTTCTGATCATAAGAGCCTACAGTATGTGTTCACTCAGAAAGAGCTTAATCTCAGGCAAAGGGGGTCGCTTGAGTTGCTGAAGAGCTATGATATGAGTCTTCACTACTATCCAGGTAAAGCTAATATAGTTGCTGATGTTTTTAGCAGGTTGTCCATGGGAAACTTGTCGCATGTAAATAAGGATAAGCGGGAATTGATAAAGGACACTCACCGTTTGGCTACCCTTGGAGTTCATCTCATGGACTCTGAGGATGGTGATGTGTTTGTGCAATAGGTGGCACAATCATCTCTTGGTTCAAAAATAAAGGAGAAACATGTATTAAATCCTCTTTTGATGAAGATCAAGGATGATGTGGGTGGGTTGTGAAGCAGAATTTTGGTCGAGGCCCATGAATCGCGGTATATGGTTCATCCCGATTCGACAAAGATGTATCATGACCTTAATGAGGTGTATTAGTGGAACAACATGAAACGGGATGTAGCCAACTTTGTGGCTAAGTATATGGTGTGTCAGTAAGTGAAGGTGAAGCACACAAGGCCCGGTGGGCTACTCCAAGAGGTTGAACTATCGGGGTGAAAATGAGAGGTAATTAATATGTATTTTATTACCGTCCTTCCACGGTCGCGGAATCAGTGTGACTCCATTTGGGTCATCGTGGATAGGATGACTAAGTCGGCTCACTTCTTGCCTGTGTGGACTATTTTTTCTATCAAGGATTATGCAAAGTTGTTCCTTCAGGAGGTTGTAAAGTTGCACGATGCGCTTGACTCGATTATCGTTGTACACAGTTCTCATCGCATTTTTTGCACTCGTTTCAGCATGGTTTGGGGACTAAAGTGAGTCTTAGTACGACTTTTTACCCACAGTCAGATGGACAAGCTGAAAAGACTATTCAGACTTTGGAAGATATGTTGCGAGCCTGTGTGATTATTATGGTGGTAGTTGGTTCGACCATTTGCCTCTAATTGAATTTTCCTATAACAATAGTACCATTATAGCATTGGTATGACCCCGTTTGAGGCATTGTCTGGTAGGAGGTGTAGATCTCCTATTAGGTGGTTCGAGGTTGGTGAAGCGGAGATGTTTGGCTTGGACTTGGTTCACCAAGCTACGGAGAAGGTGAAGGTGATTCGTGATAGGCTTAAGACTGCCCAAAGTCGCCAAAAGTCCTATACGGACGTAAGGCGAAGGGACTTGGAGTTTGAGGTTGAAGATTGGGCGTTCTTGAAGGTTTCTCCCATGAAGGGAGTAATGCAGTTTGGGAAGAAGGGAAAGCTCATACCCTGGTATGTTAGACCGTATATGGTTTTGAGAAGGGTTTGTAGTGTTGGAATTGCCCTCTAGCATGAGTTCTATTCATCCGGTATTCCATGTATCCATGTTGCAGAAATGTGTAGGTGATTCTTCGTTGTTGTTCCCTTAGAGAACATTGATATTTTAGATTCTTTGTCCATGAGGAGGTCCCGGTGAGGATCTTGGATCGGCAAGTTCATCGATTGCTAATAAAAGACGTGGCTTCGGTAAAGGTTCTATGGAGAAACCAAAAGTTCAAGGAAGCTACTTAGAAAGCCGGGGAGGACATAAAGTCCAAGTACCCGTTCCTATTCCCGATTTCAAAAATTCATGCTTGATGTATGTGTTATTCTTAGCATCTTTATTTTCTGTCTTTGTCAAAGGTAAATTGTGAATTCCTTGACATTTTTGTTTTCTAACTTAGTTAAAGGTAATAGTAGAGGCATGTGAAGTCCAATCGTGATTGTATTGCCTTGTCCCATCATTCGAGGACTAATGATCCTGAGGAAGGAGACTGAAATGCCCCAGGCTTTGGCCCTTACAAATTTCTTGAGTTTTGAACCTTCTATTTATCAGACGACTCACACCGTAAGTCGTATGGTGTGGTGACAAGTCTAGGAACCCTAGTCATATGTTGGTCAGTGTATTACTAGCCACGTATTGTTGTAGTTACGAGAGACTCTATATGAGTCGTATGGTTTTGTGACGAGAATTTTAGGGTCCAATCATATGTTCTCCAGTGTATAGCCCTTGATGTTCTGCCTTGGATACAATTTGATGGTATGGTATTATGACGAGTAGATCAAGGAAGTCGTAAGTTGGACTGGGTGTGATGTCCAACCTTCTGACCTAGTGATGACTTGAAACCACTCATATGTTGTGGTGATGAGTTGGAGGGTCAATTTGTACCCACCTGCGAATTTTTCACAACTTTTAAGCTGAGAGTATTTTGGATATTTCCCACCCCAAGCCCTTAAGACCTCACGTCTTATAACACATTTTGATCATTCATTATACATTTTAGAAGATCAAACACTCTCTAAACTCCCTCTAAAACTTCTCAAGAAGAATTGAGCTAGGGTTTCTTCGAAGAGGTCATCTAAGAGCTTAAAGATCAAATTCTCTCCGTGAATATTCTTAACTCAGGCATGTGACTCTTCCTCCATTGTTAGTTCACTAAAATTATGTGTTTTAAACATAGTTTATAAGTCATTAATGGTGGTTTTGAAAATCAAGGTTAAGGGTTTGAATGCATAATATTGAGTATTGTTTTCTCATGGTTTAAATTATGATTATACATGTTTTGATAATGGTTTTGCACATGTGGGTGCATGGGAATTGTGGTTTAATGAATGAGGCATGGTTAACCCTAAACTTGATGGTTTTTGGCTTGAATAATGGTTTGATAATGGTATGCCCTCAACCTGTTTGTGAAAATATCAATGGGAATGATCTTATCACATGTTGAATTGTGTTTTGGACTAAGGCATTGGCCTAGAATGTTAATGTTTGGTAAATTATTTTATGAAGGTCTTGTTGGCCATAAATTGATTTGAATCATAACCTTGGGGATGTAATTGACTAAATGGATTCAAGTCCGTAAATGTTGAATTGAATTGATGTCATTTGTTTAAACAATGGGTTTGAGTCCCAAAGTTGATTTATAATGGTTATGGTATGTTGTACGCTTGGAAGTGGAGGTTGATATGGCAATACCAGTGCGATACCTTTGGTAAGTAATGGGATTAATGGTCGTGTATGTGTAATGAATGTTTTAATTGAGCTTTGAAGCGGGATGTGTAGCCGCGCCATGAAAGTGGAGTTCGAAGGACTAACACTAGAAATTACGCTAGCTGGTGCGAGTGTCTATATGACTGGGATGTTCGAGTCCCTCAAATGGATATGTGAATAAGAGGTTCGAGTCCCCCATATTGTATACATTGGTGCTTAAGTCACCTTGATTATGTCGGGAGGTTCGAGTCTCTCACAAAGGCATATACGGTTGTGGATATTCTCTGGTTCGTGCGGCTACTCACACTGAGGCCCTTCCAGTTAGGGGAGAACTTGGCCCATATAGCCCGTGGGTGTCTTATTTTGTGACGGTTATGCTATGCAATCCAGGTTAAGTCTTTTAAATGCATGTTAAACCTTATTTTTTTATCCCGACACGGTATATAAATGGGTGTGTGTATGTGATTGCATATAATGACTTGACTTGGTCTTGAATGATGGCATTATTTTATTCCTCTATCCCTGAGTTACATGCTAGCGCTCCAAGCGCTAACTGTCTTCGAATGTTGTATCCTCACGCGATGCAGGCGTCGAAACTTCTTCTATTTTTCCTGAGCAGTGATCAGGTGTTCGAGTGTTCCGTGAGTTGACATTGAAGTGGTGAGCTTCCATACTTCGAAAGACTTCATTTCATGATCGTTATATTTTATATCTCAGACGTTGTTTAGACTTTGTTTTGGCTACTGTCGGGACATGTCCCGACATTTTATTAACTTCGATTATATAGAGGCTTTGTTGGATTACTGTGGACTTGGGTGTGTTGTTTTGGTGGATTGGTTCGGTGAAAGACAGTTATCTGATTACTGGTAATTGGTTTAGACATTTCATGAATAAATATGAGCCTTAGTTTACACTATCTTGTTATATGTTCGGAATTCATCCAACATTTGAGGTTGTTGTGCTGACTAGGTTAGGTGAAGGGGGTGATTTTCGATCCACGTGGGACTTAAGATATCTGTCACGGTCAAGCCCTGGTTCGAATCGTGACACATTATCGTTGTCATTGTCATCTGTCAGATTCGGGGGCATGTCCCGGCCAAGACTGATTTTTGGTTCTCTTATTAGAAGACTTTGTTGGATTATTGTGGACTTGGGTAATGTTGATCTATCGTTTTGGCCGGTTGTTGGTTATTGGTCATAGACGTACCTTTTATTCTTTTAATTTTATCTTGTTATATGTTCGTAATTCATCCGACAACGTGATATTGTGTTGTTTGTTAGGTGTAAAGGGTGGTCTCCGATCCATGTGGGACTAGAGATAACCATCAAGGTCAGGCCCTGGTTTGGGTCGTGAGTGAATTGTTAGCTTTTGAAGAGGTGTGAAAGAAAAATTAATAGATGTTTTTCTGAAAAGACATCAAGAGAAAGATGTAATTTGAATAGGCATCTTTTCGGTTTGGATAGTTATGACCTTTCCAATGGGTTGTGACTTTTTTGAAGAGTTGCACATTTATGAAGGGATGCACCTTTCTAAACTATTGTTTCTCTTCATGAAGCACACCTTGATGACTATAAATACTTGAATTTTTCCTCAGGTATAGACATGAAATTTTGTAGTAAAAACACTCTTTTTCGTTGAAAAACTCTAGTGTGATTTACTATCATTGAGTGCGTTCGTAGTTCGATAAAGTTTGAGGTACCGCTATTCTGTCGAAGTGATTTCCTTTTATTTTGGGAGGATATATTTCATAACCTCTGATACCTGAAGGAATGATTTTCTTAAGGACACGCCGTGGATTCGGTGGACTTGAATCTTCTAATTTTCATCTTTTTCTAAATGTTTGATTTGCTATTTTTCAGAAAATAATTTGAATTTCTTTTTGTTGACATTCATAAGTTGGGTTGAACTTATTATTGAAGTTTAAAGTTGTGAATACAGAGGTACAACTTCATTTGATTGTTTATATGATTAATTTGAGTATATATTTCTTATTATAAAATACAGATTCTACTAAATCCAAAAAAACAACATAATAGAGACCAATATTTTTGAGTCGGTCCAAGAAACTCTCACTAACCAATCCTAAGAAATCATTTTTTTAACAAATTATTCCTTACTATTCATTGATTAGAAAAATTTACAAATAACGAAATTCCAATTTCCACCTCCTTACAATGAAAAAGATTATCTCAAAAATTCAAAATTTACCAGTAAACTTTTAATTAGTAATTAATTTAAAGATATGATCGAAAAGTGGTTTTATTGGAGCCCATTTCTTTCTCATAGACCCCACATTAGTTGATCTA
Source organism: Capsicum pubescens (assembly GCA_030864215.1). Taxonomy (NCBI): domain Eukaryota; kingdom Viridiplantae; phylum Streptophyta; class Magnoliopsida; order Solanales; family Solanaceae; genus Capsicum; species Capsicum pubescens. The sequence continues at coordinate 275,674,617 of CM061543.1, read as the reverse complement.
AACTCTAAAGAGCCTACTTACCTGCAATATAATATATTGCTGCGTGGCAAAATTTGAGAGACATCCCTTGAAACTTCACTAATTTAATCAAGAATGGTATCTATATTTGCTTGTAAGTCTTCTTCTTTTTTCCGATTAGTATTTGATATTCAGATTGGACGCCTCAATTAAATCGAATTTGCATTGTATAATCAGTTTTGCATGGTATAAGATCCATGTAGGAGAGAAACACTATGTAACATAAATTTTTTTTATGTTTGATTTTTAAACATGGCCCTCTAATTATTTTTTCGTTCTTAAGTACTTATCATCCTTACTAAAAATAAATATTTCATAATATTTGTCATTTTTTAAAGTTAAGACATAATTGATTACTATTTGTCTCATTTTACCCTTAGAAGTAATTAGTCTTGAAAATAAACACTGATTGTGTGTTTGGTGTGAAGGAAAATATTTTCGGGAAAATATTTTTCAATTTTCTCATGTTTGGTTGGCTTAAAGATTTTGGAAAATATTTTTCAAATCAACTTATTTTCCTCAAATCTAAGGAAAATGACTTCCCTTCAAAAAGTAAGGAAAACATTTTTCAAAACTCTCTTTCAACCTCATTCTTAAGTTGAAATATTCACACAACTCTCAAAATCACTCATCTCTACTTCGACCCTCAATTCACCACCCCCGCCCCCACCCCGCCCACCACCACCCCTATTAAAAACTATATTTTAAATTTTTTTCTTACCTCACCCCCCACCTAAAACCCTACTCCCTTCCCCTTTCCAATTTTTTTTTAAATCAAACTTTTTTCTTACCTTCCCTACCCGAACACCCTACCAACTTCCTCCCCCCTCACTCTCCTACCCCGACCCCCACCCCCACCCCCATTCAAAAAACATATTTCAATTTTTTTTCTTACTCCCCTACCCCTACCCCTACCCCGTACTAGCCCCTCATACCTCCCCCCCCAAAAAAAAAACATATAATTTATTTTTAAAAAAATCAAAATTATTTTCTTAACCGCCCTTACTACCTATTTTGACAACCCCACCCCCCACCTACCAACCCCCTCTTATAAAAAGAAATTAATGTTTTAAATTTGTTTTTAAAAAAAAAATTAAAACTTTTTTCTTATTCCACCCTTTTTATCATATTCATTCTCATTGTTTTGGTTAAATATATACAAATACTTTTAGAAAATATATACTTGTCCAATTTGCGTAACGAACACACGAATATAAGTAAGAAACAATTTATTTTTCTAGCATATCGAACACACCCTAAAAAATATTTTTTTGAGATCAAAAATTATTTTTTAAAAATATATTTTTACGCTTTAGCTAAATACTAAAATGTATTTTTTGAAAAATATTTTTTTCATTCACAAACCAAACACTACAAAATATTTTTCGAAAAATATTTTTCATTCACCAACCAAGCATAGGAAAACAAATAAGAAATCAACTTATTTTCCAAGAAAACATTTTCTAGGAAAACATTTTCCATGGAAAACATTTTCCTTCATACCAAACATACAATTAGGAAATCTGAGTGATTAACTCATGCCACACATTTATATTAATTTAAAAAAAAAACTAAATAAGGACATGATATATACGGGTGAATCTCAAAAATAGATCCAAATTAGGGTGACTTTCAAATTTTAGCACCAAATAAAAAAGTTTCTTTAAAATAGCCTTTACCTATTAACTAATATTTTTTGGGATAAAATTGCCCCTGATCAATGGAGTAAATTACATAAATGATCCTCATAATGGATAACACCTCCATATTTATATCTTTCAACTTTTATTTTTTTCTCTTTTTAATTTTACTTTAATTTTTATTTTTAATTTTTTTCAACCCTTACTTTTTTCCTTTTTTCCTCTCAACTTCTTTTTTTTTTCTTTTTTCTTTTATATTTTTTCTTTCCTCTTTTTTTTGTTGTTTTTATTTTTCTCAACCCTTATTTTTTTCTTTACACCTTTCAATGTCTACTTTTATAAAAAATAAAAACTTTTTTTTATTTTTCTTTGCTTTTTATTTTTTTTATTATTAAAATTTTTTCGACCTTTATTTTTATTTAATCTTTTTTTTTTATCAACGTTTATTTTTTTCCTATTCTCTCTCAACTTCTACATTTTCTTTGATTTTTATTTTTTTAATATTTTTCTTCATTTTCTTTTTTTTTCGCAATTTTTATTATTTTTGTTCTTTTCTTCGATTTCTTCCATTCAAGTTACATCTCCTGATCAAGAGTTGACACTATCACATTATAAAAGCAAGACTTACGATTTTCGATCAGTAAGCTACGTTTCATGGGGAAGAGTTGACACTACTACATTGTAGAGGCAAGACTTATGACTTTCAAACAAGTTATGTTTCATGGGCAAGAGTTGACACTACTACATTGTATTTTAATTTATGAGATATTTTATAACTCTTACCTTAAATGCAAGACTTAGCTCAGGAACTTTCAAACAATAAACTATACCCCACGAGCATGAGTTGACTCTACCACGTTATGTTTTCATTTATGAGATGTTCTACAACTATTGTCTTAAAGGCAAGACTTAGTTCAAGGACTTTCAAACTACAAATTATGCCCCACGGGCAAGAGTTGACTCTACCATATTATATTTTCATTTATGAGATATTCTACAACTATTGTCTTAGAGGCAAGACTTGGCTCAAGGACTTTCAAACAATAAATTATGCCCCACGGGCAAGAGTTGACTTTACCACGTTATGTTTTCACTTATGAGATGTTCTACAACTATTGCCTTAGAGGCAAGACTTAGCTCAAGGACTTTCAAACTATAAATTATGCCCCACAAGCAAGAGTTGACTCTACCACATTATGTATTTATTTATGAGATGTTTTACAACTATTGTCTTAGAGGCAAGAATTAGCTCAAAGACTTTCAAACAATAAATTATGTCCCACGGGCAAGAGTTGACTCTACCACGTTATGTTTTCATTTATGAGATGTTCTACAATTATTGCCTTAAAGACAAGACTTAGCTCAAGGACTTTCAAACAATAAATTATGCCCCACGGGCAAAAGTTGACTCTACTACATTATATTTTCATTTATGAGATGTTTTACAACTATTACTTTAGAGACAAGACTTAATTAGCTCAAGGACTTTCAAACTACAAATTATGTCCCACGGGCAATAGTTGACTCTACCACGTTATGTTTTCATTTATGAGATGTTCTACAACTATTGCCTTAGAGGCAAGATTTAGCTCAAGGACTTTCAAACTACAAATTATGTCCCATGGGCAAGAGTTGACACTACCACGTTATGTCTTCATTTATGAGATGTTCTACAACTCTTGCCTTAGAGGCAACACTTAGCTCAAAGACTTTCAAACTACAAATTATGCCCCACGGGCATGAGCTGACACTACCACGTTATGTCTTCATTTATGAAATGTTCAATTTGCGTAACGAACACACGAATATAAGTAAGAAACAATTTATTTTTCTAGCATATCGAACACACCCTAAAAAATATTTTTTTGAGATCAAAAATTATTTTTTTAAAATATATTTTTACGCTTTAGATAAATACTAAAATGTATTTTTTGGAAAATATTTTTTTCATTCACAAACCAAACACTACAAAATATTTTTCATTCACCAACCAAACATAGAAAAACAAGTAAGAAATCAACTTATTTTCCAAGAAAACATTTTCTAGGAAAACATTTTCCTCCATACCAAACATACAATTAGGAAATCTAAGTGATTAACGCATGCCACACATTTATATTAATTTAAAATAAAATAAAAAATAAGGACATGATATATATGGGTGAATCTCAAAAATAGACCCAAATTAGGGTGACTTTCAAATTTTAGCCTCAAATAAAAAAAGCTTCTTTAAAATAGCCTTTACCTATTAACTAATATTTTTTTGGATAAAGTTGCCCCTGATCCCTGATCAATGGAGTAAATTACATAAATGATCCCCATAATGGATAACACCTCCATATTTATATCTTTCAACTTTTATTTTTTTCTCTTTTTAAATTTTTTTCAACCCTTACTTTTTTTCTTTTTTCCTCTCAACTTCTTTTTTTTGTCTTTTTTATTTTACATTATTTTTATTTTTTATGTTTTCTTTACTCTTTTTTTTTTTCTTTTTATTTTTCTCAACCCTTATTTTTTTCTTTACACCTTTCAATGTCTACTTTTATAAAAAAAAAAAAAAAAATCTTTGATTTTTATTTTTTTTCTTTTTAAATTTTTCTCGACCTTTATTTTTATGTAATCTTTTTTTTTTTTTTATCAACCTTTATTTTTTTCCTATTCTCTCCCAACTTCTACATTTTCTTTGATTTTTATTTTTTTAATATTTTTCTTCATTTTCTTTTTTTTTTTTGCTATTTTTGTTCTTTTCTTCGATTTCTTCCATTCAAGTTACATCTCCTGAGCAAGAGTTGACACTATCACATTATAAAGGCAAGACTTACGACTTTCGAACAATAAGCTACGTTTCATGGGGAAGAGTTGACACTACTACATTGTAGAGGCAAGACTTATGACTTTCAAACAAGTTATGTTTCATGGGCAAGAGTTGACACTACTACATTGTATTTTGATTTATGAGATATTTTATAACTCTTACCTTAAATGCAAGACTTAGCTCAGGAACTTTCAAACAATAAACTATACCCCACGAGCATGAGTTAACTCTACCACGTTATGTTTTCATTTATGAGATGTTCTACAACTATTGTCTTAAAGGCAAGACTTAGTTTAAGGACTTTCAAACTACAAATTATGTCCCACGGGCAAGAGTTGACTCTACCACATTATATTTTTATTTATGAGATATTCTACAACTATTGTCTTAGAGGCAAGACTTGGCTCAAGGACTTTCAAACAATAAATGCCCCACGGGTAAGAGTTGACTCTACCACGTTATGTTTTCACTTATGAGATGTTCTACAACTATTGCCTTAGAGGCAAGACTTAGTTCAAGGACTTTCAAACTATAAATTATGCCCCACAAGCAAGAGTTGACTCTATCACATTATGTTTTTATTTATGAGATGTTTTACAACTATTGTCTTAGAGGCAAGAATTAGCTCAAAGACTTTCAAACAACAAATTATGTCCCACGGGCAAGAGTTAACTCTACCACGTTATGTTTTCATTTATGAGATGTTCTACAATTATTGCCTTAAAGGCAAAACTTAGCTCAAGGACTTTCAAACAACAAATTATGTCCCACGGGCAAGAGTTGACTCTACCACGTTATATTTTCATTTATGAGATGTTCTACAACTATTGCCTTAGAGGCAAGATTTGGCTCAAGGACTTTTAAACTACAAATTATGCCCCACGGGCAAGAGCTGACTTTACCTCATTATGTTTTCATTTATGAGATGTTCTACAACTATTTCCTTAGAGGCAAGACTTAATTAGCTCAAGGACTTTCAAACTACAAATTATGTCCCACGGGCAATAGTTGACTCTACCACGTTATGTTTTCATTTATGAGATGTTCTACAACTATTGCCTTAGAGGCAAGATTTAGCTCAAAGACTTTCAAACTACAAATTATGTCCCACGGGCAAGAGTTGACACTACCACGTTATGTCTTCATTTATGAGATGTTCTACAACTCTTGCCTTAGAGGCAACACTTAGCTCAAAGACTTTCAAACTACAAATTATGCCCCACGGGCATGAGCTGACACTACCACGTTATGTCTTCATTTATGAAATGTTCTACAACTCTTGCCTTAGAGGCAAGACTTAACTCAAGGACTTTCAAATAATAAATTATGTCCCACGAGCAAGAGTTGACACTATCACGTTATGTCTTCATTTATGGGATGTTCTACAACTCTTGCCTTAGAGACAAGACTTTGCTCAAGAACTTTCAAATAATAAATTATGCCCTACGGGCAAGAGTTGGCACTACCACATTAAGTCTTTATTTATGAGATATTCTACAACTCTCGCCTTAGAGACACGACTTATCTCAAGAATTTTCAAAGAATTTCGTAACAACAATTCATGCCCTTAAATTTGCTTTGATGTAAAAAAAAAAAATCCCTTTGCGGATTATCCAATTTTTTATTTATTAGCAAAATATAATAGAAGTTGACAAAAAAAAGCGACCAAACAAAATAGAGAAATAAAAAAAAGATTTAGAAAAAAAAGGAAAGAAAAAACATAAAGATCAAGAAAAAAGCGAAGAATTAAAAAAATTGAGAAAAATAAAAATAAGAGAAAAATAAAAATAAAGTTTGAAAAAAATGAGGGAGAAAAAGAGAACTGAAAAAAGAAAAAAACGATCAAACAAACTAGAGAAATAAAAAAAAAGAGTGAGAAAAAAAAAGACAAGAAAAAATAAATATTAAGAAAAAAGCGAAGAATTAAAAAAATTGAGAAAATAAAAAATGAGAGGATAAATAAAAATAAAGTTTGAAAAAAATGAGGGAAAAAAAGAGAACTGATAAAAAAAAAAAGGTTAAAGACAAATGAATTAAAAAAAGGAAAAAAAAAAGAAATAGATAATGCTTGAGATAAAAGAAAAAAGAAAAAAAATAAAGGTTGAGACAAATGAATTAAAACATGAAAATAAAATTAAAATAAAAAATAAAAAGTGAAAATAATAAAATTAAAGAAAAATAAAAAAATGAAAATAATAAAAAATAGAATAATAAATTAAAGGAAAAAATAAAAAGTGAAGATAATAAAAAATAAAATTTGAGAGATAAATAAGTATGGAAAGTTTTTAAAATATATTTGAGATATAGAGGGATAAAATGATACTTGTACTATATTTAAAAAGTAAAGAAAATTATTTTTTTAAATTTTTTTTTATTGGGGTCAAATATCTAAACTCACCCATATTTTTTTTTGAGTATATGACATATAATTTCCTGGATACATAGCTTCTTAAGAGGCCCCACAACCTGAAAAGTGACAAAAAGAATTAGAAACGGAAGAAGTAAAGCTGAAAAAATCTTATTCATCTCATTGCAACATTTGTTGGTGCTGCAAGTTTCTTCAACAAAGAAAGAAGGAAACATAAACATAGTAAGTGCTCAACAAGGGCGGAGCCGTCTTTTATTTAATTTAATTTTTTTTTTTTAAATAGTTGATTAAAAATATATTTTACGTATATATAATAAATATTTAATCATCTTTAACTAGTTCGTATATTTATTTCTGATCTATCACAGATTGTCAAGTCACTCTCCAGTAGTCCCCATCAAAGTGAGTACAAAGGGCTTTATTTTTTGGTCAAGTCTCATTCATTTATGGTCTTCACTCAATTCATCCTCCAACTTTTATTCATTACATTCACCACCAAACTTTAATTTCTCAATCAACTCTCACCTTTTTTAAATATATTTTCTCATTTTACTTTTTTTTTTCTTTTTTTTTTTTTTGTGGAACAAAAACATGAGAAAAAAAGCATCAACTTCTTCAAAAAGTAAGAATGAGGTAATTAAAGATGAGAATAAATACACTGAGGGTAGTGAAGTGGAAAATAAGGCTTGTATTATTGATTGGGAAGTTAGGCCTGGAGGTTTATTGGTTCAAAAAAGAGTTGGAGCTTCTGTTGAGGAAAATTCAGTTGCTGGTCCTATGATCAAGATTAAAGTTTCTTATGACTCTTGTTACCATGATGTTATTGTCCCTGCTGAATCAACATTTGGTAAACTACTTGATCATCTACATGAGTTTTTTTTGTTTTTTTTTTCATTTTTGATATTGTTGATCATAGTTAAGAGGAGTCTTAGCGCAACTTATACAATTGTTGTCACGTGACCTTGGAGCTGTGTAAACAGTCTCTTGCAGAAATGCAAGCTAAGATTGCGTATAATGTTATTCGGCCCTTTCTCGGACTCCGCCTATAATGAGAGCTTAGTGCATTAGTCTACCTCTTCTCTTTTTTTTTGGGGGGTAAGGGGGGAGGGGGGTCAAAGTTAAGATAAAATTGGAGCAACATTAAATTTTTTCCATGTGATCTATCATTGGCGGAGCTTAAAGGGTTCAGAAGTAAATATACGGACTAGTCGAAGGGGTTCAACATCTATTATACATATATAAAAATATTTTTGACCATATAAAAATAATATAATTTTTCGACGAAGGGGATTGGATGAAACCCCGAATTCAATGTGGCTCCGCCACTGTGATCTAAAGGTCAAGGGTTCAAGTAGCAGAATTAGAGCCTGCCTACATTACTTCTCTTTGGCTCTTGGGGTGCAGCCCTTACCGGGATCCTGCATGAATACGGGGTGTTTTGTGCATCGAGTTTCCACTTTATGGTTAAGATAGCTCCACCTATGTGAGCTTGCTCATATTACCACTCCGCAACTTCGGTTAAAGGAGAATTATGAATTTATGATAGGTTGACGACTAGCTTAAAACAGATTAATTTATGATGAATATTCAAGATTCACTTTTTTTGGTTAGACAGTAGATTCTCCCAAAAGCACTTGCAGCCACCAACATTGTTATTCAAAGTAAAACACAAATTTTACTTTAGCATAGAAGGATAACCAATTCCTTTTATGCTTTTCAGGAAATAAAAGGGTAAAACAAATGGATCTAACTTATACATAGTAGTGACATACAAAAAATTCCATGTAGTCCGTGTTACTTAACTTATTATAGCAGGTTGGCAGTTTTGTTTTTAAGGTAACTAGTTTCACGTATTAATGACAATTACATGTAGTTATCATTTTTTTTAAAAAAAAATTGATGTAGTTACTCCCTCCATCCCAATTTATGTGGCTCGGTTGGAATTTCGAGAGCCAACGTAGTTTTTCTTTGACAGTGTGAGTTATCATACATTTTACGTAGTTTTCAAATATATAAATTTTATTTAAAAAACTTGGAGCTTCTATAGCTAAATTCACGATCAAAGTATATAAGTTTGAATCTCGAAGTCCAACCGTGCCGCATAAATTGACACAAAAGGAGTGCATCAGAGGAGAGGGTGGGATTGCTACACTACTGATGGGGTTTGAACACTCCACCTCAACTCGGTGTATAGAAGTTAAAGTCAAAACAAACTGTGGAGATTACTGAAGTAGGATTTTCAGTTGGTGGCGTCGTGGCGATTAGCATTAGGCTATTTGTGACTCTGCATACTTCCCTGCTAATGTCTGCTAACTATATTTTTCTTCTTAACTTGTGGCCTAATTGCTTTTGTGTTGATGAAATGAAGGGAACTTGAAGAAAATTCTTTGTGAAAGAACTGGCCTACATCCTAATGTTCAAAGATTATTGTTCCAAGGAAAAGAAAAAGATGAAAATGAATGCTTGCACATTGCTGGTGTAAAAGACATGTCAAAGGTGATCCTAATGGAAGATCCAGCCAGCAAAGAGTTGAAGAAAATTCAGGTTAACTCTGTCTCTTGTGAAGCCATTGCTCGAGTAAGAGTAGAGGTCGATAAACTCTCACATAAGGTACGTATATTTTACTGATGGGCATTCAACTTTCAGTTTGTTGTCTCAAAGTCATGACTATTAATTTTGTAACGGAAAATTAACTCAACTATGTATATGTATATAATGCAGAAGATAAAGAATGCCAAAAATGCTAAATCCGGTAGCAAAAAAAAAGAGATAAGCATCCAGTACCCCTTGAACTATGGCTAAAGTTGCTACGACATACTCCAAATTCACATGGGTCCTATTATTCCTGAACTCAATTTTAACGTATTTTTGCCACCTTGTTGTGTTGACATGACACCTTTATTACGTAAAAATGGGACCACGCCAAAGGTGTCATGTCAGCTAAAAAGGTGTCACATCAGCTAAAAAAAGGTAACAAAATTACATTAAAATTAAGTTCAGGGGTAATAGAACTCCTATGAAGTTGGAACTCGATGTACATACTATCCACGTGCCACCACTTAAACGTCATTTAATAACCGATATATTTAACCATGTGGCAAATCATGGAATTTTTTTATTGTACTTGAGTGGGTCGAATACGAGTGGTGCCACATGATATTATGTAGGGTGAGTTCTTAAAGTGGTGGACCTACTTGTGTTCTCGGGGCTCGCAATTGTTCTCTCTTTTCTTTACTTGGTAGCGCCTTATTCGGCAGAGGGTTAGAATTTTAAGACACTGTCTACTTGGTCACGACTAGCTCTGCTGAGCTAGGTCTGATCGAGCATTCTCTATCTTTGTCCATTTTCGCCTTACCAAACAAGAGTGACTTCTTATCAACTCGTCAATCAACCAGAAGAAGACTCGAAAAGGATTTCCCGGGTTTGATTATGTAATTTTGTTGCCTTTCTTGTAGGTTGTGGCCATAGAGGGAGCTGTGAAGAGAGGTACTAGAGTTGAGGACAGAGAATTTGTCCTCTTAACAGAGTTGTTCATGATTCAACTACTTACACTTGATAGTATTGAGGCAGAAGGAGAAGCAAGAACTCAAAGGAAAAAGGAGGTTAGTAGGTACATACAGTTGAAGAAGTCTACTCGCGATAACAGTAAATTCATAAAACTATGATTTGTTACATTAAAATAACTGAACTACATGTGAATTGCTCAGAGTTGAATATTTAACACCGGGTTATGACATGTCAATCGGCTTGATAATCCAGTTCTCCATGGAATAGCAACACAATTGAATGTATGTTGAGATAGTTCTTTAAATGATGGTTTAAGAGATGCATCCAACTTTTACCTCAAAGAGAAGTAAAATGTAATGTCCTTCTTGAGTAGTGACAGATTCAAAATTTAAACACTATATGTTCTGAGTCGTGAAAGTGAATTCTGAAATGTACATCTAATTCTGAATCCGTAAAAGGGCAGCCCGGTGCACTAAAGCTACCGCTATGCACGGTGTCCGGCGAAGGGCCCAAGGGCCCCACCACAAAGGTGTGTGCAGCCTTACCTTGCATTTCTGTGGTTGTTTCCAAGGCTTGAACCCGTGACCTCCTGGTCACATGGAAGCAACTTTACCAATTGCTCCAAGGCTCCCCTTCAAAACTAAGGTGTTGTGTGACCCGGGGATCGATCCCTGGTCGCATGGACAGAAGGGCTGGCTTCAACCAGAGCACCAAGGTGCACTTAATTCTGAATCCGTCACTATTCAAAATAGCATATGCAGAATTTTGTATAAGCAGTGTCGATATTTAAAGAAATGAAGATTACTGTAACAAGAGTGATTTCCCTCATGATACATCTTATGACACCACTCGTATCAAGGTGCATCCGTGTAGTCCCATTTCTGTATACTGTTTCTTTTTGTTCCGTTTCTATTGTTGTTATATACCATGAATACTACTTTAACAGTTATTTTTTCATAACAACCAAACTCACCAACTCATAGTTGGATACTTATTCTCACCACTTGTGATGTCTCTGACGATAACTTTTCCCTCTCCTCGCGCAGGTTCATCGCATTCAGAGTTTTGTTGATATGCTTGACAATTTTAAAGCAAGAAACTCTAAACTTGCTAGCAATTGTAGTATTTGTACTAATACAATGGTGACTACCAAATGGGAAAAGTTTGATTCAGGAATTGGAAGCCTCAATGCACCAAATCAATTACATCAATCCACAAAAATCACTCAAGAGTGGGAAGTTTTTGACTGATTCTGAGTTTTGGGATTCTTTTTTTCTTTTCTTTAATTTAGTGATCAACTATATATTGTCCTGTTAAAGTCATTCTTATTGCTTGTGTATAATTTGTTGTGTGCACTTGTATTCCAGTTTTTATGGTTAAGAAATGCACGATGTCTGGTATTCGTTTTGGCCTTTTGGGACTCGATGGAAACGTGTTTGGTGGAATATAATGTAATGAAGGATCCCATCGAACTAAACTGGCTCCGTCAATCTAAGAAATGATGAGAATTCTTGATCTCTCCCAATTCGAAAAATCCAGGATTTCGGTTTGAATACTGATAAAGCGAATAACTTTGTAGATGATCGTTTCAAAAGAAAGAGAACTGAAACAACTTTTTCAGTTTTTTTCGTTCTCTCGATTTTTATTTAATAAGATCTCAAGGAAAAGGACTTTTCCATCTTGCTAAACCACTATGGTGATGTCTCTCGTAAACCAAAATCAGCATTTAATAGCTACTTTGAGTTTAATTTTTGTGCATTCTAAATCAATTATCAGTTTATATGCAATGTGTAGCCATTTCATTTATGTAAACAATACGGATATTTGGTGTATTTCAGTTAGTCACTAAATATATATCGTATTATAACTTTGATACAATACATTTTATTAGAATGACCGCTCTTGAAATTAAGAGAAAAGCATCTAGAATTCTCTCATCTATGATCAAATTTGCTATGATGCACTCCAATTTTACAGGGGTCCTATTACCTCTAGAACTAAATTTTAGAGTATTTTTGTCTCATTTTTAGCTAACATGACACCTTTTGTCAACATTTTTAGCTGACATGACACCTTTGACGTGGGGCCCATTTTATGTAATAAAGGTGTCACGTCAGCATAAAAGAGTGACAAAAATACGCTAGAATTGAATTCAGGGGTAAGAGGATCCCTGTGAAGTTGGAGTATGTCGAAACAACTTTGGTCATAGTTCGGAGGTACTGAATGCTCATCTCTTAAGTATTAAACAAATTTTGAGTGTTTAATATCATACGTTTTTAAGGTGATACAAAATGTTATGATATGTTTAAGATCACAATTTTCAATAATCTCCGTTTTCAATTAAAATCGGCTTCGAGTCAAACATGTCACATATAAATTAAAGGGGAAATGGTCTGATATATACCCAAATTTTGATGAAATTTGTTGTAACACACACGAACTTTTTGGGGTCCTACGGCTCCCTAGACTATTTTTAGTGTATTATGCCTCCCCCCCCCCCCCCTCCACTTCTTTCTCTCCCCCGACTATTTATTAGTGTATTTTATTTACATTTATTTGTACTAAACTCTTTTATTTATTTATTAGTAAATTTTACCTATATATTAACTTATAAATGTCACTAAAATACACTAATAAATATTTCAGGAGGGTCATAGGATCCCCCACAAAATTCAGGCGGGATACAACAAATTTCGTCACAGTTTAGATATATTTTGAACCATTTTTCCAAATTAAAATGAAATGAATAAATACCATCAGTTAATTTGTAATAATTCGCCATGTAATTCTTCTATTCGAGTAATAATATTGCCAATAATATGATATATATGAACTACTTATATAATGTGTTATATACGAGCTCATAATATTGCCGATAATGTGATATTTATGAACTACTTATATAATGTGTTATATATGAACTCTTATCATAACTAGACATTTTTAATTTTTAAATAGTTTGATCTCTCTATATATAATTTTATTTTAGATTTTATTTGTAGAAAATAATAAATTAGTTGAAACAAGTGATAACCAACCAAATGACCAAAGGGAGCATAAATGTAAGAGTTATTTATATTAGAGAAAAGAGATCGTTTCCACCTCAAACTATAGTCGAAAAGTCGAAGCCACACCTAAACTATACTAGTGACCTATTACACACCTAAACTATAAAAAAGTGAAACTATTTACACCCTGTCAGGCTACCACCACTTGCATGTGGTGTAGTGTTTTACACGCGCTGCCACGTCAGCACCACGTCAGTAAAAAGTATCATTTTTTTATAATTAAGGTGTGTAATAGGTCACTTATATAGTTTAGGTGTGGATTCGACTTTTCGACTATAGTTTGGGGTGAAAACGATGCCTTTTTCTTTAATGTTTTTAGTCGTTTACTTTTGTTATTTAATAGGTTGGACGCGCCTAAAATAAGTGTAACACATGCGCCTTATAATGGAGGTCGCGGGGAGGTAATAATATCACCTTTATATAGTTAAGGTGTGTAATATGTCACTTATAATTTAGGTGTGGCTTAGACTTTTCTTGTATAGTATGAGGTGAAAATAATGTCTTTAAAGAACTAATGAATCCGTTGTAGTCTAGTTGGTTAGGATATTTGGCTCTCACCCTGGAGACCCGGGTTTCAAGTCCCGGGATCGGAAATCCTTGTTTTTAAAAATACCTTTTTTCTTTAAAAAAAATCTACAGTACTAATTTATTTTCTTCTTTTGCTACTTGCCCAAAAATGTACTGGTAATATGGTGTATTTTGTTATTCACTTATTTAATACTAATTGAAGAAAAAAAAAGGTTAGTAGTGGACTAAAATCATCAAACTATGAAATTTGAAAAAAGAAAATATTTGTTTTTAAGTAGAAAATTATATTTGAAAATTGAAGTTTATTTGAATGTGAATATAAATTAAAAATTGGATACATATACAGGCTCCTTAACTATTCGACTTTTTCCATATATACACCTCAATTAGACCATGTACCTATTAAACCCTTTACTTCTTTACAAATAATTTCAATTGAGCACAATATGCTGATGTGGCAATCTTATACCCAATTAAATTATGTTAATCAAGTGGGAGGAAGGGAGTGAAATTGAAAGTGAGGTAGGAGTAATTTCATTTACATTTCTATTTCATCAATAGGAATACTAATTAACCTTGGCGCCGTGAAAATGGAGAGAGAGGGGAAAAGCGACGGCGACGGCGGTGACCGGAGTACAATAATCAAAGTGAATGTTAAGTTCGCCGGGCGATCAATACCTGTGGAAATCTCCGATGAGTCCACCGTTAAACACTTGAAATCTCTCCTTCAACCACTCACTAATGTCCTCCCTCGCGGCCAAAAACTCATCTTCAAAGGTACTCACTCAATACGGCTCACTCTGTTTTTATTTGTTTGTCTGATTTTGACTGGGATAATACATAAACAGGACCTTTTGACACTAAATTATAATTATGTCCTTTAATTTTGCTAGTAAGCCTTTTAACTATATAAAAGCTGAACAAAAATCACTTCAATTCTGCAACTTACATGAGTGAAACTCAATGGTCCTACGTGGATTAGTAATTCACTCAAGATGCTGCCACCTAATTAAAAACACACATTATAACTATGATTTTTAACTTTTATCGGCGCACGAATAGGCTTTTAATTATATAAAAGCTGAACAAAAAAATACTTTAATTCTAACTCTGACGCGTGTGGTTTTGAGTGTATACACGCATTTTGCCGGGTAGGATTGGAGTATTTTTTTTGTTCCTACTTGTGCACTGGTAAAATTAAAGGTCATAGTTATAATTTGGTGTCAAGTTAAAAGTGTTGTTTATGTATAATGCCAAAATTAAAAGATTATTGATTCTTGTGGTCTTGAAACATATCAAACTGGTTATGTGTAAAGTTGAAAATAAGGAGTTGTTAAAATAGAAAGATTAAAGCATCTAGTAAACCTGAACTATGTCCAAATTTGTTATGTCGCACTCCAACTTCACGAGTCCTATTACCCCCGAACTAAATTTTAAATTTTAGCTTATTTTTGTCAATCCTTTTTAGCTGACGTGACACCTTTGACGTGGACCTCATTTTATGAAAGGCGCCACATCAGCACAAAAGGGTGAAAAAATAGCTAAAATTGAGTGCAAGGGTAATAGGATCCCCTATGAAGTTGGAGGGTGTCGCATAAACTTTGCCCATAGTTCGGGGGTACTGGATGCTTATCCCAAATAGAAATGAGACGTGTTTTTTGAGACGGAATAAAAAGTAAACTAGGATAAAAAAAATTGAAATAAGGGAGTATCTTCTTTCAGTTCAGTGAATATCAGCATTATTTTGGAGGTGAAGACGATACTATGAGAGGTGGGGGGTGTGAAGACAAGGTGTGTTGGAGGTTGGGAGGGCACAATCAATGTGAAATGCTAGTTGTACATTTTTCTTATTTTTTAGCAACTTGTTTTCATACAGGAACATTTTCCAACAACTTTGACCAACCGAATATGAGAAAATGGTCGTCCATATTGAAAACAGCCATAATTTGTGTGTTTATTCGCGAATAGGTAAAGTTTTGGTGGATGAAATGACATTGAAGTCTTTGGAGGTTGGAAATGGTGCCAAGATCATGCTTATGGCTTCTCAAGGCTTGCACCAAGGGGTAATTCTTTATTTTATCCTTTACATTAAGTCGTAGTTTTATTCTTGTAGTTTCTTGTTCTTTGAGTTTGGTTACTATTTGTTTGTTTCTTGTACTTCGATTTTTGTATCATGTTGTGATTACTTTTCACGATGATTTGTCATGTTGTATATAGCATTGTCCCCATGGCTTCTTCACTTGGTTATTGCTTTTTTACTTTCTTCTTTACTTGAACTGAGGGTCTATCAAAAACACTCTATGATTCCAGAAACTACTTTGTGGGATTTCACTGGGTATGTTGTTGTTGCAACTCCTAAATTCAAAGCAATATTTCTCTAAGATCCTGTTTGGATTAACTTATTTTAAGTGCTTTCAAGCCAAAATAGTTTTTAAACATTTTTCTAGCATTTGAGTAAATTAAATGAGTGCTTATGTTTTCAGCCAAAATGATAAAAATAAGCCAGAAGCCATAAGTTAGAAATCCTAAGTTATGGCTTATAAGTTGGAAGCCAAAAACCAATCCAAACAGGAAGTAAATTAGACCATAGAGAATCTCCTAATAGTTAGAGCAACTAGAAAGAGATCCTTTTGCTAGAAAAGATTCCGTTTAGATGTAGGATACCTAATTAGAAGTTTTCGCAACTATATGTTTCTCCCTCCTTTTATTTTGCCAAAAATGTTTTTTCTGGCTTTACCAACTATTTCGGATTAACACTTAAATGTGTTGCTACACTTAGTTTGTTTACGGATATGTATATAATTAGAATTGGATAGAACCTCTAGTATTGGTAAGCCTCTCTTTTGTCTTCAATGATAACATGCTGATTACTAGAATGGAATGGGTCTACACGGAGTAGAACATATATTTAGATATACGAGACTGCAAAAAATATGTAGGAGACTACAACTAATTTGGATTGAGGTGTAATTGATTAACCTCATGACCTGTACTCTTTCGTCTTTGGAATTTTTATAAATTTACCCTGGTTTGTTCCTGAACTTAGATAGATCCTTGCGTACAATAGATCCTTGTAGTCGGGCCCTTCCCCGGATCCCGCGCATCGCGGGAGCTTCAGTGCACCAGGCTGTCCTTTTTTTGTTTCTGAACTTCTGCTCTGAATAGGTGAATTGATTAAAACTTAAAGCTTTTGATTTCTTGAGTTATTTACTTATTTGTGTATATTGGATAGGATGGACCATTAAGAAAAGAAGCTTCCAACTTGTCCACAGTGAGGAGGATGCCTGAAGCTATGAGACCTAAAAGGGACGTTCCTGAAGTTCCTGTTGTGAAGAGCCAACTTGAACGGTGGAAGGCTACTGGGGTCGTTGCACTATCAGGATGCAATCTGAAGGTAAGACGAGAAGTAACTGGCTACTTTGTCCATTGATTTCGAACCTGTTCTTACCATGACCTATCTTAATTGTGATGGGACAAGAGATACAGTGGTTAAACCGGATCTCACTTCAAAGTTCGATCCAATCATATACATATTGGAATTGACCTAAAAATAGAACTGTTTCATCTTTTCTTTTTCCTTCCAATTCACTTTATCTAAGTTGTATCTAATCCATTTTCTGGCTTGAGTAGGTGATATAGCCAAGCTATTCCTTTCTATTTATCCGCCAATATGGGGAAAACCAATAATTAAATGAATCCATAAAATTATAAAATTGGACTGCAGGGATTTGAACCCTCGATTGTTCTTCTTTCTGGCTATAATACCAATTTTCAGTAATGGAGCTGTTACAACTCATATATCTGTATGAAGACTAATGTTGCAGTATTACTCCAAATAGAACATGGCAATTGGAGTAGATCCCCCCAGTATCTTTAGAAAGATATTAGGTGTGAATCCACCTGTTATGCAGTCTAAACAAGAAACAAAGTTCTATTTTCTCTCCACTATGAATAACAATGCCGAAAGAGAGGAGGAATATTGGCATATGGATTCAATACATTTGGAATGAAGCGAAATCCCTCCATGTCATATTGTATTCCAATTCAAATCTCTGGCTGATAGATGGGTTGAATATTGTTCATTTTTTGGAAATTGGAGGACTAAATGGGATGACCTTCCTAATAGCTGGTGACAAAAATGTGCATCTCCAATTCTTTCATGTTTTGCACTTATTTATTGCATCATCAAAAGTCAACCGAAATGATCGCTCAAAGTTTCCTCATTTGCAAGACAATAAATAAATTTAAGTCCCAAAAAGATGCAGTCGTGTAGAGAAAATAATGAAGAAAAAAATACTGCTGTGCGGTTCAAACTTATTGATGAAATGTTGGGTTAGTCTGAGAGAACATTTAGCCTGCATTATTCAGATAAAATCCCTTCATGTATTATTTATGTGTGTACATATTGTGTATCTAGAATGAGAATATACTATGGTCAAATGGTAAACTTATCTTAGCCAACTAGTAGAACCAAGTTTGATTCCTTCTATCGTCCAAGAGTTACTTATTTACTAATGTTAAATCGTAAATAACATTATGTACGTCCTTAAACTACGTTGCCAGCCGATTCTTTTACTTTTTCTTCCTCTTGAAGATATTTTTCTCGTTACTTATTGGAACTTGACAGACCCTGCCTGATGAAGTGTTGACCTGTGGATCTTCTGCTAGAGTCCTTGATCTCAGCCACAACTCACTACAGCATCTCCCCTCTTCGATTAATAGCTTGAGTTCTCTTCAGGTCAGTACAGCTGACTCCTTTACATATCTTTGAAATTGCGATTTTTTCTCTTGTTTGAGGCTGAAATTTTATTTCGGTATTGTTTCTGCTTACCAGAAATTGATTCTCAATGGGAATGAAATTATGGATAATTCCTTAAGCTGGGAAGAGCTAGCTTCTCTAAAGAGTCTTGTGTTTATTTCACTGAACCAAAACCAGTAAGTACCAGTTATTCCTCAGATATCCCTTCATCAACATACTACTCTCCGAATTGAATGAGATTCGCCAAATTATTGCATCATCTCTATATAATTGAAGGTCACACATTCTTATCTGCACCATTCAATGATGGGTACACCAAACATGTAGGTACATTTGAGTGTGAGGGACAAAATTTGCAATGTCATAGTTCTCATTTACGGGATTGTTTTGATAGAATTAAAATATGAAAACTGAAGTATATCAGTGGGTAATATAAAGCTGCATATCCTTCATTTACAGAATTCATGGTATTAAACTTTTTGATCAGTGACATTCAGATGTTGTTTCGTGTTACAATTTTATTTTCTAACACGGCTTACTCTGTTTACCAACCTCAAACCATTTATCATATGTCATTGTTTCGTATAAAGATTTCTTGTATGATTGTATCAACTAATCTTCTTCTTGGTATGCAGCATAGCAACATTGCCTTGTGAGATCGGCACTTTGACCAGTCTGAGACAACTTCATATTGCACATAACTATTTAACAGATCTCCCATCTGAGATAGGTCAGCTGACCGGCCTTGAGGTTCTGAAAGTTAACAACAATAGGTAATTTGAAGTACTGAAACAAAATAAGATATTGTAATGTACCGTTATCATGATATTTAGTGTTAAGTTGCTGTTCCAAGTCCTTTTCTGGAGACGTGGATGTTTTGGAGTCATGTTGATTTTCTTTATCTTTTATTTTTCTTTGAAGTGAATAGAACCTAAATTTGGTTTGTAAGCTTAATCTTTCAATTGCAGGATACACTCTATTCCGGAAAGCATTGGGGGTTGTGCTTCTCTTATTGAGGTAAAAAAAAATGGGCTTATTTCCCTTTTAGTAACTGGAATCATGAAATCCAAAATATAGGCTGAAACAAGTTCCAGCATTTATTGTTTCCTATGATATTATTATATATACAGATAACCTGATTCAATATGGTGTAGGTTGATCTTTCATCTAATCTTTTGTTAGAGCTGCCAGAAACAATTAGCAAACTAAAGGACTTAAAGGTCTGTCTTCATCTATATGCTTTTGCATTTTTTGTTCTCTTTTGAAGTCCTGCTTCAAAGATGCCACTTCAGCTTACAGTTTTTTCAAACAACACAACAACATATCCAGTGTATTCCCACAAGGTGGGGTCTGGGGAGGGTAAGTGTACGCGGTCCATACCACTACCTCAAATGAAGTAGAAAGGCTGTTTCCAATAGACCCCCGGCTCAGGACAGATAACAGTATAACCAACAAACAAACAGAAAACATAAAAGCACACAACAAAAATGGGATAACATACCGACAGATAATAATGTAACAAGGCCCACAAGGTAATACTATAAACTATCTATTCGAAATCGAAAACAACATTGAAACACCACTAACAAGAAACTACAGGCGCAGATACAAACAAAAGCACTCTACCTACTATGACGGACGAACTCCTACCCACTAACCCTCTACCCTAATCCGCATCCTCCACACCTTCCTATCAAGGGTCATGTCCTCTGTAAGCTGTAACTGCTCCATATCATGTCTAATCACCTTCCTCCAATATTTCTTCGGCCTACCTCTACCTCTAAAACCATCCATAGTCAGCCTCTCATGCCTCCGTACTGGAGCATCCGTGCCCTTCCTCATCACATTCCCGAACCATCGCTTCCCGCATCTTGTCCTCTACCGAGGTCACTCCCACCTTCTCCCGAATAGTCTCATTTCTAACCTTATCACTCCTGGTAAATCCACACATCCATCGCAACATCCTCATCTCCGTCATCTTCAACTTTTGAATGTTAGAGTTCTTAACTGGCCAACACTCCGCTCCATACAACATAGCCGACCGGACTGCCACTCTGTAGAACTTACTTTTAAGTTTAGGAGACATTTTTTTATCACACAAGACCCAAGACCCCTGAAGCGAGCCTCCATTTCAACCATCCTGCACCAATACGGTGCGTGACATCCTCATCAATCTCTCCATTCTCTTGAATCATAGACCCAAGATACTTGAAACTCTTTTTTTTTTAATGTCCTGGGAATCCAGCTTCACCACCACATCAGTCTCATGCGATAAATCACTAAACTTGCACTCCAAGTACTCTGTCTTGGTCCTGCTCAACCTAAACTCTTTGGACTCAAGGGTCCAAACCTCCACCTTATCATTAACACCTCCCCGAGTTTAGTCAATCAGTACAACATCATCCGCAAATAACATACACCAAGGCACCTCCCCTTAATACGTCTCGTCAAAACATCCATCACCAAGGCAAATAAAAAAGGGCTAAGAGTCGATCCTTGATGCAACCCAGTCAAAACAGGGAAGTGCTCCGAATCTAATCCTACCGTCCTCACACGAGTCTCTGCACCTTCGTACATGTCCTGAATCGACCTAGTATACGCCACGGGCACGCCTCTAGCCTCCAAACACCTCCACAAAATCTCCCTAGGGACTTTGTCATACGCCTTCTCAAGATCAATATCAATGAACACTATGTCCAAGTCCTTCTTCCTCTCCCTAAATTGCTCCACTAATCTCCTCACGAGGTGAATGACCTCTGTAATCGAGTGACCTGACATGAAATCGAATTGATTCTCAGAAATATCCACGATCCTCCTCAGCCTCAACTCTACCCCTCTTTCCCAAACCTTCATAGTATGACTCAATAGCTTGATACCTCTATAGTTGTTGCAGCTATGAGTGTCCCCCTTGTTCTTACACAAAGGAATCATAATAAAGGATGTTACATAGTTATCTAAGAGCATAGCTTGGATGGACATGTGTGCATCAGCTCTAGAACATTCAGCTATGGTACTTTAGACTAAACTGGGTGATGTACTGCCATAATCTGCTGGTCCAACACCATTTTCTGGCTAAAAGCACAGCACTTGATGGCTAAAACTTAATCTTGGTTAAGTGAAAAATGTTATACATTCATTAGTTTGGTGTAGCACTCGGCAATAGCAAGTTCGTACCACACATTTTAGGGGCATGTCATGCATTTGACTGCTGCCACAGACAAAAAGTCTAGTATTTAAGTGGAGAATGGTAGATGGTAGGTCTATTATCAAATAGTTTCGAGTAGGCCTATTATCAAATAGTTTCGAAGTGTGTGCCAACCAACTCCCGGGGACCTCTTGTTCTCTTTGCAAGACGCGACACAAGTTTCTTTAGTTAAACAATCTTTTCTGAAACATCTAGCATCATGTGATGGCCTCTTTAACCTGGCAGTATGCTTTTGCTCCAATTATTTGCGTGGCTCATGTTTCGACAACTGGTGCAGGCACTTTATCTTCGAAACAACGGGCTCAAATCTCTTCCTAGCAGCATTTTCAAACAGTGCTGCGAACTCTCCATACTAGATCTCCATGGCACTGAAATAACTATGGATGTTATCTGCCAGGTATTCAATTATTTACTACTAATATCAACAATAATATGCTCTATTTAGTTTTGCCCCTTACGATTCTCAATCACAGATTGAAGGATGGGAGAATTTTGATGAGAGAAGACGCTCTAAGCATCAGAAGCAACTGGACTTCAGAGTGAGCAGCTCTGGCAAATTTGATGAAGGAGCTGATAAGAGCTAATCATCCAGATACAAAGTGCTCGGTAACTCGGTTTGTGTACACCTTGACATACGTTTTCATAGTGATCCCTAGCAAACTTTACAGAAAAATCTTTTAGTACCTTGTAGGATACATCAAGAAATTATAATGAGCATACTGCTCCTGTGTATACTCCCTACAGATTTACCATTGTTCTGAAATCTTGTTCTAAAGCTTTCTGCATCTTCTCAAACTGTTACATAGCTGAAAGATTCCTCAAGCATACATATTACCAATTGTTGAACCCTTAAAGAATTGAATTTACTTGCCAGTTGAAAGTTGCATACTCCTTGTGTCATAGGCGGATACAGAATTTATGATTTTTTTTGGTTCTAACATTTAAATTTTTATTCTTGAACCCATTATATCTTTAAAGTTATGACTTCATATCTTGTATTTATCACAATTTATATATTTTTTTACTCAAATTATACATCACGCCAAAAGTACCGGGTTCATCTGAACCCTGTACCAAAGAGCTACATCCGTGCCGCCTTTCGTTCCAATTTGTGGCACAAATTTTCGAGTATCAACCAAGTTTTTCTTTGATCGAAATTTCTTTATGTGCCTTATACATATACAACAATAACAAAATACCCAGTATTTTTTCACCAAGTGGGTGCCTTTTACATATATTTAAGTTAATTATTGTGTTTCTTTATTATCTCTTTTCTAGATTATTTTTGTCTTGAGCCGAGAGTGTATCAGAGATCTTTCTATCTCACCTAAGAGGTAGTGGTATGGACTGCGTCTACTAATCATTTTCAAATCCCACTTTGTGGGAATTTGCATGTTATGGTTCTTGAAGTTAATTATTGAGATTTATCATACTTTTTATGTAGTTTCAAATGTATAAATTTATTTTATTTTATTTTTTAAAAAACTCAACTTTTATGTCTGAGTTTATACCTGTCAAGTGGGTCGGGCCGGGTCAATACATAATCGGCTCGTGAAAGTTAGCCGGGTTGTGGGCCGGTACGGATCTGGGCCTGGTTAAATGGGCCGGTCCGATTTCGGGCCCAACAGTAAAAAATTTCAAAACAACCCTAACCCGACTCACTTAACCTAACCCGTTCCAACCCACCTAAACCCAATCAAAATCGGTTAAAAATCCGATCAAAATCGGAAACAAAAAAATAAAAAATTCTCCAATATACACTATATATATCTACCTATATACATTTTAAATACGTTAAACAATATATATACACTATATATATAGTATATACTACATTAGAATTTAAAAAAATATATATATATACACACAATTACACATGTAATCGTGTATACGACTATACGTTAGTTAAATACATAACATATTCTACAAGATATATACTACAATATAGTGATATATAAAATAATTTATAAAACATGTACACATGTATACGTTAAATATATACGTCTATAGAAGATATATACACATATCAACGTACCATTCAATATATACGTACTACTTTAAATAAAATATACTAAAATATATATACTACAATATATACACACTATATATATAGTTATACACTAATTTATAAAACATATACACATGTATACGTTAAATATATACGTCTATAGAAGATATATACACATATATACGTACCATTCAATATATACGTACTACTTTAAATAAAATATACTACAATATATATATACACACACACTATATATAGTTATACACTGATTTATAAAATATATACACATGTATACGTTAAATATAGACGTCTATAGAAGATATATACACATATATACATACCATTCAATATATACGTACTACTTTAAATAAAATATACTACAATATATATACACACACACTATATATATAGTTATACATTAATTTATAAAACATATACACATGTATACGTTAAATACATACGTCTATAGAAGATATATACACATATATACGTATTATTCAATATATACGTACTACTTTAAATAAAATATACTACAATATATACACACTATATATATATATATATATTGCTATACACTAATTTATAAAACATATACACATGTATACGTTAAATATATACGTCTATAGAAGATATAGACACATATATACGTACCATTCAATATATATGTATTACTATAAATAAAATATACTACAATATATACACACATTATATATATAGTTATACACTAATTTATAAAACATATACACATGTATATGTTAAATATATACGTCTATTTAAGATATATACACATATATACGTACTACTTTAAATAAAATATATTACAATATATATACTACAATATACACACACACTATATATATAGTTATATACTAATTTATAAAATATATACACATGTATACGTTAAATATATACCGCTTTAGAAATATACACACATATATACGTACCATTCAATATATACGTACTACTTTAAATAAAATATACTACAATATATATACACACACACTATATATATAGTTATACATTAATTTATAAAACATATACACATGTATACGTTAAATACATACGTCTATAGAAGATATATACACATATATACGTATTATTCAATATATGCGTACTACTTTAAATAAAATATACTACAATATATACACACTATATATATATATATATTGCTATACACTAATTTATAAAACATATACACATGTATACGTTAAATATATACGTCTATAGAAGATATAGACACATATATACGTACCATTCAATATATATATATTACTATAAATAAAATATACTACAATATATACACATTATATATATAGTTATACACTAATTTATAAAACATATACACATGTATATGTTAAATATATACGTCTATATAAGATATATACACATATATACGTACTACTTTAAATAAAATATATTACAATATATATACTACAATATACACACACACTATATATATAGTTATATACTAATTTATAAAATATATACACATGTATACGTTAAATATATACCGCTTTAGAAATATACACACATATATACGTACCATTCAATATATACGTACTACTTTAAATAAAATATACTACAATATATATACTAGAATACATACACACACACTAAATATATAGTTATATACTAATTTATAAAACATATATACATGTATACGTTAAATATATACGTCTATAGAAGATATATACACATAGACGTACTATTCAATATATGTACTATTTTAAATAAAACATATACTGCAATATATATATATATATATATACTACACTACACACACACCAAATATATAGTTATATACTAATTTCTAAAATATATACATATGTATACGTTAAATATATATTACTTTAGAAGATATATACACATATATACGTACCATTCAATATATACGTACTACTTTAAATAAAATATACTACAATATATACACACACTAAATATATAGTTACATTCTAATTTATAAAACATATACACATGTATACGTTAAATATATACTACTTTAGAAAAAATACATACATATATACGTACCATTCAATATATACGTACTACTTTAAATAAAATATACTACAATATATACACACACTAAATATATAGTTATATACTAATTTATAAAACATATACACATGTATACGTTAAATATATACTACTTTAGAAAATATACACACATATATACGTACCATTCAACATATACGTACTACTTTAAATAAAATAACTACAATATATATACTACAATATATACACACACTAAATATATAGTTATATACTAATTTATAAAACATATACACATTTATACGTTATATATATACGTCTATAGAAGATATATACACATATATACGTACCATCAATATATGTATTACTTTAAATAAAACATATTCTACTTAATATAATAAATTAATAATACCTTATAGTAAATTAATCCGTTTGTTAATTTTTTTAAAAATAATAATAATAATCGGGCCGTTTCCGGGTCGGTTAACCGACTGGCCTGGATCAGGCTTGGTCCGAGCTGGATTAACCGGGTCCAAAATAAAAAATAAATTGGCCCGGAATCTGATACCCTACGGCCCGTGGACTGACCGAGCCTGATCGAACCTGATTGGGCCGGGTCAGCCCGGCCCGTTTGACACCCTTATCTGAGTTCATGGTCAACTTTGAAAGTCTGAATCTGAAATTTCAATTTTGTCACATAAATTGGGACATATTGAGTAGTTGGTGACAAAACATAGCAACAGGATGGTGACTGACCACGAGGGGCTTAGCTATGTATGCCTCCAAAGCATGATTAATTGAACACGCTTTGTCGATAAATTATGTTTTATTTATAGGTCAAATATTATTTTTTATAGTTTAAAATTAAATATTCTTTAATAAAATTACTAACTTGTTAACTGTGACTGTACAGGGACTATTTTTTAGCAGTTACTAAAAGCAAAGTGTTTTTCTTTTTGGGGGCGTCTTCCTTTGGCTCTATTCATCAGTGTCATTGCCCTTGGACGTGTGACCAATGTCCCAGATTGAAATTTAATGAAAAGATTAAAGTAAAGGTGAAGAAGGCATAGCCAACAACAAATAATATGACACCACCAAGACCGGGTAACAGAACGGTGGCCAAAGCAGCAGATCCCATAGCCCCGGTTCTTCCTCCATCAAAAGCTCCAAGCATGCTATGTAGTTACACTACGAGATTGATTCTCTGAAGATAGAAAGACAGAGGATAGAGGATTACACTTACAAGCAGCCTTTTCCATCGTCTTTCCTTGACCCAAGCACTATACAAGATCAAAAATGAAGAAATATTTGTATAATACCAAGCTTTTGAAACTGAGTGTAGTGCAACACGAGAAACTGAAAAGGCAATTAATAGGAAATGTAATCCAATCTATCTCCCCTGATATGCAGGAATTTACACCCAATGACCTTAAAATTATCTGGTTTTGAACTTTTGACTCCCTACTCATTCCATGGAGAAACCTCCGAGGGAAAAGTCAAAATTTGTT
The DNA here is from genome assembly GCA_030864215.1 of Capsicum pubescens. NCBI lineage: Eukaryota > Viridiplantae > Streptophyta > Magnoliopsida > Solanales > Solanaceae > Capsicum > Capsicum pubescens. The sequence goes on along the minus strand of CM061543.1, from coordinate 275,647,204 downwards.
GAACTCGAAGTTTTGCCCGAGGAGCATGTGAGGTCAAAAGTTAAGGACCAGCCACCTCCAAAGCCGTTCTTGTAAATCACCCCGACATATGACCAAGTCTGGATTAAGCCCAAAATAATCAAACACTCATCCAGGTAAGTTCGAAATAGAAAGTTATACAAGATCTCAAAATCTGACCGAGAATGTTCTGATAGATACAAAATCATAATCCAACATATTGATGAAAGAAATATATCTCTTCAAAAATATTTTAAGTTTTCCACAAATACATAATTAATCATGCAGATGCACCACTCAGGCAGCAACCATTCCTTATTGCCACTCCAATGCAACTACAGCAAGTTACTATTACAGAACTGCTCCAATTCCAATAAACAGATATATGAGCCTGCAACATAACAAATAGGTCAGCAAACCCTGCTCCTGTGCAATAGATCATAAACGATATAGGAGGGGTAAACTGCACAAGGCAAGCCCCGTGCGACAAGCTCAATCCAGCCGTCGCCATCTTGTCATTCTATAATCTTTATAAATCATGTAGTCAAGTTTTGTGGATTCAAACCGACTCAAAACTAAAGACGTGATGAAGAAATGGAAGTAGCGTCTGTTTGCAGTATAATGTAGCACACACAAACATGTGAAAGAGTCTGAAGACCACATATAATTCATTAGAATCTTATGGAGCAAATTGTCAAACCACATTCAAATTAAACTGGGAGATGGTAGAAAAATCCTATTCGGGCAAGAAGGATGGATATGGAACAGGCCATTCAAGGAGCAATTTCCCAGGATTTTCAGCTTTGCAACAGTAGATATGTATTAGTCTCAACAAGTATATAACATACCTTAGAAAGGTGTAGTGACTGTGAAAGGGAGGAATGAGCCAATTTTTGCAAGTGATTGAAGGATGTAAAGGGCTGAAAGAAGAAACGGACAAGACAGAACAGAAATCTTGTGTTTTCCCCATAAAATCAGGCTACAAGGTATTCTTTCAAAGTAGTAGGCAACATCATATATGACCTTTGAGACAAAGCCTCTTACTAGGTTGAACGCTTCACATGGCTACTGGCAAGAGAAACATGTTTTGACTCAACACAACTTATCAAGAAGAGGAATGATAATTTGCAGCAGGTACATCCTCTGTGAAGAAAGTTACCAAGTTTACAGGTCCTTTTTGGTACACGCTTTTGATATTAGTTGAACTAAGCCATTGCATGTTGGGAACTCTAAAAGAACTGTTGGTGGGTTGGAAAAGGATACCAGCAAAGTTGTTATGATCTGGAAAGAAAGGTGAAAAAGAGTATTTATAATTTAATATACAGATGTATATCGTTATTAGATTTTTGGTGTAAGACCGAAAATGTACAGGAAGGTGATAGACTATGTTGCAAAGCATTTAAGCTTATCTTCACTGAAAAAGGCTAGAGGTTTGACAAATGAAGCAAAAAATAACATGTGTGATCAGTTGCATCAATTTCATACTTAAGTTTCTGGTGCGATCGTGATGAGCTTGTTCTGCAACCCACACAAACACATTTGACATCATTGTTAAAGAATGACTTGCAATATAACTACAGATCTAGCTACTAGAATAGCTTTTGACAGGAAGCACATACCAATACTGCATATTTCTTTTATATGAGAAGAGCTATCAAATTAACCTCTTCTGCCATAAACTTCCCAACTTCCGTTGCTTGGATAATCTTCCCAGTTCTATGACTTTCTTCACGTAATCTGGTTAAAGAGAGTTAATGAGAGAGGGGAGGGGACAAATGAAAGTACAAAGAGCCTTTGGTTGTCATAAATACATATACAACTGACAATTGATATCCAAATGATTCCAGAGATGAGTTAATTTTGTGACAAAAAGATCACACTGAAAAACAGAAACATAGATGAAGAAATTAGATATATGTTACTCTTATCTAATAGCGTCCACATGAATCAATCTTCCACAGACAACTAAATATCTTTTTTTGATAACTGTGGTGTCCAGGCCAGCTTACACGCACCTCGACTAATTCCACGGGATACCTGTCACCTCCCACTAGCAACTAAATATCTTTAACAGCAATGATGATGAAGCTACACGTGGAGACATGATCATGAAAAGCTCTACTCGCCATCACACTAACTTAAGTTACATGCACTATAACGCGGTGCTGAAGAAAGCCCTTAAACTTAAAATCCATAATCTGAATTAAAAATATAAGCAATTACAATAGAGAACTGCAAACAGATCTTTAGGTCTTCAAAAGAAATCACTTTCCTCCATCCTCTAAGTTAGTTGTCAATGACAATATGAAGTATAAACTCTTTTCTAATAGCGACGAGATTGCCACTGAATACCAAATACCAGTAATATTCCTCCAGTCTAAAATTCATGCCAAGGCTTCAAGCACCGTTATTCTATAATGCTTCCATTCACATGGTCAGATCGAGGCAAGTGAATGCAGCAAAGGAATATCAATATGAAATTCATAAATTTCTAGTGTACTTTATTCCGTTAATAAAAGAGAAACAAGAATAGCACAGCTAACATTCAAATGATTCTAGAGGCAAGGTTACATTTGTGACAGATCATGATCACACCGATAATCATAATTCAGAAGAAATTAGATATATACTACTACGCTATCTTATAGTGTCCATAGGTTTCAAGCTTCATAGAAAGATTATATGTTAAAAGACAACTAAACATATTTGGTAGTCAGAGACTCAGAATTACCGGGTAAAGTGGGAGGTAAGAGGTACTCGGTAAAATAGTCGAGGTATGCATAAGATGGACCAAACACCACCGTCATATGAAAATCTTTTACAGACGACTATAATGAATCTACATGCGGAGAGGAGTGGCGGAGCTAGAATTTTCTCCAAGGTGAAAAAAGGACAGCCTGGTGCACTAAAGCTCCCGCTATGCACGGGTTTCAGGGAAGGGACGAACCACAAGAATTTATTGTACGCAGTCTTACCTTGCATTTCTACAAGAGGTTGTTTCCACGGCTTGAACCAGTGACCTCTTGGCCACACGGCAACAATATTTCCAGTTACTGTAAGGCTCCGCTTGGAATGGTAGGAGCCGGGATCGAACAGCAAATCACCGGGATTCTAAGAACTTTTACTGACATATAAATATCTAACATGACTTAAAGAATTCTAGAAAACATATGACCAAAAAAAGTAAACATACTAGTGACTTAAAATAATCTCAACTTTTTGAATAGGCAAAAAAAGCAAACTGGCATCGACTATTTAGATATCTTTCTTCATCATGCCTTATTTTTCTCTAGTTCTACCGTGGATTCTAAGAGATTATAGGTCATTCAAAGCAAATTCCTTCCATGCTCATCCCCTTTTCAACACATTCACTCACCATGATTTTACACCTGTTGACTGGTGCATCTAGAGGTCGATGACGCAAGACATGACCAAACTATTTTCTCATTTTATCATCATTGTGTGCGCTGAACTTACTTTTAATAGTGTCTATATGTGAACTTACTATGTGTGCAATGTAATGGTAAGATGCTAAGTCAGTTTAGACAAAGCATGAAGATACTAGCTGATTGCACAACATCATACATAGTATCATCAATAGTGTACCAGAGAGAATCATTAGTGCCTTTACCATTGTCTCTCAATAGGTCAGATATCTTCCATACGAGCAGCTGAGGTCGATTATGGCATGGAAATATAAGTGGTGCATTACTGGATTCACTAAGGAACAGGTTGTACAACGACATTTCCCTGAAAAATGGTTGCTTGAATTTCTCCTTGCACTTTACTTATGAACACCATTTCTAGTGTCCCACAAAAGATTTGCCAGGTTCCGAACCTATATCTCACGAAAGATCTACCACATTAAGAGCCCGTTTGGATGGACTTATAGCTTTTGGCTAAGGCAAAAGCCACAAGTTAGGAATTCTAACTTTTAGCTAATTTTTGCCGTTTTAGCTTTAAAACAAGTGCTTAAAAGGACTTTTTTATTTTATCCAAACACTATCACAGTGCTTAAAAGCTTTTTTGACTTAAAATACGTCAATCCAAACGTGCTCTAAGCTAAGTAGTGGATTAAAGATAACATCTGGGAAAATATCCAACAAAAAGATACAAGATCTTAGATTTCGCCTTTCAATCCAAAACTGAAAAAAAAAAAAACATGTGATTAACTCAAGAGTGGTAGTTTTGTGGAAACTTTAAGTCTCTAGTTTTGTTGAAATTTTCCTTTGTTCTCACCTTCTCATTTGTTAATTACAAAATTCATGGCATGTTTTTTTGAATGATACAACAATGTTTCTTATCCCTTGATTCTTATTAATCAAATGAAATTAGCCTTTAGTGCTACTAAAAATAAATAAAAAAGGGAGTTAGTCTATAACGTCACGGGTTTGAAATAATATCATTGCATAATAATTTGTGTTGCCTAGTTTTGTCGAGGGGATGAGGGGGCACCATCTATTTTGGATCCTTAGACATGTAAAGTCATTATATTTCTTGGCAAAATAACATAAACATACACCTTTAACTGTATTTACATAAATTCCCACCTTTACAAAGTATTTACAAATATCCTAACTAATTATGTATCTTCGTTGGATGTATTGAGAGCTAATTATATATCTCAACAGACCAAAAATTTAAAAAAATATAGCGATAGCTAATTATGTATCTCTACAAAGGAAAAAATGTATCATCCCCGTTGGATGTATTATGTATCTCGACATATCCAAAATCGAAAAAAAATATGTTGAAAGCAAATTATGTATCTTTTACAAAGAAAAAAATGTATCTTGAATGATAGACCCAAAGTAGGGGTTTTCAGTAATTATGGAAAATATTACAGAGCTCCAAACTGTTGGAATTTATGTCGTTTTCCCTTATTTCTTTTACATGGTTTACGACCGTCTCAACAAGATTGCATGCATTGCAATAAATTTGTTGCAACATTTTTTTTTATTTTTTTTGTGAAGAAGAACTGTATTAATAATCTCCATATACAACTTAAAATATTTGCACGTCTCTCCATCCTTTCAGTTCTGCGGCTCTATTAACAGCTTTACATCAAAACTAAAACAAACTAACCCTTAACTAATAAGTAATAATATGTTGTATCCACAGACCACAATCTCTTCCTACCTAGAAAGGTATCTCTCCACATTCCACACTCATGTTTGGTCTGTTTCAACATAACTGTAGGACGTGGAGTCCCAATGTGGTGTTTCTAGCCTTCCATATATACCGATATGGCGATGCAACAACCACTGCCATTACCAGTTTTACTGCAGCCTCTTTCCTTTCTAGATAGCCTCTTCCATATGCTCATCACTTGTGTGTTAGCTAAATGAGGGTTGCCTGTAGTAGGCAATGTGCTGAGAAAGGGCACCTAAAGAACAGGTGGTCTGTAGTTTCCACCTCATCCCCACAGAATAAACACTTATCATCTGTACTGATGTCAATCCTAAACAGTCTTACATTTATTTATAACATGAGGATAACTAAATAGGTAACACAGACGCATATAAAGGGATGTCACATTATTACTCATATTAAGAAGTGCAGTGACATGATGTCAATATAAATAAGAGTGGAAAAACAATCAAAGGATCAAAAGTAATGTACCTCCTCCGTAAGCCTGCCCGGAGAGTCAACGATGTTCTAATTGCCATTTTATCAACTTCTGCAACTCCATTGGATGCCATTTCTCATGGCAGGGACAAAAAAAGTTGTAGAATAACCGAATACACCAAGTGAAAGAAATATTCACTTCTTATTTATTGAGTGAAACTTTGGAATCATGTCAAGGATGGAAAGATTCTCCCTTAAGACATTTATTAAAAACCCAGTTGTAGTTGCATCAAATGAGAAGATCTTCCAGCCATTTCCTTCATGAAAGATACCATTTCACTAATTTTGTTGCACCTGAGAAATCCTTGCACAATAACATTGTAAGTTACGTTGTTTGGAGGACAACCACTGTCTTCCATTTTACTTAGAATACCTTTAACTTCATCAAATAATCCTTCAAGACAAAGTACAGTTATCATTAATTGTATGGAAGCAATCCAATGGAAGAAAGCTTCTCAAAAATAGCATGAGCTTCGCGGAGTTTACCATTTTTGCACAATCCATTAATGACAACATTGTAAAATGCAATATCATTAAATTCCGTATTTCTTTCCAACTCACTGAAGAGTAACATAGCTTTTTCGACAAGGTCATACTTAAAATAACCAACGAGCAAAGTGACATGAGTGCATGTCACATCCCAAAATAATCTCTCGACGTGACTGGCACCCGCTAACACCACTTATCGGGAGAACCAATCTTCCTTACACTTTACCAGATAATTAACTCTAAGGTAAAATATATACAACTTCAATGCATCAATAAATAGCGAATAATAGTTTAACAAAATTCCATAATCAAACTATAAGTTCAACAATAACTCGAGAACTAATTCTTTGTCCCAAATCTCACACTAAGACCATGGAGCATCTAAGATAGAGTTACATGAGTTCAACCTTCGGGCATGCAAACCCAACGAAAAGAAACATAAACTAGATAGATAAAGTTGAAACGAAAGCCTCCATGAACAATGCTAAGGTTCACCTTAGCAATAGAATCCTTAAAAAGGAACTGTCACCCATTAGTTTCACCTTGCACGATAGTATCTGCAGACATGTAAGTAAGGACTGAGATATATATAAATATAACTCAGTAAGATCATTGGCTCGCTACTTTAAGTACTCCTGGGACAAGTATTAGAAAATACTACAACATCAAGAACATAAAATTATTACACACAGAAATCATATCATAATAAGGTGACAAACGAGGCCCAATAATCCTTCATCAAGAACCATATACCTCAATATAATTCATACAAAGCACTTATCATAATTTGTAGTTAAAGTAATTAGCTAACACTAGGAGTTTTGGGAACAAACACAACGCGTATCAGGAGTATATAGAATACTCAGGAAAGCATACACAATTTCCCATATCAAATCAACAAGCATACACAATGCTCAAGGCAGTGTTCAGGGAAGTGTGATGCAGAAAAAAACGACAAGACTCTGCATCACGCATTATGCGATGCGTGATGCGATGCGACCACATCATTGAAGTGAAGCACAATTTAATAAAAAAATACCTACAGAGCATTCAAATAGTAAGTTATAACTGAAAAGACCACAACAACTATATAATCAACAATAAAGACAATATATTTAAGCAAAAGTTCTAATGAAACACCAACAAATCAGTTCAACAAAGCAAAACAAACCCAAAAAAAGAAGAAAAATCAAATATAAATTAATAGTGGTTCAATCTAAAGATCTTCTAGTTCATTAAGATTGTCCAATTCTTCTATTCCTTGAGTATCAACATAATGCTTATCATCTTCAACTTCCTCATCTTCCACATCTCCTGTTGAAGTAGCAACTTCTTTTCTCTTATCGTATGAGCTTGAAGTACTACCCCTTAAACTATAACGACGCTCATCAACTCCACTTGGTCGCAGCTTCAATGGAGAAAAAGTTGTTGCAGCGCAGCTTCAGTGGAAGTGGAGAAGAGAGAAAGCAGGTAAAAAAAAATCCTAAAATTTTTAATCGGTCATTTCTTAAACTTCTGACCCTTTTTTTTTTTAATTTTAAAATTGCCATAAAAAAATTTCACTTCAAACCCTTTTTTTAATTTAAAATTGCCCAAAAATAAAAAAAAATCCATAATGTGATCGCATCGCCCATCGCATCGCATCACACAACAGGGCTTGATTCACCCGCAATTCTCAGATTGCACCGCATCAAAGATGCGACTCGCTGGGAGCCCGCATCGCATTGCATCAGCGCATAATGCGATGATGCGGTCGCATCTCTGAACACTGACTTAAGGAAAGCATACACAATGTCCCATATCAAATCAACAAGCATACACAATGCTCAAGGAAAGCATACACAATGTCCCATATCAAATCAACAAACATACACAATGCTCAAGGGAAGCATACACAATGCCTCAATGGAATTAAGAAGCATACACAATGCCCCAATCTCACAGTACACAATCATATCACATCACGAAATAATTTATAACTGGAGAATTGGTATTCCTAAACATAAAGTATATACGATTGGCCTTGAAGGCCACCGATTCTGCCAAGCACACGCTCGTCCCAACACATGGACCAGGTAGACAACAATACACTTTTTAAAATAAATTTGAAAAGCAAGCACCCAAAGCTTAAAGTCTCACTTGCCTCGGTAACAAGTTTTCCACAACCTTGCAACGTGTAGAACACAAATCAAACAACCTTCAATAGCCTCAATCTATACAAAAATATTAATTAACAATATCAATTATGCTAGTCGTGGCCAAGTCTCAGTACTCCTATTATCAAGCTTAAAGCTAGAGGATAATAAGGTTAAGTCAAAGGAATTGGCAGAAAACACCATGCGAACATATTTCTATAAAAGGATATCAAACAGTGGCTAAAAGTCTTACAATTCACTAAGATGCTCCTTCATAATCATCACTGCCTAATGAATCATTTTTATATTACTTACTACACTCAATTATAACTATCATATCATTTAGCTCACCCATTATTGTCTAAATTAAAAGTGATAGGAAATTGCAGTCAACCGCAGTAGTTCCTTTTCATAACATATCTCAAAGTCCCTTTTGATTTACGTACAATACCATCACCCACTAATCAATGGATAATTATTAAGTCTCAAATCATAACCTAATCGGTATAAGGTAGAGGGAAAGTTATTTATTAATATATTCAACAAATCCTACTTATGTATACTGCTTTAAACAAAGTTTCATGCTAATTACCTTAAAGTCGATCACCGAAAATCAATATGTCGCCCTATGAACTGGCTAAATCTTGTCAATAGACTTGTTTCTCTCTTTCAGAAATAATAGAACCAAAAACAAAAGGAAGCCCTAATATCCTAGTCCATTGAACCGAAACGTGAGAGGAAAAAAATTGAATAGGGAGAGGTTTTGACTTTTGAATTGCTAATTTTAATTATATTAATTAATAATAATTGTATAGGCTAAATTACTCATTTACTCCTCATTAAAAGTCTGGGTTATTATATTCTCCTTCGTTAAAATAATGTTCGTCCTCGAACGTGATAAGAGTCATAAAAAATAACGTCAAATGAGTGAGAAAATCTAACTCGCACGAACAAGTGATAATAAGATGATCTATGAACAACCTAGGTAGCTCGGCAAATAATCTAAAACACACCAACAAATTCTCAAACAATAAAAATACTCCCAATAGTAACATTTTCAGCTCGTGCATCATGAACAGTCGCAATAAAATTCAAACACCCATAATTAACCATTCAACGTGTCTTTCATAAAATATCATCTTTCCTTGAGTCACAGGAGTCACACCCTTACACATTGAAGGTAGTTTTTCAGGAAAATAGAAACGTATAAACTTAGCATAACAATCAATCAAAGCATAACGTGATGTCAACCAGTCCATACACATAATTACATCAAAGGCAAATATAGGCAACACAAGTAGATCAACTATGGTGTCCCTGCACTAAACAAATATCATACAATATCCATAAACTCAATCCATTAATAAAGTGTCCCTCGCTTGGGTCATAGCCATATATAGTACAATAAGAGTTTCAACTCTTCTTGTTAAGAAAAGGTAATAGATGGAGATACAAACGAACACGTAGAACAAAGATCAATAAAAGAATATCCCTCAAGAGAACTAATAATGTAATACCTGTGACTACTGCATTAGATATCTCACTATCCTGTCCAGCCATATCGAAGAATCTCGGTGGTCCACTCTGTTTGAGCAACCTAGGCACCTTGTCGATTCTGTCCATAAGCACCCTGTGGAGCAGCTCTAGCCGTCTGAGCTTGGGCTTGTTCTCCTGCAACATTCCCTTGCACCTGAGTAGTAGCTTGACCAATACTTAAATCTCTCTTAGGACAAAATTTAGCAATATGTACCTGGTCACCACAAGTATAACAAGCCTTATTTGTTCCATAACAATGACTACTGTGATTTCTACCACAATTGGAACACCACAGATGTTGACTTGATTGATAGGAACATTACCCTTTCTCTACATCTGTTGTTTACCCTACCTACCTGAATGACTGTTCCTCGAAGGATGTCCCACGAATTTTAACTGTGTAGGCCTGGACTACCTATGATAATAACTACCATTTCCCCAGATTGAGCACCACTAAACATACCTGAGTTATGTGCATTTTTGTTTTCTCGATTAATCTTTTCCATCTCATAATAGGACTCAAAATGGAAAGCGGTGTCAACCACCTCAGCATAAAATCTATTATGCACATCTCATATCACTGGACCACGATAACAAGCCTCAAGACCATCCACAAATTGTCGTACTTTCTCCCTCTAATCTGCAACCAAAGATGGAACATACCTGGACAACTCAGTGAATTTAGCTTAAGGGTGTCAAGTGGGCTGGGCCGACCCGACCCTCGTAACTAACCCGACCCGGTAAGCCCTAGGGCTTTAGGGTTCCGGGTCCCGGGCCAGTTATTTTTTAAAAATGGGCTCGGCTAACCCGGCCCGGACCAAGCCCGGTCCAGGCCCGCCGGTTAACCGGCCCGGCCCGGATACCTTTTTTAAAAATAAAAAATAAAATGGGATTTTGGGCCAAACTAGCCGTTGGCCCAACGACTATATAGCCGTTTTTGGGTCCAAACGGCTAGTTTGGGCCCATTTATTAAAAAAAACTTTAAAAAATATTTTTTAATCCCAAAATTTTTTTTATAAATACCCTACAACTTCAAATCATTTTTCACACAATTTTTTACTCTCTCAAATCTCATTCTCTCTCAAATCTCAATTCTCAAATATTCAATATATTTAATTTCTTAAAGTGTTCACTTTAATTTTTTAATTTTTCGTTTACAAAGTACGAGCGGAAGTTTCTAAAGTCCCAACCTTCGGATACTTTCAAAATTTGGTATTGTCGTTCCATCTCTTACGTTTAATTTTTATTTATTGTATTAATTATTTATTATTTAATTTTATTATATTTGTGTATTTTGAATATTTTTAGTTTAATTTAATTTATATTATGGATAAATTAAGAAACCTCGCTACTAAAGGTGTTAAAAAAATTTGTCCCGGAAGCGATAGTGGTAGTAAAAAGCGAATTACTAGCGGTAGAGGTAGTTCAAGTAGTAGATATACCCGTGTGCCTTCGCCTCCGGTACCGCTTGGTACACCTTTTGAGGAAGAAATAGGTGTAGGTGCTCACGATATGGATTATGTAGAAGCTCAGGAAAATTACGGTATAGAAGAAGAAAATGAAGTAAATAAGGTTAATTAAGACGAAGATAATGAAAATATTGCTGAGACACCCGCAGTAGGAGATGCTAACGTTAGATATGAATCGGTTAATCTCTCTCCCCGTCCTCCCAGTGCCCCAAGACCTCATAAAAGAACTAGTGTTGCATGGCAATTTTTTGAACATATATCAGATATTGAGGTGCAATGCAATATTTGTCAACAAATATATAAGCATAGAAGTGGAGGCAAGCAAGGGGGTACGGGTACGTTCATGAGACATATAGCTGAAGATCACAAAAGAGAGTTAAATATTGCACAAGGTGGTGGGGATGTTGGTGGGCCAACGCAAACTAGAATGGACCCAGCAACCGGTCACGTAGCGAAGAAGTATAATAAATTGAGGGACCGGGAAGAAATAGCTAAAATGGTAGTTGTGGGTTGTTTGCCTTTTAATTTTCCTTCTTATGATGCCTTTATTCGTTATATACAAGCAATTTATAATCCTATGTTTAACGGTATTCCTAGAATTACTTGTCGGTCTGATATTTTTAGACTTCATTCACAATATTATTTTTATTTATCAACATTGTTAAACAATATTCAATGTAGATTGTTCCTAACTTCTGATCTTGGTCGTGCTGTAAATAAAAATAATTATTTAATCGTTACTTGTCATTGGATGGATAGTAATTTCGTGATGCAAAAACGTATTCTTGCTTTTTTATATGATGAAGATCGTAAACATACTGGACAATTTATTGCTGATTCTATTGTTAAAATTGCCGGATATTATGGTATCAAAAATAAAATTTTATGTATTGCTTTTGATAATTCTTCTAACAACAAGATTGCTATAAAAAATTAAAATCTACGTTATCTCCGCCCTTGCCTGAAATTTTTCATATTAAGTGTGCATGTCATATATATAATTTAATTGTAAAAGATGGTCTTGAGTTTTTTGAGCTTTATATTAAAAAAATTCATCTTGCCGTTGGTTTTATTTAAGGAAATAATCGTAGATCGAGAATTAGAGAATTTAAAGTTAAATGTCAAGAAAATGGACTTACACCGATTTTGATGCCTGAGGAAATTGATACTAGATGGAATTCTACGTATTAATTTTTAAAAACTTGTTATAAATATAGAATTCCTATTACACTAGCTTTTAACCAACATTGTGGTTCATTTACTGATTTTGCTGATTGCATGCTACATAATTCTGATTGGGTTGTAATTAATGATCTTGTTAAGTTTTTAGAAAAAATTTATGTAGCTACGGTTGAATTTTCCAGTGCTTATTATCCTACTGTTTGTAATATTTTGGCATATATAGCCGATATTTCTGGTTTGCTTAAAGAATATAAAAATAAAGAAGGTTATAAAGAAGTTGTTGGCGCCATGTTTACGAAATTTAAAAAATATTTTTTTCCGATTTCCCCTATTTACTTGGTTGGTGCTATGCTAAATCCGTGCATGAAATATAATAATATGTGCCACTTTAGTACTCTTATTTATACTAACTTAGAAATAAATACTAACCATGATTCTGAACAAGTACAACCTGATTTGTGGACGACTACGGCTGATGCAAAGGATTACATAGAAAAATTATATAATCACTATGCTTATTTATTTGATTTAGCCGTACCTACAAATATCACTCCAACTGTCGCTCCTCATCCTCCCGAGGAACCATCGCCTTCTAAAAGGCCGGCACATAGTATTTTTTTTGATTCGTTTTATGATTTAAATTGTTGGAATAGTGTTGATGAGAGAACTTACACATCAACTTATCGGGAAAAGCTGAAATATTATCTTCGGATGGCACCAGAGGATCGCAGACGACGGATCAACACGTTGGATTGGTGGAGGAGTAATGAAACACAATATCCTGTGCTTTCAAGATTAGCTAGAGATATCTTGAATGTTCCAATATCAACCATTGCATTAGAGAGCGCCTTTAGTCAGGGACGACAGCAGCTTGGAGACAACCGACACTCATTGGGAAGAAATGCAATGAATGTTCTAGTTTGCCTCAGAGATTGGATTAGAGCGGAAAGAAGAAACCAAGGAATGGAATCGGAGCCGAGCGACAAGCTGAAACTTGAAGAAATTATGACTTCACGGGAGAACTCAGCAGAATCAAGTCTAATGCATGGTTTTGCCCCCGTTGACTTCGACTATCCTATGCAAGTTCCCGTTAATTTTAACATGAATGAGTTGGAAAAAATGATGCATAATTTGTAGATTTTTCATTCATGTAAATTATAAATTTTGGATCATTTTGCAATCAATAAAATTCCCTAAATTCATTCACTCCTTAGTCCTTGCTTTTTATATTTTTTCATTTAACGATTTAAAATTTTAAATTGAATTTCTTGTTTTCTACTTTAAATTAAAAACTTACTTCTAATATATTATTAATTTACTACCAAATATTATTAATTTATTATATTAAGTAGCATATGTTTTGTATATTTGTGCATATATCTTCTATAGAAGTGTATATTTAATGTATACATGTGTATATGTTTTATAAATTAGTATATAAGTATATCTATATATATTGTAATGTATATATAATGTAGTATATTTTATAAGTACTAGTATATATACATTGAATGGTGCGTATACACGTGTATATATCTTCTATATAAGTGTATATTTAACGTATACATGCGTATATGTTTTATAAATTGGATATCCTCTATAGAAGTGTATATATGTGTATATATCTTCTATAAACGTATATATTTAACATATACAAGTGTATATGTTTTACAAATTAGTATATAACTATATATATATACATATTGTAGTATATATATATATGTATATTGTAGTATATATTTTATTTTAAATAGTACATATATATTGAATGGTGTGTATATATGTGTATATATCTTCTACAGATGTATATATTTAATGTATACAAGTGTATATGTTTTACAAATTAGTATATAACTATATATATATACATATTGTAGTATATATATATGTATATTGTAGTATATATTTTATTTAAAGTAGTACATATATGTTGAATGGTGCATATATATGTGTATATATCTTCTAAAGTAGTATATATTTAACGTATACATGTGTATATGTTTTATAAATTAGTATATAACTATGTATATATACATATTGTTGTATATATATATATGTATATTGTAGTATATATTTTATTTAACGTATGACATATATATTGAATGGTTCATATATATGTGTATATATCTTATGTAGATGTATATATTTAACGTATACAAGTGTATATATTTTATAAATTAGTATAATATAACTATCTATGTATTGTAATCCATGTATATTGTAGTATATATTTTATTTTAAGTAGTACATATACATTGATTGGTGCGTATATATGTGTATATATCTTATATAGATGTATATATTTAACGTATACAAGTGTATATGTTTTATAAATTAGTACAATATAACCATCTATACATTGGAATACATATATATGTATATTGTAGTATATATTTTATTTAAAGTAGTACATACATATTGAATGGTGCGTATATATGTGTTTATATCTTCTATAGACTTATATCTTTAACGTATACAAGTGTATATGTTTTATAAATTAGTATATAAGTATATATATATATATAGTAGTATATATACATATAGTAGTATATATATATATATATATATATATATATATATATATATATATATTGTAGTATATACTTTATTTAAAGTAGTACATATTATTGAATGGTGCGTATATATGTGTATATATCTTCTATAGACGTATATCTTTAACGTATACAAGTGTATATGTTCTATAAATTAGTATGTAACTATATATATATGTATATTGTAGTATATATTTTATTCAAAGCAATACATATATATTGAATGGTGCGTATATATGTGTAGATATCTTCTAAAGTAGTATATATTTAACGTATACATGTGTATATGTTTTATAAATTAGTATGTAAGTATATATATATATATATATATATATATGTATATATATATATATTGTAGTATATACTTTATTTAAAGTAGTACATATATATTGAATGGTGTGTATATATGTGTATATAACTTCTATAGACGTATATCTTTAACATATACAAGTGTATATGTTTTATAAATTAGTATGTAACTATATATATACATATTGTTGTATATATATATATATGTGTGTGTGTGTGTGTGTGTGTGTATGTATTGTAGTATATATTTTATTTAAAGTAGTACATATATATTGAATGGTGCATATATATGTGTATATATCTTCTAAAGTAGTATATATTTAACGTATACATGGGTATATGTTTTATAAATTAGTATATAACTATGTATATATATATATATATATATATATATATATATATATATACATAGTATATGTTTTATTTAAAGTAGACAAGTAGTACATAAATATTGAATGGTGTGTATATATGTGTATATATCTTCTATAAGCGTATATATTTAACGTATAAATGTGTATATGTTTTATAAATTTATATATATATATATATATATATATATATATATATATTGTAGTGTATATATATATATATATATTATACTATTATAGTATATGTTTTATTTAAAGTAGTACGTATAGTCATATATAATTATATATTGAATGGTACGTATATATGTGTAATTGTTTATATATTTTTTAAAAAATATATATTGTATATTGGAGTGTATACAGTGTATATTGGAGTGTATATAGTGCATATTGGAGTGTATATAGTGCATATAATTGTAGTGTATATAGTGTATATTGGATTTTTTTTTTTAAAATGGGGTTTGACCGATTTTTAACCGGGTTTGACCGGGTTTTGGTGGGTTTGGCTGGGTTGGGTTAAGTGGGCGGGGTTAGGGTGGGTTTTAATTTTTTTACTGTTGGGCCTGGCCCGTCTAGCACCAAAATCGGCCCTTAACCGGCCCTCAACCCGATTAAAATAAAAGAGTTGGTTTCGGGTTGGCCCGGGCCGGCCCGTTTGACACCCATAATTTAGCTTCATACTCAGTAACTCTCATAGATCCCTGTCGTAGCTCATTAAACTGACGTCTCATGTCATTTTATTTTCTCAATGGAATAAATCTGTCCATAAACATGGTTGAAAACTCTGACCAAGTGATTGGTGGAAGCCCTGCTTGTCTGCCCCCTCAAGACAAAAGTCCGCCATGCCTCGGGAGACCTTGAGAACAGAAAAGTAGTAAATTCTGCACCACGAGTCTCCTTCAATCCTAAGGTAGTCAGTATCTTCTCACAGCAATCTATAAACTTTTGAGGCTCAATAGAAGATGGTGTAGCATCAGACTCCGGTGTCTTAAGATCCATGAAATTCTTAAGATTCTTGGGTTGGCCCACAGCTGCAACGAAAAGATCAACTGGTTGAGGTGCCTAAGAAGTCGAAACATTTAACTAAACTTGTGTCTGCATTTGTGAAGTAGCCCGATGAGCTGGAGTCGACCCTGATTAGGCACTAATGCCTCAAATACATTCAACATTCTTACCACAATGTCTGCAGGCAATGCAACAGTAGGCACAACAGCTGGCACTGCACTTGGAACATCCCGAACAACCTAATCCTAAGCTTGCTCTGAAGCAACATCTCGGGGTTGACCTCCATTCCCAACTCCAAGCTGAGGATCGGTTTGCGTCCTAGTTCGAGGCCTAGTTGGATGAGACCCAACTTGACCACCACCACGGATAGAATCCTGTCCAGCACCACGTCCAGTATATACGTTAAATCGACTAGCAGAGGAAAAACCACGTCTCTTAATCATCTTCGAACAATATTTAAAGGTTATACTAAATTCAACTCAACGCACGAACATGGAATGAAAAAGGAAAACTTCCTAAATATTTCGTAGCTTCAATTTTGTAAGTATGGGCGCCTACATACCCATGAACAAGAATCTACTAAACACTACTCCATGACCCGAGACCTACATCCCAGGCTCTGATGCCAACTTTGTTACGTCCCAAAATAATCTCTCGACGTGAGTGGCACCCGCTAAAACCACTTGTCGGAAGACTAATCTTCCTTACACTTTACCAAATAATAAACTCTAAGGTAAGATATGTACAACTTCAATGCATCAATAAATAGCGAATAATAGTTCAACAAAATTCCATAATCAAACTATAAGTTCAACGATCACTCGAGAACTAATTCTTTGTCCCAAATCTCGCACTAAGACCATGGAGCATCTAAAATAGAGTTACATGAGTTCAACCTTCAGGCATGCAAACCCAACGAAAAGAAACATAAACTAGATAGATAAAGTTGAAACGAAAGGCTCCACGAAAATGCAAAGGTTCACATTAGCAATAGAATCCTTACGAAGGAACCGCCACCCACTAGTTTCATCTTGCGCGATAGTATCTGCAGACATGTAAGTAAGGAGTGAGCTATATATAAATATAACTTAGTAAGATCATCGGCTTGCTACTTTAAGTACTCCTAGGACAAGTATTAGAAAATACTACAATACCAAGAACATAAAGTTATTACACATAGGAATTATATCATAATAAGGTGACTAATGAAGCCCATCAATCCTTCATCAAGAACCAAATACCTCAATACAATTCGTACAAAGCACTTATCATAATTTCGAATTAAAGTAATTAGCTAACACTAGGAGTTTTGGGAACAAACACAACGCGTATCAGGAGTATACACAATACTCAAGAAAGCATACACAATGTCCCATATCAAATCAATAAGCATACATAATGCTCAAGGAAAGCATATGCAATGTCCCATATCAAATCAATAAGCATACACAATGCTCAAGAGAAGCCTACACAATGCCTCAATGGAATTAAGAAGCATACACAATGCCTCAATCTCACAGTACACAATCATATCACATCACAAAATAATTTATAACTGGAGAATTGGTATTCTTAAACATATAATATATACGAATAGTCTTGAAGGCCACCGATTCTGCCAAGCACATGCTCGTCCCAACACATAGATCGAGTAGACAAAAATAATCTTTTTAAAATAAATTTAAAAAGCAAGCACCCAAAGCTTAAAGGCTCACTTACCTCAGTTATAAGTTTTCCACAACCTTGCAACGTGTAGAACACAAACCAAACAACCTCCAATAGCCTCAATCTATACAAAAATATTAACTAACAATATCAATTATGCTGGTTGGGACCAAGTCTCAGTACTCCTATTATCAAGCTTAAATCTAAAGTTTAATAAGGTTAAATCCAAGGAATTGGCAGAAAACACCATGCGAACATATTTCTATAAAAGGATATCAAACAGTGGCTAAAATCCTTACAATTCACTTGAGATGCTCTTTCATAATCATCACTGCCTAATGAACCATTCTTATATTTCTTACTACACTCAATTATAACTATCATATCATATAGCTCACCCACTATTAAGTAAACTAGAAGTGATAGGAAATTGCAGTCAGCCGCAGCAGTTCCTTTTCATAACATATCTCAAATCCCCTTTTGATTTACGTACAATACCATCACCCACTAATCAACGGATAATTATTAAGTCTCAAATCATAACCTCATCATTATAAGGTAGAAAGAAAGTTATTTATTAGTAATATATTCAGCAAATCCCATGAACTACTTATGTATACTACTTTAAACAAAGTTTCATGCTAATTACCTGAAAGCCGGTCACCGAAAATCAATATATCCCTCTATGAACTTGCCAAATTTTGTCAATAGATTTATTTCTCTCTTCCAAAAATAATAGACCCAAAAACAAAAGGAAGCCCTAATATCCTACTCCTTTGAACGAAAAAGTGAGAGGAAAAAAACTTAATAGGGGAGAGGTTTTGACTTTTGGATTGCTCATTTTAATTATATTAATTAATATTAATAGTATAGGCTAAATTAATCATTTACCCTCATTAAAAATTTGGGTTATTACAGTGAATATATCAGGCGTGGGTCCTACATATAGTATCTCATCAAATAACTTTTTTGCATCACCAGTTCTTCCAACTTCAAACAGACCCTGCAAGATGATATTGTAGGTAACAACAGTATTAGGTTTTGATCCTTTTGCGAAATTTCACTTAAGAATTGCATAGCATCAGCTATTTACTTTTTCTTACACTATTCGTTTATTAGTATGTTATAGCTAAAAATATTAGGCTCAATGGTATCAGAGTTGGTATATGTATGAGTTATTTACCAAGTTATTTAAAAATAAATGAAATGTTCTTCTTTTTCTAACATTAAATATAAATGGTCACCTATTTTCTTATATCGTCTTCCTAAATTGGAGAATACTATTCTTATTTTTAATCCTTCATAGTTTTCATATATTTTTTCATCTATTATAAATTCTTCTTTGTTCATTTTATCTACTTGATATTGTATAGATCATGTTGATATATGTATTCTAGACTATCTATTTGTGATTCTAAATATGATATTTCTTCCTTTTGTGCATTTATTGATTTTTTACATACTCCTACAATCATGCTATATTGTAGTTTTTCTTTTCTTATTTTTAATTCTCTCCGTTTTTCAGATATTATTTATTTTAGTTGTTTAAGAACGACAGCTGGAAGATACACGACAAAAGATAGAAAGACACGGAGCAATAATAGAAAGATAAGAAGACAAAGCATTGAAATATGAAAATGACATATGGAGAATAAGATAACTTTGAGAAATGTGAAATACGTAAATTATGTAAATATTTATTATTCTTTTTTTACTTAATGGATCTATTTAAGTTATCCGAGTTATCCGCACCCCCCTCCAAATGGTATCAGAGCTGGTATATGTATGAGTTATTTATCAAGTTATTTAAAAAGAAATGAAATGATGGTACGTATTTGTTAGTTATGACATGTTTATGGCATGTATCAAAGATATTTAATTTGTTAGGTATACAATAAGTATGATAATTAATAGAATATTTAATAAGTTAGTCATCCAAAAATGTTATGAGGCGAAATTAATAATGAGATATATACCACATAATTATGATAAAATCATATTTCGGTATCCACTAAAATATTTTAAACATTGCAAAGATGAATAACATAACAAAATCTCAAAAATATAAACAACTAAAACAAATAATATTTGAAAAACAAAGAGAATTAAAAATAAGAAAAGAAAGACTACAATATAACATGATTGTAGGAGTATGTCAAAAATCAATAAATGCACAAAAGAAAGAAATATCACATTTAGAATCACAAATAGATAGTCTAGAATACATATATCAATATGATCTATACAATATCAAGTAGATAAAATGAACAAAGAAGAATTTATAATAGATGAACATATGAAAACCATAAAGGATTAAAAATAAGAATAGTATTCTCCAATTTTGGAAGACGATATAAGAAAATAGGTGAACATTTATATTTAATGTTAGAAAAAGAAAAATTAAAATTAGAAGATAAATTAACAGCTATGGTAAGAATAACAAAAGAAAATGAAGAAATAGATAGGAAAAAAAGAAATAGATAATATAAAACAACAAACTACAGAAGAAATACGAAAATAGAAGAAAATAAAAATAGTAGGATTGCTGAATTAGAAAAAGAATTACAAATGCTAAAAGATCTGTATGAAAAAAGACAGAAAGAAAAAGAAGAAAAGGAGAAAGAACAAAAATTATTAAACGAGATAGATCAATTTAAAGAAAATTAGAAATAAAAAATAAAGAATCAGAAACCAGTGAATTAGAAATAAATACAATAGCTGCCGAAGAAACAGATAATTATGATTCGGAAGATAGTGAAACATATACAGAAATCTTAACAAATATAGAAAAGTTAGAAATTAATGAAAAATAATAAGTAATTAATAGAGAAAACTTAGAAAATACAAACACAAAAATAAATACTCTTAATAAAGAAGACGATGAAAACATAATACCTAGTACATCAGAAATAAGAAAACCTACATATTATTATAAAGATAAGTTTAAAAAATATAACCTAAAAAATGAATATGACAAATGGACACCAAAATAAATAATTAATAAAAATTATAACTTTTTAGATTTAGACCGTGTAATAGACACAAATAAAACAATACAACTATGGGCAGGATACATGTCAAAAAAATTATTAGATAATAATATAGATACGACAAAATACACCAGAATATATAGAAAGGACATTAATAGGAACAGTAAAATTATAGTTTTTAAACCTAGCTGAAGCAAGTAAAAAAGTATTAAGATCTGACAAAAAAATAGAAGGAACATCAACAATTACTAAAATATCATCAACAGAAATATTGAAAAAATATGAAGTAGCTATAAGAGATGAATTTAGCAGTATAACAACATAAGAAGAAGAACAAAATAAAGAAAAAGATACGAATAGGAATTTAATGTTAAAATTAGCAATATGTAATATGTGCTATATAGAAAAATATACGTGCGCATTTAAAGAATATTATTATAAAAGAACATATAATACAGAGGAAAGTAAGGAGATAAGAAAATTATATTTTAGTAAATTACCTGAACCATTTAGTTCAAAAATAATAAAGAGTTGGGATGAAGCAAAAATAGTAGATATCCTAGGAGCAAGAATAAATTTTTTAAAACAATGGTATAGAAATCTATGTGAAAAATATAGAGAAGAAATAAAAATGGAAAAAACATTAATAAGAAATTTAGCATGTTGCAAAGATAAAATAACACCTCAATTTGGATGTGAAGAAAGATATTATAAGAAAAGAAAAAGACATAAGAAATATAAGAAATACAAAAAATCAAAATATAAGTATAAGAAACCAAGAAAAAGATATTATGTAAAAAATATAAAAGAATGTACTTGTTATAATTGTGGAAAACTAGGACATTTAGCTAGAGATTGTAAAATGCCTAAAACCCCCCAAAAGAAACAAATATCAGAAATAAAGATAGAAAATACAGAATACATGCAAATATATTATATAGATTACGAATTAGAAAGTGAAGATAGTATATATGAAATTTCGGAGAATGAAACAGATAATGAAATAGATAGTGATTTAGATGAATCAAATGACTGAAGAAGATATAAAAATAAACCAAATGACTGAAGAAGATATAAAAATAATAACAAAGGAAGAATATTTAAATGAAGAAGGAAGAGATCAAAAAATAATATTTGATAACAATATATTTGACGAAATAAAAGGAAAAGAATTAGATTTAAGTGTAGAAAAAATATTTAAAATACCAGCAATAAAAAATATATTTAGTAGACGAAAAGAAGAATACTATGTAGCAAGCCAGAAAGAACATGTAATAGACTGTAGATATGCAAAAGGAAGAGCTAGTATACCACTAGTAACAAAAAGAATAATTAATAAAGAAATAAATGATATAAAAGTAAAGACCCAATAAAATATGTACACCTTGGAGGAACAGAGATATTGATAAAAGCATGTTTTAGAGAAGGAATAGATACACCAATAGAATTATATTTAGCAGATGATAGAATTATAAAACCTATAGAAAAAAGTATAATAACTGCCATAAGAGAAATTTAATATACCAAAAAATTAAATTTATAATAAGTGTGAATTATTCAGTAGCAATAACAGATAAAAACATAGATAAATCATTAGTATTATATTGAAAAATATCAGGAATAGAACTAAACCCAGGAAGTAAAATATTTACAGCAAGATGTAAAAATCTATATGTATTAACAACAAAACATAAAATAACGGGAAAAAATAAAATTAATAAAATACAAATAGAAAGTCCTTTCGAACAATTTGTAAAAACAATTGATAATAAATGATAGAATAAGCACGACAAAAAGAATAGCTTATGAAAAACCAGAATCATCAAGCTCATCAAAAAGCCCAAATTATGAAACAACTTCAACAGTTAATTTAACTCAATATTACATAACAGGAACAATAAATGAAAAAGAATATTTAATACTCTTAAACACAAGACAAGAAGAAAATTATATAGAAAAATATCTAGTAAAAAATGAAGAAATAAAATTTAATAGTAATATATGCCCAGATCTACCAAGGAGTCTAATAAACATTAAGGATATGGCAGAAAAAGAAATAATAATAGGAGTTAGAAAAATAAAAATAGAATTTAAAATAAAGGAAGATATGCAAAAAGCAGACATAATATTAGGAATAAAATGGTTAGAACAAGTAAAACCATACAATATAGAACATACACAATTATCTATAACATATAATAAAGAAAAATTATTAATAAAAAGAACTTTGATATGATATGAAAATATATGTACTTGTTAAAATAATAGTAGAAGGATATTATAATAGGTATTATACACCTATAATAGATACAGGAGCAGAAGCAAACTTATGTAGATACAACTGTTTACCAGAAGGTAAATGAGATAAGCTAAAAATATCAATAGTAGTCAAAGGATTTAATAATGAAGGAAGTTTAATTACATATAAAGCTAAAAATGTAAAAATACAGATATGGGATAAAATAATAACAATAGAAGAAATCTATAATTATGAACTAACATCAAAAGATATGATTTTAGGAATGTCATTTTTAGATAAACTATACCCACATATAATAACTAATTTAGATTGGTGGTTTACAACACCATGTAAACAAAAAGTAAGAGCAAAAAGAGTTATAAATAAAATTAGAAAGAAAATTGATTGGATAAAAAGAAGTGAAAAAATCACGCAAAAATTAGAAAATGTAAAAAATACAGAAGACACAATAGAACTAGTCGTATTTTCGATAAATAAAAAAGAAATAACTATATTTTCAGTAGATAAGGTAGAAATAATAAAGAAAAGATTAAGACAATTATACAGTGAAGATTCATTAAAAGGATGGGAAAAACATAAAACTACTGTAAAAATTGAGCTAATAGATAAAAATAGCATAATAACCGAGAAATCATTAACATATAACTTTGATGATTTAAAAGAATTTAAAATGCATATAGATTAATTATTAGAAAAATAATATATACAAAAAAGTAATAGTAAACAAATAATCCAACATTCATAGTAAATAAACATAGTGAACAAAAAAAAGGAAAAAGTATAATGGTCATTGATTATAGGAACCTAAATGCAAAAACTATGACATATAATTATCCAATACGAAATAAAATATTAAAAATAAGACAAATACAAGGATATAATTACTTTAGTAAATTTAATTGTAAATCAGGATTTTACCATTTAAAGTTAGAAGAAGAATCTAAAAAAATAACTGCATTTACAGTACCACAAAGATTTTATGAATGGAATGTGTTACCATTTGGATACAAAAATGCATCAGGTAGATATCAACACTTTATGGATAGTTATTTTAAATAATTACCTAATTGTATAGTATACATAGATGATATACTACTATATACAAAAACTAAAGAGGAACATTTAAAATTATTAGAACAATTTACAGATATAATAGAAAAATCAGGAATAAGTTTAAGTGAAAAGAAAGCCGAAATTATGAAAAACCAGATAGAATTTTTAGGAATACAAATAGATAAAAGCAGAGTAAAAATGCAACAACATATAGTACAAAAAATAATAAATTCAAAAGAAGAATTAGATACAAAAAAAAAATTACAATCATTTTTAGGATTAGTAAATCAAGTAAGAGAATATATACCAAAATTAGCAGAAAACCTAAAGCCATTACAGAAAAAATTAAAAAAGGATGTAGAATATAATTACAACGAAGAAGATAAAAAACAAGTTCAGAGAATAAAAATACTTTTTAAAGAATTACCAAAATTACAATTCCTAGATGAAAATAAAAAATTTACATATATAGTGGAAGCAGATGCAAGTGAGTATAGTTATGGAGGAGTACTTAAATATAGATATGAAGAAGAAAAATTAGAACATCATTGTAGATACTACTCAGGTGCGTTTAATGAAACAGAGATAAAATGGGAAATAAATAGAAAAGAATTATGTTCATTATATGAATGTTTATTAGCATTTGAGCCATATATTGTATATAACAAGTTTATTGTACGAACAGATAATACACAGGTACGTTGGTGGTTAACAAAAAAAATATAAAATTCAGTTACAACAAAGGAAATTCGGAGACTAGTATTAAATATATTAAATTTTACATTTACAATTGAAGTAATCAAAACTAACAAGAATGTCATTGCAGATTACATATCAAGACAAAGTTACACAGACTGATATAATAGAAGATGATGTTTTAGAAAAGATACTCAAAACCCTAACTACACTTTCAATGAAAGTGGACAGTATGGGTAATGAAATAGAAATGTTAAAGACTAATGAAGTTAAACTGAAGTCTAAAGCTATGAATCAGCTAACTCAGCAGTGTGCAGAGCTATGTCGATTGGAAGACAACAAAATTCCAGAGCTAAAAGGAGACGTTGGGACACTCCATAAAACCCATAACGTTTATCAATCTACAATTGCAGGTACAAGCAAAGGAGTTAGTGGACAAAGATATCAGAACATGAACATGAACAAGATATTTGAAAAACCATTTATACCAAAAATACAAAAAGACCCTATAACGACCTAAAAATTTGATGAAATATGTGAAATTTGTGATTTTGTGTGATTTGATTATTTTACCCCTCTCCGTAATTTCATTATGGTATTTCTGGGGTGTGGGAGTGTTTGACATGATTTTTGATGCATTTTGGTATCATTTATGCAATATTGTGATTTTTGATGGCTTTAAGAGTCTTATTTTGGACTTATGTGGATATCTTTTGATCCGTGCGATGGATGGCCGAACAGACTGCGCCAACAACTTCGGAATATCGATTTTAGGCTAGGTAGACCTTGGGTTTGGGTCCTGGTGCACCCGAGTTCATTTCGACCTATTGGACGGAAAGTTGAAAAATTGGAAAGTTGGGTATGGGACCCACTTTTGGTTGAAACGACTTCATATGGAAAATCCGACTTCGCCAACAAATCCGGAATATTGATTTTAGTGTGTTAGCATGTTTGGTATGACTTTACGACTTTTAAATCTTATTTCGACCCTCGGTTCGAAAAATTGTGATTTCGGGTCTCGGGGGTCAATTTTGTGAAAACAAGTTTTTCTGGAAAATCTGGTATCTCCATCGCGTCCGGAACGTCGAATTTAGTGTGGTTGCATAGTTCATTTGCATAAATCGAACTCCGAACGAATCTCGAGCACCCCGTCGAAGTCCATTTCGAGTTAGAATAAAAAACTGCTCAGTTATGCAGAAAAATCTGCAATATATATAGTAGCTTTTTCACATTTTGTCCCATTTTGCTCATTTTTCATTTTG
Source organism: Capsicum pubescens (assembly GCA_030864215.1). Lineage (NCBI taxonomy): Eukaryota > Viridiplantae > Streptophyta > Magnoliopsida > Solanales > Solanaceae > Capsicum > Capsicum pubescens. The sequence continues at coordinate 275,620,608 of CM061543.1, read as the reverse complement.
TCTCTTGAGAGTTAAACCCTAAATATTTTGGGAGCTTAAAAGTGAAGTTTGTGAGAGCTTGAGAAGCTAGATTAACACCTATTTCTTGATTTTAATTACGGATTTAAGGTAAGAATTCATCTTAGAAATTTCTTGATAAATTTCTCAAAACCCCAAAAATCTTAGGACATGATTTTAAACCCAAATTTCATCTTCTTTCACTTGAATAATATTTTTATCTTATAATTACTAGTTTTTCATCAATTTAACCTTCAAAATAACTCTGATTCTTGATTTTAACCCGGATTTCAAGGATTTTACTCGATAAAGCTCAAAAATGATTTTTCTTCGATTTGAACCCCGTTTTTCACTCGATTTAACTTGGGTTTTCAGCCGTAGGTTCCTAAAAATATAGGAAACATATTTTTGAAGTAAAGTTCCAATTTTTCCCTTCTTTTTCGAAAATCTATTTTGGGGGTCCGTTTTGACCCCGAACCAAAAGTAGTCAATATGGGTGTCGTTGGTTTTGTTTTGACGCGTAGATTACATATTTGATGTTTTTAGTAGAGTTCGGAATTGTTCGTGAAAAGTAAGGTCGCGGGTTCAAGTGTAGCGGACCGGTTTCGGCTTTCGAGGTAGGTTATGGCTTAACTCTTCAGACTGGGTTGGGTAGTAAATGATGGTACAAAATGCATGTTAAGGGTGGAAACTAATCATGAAAAATGGCTATCTACGTGTTGTGCCCGTGTGGGGGCCTATATGTGATGTAATTGTCGAAATTGAAATATTATGTGATATGCTTGACCGTGTGGGGTCTTATGTGACATTGATAGCCTTGAATACATGTGAGTAATTGTATTGTATTGTTTAATGTGGTACCATGAGTGTATTGTGATTATATTCATACTTTACTGGCATATGCGACATGTGGAAATTCATGGATGAAATGAAAATAACGAGTGAATATTGGCTCATGTGGTTGTGGAAATATATCATTGTGGTTGGTTGTGGAAATATATCATGTGATTGGTTGTGGAAATAATTATTGTGATTGGTTGTGAGCATTACATCTTCATATCATACTCATTCATGAAACATTGGTACCACCGTGGCAACATCTGAGAAACACTGACAACACCTTTTTTAAAAATATTGTAACACCTTATAAAACCCTTTCCAGGGATGTGCCGAAAAGGAGATATGAGATATGTGGATTGCATATGGATTGACGAACCCTCCATGGGTCCCACGTCGGGAAGCTTTGGCTCCGTAGGTGTATACGGGGATTGTGCGACGATCCCGGAGGTTGTGCAACAACCTCGTCATCATCATCATCATTATCATATACATTGCACTTACTTTATTGTGTTTATGTTGTGTTGTATTGCCTTATTGACTTGTCATCTATGTATTTGTTTTACCTTCTTTACTTGTATTTGATGATCTTGTATCTACATGTTCTCTCTTGCTCTATTTTATATGTAACATAATCTATACTTGTGTTCTATATCTTGATGTATTTTTGCAATATATGTGAGATATATTAGAACTGTTAGTGCAAGCGGTGTGGGCTACCGTTGTAGGACATTTTCTGATTACAGGTGATGTGCCCTTAGTGTATATTTTGTATGTCTTATTTACTACTTTGCTTAGTCGTTCTATGATACCTACTGAGTACCAGTGGACCGTACTCATGCCTACTGCGCCCTTTCGATGCAGGTCCTAGCTCGAGTGCGCCTCAGCTTACTTGATTCGGGCGGTTGTTGGAGCTTCCAAGGTAGCGGTTGGACATTCATGCGTCCGAAGTTCACCTCTATCTTTCTATACTAGTTATGTCTTTATTAGTGTTCGTAGACAGTTATTATTCCTTTGTGGTTATTTTTCCGATGTATTTGACTCCGGAATTGTATTAGTAGTTCTTACACTATTGACACCTGGTTTGGGGCATGATTGGTGTTTTGGATAAGTTCTTTCCGCATTGTTATGATTATTTATATGGCTTGACTTCATTCTAGAAGCCTTACCTTGGGTATTTCTGTATTTTTCTTTATTCATATCAGTTTGGGTGATAAGCTTACTTGTCAAGGTACTCCGCGACAAGTGCCATCATAACCCTCGTTTTTGGGTCGTGACAGACCCATTTTTCATACCCCCACAAACTACCATATATCGAGAAAGTTTAAATCAAGATAGAAAAACCTATAACCACATAATCCGAGCATACATAGAAAATATCCACAAAATACAGACTTATCTAAATCTTAAACCCAGAGCCACAGATATCCAAGAACCAAACACAAACTATATAACCCAAAGATTACAAGGTTACAACAAGTTAATCGCACTACCGAAAACCAATCCTAGCTTAGTTAAAACTTGTTTCAGTTACGAATTATTAAATATTGTATACACCCATGAAGGAAATGAACTAACAGATATACCAGAATTATATAGAGCATTCACCACTTATAAAAGAATAACCAAAGGAAATTCATTTTTTATAAAGTTTTATACTGCACCAGCAGAGATATTATATGATGAGATCAAATCAGTTATACAAATTATAAAAATAGGATTAACCAGAGATATGATTATACCGAAAGATATTGTTCAACAGCCAGAAATACCTAAAGTTGAGATACCTGATTTTTATACAAATAAACGAATTATTGCAATATCTTCAATTGTCCAAGAATTAGCAAATAACTACCTAAATGGGAACCCACTATGGAGTTATTATTCAAGAGATCATCAAATGATTTATTCAAATTCAAGGGAACTACGACAGTCAGATATGGAAGAAGCTAGACAATGAATTTTGACACTACTCAATCCAGAAAAACAACCAACTGCAAGAGTAATTAGAAAGAGATTTATTTCAGAAGAATTATTAACAAGATATTGCAAGTTAATTGGACACAAAGATCCAGACTATTTATGTTCGAGATGTAATAGAGAAGATAATATTATCTCAGAAGTTCAACTGGAATAGAAGAAAATAAGGACGACAACTGGAAGATACACGACAAAAGATAGAAAGACACGGAGCAATAATAGAAAGATAAGAAGACAAAGCATTAAAATATGAAAATGACATATGGAGAATAAGATAACTTTGAGAAATGTGAAATACGTAAATTATGTAAACATTTACTATTCTTTTTCGACTTATTATATAGGCCAGACTAGCCTTTTTGACTTTTCTTGTTTTTTGGCACTTGCCATTTTACTTTTTTTTTTACAAGTGTAAAGTCGTAGGACCTGGGACCATTATTAGTCTTTTAATCTTTGACAGATGTAAAGTTAGGAATAGTAAGTAGCTCTTTTCCTCCTATAAATATGTAAGTCATCCGGCTAAGTTAGAGGCAAGACTTTCATGTGTTGAAAACAAGCTTTCTCTCTTGTACACAAACAACTTTTGAATATTTAATAAAAACAAGTATATTTCAAAGGAAAAGTTATGGATGAATAAAACCCAGAATTATCAAACCTACCAGAACAGGTATTTTCATTTATGATTATGAATAGCTAAATTCATAAATTCCTAACAATCATAATATGATAAAATAAGTTCATATTAGTTACTATATAGAAGAATTATTCGAAGAATAATATGTTACAAAGTTTATTAGCAAAGAGGAAAAGGAGAAAAATTCCTAAGAACTATGTCATCCTAAAAGTGAAACCGGTGAGGCAAGAAAGTCATGATAGGGGAGTAACCAGTGTAGAGGCGTTGTTTAAGGAAAAAGTATCCAGATTACCATGCTAATAGTGACAGAGTAACATAATTATTTAAGAATAATCTAGTACATAGTAATCTAAGATGATCATATTTTGTTATGTATATGATTGGAAGGAATATTTTGAAATAACATCATGTGAAAAAGAATGACTACCTACTTATCCGATGAAATGATAGATAAATTTAAAATACTTGTTTTGTATGTACTTAAAGATATAGAAATTGTAGATATAAGAAATCATATGGGGAAAAATATTTGACAAATATTTTTTGACTAGAATAAATTATATACCACACCTACCTAACTACTCTTACAAATACCTTCTTTTTCTAATTCAGCAATCCTACTATTTTTAGTTTCTTCTATTTTTCGTATTTCTTCTGTAGTTTGTTGTTTTATATTATCTATTTCTTTTTTCCTATCTATTTCTTCATTTTCTTTTGCTATTCTTACCATGACTGTTAATTTATCTTCTAATTTTAATTCTTTTTTTTTTCTAACATTAAATATAAAATGTTCACCTATTTTCTTATATCGTCTTCCTAAATTGGAGAATACTATTCTTATTTTTAATCCTTCATGGTTTTCATATGTTTTTTCATCTATTATAAATTCTTCTTTGTTCATTTTATCTACTTGATATTGTATAGATCATGTTGATATATGTATTCTAGACTATTTATTTGTGATTCTAAATATGATATTATTTACTCAGTATCTTCGACTTTCCCTTCTTTGCATAGTCCATCTGCTAGTATGGTGAAGGTGTCCACATCTGGATAAATATTAAGGTTCACCATTTCAGAGTAAATAGTCTTAACGTTTTCCCACTGACCAAGCTTACACAATTCATCAATTAATGAATTATATGTCACTATGTGAGGAGGAACATTTTTCTGCTTCACCTCATTCAGAAGGTTAGTAGCAGCATCTAAGTTTCTATCTTTGCAGAGGGCACGATAACAATGCTATAGATGAATACATTGAGCTTAGTATTCCCTTGTTCCATTAATCGGAGCAAACTTAAAAGTTTTTTTAGTATGACCCCTTTTGCTGAGCCCATTCATGATTGTTCCATAAATGACTTGGTCGGGCTTACAAATATTCTCTCTGGTCATTTTTTAAAACAATTCAACAGCATCTTTGAGCTTATTTTGAGCAAATAATCCCCTTAACATGGTGTTAAAGGTGATGACATTAAATGAAATATCAGTCTTCAAGTAAATGGGTAACACCGAAAATCCACAATCAACATGGTGCATTAAACAATAACTATTAATCACATTATTCAAATGAATCCATCAATTGGAATGGCCAATTTTCCACATTTCTCAAAAAAGAGAAACGACTGAAGAGTAATGCTTCATAGTTAGCATAGTCTTGAATAATTTATAGAAGTCAACAACAGAAGGAAGAGGATTCATTCTCACCATTCTATAGAAGAAACTAATAGCTTCATCTAAACATTATCAACATGGGTTGTGGTGCAGCGGATGGGGCTATTACATTCCTAATCAGAGGTGTTCGACCCTGGGCATGGAAAAAACTCTGTTGGGAGCGCTACCTCCAAATGGGGCCTTACCCGGCGCGAATTCGAATTAATCGGACTTCAATGCGGGTACCGAACACCGGATGAAAAACCAAAAAAAAAACTTCATCTAAACATTTGACTTCTTTGTCAAAATTGATGTGTTATCTAACTTTAGCCTTCACCTAAAAGTATCAAGAAAAGAATCAGAAATGAGAAAGGGAATAATAGCATTGCATCTGCTTAGAGAAATTCTGGTCATATTTGTGCAACTATCAATTTTGGTGTGCCCTAATTTTTGCAGACAATTTCTCCGGCAAATAATCATGGGGAAAAGTGAAAACGGTAAAGGAATAAAGCCTTAAAATATCCTCCAACTATTTTGATTTTGACTAAAAAAAAATACCGCTCTATTTGTTTTTTTTTTTTTTGACTTAGAAATACTCTTTATTTGTTTTTTGACTCACAAATATTTTTATTTTAATAGAGTGCCATCTAACACACAATATAAAAAAAATTACCACATGATCAGGTCACATCAGCATTTCATTTAATATCCAACCGACCCACTTAACCATCCAACTTAACATTCCATTTAATACCTGCACCGAATTCTTCTTCAAAAAACTAACACGTCTTCACTTAAACTCTCCCAAAAAATTGATGTTGACTAAAAATTTTGAGGAAAAAGAAAGTCTTTAGTGCATGAGTTAAACTTTTTCATATTTTTTGACATGATAAAGACGGGTCAAGTTTCAACCCATGTACTAAGGACTTTCTTTCTCTTTAAATTCCTAGTCTTCATCTATTTTCTTCGAAAGAGTTCAAGTGAAATGAAGGGTGGATCTATCTTTACCCTTTACTTGTGAAGACAGGTTGAATATTTGAAGATGGATCGAGTACGGGTATTAAATAGGCTGTTAAGTTGGATGTGGTTCGACCAGGTATTAAATGGGATGTTGATGTGGACTGGCCATGTGACAATTTTTTTTCGTGTGGTGTGTTTGGTGGCACTCCATTAAAGTGAGGAGTATCGGTGGTTCAAAAAATAAACTGAAGGATATTTTTGAGTTAAAAAATAAATGAAGGGTATTTTTGAGACAAAAAATAAATGGAGAATATTTTTGCTCCATTTCGGATAATTCTGGGGTACTTTTGATCTTTTTTCATAAATGAGATGTTGATGTAGATTAGCCATGTGCCAATTTTTTTCTACATGGTATGCTTGGTGGGTGGCACTCCGTTAAGGTGAGGGGTAGTTTTGAACCAAAAAATAAATAGAGGGGTATTTTTGAGTCAAAAAATAAAAGACATATTTTTGCTCCATTTCAAATAGTTCAGGAGTAGTTTTGAGTTTTTTTTTGTTAAAAATAATACAATTATTTTATGTTAATGGGTTAGGGTGTGGGTCGAGTTTTATGTTAATGGATTAGAATCTTAATTTCAAACTTAATTAATATTTGCTAGTTTGACTTTGACAATGTGGACCTTTAAATTTCAATAAAAAATCACATGGCATAAATGGTTTTGCAAAATTATAAAATCAAGTTATTAAAATATAATGGCATGGACCATTTATGTAACAGTAGTGGCATAAATGAGTTCAACTCTTAACAAATAACACAAGTTCAACTCAGAAATGAGGTTATACGGGATAAAGTGAGAGTGACTTTTGTAGAAGACAAGATGTGTTTAGTAAGGTTGAAATGATTTGGGCATATGATGAAGAGGGGCACGGATGCCCAGTGCGGAGGTGCGAGAGGTTGGCTATGAATGAATTTAGGGAAGATAGAGGTTGATCGAAGAAATATTGGAGGAAGGTGCTTAGACATGATATGAAATAATTACAGTTTGCCGAGGACATGATACTAGGTAGGAAGATGTGGAGGACGCGTATTAGGATAGAAGGTTAGTAGGATGAGGGCAAGTAGTTGTAGTGTTTCATGGGTAGTATTTTGTTGTTGGAGTTTTGGGGTGTTGTTTGTGGTTTCTGGTAGATTGTTGAGGGATATTATTTGGTGATAATCTTATTTCTGCTATTATCTATTATTTTGTTACTATCTATTATTTTGTTACTACATTTTGTTTCTTGTTCTTATATTATTTTTTTCTACATTGTTTGATCTCAAGTCGGGGGTGTATCCGAAACAACCTCTCGACGTCACTTCTAAGGTAGTGGTATGAACTGCATACATTCTATCATCCTCAGACCTCACTATGTAAGAATATACTGGGTATGTTGTTGTTTAAATGTCTACGGATTTCTTAATTACAAAATTCATCGCATGCTTTTTGAATGATAGGACAATGATTCTTATCTCTTGCTTCTTATTGATGAAATGAAATTAGTCTTTAATGCTAGTAAATATAGATTAAAAAAAATATGAATTCATTTATAACATCACAACTTTAAAATAACCTTCATAACTGCTATCATATGGTTAATGTGATTTCTTTTTTTTAACACTACTGCGACAGTGTTGTAGGGTTATTGCAACGTTTATTATATACGTCTAATACGATCATTTCTTATAACGTTGCAACAACTATTGTAGGGCTATTACAACAATTATTTTTCGTGGCAAAGTCAAGATTTTTACAAAGAAGGTTCAAAATACGATTAAGAAACACACGCATACGCCAAGAGGATTGAACATTTACTATATCTACAATAATGATTGACCATTCAAGAGGAGGAATGCATTTCCAACGTTCAAAAATAAAAGATGGCAAGAATATATATGTGAAGTTTCAACATCAGCGCAAAGGTCTTCACTTCACTCCTTTCGTCTCCATGTTCAATTCAAACGCTGACAAATGATAATAAAAATGATTTAGCAATTTTTTTCACAGGAGAATTTAATCTCAACAGTACATATACTGATGTCAAAACACATAGTTAGGCATAACCAGTCAGTTCTACAAATATATGAATTTAAAATGAAATAAGCTCACAAAAATCAACTAAAACTACTACATCTATCGTCAGTATATTGCCTCAAGTTGTGCCGTCTTTCTCAAAAAGGACACCATTCACTGATAAAGCAGGCAAGTTCTGAAATTTGACTAAAATAAGATTACGTCTAGTTAGATGCACAAACCAAGCATTCAAATAAGCAGCAAGCAAGTTCCATCACCCTCCTTATGAAGTGTCTTTGGAGAAACTTCTGGATCATAAAGGTTCCTAACAAATCCTATGGAGCAAATTCTCAAGAGCACATTCACATTGAAATGGGAGATGGTCATATTTGGGCAAGAAGGATGGATATGGAACAGACCACTGAATGAGCAATTTCCCAGGATTTTCAGCTTGAGACAACACAAGTGTGTGAGTCTCCACACGGTTAGAACATACATTGAGAATAAAGTGGTTAATGACGGTGAAATGGGAGGAAATGAGCCAAATTTTGCAAGTGGTTGAAGGATGTCAAGGGCTGCAAGCAGAACCAGACAAGACCAGAGGCGGATACAAGGTTTGGAAGTTCCGGGTGCCACACCACTTTGAACGATAAGTATGTAGGATTTTGGGCAACTGAAATCAATATTACATAGATGAATATAAATCAGTCTCACATCAGCTTACTTTAAAACAGTTTCCAGAAAAAGTTAAAGATGAGGTTCGATCCCCCGACCTTAGAGCATAGAACTTGATTCTCCACCATTGGCACCATGCGCCCACTTGTTTTGGCGGGCGTCATGCTTATATTCCATTAAGTATACATATATACACATATACTCTGAGTTTCTACTGAGACTTCCGGGTTCCTTGGGCACCCCCACAGTTGTATATAGAATTGTCCATGGACAAGATCAAAAGGGAGGAGAACAAATTCCGCATCTTCCAATTAAATAAGGCTACAAGCTGTTCTGCCGAAGTATTAGGCAACATCATATATGGATTATGACCTAGGAAATTGACATGAAGAAATAAAGCACCTTACAAGATTACATGCTTCACATGGCAGGTGGAAAGAGGGACATGTTTGGCTCAACTCAATTTATAAAGAAGAGGAATCATAATTTGCAACATGTGTATCCTCTGGCAAAATTTACAGCTCCTATTTGGTACATGTTTTTGAATTTAGTTGAACTAAGATGGTGCTTGTCGGGAACTCTGAAGGAACTGTTGCAGAGTTGGAAAAGTACCAGACTACAGTGCCAGCAAAGTTGTGGAAGATCTGGAAGGAAGGTGAAAACGAGAAAAATTTTAATTTAAAATATAGATATATATCCCTTGTTAGATTTTGAGGGTAAAATAGAAAATGTACCAGAAGCTGAGAGGATGATAGACTATGTTGCTAAGTATTTAAGCTTAATCTTCTTTTTTTTGAAGCAAATACACTAAAAAGGGCTAGAGGTTTGAGAAAATGAAGCAAAAAGTAGCACCCGTCATCGCCTTAAAAACTTAAGTTTCTGGTGTGATGGTGTGATGTGACCCGACGAACTTGCTATGCAAACTCATATATTAACAAATTTGACAAATTTTATTATACGAGAAGAGCTTTTATTTTTACCTCTTCTATCATGAAGTTTCCAACTTCATTGATTTCGATGATCTTCCCCATAGGCCAATAGTGCTTGTTGTACCTTGATGAGGCCTGCTCATACCAGCTGCTTAGTACCAAGTTCAATGTATCCTGGCATGATCGACACCAAAAATAGCACGAAACATTGTTCAGATCTGTCCAGTGAAGGTGCAGTGAAGCAGTAGATGATTCACTAATTCATTGGCGCTTGCACGCAGAAAGCATCTGCTGCACTCAACAAGCTTTGGAGTAGGAATCCAAGTGAGACAGCTGGCTCTTGGGGGTGCAATTGTTTCCGAAATTGTTCTCCATGGCCAGTCCTTTTTAAGGCCTTCCATATTCCCCATAAGCTTGCTGTCTTTCAGAAACTTCCACCACATTGAGTCAGCAACCTGTTCATTGAGAGATAGCAACCAATTTCAGTAACAATTCATTTACGTCTCTAATGAGGAGCCTTCTATGCATAGCGAGCCAGCATATAAAGCTATCTTTGGCATGCTTCCCCTGTTCCATCAAACTTGGAAAAGCAACAGAACACCAAATATGAGTCATCCCACATCCAAACAGTAAAAGGAAGAATAACCATGTAGTGATTATTGTAGGTTCCGAGAATTCAATATAATGTGTGGCACAAACACACAGGTGAAGTCCCTATATAATTCATCAGAAACTTATGGAGTAATCTCAAAGCATATTCAAATTAAATAGGGAGGTGGTAGAAAATTCCTATTCGTGCAAGACGGTGGATATGGAACAGACCATTCAAGCAGTAACTTTCCAGGATTTTTAGCCATGCAACTAATCATCAAGCAACAGCATAAAGTGTATTAGTCTCCACACAGATATAACATACCTTTGCGAGGAATGAGCCAATTTTTGCAAGTGATTGAAGGATGTCAGCGGCTGCAAGCAGAACCAGACAGGTCCAAATGGAAGGAACACAAATCCGGCAGTTCTCCAATTAAATCAGGTTACAAGGTATTCTCCCAAAGTAGAAGGCAACATCATAAATGACCAGAGACAAAGACCAAGGTTGAATGCTTCACATGGCTACGAGAGAACACGTGTGGAGGGAGAGTACCAGCTACGCCTGCTACGGGTTCAAATGATCCAAGAGCAATAAACATATGTATGAGCCTGCAACATAACAAATAGTCAATTAGTTTTTCAGAGAACAAGGGTGGAGTGAGGATATTAGCTATAACCCAGTAGCTTTTGTTTAGACCCTGTATTTGTATCAGGAATCTCATTAAATATGTAAGAATATTCAAGTGAGAATCTAGTAAATAAGGCGAGCTATTGAAGGAAAAAAAAAAAGAAAAAAAATATTGTATGCCCCAGTGCGGAGGTGTGAGAGGTTGGCTAGGGATGGTTTCAAGCAAGGTAGAGGTAGACCGAAGAAATATTGGAGGGAAGTGATTAGACATGACATGGAGCAGCTTCAGCTTACCGAGGACATGACCCTGGATAGGAAGTTGTGGAGGAGGCGAGTTAGAGTAGAAGGTTAGTCTGAGTTAGGATGTTGTATGTTTTGGTGTATACTTGAAGTATCTTGTTTTGGGTATTATTGAGTATGTTAATTTCTAGTATATCTTCTTGTTTTATTACTATACCTTATCTTATCTTAGATTGCTTTATTTTGAGACGGGGATCTATCGGAAACAGCCTCTCTATCTCACGTTAAGGTAGTGGTATGGACTGTGTACACTTACCCTCCCCAGACCCCACTTGGTGGGAATATACTGGGTATGTTGTTGTTGTTGTATTGGTTTCTGTCAAAAATTCAAAACTGTGGAACATGTTCAAATCCCATTAACTCAACAATGAACATTGGCGCGTGAAATTCAAATTTGGAGAAGCAGCAGAACACCAAATATAAGTTGTTCCTCATCCAAACAATAAAAGAAAGAATAATAATCTTGTTATAATATGATCTTTATAAATCATGTAGTCAAGTTCTGAGTATTCAAACCGACTCAAAAACTAAAAACATATTACAAGGAAAAGGCACTAGTCTCTGTTTACAATATAATTTGGCTAAGTTACTTGGACTCTTCACTTTTGGTGCCGCACCCGTGTCGACACGACATGGGTGTGGGTGTGGGTGTGGGTGTGGGATCCGTACCCGATCTGGTCAACCGATTTTGGGTACTTTGACCAAAATCGACTGGAAATGTCCGGACAGTTTTAAGAAATTTTGTAATAAAAACAAAAGCTAAGGTGAATTTGAAGAAAATGGAATACCTAGTATATAGAAATTTCTATGTTATTGCTTTTCTTTTTATCTCCTTCCAAGATTTTCTTCTAGAACAACATTTTTTCCTCAAGTTTTTCATATAATATCTCATCATTTAAATGTTACCTTCTCAAGCAAAAAAATAATATCTCATAATTTATGTTTTATAACTCTATTTTTAGATATTTAAATTATTTTTTGCCGAATCCCCGCACCCGTATCCATTCCTAGATCCATATCCCCGAATCTTTAAATTGAGACCATGAAGGATCCGACCTCTAGATCCGTACCCGTATCGGACACCCGTACCCGAGTCCGAGCAACTTAGTAATTTGGCACAAACAAAAAGGTGAATACCATATATAATTTGTCAGAAACTTATGGAGCAAATTCCCAAAGCACATTCAAATTAAACAGACCATTCAAGGAGCAATTTCTCAGGATTTTCAGCTTTGCAACAGAAGAAGTGTATAGTCTCCACAAGGATAGAAAATGCCTTTGGAAAGAAGGTGTAGATGACTGGGAAGGGCAGGAATGAGCCAATTTTTGCAACTGATTGACGAATGGTCAAGGGCCGAAAGCAGAACCAGACAAGGCCGAATCGAAGGAACAGAAATCTGGCATTTTACCAATAACATCAGGTTACAAGGTATTCACCCAAAGTAGTAGGCAACACCATATATGGCCTTGGAGACACAGCCCCTTGCAAGGTTCAATGCTTCACATGGCTACTGGCAAGAGAAGCTGTTTGACTTGCATAATTTACAAAGAAGAGGGGAATGATAGTATGTAACAGGTGTATCCTCTGCATAGAAGGTTAGGGAATTATATTCACACATTGCAAGTTTATAGTTCAGACTAAAATGGTGCATGTTGGATACTCGGAAATACTGCTGCTGAGTTGGAAAAAGGCAGGACTTCAAATATCGCTAGGAAACTTTGGAACACTGTTACCACTCACCACCAATTGTTTAGTGGATGGAATGGAAAGAAACGAAAACGAAACAAAGATACAAAGGCGAAAAAGAGAATATTTGCAATTTAAAATATGGATGCAAAGACTAAAATGTACAGGAAGCTGAGAGGATGATAAGTTTCCTCCGTTCATTTCAACAAACTGAATTCTCATTTTTGTAATTGCACATCCTAAGCATTGCCCTAGATGTTTTTTCTTCTTATCTGATCAAAAAATAAAGCACCTAGAGGATGCATAGGTCAATTACTTATCAAAAATATGTCACTCTATATGGAAATTAGGTGGACTTCCGCATTTTAAATTACTCTATACGTGTTGCAATATATTCAAGCTTATCTTCTTGTGTTTGAAGCTAATGTACTAAAAAGGCACTAAAAAGAAATGAAGCAGAAAGCAGTAAGTTGCTTCCCGTTCAAAACTTTGGTTACTCTGCGCGGTCTTGTGTTTGAAGCTAATGTACTAAAAAGGCACTAAAAAGAAATGAAGCAGAAATCAGTAAGTTGCTGCCCGTTCAAAACTTCGGTTACTCTGCGCGAACTTCGATGTAACTAGATATATTCATGGAGAGAAACACTAACCAAGATTGATCAGAGGGATGATTGATTTTATTGAAGACTTAAAGCTGGTCGATCCTCTTCTTTATAGGGTACAATTAGATGGAAAACAAGAGATTTAAGAGTGAGGCGTCAAGAACTGATAGACTTCAACGGAAAACAAACGCTACTTGCGAAAGTAATATCGGATAGTAATCCTCTAGTGTTAACAGTGTGGACAATAGCAAAACACAAAACCATATTTCAAATTTGAAAACATGTGATTGGAACACGAAGGCTTTGTGAACACTGTAGAAAAATGGTGGAACAAATTTGAGTTATAGGGAACCAGATTTCATCTTGGGCAGCAAAACGAAAATATTCAAAGGAAAATTGATAGGCTGGAACATATAGTTCAGAAGACAGATCTAACTATGGGAATTGAAGAAACAGCAGAATGTGAGGAAATTCATGAAAACAAAAATCTAGCAGCCTTAAGAGGAAGTGTCACTAAGTACCAATCATGGAGACAACATCACGTGAGAAGAAAAGTTTTTAAATTGAAAGAAGCAATATCTTTCCTAAAGAGGAAGACTAGTCTCTCTTTCCAATACCAGGGAAGATAAAAAAGATAATGGCTGAGTTGAACAAATAGATTTCTTGAGGCAAGAAATAGAGAGAAGAAAGCCTCAAAGTGAGTCAAATGGAAATTGTGACAACAAGGAAGAGGGAAGGCGAAAGTAAGAAACCTTATGAAGTGGCTTTCGAAGAAGCAAAGTGAAAGAAACTTCTGGATCACAAAGGCTCTGCACCGTTCTTATGGAGTTGGAACTGAAAATATATCCGAAACTTCTGGTGCAAATTCTTAGAGCACATTCGTATTAACCAGGGAGATGGTAGAAAAACCCTCTTCTGGCATGGCAGATGGATAGGGAACAGACCACTTAAGGTGCAATTTTCAGAATTTTCATCATGCAATAACAGAAACGTATTATTTTGAATGGAGGAAATGAGCATATTTTTGCAAGTGAATAAAGGATATCAAGGACTGCAAGCAGAACTAGACAAGACCGAATGGAAGGAACACACTCCTTTGGAGGTCACAATAACATTTTCCAATAACATCCGGTCACAAAATGTTCTCCCCAAGTGGATGGAATAGAAAGAAAGGAAACAAAGATACCTTGAAGGCCCAAAAAAAAAAGAATATCTGTAAGAATGAAAATGTATACATATTTCTTTTAAGTTTTGTGGTGTAAAAATGAAAATGTACAGGATGCTGAGAAGAAGATAAATTTGTTATGTTCATTACACGTGCAGCAAATGAACTGAATTTTATCATTTCTAACAGTACATTATTACTCATATTAAGAGTGCGGTGACATGATGTCAATATAAATAATACCTCCTCTATAAGCCTGCCCGGAAAGCTCAAGTGATGTTCTAATTGCCATTTTATCAACTTCTGCAACGATATTGTATGCCATTTCTCATGCAGGGACAAAAAAAATTGTATAATAACTGAATAAATCAAGTGAAAGAAATATTCACTTCTTATTTATGAGTGATCTGGTATCATGTCAAGGATGGAAGGATTCTCCTTTACGACGTTTATTAAAATTCCAGTTGTAGTTGCATCAAATGAGAAGCCCCTTCCCGCCATTTCCTTCATGAAAGATACTATTTCACTAATTTTGTTGCTCCTCAGAAATCCTTGCATAATAACGTTGTAAGTTACATTGTTTGCTGGACAACCATTGTCTTCCATTTTTCTTAGAATACCTTTGACTTCATCAAACAACCCTTCACGACAAAATCCATTTATCATTACATTGTATGTTCTCACGTCCGGAAGCAATCCAATGGAAGAAAGCTTCTCAAAAATAGCATGAGCTTCGCCGAGTTTATCATTTTTGCACAATCCATTAATGACAACAGTGTAAAATGCAATATTGGTATCTTCTCTGTTTCTTTCCAACTTACTAAAGAGTAACATAGCTTCTTCAACGAGGCCATACTTAAAATAACCAGAGAGCAAAGTGGCATGAGTACTTATGTCAGGTGTGGGCCCCACACGTAGCATCTCATCAAAGATCTTTTTTGCATCACCAATTCTTCCAACTTCAAACAGACCGTGCAAGATAGTACTGTAGGTAACAGTATCAGGTTTTAATCCCTTTTGAGAAATTTCACCAAACAATTGCATGGCCTTGGCAAGATTCTTTTTCTTACAGTATCCATTTATTAGTATGCTATAGCTAAAAATATTAGGCTCAATGCCCTTATCTATCAAGACATTAAAAACTCTCCTCGCTCTATCCACTTGACCACGCAAACAATATCCATCCATTATCGCACTGTAGGTGATTATATCAGGTTCTACACCTTTTTCTATCATGTGTCTCATTACTTCATCGGCATCTTCAACTTTCCCTTCTTTGCATAGTCCATCTATTAGTATGCTGAAGGTATGCACATTTGGATTAATATTAAGATTCACCATCTCAGATAACAAAGTCTTAACCTTTTCCCACTGACCAAGCCTACACGAACCATCAATTAATGAATTATATGTGAATATGTTTGGAGGAATGTTTTTCTGCTTCATCTCGTTCAGAAGGTTGATAGCAGCATCTAAGTTTATATCTTTGCAGAGGGCATCGATAACGATGCTATAGGTATATACGTCTGGCTTAGTATTCCCTTGTTCCATTATCCGGAGCAAACTTAAGGTCTTCTCAGTATGTCCTCTTTTGCTGAGTCCATTCATGACGGTTCCATACATGACTTTATTCGGCTCACAAATCTTATCCCTCACCAATTTTTTGAACAAGACAACTGCATCTGTGACTTTATTTTCAGCAAATAAACCCCTTAATAGGGTGTTAAAAGTGACGACATTAAATGGAATGCCAGTCTTCAAGTAAATGGGTAATACGGAAAATGCACAATCAATACGATGCCTCAAACAATAACTGTTAGTCACAATATTCAAGATAGAATCACTAATTGGGATTCCCAATATCCGCATTTCACGAAAAAGAGAAACAACAGCAGAATAATGCTTCATATTTATCATAGTCTTGAATAATTTAGAGAAATCAATAACGGAAGGAAGAGGCTTCATTCTGACCATTCGATGAAAGAGACTAACAGCATCATCTAAACAGCTGACCTCCTTGTCAAAATTGATGTGTGCCTTCGCAGAAAAGGATCTTGAAGAAGAAGAATGGAAAGAGAGAAAGGGAATAATAGCATTACATTTGTTCACAGAAATTCTGGTCATCTTTCGGCGTGCCCTAATTTTTGCATACAACTTCTTCTGCGGCTAATAATCATGGGGGAAAGTGAGAACACTAAAAGGCAAAACCTCAAAAATATTTTACTTCTTTCAATTTAAAAATAATACAATTAACAAAAGATACAATACAATACTATACCATATCATGCCTCTCGAAAAACAATAAAAAACAAACATGATTTCTTTATAACCATATCATAGAAACCACCATCCAAACAAGCACTTAGAGAAAAAGCTTAAATGTATCAATTTGAACTATTAAAAATAGAGATAACTATATAACTTAGCAAAAATAGACTCTAATTATTTTATTTAGCCTAAGTTTCAATTAGTTACAATTCATAGTCCTCTCTTACCTATTAATACAAGTGCGAACTGAAAATACAGATGTGAACTATAACATACAAATACAAGTGCGAACTATAAAATACAAATGCAAACTATAACATACAGATACAAGCGTGAACTATCATTTGTATTTTTTAATTATTGAAAAGAAATGATTGATTTTCTTTCTAGAAATACTTGTTTATATTTATTTATTAGTATTAGTACTCGCACGATGTGCGGATAATATTTAAGTATAAGTAATCACTAGATAAAGATAGATTAAAAAATAATTTAGATTTACAAATTTATCAAATGAGCAAAAGCATAAAAAAAATATTTCATTGACCAATAGATAATTCAACATTGACTAATGAAATGTAAGTCACCATCTCCTATCAATTATAGTTTATTGAATAGTTCATACCAAATAATTCATAATAAATCATTCCAAAGTGAAAAGGAAAAGAAGATAAAATCAATTTGAATTTATTGAAAATATTTACTTATATATGAATCTTGAAAGGAGACTAAGTATAAAGAAAAAATATTACCGCTGTAGTTATACCATTTATAACATTTACATTTAAGTCAAAATAGAATCATAAAAATACCAAATATAGAAAAGAGATAAAAGTTATCTCTAAAAATTTTAAAAGTTTTAACAAATAAATCATAATAATCTCAAGCGAGATCTTGCAATTTCTATTTTTCATTTGCATCAAAATAATTGATATATTTTTCTTAATTTTATTAATAGATTCATTATTTAGTGATGCTATGTTACCAAAAATTTGTATGTGGATAAAGAAATTACTAAAGTAACAAACTTGTTTTTCTCAACAAACAAAAATGCTATGAATAATTAAAGTCATTTTTGACAAATAATTTTCTTGTTTCAAATCTATATTGCTTGAATATATTGTGACCTTCTCATAAGTTTCTTCTTCTTGAAATCTCATTTTTAATTAATGACAACATTCTTTAAATATGTTGAGCTTTTTACTCTACTAAAATATGATATCAAATAATGATTAATAAAATGAAAAAAATCAATCATCCTTATATCATAATTATGCAAGATCTCAAAATAATATATAATTAAGAAATTATATTATTCATAGTACAATTTGTATTTGTATGAAGAGTTTTAAAAACTAACAAACTTATTTTTCTCGAGAAAGATAAATCACTACGAATAATTTAAATCATTTTCAACAAATGATTTTCTTGTGTTCAAATCTATGTTACATTGTGATTACATTGTTCAACCTCCTCATACGTATATTCTTCTGCTGAACTCTCATTTTGAATTATTGATAGCATTCCATCAATATGTGTGATCCTTATTATGTTGAAACCTTTATTTTTAAAGCTGAAATTCATGAAGAAAAATTCGAATTAATATTTAACAAACTATTGACAATTCATATTTTTATATATTCATAATGAAAAAGTTAATAAATACAATGAGAGAGGGGGGGGGGGGGGGAGAAAGTGTAACAATATTGTTGTGTTATTGAATGGGTATATATAGCCATATGAGGTCAAGTATTTCATATAATAAAAATAGAATGTAAACTATAAATTAACTTTTTCAAATTAGTACACAAATTAACTTAAATTATGAAATTTAAGATATTTATTTTTTCAAAATTTAACTTTTCCATATAAATATCACTGAATTGATATAAACAACATTTTGAAACGTGATAAATGAATTAAATAACCCCCAAATATTGTCAACTTGCCATTTAAATTTTTTTTTTCATTTGAATTAATAAGATCATAGTAGATTGAACAAAATCAGTTAAGTAATTATATGTATTTCGATTAAATAAATAATGTACGACATAATTGTAATAAGATTACACAATCAACTAATTAATTTCAATTAATTAGAATCAATTGTATGATCATAATATATAGACTCAAGTTTCTTAATTTAATATTGTAAATTTCAAAATATATTTATGGCTAAAATAGTAGTCAATGTTCGTTGTTTTTTACCAATATATGTATATCAATTACGGAACTTTACATATATTCTTTATTAAAATAATTTTCAATACTAACTAATTTTTATCTCAATTTAATCTAATTAATTTGATAACAATAAAATTATTATTAATATTATATTTTTATTAATCATAAATTGTCCTAATTTTATAGATTGATTATATTTAATTAATCTATAATTACATAAATGACTTAAATATGGAAACAATTGATATTAATTACCTTTATAATTTCAAAAATTTAATCCCGTGAATTTCTTATATTCCTATAGTTTGATTATATCAAATTGATATTGATTACCTTTATGCTTTTGTGAAGAATTTTAAAAAGGCAACAATTATTTTTTTCCTAATTACTAATTTATTTCTCAAAAATTTCTTATAAATTTATAATTTGATTATAGTCAATTGATTATTTAATTATCTTTATAATTTGCTAAAAGCTCAAATAAGGAAACAATTATTTTTTTACTAATTACAGATTTTGTTATATTCATTATTTTATTGTTTTACAAAAATAGTTAGGGTGGAGAGAATGAATCTCCTTTTGCGGAGATATGTGTAGAGAATGAAATTGTCTATCAAACTACTGCCCCTCAAACTACTGCCCTGTATTTACTTCAATCAAATAAAATTGCAGAAAGAAAGAACCGAATCTTAAAGAAAATGATGAATGTCTTACTTATAAGTTCGGGTTTACCACAAAACTTACGGGAGAAGTTATTCTTACAACTAATCGAATACTCAATGGAGTACTCCATAGTAAACACTTTCAATACCATATGAAAAATAGAAAGGGAGGAAACCCAACTTGAAATATTTCAAAGTGTGAGGTGTCTAGCAAAAGTCCAAGTTTCTATGCCTAAAAGGGTGAAAATAAAACCTAAGATTGTTGACTGCATGGTCATTGGATATGCTAAAAGCAATAAAGCATGTCAATTTTTGATTCATAAATCTGAACATCCGGATATCAATGAAAATACAGTAATTGAATCAGATAATGTTGAGTTCTGTGAACACATTTATCCGTATAAAACTAGACATGAGTTGTCTAGTGAGGGGTCTAAATGACCTCGAGATGAACCAAGCAAGAATGTACATAATGATGAGAATCCAAGGCATAGTATACGCCAAAAAACATCAACTTCATTTAGATCAGATTTTGTAACGTTTCTCCTAGAAAATGAGCCTCAAACATTTAAAGAAGCGATGTCATCTTCAGACTCATCCCTTTGGAAAGAGCCAGTCAATAGTGAGATTAATTCAATATTGAGTAATCATACTTGGGAATTGATTGATCTTCCTCCAGAAAATAAACCTTTAGGTTCTAAATAGATCTTCGAAAGGAAAATAAAAGCGGATAGTACTATTGACAAATACAGGGCAAGACTTGTAGTGAAAGACTTCAAACAGAAGGGGCCTTGATTATTTTGATACATACTTGCTTGTAACGAGGATAACGTTAATTCAGATATTAGTTGCCTTGGAGGCAGTATATGATCTTGAAAATTATCAAATGGATGTGAAAACAACATTCCAAAATGGAGAGTTAAAGGAAGAAATTTACATGAAACAACCTGGGTTTTGTGATTTCTAGTAAAGAAAAAAAGGTGTGCAAACTTGTTAAGTCACTTTATGGACTAAAATAAGCACCCAAATAGTGACATACAAAGTTTGACCAAACCATGTTGGTAAATGGATTTAAGACAAATGAATGTGATAAATGTGTTTACATTAAATATACACCAAATCACAAAGTTGTTGTTTGCTTATATGTGGATGACATGTTCATCATCAGTAGAGACATTTCTGACATAAATACTACGAATTGAATGTTTGAGAGCAAGTTTGATATGAAAGGCCTTGGAGTTGCGGATGTGATCTTAGGGATAAGAATTCATAAAACTCCACAAGGGTTGGCGTTGTCATAGTATCATTACATTGAAAAGGTACTTGACAAGTTTAAGTATTTGAATTTCAGTATTTCTAAGACTCCATTAGATATGAGCTTTGCACTTCAAAAGAATAAAGGTGAAAGTGACTCACAATTGGACTGCGCAAGAGTGTTGGAATGTTTAATGTATATCATGAATTGTACATGGTCAGACATAACATGTGTTATTAGTAAGTTGAGTCAATACACGAGTAATCCAATAAAATTTATTGGATGGTAATGAAAGAATCTTAGGGTATCTTAAATACACTCAAGACTATGCTTCGCATTATAATAATAAATATCCAATGGTCATTGAAGGATACAGTGATACAAATTAAATCACCGTATTGAATGAAGTAAAATTCACAAGTAGATATATATTTACTTTAGGTGGAGGAGTAGTCTCTTGGAAATCATCCAAATAGACATGTATTGCCTGCTTTACAATGGAACCTGAATTTATCGCGTTAGATAAAGTCGGTGAAGAAGTGGAATGACTTCAAAATTTCTCGAAAGATATTTTTTATTGATTCAAACCTTTGGCACCAGTATGTATACACTGTGATAGTCAAGCAGCGATAGGTAGGACAGGGAGCATGATGTACAACGGTAAATCTCATTATATAAGTCGAAGACATAATACCATTAGAGAACTACTCTCTAGTAGAATTATCACTGTTGACTATGTGAAGTCAAAGAATAATGTATCGAATCCACCTACAAAAGGCATATTAGAGAGGGAGCTGAGAGATCATAGAAGGGAATGGGTTTGCGGCCTAGGACAAGTCAGCATGACGGTAACTCTACCTAGCAGACTGGAGATCCCAAGAGTTAGGTTCAAGGAGATCAAATAAAATTATTACTGACAGTTCAACATTGTCAATATACTCAATCAATTCTCAAGATGAAGACAATGTTCAGAGAACAAGTATAAGGCTTATGGTTTAAAGCTTTCTAATGGTTTCTAAGTTTGACAGGTTTGACCAAATAGTTTAATTTATAGGATTAAACGTTTAGGAATCACCTATGTGAGGGTGAAGTGGAAGCCGCTTCAAGGAGAATGTTAGAAAAAGCCTATTCTCTACACTCTCATGAAACCAAGATTTGTTCATGGCTGAAACGAATAAAATCATGAGAACCATAAATGATAAAAGGTTGATTGTGTGAATTGTGTTGTCTAGGTGTACATTAAAGTTCGATGGTTCAAAGATATCAAATCTACCGATTGACCGAGTGCTTCTCATGCATGTTCACTATGAAAAGTTCAAAGGAAAACTTACTTATTCAGATGCAATTAGTCTTTGCTTGTTGATCACACACTTTTCCATAAATATTTCATTATAATAGTCATTCCCTATTCATGTGGGGGATTGTTGGGTTTTTAAGAGGTGTGAATGGAAAATAAATAGGTATTTTTTTCAAAAAGACACCAAGAGAAAGGATGCAATTTGAATAAGCACCTTTTCGGATTGAATAGTTATGACCTTTCCAATAGATTGACTATTTCAAAAAGTTGCACCTTTTTGGAAAAGTTGCACCTTTATGAATGGGTGTAACTTTCTGATCCATTGTTTCTCTTCATGAAGAAATACCATGATGGCTATAAATACCTAAATTTTTTCCTCAGGTAAAGACAATTTTTTTAGTAGAAAAACAATCTTCTTCTTCTTCTAAAAACTCTCGTGTGATCATCAAATCGTTGAGTGTGTTCGAAGTTTTTAAAAATTTGAGATACCATTATTTTCAGAAAGAAAATCATTTTATCCTGGAGGAAAGATTCCAGAACCTCGGGTACTTTAGGGGAATAAATTCCTTAAGGACACATAGTGCATTCGGTGGACTTGATTCTACAATTTTCTGTTTTATCTTCTTTCTTAAAGTTGACAAACACTTCATTATGATAGTTCATTTGATTATTCATTTGGACTTGTGTTTGAAGTTGTTGTAACTTCATTGTAGTTCTTGAAAGTTGTTCTTGAACTTAGTATTGAAGTTTGAATTGAAACATACAGAATTTTTGTACCCGGAGTAACATACTTGAGCCTTTTTCTAATTGTCATTATTATATTAAAGGTGTGCACAATTGGATAAACATTAAGATTCACCATTTAACAAAGTCTTAATCTTTTTCACTGATTGAGCTTACACACACCATCAATTAATGAACTATTAGTGACTATGTCTGAGGGAGTACATTTCTGCTTCATCTCATTCAAAATGTTGACAACAATATCTAAGTTCCCATCTTTGAAAAGGGCATTGACAACAATGTTGTAGATGAATATGCCGGGCTTAGTGCTCCCATTTTTCATCATGGGAAAATTTCAGAAATAGCAATTATAGAGTCTTAATTGTAACTTTTATAGCAACAGTTTCATAATTACGAAAACTAGCAAATTATATTTTGTATTTAAATAAACTGTTGTTATACAAATACATATACAACAAGATTTATTGCCCTTGTTTTACTCATATTAGTTGAGTTAAATAAGGAATAATTATCCCATCTAATTAAATTTCCACAAATTACTCTTATTTAAGTTAGTAGATTTCTTTTCCAAATCAAACTCAAATATGAAGATTGTTGTTTCCATGATCTTCAAAATTTCAAAATATCATTCTTTTATATCTCTGACTATTTTTTCTTATTAGTTTTTTTTTTTTATCTTTTTTTAAATTTTAATTTCTTTTTCTATTTCATTTTTTTCTTTCCACTTTGTTTTCTCTCTTCTACTTCTCTTCTTTTTTTTTCCTTTTTCCTTTTTTATTTATTTATTTATTTCTTTTTTTCATTTTTTTCTTTTTCTCATATTTTTTTTCATTTTCTTCATCTTTTTTTTTTTTTTTCGCTTTTGTTTTTACACTTCTATTCCTAGTGTCTATTTCTCTTTTTTTTTTTTCCCTTTTCACTTCTGTTTTTTTTGAATTTTTACTTTTTATTTTTTCTTTTTGTTTTTTCTATTTTTTTTTATTACTCTTCTATCTCTATCTTTTATTTTTAAAAGACAAATATCAATATAATATATACATATTCAAAAAATATACAAAATAAATAGACATACAGATCTGCATATGTATTTACAAAAATACATATCTAACTCACATGTATATATAAACATATAAGACACAAAATCTGTATAACAAAAATAACAATTATATACATATACATATAGGTAATAAAAAAATACATGATACATATCTTAAACAGTAAAAGAAAACAAATAAGTACATATGCCACCCTCTAAAATGACATAGTATGTACAATTCAAAGATAAATCCAACACCATATAAAATACATATAGCTCTGCATATGTATTTACAAAATACATATCTGATCCATATGTATATTTTTATTTTATATGAGTCACCTTTGTATTTCGCAAATACATATGAAGATATATAGTATAGTTATGTTTGTTACTGTTTAATATGAATATGATAAGTATTTTGTAAATACATATGTATGTTTTGTACTGTAAATACATATCCAGATCTGTATGGCTATGTATTTTGTATGTTTTTTGAATATGTGTATGTGATATACATATTTGTCTTTTCAAAATAAAAGTTAGAGATAGAAGAGTAAAAAAACCAAAAAAAAAAATAAAAAGAAAAAAATGAAAAAAAATGAAAAAAAGAAGAAGAAAGAGAAATAGAAGTGTAAAAATAAAATAGAAAAAAGAAGAAGAAACCGAAAATATAAAAGAAAAAAAAAGATATGAGAAAGGAAAAAAGAAAAGAAAACAAAAAAGGAAAAAAGAAAAGAAAACAAAAAAGGAAAAAAAAAAAAGAGAAATAGAAGAGAGAAAATAAAATGGAAAGAAAAAGAAATCAAAATAAAAAAATAAAATGATAAAAATATAAGATGAAGAAAAACTAACAAGAAAAAAGGTAGAGATATAAGAGAGTGAAAGACAATAATGATGTTTTATTTTAAAATTTTAAAGATCATGGAGATAATTATCTTCAAATATAAAAAAGGAAAAAAAAAACAAATAAAAAAAAGAAAAAAAAATAAGAGAAATAAAGTGGAAAAAAATGAAAATAAAATAAATAAATAAATAAATAAATAAATAAAATAAGATGAAAAAAAAGGGGTAAAAGATATGGCTATATTTGGGGGAGGTGAAATAGTGGAGTAAAAATAGAAAAATGTAAAGTAGTGAGAGTAAAACATGCACTTACCTAGTTAATGAGTAAAATAATGTTAGTCTTGCTATGAACTGTGATTTTATAAAAGTGTCGTTATTTATTATAATTATAGTCTTAAGTATGCTACTTTCTGTAATTTTTTCTTTCATTAACCAAAGCAAACTTAAATTTTTTTGAGTATGACCCCTTTTACTAAGCGCATTCACGATAATTGCATACATGACTTCATCGGGCTCACAGATCTTCTCTCTCACCAACCTTTTATACTATTTAACTGATATTATTTTCAGCAAACAATCCTCTTATTAGGGTGGTAAAAGTGACAACATCAAAAGGAAGCCACTCTTCAAGTACATGGATAACACTAAAAATTCAAAATCTACACGATGCATATGACAATAAGTATAATCAGGATACTCAAGACGAATCCATTAACTGGAATATACAATTTCCTCATTTCTTGAAAAAAAAAAAAGGACGACAGAGTAATGCTTCATATATGACGTAGCTTTAAATAATTGAGAGAATACGAGAACAGAAGGAAGAGACTTTTGTCATATGTTAAGCAGGTGTCCAGGGGCAATGGTTTCATTTTGTCTTAAAATTTGTTTTGTTAAAATACGAAAAGGCTTGTTTGGCAGAAGAGATAATTTATTTTGGTATTAATCTTAATGGTTTAATTTACATTTAGTTGAGATGAAATCATAAAATAATTTATTTTGAAATTAGTTATCTTAAAATTGTAATGTTATCTTTATCTCAAATTGAGGGTGGGATAATTAATTTCAGGATAACTTCTTTTCTAACTAAACTTCTTTTCTAACTAAACGAGCCCTAATTGATAGGTAGTTTTTGTTATCTAGTATGTATTCGGGTACAAGAATTTGTATATAAGTAATACGAACTTCAACACTAGTTCAAGTCCAAGACAAGAACACTTATGAAGCTCCTTAACACCTTCAACACTAGATTATGAATAATCTATCTAAGAAGTGTGTTAATGTTCAGAAAAGAGATGAAATAGAATTTTAAGGCCAAGTCCCCCGACTTCACGGAGTGTCCTTAAGGAATAATTCCCCTTACTGTACCCGAGGTTATGGAATCTTCCTCCCAGGATAAAATGGCCTTCGATTCGAACAATAGCGGTACCTCAAATTGTTGGATTCAACAAACTTACTCAACGATTTGATTGATCACACAGAATGTTTTTGAAGACAAGAAAAGAGTTTTTATTTCAGAAAATTCGTGTCTAAACCTGTGGATGAAAGCAGGTTTATATAGCCTATCAGATGCCTCTTTGAAAAGGTGGCAATGGTTCACTTAAAAGGTGTGACCTTTCTGGAAAATCATGTCTGTTCGTCTAAAGAATGTGTCTTTTCCGAACAGGCATACTATTTCATGAAACAGTGTGTCATTTCATTGAAGGGTTGCATCACTTCGTTTCTGCATAGCATTTCAAAACAGTATCAGTCACTGCATGCATGTATATAAATGGAGGATAAAAAAATCACAGAAAAGTTGTATTTTTCCTTTGGTATTTTCGGATTAAATTTCTGTCAAATAAACTTTGTCCAAAAAGATAGATCTCATCGATCGATTATTTTCCAAACCCAAATCCAAATCCAAATCCAAAGTCGAGCCGAGCGAGCGACGCCACCGACGACGCGAGGCATCTCTTATTTCTTTCCTCACTTACCAAGTGGAATAAGTGTTACTTAATATAAACACTTGAAAGTCACATTCTCCCACCAATGTGGGAGAATTAGTAGACTTTCCATTTTAGAGTATACTTTCCTTTTTAGTATTTTCTTCTCCATTTTTTCTTTCACTTGGTTTCCTCTATTTTCCATTCACACTTTCATATACTTTGAATCCAACAATCCCCCACATGAATGGGGAATGACAATTTTTCGTAATTTTTTTACGGACAAGTATGTTATCATCAAGCAAAGACTGATTGAATCTGGATAAGTGGGTTTTCCTTTGAACTTTCCGTAGTGAACATGCATCGGATGTACTCGATCAATTGGTAGATTTGATATCTTTGAACCATCGAGCTTTAATGTACACCTAGACAACACATGTCACACAACCAGCCTTTTACCGTTTATGGTTCTCACGGTTTTTTCTTTTCAGCCATGAACATGTACCGGTTTCATGAGAGCTTAGAGAATAGGCCTTTACTAACATTCTACTTGAAGTGGCTTCCACTTCGCCCTCACATAGGTTATTTCTAAACGTTCAATCCTATAAATTAAACTATTTGGTCAAATCTGCCAAATTTAGATAATCATTAAAAGACTTTTCACCTTAAGTCTTATCCTTATTTACTAAACATTGTCTACATCATGAGAATGGGTTGGGGTATATTGACAATGTTGAACCTGTCAGACACAACTTTGTTTGATCTCCTTGAACCTAGCTCTTGGGATCTCCAGTCTGCTAGGTAGAGTTACCGCCATGCTGACTTGTCCTAGGCCTTAAACCCATTCCCTTGGATGTCCTTTCCACTCCTTCTCTAGATAGGTCTTTTATAAGTGGATCCGACATATTATCCTTTGACTTTACATAGTCAACAATGATAATTCCACTAGAGAGAAGTTTCCTAACGGTATTATGTCTCCGTCTTATGTGATGAGATTTATCATTGTACATCATGCTCCCTGCCCTACATATTGCCGCTTGGCTATCACAGTGTATACATACTGGTGCCACTAGTTTGGGACAATAAGGAATATCTTCCAAGAAATTTTGGAGCCATTCTGCTTCTTCATCGGCTTTATCCAATGCGATAAATTCAGATTCCATTGTTAAGCGAGCAATACAAGTCTGTTTGGATGATTTCCAAGAGACTGATCCTCCACCGATAGTAAATACATATCCACTTGTGGATTTTACTTCATTCGATTTGGTGATCTAATTTGCATTACTATATCCTTCGAGTATTGCGGGATATTTATTATAATGCAAGGCATCTTGAGTGTATTTAAGATACTACAAAACTCTTTTCATTGCCATTCAATGAATTTTGTTGGGATTACTCGTGTACCGACTCAATTTACTAATAACACGTGCTATGTCTGGTCGTGTACAATTCATTATATACATTAAACATCCTAATACTCTTGCGTACTCCAATTGTGAGTCACTTTCAGCTTCATTCTTTCGAAGTTCAAAGCTCACATCCAATGGAGTCTTGGCAATACCGAATTCCATATACTTGAATTTGTCAAGTACATTTTCGATATAATGAGACTGTGACAATACCAACCCTTGTGAAGTTCTATTGATTCTTATTCCTAAGATCACATCCACAACTCCAAGGTCTTTCATATAGAACTTGCTCTCGAGCATTCGTTTCGTTGCATTTATGTCTGAAATGTCTCTACTGATGATCAACATATCATCTACATATAAACACACAATGACTTGGTGATTTAGAGTGTCTTTAATTAAACACATTTATCACATTCATTTATCTTGAATTCGTTTGCCAACATGGTTTGGTCAAACTTTGCATGCCATTGTTTAGGTGCTTGTTTTAGTCCATAAAGTGACTTAACAAGGTTACACACCTTATTTTCTTTTCCCAGAACCACAAAACCCTCAGACAGTTCCATGTAGATTTTTTCCTCCAATTCTCCATTTAGGAATGTGGTTTTCATATCCATTTGATGGATTTCAAGACCATATACCGTCGCTAAGACAATTAACATTCGAATCGATGTTATCTTTATTACCGACGAGTATGTATCAAAGTAATCAAGGCTTTCTTTTTATTTGAAGCCTTTTACTACAAGTCGTGCCTTGTAGTTGTCAATAGTACCATCCGCTTTCATTTTTCTTTTGAAGATCCATTTAGATGCTAAAGGTTTGTTTCCTGGAGAAAGATCGATCAACTCCCACGTATGGTTGCTTAAGATTGAATCAATCTCACTATTGACTACCTCTTTCCAAAAGAATGAGTTTGATGACGACATCGCTTCTTTAAATATTTGAGGCTCATTTTCTAAGAGAAATGTTACAAAATCCGAAGCAAACAAAGTTGAAGTTCTTTGACGTGTACTACGTCTTAGATTTTCTTCATTATACACATTCTCACTTGGTTCATCTCAAGATCGTTTAGACCTCCCACTAGACTATTCATGTCTAGTTTTATACAGATAATGTTTTGAAAGAATTTAACATTATCTGATTCAATTATCGTATTTTCATTAATATCCGGATGTTTGGATTTATGAACCGAAAACCGACATGCTTTACTACTTTTAACATATTCTATGAAAATACAGTCCACTATCTTAGTTCCTATCTGAACCTTTTTAGGAATAGGAACTTGGACCTTTGCTAGACACCCCCACACTTTGAAATATTTCAAGTTGGCTTTCCTTCCTTTTCATTTTTCAAAAGGAATTGATTGTGTCTTACTATGGGAAACTCTATTGAGTATACAGTTGGCTCTAAGTATAGCCTCCCCCACAAGTTTTGCGATAAACCTGAACGTATAAGTAAGACATTCATCATTTCCTTCAAAGTTTGATTTTTTCTTTCAGCAATTCCATTAGATTGAGGTGAATATGGGGCCGCAGTTTGATGGATAATTTTATTCTCTACACATATTTCGGTGAAGAGAGATTCATATTCTCCGCCCCTATCACTTCTTATCATTTTTATCTTTTTCTCTAACTAATTTTCAACTTCAGTTTTATATTGCTTAAATGCATCTATTGATTCATCCTTACTGTTTAGCAAGTAGACATAACCATATCTAGTGCAATCGTCAATTAAAGTTATGAAATATTTTTTCCCACCACGTGATGGTGTTGACTTCATATCACAAATGTCAGTATGTATTAAGTCTAAGGGATTGGAATTCCTTTCAACGGACTTATAAGATTGCTTTGCATATTATGATTCCACACACGTTTGACAATTTGATTTATTGCACTCAAAGTTTGGCAAAACTTCTAAGTTAATCAGTTTTCATAATGTTTTGTAATTAACATGACCTAAACGTTCATGCCACAAATCATAAGACTCAAGCAAGTAAGAAAAATTTGAACTTTTATTGATTTCAACATTCATTACATTCATTTTGAATAGGCCCTCAGTGAGGTAGCCTTTTCCTACATACACTTCTCCTTTACTAAGTACAATTTTTCCGGAAATAAAAACACATTTGAATCCGTTCTTGTCTAGAAGTGAAACAAAAATCAAGTTCTTCCTTAACTCCGGAACATACAAGACATTGTTAAGTGTCAACACTTTGCCGGAAGTCATCTTCAAGCACACCTCACTACAAAAAAAGGCTCAATTTATGGGGGGTTATTTTGTTAGTTTGTGGCAGTTTATAGCCTTCACAAATTAAATTGCGGCGGTTTTAAAAAATGCAACAATTAGCCTTGCCACGAGCTCATTTGCGACGGTTCTAATAAACCTCCACGATGAACGACACAAATGACTTATGAATTTGTGGAGGGTTTTAACATTAATTTGTGACGATTTAGAACCTTCACAAAATGATTTCAGTATTTGAAAAAAATTAGATTTGTATGGGTTTATAATTATCATGATATGAAATTAATATTTGCAATTTAATTTGTGGAGCGTACAACTGCCACAAATTATCCCTTTTAAACGAAAAATATGGAATTTAATTTACATCAAGCTTATAAAATAATATGGATAAATAATTTCAACTAATCAATACATTCAATATAAATCAAATTTCATCAAACAAATACATATTAATAATCTTTATAAGTCATTATGTTAAATTGATGTTATACAAACTTGTGTATAATAACTTGAACATTAGAATTTTAATAAATTAAAAATCTAAGTAGTTCAGCATCAAATAAATATAAAAATCAAAATATTTGCTTGGTGATTTGTATTGTAGTCACTCAATTCTTTATTCATAGTGAAGTGAGTCCTTCTCTGCATTAGACTGAAACAATGAAAATCAAATGGATGATTAGATAGACCCTTCTTGACTTTATTTTTAAGTTATATTAATATCAATCACAATCTAATCTTCAAAATTCTCTTTTAATTTGCAATAGTTAAATTCAATCACGAATAAAATCATTACATGATACTTAACTATATAAAAATAAAAATAAAAATAAAAATAAAATTAAAATTTACCTGAAATTAATTAAAGGACGAGTATGAATGACTTTACGATGTTGTAGAAATTCGAAAAAAAATCTTAGAATATGTAAAGTATTTATAAATTAAATTTAACAACTTGCAAAATATGTATATACTTATGAAATAATAATAAAAAGATCTCATGTAATGTTTAAACCCATGTGATAGAAAATTACCTGTATATCCATACAATTATGTATCATCTATTCCACTTTGTTGGATCTATAAAAGATAAAGTCAACTAGAAAAAATCACATAAAAAAAATCAAATTGAAAGAGAAAATGAGGCAAGGTAGGGTGATACTCACCTTTCATGTGTGGGAACAAAAAAAATAAATTAAAAAGTGGAAAAGAATGAAAGGTTAGTGATGATGGCAGAGGAATAAGGGGAAAAGAGATGTGGATTTGGGTGCTCATTTGGGAAGTGGAAGTGGTTATTAATATTAGAGTGGATAAATTTTTGGAGGAAAATTTTAATCTTTAATAATTCATAACTTTTTTAGGAGGGGAAGGTATTAGGATATGGCTTGGTTTTGGTCCAAATGCCTGTTGACAGAAATTTTTTTGATGTATAAAACAAACTTATTTTAAAAAAATGCTTTTTCTATAAATCCACTAATAATTATTAATTAAAATGTTTTACCTTAAAAAATTAACTATTACAAGAGCATAAATAAAGTCTAACTGCATACAAAAAAATATATAATGAATATGAGTATATAACTATTGATTTGACATTTAAATTTTATTTTAAAGAGAATATAAATAAATATGTATAACATATTTGAGCCAAAATTGATCATATAATATTTTTTTTCTATAGCTTTAATAGTTATGAAATTTAAAGTATTTTATTATGGTGCAACCAACATCAGTAAATAACACAAATATCTAATACAAATAGCAGTATATATAAAATAAAATGTTGAAATGAAATTCGGTAGATAAAGTAAAAAAAAAATGAAGATTACCTCAATAGGTTTAAAAAATAATGATAAAATAATTACAATAGTATTAAAACGAAGATTGTATTTGTATGTGTGTATATAATGAGTTAACTTTTTAGTTATTAGATAAAATATAATTTGAGTATAGTAAAATAATTAATGTAAAAAATATATAATTTCTAAAAGTAACAAATTTAACAAATTTGTGGGAGTCAGTAATCGCCATAATTTATACTATATGTGATCATTTTGTAACCTTCCTTATAAAACCGCTTCAAAAAATATTTATATTGTAGAGGTTTCTACTAAACCCCACAAAATAAAATTATTAATGGGGTTTCTTAAAACTTCCACAAGTAAACCGTCACAAATTGAGCCTATTTTTGTAGTGTCTTTCCAGTTTCTTCTACTTTTGCAGTAGCGGAGTTAGCCATGTAGATCATTTCTTCTACTTGACCCGAAGCGAATGTCGAAAAAAACTCTTTGTTGGCACAAACATGGCGGGTGGCACCAGAATCCATCCACCGTTCATGAGAATTTTCCACCAAGTTGCATTTTGAAAGCATAGCACACAAATCATCACATTCTTTGTTGGACTCAATCATATTTGTTTGGCCTTTTTTCTTGCCTTTCTTAGGGGCACGACAATCCGTGGACTTATGGCCAATCTTGCCACAGTTGAAGCACTTTTCCTTGAATTTCTTCTTGGGTTGATTGCTTCCATGTTCAAATTTCTTCCTTTTCTTAGAATTGTTTTGGTCATCTTCTACAATATGTGCTCCATTAATTATAGAATTCCCTTTTGACCTTCTCTCGACAGCCTTATTATCCTCTTCAATACGTAGTCGGACAATAAGATCTTCGACATTCATCTCCTTGCGTTTGTGCTTCAAGTAGTTTTTGAAGTCTTTCTACATAGGTGGTAGCTTCTCTATTATCGCTGCTACTTGAAATGCATCATTCACAATCAAACCTACAAAACAGTTTATGTGAGTACTAAGAATATTTTCAATTTGTTCAACAAAGGTATTTTTCAAAGATATACCTTCCGCTAGGAGATCATGGATGATTACTTGTAATTCCTGCACTTGAGAGACAACTGATTTGCTATCTATCATTTTAAAGTCCAGGAACCTTGCAACGAAGAATTTCTTAATTCCCGCATCCCCTGTCTTGTATTTCCGTTCTAGTGCCCCTACAATTTCTTCAATGTCTTAGTTCCACTGTAAACATTATAGAGGTCATCTTGGAGACCACTCAAGATATAATTCCTGCAAAAGAAGTCTGAGTGTTTCTATCACGCCCCAAAATCCCATCGGGCCGGACTGGCACCCGAAGCCGAGAAGGCCCGGGAGAACCCGTTCAACTACCTGTACTTTCACTTACATGTCACCAAAAATTTGGACAACACTTCGTTGCATATTGAAGGGTCTAATTACCTGTATCATCACAACACGCACAAATATATATATATATATAATACTTGGCTGTCGGGGCCACCATATATACAAATATAACATCACTATATAAACCTCCATGACTTTACCCTTCCTTATGTCTACAAAGCCTCTAGGATATACATGACATAACTAGGGTCGGGACAAACCTCCCGCCCACACATGACTCCTGTATAATAACAAAACATAAGAAACCGACTCGGAAAGCTCCGAAGCAAACTGGAGCTCACCAACAATAGTTGTATGACCTGGATCCTATCTATGTTGTGTATGAGCTGAAGCACCTGTGCCTGCAGCATGAAATGCAGGTCCCCCGTGAGGGACGTCAGTATGAAATATGTACTGAGTATGTAAAGCTGTAAATAATCATATGTGATATGGGGGATCAAGAAAATCAGACACAAGTGGATAAATCATAATAGAAGTGAACCACACTTCATAAACACTTTTAGGATCATGTACATTATCATTAATCTGAATTGGGTTCTTGAATTCAAACACATTTGTGGAACGGTATACATTCGTTCATTTCATTCTTTACAATTATCATTCGCCATTACCTCCTCCTCCCGAACCTCCAACCACCTAACAATAATCAATATTGTACCGTACTGTGACCATTAGGCTGCCCCCAGTACATATCAACTGTAATCATATCAAGTATCGGGATCGGCCCATGCTAGGCTTAAGCCCCTGAGATACCACCCACACGTATATCAAGTAACACACATAAGAGATCTTTCCAATAACTTAGTTCAAAAGCTTTTGAGATTATTACATTAGTGTTCATGCCTATATAGTACCTTTGGAACAATGATACATCAATAGGAACCAAGTAATAGACCTTCTATACAATAACGATGTAATAAAGACTCATTGGTATATCAACAATGTGTTTCAGAATCATCAATATCACAACAATGAAATAGGAGCCTTTTGGTATATCAATGAAACATTTTGACACTTTATAGAATGGAAACAACTTCGTTGGTAACGTAGAACAATACATGTTTTTTGGACAACCTCAGAATCTTACTTGATGGAACATTGGTTTTTTCATGCCAAAGAACATCGTTAGAGTATGCTTTACATACCTCATTGTAGATTCGGATACCAATTCAACACAACTTCCCGCCTTTACAAATCACTTATCTACAATGAAATGTTTGGCATCTAGTATTAGCAACCCAACACCACAATTCTCTTCCATAATTCCATACAACCAATATTTGCAAAGCATTCCAAAAACCAACTTGAACAATAGGTTTATGTGTATATATATATATATATATATAATCATCATTTCAATACCACATCATCACACTAAATCCCTTCACAATTCAACATAATCCTACCATGCACAAGAATAATCCAACATCATTTCCAATCATCTTTCAACAACAATCAAATAACATACTTCTTATGCTCACATGCATATATATACATATCCATATAAATAACACCAACATAATTTACATCCTTACCATAAAATGGCCCTTTTGATTTCGAAGTCCTGTTGGCACAAATAAGGGGTGCTTCTCGAAGCCCTCGAGACGGTGAACACAACTACGGAATCAATTTGGATTTTCTACGGTTGAATCACAAGATAATTGGAGTTGAAATTAGGCTAGGGTTTCTTATTCTTCAATAATTTGGATGATAAATGATGGATATGAGGCTAAGTATATGTATATAATGACCAATTTTCGTCCATGAGGTGATAGAAAATGACCATATTGCCCTTAAAATTTAAGTAAATCT
The DNA here is from genome assembly GCA_030864215.1 of Capsicum pubescens. Taxonomy (NCBI): domain Eukaryota; kingdom Viridiplantae; phylum Streptophyta; class Magnoliopsida; order Solanales; family Solanaceae; genus Capsicum; species Capsicum pubescens. The sequence goes on along the minus strand of CM061543.1, from coordinate 275,585,032 downwards.
GAATCTGTCCATGGTGGACTGTTTTGATAGGCTAAAGTAAATCGACCATAACTCTTTTCTACGATAATGGATTTGGGTGAAACCAATTTCATTAGAAAGAAGACTCTCGAGGATTCTCATCGATATATAGCAGCTCACATAGTTTATTTTGTACAAGGAGTTATGACCGTTTAAAGTCGACCCAAAAATCTGTTTGGCTGCAGTACTTTTGTGTGCAGAAAATTTCTGCACATTTACTGTTCATTGCGTCCACCGTTTTCAAGTTTCGAACATGCTCGCTTATATCCGATACTCATCTGTTTTCAGAAATCTTTATATCGTTGGAAAGCTAACTCGATAAACTTCGCATAGGAACTTCGACGAGCAAATTCCGGTATAAATAAAGTCGATTCCTATACACTTATAATCAAACTATACCCTTGAAACCATCTCAAAATAATCAATACTCATACTTAAACTCATACATACCTAAATTATGATCAATACATATACTCCAACACATATAACCATGGATAATGCACGTAATTAAGTACGGGGTGCTACAGTTTCCAAGCCTCTACTATTATGAAAAGCTCTTTGTCTGAGGTTCCCTCGGGCACCTCAGGAGCATACTCACTAGTGAACCTTTGAAGACATAAAGTGGTGAGGTAAAAGAATATTTTTTGCTGCTATCTCTTGAAGTCAATGCCCGCAAACTTTCCGGGCTTCTCCGCAGGTGCCATAGGTTGCAGCGCATTTGCTCGACTTGTCGTGGCAATGGTAGTTTCCGCCATAGTCGTAGCATCATGCATTTGACTATCATTCTTCATTTTTTCTGTCACCACAAGACAGTAAATTTAGTATTTTCAGAATACTACTAATAAAGTTAAACAACTTTAAACTCTTCTTCTTGTTTTTAGTTTAACGATGAAGTTTTTATGACTTTCAATCGTCAACTGAATGATCTTTAACTTGTGATGAAGATTTTATTTCTTCAAATCATTAGTTAAGTTCAAACAGAGTAGAAAGCTAAAAGCTTTAATCTCCAGAAACAAGCAATACAAATTCTTAAACAGTAAAAATTTATTCCTTAAGATTGTTACCTGGTATGTATTCGGGTACAAGAATCTGTATATAAGTAATACGAACTTCAACACTAGTTCAAGTACAAGACAAGAACACTTATGAAGTTTCTTAACACCTTCAACACTATATTATGAATAATCTATCTAAGAAGTGTGTTAATGTTTAGAAAAAAGATGAAATAGAATTTTAAGGCCAAGTCCCCCGACTTCACGGAGTGCCCTTAAGGAATAATTTTCCTCACTGTACCCGAGGTTATGGAATCTTCCTTCCAGAATAAAATGGCCTTCAATCCGAACAATAGCGGTACCTCAAATTGTTGGATTCAACGAACTCACTCAACGATTTGATTGATCAAATATTTTTGAAGACAAGAAGAGAGTTTTTATTTCAAAAAATTTGTGTCTAAACCTGTGGATGAAAGTAGGTTTATATAGCCTATCAGATGCCTCTTTAAAAATGTGGCAATGGTTCACTTAAAAGATGTGACCTTTCTGGAAAATCATGTATGTTCGTGTCTTTTCCGAACAGGCATACCATTTCATGAAACAGTGTGTCATTTCGTTCAAATACATATAAATAGAGGATAAAAAAAACACAGAAAAGTTACATTTTTCCTTTGGTATTTTCAGATTAAATTTCTGTCAAATAAACTTTGTCCAAAAAGATAGATCTCATTGATCGATTATTTTCCAAATCCAAATCCAAATCCGAAGCCGAAGCCGAGCCAAGCAAGCGATGACGACAATGACGACGACGCGAGGCATCTCTTATTTCTTGCCTCACTTATCAAAATCCAAACCCGAAGCCGAAGCCGAGCCGAAGCCGAGCCGAGCGAGCGACGACGGAGACGGGGCGAGGCATATCTTATTTCTTGCCTCACTTACCAAGTGGAGTAAGTGTTACTTAATATAAACACTTGAAAGTCACATTCTCCCACCAATGTGGGAGAATTAGTAGACTTTCCATTTTAGAGTACACTTTCTTTTTTAGTGTTTTCTTCTCCATTTTTCCTTTCACTTGGTTCCCTCCATTTTTCATTCACACTTTTGATATACTTTGAACCCAACAGTTTTACGTATAGAACTTGTGGTCCAATCTTTCCTCGATGATTTTTTTAGTGCATAGTGAAAGCTTTAGTGCACTAGCATAATTTTTTTTAAAGTGCTACTCCCTCATATTTAGATTGTTTGTTTAGTTTTAACTTGAAACATAGGTAAGTAAAAAGATCTTTTGAATCTTGTAACGTTGAATTAAAGATATGTAAAATATACTAAAATATTATTTGATTTATGATCTTAAACATGTCACACGAAAAGTTGAAAGTACTGAATTGACAAAAAAGAAAGAGACATTCTTTTTGTGATGGACTAAGAAGAAAGTAAGCAAACAAATTAGAGCGGAAGGAGTATTAGCTCCAATCTTAAATAGTTTCACTATGTTCACAAAATAGGTGTAAGATTGTGTATATCATTCCCAAACTTTATTTGTGGATTGCATAAAATATGTATTACTATGTTTTTGTCTATTTTTACTTATTCATATTTGACTTGTTATAATTTTATTATCTATCTAAATATTGAAAATAAATATTACATAATAATAAAAGTTCAATGATATTTACAGTCCTCATTTGTTCGAATAAGTGTACCAAAAGAATTAGTGATAACAAAATCTCTAAATTTGGAGAGCCCTTAATTTGCTTCAATTCATTTTTAGCAGAATGTAGTTGATTAATTGATTGGGAGTTGCAAGACGTTCAAACACTCGTTTAGCACATCAAGTCAAAACAAATTTGGGCCCGTTTGGCCATAATTTTTTTTCCATTTTTTCGGAAATAATTTTCACTTTATGTCAAATTCAATTTCAAGTTGATGTTTGGCCATGAGAATTTCAAATATAACTTGGAAAAGTGAAAAACAAGAAAAAGTTGTTTTTGTTATGATATATATCAATTATAGTGAATGTCTACCAAGATCTATTTGATGTCTATCAGGATTTGATGTATCTGTCTTTTAGTATGAAACTAGGAACAAATTTCCCCTATAAATAGAAGGGTTTCCTTCGTTGTAAATCATCCCTCAAGAGAAATAACAATTACTCTCTTTATTCTCTCTTTTTTTCTTTTTTCTTTCTTGTTTTATAACACGTTATCAGCACGAGACTCTGCCAAACAAGGTGAGATTATAAATCTAAAGGTAAGGTAAGTAATTTCTTATGTTATTTGTCTTTTGCTATTAATGATATAATTATTGTTGGATTTGAGGAAAAATAATTGATTTGGAACCATTTATGTTTTAAATTTATTCCTCAAGAACAATATTATCAAAAAGGATGATAATATGTTGGGTTTAAGTCCCATCGATTTATGCCTAAGACACTATTATATGTGTAAGACACCATATTGATGACATTATGATGGCTAAGGAAAAATAATGTATTTTTAATGAAAAGTCATGAAATATGTCCCATTGAATATGCTCCATTCCATGAAGTGAATGAGGTAGCAATATATGATAAGTCTGAAATATGAGAACTTACTTCATTCTTGAAGTGTATGTAATAGCAGTGCATAATATGTCTGAAAGAAACAAGTGATTGAATGCACGAATATACGCGTGGAGGGACAATATGATAATGATCATCAAAAGTGATGATATTTTCACACGCATATTATGATCGTAAGATATGTTAGAGAAAAATTCTCTAGATCATATGTATGCCTCGATTTGCTCCTGAAGTAACAATATCATAAAAAAGGTTATAAGCTATCAATTTGATAGACTTAAGAAATAATTATATTTCATTCATGGAAATGAGAATTTTAATTGTTGTAAGCATAGATCCATTCCCTGGGTGAATGTGGTGATATTTAGTAAAGCTTATCAATACAAATGTGTACTTGATTGTGATGGTATCACAACTCACCTCCGAAAGAGGTAGAATAACTGAGAAGAGTTATTTTGAAATCTACTTCTAAAGTAGTAAATCTAAAATTTATTCATATAATAGTAAATCTAAAATTTACTAAAAAAAGGTACATGTCATGGTAAACTTGAAGTTTACTAGTATAAAAGTTCATAAATTGATATGAACGATTGCGATATCCCAAAGATATGCATACTGAATATGTAACATATATTGAAGAGTTAGAAAATTCTTCATTACTTTTAATGTTGCTTGTTCTCATAATAAGTTGGTTGGACCAACTAATGTTGAGATTGGATCCCTTAAAATCTGAAAAATATAAAAGGTGAATATGGGCTAGTTCACCAGTCATGTGAACTAGGAACTTGGAATCTTGAATAAATTTGCAGAATTAATGATGAACTTTGGAGGTTCTTGAAGTTGGATGTAGGAGCTTAGGGTTTTCTTTTTGAGGGAATTTGATGAAATATAACATATAATGCTTCTAATAGGCTTTAATATAGGGTTTGAACAGATTTTGGGTGAGGGAGAATGACCAAAACGCCCCTAAAAATTAAATAATTCTCGAATCTGTCCTTTGGTGGACTGTTTTGATAGTCTGAAGTAGATCAACCATAACGTTTTACTCCGATATCCAAATTGGATGAAACTAATTTCATTAGAAAGAGGACTCTCATATCTTTCCGTTGATATATAGTATCTCACCCAGATCATTGTGTACGAGGAGTTATGATTGTTTGAAGTTGACCCAAAAATTCACTTTTGATAGGCTGAAGTAGATCGACCATAACTTTTTGCTTCGTTAGACAAATTGGATGAAACTAATTTCATCGGAAAGAGGACTCGCAGAGATTTCCGTTGATATATAGTAGATCACCCATATCATTATGTACAAAGAGTTATGATCGTTTAAATTTGGAGAAAAAATACGTCAGGCCTCAGTACTTTTTCCTGCATGTTTTACTGTTCACTACTATTCACGGTTCGATCGGAATATTCATAACTCGTCACTCGGGTGTCCGTTTTGGATGATCCACATATCGTTGGAAAGATTATTCGATTCTCTACGCAATGGTGGGTCATAATCTAAGACATTCCGCATGAAAAATTTATAATTCATTCTATAATATAGAACCCAACACGTTTACGCACAAAATTTCAACGAAAAATTTCCCGGGGTATTACATCATCCCCCCCTTGGAAACATTCATCCTCGAATGACGCTAGACATGCCAAGATTCGATAGGGAATAGAGCATACAACTGAAACCATTCTTTAGACTCATCACCACATCGTTTCTCACTCCGAATGCAACATAGAATGCATAAATTCAAGAAACTACAGCTGAACACATAATAAATGACAGCTGAACTGTTGCAACTTTTTTCAAAAGTGCATGATTTAGGAAAGAACGGTACCTTCGGCTTGATCGGAGTTCGCAAAAAATAGGTGCGGGTACTTGGATCGCATATCCGCCTCAGCTTCCCAAGTTGCACCCTCAACAAATTGGTTTCGCCACAACACCTTGACCAAGGGAACTTCTTTGTTCCTTAGTCTTCGGACACTGAAATCAAGAATCTCAACAGAAATCTCATCAAAAGAAAGATTTTCTTGAATGTCAGCACTCACAGAGGAATCCACTACCACAACATCAGTAATATGCTTTCTAAGCATAGAGACATGGAATATTGGATGACCAGAGGACAACTCGGAAGGCAACTCGACCTCATAAGCTACCTTACCAACACGGCTAAGAATTTTGTAAGGACCAACATAACAGGGACTAAGCTTCCCCTTCTTTTCGAATCTCTTCACCCCCCTCATGGGTGAAATTTTCAGATACACTAGGTCACCAACTTCAAACTCAAGGTCTCTCCTTCTAACATCCGCATATGACTTCTGACGACTCTGCGCAGTTTTCAACCTTTCCCTAATCAACTTAACTTTTTCCATAGCCTCAAATACCGAATCAGGACCACTCACAGCCGCTTCACCCACCTCGAACCAACCTATGGGTGATCTACACTTCCTCTCATATAAGGCTTCAAACAGAGCCATGCCAATACTAGAGTGGAAACTGTTATTGTAAGCAAACTCTATCAACGGTAAGTGATTATCCCAACTTTCCTTAAAGTGAAGTGCACAAGCTCTCAACATATCCTCTAAGGTCTGGATGGTCCGCTCAGCCTGACCATCGGTCTGCGGATGAAAAATAAAACTCAAAAGCACTTGGGTACCAAGACCCTTCTGAAAAGCTTTCCAAAATTGCGATGTGAACTGAGTACCCCTATCCGAAATTATAGACAAGGGAACTCCATGCAGTCTGACTAGCTCTCGGATATACAATCTAGCGTAATCCTCAGCAGTATATGAAGTATGAACAAGAAAGAAATTAGCAGACTTAGTCAATCTATCAACCACAACCCAAATGGAATCATGATGGCATCGGGAAGGAGGTAAACCAATCACGAAGTCCATATTTATCTCTTTCCACTTCCAGGTGGGAATACTAAACTCTTGCATCATACCACCAGGTCTTTGGTGTTCAACCTTAACTTGTTGGCATGTTTCACACTTAGCTACAAACGCTGCTATATCTTTCTTCATGCCACTCCACTAATAGATTTCTCGCAAGTCTCGATACATCTTGGTGGCACCAGGATGAATAGAATATCGCGCCCCGTGCGCTTTAGCCATAATCCTCTGTCTTAGATCATCAATATTTGGGACACACAATCTATCCTGCAATCTCAACACACCATCTCCCCCTTGGGAGAAAACCTCTACTTTTTGGTCCTTGACTGACTCCTTCAGTCTGACCAAACTAGCATCTAAGTATTGTTTTTCCTTCACTTCCGAAACCAAGGAGGATTCGGAACTACTCTGAACCCCTATACTACCTTCAGCAGAGTCAAACAACCTAACCCCCAATCTAGCCAAACGATGTACATCACGAGCCAACTCTTTCTTACCTTCTACCACATGCGAAACACTACCTACAGACACTCTACTTAGGGCATCCGCCACAACATTGGCCTTGCCCGGATGGTACAGCACACTCATATCATAGTCCTTTAACAATTCTAACCATCGTCTCTGCCTAAGATTCAATTCTATCTGGGTAAACACATACTGCAGACTCTTATGATCAGTGAAAACATCAACATGGACACCATACAAATAGTGTCTCCAGATTTTCAAAGCAAACACAACAACAGCCAACTCAAGGTCATGGGTGGGGTAATTTTTCTCATGGGGTTTCAACTGTCTAGAAGCATAAGCTATCACCTTACCCTTCTGCATCAATACGTAACCCAACCCAACTCTTGAAGTATCACAGTACACCACAAAACCATCAACACCATCAGGCAAAGTCAAAATAGGGGCTGAAGTGAGTCGAGTCTTCAACTCCTGAAAACTCTTCTCACAAGATTCGGACCACAAGAACTTCACTTTCTTTTGGGTCAACCGAGTCATAGGAGACGCTATAGAAGAGGAACCCTCAACAAAACGGCGGTAATATCCAGCTAAACCCAAGAAACTTTGGATATCAGTCGGAGAAATAGGTCTAGGCCAATTTCTAATAGCTTCGGTCTTTTGGGGATCAACTCTAATACCCTCGGAAGAAATGATACGACCCAGAAAAACAACTGACCTTAGCCAAAACTCACACTTACTGAACTTGGCAAACAACTTGTGATCTCTAAGGGTTTGCAAGACAGTTCGGAGATGATCAGAATGTTCATCCTCACTACGGGAGTACACCAGTATATCATCGATGAACACTATGAAAAACATATCCAGATATGGTATGAACACTCGATTCATGAGGTCCATGAAAGCTACTGGAGCATTAGTTAACCCGAAAGACATAACAAGAAACTCAAAATGGCCATAACGAGTTCGAAAAGCGGTTTTCCGGATGTCACACTCCCTAACTTTGAGTTGATGATAACCGGAACGAAGGTCTATCTTTGAGAAATAACTTGCACCTTGCAATTGGTCAAACAAATCATCTATTCTCGGAAGGGGGTACTTATTTTTATGGTGACTTTATTCAGTTGGCGGTAATCAATGCACATACGTAAAGAGCCATCTTTCTTTCTCACAAACAACATAGGAGCACCCCAAGGAGAAACACTGGGCCTTATGAAACCCTTATCTAGTAGATCTTTTAGTTGCTCTTTCAACTCCTTAAGTTCTGCAGGGGCCATACGATAAGGAGGAATAAAAATGGGCTGAGTATCGGGAAGAAGATCAATCCTGAACTCTATTTCTCTATCAGGAGGTATCCCTGGGAGATCATCCGAAAAGACATCAGAAAACTCATTGACGACATTAACAGACTGGAGAGTTGGAGTCTCAGACTTAGTGTCTTTGACTCTAACCAAATGGTAAATACACCTCTTGGAAATAAGCTTTCTAGCTTTGAGGTAAAAGATAAAATGACTCTTGGGTGACACAGAATTCCCAGACCACTCAAACACGGATGCACCCGAAAACTGAAACTTGACCATTCGGGTCTGACAATCAATAGAGGCATAAGAAGAATACAGCCAGTCCATACCCAGAATCACATCAAAATCTACCATGTCTAACTCAATCAGATCAGCCAACAAGACTCTATGAAGAACGGTAACAGGACACTTTTTATACACTTCTGGGCAACAATCGAATCACCCACTGGGGTAGAAACTAGGATAGGCTCAGGAATAATCTCAGGACTCATTTCAAAATTCACAGCAATCAAAGGTGTAACATATGAGAAACTGGATCCAGGATCCAACAAAGCATACACATCAAACTGAAATATACGAAGCATACCAGTAACAACATCGGGAGAGTCCTCTTGTTCCTGGCGGGACGGTAAAGCATAGAATCTATTCTGACGCTGCCCGCCAGCATTGCTAGAAGAGGCGCCCTGAGCTGGGGTTGGGCGAGTCGCTGGAACTGGAGCACTAACAGTCTGAGTCTGGGTCTGAGGGCGATAGTCACGACGCCCTTGTCCATCCTATGGACAATCTCTAACTCTGTGACCCATGTTACCACACCAAAAATAACCCTTCTTCTCACCCCAACACTCACCCGAATGAGCCCTACCACACTTAGGACACAGGGGACGATTTGGCTTACTGCCAGTACTGTACCTGGACCTGGATGCATATGACCTGCTACCTTGCTCTTGTCTACCTCTAGGCATGGGAGCACTAGCAGATGCCGGTGCTGGCATAGACGAATGATCCTGATACTGAGGGCGACTCCCTCCCTACGATCTAGTCTGACCCTGTTCGTGCTGCTCGGACCTAGCTCTCTTATTCCCTCTCATTCTATCTCTCTCCTTAATCTTGTCTGCCTCAATCTGTTGGGCATGAGTCATCAGCCTAGAAAGATTCATCTCACTATTCAGCATAGAAGACCTACACTCCTTAACCACATAACTAGACACTCCAGTCACAAACTTACTCATACTAGCCCGATTACCAGTCACTAAGTCAGGAGCATACTTGGCCAACTGATTGAACTTTAGACAGTACTCCCTAACAGTCATAGAGCCCTGTCGCAGGGTCATAAAATCTTCCACCTTCGCCTCCCTTATCTCCAAAGGGAAAAACTTATCCAGGAATGCATCCTGGAACTCTTGCCAAGTTGTAGGGACAACTCCCTCACCTCTACCTTTCCTCCAAGCAACAACCCAGTCATAAGCAGGGTCTTTCAACTTATACGCAGCCAACTCCACACTATGTTTCTCAGATATATGCATCACCTGAGTAATCTTCCGCACCTCCTCTAAAAACAACCGTGGATCCTCATCAGACTTGGACCCATAGAACTCCGGCGGATTCATCCGCATGAAGTCACGGATCCTGGAAGCAGCTGAATCACCTTCCTTCTGTTGTGGAGCCGGGGCCGGGTTAGCCTGAACAGTTGTAGTAACAGCTTGGGCCAGCGCCTGAAAGGCTGCCCGAAATTCAGCATGAGACACGTTTTCATTCAATGGGTCAACGGGTTGAGGTTGCTGACCATCATTATTTCTTCTCACTCGACGTGGAGGCATATTTATGAAAGAGGAGAGCACGAATCAATAGCAGAGAGAGACACTTTAAGCACGATAGACTTCTGAAAGAAAGAATCACACATTTTCCTAAAACGTCTTGTAGCCTCTTGCTCATAGATGTGGCGCACTACACACCAATATCAAGACTCTACTTAACGCGGCTTGTCAAACTCCCTAGGACACCTTAAAACCTTAGGCTCTGATACCAAGTTTGTAACGCTCCAAAAATGGGTCCCGGAGCGTCACACGGTGCTTGAGGCTACGAGTAGCCCCAAGCTAACCCTTTGAGCCATTTTTATTCAGTTCAACACAAATCAACGGGGTTTCCATAAATAACCCTCAAATATCTACAGAGTAATCATCATCCAAGAATAAAAGAATTTCAGAAAGATAACAAAATACGACTTATTAGTCAACTCCCAACATCTATACTAGTCTGACAAGCCTCTAAGAAAATCAATAAAACCAGAGAGCCATTGAGACATACCCTAACTGACTCATACTCAGTTATCAAATGTAAACAATTCCGTGAAATCAACATCAGACATCACGTCCTCGGAACATGAGGACTCACCACGATAGAGGATATAGAACAGTGTGCCCGAAGAATCACTGTAGAACCTGGAACTGAGCACCTGAACCTACATTCCGAGAAAATGCAGCCCACATCCGAAGATGTGGGTCAGTACCATGGAAAGGAACCGAGTATATGGGGGTGTATGCAGTTGTATAAACATCATCATCATAAATATTTATAAGAAATATGCAGGATGTATGAAAGACTTACATAGTCCAAAGAAAATCATCATAATCATGAGAGGATGAAATAAGTATAATAACACATGTGAGTCATCATATAATTTGTCAATCACTTTCAGTTCATCAAGAATATCAATTCTCATAATGTAAATATCATTTAAATCTTTCGAAAGAATAACTTTCACAATTCCACTTTCAAATCACTTCACCATTCATCATAGACATAAGGAAACACACACACACTGGGAGATCCTATAACCAACATAAACCATGTGAGCTACATGGAGTCCAACGTACAACCCACGTTGGAGAGAGCCGTCCTATCCTTTCCATCGGAGTAGGACTATCGATATCAAATCCACACAAACTAGTGATCACTATATAAATCAGCCTCAGGCTCACTCCTACGGGGGCACGTAGTTCTAGGGAAGTAAGGTTGCTTTATACCGTCCACTCGGTGCTAAAGATTTCTTCCGGACTTAGCTCAAATCATTTCAAAGACAATCCACAACAAAATAATTTCAGTAATATATAAATATACATCAGGAGCCATCATGCTTCCCATCTATCAAAATCAACCACGTTGTGGATTTCTTTCACACTCAAGTTCAAAACAACTCCATTAAGACCAAAAGGTCAAATCATTCAAAATATCTCAAGTATTCAACATCAACGTGCTTATAACACACACTTTCTCAAAAAAACACAATTTCCAATGGGGATTCACGACCCAAATATCAAAATCATGATAAATATCGTTCTAGATTCATGCTTTATATCACCACACATGTAAATTCATCTTTCAAAATCATAAACATCAAGATTTCATAATCATCATCATAAGATATAGGTTCATGCTTCAAATTCATAAAAATCAAATAAAAATCATGCCTTTGTAAAGAAAATTACTTTTGGGCACAAGAACGAAAGAGAGTTCTTGTTGAAAAACCCCACATACCTTGAATGATGAACTTTAGATCGATACTCGTTTTTCAGATGTTAATCGTGCCTTTGAATGATGGTTCTTGGGGTTCTTGAACTTGGAATCTTGAATAAATTTGCAGAATTAATGGTGAACTTTGGAGGTTCTTGAAGTTGGATGTAGGAGCTTAGGGTTTTCTTTTTGAGGAAATTTGATGAAATATAACATATAATGCTTCTAATAGGCTTTAATATAGGGTTTGGACGGATTTTGGATGAGGGGGAATGACCAAAACGCTCCTAAAAATCAAATAATTCTCGAATCTGTCCTTTGGTGGACTGTTTTGATAGTCTGAAGTATATCAACCATAGCGTTTTACTCCGATATCCAAATTGGATAAAATCAATTTCATTAGAAAGAGGACTCTCATATCTTTCCGTTGATATATAGTATCTCACCCAGATCATTGTGTACGAGGAGTTATGATCGTTTGAAGTTGACCTAAAAATTCACTTTTGATAGGGTGAAGTAGATCAACCATAACTTTTTGCTTCGATAGACAAATTGGATGAAACCAATTTCATCGGAAAGAGAACTCGCAGAGCTTTCCGTTGATATATAGTAGACCACCCAGATCATTATGTACAAAGAGTTATGATCATTTAAATTTAGAGCAAAAATACGCCAGGCCTCAGTACTTTTTCCTGCACGTTTTACTGTTTACTACTATTCACGGTTCGATCGGAATGTAATGTTCATACCTCGTCGCTCGGGTGTCCGTTTTGGATGATCCACATATCGTTGGAAAGCTTATTCGATACTCTACGCAATGGTGGGTTATAATCTAAGACATTTCACACGAAAAATTTATAATTCATTCTAGAATATAGAACCCAACACGTTTACGCACAAAATTTCAACGAAAAATTTTCCGGGGTATTACATTATAAGCAGCTAAAAAATATGTAAGAAATTATCATCATACCCTTATTCAAAATATAATTCAAGTCAAATGCGAAAGCATCTCATATTTAAGCTGCAAGTGCTCCTATTTTATTTCCCTAAAGGACAAAGCCTATGCATGCGTGAAGCGTGGTAGACCAATCGGTTCCAAATAAAATAATCCTTGAAAAGGATAAGAAGCAAACAATCATAATAAGAAGGCAATGTGCTCATGAAGAGCTTACAACATAACACTTCATAAAACCTTATGAGAGGTTCAGGTGCCTGAAAATAATGAAGTGATTAGATTTCAAAATGTTATGTCACATTGCGAATCGATACAAAATAATAAACTGTCGACGATACCTTTGATACAATATTAGTGCAATATTGTGAAGGATTATGAGGATCAGAATTCTACGTTTATTTAAGCATACTGACGTAGAAACATTATCAAATAACATGAAAGGATGCATCTTAGTTAGTGTAAAACTTATTTGATTTGCAGTCCAGACACTTGAAGACGTCACTCATCTTAGTTAGTGTAAAACTTATTTGATTTGCAGTCCAGACACTTGAAGACGTCACTCATAAAATGTTAATTATTGTCACTTGACAAAACTTAAATGAAAAATTTGTAAGGATTCAAAATATTTAAAGTAAGGGTGTTAAGTGGGCTAGGCCGGGTCAACCCGAAACAGGCCAGTGAGAGTTATTCGGATTGTGGGCCGGTCCGGATCCGAGCCTGGTTAAATGGGTCGGCACGGTTCTGGGCCCAACAGTAAAAAATTTTAAAACAACCCTAACCCAACCCGGTCCAACCCACCTAAACACGGTCAAAACCGGTGAAAAAGCAAAAAAAAAAAGTTTTTTCTCCATTATACACTATATATACCCACCTATATACATTTTAAATAGGTTAAATAATAGATATACACTATATATATAGCATATACTACATTACTATTTAAAAAATATATACACATAATACATATACACAATTACACATGTAATATATACGTACCATAGAAGATATATACACATATATACGTAACATTCAACATATACATACTACTTTTAGTAAAATATACTACAATATACACACACACACCATATATATAGTTATATACTAATTTGTAAAACATATACACATGTATACGTTAAATATATACGTCTAAAGAAGATATATACACATATATACGTACCATTCAATATATACATACTACTTTAAATAAAGTATACTAGAATATATACACACACTATATATATAGTTATATACTAATTTATAAAACATATACACATGTATACGTTAAATATATACGTCTATAGAAGATATATATACATGTATACGTACCATTCAGTCTATACATACTACTTTAAATAAAATATACTACAATATATATACACACACACACACTATATATATAGTTATATACTAATTTGTAAAACATATACACATGTATACGTTAAATATATACGTCTATAGAAGATATATACACATGTATACGTACCATTCAGTATATACATACTACTTTAAATAAAATATACTACAATATATACACACAGACTATATATATAGTTATATACTAATTTGTAAAACATATACACATGTATACGTTAAATATATACATCTATAGAAGATATATACACATATATACATACCATTCAGTAGATACATACTACTTTAAATAAAATATACTACTATATATATACTACAATATATACACACACTATATATATATAGTTATATACTAATTTGTAAAAAACATATACACATGTATACGTTAAATATATATGTCTATAGAAGATATATACACATGTATACTTACCATTCAGTAAATAAATACTACTTTAAATAAAATAGGAAATAATACATAAAGTAGCATACTTAAGTATTAAATTACAAAAAATAACAACACTTTTATCAAATTACATTTTGTAGCATATGTATTTGTATGTATTTGTATTTTTGTAGCAACAGTTTACAAAATACAAAATATATATCGATCATAAGGGCAATAAAAATCATATGTATTTGTTTTTTTGTAGCAACAGTTTGCAAAAATACAAAATGCAACTTGCTGTATTATGTAATTATGAAACTGTTGCTATGAAACTCATAATTAAGGAGATAAGTATGCTATTTCTGAATTTTTCCTATAAAATATACTACAATATATATACTACAATATATACACACACACTATATATATAGTTATATACTAATTTGTAAAACATATACACATGTATACATTAAATATATACGTCTATAGAAGATATATACACATATATACGTACCATTCAGTATATACATACTACTTTAAATAAAATATACTACTATATATATACTACAATATATACACACACTATATATATAGTTATATACTAATTTGTAAAACATATACACATGTATACGTTAAATATATATGTCTATACAAGATATATACACATGTATACGTACCATTCAGTATATACATACTGCTTTAAATAAAATATACTATAATATATATACTACAATAAATACACACATTATATATATATAGTTATATACTAATTTGTAAAACATATACACATGTATACGTTAAATATATACGTCTATAGAAGATATATACACATGTATACGTTAAATATATACGTCTATAGAAGATATATACACATGTATACGTACCATTCAGTATATACATACTACTTTAAATAAAATATACTACAATATATCTACTACTAATTTGAAAAACATATACACATGTATACGTTAAATATATACGTCTGTAGAAGATATATACACATGTATACGTCTCATTCAGTATATACATACTACTTTAAATAAAATATACTACAATATATATATTACAATATATACACACACTATATATATATAGTTATATACTAATTTGTAAAACATATACACATGTATACATTAAATATATACGTCTGTAGAAGATATATACACATGTATACGTACCATTCAGTATATACATACTACTTTAAATAAAAAATACTACAATATATATACTACAATATATACACACACTATATATATATAGTTTTATACTAATTTATAAAATATATACACATGTATTCGTTAAATATATAATACTTTAGAAAATATATACATATATATACATACAATTCAATATATACATACTACTTTAAAATATATTTACCTCTTTAAATAAAACATATGTTACTTAATATAATAAATTAATAATACTTTATAGTAAATTAGTAATATATTAAAACTAAGTATTTAATTTAAACTAAAAATTCAATTTAAATCATTAAATGGAAAAAATTACAAAGTAAGGACTAAGGAGTGAATGAATGTTGAATTTTATTGATTGCAAAATGATCCAAAATTTATAATTTACATGGATGAAAAATCTACAAATTTTGCATCATTTTTTCGAACTCATTCATGTTAATATTAATGGGAACTTGCATAGGGTAGTCAAAGTCAACGGGGCAAAATCATGCATTGAACTTGATTCTGCCGAGTTCTCCCGTGAAGTCATAATTTCTTCAAGTCTCTGCTCATCATTCGGCTCCGCTTTCATTTCTTGATTTCTTCGTTCGGCTCTAATCCAATCTCTAAGGCAAACTAGTACATTCATTGCATTTCTTCCCAATGAATCTCGGTTGTCTCCAAGCTGCTGTCGTCCCTGACTAAAAGCTCTCTCCGATACAATGGTTGACATTGGAACATTCAGGATATCTCTAGCTAATCTTAAAAGTACAGGATATTGTGCTTCATTATTCCTCCACCAATCCAACGTGTTGATCCGTCGTCTGCGATCCTCTAACGGCAATTAGAGATAATACTTCAACTCTTCCCGATAAGTTGTTGTGTAAGCTCCTTTCTCAACACTGTTCCAACAAGGTAAATCATAAATGTGATTAGGAAAACCACTATGTGACGGCCTTTTAGAAGATGATGGCTCCTCGGGAGGACGAAGAGCGACAGTTGGAGTGATATTTATCGGTACAGCTAAATCAACTAAATCAGCATAGTGGTTATATAATTTATCTATATAAGCGTTCGCATCGGCCATAGCCGTCCATAAATCAGGTTGTTCTTGTTCTTTATCATCAGAATCATTGTTAGTATTTATTTCCAAGTTAGCATAAATAAGACTACTAAAGTGGCATATAGTATTTTATTTTATGCACGAATTTAGCATAGCACCAACCAAGTAAATAGGGGGAATCAGAAAAAAATATTTTTTAAATTTAGCAAACATGACACCAACATCTTCTTTAAATCTTCTTTATTTTTATATTCTTTGAGCAAACCAGAAATATCGACTATCTATGCCAAAATATTACAAACAGTAGGATAATAAGCACCGAAAAATTCAACCGTAGCTATATAAAATTTTTCTTAAAACTTAACAAGAGCTTTAATTACAGCCCAGTCAGAATCATGTAGCATGCGGTGGGAAGAATCAGCAAACGAACCACAATGTTGGTTAAAGGATAGTGTAATAGGAACTCTATATTTATAACAAGTTTTCAAAAAATCATACGTAGCATTCCATCTAGTTTCACATTCTTCAGGCATCAATATCGGTGCAAGTCCATTTTGTTCACATTTAAATTTAAAGTCTTTAATTCTGCTTCTACGATTATTTCCTTGAATAAAACCAACGGCAAGCCAAATTTTTTCAATATAAAGCTCAAAAAACTCAAGACCATCTTTTACAATTAAATTATATATATGACAAGCACATTTAACAAGAAAAATTTTAGGTAACGGCGGAGATAGCTTAGATTTTAACTTTGTTATAGCAGTCTTGTTGTTAGAAGCATTATCAAAAACAATACATAAGATTTTATTTTCAATACCGTAATATTCTACAACTTTAGCAATCGAATCAGCAATAAAATCTTTGGTATGTTTACGATCTTCATCATATAAAAAAACAAGAATACATTTTTGCATAAAAAAATTACTATCTATCCAATGACAAGTAATGGTTAAATAATTATTTTTATTTACAGCATGACCAAGATCAGAAGTTAGAGACATTCTACATTGAATATTTTTTTAGCAATGTTGATAAATAAAAATAATATTGTGAATGAAGTCTAAAAATATCGGCCCTACAAGTACTTCTTGGAATACCATTAAACATAGGATTATAAATTGCTTGAATATAATGAATAAAAGCATCAGAAGAAGGAAAACTAAAAGGCAAATAACCCACAACTACCATTTTAGCTATTTCTTCTCGGTCCCTCAATTTATTATACTTCTTCTTTACCTGATCGGTTGCTGGGTCCATTTTTGTTTGTGTTGGCCCACCAACATCCGCACCACCTCGTGCAATATTTAACTCTCTTTCGTGATTATCACTTATATGTCTCATTAATGTACCCGTACCCCCTTGTTTGCCTCCTCTTTTATGCTTATATATTTGTTGACAAATATTGCATTGCACCGCAATATCTGATATACGCTTAAAAAATTGTCATGCAATACTAGTTGGTTTACGAGCTCTTGGGGCACGGGGAAGATGTGGAGGGAGATTAACTGATTCGGATCTAACATTAGCATTTTCTATTATAACGCCCCTAATCTGGTACCTGAATGCTACACGATGCTCATGACCCCGAAGGACCACAAGCTAACCCATGACTAATATCTGTAACTGGGTACTGCATAATATACTGTATAAATGCGAAAAAGGTTGAAAGGCCATAAGGTTCAAATATCTGATAAAATATAACATCTGGAAATATAGTATATCAATACCAAACAAAACTGTAATAACTGTCTGAACATGCTATAGTCTGAAAGCCTCTAAACTGTCTGAATGAGGAGTTGATAGGACATGTCCCCAACTAAATTCAACTGCTAAAATAAACTATGTACTGAAATAATGAAGTAATCAAATAATAACATCCTCGAATGATGAGGACTCACTGCTAGTCTGTCTGCTGAACGTCTGATCTACTAAGGGTGCTCTGGATCTCGTACTTCTGAACCTATGGTATAAAACATCATAGCGCAAATGCGTCAGTACGATTGAATGTACTGGTATGCAAGTGAGGTAGGCTGAATGCAAAGGGTTTGTATGCTTGAACAATACTAACTGACTGAATAACATGAACGTGAGAATACATGCATGAATACGTGAACTGTAACTGAGATCATGACATAACTGAATCTGAATTCTGATAACATAAGTTTCGTATAACTGATATACTATTATCTGAATGACTGTGTCTAACAGTCCTTCTGATGGAACTAGCTGAGTTCCGTACTGAACTGGGTGATTGTATCTGACAGTCCTGAATTCTGTAGAACTATATAAGTTTTATTACTGAGACTAAGACTGAGATTGTAACTGTGGGAAGTAGTCATCTAACCGACATGCCCCTAATAAGCTATTATAGCTGAGTTAAGGTCCAATCTGTAACCCCAATTAGAAGGGTGTCAATACCGCGCCACTGGTAAGGACAAGCTGTAGGTGACCCTTATCTGACATTGTCCCCAAAAGAGAACAGTGGAACCCTCGTCTGACAGTGTTAATCCACCCCATCAACCCTCATCTGTCAGTGTTGATGTCTCAACCTATGCTGGCTACAAAGTTCTGGAACGCACGGATTGCTTCTAAGGATTCCACCCTCAACTGTCAGTTTGTGCCCTCATCTTTGGGTTCACTCGGTGCTAATTCCTACTCCCATTTGAATAGACACTGAAACATGATTAACTGAACTGAACTGGACTGAGTTCAGTGAATTCCGTTGACTGACGGAATACTACTGAGATTACAGAGTTACTGAGATTTCTGAGATTACTGGGATTTTTGAGTTTTCCTTAGTCATGAGTCTGACTGAATTCTACTGAGCATGGCTTGACTGAGAGTATCTTGAAAAATGATACTGGCTCTTGGCACACAGCTAAATTGTCGGGTACAAGTATCCCCATGACTCGATAGCATGAAACTGACAAGACATGGCACTTCCTGGACTCACGACCATAATCAACAATCCATAATACAATCATTGGAGAATTTCATGAGGCACTTGATTATCATGGTTTGGTACATGAATAGGAATGCATATAAACATGTCATAATTTCATAGGGCTAATCTCATGAACAATCCATCAAACAATTTCAATACATAATAATAACATGGAAGTCATTTTGAACATAAGGGTAAAACATGGGTTCATCAATTTGGTCATAATTGAATCCTAAAGCATGATTCTTGTTCTCTTGGGCATTTTATCAAACACATTTCATGCATAACCTTAGGCTTAGGCATATACGCTAGTTCATACATTATGGTTACTTTAATCAATTCAATTTAAAAGTTTTCAACCCACATACTAGCATAATTTCATGAAAAGTACATAAAGACTCCAACTTGGGATTTATACAACCACATTAACATAATTAAAATCAACCCACCATATGGAAATCACAATTCATGAGTTTAAAATGGGATTCTTGAGCTTCATGGGTGAAAGAAATCCATGAATCAACACTTTACATACCTGGGTGGATGATTTCTTGAAGATTGGTGGAGGAAAACTTGAATTCATGACTTGGGATTAAACACCCAGGGTTTCTTGTTCTTGGGATTGATCTTTGAGAGAAACCCTAATTTGGTGTTGTGGATGAATAATGAAGTTATGAGCTCTGGTCTGGTATAATTAGGGGTTAAAACGGGTGGAAAAAAAAACCCAAATACCCTTTTAAAAATGGCTTAAAATCGCTGATCGGAAGTGGCGATGGTTTGGGCGACGGTCCGTCGCTAGCTCAACGGTCCGTTGCTAGCTCAACGGTCCGTTGGTCCTGACCGTCGCATTTGACCAGAACCTGAACGTTCTGCCTCGTCTGCGACGATTTAGGCGACGATCCGTCGGTCCTGACCGTCGTACTTGACCAGAAGTCGGATTTACTGCCTTAGTTGCGATGGCTTGGGCGATGGTCCATCGCTAGCTCGACGGTCCGTCGGCCTGACCGTCGCTTATGGGCAGTTCCGACAATTCTCTGTAAAACGTCCATAACTTTTTACTCCGATATCGGATTTGGACGAAATTGGTATTGTTGGAAAGCTAATTTAATTTTTCACATGATAAAAAGTCGAAATTGGGGAAATTCTATCTTATTTAAATATTAATCATTTGGGAAGTCATCATTAACTCTTTTAGAGACTAGATTTGACTTAAAGAAAGTTCGAGGTATTACACCTACTACGGGTGTCTCACCAATATTTTCATCATCTTCATCTAAATTAACCGCATCTACTTCATTTTCTTCTTCTATACCGTAATTTTTTTGGAGCTTCTACGTAATTCATATTGTGGGCACCTACACCTGAAGGTACACCTACTTCTTCCTCAAAAGGTTGACTAAGCAGTGCTGGAGGCACACAGATATATCTACTACTTGAAGTACCTCTTCCGCTAGTAATTCATTTTTTACTACCACTTTCGGGACAAAAAATTTTAACACCTTTAGTAGCGAGGTTTCTTAATTTATCCATAATATAAATTAAACTAAAAGAATTCAAAATAAACAAATATAATAAAATTAAATATTCAACAATTAATACACTAAATAAAAATTAAACATAAGAGATGGAATGACAATACCAAATTTTGGAAGTATCCGAAGGTTGCGACTTTAGAAACTTTCACTCGTACTTTGTAATCACAAAATTAAAAAATTAAAGCGAGCACTTTAGGAAATATATAGAATATTTGAGAATTGAGATTCGAGAGAGAATGAAAAATTGTGTGAAAAATAATTTGAAAGTGTAGGGTATTTATAGGAATTATTTTGGGATTAAAAAAATATTTTAAATGATTTTTTTTAATTAAAGGGGCCATTTAGCCGTTTTGGGCTCCCAGTGGTCATATAACCGTTGGGTCCAACAGCTATAATGGCCCAACGGCCATTTTTCAGAATTTTCCCATTTAAAAAAAATAAAAATTGGTTATCCGGGCCGGGCCTGTTAACCGGCGGGCCTGGACCGGTTTTGGTCCGAGCCGGGTTAACCGAGCCTAAAAAAAATAACCCAACCCGGGACCCGGGATCCGGTACCCTACAGCCTGTGGACTGATCGGGCCGGGTTAGTGTGTTGGGCCGGGCTGGGCCGATTCAGATCGGGTCAAACCGGCCCGATTGACAGTCTTAATTTGAAGCATATAAAAGTTTTTGGGAAACTTATGTATAATTCTTATATTGTATAAGCTTATAACCTGAAAAGTATTGAAACTCTTGGAGAGTTCTTAAAAGCAATAGATTATTTGCTGAAATGAGAAATATACCGAATTAGATTGGTTATGAAGTACCATATCTTAGTGCAGGTGGTGCACTAGTGTATCTTGCAAATAATACAAGGCATGATATAGCCTTTTTATTCAATTCGTTAGCAAGATATATTTCTGCTTCTACTAAGAGACATCAAAATGAGATAACATACATGAGTTTATTTTATTCTAAAGTTTGCAGTCCCGATCTTGTTGGCTATGCTGATGCTGGGTATTTATTTGACCTGCATAAAGCTCGATTTCAAACAAGCTATGTATTCACATGTGGGATACTGTCATATCTTGGAGATATACAAACCAGTCTATCTAGCCACTTCATCGAACCATGCTGAGATAATATTTATTCATGAAGCTAGCCGAGAATGTGTATGGTTGAGATTCACAATACATCTTATTCGAGAAAAATGTGGTTTGAAGTGTGACAATGTACCCACAATTTTATATAGTGATAATGCAGCATGCATAACACATCTTAAGGGAGGATTCATAAAAGGAGATAGAATGAAACACAGTTCATCAAAACTTTTCTACATGCATGAGCTACAAAAGAATGGTGATATTAACGTGCAACAGATTCGTTCAAGTGATAATGTGGTTGATTTAGTTTCCTTCAATTGCAACTTTCAAGAAGATGGTGCACAAGATCAGAATGCAAAGGTTCAAAGATGTTCTTATTAGGGGGAGCTAATATGCGTTGTACTCTTTTTCCCTTACGAGGTTTTGTCCTACTGAATTTTCTTTGTAAGGTTTGTAATGAGGCATATATGCGTATTGTTAGACATTCAAAGGGGAGTGTTATGATATATATTAATTATAGTGAATGTTTATCAAGATCTATCGAGATCTATTTGATGTCTATCAGGATTTGATGTATCTGTCTTTTTAGTGTGAAACTAGGAGCAAATTTCCCCTATAAATGGAAGGACTTCCTTCATTACTCTCTTTATTCTCTCTTCTTCTTCTTTGTTCTTTCTTGTTTTATAACAGTTTTCACTTTTTTTCATCTTTCTTCTCTCACAAAAATTCAAAAACAAATTCAATTATATTCATGAACAAACACAACTCTAACTCTAACTCCAACTCCAACTTCAACTTAAAAAAAAACTATTTTTCAAAACCAAACACCCACCAAGAATTCAAAACAGAAAAGGCCAAATATATACATCGTTCTCTAAACTTGTTCGATTTTTCATTTAGATATTTAAACTCAGTTTAGTACCTGTCAAATATTTAAACTCTTTTAAAAGTGTTTCAGCTAGACATATTTTGTTGGTATGAAAAAGTATATTTCCTATGTTGTAATTAAGTTTGAATTGTTTTCTTTTTCAATCTGTTTCAAAAAGATGACCATTTTCCTTTTCACCTACTCCGTAATTTTAACTTTTCACGTGTTAGGTTTAATACCAAAAATATTCTGGTACATTAAACATATCTCAGTTTAACACCACAAGATTTATATTTTGTTAAATTGTGTTTCAAATCAAAACTAGTCATATCAATTGGAAACACACCGAGAATGTTTTCCACTAGATTTGTGAAATGTATCGAAATCCCGAGTAGTAAAAACGAGTAGGAACCCCCTCTTGGCAAAAAGCCAAAGAATCCACAAAAAACTTTAATTGAATCTTAATTAGGCTAACTTAGGGAACAAGAGATATATTCAGAAACAAAAGTAGTACATACAAAATTATAGATCTAAAGATGGAAAAAAAGAAGTAATCATAGGTTAGAAGACATGCCATGAGCCTTGGAAGTGACTTCTCTATAAAATTGACCAATTCATAGAACAAACTATGACCAAAAAAATAAAGTAAAATACAATTTTTTTCATGATTAAAAAGGACAGTCCGGTGCATTAAGCTTTGGTTATGTGCAAGGTCTGCGAAAGGTTGGACCACAAGGATAAGATTAATGAACAAAAAGTGGAATTATGAGAGAACAATGTATACCAATTACCATCTTCACCAATTTATCTTCCCTCAGACTTAACCAATTGTGAGAAAACTTTACTCATGGAAACTCCAGATAGATCATCCAGATTTGATGCTTCAAATGGCACAGCAGAAGTAGTGGCATCAACGTGACTGAAATCGTTTACTTGAGGAGAGAGCTCTCCGATGAGATTACTACTGTTTTCATCAGGATCGACTTGAAAAACGGCCTCTTGTAGTTGAAGTGCATACTCAAGGTTCCACAGCACGTCGCCCATTGAAGGCCTGTCCACTCCAAAATCAGCCAAGCATTTCTCTGCTGTTTCTCCAAACTTCCTGAGGGAATCCGGTCTTATTTTTCCAGCAAGATTGGGATCTATGATTTGCTCTAGTTGTCCTTTCTTCTGCCATTTCATTGCCCATTCGGCTAAATTAACCATCTCCCTTGGAAGAGTTGGATCAATGACAGGTCTAGCACAAAGAACTTCAAACAGGACAACACCAAAAGAGTACACGTCACTTTTTTCTGTCAATTGCTGCCTTCTGAAATATTCAGGATCTAGGTACCCGAAGCTCCCTTTCACTGCTGTGCTAACGTGGGTTTGATCAAGCTCAGGTCCTGCCTTAGAAAGTCCAAAATCAGCTACTTTAGCCATCATATTCTCATCGAGCAATATGTTAGCGGATTTGACATCACGATGTATAACTGCTTTGGCATAGCTAGTATGAAGGTAGTGTAGACCTCTGGCTGCCCCAATGCATATCTCCAGCCGCTGTTTCCAGCTCATACTTGGCATATCTGAACCATACAAATGGCTCTTGAGGGTCCCGTTTTCCATGTACTCGTACACGAGGATCATCTCATTCTTTTCATCACAGTATCCAATCAACGAAACAAGATGACGATGACGGAACTGAGAGAGCATCTCTATTTCAGTTTGGAACTCTCTAAGACCTTGTTGAGAGCTAGGATTACCCCTCTTGATAGCTACTTTCGTGCCATCATTTAAAACACCCTTGAATACCTTACCAAAACCACCTATCCCGATGACCAAACTCTCATCAAACTTTTTGGTTGCTGCTAGCATGGCTGCAAAAGGAATGCGATAACTCAAGTTAGAAGCAGCACTTAATGTTGTCCCGTTCGAGTATTTGCTTCCCATAGTATGAGACAAGCCACCACCACCAATAGACAATGGAATCCATGTTTTCGACAGGCCAAGTTGCTCCTGCTTTTTTCTTCTGCGAATACAAAACAGGAAACCAACCATGAGCAACACAAGTATCACGCCTACGCTCGCACCCACGATGACTCCGATATTCTTTTTGGAGCCCGAGCTTGAGGAAGCAGGAATAGAGGAAACTTCAGCAAGGCTTCCTTGAGAGTTATTCAACTTCAACAGTTCCAAACCATTTAGAAAGGCATCCGGAAAAGCACTCTTTGAAGAGGGGCCAATACTAATGTTAATATTGTCGCTATTAGCTTGTGGTGTCACGAAATCCATGTAATACGCGGTAGCCAATTTGCCCTGAACTTTAGAACTCAGATCGAAATCAGAAGCTACATTCGACGAATCAACATAGATATTAAACAACAGCTGGTTAGCAGCCGTACTCACTATGTCACACAAGTGTAATCGAATGAAATACTGGAAACCTACATCCACATTGAACACCCACGTAACATTAAAATTAGCACTAGCATCATTACCCGAAGCATCCACATTCATCTTAGTACAAGTACCATAAACACTTTGTGGTGCAGTATCTAACGTTGCACCACCCTGAGGATACTTTACCGATCCAATCTTCGACAATGACTTAGCGACATCAGGCAGTCTCAAATAACCTCGATCAGGAACCCAACTCCTCCACAACGTATCGTTCTGAAACGATACAGCTGGTCCACCCATATTAACTCTAGCAACTGTTTCAAGTGCCTGTGCATACATACCACTAAACACACCAGACGGACCAAAAGTCGAAGCCTCATTAGTTATAAGACTATCAGGCACAGAAACAACTTCTAAGGCATTTACATATGCAAATGAATCACTCGACGGAGTAAAAGTGATTACAAGATCCTTCGTCGTAACATTCACAGAAAACTCTTTAACAACAGAAACATCTTTCTTGGGACTAAAATTCCCGAGAAGTACATTCTGTACAGTTGAAACGGAGAATATTGACGAGCTCATATCATATGAACCATACACAAATGGATAAAAATAAAGGCGGATCCAATGCCTACCAACTTTACTAATAGGGAATTTATAGCTAGATTTTTCAGTGAAAATTCTAGCTGTTTGATAAAGAGGTGAACTACTACTACCACCTTTTGTATCAGCTAATACATCTTGTGAAGTTGAAAGAAACTTTGAAGCTGATTTATCAGATACAAAAACCCTATTACCAACATTAGTATCTTTTGAAGATCCACAGTCTATTAAGTAATTATCTGCTGGATCAAATCCACAAGAAACACATACAAAACCCAGCAACAATATAAACAAAACCCCCCAAGAATTCATCATTCAAGAACTGGAAAAATGTTGAACTATTTTGTACTAAAACTCCACAAAAGAAAAGAAAAAAAAAAAAAGATAGCACCTTTTTGGTTAAATGTGGTACAAGAATGAGATAACCCAGATTTGGAATGAGTGACCAGAAGCTAAATTACAATGTTTTTTTTTTTTTTTTGTTGATGAAAAAGAGAAAAGCAAAGGATGTATCTTTGCATAACAGCACAAATCTAGCAAAGTACAGGCAATGCCAGACAACCTCAGCTGCAGACCAGCTAGTGGAATATTTTTTTTTTTTTTAAATATTAAAAAAAAAAATCTAAGATGATAATAAGTGGAGAAAACAGGCAACTCAAGAGTAAGTGGAGATGTTTGAATTGACTTATTTTTTAATTATTTTTAAATTTTTTTTTTAGTTTGAAGTAAAATAAAAGTTACTTTGCGCCTTTAACTTATCATAGTTACAAATAATTTCAAATTTTTCAGTTTGAAGTCAAAAAAGGTTACTTTGCGCCTTTAACTTAGCATAGTTACAAAGTAATTCCAAAAATTTGGATGTATCTTTATTGAATATAATAAAGCTAATTATGTATTTTCATTGAATATATTGAAAGTTAGTTATATATTTTAATAAATTTAAAATTAGAAAAAATATGTCGGAAGTTATTTATGTGTCTTTACAAAGAAAAAATATATTTTTATTAAATATATCATATATCTCGATAAATTTAAAATCGAAAAAAAATTTCGAGAGTTTATTATGTATCTTTACAATGAAAAAATGTACTTGATTGGATGTATCGAAAGCTAAGTATGTATCTCAATACAATCAAAATCGAAATTTTTAATAATTATATAAAATATTAATTTTTTTTACAATTAAACTTCAAAATATCGAAATTTATATTGTTTGTCTTATTTATTCTTCTATTGGTTATTAAACTTGGGCCCGCTGTACGAGCATAAAAATTACACTTATCTCGTAATTAACTTTAACATAAATTTATTTCATTTTTGGTTCGGATAATATTGTAGTAACTTATTTTGGAATTAATTGTTTTGGAGTAGTAGTATTATTTTTTTTATCTCATATTGATAATAGAATAACAATTTCAAAATTAATTTATTTTGAAATAATTAATCTTGAAATATCTTATTTCACCGTTCAGAAAGAATTCTTGTATTAAAGGTTAAATAAAATAGAAACTGCCTGCAACGGACGGTGCAGATTCATGACAGCAAAGAGGTGGTGCTGTGTACGCGTACTTTTTAACGTGACAATTTCACTAAATTAAGAAAATAATAGTTGGTATAGTGACTTTATCATATTATTTTTATTAACTGATATTGATATAGATATTGAAAAATAATAATTAATGTTAAAAATAAAATATTAAAAAATTATTATTTTTTAATTTGTCAAAAATAATAACAACAACAACATACTCAGTAAATTTCTATTCAGTGGGATTTGGAGAGGTTAAAATATACGTAGTCAATATATTGTTCTCTTCAAAGAAGTAGAAAGATTTTTTTTTATAGACTCTCAATTCAAAAAACAGAGACAGTAAATAAAATCATAATAAAACATGAGACAAGATAAAATAAAAATAAAAAATAATAAGTAAAATTAAAAAAACAACAAACAAAAACAAACGAAAAGAATACTCCTAATAAACAATGCATGTGTATTTCAGGCAAAATATAGAAAAGAGAAAACTCTATTAATGAGTTGCAAACTAGTGTTTGGACGAAGAATCTTATTAATATTTCAATTGTTTCCTCCATTTTAAAATAGTTAATTTTTTAAAAAATATTTATTATAAGCCTATTTTATCAAATTATTCTTTTTTTTTTATTTTTATTTTTTATTCGATGTCCGATACCCGCATTGGAGCCCGACTAATTCGAATTCGTGCCAGGTAGAGCCCAATTCGGGGTAGCGTTCCCAACAGAGTTTTCTCCATGCCCAAGGTCGAACCCTCGACCTCTGGTTAAAGGTGAAGCAGCCCCATCCGTTGCACCACAACCCATGTTGGTCAAATTATTCTTATTAATTTTTAATACCTTTTAAAGCATTTTTAAAGTATTAATTATACTTTAAAAATATAAATTTGACTATATATATACTATGCATGATTATTTAATGATAGAAATAATATTAAAAGAACATAGTAAGATTCTTTTAATTTCATAAATGAGATATTAAATTAAAATAAATATTTTTAATAAAAAGATAATTATTTTGAAATATTGGGAGTACTTCTTATGTTTAGTTCTTTATATTTTACCTGCTCTTAATGAATATTTTGACTTCAGTACTACTTGAAATCCTAATTTGATTCATGTAACTCCTTTTAACTGCTAATATTATATCGAATTAGTATTAATGACGAGAAAAAAAATCTTAAACTGCTTAAACAAAGATTAAGTGAAAATTAGAAAGGGATTGCAGAAACTAATGGTATGAAAATTTTTGTTCTTTTTACACTAGAACGAAATGAATTTATTTTTTGTTCTTCAAAATACTTATGGTGTTTTTCATTTACACTCCTTCTAAAAATAAATAAATTAGGAGGTGTTTTTCACTTTAAGATTATAATGTGTCTTTATTCAATACATATTTACTTTATTTATTAGTCATAATTGAATTGAATGTAATTTTCAAGAACAATTGTTATACTAACAGTAAAATAAAAAGAATAATTATTTTATCCAAGACTTTTAAAATAATAAATATGTTGTGATAAATTTTTTACTAAGGAAGCTACCTGAAGCCTGAAGGGAATAACGTTAGAGTTTAGAAATTTATGTGAGGATAGAATTACTTTAGCAATTTATTTTTTATCGAAAAGTTTCTAAAATTTTAAAAGATTCATGTGGCTGATTTCCAACTAACTCGATATTTTCTCCATTTTATTTTATTTGGACATATTTTATTTTATATGGCAATTAAAAAATCATAAATTGAATGATGAATTTTATTATTTTATCCTTTGTCCATTTTAATGATATTCATTGAGTATAGAAATAATCATTGGAATTGTAATTATGCATAGTTAATGTATACTAATTTAACCGTACGTGTCTCGCACGTATATCGTTTTGTTATGGAAGATTAAATAATTTTATTTATTGCAGAGATTTTTAATGAAGTGTAAAAAGTTCAAATCACTTTTCAAAAATCTTCACTTCACTTTTGCGTTTGTCATCCAATACCTCTTTTTTCTTGCTGTAAGAGGCTAAGAGAGACACATTAATTTCAATTATATTTGTGGTATGATTATTTTTTTCTATGTTTTAAATTTTTTCTTATTTTTAAAGTCAAATCTTTTCAATATCATTATTTACATACTTAAATTTTTTTAAAAATTTGATACTTTTTAATTTTTTGTTACGATTATTAACTATAAAGATAAAATAAAAAATAATTAATTTCATTATAATTTAATAATTAATTAATTAATATAAAATATTTATTTCCAATAAAATAACCAACTAAAATGTGACAGCGTGAGTAGTAAAGTTAAGCTAATTAATGGATTGATTGGCTCATGATTTAGGACTTTTCAGTCATGCATTATTTTATCTTTTTTTTTTTAAAGGAATTACGCGATACTTTTACATTTCAATTCAAAAATAACAATCTCTTTCAGTAGTTAACTATAAAAACTGTCATTTTCAAGCCAATAAATCCTACTTTAAGTTGAAGAAAATGTTAGATCTTCTATTCATCTAAACTTGACAATTTAGATCTTCTATTTTTTTTTTTTTCTATAATTGATTTGGGTATGCTTTACTTTAGGTGAGGATTTGTTAAAAATTATTCTCTACTTGCACAAGGTAGAAACAAGTTTGCATACTTACCCATCATCTGTAGATTCCAATTATAAAATTACAATGAATATATTATTGTCATTGTCGTCAGGGCCGAAGTCACCTTTAATTCAGGACGTTCATCCGAATCCCATTCGACGAAAAATTCTACTCCCTCCGTCTCAAATTACCTGTCCCAAATTGAGATGACACATTGATTAAAAAAATAATTAATAACATGACTAGTTTACCATAATATCCCTACTAAATGATGTTTACATTTAATTTGAAGAAAAATTAATTAATGCAAAGGGTAAAACATGAAAAAAAAAATATTTGTCTCTTCTTGATTAATGAAAAAAGACAAGTAAAATAAGAAATCAAATTAGAAAATTTGAGACGGAGGGAGTACTATTTTATATTATTTTTACATGTTTAAAACTATTTTTATATATATATATAATAGATGTTGACCTCCCTCTCAATTAGTTTTATGTTTACTTCTGAATTCTCTTAGTGAAAATCCTGACTCTGCCACTGTGCGCTCGTTGCCCAGTTGCACTAAACATCTATTTTTCAACTGTATAAAGTAGCAATATGAGTTAAGAGTAACCTATATCTTGACCAACTAATTTTTTTTTCTCAATTTCTGAGTCACAGCCTCATAGGTTGGCTAAGTCTTTTCATTTCCCATAATGTACTGGCCACTAGAGTGACTACGTCAAATAAGAAGTTAGACCAACCACTCTTTTAATTATGGCCAATAACATGTCATATCGTGGTTGTTCACATTGATTCAAGATTTTCCACTCATTATCTCTTACTTACAATCAAATATCATTTCCAACAAAGGAACATGACTCTGGAGAGTTAGAACATTAATTTGACGAATTCCGGAGTTTCTGTTTAGATTCTCTATTTGTATTTAAAAATTATTCTATAGGTATAAATAATTTAGTTGCAAGCTCAGTAATTAAAATGAACAATAAATTTGTGACATTCGAAATTCATAAACTTTCAGTAGGCGTTTGACCATGAAAATTATTTTATTTGAAATTGGAGTTGAAGTTGGAGTTGAAATTGTGTTTACTCATGTCTTTTTGAAAATTATTTTTTAGACTTTTAAAAATATTTTTTTTTAAATATAATTTTGTACTCCCGGTTTTTAAAAGCTATCAAAATTACTCAACTTAATTAATTTACCTACAAGATACAACCAAATATAAAATGAGATAACAATGTTGTTTTTATTGTTGGTGCTGCATAAAGAGTCGTAAGAATGGGCGGATTAAGGTTCCGTTGTATCATGCAGGGGCGGAGCCACCTTGTACCGAGGGTGGTCAGGTGAACAACCTTCGCCAAAAAATTATATCGCATATATAGGTAAAATGCTATTCCATTTAGCTAAATATAAAAGTTTGAACAAGCTTCACACATCCGAGGGATGTAGCTTAGCTGTTGTATGTGTTCGGTAAAGGCCAAAGGCAGCTCGCGCACAAATTCGATCCCCAGCAGCTGCAATCTTATTTTACCTTTTTAACATTTTCAAAGGAACTTCTAATTTATTGAACACCTTTTCTAAAATCTATAGCTCCGCTACTGATATCATGAGGAGATTTTGAGGAAGAATAAAAAAATTGAGTTTGCCTTCAATTTTGAGATATTTTATTAATGAAAATAGAAAAAAGTAGGCAATGTGGTTAGACATTTAAATTCGATTGTTGGATGAAACTAATGGAGTGTTTTTGTAAAAATGAAAAAAATGGGATCATTTGTAACAATAAATAAAGTTCAAATTGAAGTTGGAAAAAAGTGAAAACAAGTTTGAAATTAGATTTTGAATTCTTATGGCCAAACACACTAATTTTCGTTAAAAATAAAATATTTTTTCGATAAAAAGTGATTTTTTTGTAT
The DNA here is from genome assembly GCA_030864215.1 of Capsicum pubescens. Lineage (NCBI taxonomy): Eukaryota > Viridiplantae > Streptophyta > Magnoliopsida > Solanales > Solanaceae > Capsicum > Capsicum pubescens. Next base: position 275,552,892 of record CM061543.1, on the reverse strand, counting down.
GGCCAAACGGGTCCGAAATTTTGACTCGTGTCTGACCCGACTCCAAGGCCACTTTTCGTTAGGTTTGATTTCAATATCACATGTCAACCCAGGTCACTTTCTCTTGGTGTCGTTTCACGATCACATATAGTAGCCCTTATTATGAGGATATGATATATAGTTTCCCTCAAGTTGAAGCTCAATAGGCAGAAATAGAGCTTTTTTTTTAAAAAAAAAAATATATAGATCATAGAAGTAAGATTGAACTCAAATATAATGACGAGCAAAATTACTCAAGTTCGAATAGTACAAGTACTTATTTGATCCTTTTTCCTACTAATTTTAACTTATGTGTTAAATTATTTCTAATTATGTATCGTGCACTTTATGTTTATAGATCAATAGTTTTACCTTTAATTAATGAGGAATTTGACGAGAGAGGCTTACTCCGCTGAATAAACATTTCTAGTTGTAAAATTTTCACGGGACAACTTATTTTGATATCGTTTAGCTTGTTTACATTTTTAAATATCTCTGCACGCATATCATGGATATTTGAAGTTATGTTTGACAAAATCAAACTTCAGACATGTTTGTTTGAAGTTAAAAGACAAAATAGTTCGATGAACCCTTATACTTGGTCTGATTTGTAAAGTGAATACTTCTACTTATATATTTGTCATCTGGATCCTAGAATTCAATAAAAACGAATCTTTTAAACCCTTTTTTTGCATATGTGGCATTAGCTTGATAACTAGGCAAAAAGCGTGTAAAACACGCCATTTTCAGCGAGTGAGGTCAATATTTTTGCCATTAAAATAATTTTTTTAAAATAATTATATTTAAAAAAGAAAAAGAAAAAGAGAAAAAAAGTCATCTTCTTTAGCCCCTCTTCGCATTCCCCCACCTCCCCAGCTCCGCTCCCTCGCTACCCCCCCTCCCCCTCAACAATTTCCCCTGTCCCAACCCCCAACCCCTCTCCCCCATTAACCCCCAATTCCCCAGCACCCTCCCCCAACCCCACTCACCCACCACTGCAACCCCAAAGCTCCAACCCTATTAGAGGCCCCACCACCATCACTACAGAAAACATATTTTGTTTCTTTCCTTCCTAATGATCCTAAGCAAATCTATAGTGAAATTCCAGCAAACCACTAGTCTTGGGTATAGTTTATGACATTCCGTTCATGCTCAAATCACCACAAAAAAAAAACAGTTAAACCCACATCGACAAGAATACAAATTATCAGGATTCCAAGTCCATCCTTTAACAAATACACTCACATAATCCATCTTTAATTCATTACACTTGAATTCACCATCATCAACATTTTGCAAAGAAGCATAGGAATCATTTAACTCTTTGTGTTTTTGTCTGAATTGAGGACAACCCATTTGAGAATCCTATTTCTTGAAAGCACCCAACAAGTTTTTAAATGGATTGGATTTGGAAAGTGAGGTTATGGTGGGGAGTTGGGGGTGGTCAAGATTTGACTAGTGAATGGGGTTGAAGAAGTAAAGTGGGAAATTAAGAAAATTAGAGAAAAGAGCTACCATGAAGGATCAACTTAAATTTTTTGCTAAAAAAATTATATTAAAATAATTAAAATAATTTACCAATGAAATCAACTTCTTTTATTTAATTTGTGAGCAAAAATAAAAATATCATTATTTAAATTTTTCTATAATTTATAAAAAAAATTATTTAATTAAATTTATTTTTAATTAAAAATTAGTGAATTTTATGAATAAACTTGAAAAAACTTAAAGTTTTTGTGAATTTGTTAAATATATTCAAATTTAAAAATTTGAAAATTCATTATATTTGTATATATGAATTTATAGTTAAAAATTTAAATTACTTGGAGAAAATTTTTAATTATTTGCAATGAATTTGATATTCAATTTTTATGTATGCTATTAGCAATGAATCAGTGACGGAATTGCGATTTCGTCGTAAAATAATAGCGAAAAAAATTGACGCCTAAATTTAGTGATGGATTAGCAACAAAATATTGATTAATATGTTAATTATTTTGTAGCAACGGATTTAGCAAAAAATATTCGTCGGCACGCTTCAGTTCTTTTAAAAAAAAAATATTTTATTTAGTGAAAAACTTTTCCATCGTAAAATATTCTATTTTACTTTTTTAATTAATAATAAAAGCATAGAAAATGGAAGGGGGGGGGGGGCTTCTAGGGTTTTAATTTATTTCAGCCCTCTCACTCTCTTTCTACTCTTTCTTTCTCAAGAATCATGTTCACAATTTCAAGGCCCTTTTGTCCGATTTGAACGAGTTTTTGCACGAATTGAAGGCATTTCTGCATGTATTGAAGGTCAAGCTTACACTGATTTGCTGATTTAAAGCATTCGAAGGTATTTGCTTCCACTGTACACTCTCTATCCGAATTGAAAGTTGTGTTTTCTTGAATTTTTTGAGTCGATTTTAAATTATTGTTCACTCTCTATTCGAATTGAAGGTTGAATTAATTTTAACTTATCAATTTCTTTGAGAAACAGTTTGGTTTTGGATATTTGTCCATGATTTACTTTACAATGGGTGAATCTTGTGATTTTACTTTACTTTACATGATTTTGAACACATGCAATCGGTTGGGGTTAGGGTTCATCGAAGCATTTGGAGCTAGGATTTATTTGGGGCTAGGGTTCAGAGAATTTCAAAATTTTAATGGCGCCTATGATAAATATGAGCAAGTACCACAATTTTGTATTTTCACCAAGTAGATTATATAAACATACTTTTAGGTTCTTAGCTACTTTGTATTTTATTTTTCAAAACTATTCTAAAAAATAATTTTTCTCGTCCATGATAATCTCTGGATCTTCTATTTTCTACGTTTGCACAACTTTATTTCTTTCTCTTTGCACTTTTGTAGTGTTTTGCCTTGTCACTCCGTGACTTTATTTGATTTTCTTAAAGTGGTTCACAAGTGATGTATCGGGATTGTCTCGACTTTTTTGTTGACATTGTTTTGTTGCATCAACATTAAATATCAAATATAAATATGAAAGGGCTCTAAATTTCAGAAATTAAAGCATAATAATATCTTATAAGAGTGAACGAATTGTAGGCTGATTTTATTTACTAATATATGACTGGTAACTTTAAAATTCTTGAACTTGTTGTCTTCTTCTATTTCATTTGCCTATTTCATGTTGATTTACCATAAGGTCATGAAAAATAATAAGGTTCAGTGTGTTAACAATTTCTTATACATAGTATGTAGGGGTGTTCATGATTTGGTTTTTAACCAAACCGAACCGCGATCCAAACCAAATCGATTAAAAAAAATCGATATTTGGTTAGGTTTGGTTTGATTTGGTTTTGAATTTTAAAAAACCGATACTAATTTGGTTTGGTTTGATTTTACTCTAAAATAACCGACAAAATAACCAAATCGAACCGATATATATATATATGTATATATTAGTTATTAATATATTATTCATTAATACAATCTAAATTTTTGTTACATTTTATATTTTAATCATGATTTAACTTTAGTCGTAACACATTCAGTCATATGTCTTCATCCAGTTGACAGTACCTTATGGGATTCTAAATGAATTTCGCATTTTGAATGACAAATGATACTAATTGTGAAAATAATATCTTGTTGAATATTGAAATTTACAGCTGAAATTCATTAGACTATAGACAATCACTAATTTTAACTTTCTTTTTGAACCTTGTTGAGCAAGAAGTTTATGCGTTCACCTTTTGGAGGGTTTATCATATCAATCTGTTAAATATTATTTTTTAATATTTTCTTAGAAGTGTTCATATGGTGTTGTCATGGATTTACCGAAGTATAACACTCAGTTGGCATCGTAGTTTCAAGGTTGAGATACAACACTCGGTTGACATCTCATATGTTAGATTGGATTTATTTTTTAAATTTTTAATTTTTATCATTAGCTAAATTTATAAACCGAACCAAACCGAACTAAACCGACAAGAACCAAACCGATGGTTATTTTTTTACTTGATTTGGTTTGGTTTTAGAAATTTTAAAATCGACTAAGTTGGTTTGATTATGATTTTGACCAATAACCGACCCAAACCGACCCATGAACACCCCTAATAGTATGTAACATTGAATTTGTTTGTGGTGTAAAGTGTTCACTGCTCAGTCATTACCTCAAAAGACCTTCTAAATTCATTATCATCTCATATAGCTGTCTCGTCCTCTCTGTTTCTCACTTTCATGAAATCGGCTATCCTTGTAATGTCGATCAGGTTGATATGTTAATAAGCATTGCTAAATACTCTTGAATATGTTACTTTTGTGTGTTCTAAACTTTAGTTTTCGATTAGTGATGTTGTTCCAATTTTCAGGTAATACATTTAATGAAATTTTTAATTTCAGATGTTAAGATTATAAAAGTTGGCGAATAGTTGAGGCTAGAATCGTACATTGCTCAACTTTGCAATGTATAATCCATTCATTCAAGCCATTTTTTTTTCAAAGATACTCTCTCTACAACTAACAAAGTTCCGTTATACATTATCTTTGGTAGATATGATCAAGCTTTGGAGTATCTGAAATATATGACTAGATACTCAAATATTGTAAAGGGTGATTCTAATTTATTTTTTTTTAAATTTAATGGCTGCCTAGCATTTACTGTTTTTCAGGTGATAGAGCCCAAGAATATTACGTATATTTGAATGCCAACTCTGTATACTTATTCTGAATAATTGGGTGATGCTGTTAAATTAATCTTCAGGATGCTAGTATATCGCGTTACAAATACTGAGGAAATAAATTAAAGGCAGCTCGAATGCCTATTTTTCCTACAATATCTCTCATGTCACTATTTTCATGATATAATACTTTAGATTGCAAGTCTTTGTTCGCCCTCTCTTTATTTCTTTGTTACAAATGTTAAAGAAATGCATTTCTCCTTATTTTGCTTAACCTTTTTGGGAGCTCATTTATAATGTGTTGGATCAATTACTTGAAGAACACACATGGATTCCTCCGTGTCTAATCGACAGTTGGGAGTTTTCTGAAAAATAGTTGCTTAGACTTAACAACAAGAATCCTTAACCAGAAAAACATGCTTTCTGCCATAAAAAATACCCAATGATAAATTTATTTCCTAATCAACTACTTTTAACCTCTTACAAATTTTTCTTCAATCGTAAATGTGTGATTTTGAAAAATCAAAGCCTTATTTTGTAGTAATAGGAAGCTTATTTATTAGCTTATATAATATTTCTTACTAACTTGAGAAAAAATCTATATGCATCTGTATCATTAGGCCTTTCTCCAAATAGATTAATCTAAACTTTCATATAGTTGTTCAACCAAATAGCTTTGTGTTTACTGTTTTTGTACACAAATGTTGTGTAGTGTTATTGGTGTTGGATTTGATGTTGTACAGGTTGGAACCTTCTTCCAAATGCTCCAGTTCTATTACATTATCTTTCAAAAGTAAAGTTGATCCCAATTAAATCAATTGGAAAGGTGTCTCAAAAGATGTCAAAGATGGTTATTTTGGAGAATTCAAGGTATGTTTTTTAAAATCATAATCGATAGAAATTATTTGAGTTTACAACTAACACTTAATTATATTACTTTAAACTGTATTGCAGAAGAATATTTATTGGGATGCTTCCGTTAGTGAAGTTGTGGTGAAACAACACTAGTCGAAGAAGGCTGCACTATACTATAAAAAAATCATTTCTAATATAAAAAAAACATAGAGCTACAGTTCAACCAGAATTTGTAAATGACAATGTGCGAAAAAAGTGGATGAAACTTTGAGAAAGTGATGACTGTGTTAAGAAGTCTGAGATAAATTCAAAGAACCGTCGTGGTGGACGTGAAGTAGCTGCTGGAACACACACAAATGGCTCTATCACATCTGGAGAGCACCGAAAAAACTTGTAAGTATAAATTTCATGAACAGTTTATCAACATTGATGAGTATTGGTGATTGTTGAGTGAGTATTGATGATTGTAATAATATGATGAGTATTAGTGATTGTTGATTGTGTGGTTTATGTTGTTAGTCTGTATGGCTCTTATTTTTGTTAATATTCCACATTATTTTTTGATTTCTTCTTTTGTAAATGGCTCTAATAGTTTTAGTTGCTGCTCGTCATTCAATCTCAATCCTTGCTCATAAATCTGTGTGTTGGACTTGGATCTACACCTATCTGAATTACCCAGTAACTTTTGGTAATAAGCCACCAAAATACTAGAAATTTGACTCTAGTCATGCTGCATCTGGTTGCCTTCATCTTTGAGCTGGGTAATAGACTGTTGAAGCCTCCTTCTCCTTAGAATTGAGAAGAAGTACTTTGTGTTGTCATCACCTAGTATTATCCATGTGACTTTACTTCTTTGCATTAACATAATTTCTGTTTGATAGGAAATCTTATGAAACTGTTATTTGACCTTCCTCTCCTTCTGTGGTATAGTCTTATCGAAAGGGTCATTTTGTAGTTGACTTTGAATATTTTTTAGTGCTTCTCTTACTTTGTCTACCTGCTCTATCAGATTTTGGAATTCATGATTGTGCAGCCTTCTTAAACCACCCTTTAGGCCTTTTAGTTTCTGCATAACCTTATACATTTGGACTCCCTCAACCTGTGTACTCCATGCTTTCTTTACTAGAGGGAGTTGAAATTACCTACAATCATCCATGAGGATGAGCAACCTTGTTTATAAAACTCTTCCAATATTCATGTTTGTCAATACAGATATACTCCAAAAAAGTTAAAATATTAGCTCCAATACTCTTTATATGCTTGTTGAATGATACTTTTGTACTTAGAAAATATTTAGAACATGAAACAATTATCACTTTTACAAGAAACAATGTCAATATTCCATAGCTCAAAAGTACTGTTAGTTGTATACTAAAATGCAAGTCTACCATATTGTATACCAATTCTGAGTACCAGTGATTAGTTTTTCCCCCCTTTTTTGGTGCTATATCTGATGCTCCGATCTGCTGCTATGTACCTGGAAATTATTGTTGTTGTTGTATATTTTTTGTTGAAAATTTTGGCTGCTGCTGATAGTTTTTTCTCTTTCTGTTGCTACTGTATATGTCAAGCAACAACTGCTATTTTTCCTGCAAGCAGAAGCTGCTATATTTTCTGCAAGCTGGCTGCTGCTATGCTAGTTTTTTTTTTTTCACTTTGTTTTGCTGCTATATTTCCTGCAAGTTTCTCTTTCTTTTTTCTCTTTATTTTGCTGCTATGCCAAGAAGTTTGGTGACATTTTCTTTCTTAGAATGGGGCAAAAAAACTTGATGGCTGTGTCATGATTCTCTTTTGATTTACTTCTATGTATGTTGGTCTAATTCTAAATATCTGAAAATTCTGTATAGGCTCTTAAAATAGGTTGATATCCAACTCCAAGTGAGTTATATTTGCACGTCCATACACATAATCATGATGAAAAATCTTTTGTTGGTGAGCGTTCCCGACTTCTACATGTAAGTCCATAACTTACATCTAATGATATGATATTCTTCTCTTATTTTTTTTGTATTGACATGAACTTGAGTCTATTTTAATAACTTCACTTGTTACAGGAAAAGTATGAAGAAATTGTACAGAAAATATTACAGTGTGAATCTAACATATTATGAAGCTGCGGGAGGAGCAAAGAAGAAAAGATTATTTGGTTTTGGGTCTGACGCTGACAGTTTCTTTGAAAAAAAATTTTGTGACTGCAATGCCTCCACATCATCAGTACCATCTTCGATTTCTTTATAGACCACAAATTTGGAGGAGTTTGTGAAACAATTGATTTCGACACTTACTACTCATTTTCTTTCGATAATTATTGAGTGTGTTGGTGGTATTAGGGTACAAGAAGGGGTCGTGCTTGATCCTCCTCCTACTAATGATGATGATGACGACGTTGATTCCTAGCTTCATAGTATTCGTAGTCCTTGATCGTTGCATTAATTTTTGATAAACTATTTTGTGTGGTAGTACAAAATATTTATGTAAGAACAAATACTAATTTTGATGGATGTTGGTTTGACATTAGTTTATATTTGACAAAATACTTGAAATTGTGGGTATTGAACATAATTATTGTGCATTTTGCTATCTATATAAATGTTGGTTATTGATCATTCTATAATTTATGTGTTTTTATTTTTTTCTTACAAAATTATTAGCGACAAAAAAATAGTGACTAACATTTGTCGTTGCTACTGAAAAACTTTAGCGATGGATAAATTTGGTCGCTAAATATGGCCACTCAGTCGACCAAACTATGTTGCAACGGATCAATGATAAAATATTCAGTCGTAAATTTAACCACGCCGAAAATGAATTTTGAAAATAGCAACGCTATAGCAACAGATTAATCCGTCAGTAACATCAACAACCGAAATATTTCGTCGTTAAAGGGTCACAAATTTTGCAACGGAAATCAAATTTTTGTCGCTATGAGGCTAGCAACGAGCGATATAGCGACAAAAGCCAATCCGTTGCTATTCCGTCGCTATTTCTATTTAGCGACGGATTTTCATATGATATCGACGAAAACTGCGTATCACTAAATGCTGTTTTTTTCTGTAGTAGTTCCAGATGACAAACATGTAAGTAGGAGTATCCACATTACAAAACGAAAATAGTACAAAGGTCCATCAAACCATTTTGTCAAGTTAAAATGAATGAAGTTCATGCATTTCAGCCTAAAGTTCAATGATTGGACAACTTCAACCATTTTTGCTTGAACTTTTGCCATATATGACTATAGTTCAGTCATTTTTAATTCCTCGACTTCAACCACTTTACTTGATATCAGTCATACGTGCATGAACTTTGGATAGGAGTGGCTAAAAACTTGGAAAATGACATGACTATAGTTCAGTCATTTCTTCTCGACTTCAACCAATTTACTTGCGCATCAGTCATATGTGCATGAACTTTGATTAGGAGTGACTAAAAGTTTAGAAAAATGACATGTTTATATAGTTCAAGCTAAAAAAGGTGATTGAAGTCATGTAACAGTGACCGAATATTGAAGTCATGTAACAATAACCGAATATGGCTGAAGTTTATACAAAAAGAATTAATTAATCGTCAATCGTATATGAAATTTGATAGAAATGAGTGGAATCAAATAAAAATGACCTATGATTGAAGTATGAGAAAAAAATGATTAAATTCCAATAAAAATGATTGAGTTTTAGGGTGCATTTGTTTTTTTTAAGATTAAGACGTCTGAATCTGAATGGATGTCTGAATGATTAAGATGTTGTTTCTAGATCTGAATACTGAATGATTAAGACTGTTTGTTTTTTTAACATCTGAATATATATAATTTATTTATTTATTTATTTATAATAAATATGCAATTCAAATTTAAAAAGTAATAAAATATTATATTATATGAAAAAAATATTTAGATAAAGTATTAACTTAAACAACAAACATTATTTGAGTGATAATTAAAATATTTTAAAATATAAATAAATAAATTATGTTAAATATAATCATTGAACTATCTAAATTATTAAAAAAAGATATATCGATTAAAAATTATTGTGATAAGATGTAATCATAAAATGAATTACTAAAATAGTGAGAGAGTTTTGAGGTGTAAGTTAAATTAATAGAATAGTTCAATATTTTTAATAATAAAGTGAGAGGAAAATAAATAATTGTCAAATGAGAGAGGAAAATAAATAATTCAATACGTGAATTATTAGTATTATAATCCATTGCATTATAATTCATTTGATAATAAATTAAGTTATTTTAATTCATTTTACATGTATATAGAGAAGAAAATAACAAAATGAGAGAGTTTTGTGGGAATATATTAGTTTTAGAAAGAGTCTGAATGGTATTCAGACTCTTTTTCATATCTGACCGATTCAGAGGATTTCAGACACATTAAGAGACAGTTTTTTTTTTTTAAAAAAATGTACTTAATGGACTGAAGTCTGAACCATTCAGATTCAGATCTCCATTAAGTGCAAACAAATGAGGCCTTAGTCATATTAAAGTTCAGAAAAAATAGTAATTTCAACTATATGTGCCTGATGCAAAGTAAGAAAAATAATGAACTTACGTTATATTCAACTTCAGATATCATATGTCTAAAAATATTTCAAAAAGATACATGTACATTTTTCTTTTAAAAAACAAACATAAATTAAATAACAACGTCAAAATCGAATATCCCTGCTTCTCACAAGTGTGCGGTAGATGGTTAACATATTTTTCTTCTTGGCCTCTCGGTGGGATGGAGAGGGAACAAAAGCTTTCGTTCATTGTAAGATTTTGACATTTCCATTAAAAAGTTGATTAATATTGCATTGCAATGATACTATCATATCAGGATTCAAAAGAGATGCAATTTCTAACAGCAGGACGGCTATCAAGCATATTCGTGGTCTAAGACGAAAATTAAACGGAGACCTTATAATTTTAAGAAAAAATAACTTCCTTTTAATGAACTTTATTTTCAAAATTATATAATCAATTTTTTCTAATTATTTTTTTTAAGTAATAATATAATCAATGCATTTAATCTTTTTGAGACATAGTACTTTAGATATATGAACTCTTCTAATAATTCTTTTCTTTTATATAAAAAATTTATTTTTCTATAGATAATATTTATTTTTTATAAAAAAATCTATATATATTATCGTAAAGAATGAAGCCCCTCAAATTTGAAGGCCTAAAACGATCGCCTATTTTTTTATGAGGTAGAACCGCCCCTGTCTACCAATAATAATAATAATAATTGTTATTATTATTGTAACTAATTGATTAATAATTAATAATAAGAAGTAGCAACTTAGGCCACATGGAGAATACCATTCCAAAATATCAAAGGTCAAACAAATACTTTGATAATCTGGATCTGGATAGTGATTATTTTTAGTTTAAAAGGACAACTATAGGGTGTAGCTGTGTGAACATAATGGGTTAAAATAAATCTAAATGAATTTGCTGGCTATTACCTTATTTTTCTATTGCTAAATTTGCATTATTTATATCATCCCTTAATTTGCGTTATCTAGGAAGACCAAAATGTCAGGTATTCCAACCTCAAAATTATTGATTTACTTTAGAAAATTATTGTTTATTTTCTCTTTCCCATTTGCTGAGGATGCCGGCATGGGAAAATTATTTGGGCGTTTGATATTTTTAAAATTTAGATTTGATAATTTTGTGATTGGTCGTTGAAAGTATATGTCAAATATCATATTTTTAAATATATTATATATATACACATGGTGGATCTTTATTTGATAAATAATTCAGTATTTGGCAAATATCGAACACCAAACAATATTAATGTCTTACACCAAATTCGAACTCTAATGCCATATTTTTGAAATTTTACTTCCAAGTATCGAATTGTCAAATATTGAATTTCAAAATTTTCAATCCGATTCGGTAATTTGATTTTTAATATTTTATGTCCGGCTCTAGTTGTTTGACCTGTTTGTGTGTTGTAGCCATGTAGATATCAAAATAAAATATTTATTTCCTTCGTTTCATTTTACTTGACTTTAGTTAATTTAGCCTACTCACATATCGAATAAAATTATGTAAATAAAAATGCTCTATCTCTCCAACAGTTTAAACTTCTTAAAATGACCACACACTTCAACAATCATCTAACAATAACATGAAGTCAATTCATTTTATTTATTTTTTGGTTTGGATATTTGTGATCCGTTATATATTTTGATATTTTGCATAAGCGAATAATACTATTTAAACTTGTTGGTATGAATTGGATTGGGATGCGAAGGGCGCGGGATGAGTTTTGGCGTCATTGGACCTTAAATTACAATGTTAATGCCTTTCACGAGGATTGAATTTTCAAAGCCGTAAAGTGACAATTGATCTTCTTGTTTTGCTTGTTTTCAGTTACAAAAAATACGATATTGAGTTGCTTGGTGCATTTTAAAATACAAAAATAAATAAATAAAAATAAATTGTAAATCCGACAGTTTGGAGCTTAATTAATGAAATTCTGACATTTTGATTTTGGATATGTCAAGATACATAATTAGCTCCCGATACATCCGTCGAAAGATATATTTTTCCTTCATAAAGATACATAATTAGCTACCGATATTTTTTTTTTCCCGATTCACCTGGTACGGAGGCTGGTGGAACAGTATAGGGAAAGGAAGAAGGACCTGCAAATAGTGTTTATCGACCTGGAGAAGGCATACGACAAAGTCCCCAGGGAGGTGCTTTGGAGATGCTTGGAGGTGAGTGGAGTCCCGCTGGCATATATCAGAGCAATTAAGGACATGTATGATGGAGCGAAAACTCAGGTGAGGACGGCGGGAGGAGACTCAGAGCATTTCACTGTCTTGACAGGATTGCATCGGGGATCTACTCTTAGTCCCTTTTTGTTTGCTTTGGTGATGGATGTGTTGACGCGGCGTATTCAAGGGGAGGTGCCTTGGTGTATGCTTTTTGCAGATGATGTAGTTTTGATTGATGAGACGCGAGGGGGTGTGAATGACAAATTAGAGGTGTGGAGACAAACTCTTGAGTCTAAAGGGTTCAGGTTGAGCAGAAGCAAGACAGAGTATTTGGAATGCAAGTTTAATGACGTGAGGCTGGAGAATGAGGTGGTAGTGAAGTTGGAATCATAGGAGGTATGTAAGAGGGGTAGTTTCAAGTATCTCGGGTCCGTGATCCAGGGTAACGGTGAGATTGACGAGGATGTCTCGCACCGTATTGGGGCGGGATGAACGAAGTGGAAGCTCGCGTCGGGGGTGTTGTGTGATAAGAAGGTGCCGCCCAAGCTTAAAGGCAAATTCTACAGGGTGGTAGTCCGTCAGGTCATGTTGTATGGAGCGGAGTGTTGGCCAGTTAAGAACTCCCACATCCAAAAAATGAAAGTGGCAGAAATGTGGATGTTGCGTTGGATGTGTGGGCTGACTAGAGGGGATAGAGTTCGGAATGAGACTATCAGGGAGAAGGTTGGTGTGACTCCAGTGGAGTATAAGATGCGGGAAGTTCGATTGGGATGGTTCGGACACGTGATGAGGAGGGGCATGGATGCCCCGGTTCGTAGGTATGAGAGGCTAGCGTTGGATGGTTTTAGGCGGGGTAGGGGTAGGCCGAAGAAGTATTGGGGTGAGGTGATTAGGCGGGACATGGAGCAGTTACAGCTCACCGAGGACATGACCCTAGATAGGAAGATCTGGAGGACGCGAATTAGGGCAGAAGGCTAGGGCCAGTTTGGGTCGCTAGTGTAGGGAATTACTTAGTGGGGGTATTATTCTTGTTATGATACCTTGTTCCATGTTGCATTACGAATCTGTGTGCTTTTCTCTGTTTTTTATTACTTGTGGGTGTCGTATTTATGTTATGAAATCTTGTTCTGTGCTTTACTATGTATTTGTGTGGTATCTCGTGTCTTGAGCCGGGGGTCTATCGGAAACAGCCTTTCTACTTCTTTAGAGGTAGAGGTATGGACTGCGTACATCTTACCCCCCCAGACCCCACTAGGTGGGAATACACTGGGTGTTGTTGTTGTTGTTGTTGTTGTTGTTTTTTAGGCTGCCGAGATACATAATACATCCAATGAAGATACATTTTTTTTGTAAGATACATAATTAGTTCTCGATATATTTTTTCAATTTTAAATCTGTCGAGATACACAATTAGCTCCTCGATACATTCAACGAAGATACATAATTAGTTGAGAATTTTGTAATTACTTTATAAAAATGGGAATTTATGTAAATATAATAAGGTAAAGGATGTATATTTATGTTATTTTTCCTTTAAACTATCTTGTTCAAGCGCGTAGCATTTAGGAGTTGATCTAACTATTTTAGGTATTTGGTATTTTGACCACAGCGATCTAAAGTATTGTATATTTTATATTACTCCATAATACTTTTAGCAGTTGTTGATATCCAACATGTCTACTTAGCAATATTTAACAATTGATGACAACTGATCATGTTTATTAACTGTTGCTGATATTGGGCATTCCCATTCAACAATTTTTTGATATTGAAATATCTAATTTAGCCGTCGTAATATTTGTCTATTATTTATACTGTATTACTTGCAGGGTAAAAAATTGGGAGAGCGATCTGAATAAGGCATGTAGTTTGTGAGTTAGTTAGAATAGGTGATGTGAGTTAGTTACAATTAGGGGTGGACATAAATATCGAAAAAGAAAAAAACTAAATCGAGTCGAATTAATTTAGTTTTTCGATTTTCCGATTCGAGTTCAGCTTTTTTTTTTTTTCTTTTTTTTTATAATTTTGATATTTCAGTTCGATTTTCGATTATAGGGTTTAGGTAATTTAATTTTTCTGTTAAACCAAAATTTATAATATACCTCTAAAATTTTTATTTTATTTTTATACATTTCTTTTCTTTTCTATTATATAGAAGAGGTGGTTTCGACCACCTCTTATGAAATTACCAAAAAACTCTTCTATTCTCATTTAATTATATACCATACCCCAATATATAATAATTCCATTGTTTCATCATAATAGTTTAAATATTTAATATATTTTATTAATTTATATTAATTAACTATAACTACATATTGGAAGTAATTTTTTTTTTTTTATTTAATTGGCTATCATGTTCAAAACTAATTTGTTACCACAAATCACAATAATTAATAACTTAAAATATTTAAAAGACATATAAAATTTCATTGACTCTCATTATTTTAGCAATGCCACATAAATTGAGATAAAAGAAAAAAAACTGCAAATCATACAATTAACAACTTAAAATATTTAAAAGATATTTAAAAATTTTAGTTGACTCTCAAAATTGTATCGAAGCCACATAAATTGGGACAAAAGGAGTAAGTATATTATTTGATAATTACGTAAAAATTATTATAAATCGCAATAATTAACAAGTTAAAATATTTTTTTAAAATAGATAAAAGTTCTATTCAACTCTCAAAATTTTATCGGTGCAGCATAAACTATGACAAAATAAAAAATTATCTTAATTAATTGAAACTAAATATTTAAAGTAAATCATTTTTTTTATTTTAATTGACTTTTATATAGAAAATTAATCTTTTTATTTATTTATTTATTTATTTTAGTAAATTTAAATTTTAAAATTATTTTTTTCTTATATAGAAATACTAATATTTAAACTTAACTTTAAATTTTTAAAGTACAAAATTAATAAATTTAATTTAATAAAATAATTTTCTAATGAATATTTTCTTAGAATTTGTATTGGGTCAATATGTATCAAGTTAGAAAGAAATAAAGAAAAATATATAGTAAAATTTTATTATTGTGAAAGATAAATATAATGCACTATCCAATAATGTTTAATAATATCATATTTTGGATATGCAGATATAGCATCCCGTATTTAATTAATATACTATTTCGGTGAATTATCGATGATTACTATTGGATATGATATATTAATTTTATAGTAATAACATAATCAATCGCTTTTAATTAATTATTATGAGTCATCTAGGTATTAAGAAAATAAATAATATTTAATAAAAAATAAAATAGACATAAAATTCAAAATTAACTCTTAATGTTTTAAATTAAATTTCCTTCTTTCGAACGATGGTTTTACTATATCACTCCTTATTATAAGTCATTTATGTATTAGAAAAATAAGAATAACAAAATGATATGTCAACATAAAATATTTGATTGACTATCAAAATTATATTAGTGCCACATAAATTGAGACGGGACAGAAGAAGATATAAAACAACATATATTATTTGAAAATGAAATAAAAAGTACTGTAAATAACAATAATTAACCAAAAAAATTAAAAATTGACTGATTTCTGCTTTAGCTGCTTCAATTGTGGTTTTAATGTACAATGATGTTTAAAGAGGGTAATATGGCGTAGTGAGATTTAAAGAGGATAAAATGTATGTAGTAAAGTGTGAGAAGAATAAAGTATTAGTAAATTTTATTACTATATTTTAAAGAAAAGAAGTATAAAGATTATTTGCAAAAGATTTTTACAAACTAATTTAAATATAAATAAAGTAAATTTAGGTACAAAAAACGTGTATCTATCACAAATTTGCTACCAAACACTTCACACTTTCTTAACATTAGCAAATTTTTTATCGAATATGTGTAACCATCTTTCTCAACTTTTTACAGTTCCTTAATATTAATTAACATTTCTCTCTTTTAAAAATAAAATAAAGAAAAGAAAATCCCAACTCTTCCTTCTCTATTAAAAAACAACACTCTTTTCTTGTGTTAAAAATAATAATTAAACAAAACAATAGCGAATTTAAGATGTGTATTCTCTTTATCGAGTAAGTTTACATGATTCTTAATCTTTGCGATATTGAAAATAAATAACCAGCTTCTGGATCTTTGATTTAAGCCATTTCATCAGATTTACGCCTCTTCTTTCTTTATATTTCTGATCGCAAAATTCGACAAGAAGGTTAAAAAAAAATTTCAATTGTGAACCCCTTAGCTCAATCATACTAATGAAAATATTGTACTGCTCAAACTTTCTACTTCAAGATAAATCCTAAAACTTAAAAATTGCAATCCATATGTTCTACTGTTGGGCCCGTGCTGACACGAGCCTTGCACTTCTAGTATATATACAAAATGCAACAACCCACTTAAATAATCTAAGCCCAAATGGCAGATACAATAGCCCACTTACAAAGTTAAACCAACAGCCCTAGGCTAAGTGAACATTCTGCATTCTACAACATTCTAAATTCTTGCAAGTTGTAAGCAAATTCGCAGGACATAAAGACTTTCATTATTAATGAAGCAGTACTAAATCTTATTAATAAAATTCACAGACAACATAACATATATAATACAAAGTTAGAAGTTGTTAAAATTTATTTTTTAGATAATACCCAATTACCCCCTAAACTATACTCAAAAAGGTTATGACACACCTCAATTTAAAGGGGGTGCTATTACCTCCGAACTAATTAAAAGTATAATTTTGACACCCTTAGTGCCTACGTGGCACATACGTGACACAACACACTGAAGTGTCCACGTAGGCCCACATGTGTGCCACGTAGGCAGTAAGGGTGTCAAAATTACACTTTTAATTAGTTCAGGGGGTAACAGGACCCCTTTAAGTTGAGGTGTGTCAAAGCCTTTTTGGGTATAGTTCAGGGGGTAATTGAGTATTTTCTCTTTATTTTTTTTTTACTTTAAAAAATAGTTCAATTTACAAACAGAAATGGGTCCTTAAAAGGCCCAAAATCGAAAAAAATCGAATTTCATAAATTGAATTTAAAAACCGACCGAACCGAACAAATTCGGTTCAATTCTCGGTATATGCATTCCCATAACCGAAAATCTAAAAAAATCAAAATCGAACTGAATTATTGAACGCCACCTCTTATTACAACCGTAGTTGTTAGGTGGCAGTTGAGGTTAAGTGTGCCTAGCTAAGTAAGATTAGTTATATTAGCTAGCTGTCAATGTGAAATGTACAGCTATGCACAAGCAGACGTCCCTACATAACTATGCGATCATATATTTTCAACTGTTTCATTTGGATTGCCCCCTCTCTCTCTATATATAATATACATGCTATGCAAGCGAGGGAATAGAACAAAAATATCAAAAATGAATCCCTCAAGATTTGGTAAAATCAGTACAAGAGTCACTAAAATTAAAAAAGTACTAGACGGTGCCAAAATCTACATCGTAGTATGAATATACAAAATAAAACTATCATGAAAGTAGGAGGAGGAGGATCAACTCCGGACTCTGAAAGTTCATCCAACCTACAATCAATAGCACAACTTGATACAATCCAAATGGCCTCCGAATTGCTAGATGAGATGCTTACGAGTTAAGAGACACTTGATGGCTTCTTGATGGTTATCAAAAGGCGTCCATTGGATGATTATGATGATCGAGGAGGTTCAAGGGACGTTGGAGAGGCCAAGGGAAGGCAAAACGGGGCCAAAAAGTCCCCGAAAGAGGACATGCACTCCATCTGCTTTGGAGGTGCGCCCAACCCGCTCTAGATCCGCTAGAGTGGGTCAAAACAACCCACTATACTCTTGGGATGTGCCCCATGTGCTCTACAAATGCTTAAGCATGTGCTTAATGGGCTTTTATGTTTTGTCTTTCCTAAATGGGTCACTTTTGGGCCCGTGTGATGTAATAACTTAGCCTAGATTATAAATCAAACTTCTTTCCATTTAGTAGGTAGTTATTGGTAAATTATGAATGTAAACACTTGTGAAAGTGTGAGGCAAGCTTGGATTAGCTTGTGGCAAATGTGGAATCATTTGTGTTGATTTATCGCTTAAAAACGTGGGTTGCTTGAGAATCCAATTTCCTTGAGGTCTACATAGGAGATTGGTGCTTTGTTTTACATTAAATAGAGGGTTAGGGGTTTGATACACCCTTAGGTTGCTATTCATTCATCCATTGTGTCTATCTATTACTTGCTTTCTATCTATCTCTTTATCTTTCGTATTCGTATTTTAGTTTACTTTTTGATTCCATACTTTGTTCGTATATCATTTGGTATCAGACCTGAGCTTGATTTCGTTTCTACGAAGTCAATCTTGGGTTTGTTATCTTGAAATTAAATAAAAAAAGAAGTGTCAAAATCGAAAATCCCAAAAAGGTCACTATTCACGTTTTTGACCTTAGAAATCAAATTTTGAGTTTTTGATTTTGTGCCGTTCTTGTGTTTTTATTATCAGGTTTGTGTTCTCTAACACTATAGGAGCCTAGGTTTCAAATTTGAGCTTAATCGGAGTCACATATTGAATGAGCTATCATTGTTAAAAGCTTGGACTTGAAGAAAAGTGAAGAGGGTTGTAAATCTGAAAAAATTGGTTAAGAATTTGGGAAAAATGACATTGGGAATGAGTTTATAACTTTGAAAAAAGTGCTTACGTTCAAGATTTTAACTCATTCCGAGCTAAGGAGCAAAAGTTGAAAATTTTAGTGTTTTTGAAGAAATTGTTATCTTTAAGAAGAATTTTCAGCTATAATTAGTTGTTTGATCCTAAAAAGAGTAAGAAAAAGTGTACAAAAATATTGGTGGAAAACATCTTTTTGAATATCCAAAAAAATATTTCAAGGAGAGGACAAAATGAGGGACCATTTAGACGTACAAGTGGTACAATACAAGCTGTTTTTTTGGCTGATCTGCCTTTGAAGTGCCCTTGAGGTGGTGCGCTCTGCAGCATCTCAAAACAGTATCCAAGGCTTCTCACCTGCGTACAATGTGTTCCACATCTGCTGGAGCAGGTCCCAAAGCATCCCCAAACGCAAATCAACACTACACCACTACAAATCAAGCTCCCAAACGCATTTAAGGCTTTCCAATTCCCTTTTGCTCAAAGTTTGTTTGATAAGTTTCACATTTTTGATTCATAATCTCTTGTTTTTTTTTATTCTTAAACGACTTATCAACTAGTAATTCATCTACTAAGTTGATCGATTAGTTCTTGAGTCCTATTTCTTTCGTCGTCCTACTTTTTTTCAAGCTTTTCTCTTTTGAATTCGTTTTTACTTCTTGACTCAAGTCCGTACATATTTTATTTGAGTCATTTAAAAAAAAGAATCTATTCTGACCTTAAGCCATAATTGGTACCAAACATTCTCATTGGAGTATAAACAATCTATCAACACTTGCAACGCCAATTGAGTGAACAACCAAAGTTGTGAACTTTGAAAGCTTGTGAAGTTGATTTCCTAACCTTTTACTTGTTTGTTGTTTTTTTTGTTTAATATTTCTTAATAGGTGCAATGTCTCAGGAAAGTGAAACATCACACACTACGGATAATAACACCACAGATGCTATGTTAGCTTCCATCTTGGAAAAACTTAATGCTATAAATAGCCGATTAGGATCTCTTGAAGGGAATGTGACTAATATGGATGGTAAGATGGGTAACATGGAAGGTTCTCTCTCAAGAAGGATGGAAAACATGATAGGTCATCTAAATTTCCCTAAGTCTACCCTTTCTAACCCACCAAACTTTCAAGCTTCCTTGAGTGAACATTCTCAAAATACCTTCCCTAAACTACCCTAAACTTCACTAAACCAAGGTCAACCTAATTAGGTTGAGGATTAAGGGGAAGAAAAAGCTAATAATAGGGAGAAAAACTTGGCTCAAGAAGGAAAGTTGTGTCAGAAGTTGATCCAAGGGTTGAATTGAATGAGAGAGACAAGGAAAATTTAGTTGTGGAACTTGTCAAAATAAGCCTTTATTACTTGCTAACCATGGAACTAGTATTTTTCCTAGTACCAATAATTCTCTCTGGTAGGTTCATGAGATAATGCTTCTGAAGGAGGACTAAAAAAAAATCCCTCTCATGAGCATAAGTTTGAAGGCCTAAATGAGTTCTTATTCAAGGACTCCAAGGTTGATGAAGACTTGACTCAAAGAAGGAACCTAATCAAACTTCTATGGGTCGATGGATACATTATGACAAGTAGTGAAGCATCTAATCTCATGGATCAAAAGAAGGAGTTACCTACCAAGGAAGTTCCTACAAAGGGCAAAAAGATCAAGCCTATTGGTCCAAGTTGATGTATGAAAGAGAAGGTTCATGTAAAGAACCTATAGAGGACAAGAGAACAAATTCAAGGCATTGGTTCTAAGGTATGTACCTACCCCCTCCTATTCCTAGTGATCCTTGGAGACATGATGATATTTTTCTTATATTGAATAGAACTTGAAATTAATCGAAATCATGTGACACCATGAGAGTATTAGTGTTTTCACGATTCCTTTATGGTGTTTGCCTTTGGTGCTTGAATTGTGTGGTCCTTACAATCTTAATGCCCAATCGATTTGTTGCTTAGGGTAGATTCATTGGTGTGTACGTGATGTATAACTTTGGTTTCCTAATCCTTGTCACACTTGTATGGTTGGACAAGTTGAACTAATAAGAAAGACTCTTAAGAGCATGCTAAGTTCCATGAAAAGAAGTCACCCAACTTTTTGGGTATGCCCTTTGGCTTGCAATGAATTGGTTTCTCATAGATTCTCCAATAGCATGATTCCATTGATAAATGCACTTCTTGAGGGAAGTTTCTTAAAGAGAAAAGACGTAATGTGCTTCAAATATCTTATCTCATCTTATTGTAAACTCGTGTTTAAGGGTAATTTTGATGAGAATGATGTCCTTAACTCTTTTCTTTTCTATCTTTTTGCTTATGATGATGACCATGTTTATGTTTAAACTGCATTTTGTTTGAACATGGTTTCTTGTGAAAGGAATGGTAATCTACACCCTAATAACTCCTTGATTCTACCCTTAGTTGTTTCAACATGTGATGATTTGTTTGGGAACATTGTTAATGGAACTAACTTAGGAGAATTTATTGATGCTTATCATAGTCAACTCCTTTGCACTTTAAATGATGACTTCTCTTCTATTGTCATGAAGGAAGTTTGGTTGTATGTGAAATGGGTGTCCCCCTGTGATACAGGCATGAAGAGCATAAAAGAGTACAGGGTATTGTCAAAGGTTCAAGCTTCGAAATTGGCAAGTGTTTGGAGCCTTTTAAAGTCTTGGCAAGTTGAAGGAGGAGAAGGGAACCATTACACTCAAGAGGCGCCTTACTTGAAAGACAAGATGGCCCCTGCACACTATAATTGGACACTTAAGAGGCACCTATTGTTAGGGATATTATGGTCCTTTAAGACTTTTTTTTTACACTCCAAAGGAGCACCCTTCATTAAGGGTATTTTAGTCTTTGTTTTGTAATAGTATAAATAGGCACCTTAGCTCTTATTTTCCTTTGTTTTGACATAATGAATTGAGTGAATTTTCAGATTGTAATATTAGTGTTAGCTTGTAGTATTCTTCTTCTCCTTAAGAGAGAGAAACCGAATTAGGGTTAGCACAATTGATGGATTTCACTTGTGTTGACAAATTGGCAAGAAAGGTGGGCTTTGAGGAGTGTGAATTCCCTTGGTCCACCTAAGAGGAAGGTTTGAGATTCTATTGGTGAGGTGTGATTGATGGTTTGATACACCATATTTTTTTAATCACTTGGTAGAAGTAAGAGTCTTTCTATCTATCTTTACATTTATGCAATCTTCTTCTTCATCCCCTTTCTTTTGTGTTGTTTTTCCTTGCTGATTTTTGCATCTTGTGTGTCCATTTCGTGAATTCCTAGTCTTCTCTTGTATCACCTTGGCATGGATGTTTTGATTTTAATACTTGTGCTAACCCTCATTCCACGAGAAAATATTGGTTATATTTTTTTTCTCTTATTTTTAAAGGTTGTAGATTCGAAGACGAATCTTCTTCAAGAAGGAGAGGATGATACAATCGAAATGGCCTCCGAATCGCTAGAAAGGATGCTTATGAATCTAGAGACACTTGATGACTTCTTGATGGCTATCAAAAAACATCCATTGGATGATTATGATCATCAAGGAGGCTCAAGGGACATCAGAGAGGCCAAGGAAAAGCAAAACGGGGTTAGAAAGCCCCCGAAAGAGGACATACGCCCCATCCGCTTTAGAGTTGCGCCCAACCTACTCTAGATCCGCTAGAGTAGGTAAAAACAACCCACTATACCCTTGGGATGTGCCCCATGTGCTCTAAAAATGCTCAAGTATATGCTTAATGGGATTCTATGTTTTGTCTGTCCTAAATGGGTCGCTTTTGGGCCATATGATGTAATAACTTAGCCTAGACTATAAATAAGACTTCTTTTCATTTATTAGGCAGGTATTGATGAATTATGAATGTAATCACTTGTGAAAGTGTGAGGCAAGCTTGGATTAACTTGTGGCAAGCGTGGAATCACTTGTATTGATTTATCATTTAGAAACGTGGGTTGCTCGGGAATCCAATTCCCTTGAGGTTTACGTAGGAGATTGGTGCTTTATTTGACACTGAATAGAGGGTTAGGGGTTTTATACACCCTTAGTTTTCTATTCATTCATCCATTATGTCTATCTATTACTTTCTTTCTATCTATCCCTTTATCTTTCATTTTCGTATTTTAGTTTAGTTTTCGATTTCGTACTTTGTTCGTATATCATAACTTCAGGTCAGTATCAATGATGGTGACTTATACTAGGGTCTACATCAAGGAAAAAGATGCAGACGTGTAGTATGAGTACCAAAACACAGGTACTCAGTAGGTATCATAGGTCCTTTGAGCTCAATTACAGTAAAAGTATAAATATAGTGCGAGTATTTAAACTAAAAACAGTAAATGAGGGTCAAAAATAAATCAAAGGGGCTATGCTAAGAAAATGCGGTAATCAAATAAAAATAACTCAAAAACAGAACTAAATGCTAGCTATAACCTAGCTGGATCCCCATAAGCACAAAAGACACACATAACGAGAAATAAACCTAACAAAACTCCCACAAGCACGATGGGTATAAGAAAGAGTAATACTAAATTAAGGACAGGATATGACAATGATGAGGGTAAAATAAGCAAAAATGTGCGATATGTGTACCGTACACTCCTCCTCCGGACATAACCACAATTTTTACTGATCTCCATCGAATTTCCAACTCCAGATCAGTAGTAGAAATGATAATAAATGCCGGACTCAAATAAAAACTTGTGAATAATAATAGTATAACAAATGCCAGACTCGAATTAGAACTAATGAATAGTAATAATATAACATATGCTAGACTCAAACCTAAACTAATAGATAATAACAATAAATCAAATGCCAGAATCAAATCGAAACTCGTAGATAATAAATAATGTGCCAGATACTGCACTCGAACCGATACTCATAAGTAAGCCTTTCATAAAAATATACCAAGATTATGATTCTTTCCATGTTCATCAAGTCATTATTCCCATTTAAAAAGCCAAATCACTAAAAGAGAACCACATTTCATTTATTAAGTCTAAAGTCAGATTAGAGGTCAAAATACTAATAAGAAAAGGCTATCGAAGCTAACAGACTTAAAAGTAATGATTAAGGCAACCTAATCCCAAATTACAGTCTCCCGAAGATATGCTGTAATCAAATTAAGTTAAAAAAGACATCATTCTACAACAACCTATCTTACAATGGGCGATAAGGCCCGCTACAAGTCACGAAAGCCCAACCTAAGGCAAGCACCTTTCCGAACCTAGGATAAGTCTTCACAATCCCATCCCACGACCTTAAATATGCTAAATCTAATCCTAAAGAGTAATCAAGTACTATCCTAAAGAAACAAGGATGGAATCTGCTCTAAAAGCCCCATAATTGGCAAGAAATAATCAGAAATCGCTAAATGATATTCGAGCCATAAGAACTTACCCACAACTAGCACAATATCACACTAATACCATAATAAAACAAAGTCTAGGAGAAGAGTAAAGGGTAATCCTAAACTTATAGGACGTTGTCACATGCGAAAACCTCTTTAATGGAGCTTTTTCCCTTCGACAAGCCTCCGACTACTGACATACTATCAAAATAATATTCTATACATCAAGAGAAGAATATGGATGCCCATATTGTGAATTTATTCTTCAATCCCATCGATGAAATCGAGAATCGAATCCCTCACTAGGTCCCTCTTATCTAAAGGATCACTTGCCCCAAGAACTGAGTGCAATATGAGCTTCATAACGACCCCAAAATAGTCCCATCACAGACGAAAATCAAGAAATAAGACAGAGAATTAACTCAAAATTAAACTAGAAACTTATGAAGAAATAGTCGTATAATATTCACTTTGACGTTCCCTAATTAATCCCTGCCTCAATTTTATGATTAACCACCAAATTTGAGCTGCTGATATTGATAATGGTGCTTTAAACTTGGATGAAAGAGCTAAAAAATTAAAATGGAATATATCTATAAAGTATCAGCAGTAATTGCTTAAGTGGCCAAATAACTGCTTAAGCGGCTGAAGGGTGATTAAGCAACCCCTATTAAGCTGTCAAACCTTTTCTTAAGTTGTGCTTAGCCACTAAAGGAGCTGCCACTTAAGAGATTTTTGGCCGTTACTAACGCTTGAGAGTTCTTTAAGCCGCTTAAGTGGCTGCACTAGCAACTTGGTACCAACCAATTTTGCTAAATCTAAAAAGATTTCAACCGGTACTCGGTATTCATTCAAAATCTCACGAACACAAACAAACTATGTTACCTTACTAAATTTGGGATTTTAGACTCAGCAAAATTGTCAAACTTCCCATCAAAGGTCATTTTAACAGAATGTGGGTTCCACACCTAAGGTTTTGGATTTCACCAAAATCCACCTAATATCCTAAAGTAATTCTGGCCTCTAGCCTAACATCAATATTCTGGAGCTAACAGAACTGTCAGAATTGACAACTTAGGCCGTTTACCTAAAGTTTTGGCCCAAGACTATTTTCTCAACTTCAAAAGCTCCAAGACATGAAAATGGCTATAAAAACCAAACGAACTGTTCGATAACCAAATTGTCAGTCCTAACAAGTCATAAATGACTTGGAGCAGCTATAGAAAAGCTCTAAATATAGAAAAAGCAAAAGATATAAAAAATAACCTAGAGGATTATTATAGTTAAAGGAGAAATGGATTGAGTATGATGCAATGACCCCTTCACGTGATTATGGATGCCCAACATCAATGGAATATGTCAATCGTCTACTTTAGCAGAGGCTACTACAACAACTTTTGATTGGGTTGAATAAATCTTATGATAATTCAAACAGACAAATCGTGATGAAAACTTCAAACCCAACTTTGAATCAAACCAATGCAATGATAGGATGAGAGGCAAAGATCTAGTCCATATCCAGCACTAGCTGTTAGGAGAGAACAAAAATTTAAACTATCTGGAGGTGAAGATCCAAATCCTATAGCTATGTAGGTAGGAAGAAGACAACCTTACAAAGGTAAAAATCTTTTCTTGCAGTGTGATTTTGTCAGAAAAAGGGACAGGTGAAGGACCAGTGATGGAAAAATCATTGGATATCCATCAGATTAAAGAATGAAGCAATATGCAGCTAACGTCATAGGTGCACAGACAGAAGATGCAAATGCAAATTCACAAAACTATGAGGCTGAAAGGTTTAGTAGCTTAATTATGAGCCCATATAGATAGATTTTAGGCATGTTAGGCAAAGTAAGTGTTGGACCTTATGTGAACTTGGAAGAAAATTAGGTCAACATAATAGGTAAACCAGGATAATTCATGACTGAATTACCTTGGGTAATTGACACTAGAGCTTTACACCATATTTCTGCTTGCCTAGATGTATAAGTAATTACATTGAGTTAGTATCAAGTAAAAGTGATCATGTTTTCATGACTACTGGTAGATGTGACACATGTTGGAAAAGAATCACCACTAATAGATATGTATGTGAGAAATATACTTTATGTGCCTAAGTTTAAGTACAACCTCTTATCTATTTCAAAACTGACCAAAGAACTATCATGCTCCGTAAATTTCCTTCATTACTTTTGTATATTTTAGGATCTTTATGGTGGCAGGGTAAGGGGGATTGGTAGAGAGAATAAAGGATTATACATAATAGAAAGTGAAAAACATGATAGTGTAGCTAATGCTGTTAGAAATGCAACTTCACTGAGAAACATGGAATATGGATCTCTATTGCACAAATGGTTGGGACATGCTTCTGTGAGCACCATAAAGAATATATAATATCTCCAACATAAAATGTTAAATATATGAGTGAATGATGATTGTCCTGTATGTCCCAGAGAAAAACAAAGTAGGTCAATTTCTTTCATACTTTTATATATTTCTTGATCCTTACAGTGGAAGGGTGTGAGAGATTGATAAAGAGAATAAAAGGTTATACATTATAAGAAGTGAAAGACAAGATAGTGTAGCTAATGCAGTTAGAAATGCAACTTCACAGAGAAACATGGGCGATGAATGGCTATTGCACAAAAGGTTGGGACATGCTTTTGTATGGAGAATATAGAATACCTCAAAAATAAAGTGTTAAATATAGGAGTGAATAATTATTGTCCATATGTACCATAGCAAAGCAAAGTAGGCCAATTTCTTTCATGACTTTTGCATATTTCAGGATCTTTACATGGCAGGGTGAGGGGGATTGGTAGAGGGAATGGGTGTTTATACATCATAAGAAGTGAAAGATAAGATGGTGTAGCTTAGGGGTGTTCATGGGTCGGTTTGGGTCGGTTATTGGTCAAAATCATAACCAAACCAACTTAATCGGTTTTTAAATTTCTAAAACCAAACCAAACCAACACAAAAAATAACCATCGGTTTGGTTCTTGTCAGTTTAGTTCGGTTCGGTTTATAACTTTAGTTGATGATAAAAGTTGAAAATTTTTCTTAAAAAAATCCAATCCAACATAGGAGATGTCAACCGAGTGTTGTTCTTCAACCTTGAAACTAAGATGTCAATTTAGTGTTATACTTAGGCAAAACCACGAACAACACCATATGAACGCTTCTACAAAAGTATTTAGAAACTACGTATAAGAGAATGATACGATAAACCCCCCAAAAGGTAAACACATAAATTTTTGCTCAATAGGGACCAAAAAGAAAGTTCAAAACTAGTGATTATCAATAGTCTAATAAGACTCACCTATAAAATCCCATAGACAACAAGATAATTTTCACAATTAGTATCATTTGTCATTCAAAGTGCGAAAATTATATAGAATCTCATAACGTACATCAACTAGATGGAGACACATGACTAAAAGTGCTATGACTAAAAGTTA
Organism: Capsicum pubescens; assembly: GCA_030864215.1. Lineage (NCBI taxonomy): Eukaryota > Viridiplantae > Streptophyta > Magnoliopsida > Solanales > Solanaceae > Capsicum > Capsicum pubescens. The sequence goes on along the minus strand of CM061543.1, from coordinate 275,525,246 downwards.
AATTCATGATTAAAATTTAAACTATAAAAAATATTTATATTTTATTTATGAATAATATATAAATAATTTATATATGCATATGTATGTGTGTGTATACATATATATATATATATATAATTTTTACCGGTTCGGTTTGGTTATTTTGTCGGTTATTTTAGAGTAAAACCAAAACCAAACCACATAAGTATCGATTTTAAAAATTTAAAATCAAACCAAACCAAACCTAATCAAATGTCGGTTTTTTTAATCGGTTTGGGTTGATTCGCGATTCAGTTTGGTTTTTAACCAAACCATGAACAGCCCTAGTGTAGCTAATGTAGTTAGAAATGTTACTTCACAAGGAAACATGGAAGATGGATGTCTATTGCACAAAAGGTTGGGACATGCTTCTGTGAGCATAATGAAGAATATAGAATATCTCCGAAAAGTGTCGAGTGAATAATGATTGTCATGTATGTCCCATAACAAACCAAAGTAGGTTAATGTTTCCTAGAAGTACTATTAAAAGTGAAAGTCCCTTTTATGTTTTGCATATGGATGTTTGGGTCCATATAAATATTCTATTTATGACAAGAAACACTATTTCTTATCAATTATTGATGATAGTTCAAGGTACGCTTGGTTACATTTTCTGCAATTTAAAAGTGATGCGTTATTTGTTTTGAGAAGATTTCTGTCATTTCTTAAAACTCACTTTAATGGTTTGTTAAGATAATAAGTGTTAAGTCCTTAGTTTTGATGATGGACAAACTTATAGTTTGGGACCTATTTCCTGGAGTTTTGTGATGATAAAGCTATTACCACTTAGGGAATAGATTGGGCTCACCTGTCGCTATCACAGTCACTGTCACAGCTGATACATGGTACAAAAACTAGTAGAAAAGTTGCTACCACCTTTTTGCCTCAACTAATGGGATCTTTCCTATGTTTTATTGGGTCATACATTGGTCATCTTCCTCAACAAGAAAATCTATGCTTCCATATTCTCACAACTAAATATCTTTCAGATGCTGAATCAAAGACTCTATGTTGCAACAGGGAACTGATTGTTCATCGAGTTGTATTTTTTACTTCCTTGTTGTAGTTGTGTCTTTGTGTATTGTTCTTAAACGTTTGCCTATATTTGCTTATGATTGTTATTAGGTGTTGAGGTTCAAACCTTTCTCTTTGTAATCATCTAAAGTTAGGTGATTGTTCCATCTACAGTTAACTTGGTGTGTCCAGTTAGAGCTAGCGGGAGGTTGAAGCAGTAGAGTTACTGCTTGTGTCACCTTGAAATAACGTTATTGCTAGGAGACAAATGATTAGAAGGTTATTCCTTGGAGTCTATATTCAAGAAGTTTGCTTGGATATAGTGGAGCTTAGAAATCCTAGAGTTATCTGGAGGTTGAAGTAGTAGAGTTACTGCTTGTGTCACCTTGTAATAGAGTTATTTCTAGGAGACAAAGGATTAGAAGGTTAATCTTTGGAGTCTGTATTCAAGAAGTTTGCTTAGATATAGTGGAGCTTAGAAATCCTAGAGGCAGGTTGTAGTTTTTCTCCCTTGAGCAAGAAGTTTCCACATAAAACTGTTGTGCCTACTGTTTATCTTTCCACATACTTTTACGGTTCATCTTTTTAGTTTTTTCTGTGTGAGTTCATCTTAGAACAGGTTCCTGAGTTAAGGAGCAACCCATTTCACCCCTTCATTTGGTATCCGCGTAATATCTTCCTTGAAAAGCTAACATCTTGGATGGATCTTGAAAAATGACTGCTCCTCCAAATCTAGAAGAAGGCCAATCTACCACTAGACCCCAAGATTCAATAGTGAATTTTATGGGTGGTGGAAGATAAGAACGCATGACTTCATCATGACTGAAAAGTTTGAGCGATGGGATGTCATTGAGGATGACCCTTTGTTCTTACAAGGGCAATAAAGATTAGATATGTGGCCTCACAAGCTCCTAAAACTAAGAAGGAATTTGATGATGCCGATAGAAAGAGGATAGCAAAGAATTACAAGGCCAAGAAGATCCTTATATATGGCATTGGTCCTGATGAGTACAGTAGGATCTCTGCCGGTCAAACTGCCAAAAAGATCTGGGATTGTCTTCAGACAACCCATAAAGGAACCACTCAGGTGAAATAGTCCAAGGTAGACATGCTGACAAAACAGTAGGAGACATTCAACATGCAAGAAGGTGAATCCATCCAAGAGATGCATACAAGGTTCATTGCAATAACAAATGAGCTGCAATGTCTAGGTGAAGTTATTCCAACCCACAAACAAGTGAAAAATTCTTGAGCATTCTTCCAAAGAGATAGAAAAGCATTATTGATTCTATCATAGAAGCCAGGTATCTAAATAAGATGGCCATGGATGAGATCATAGACAATCTAAAAGCCTATGACATGCTGAAGAATTTTGGAAAGTTAAAGGTTGAGCCTAAGGCTGAAAAGAATTTGGTCCTCAAGGCTACAAAAGAATCTACCAGTACATAAGATGATAAGATAGCCTGTATTGGAAAAAAGATTCTCAAAGCTTTGAGAAAGTCAGGGGCATTACCTAAGGAAAGAGATGCTAGCAGGGTCTTTAAGGAAGGAAAAGGAAGTAAGACATGTCACAAATATGGCAATCCTGGTCACTATATTAAATATTGCCATATTCATAAGATAGGTTTCAAAGGATGTGGTAAATAAGATGCTGGTGAAGAAAAAGGGAAAGTTTCATGTTCCTGCAAGGATCAATATGAAGGCTGAAGTAGACAAGGCTGTCAATCAAGTGTTGACATCTTGTTGGGGGTAATTCCTTTAGTGATTCAGAACAAGAATAAGATATTTCTATGATGGTAATGCAAGATGAAGTATTAGTGCCTGACTCACTTTTTCTCTAATGGCAGATACTGATACCAAAGAAAATAAACTAGTCATTCTCCTTGACATCAAGAAAAAATTAAAGGAGTACTCCCCGAGTAAACTGAATCTCTTGCCTATGTGTTGATTGATTCTCTAAATGACCTAGCCCAAGATAAGGAAAATTTGAAGGAGTCTCTTGAGAAATGTGAGGAATAAATAATTAAAATAAGTGTTATAGGTAGCTGAATTCACAAATAAAAAAGAAAGGTTGGAGAAGGACTTGACAAAATATGAGGAAGAAATGGTGGAATTAAGTGTGCAAGTGGATGAGCATAAAGCCATTTGTAAGACTCTGGACTGTGAAAATTATCTACTAAATAAGAGAGTAGATGAAGTATCAAAGAAGGATTCTAAAGGTAAAGGTGAAGGAAGTAGAATACAATTTCAGTTGGAAGAAGAATTGATCAATGTCAAGGCTGATCTAACTATCTCATTTGATAGACTCTATTCTTGATGAGGAATAACTAGGGTAAAGACTAAACTTGAGAAATCTACCAAGTGGACTACCTCCTCGCAAGCAATGAAAAACCTTGCTAGCCAAGAATTCAGTAGCAGAAGTGGTTTGGGATACAACAACCTAGAAGATGGATCGAGCATATCAGCCAGACATGCAAAGAACAAGAATGTTGTCTCATGTACTCAGTGTGGAAATGATGGTCACTCTAAAGAAAATTGCTCCTCCAAGACTGAAGCTCAGGTGGAGAGGAGAAGCTCCACAACACTCAAAAGAAGGAAATAAAGACTGTCCAATTGGACAAGTAAGAAACTAATCTTTCCTCTATCATCTTTTTGGAAACTCAGACTCAAATAGGTTACCAAAGCTAACAAGTAATTGATGATGCAGGGAAGGACAAGAGGGAGCAACCAATACAAAGTTGATGATAGTGGTTGTTTAGAACAATTGAAAGAAAAATTAAAGATTACCTCTTATTGAATGTCCTCAGTGAAGACATGTCTCCTTAACAATGGAATTAAAGATGAGACTATGTTTCAATCTGAAAAGGGGCTCTTTGAAGCCTTGAAGGAATTTTCCTTTGTTCATCTTTGATGAAGGAAAATAGGGAACTGGTTGAGTGTCACTAGAAAGGGAGGAGATAGTTGAATCAATAGGGATGCAGGAGACTCTCATGATCCCCCACTCATGGCTATGAATTGGCGAGCAGGTTTCCGAGTTAGATAATATTTTATGTGTCTAATTCAGTTTCATATCTTTGCATATATACACCTATTGCAATGATGAAAAGATATGAAGTGGTGAGACAACACAAAGTCATTGAATTCTATCATCACTTAGGGACCAAGTACCTAATAAGGTTAGAACCACTTAACATTCCTAAATAACAACTGTTTTTAATATTTAATGATTATGACACATCACTCTCCCGCGTTCTAAAAAAGCTGTCATTTCCCCCTTTAAAACTTCCAACCCACGACTTATAACTTAAGAGAGGCATTATTTTTCCTCTATTCCCAGTCGATTAACATTACTCCTTCTCTCCCCATTCTCAAGAACAATAAGGATAAGGTTTCTTCCACAAGGACATCTCTCAAGTCTCTACGTTCAGTTTTTCTTTACAAGTCAAGTAAATCCAGGTATGTTTGAACATAAATACTCTTTCATCCTTGTACCCAAAAAATTTGATCTTTAAAGTTTAATTTACATGTTTTAATTAGGGTTCGTACCCAAATTCTCATCTTCTTGAAGTATAACATTATCATGTGATTGAAGGATTTAAGTACATAAGAGTTTTAATCTATTCAGGTTTTTACTTACTATATTGCTACTATGATTTGAATTTCATTAGCTTGACTTGAATTTTGATGGAATATTTCCATGTAAGTATTGAGCATGATATTTTGTTAAAAATTATATGAAAGAAAGTATGAGTTTCAAGTCTTAAGTATAAGCACAGAGTTTATAAGAAACCTAAGCTTTAAGCTTCGGTTATATATATTACAGTATGATTAAAGTTTTTCTTGATCTTTTGATATACGATAAGACATGAAATCCACAAGTGTTCTTTCTGATTATGATTTAAGTTAAAAGAAACATAACTATTTTTTAGTCTATTAACCCTTATACTATTCTAAGTTAGATTTATTAAGTGTGAGACTATATGTATCTGGGAGTAGTATTTAGCACCGCGAAGGGAATATGGATGAGTGTATCCTAAATTCCTGGAAACTATGAGCCACCATAAGTTTAAGTCTCAATATGGATTAAGTTCAGTGATCACTTAAGTTAAGGTCCTATTGCGATGGCAAGGGTAGGACAACTCTCCCTAATGTAGGTAAGACGTTGGACTCCATGATATCTCACATGATTTATATCGATTAGAAGAATATCCCATAAGAAAGACTAAAATCAAGGATTTTAGAAACTTGGTGTAATGATTCACTATGTTTATTCAGTATGCTTTATTACTCATGTTTTATGATCATACAGTTTTCAAATTTACTCAAGTCCAAGGTGAGTCCTCTAAACTTAGCATGCATGGTTTTAAAGTATATATGTGTAAAATCAGTTTCTATTTTACTTATGCATTCATCCCCATATACTCTGTAAATTCCAAATTACTGACCCACACATATATGTCTATGTGATATATTGTCTTATAATGTAGGATCTGGTTCTTGTTTCCAGCAGCACAGTTGATCACGGGCATCACTTCCTACATCTTGACACAGCCGTTGATGAATACTACTTCATTTATTTGATTTCAGATTTCATTAAGGTCAGCTAGGGTCTATCCCAGTGGCTCTATAGTTAGTATTAGAGGCTTGCCATACTACGCACCTTTTACTTTAAGGAGTTTGTTTGAGACTTTAAGAATTCAAGTTGAGAATAAGATTTTAAGTTTCTTCCTACCGTATTCATATGTATGTTTAAGTTCACCTTTCATAAGAGTTCAAATTATATAGGTGTCAAGGATTATCTTGGGGCTATTTATAGCCCTAGGCACCATGTGATGTCCAGGGGGTACTCCTGGGTCATTACACCACCACCCCACAACTCAAAAATTCTATAAGGAAACTACGGAGATGGATTAAATGGTCAAAACACAGAAAAATCTAAAAATCACCATAATATTTGTTACATTATCCATCACTAAAAAGCTCATTCTTCCTCAAACATAAAGCAAAAAAAGTACCTGAACCAATAAAAAGTTTAGGGTATCTACTTTGTTTGTCATACTTAATCTCTCATGTAGCCTCCTCAATTGGATGATGTCTGTTGGAACCTTGGGGGTTACACCACACAATAAGAGACCGGGTCCCTCAAAGTTAATCTCATGCAATAAAGCATTAAATCAACCAGGAACACAAAGCAATGCAGAAAACTTAAATAACTCGATATTTAACGTGGAAATCCCCTTACTCAAGGGAGGAAAACCATGGCTTGCCCTCATAAGAAACCAAAAATCCACTATAATCAAACTCTTGATTACAGACTCAATTTTATTCTAACTCTAGTCTCCTCCTGCTTATAGTAAATATACTACAACCTAACCTTAACAACTCTGCCAAGACTCCCTCAACACTGGTTAACTCTAACCAGTTTTGGACTTAGGGAACTCTACCTAATGTAACGCCCCGAATCTGGTACCCAAAATTCTACATGGTGCTCATGACCTCGAAGGATCACAAGCTAACCCATGACTGATATTTGTAACTGAGCACTGAATAATATATTATAAATATGCAAAATATAAGCTGTAAGGCCATAAGTTTCAAAATTGAACTAATACTGAATATAATACAATGTCTGTAATGGGGGTATGACAATACCCAAAACTGAGATAAACTATCTGAAACATGCTGAACTCTGAAAGCCTCTAAATTGTCTGAAAACTGTAGAGTTGATGGGACATGTCCCCAAATAACTCCAAACTATTAAAATAAAAAGTAATAAAATAATCATGCTATCCTCGAATGATGAGGACTCACTACTAGTCTGACTGCTGAACGTTTGATCTACTAAGGATGCTCGGGAGCTCGTGCTTCTAAACCTATGGTATAAAATACCATAGCGCAAATACGTCAGTATGTTGAATGTAATGGTATGCAAGTGAGGTAGGCTGAATGCAATGGTTCATATGCATGAACAATACTAATTGGCTGTATAACATGAATGTGAGAATACATGCATGAATACGTAACTATAACTGATATCGTGATAACGCTTACTCATGAATTCTGATAATGTAGATTTACTGATATCTGAGTGCTAATACTGGGATACTAAATAACTGAGTCTATAGAGTACTGAGGAATTGATGTTATATTATTAATAAAGGAAAGACTGTTCCTGACAGTTCTGATTATGAAGAACTGGTCTGATTGACTGTATCTGACAGTCCTGAAACTAAATACTAATAACATGGGATACTGATAACTGTATAACTGAAATAACTGATACTGAGTGACTGTATATGACAGTATAGGTTCTGATGGAACTAGCTGAGTTTCGTACTATTTTGAGTTGACTGTATCTGTATCTGACAGTCTAGGTTCTGATGGAACTAGCTGAGTTTCGTACTATTCTGAGTTGACTGTATCTGTATCTGTATCTGACAGTCTAGGTTCTAATGGAACTAGCTAAGTTTCGTACTATTCTGAGTTGACTATATCTGATAGTCCTAAAATTTGAAGAACTATTTGAGTTTTATTACTGAGACTAAATGACTGTATCTGACAGTCCTGATTCTGTAACTGAAACTGTGGGAAGTAGTCATCTAACCAACATGACCCTAATATGCCATTATGGCCGAGTTGGGTTCCAATTTGTAACCCTAATTGGAAGGGTGTCAATACCACGCCACTGGTAAGGACAATCTGTGAGTAACCCCTATATAACAGGTAACTCTAGTGAGAACGGTAGGAACCCTCATATAATAGGTTAAGCAACCTCATCTACCCTCATATAACAGGCTATGATCTCTCAACCTATGTTGGCTACGTAGTTCTAGAATGCAAGGATTGCTTTTAAGAATCACACCCTCATATAACAGGTGAGTTCCCATCCTTGGGTTCACTCGGTGCTAATTCCTACTCCAATCTGAATAGACACTGAACATGATTAACTGAACTGGACTATACTGAATTCATGAAGTTCCGTTAGTTGACGGAATATTATTGAGATTACTGAATTACTGAGCTTTCCTGAGTCACATGACTGACTGGGTTCTGTGGACCATGGCTTGACCGAGGATATCGTGAAAACACGACACTAAATCTAGGCACACAACTATATTGTCAGGTACAAGTACTCCTAGGACTTGATAGCATAAAACTAACAGAACATGACACTTCTTGAACACATTACCAATATCAACAATTCATAATACATTAATTTGGGGATTTCATAAAGCACATAGTTATCATAGTCTTGTACATAAATGGAATTGCATATAAACATGTCATACTTTCATAAACCTATTCTTATGGACATTGCCTCAACCATTCATAATGCACACAATATCAGGGAAGTCATTCTTGGTCATAGGTTAAAGCATGAATTTATCACTTGGGTCACAATTAAGCTATATTGCATAATTTCTATTCTCTTAGGCATTTTATCAAACACCTAGGATGCATGACTTAGGGCATAGACATATCCATCAAATTAATACAACAAAATTCCATATTTCAACTCAATTTCACATGTTTCAGACCACATACTATCATAGGTTCATGAACAACACATAAGGATTCCAACTTGGGAACCATACAACCATAATCACATGAACATAATCAACCCACACCAAAATATTCACAATAAAAGATTTAAAACTTGATTCTTGGGCTTCATGGATGAAAGGAATCCATGAATGAACACTGTGCATACCTTAGTTCTTGATTCGACGAAGATTGACAGAGAGATTCTTGAATTTGAGTCTTGGATTTGAATTCCTAACTGAAAACCCTAGCTTGTTGTTTAGAGAAACTTGAGAGAAATAATATATTTTGGGTGAATTATGGATGAATCACGTTTTATTAGGTATATATAGGGGTGAGAAATTGACCCTTTTAACCCTTGGACGCGTATTTTAATTCTGTGAAAATTTCTCAATTTTCATCCGTGGCGCGACGCGCCACTATCATGCCAAGTTACTGGAACTGGACAATTGGGAATCTGCATGGTGGCGCGACGTGGGGCTATCGCGTTGCCACTTTGTTTGCGACCTAGTAGTTTGGCGTGACGCGGAGACATCGCGCTGAGACACTCAAAAAAGGATAATTCTGAATTTGAGCCTTGGCGCGACGCGCCATAATCGCGGAGGCTCACTGGATTTTGACGATTGCCATTTTGGTTGGCTCTGCGACGTGTTGATGGCTCAGGTGGCACACTATCTTACTAAAATGGCTCTAGCTCTTCGCCCGGGTGTCGAATTTGGGAAAATTTGATATCGATGGAAAGCTTATTCAATTTTCTACATGATAAAAGTGAAAATATTGAAAATACCACATGTATAAAAGTGGATTCATCTTTGAAACAAGTCTTTAACATTTCTGGGATGATTTTAAGTTAGGTAGAAGTACGGGGTATTACACCTAAGCACTCTCAAAGCAAAGAAAACAAAAGGGAATTAATCTTATAGACTGATTATTTTAGTTACAAATCAGTATTCACTCAAGAACACTCACTCTTTTATCTTACAAATGAAGTAAGAGCATGAGAAATACTTGAGCAATGTTGCAAAATTGAGTTTTTGCCTTTTTCTTCTCTTCAACACTCTTTTAATTTTTGCAAAAACCGCTTGATGAAGTAGAATACTTTTTCTTTTATAGATGAGTGATAATTAGGGTTGAAATTCCATTGGACCAGGTGTCTCTAATAGTATAAACAAAACCTGCACAGTTTCTTACATAAGAGGAAAAAATTGTACAGACGTGTGCCAGCTGTACTGTTGCCTTGAACATCAAGGGACCTGGTCCCTTGTAGTCATCTAATCATCATCAAAATAAGATACAACAATTTTCCCCTTTTTTGACGATGACAAACCAACCACAAAGTTTTGATCATTAGTGCACATTCTTCATATTTAATCAGTGTTATTACCACTACTGAAGATGAATGTTCACCCTATCACACAACAACATGCTTCCATCATGGTCCCTTGTTGTCATTTGTAGCAAAAACTCAATTCATTTTCTCCCCATTATCACAATGCCTTATTATACTCCCCCCTATCGACATGCATCATTATTTCATCCCCCTGTCAACATGCCATACATGAGCACTCACACACATGAGCACACATCTTTGGTCCATACACATGAAGTCAGTATTTCCCCTTTTGGCATAATCAAAAAGTGAAAATAGTAAACTAAGAGTAAATATAAGTACAAGTTATCCTTAATGTAAGAGTAAATAGTAAAAAGGTTGGAGTTCTCCTTAATATCCCAGGCCTCTACCATCATTATCACCTTGACTAGTCATATTAGAAAGGATCTGTGAAAAAGCAGTGCATTTAAGAGACTTATTGAGCTCTTCTCTCAAATGGACTAGGTCCCTTTTTAGCCCTTCATTCTTGTGCAGTGTAGACATAAGGTGTTTTTGATAATCCCTTAGTTTTTACTCAATAATAGACTACATATATAATTATTAAATACATCTGGGTTATTCTGTAATTAGTTATTCTTCAGTTCTCTATATATACAGCTGTAACCCCTTCAATATTAATGAGATCAATTAATTCTTAAATCTGTATCATGGTATCAAAGCTAGGGTTTCTTCTTCCGCCCAAACCCTAATCTCTCCTCTTTTCCGACGTGTGTGCGCCGCCGCCACCGTCTACACCACGCCACACGGCCTCCCTCCTCCGCCGTAGGTCGGCGCCATGGACAAGGTTATTGATCCTCTGTCAAAATTACCGTCTGGAGTAAAATTACTGCTCAGGAATCTCCACAATCTCATCCCCGAAAAATTATCTGACAACAACTACCCGGCCTGGGCACTTAACGTCCGCACCGCCCTCGCAGCCAACTTGCTGCTCGGATGGATTGACGGTGCGGAGAAGCCGCAGCCCGAGACAGCCGAGAAGGACGGCGTCAAGCTCCCAAATCCCGACTACCTTTCGTGGATGATCGTAGACACTCAGATCCGAGCCTGTCTTCTCGCAGTTATTAGCCCCTCTGTGCACAACCACGCCCGGGGTTTTCTCACATCGGCTTCACTTTGGGACGCACTAGCCACAAGGTACAACTCTGTGTCCACGGCTCATATTTTTCAGTTGCGTGACAAATTGCATACTCTTCGGAAGGGAACGAAGACGATGACTCAATACCTTGATGATGTGGCCTCTATTCTGTCTGACCTAGATGCTGTGAACGAGATTATTCCTGAACGAGACGTGGTGAATGCCGTGATACGTGGTCTTCCGGCTGGCTATTCCTCTCTCAAACAGCATATTCGCCTCTCGCCTGTCGAAATCACTCTGAATCAACTGTCTGGATGGCTTAATGCAGAAGAATTGAATCTAGACATGGAACACAAATTACTGCTCGGAGAAGCCAGTTCCACCCCTGGCGTCACGGCTCTTTACTCGGCTGGCAGCGGAGGCTCGGCCAGGGGTCGCGGTGACGATCGCCGTAACCAAGGGCGAGGCAGCGGCGGCGGTGACCGTCGAAACACCGGGCAGCAAGGCAGAGGCGGGCCTCCACCGAGGGACGGCTTCCAGTCAGGCCGCGGACAGGGACGAGGATACCAGCGGATGCCCACACGAGATCTTCCGACGTGCCAAATTTGTGCTAAACGGGGCCATTCTGCGGCTAATTGCTGGTATCGTTATGATGACTCGCAGAATGTAAATAGCCAGTCCGGAGGATCAAGGGCGATGCATGCGTCCACAAACGCTCAATCTGGCAATTGGTATCTAGACACAGGTGCTAACACCCATGTGACGTCGGATTATTCACAACTTCAAGCTCCTCATCCGTATCATGGCTCAGAAACTATTACAGTAGGCAATGGTCAATCCCTTCCCATCACAAACACCGGCTCTGGGTATGTCTATACCCCAAATGGTAAATTTCATCTCTCAACCCTTCACCACGTCCCTTCCCTCACATCCAATCTTTTATCTGTTTATCGCTTTACTAAAGAAAATAACTGCACCCTCATTTTTAATGACACCAATTTCCAGATAGTGGACAATACCACGAACCGGGTGCGGTACACGGGCCGCTGTGAGCATGGGCTATACACTCTTCCATCCAGGTCTCCGTCTGTTGTGAGTCAAGCCATTCTCTCGTCAACCTGGCATCGCCGGCTTGGGCACCCATCATCCGCCATCACCAAATCCATTTTATCTTCCTTAGGTTTTAATTTTTCAGAAAAATTACATTGCGAGTCCTGTTCAGTGTCTAAATCTTGTCGTTTACCTTTTTCACTGTCTGAACACAAGGCCACTGCGCCATTTCAATTAATTCATTCTGATGTTTGGGGTCCAACCTCAGTTCCTTCTGTTCAAGGTTTTCGTTATTATATCTGTTTTGTTGATGATTACAGTAAATTCACTTGGCTTTATCCTCTGAAATTTAAATCCGAAGCTTATACTATTTTTGTAAACTTTGACCGAATGGTTCAAAATCAATTTAATGCCAAAATCAAAATTTTTCGAAGTGACAATGGCAAAGAATTTGTCAACAACGCATTTGGTGTTTTTCTTCAAAATCTAGGGGCTCTTCATCACACTTCATGTCCATATACCCCTGAACAAAATGGCGTTGCTGAGCGCAAACACCGTCACCTAATAGAAACAGTTGTTGCGCTCCTCCATGATTCCACCTTACCTGTTTCCTTTTGGGTTGATGCCCTTGCTACTGCCAACTACCTCATAAATCGCATGCCCACTCACACTCTCTCCAACTCCACTCCATATGCCCGTCTCTACAATCATCCACCCGACTATATCCATCTCCGCCCGTTTGGGTGTCTAGTTTATCCCTGGTTGCGTCCGCACACTCAACATAAACTTCAACCTCGGTCCACCCCTTGTGTCTTTCTAGGCTATCATCCCACTATCAAAGGTTACAAATGTTTCGATCCTGTATCTCAGAAAACATATGTTTCCCGTCATGTTCGTTTTGTGGAGGAACAATTTCCTTACACAAGTCTTTCCTCTACTCCATACTCCCCCAATCCACTTGGCGTTGTGCCATTATTTCCGTCCTTTTCTCACGCTCATGCTCCGGCTCACTCGGCACCTAACCCGGTACCCCACTACACCACTACCCACCCGAAACCCCAAACCTCCCACCCGAACACCCAGCCGACTGCCACACAACCCACCACTTCCCTACATCATACTCCTAACACACATACAGCCACCCCATCCACCGCTGCACATCCCAGCTCCCACGGCAGCCCCACCCAACCCCCGCCCACGCATCATACAACTCCACCACCCCTTCCTAATCACCCTCCACTCAACACTCATCCTATGACAACCCGAGCCAAGGCCGGTACCTTCAAACCCAAAGCCTACCACACTCAAATACCCTTTGATGCACATCCCACAACTGAGCCTACTACCTACAACCAAGCCTCCAAAAATAGTTTCTGGTGCCAAGCTATGGATGAGGAATTTCAGGCTCTGAATGAACAACGTACATGGGATTTGGTACCTCTGCCTAGTAACCGAAAGTCTATTGGGTGCAAATGGGTGTTTCGCATCAAACGAAATTCAGATGGATCTCTTTCTCGCTATAAAGCACGTCTGGTTGCAAAAGGGTATCATCAGGAGTATGGTGTGGATTATAAGGAGACCTTCAGCCCTGTTGTTAAGCAACAGACTATTCGTCTGGTCTTGTCTCTTGCTCTTCACTATGATTGGCCGCTTCATCAGCTAGACGTCAGCAATGCCTTTCTTCATGGTCATCTTGAGGAAGAAATCTATATGGTTCAGCCACCGGGATATGTTAATCCCAACCGTCCTCACTATGTTTGCAAGCTTCGCAAATCACTGTATGGCCTGAAACAGGCCCCTCGTGCCTGGTACACACGTCTCTCTACTTTTCTGCAGGGTCTTGGTTTTCGCACCTACCATCATGACAACAGCCTCTTCACCCTTCATTGTTCTCGAGGGACAGTCATCATTCTTATCTATGTGGATGATATTGTTATTACAGGCAGCTCGTCATCACTCATCACTGAAATTACTGAAGCTATGCATCGTGACTTCAAACTTAAGGACCTCGGTCCTCTGGAGTTCTTTCTTGGCCTCGAACTCATCCGCAAATCGGGAACCATATTGATGCATCAGACAAAATATACCCTTGAACTTCTAAATCGGGCTGGAATGACAGACTGCAAACCCGCGGTCACTCCCATGGCAGTCCGCCAATCCCCAGGGCCGAATACTCCCTTTGCCGATCCTACACTATATCGGAGCCTCGTCGGTGGACTTCATTATCTTGCTGTTACTCGTCCGGACATCCAATATGCAGTCAATCGAGTCTCCCAATCAATGCATGCTCCCACAGAACAACACTTTCAGGCCTTGAAACGCATTCTGCGCTATCTTCAAGGTACTCTTCACTGTGGAATTTTATTTCAAAAGGGCTCGTTTGATATATCTGTTTTTTCTGATTCGGATTGGGCTAACGACAAAGATGATCGAAAGTCCACTACTGGATATATTGTTATGATGGGACCGAATCTGATTTCCTGGTGCACCAAGAAGCAAACGCGAGTGTCCCATTCCTCCACAGAAGCAGAATATCGTGCCATGGCTGCGGGTGTTGCTGAAGCCATGTGGTTACGATACCTTACGGATGCACTTGGCATTCCCCCGACGAAACCACAGATTTATTGTGACAATCAGTCCACTATTTGTGTTACCAAAAATCCAGTCCTTCATGATCGTATGAAGCATGTTGGGTCTGACTGTCACTTTGTTCGCGATGAGGTACTTGCAGGAGCGATAGCCACGCACTATGTCCCATCTACTGACCAGCTTGCTGATATTCTCACCAAGCCTCTTCCGTTACAGCCTTTTCAGTCTCTCTGCTCCAAGCTGCCCCTCGTTACCGCTGATCAGCTTGCGGGGGGATAATAGACTACATATATAATTATTAAATACATCTGGGTTATTCTGTAATTAGTTATTCTTCAGTTCTCTATATATACAGCTGTAACCCCTTCAATATTAATGAGATCAATTAATTCTTAAATCTGTATCACTCAAGATCAATATGAATCCTTAAAGCTTCCTTGTTCCCTTTACCATCTAATTCATTTTCCTTCTTAGTTGACTCATACAACTCAGATTCTCAGATTTCAATTTAGATAACATTTCTTCAGTTTCAAATATCTAAAGAGTTAATAAAATCAGTTAAAGATCTTGATTCTCTACCTTCTCTTCTAAAGCATTCTTCTCAGCAATTAGTTCACATACAAAATCTATTAATACACTTGCAAGCTTTTTTATCTTACTAATAGAATAGTTATCTAGGGTTTCCTTAATGTCAGAGAGAGTTACCTCACTTTCTTCTTCCTCTTTTATGTTTGCCATGAAAGAAAACAAGGAATAATAGATAACTAAAATATCTTCCATAGCTAGCATAGACATATCTTCGGGATTCTCATCATCATCAGATTCACTGGAAGAATTTCCCCATGCTTCCAGAGCTTGCTTTACTACATACTCATGCAGTTTTCCTTCTTGATTTTTTAGGGACCTGGTTTATGTTCTTTCCTTTATCACCTTCACTCTTGAGATACTCCTGATAATCCAATTTATGCATTGGATAATCTTTGATAAAGTGACTAGGACTCCCATATTTGTGACACATCTCAACATTGTTTCCCTTTTTACTGCTGCTTCCTTTTCCTTGGAATCGACCACTCTTATTCATGGCTTTAACAATACTATTTTCCAAATAGGAAACATCAATATCATCTTCACTTGAATCATGTTTTGAAGCCTTCAATGCCAGTAACTTTTCTCTTTTAACTTCTTTCTTCTCTAGCTCTTGTTGCTTCGTGAGCTCATGAGTCTTTAGGTTTCCAATCAATTCATCCATAGTGAGGGTCTTAAGGTTTGTTGCTTCAGTTATATCATCTACTTTTCGTTCCCAAGACTTAGAAAGAACCCCAAGAATCTTTCTAACTTGCTTGTACAAGGGAATCACCTCTCCTAAGCAGTGAACCTCATTTGTGATAAAAGTGAATTTTGTATACATTTCTTGGATGGTTTCTCCTTATCTCATGGTGAAGGTTTCATACTGAGTGATCAGCATGTCTACTTTAGAATCCTTCACATCAGTAGTGCCTTCATGAGCAGTCCTCAAGCAATATTTGATTTTTTTTGTATTTTTAAAAGCTAAGATCCTGTTATATTCATCAGGCCATGTACCACAAACTAGCAATGGTTGCCCGATCATAGTGCTCACCCTTGAGTCAAAGTTTGCAATTGCTGGCTAGATTTTAAATCTCACCTTAGACATTAGTTCGCGCTCTGCACTCAGTAAAAAGAAGTACTGGAATCATCAGTACATTAACAAGTACTGTAGGCATTATAGGCTGACTCAACTCAATAATACAAATAGATATACCAAGTATGAGTAACAATGATCACAACCAAATTTATAAGTAACAACCGCTAACCATAAATATGACACTTCAATCTAAAAAAATATAAGCTTACAATTACAACTTTACACTTTCTAAATTTATCAATAAGGTTCATCACAACATACTAGTGTAATTTATATTCAAATGCATATGATGAATGTATGTATGCAAAATGTATGTATCATCTCTTCTGATCTCAATATCATCAACTTCAACATTTCATCATTATGATAGAATACATCGCCAGACCCCTCAACTTGGCGTCATCTTTCACTTAGGCACCTTAAATAGACGTTGTTCACTTTTGACACCTAAAGCGGCCTTCAAGTGGGTCACTTTGGCACGTTTTGTTGAATCAACAGAATAGTATTATGTGCGTGTGCTACACTCTCCAATGAGGTGGAAAGTGATGAATAAAATGTGTACATGTGTCATTTTTATCTAAATAATTTATAAATAATTAATTTAAATAAAAAAATACCCCCTTTCCCTAACCTACCCACCCCACCAGCCTTCTTCTTCAAATACCCTACCCACGCACTACCCCCCACACAATCCACCCCACCAATCTTCTTCTTCTTACACCCCACCCACCCGCCATACCCACCCCACTCACCCCGCCAGTCTTTTCTTAAAAAACCCCACCCACCCTGCCACCCCACCCTGCCATTCCCCTCTTTATCTTCTTCAAAGACCCCGCACCCTCCCCACTCTTGCACCCCAGTCATCTTCTTTCTCTTCCCCTTCTACAAACACTCCTCCACCAGCACCACTAAATGATCTTCACCATGAACAACAATCAATCGTGCTTCACGGATTTAGCTTTATTTTTCAATTTTTTCATCAATTTTGCTTCGAGTTTTAATTTTTCTTCACTGATTTTGCTTGGTTTTTACATCTTTGTCGTGAATTTAGCTTCATTTTTCAGATTTGCTACATCGATTTTGCTTTGATTTTTAGTTTTTTCTTTTGATTTTAGTTGATTTCAATTTTATTCACGGATTTAACTTTATTTTTTGACTTTTCTTCATCAATTTTGTTTGATTTTTCAGCTTTTCTTTATTGATGTTGCTTGATTTTCAGTTTTTCATCATCAATTTTACCCCTAATGATTATAAAAATGTTGTTTATTATCTAATCCTCACAAATCCCTAAATGCGTATATAAATTTCTCTCAAAGATTTTTTTTCCATTAAATAAATTTAAGATCGACAAAAATGGTGGATAAAAATTTGAAAGAAGTATAGATTAATGGGGTGAGTTAATATACCATTTTTGGCAAAATGAACTCGTAAATGTGTATCTAATTTTTAAATCTCTCAATAATTTTTACCAATAAGTAAGCTTAAGATTGACAAAAATAATGAATAAAAATGAAAAAAAGGTAAAGATTAATAAAAGTGAGTTAATATATTACTGGTGGGCCAACTTGGGAGCCACATCAGCCAAAAAAGGGCTTTATCGCGCCTTTACGGAGGTATAATACACACACCTTTTCAACTCAGCAAAAGGTGCCAAAATGACACACTTGTACGCTACTTGAGGTGCCAAAAGTGAAAAACATTCATTTGAGGTGCCAAAGTGAAAGATGACGCCAAGTTGAGGGGCCTGGCGATGTATTCTACCCATCATTATTATCATCATTAATGGCGTCATCATAATCATCATAGTCTCAATATCATCATCTATATTATCAATTTATCTACACAACAAAACAATATCTACCATCAACATCAATGAAATACAATGCAATTAATAATTGCAAGTTGTATTCAAAAGCAATTACAAATAATTAATTTACATATAAGCACTGAGTAAAGAAAGTCTAATTGCTGCAAATCAACTATAACTTAGCTTGATTCCCTACTTGAATCACTTTAAGGCCATAAGTTTGACTTTCCTTTCTCTTTTGATAAGTTCTTGATCTATAACAGTAAATTTACATACCCATTTTAATGATTTAATCCTCTCTAACCATTAATAATCTATATTTATCAATTTACATAATAAATTTTCCCTTGTTCATCATTTGCGGTTTTTCTACGCTTTAACCTTATGAATGCAACATGTTTTTAGCATGAACAATTATAATGTTACTCCAACTAGTGTTTTATATTTCCCAAAGATTATTACCAACTTAAATTACCAATTCCTATCAATTTTTCATTCAGCTCATACAGTAGGGCTAAATCCCAATTTCTACCAAGAACATGATTATAGAAAATTTGTAAGACTTTAGGAATTGATTCAAGTTTAGAAAGTATAAAAATGATACTAGAACAAACTATAGAATTGAAACTAAACTAAGAAACTAAGAATGAAAGATAGAGATAGATAGGAAAGCAATAAGATAGACTTAATGAAAGGAATAGATATCATACAAAGTGTCTATCAAACCCTTAATCCTCAATCAATTAAACCAAACAAAGCACCTAAATCATATGTTGACCACAATGAAATTGAACTCCCAAGCAACCAAAATTTCTAAATGATAATCCAACGCAAGCTAATCCAAGCTAACACACACTCAAAAGAGAGTAAAAGTTTATTAGCATCAAAGTTACCCTAAAAATGAGAGAAAACTACTATTTATAGTCCAGGGATTAATTATTACAACTTATGGGCCCAAAAGTGACCCATTTGCAACAAGAAAGCAAGAAAACCCGCTTTGTCATCTTCTTGAGCCTATTGGGTGCATTCCAGGTGCATGTACCACTATTTTGACCTGCTCAAGTAGGTCAAGAGCAAGTTAGATGCACCTCAGGTGCACATGGGGTGCATGTCACCTCTCAAGAGATTTTTAGACCCTTCTCTCTCTTCATTGCCCTCTCCAAGGTCCCTCGACCCCCTTCGAAGGTAATCATTATCCATTTGGCACCTTTTGATAACAATAAGGAGTCGTAAAGTACCTCTAACTTCATGACAAACCCATCCAAAGGTCTGGAGCAATATGGATTATATCATCCCCCCTTCTTGAAGAGGATTTGTCCTCGAATATTCAACCTTAAAGTACAAGAGAAGAATAAATAACCAATATTTACTTGAAGCAAGAGGGTTATCAGAAGGGTTAATATCAATATATCTATGCCAAAGAGACACCCACTTCCCATATAGCCAAACATCTTTTAAGTCTATGGAATAAAATTCACCATTTAAGGTGTAAAAGAATTGGCTACGATAATGTCACGACCCGAATTGGGGCCCTGGCCATGACAAACACCCCAAGACAACCAAGGCCTGAGATGACCCCCTTATCCTTACATCATAAGCATAGTCATAATTAAATTTGCATAAGAAAGACCATAAGAAAAGGAACTCAATATTTTCATAAAGTAATATACATATCTTAAGAACAAAATCCAAATTAATTACCCAACACCGTCTACGAAGCCTCTAACTTTAAAAATACTTCTAAGTTGGGAGATGACTCCGACTATGCCATAAAAATGATAGAGTAGAAACATAAGAGAAATGAACAATCACCTTTCGAATAATGGAGGGCCCACCACTTATCACCAGCTATCCAATAGGATTACCAAACCACCCAATGCTGCACAGGGTCACAAGAAAAGCCCTCAGAACCTACCTTATGAAATAATATAGCATTTGAGGATAATCAACAAATGAGTACTGGCATGCAACCCAAGAAAAGAGATAAAGTATATGCATTTACCAAAAGCCAATAATAAATCACATACACAAAATGATATATATATATGTATGTATATATATGTATATATATGTATGTATATATATAGGATGCTGGGATAGGGGAAAGGGACATGTTACATGATTATTTAAAACTTTATCTTGAACTACGTAGCTTTTACTGTCATCTCTTTATCCACGAGCTATATGGGTTCAGAACTTCCCAATCGTCAAGGCCCCAGTATTTATTGGCCGCACGTACTTAGGGTTAGGTAAGAGTCAATAATAGACTGAGCCACCATACATATTGTTTTTATGTTAAGGACTATCCTCATTTTGACGATACTATCTGGTCATCTAGTTAAGGTACGACATCCCTATGCTGACGAACATAGGTTTCGGGCATTGGTCACAAGGACTTACTCTTTCACGGTAAAGCTATATAATTTCCTTTAGAGCCCAATTAAAATATTTTTCACATAACACTAATCATGGAGTAGTTCATTAGGCATATTCATATTGGTACCGTTATACCAAGACTTGCAAGCTGTTCATATTATTCCATATCGTATCCATTAAAATATTTTTGACTCTAACTTCCATCTTAAAATCCATAATAATAGCCCGCAAGGGATTTCAAAAGTCATTTAGACCTTTTCCCATATTTACCATGTATTATTCAAAAGACGAAGTAAAATTCATAATTTTCATAAAACATTAAGTTTTCAAAGGGGTTTAGGGCCATATTTTAATCATGCAAAATCCATAAGAAGTTTGTGAATCCATATTTCCAAATTCATGTTTCAAAACTCGTTATTCATGCCTAGAAAAACCATTAATTCAAGAGAAAAACCAATATAAAGCTTTCACAACCAAACCCCTCAACCCTAGTTTCAAACTGTAATTAAAGAATACGTAAAACCAAGTAAATTGATGCAATATAGAAATAATTAAAATAAGGAAGTGCCCAACATGCCTTTTTGATAGAAGGAATTTGAGAAGAACTTGAATTTGAAGCCTTAAAAGTTGAACTTTGAAAAGAAACCCCAATTTTATTTCTCTTGAGAATGGAGAGGAGAAAGAATGATGATAAAATGATAAATAATGAGTAAATAGAATTTAAAGAGTGATTTAAGTCGTGAAATAGGATTTTATGTAAGGAAAAGACTAAAATACTCCCCCAAAAATCAGAGAAGATTACAGGAATTTCTCAGTTGATAGCCCGTCAACTTGTTGATAGCTTGACAACTTAGTCGTCAATATATAGCTAATTTAGAACTTTACTTCTTAGGGTTGGCGACAGAGTTAGCATCCCATTAACTAGTTGACAGCTCGTTAACTCAGTCGTCAACCTCTAGTTGACAGATACCTTCAGATAAAATGATCATAAATTTCTACTCCGATATCGAATTAAGGTAAAATTGGATGTGTTGGAAAGAAGACTCAATGATATTTAATTTGGTATATATTAGGCCACCTAATTAATTATATTATGGGATTAGTGGTCGTTGGAATTTTACATACGTTTAAACATCCACTAAAACTCAATCGATAGAAAAGTTCACAACTCATCTTTGAGTTAGGAGATTTTTATGATATTAATTCATCTCCGAAGATGTTCCCATATTATAGAATTGATAATTACACTTGTATTTACGTAGAAATCATTAAGTTCGAGTCTATACATATAGGAATGATGGTTCAAATTCTAGCCCAAAATATGGGTTGTTACAGATAAACATCAAGGCACTCTCCCAAGTTATTTCCATTAACAAGATTTCCAAGCAAATTATTATATGTTGTAACAACCAAGGGTAGAGTCAAGTAGTCATTAGGGTGTAGATACCCTCCCTTTCCCAATAATCCATGTTCACACATAAGACATTCTTTACACCAACGTGGCTATCTTCACAAGTAAGGAAAATAGAATGGAAAGGGCTATAATTTCCTAAGTTACTATCAAGGACAAGATCACATGAAGTTAAGAACAAAAATCTTAGGCACCTCACATCCCTCTAACTCGAACAACCTTCCAAGAAAGTTTCAACTGGTTTATCCACATAAGTGTGACAAGCAACAAGGAACAAAAGTTGTTTATCAAGTAGGGACTATTGAATCTTCTTAAAACAACAAATAGATTGGCCATCCGGGTTGGAGAAGCCATGCATTCTATCTTATTAAAACAACAAATAGATTGTCCATTTGGGTTTGGGAATCCATAGATTCTATGCATATTCAAGACATTCCAAAGGGCTTTTTGAGAGACATCAACACCATCTAGGTAGGATTTTAGGTTAAATATCTTGAAAAGATTGCCTACCTTATGGTAAATATCATCATGAACCTGAGGAATGACAGAAATAAGAGGGGGTTGGTACATACCTTTGGAACCAAGACTTAAGCTTGCTCTCTTTCCTTCTTGACTCACACCATGTGGACTTTTTCTCTCATGCATCAACTTAGAAGTTGGAAAAATGATACTGCCAAAGGTAGAAAACAACAAGGTCTTGAGTTTGTCACTTAGCTCTCCTTCATGATCTCAAAGATCCTCATCTTCACTAATCATATCTCGCCTCATTATAAAGTTAAAATTCACAATATCTTCTTCTTGAGGCCAAGCATCTTTGTGGGAAGCTTTTATCATCAATCCATTAGGTACACCAATGTCCTCTTCAACTTTCTCAAATTCCCCTCTACTCCCAAGGTTTTCAACCTCTTAGGTGTCTTCCTTACCACCATCTTCTTGGGTCACCTTATCCCCAATAATGTAAGCATTAGCTTTCCCCAATACTATGTTCCTTCAATTGGGGCATTCACTTCCCATATGACCCAAACCTTGATATTTAAAGAAAATAATATCTTTAGGATTACTGTTAGAATGTTGATTACCTTTATTCTTTAGTGGATACCTTGAATTACCTTCTCAACAGGCTTCTTCTCAAAGGACTGGTTGAAATCCTTGTTCTAGTTCTATTCGAATAAATTAGAAGAAGTGTAGCCTTTATTGAAGGACTTTTTTACATTGTTTTTCCTCTCAACCTCAATGGCCGTTTCAACAAGGTCTTCAATTCATTCAAACTTATGGATAACTAGTTGAGAAGAAATGTCATAGTACAAACTACTTTTGGATTGATCCATACAATGATTTGGTGGTTCGATAATCTCAAGATGAATAATCAAGTTTTGTAACTCCTCATATTAGTCTTCCACTCTTCTACCTCCTTGTCGCAAATTATAGAGCTTGGAGAGTTACACTTTCTTGAACTTCCATTACATACCTCTCTCTTATAAGTGCCCTCAACTCATCTTGATCTAGAAGGTTGGGATTACCATTTCTTTTGCATTACACCCTCTTAGTCTCCCACCAAGTAGAAGCATACCCTTTAAATTAAGCAATTGAATTAGTGACTTTTTTGTGTACGATTAACTCATTGAGTTGGAAGATCTTATTGCATTGTACATCCCAATCAAGGTAAATTGATGGATCACAAGTTCCTTTAAAGGTAGGAAGAGTGATATTGTTAGAGTTAATACTCTTGTCTCGACCTATATTTCCTTCTTGATCCCATTGATAATCTTCTTGATCTTAGGGTCGGTGCACCAAGTTTCCTCTTCCATAGGGAACCATACCAAATCTTTTTCCTCTTCCTTTATGTCTTCCCTCTTGAGGTCCTTGTCTATTTTGTACAAATTTCATAAATAAGGCCACTTCATGAAACTACTCATTCCCTCCCATGAAGTTTCTCTCCTCCTACATCTTTAATTTAGATTGGTTGATTGTGGTTAGCCGGTGTCACGAACCTAGACTACCCTCTAGTCGGAACATGGTGCTTAAGGCCATAAATGATCCCAAGCTAACCCATGTTCTGGTATTTGTTGTGTGCACTGAATAAAGTAATAAATAAACATCATATGCAGAAGCTAAACTGATAAAATCCTATTAAAATGTAATAGTAAAACAATAACCAACATATCTGAACTGTTGATAAAACCAAAATTAAGTTTCAATATTTAAAAGCCTCTAAGACATAAGGAGTTGATAGGACAAACCCCCAACTAAATCCGACAGACTAAAATAAAGGAAATACTGAAAATAATTGTAAATAACTTATCCTCAATGGATGAGGACTCACCATAACTGCTACTGAGTGGTACCGAACTGATTAAGGGCGATCAGAGAGCTAAGCGTTCGAACCTATTTTATAAGATAACATAACACAAAAAGAGAGTATATGGTTAGTACTTTGAATATACTGGTACATGAGATAGGGGATAACTTATGTACATAAAGATACTGAGTATGAATACATGAACATGAAAAATGAATGCAAGAACAAGTAAAGCATATACTAAAATAATCTGTAATGCTGACTGACTGGATAACTGGTAAACTGAACACTTGGTCATGCAAACTTGTACTAATATAACCTGTGTACTGAACTAAAACTGTGGGAGCTATCATGTAACCTACATGCCCCAATCTGAGCTAATCGAGGTCCAACTTGTAACCCTAGTTGAAAGGGTGTCAGTACCTTACCACGGGTACTAACACTAGCTGTGTGGATCCACTAAATTGGTGTTCCTAAGTACTAGTGTGTCAGTCCCCTACTAATGGGTGACATCTCATAACCTACGCTAGCTCCATAGTTTTGGAACTTAGGGGCTGCTACTAAAGGTCCCAGTCCTCTATTTGTGGGTAAGCCTTCATCCCTTGGTTTGCTTGGTGCTAAATACTACTCCCAACTGAACTGATATTAGTACTAATTAAAGTTAACAGGACTCATAACTGATATTTTCTCAACATAAACACAATAATCTGAATATGGTATTAAAATCATGCTCTGACTGATTTGTTACTTGTAATTGAAACATGCACAAGCATTTGGGTATGGGTGTTCATAACCCACTAACACTAAATAATACTTTAATACTATGACATCTTCATAATATTGTAAGGAAATTCGTGATTCATAGACCCAAAACAGAGTATATTTCACTAAACTAATTAAATCCATTATTATGAGTATGAGAATATATTAACCTTATGAGGACAACATGCTCACATCGTTTAATTCATATTTTGATAAATTGACTTGGAATCAACTGAGCATGGTATGGATGACTGAGATCATAAAAGATATTAGAGTATAATTCACATGGGAAAACAGAATATCATGGTTTGTATTCAAAAGTATTAAGAAAAAATCGAGTAATTTCACGCTTAACATTGAAATTTTCCAAAAAGAAGAAAAAAAGGTTTAGACTTGAAATCTTGGGACTCAATGGGTGGAAGGAACCCATTTATGAATATCCCACATACCTGAGTTTGCTTGAATTCTTGAAGGAAACTTGAAATTGGGACCTTGGATGATTTAATTCTTGGAAGGAGCTTTGAACTTTGTGTTCTTGGGAATGGGAGATGATTATACATCATTAAATAATGGGGAATGGGTAAAATAATGCCCCTCTTGGATTTTTAAGTCGTGAATTGGGTGTTTAGGAAGAGGGTAAAACTCCAAAATGCCCCTCACCCCTTTAATAAAATTGCAAGATTTACACAACCTCCGTGGAACGGAGGTTATCACAGAGGCTAGCCTCTGTGACACGCTGTGTATTAGGAGACTAACCTCCATGACACACCATGTATCGCGGAGGTCTAATTTCCGTGGCACATTGAAATCACGAAGGAATGCTTCTTCCATGGTCCAAAAAACCTCAAACCCCTTTTAAATATTCAGAAACTCCCCTGGATGACCCTTTTAACATCCCTAAACATAATTCAACTCATAAATCAATTTTTGGAACTCGAAAAGGCCAAAATTAAAATGTTTGAAATCTTGGGGTTTTAAAATGACTATTTTACTTGTACTTAGTTTGAAATAATGACTTTTGAACTTCTAAACATTGGACGAATAACTGTAAACTCATCTTGAATCTTGTGGGGTGTTACAATATCTCCTCCTTGGGATTATTTATCCCTGAATAAAACTGTCTGAGCCAAGGTACTAAGAAGACGGAGATCATGTACTGAATACTTGTGAGCTAAATCATGATTAAGTAACTGAATTCAAAACAGGACATATGGACTAAACTGAATTATGAATGCATGCTATGACATAAGGATGGTTGGATAACTGAGATAGGAAATGAGAGAGTTAATTTAAAGGAAACCATTACTTTAAGCTTAATCTAAATTTGTAGAGAAAAGATGGGGATACTTGGCTTGCATATTTGCTTCTACTTTCCAAGTAGCTCCCTCAATGGGCTGAATTCTCTATAGAACCTTAACCAAGGGGATTTCCTTATTACTCAACCTACGAATATGACGGTCAAGGAGCTCAACTGGGACTTCTTCAAATAAAAGGCTATCTTTTACACCCAAATATTACAAAGGTGCGACAGAATCTGGGTCACCAATGCATTTCTTTAGCAAAGAGACATGAAACACTGGATGCACTGATGCCAAATCTTCAGGAAACTCTAACTCATAAGCTACTTCCAAAATGGCTCAAAATCCTATTTTGGCCAACATAGCGGGGACTGAGATTTCCTTTCTTACCAAACCACTTCACCCCTTTCATGGGTGAAATTTTCAAGTCACCAATATCAAACTCAAGATCTCTTCTCCTCACATTAGCATAGGATTTCTGTTGACTTTGGGCTATCTTCAGCTTTTCTCGAATTAACTAAAACTTCTCAATCACCTCATTTACTGAATTTGGTCCTATCAAAGCAGACTCACTTACTTTAAATGAACCAATAGTAGATCTACACTTCCTTCTATAAAGGTCCTTAAAAGGAGCCATTTGAATACTGTAATGGTAGCTTTTGTTGTAGGCAAGCTCAATCAAAGATAAATGGTCATCCCAACTACCCTTGAAATAGACAACACACTCTCTCAATATATCGTCTAATGTCTGAATGGTCTGCTCTACCTTACCATCTATCTGAGGATGAAAAGTTGTACTGAGATGAACTTGGCTACCAAGACCCTTCTGAAAACCCTTCTAAAAAATGGGAGGTAAACTGAGTACCTCTATCTGAAATATTGGTCAACGGAACCCTATAAACCTTTACCAACTCCCTGAGATAGAGTCTAGCATAATCCTCTGCTGAATACAAAGTACGAACTGACAAGAAATGGGAAGATTTGGTTATTCTATCTGCAATGACTCAAATTGAATCATGGTGAATCATGGGAGGTGGTGATCATGGATTTTATAACCTTATTACAAAATCCATATTCATCACCTCCCACTTCCAAGTGGGGATGCTGAATTCCTAAAGCGTACCATTAGGCCTTTGGTGCTAAACCTTAACTAGCTGACAATTCGAACACTTAGCCATAAATTCTGCAATATCTTTCTTCATACCATTCCACCAATAGATTTCCCTCAAATCATGGTACATCTTAGTGTCTCCTGGGTGAATAAAATATCGTGCACCATGCGCTTCTTCTAATATTCACTGTCTCAAACCATCCACTTCACTGTCTCAAACCGTCCACACTCACAAAACATAAGTTGTCCTGACAACGCATCACGCCTTCTCCCCCTTGGGAGAAAACCTCAACTTTTTGATTCTGAACTGCCTCCTTCAACTTGACAAAAATAGGATCCCTGTCTTGCTTTTCTTTCACTTCAGCCACTAATAAAGATTTTGAACTTTTCTGAACCCATATAATTCCTTCATACAAATCAACCAATTGAATACCTAATCTAGCAAGGTGATGGACCTTACAAAATAGATCCTTCTTATCCTCCTCAACATGCATAACATATTCCATAGACAATCTACTAAGGGCATCATCAACTATATTAGCCTTACTCAGTTGATACAACACACTTATATTATAGTCTTTCAATAATTCAAGCCACCTTATATGATGAATATTTAGATCCTTCTGAGTGAGCACATACTGTAAGCTCTTATGATCCGTGAACACATCAACATAAACCCTGTAATGGTAATGCCACCAAATTTTTATGGCAAAGACAACTGTTGCTAACTAAAGGTCATGGGTCGGATAATTCTTCTCATGGGGTTTAAGCTGTCTAGAGGCATATGGTATGACCTTACCTCTCTGCATCAACATAAAACCAATAACAACTATAAAAGCATCACAATAAACTACAAACCCATCTGAACCCTAGAGTCAATGCTAGGGCAGAAATGAGTCGAGTCTTTAAATCCTAAAAATTCTTCTCGCAGGAACTGTCCATTGAAAATTGACTTTTTCTGGGTTAGTCGATACATGGGAGAAATAATAGAAGAAAATCTTTTGACAAACCATCTGTAGTAACCAACTAAACCTAAGAAAATCCTGATATCTATTGGAGAGATGGGTCTAGGGTAGTTTCTCACTGCTTCGATCTTTTGAGGATCAACTCGGATGCCATTACCGAAAATAATGTGACTTAGGAAAGCTACTGATCTTAACCAAAATTCACATTTACTAAACTTAGAAGATAACTGGTGATCCTTAAGGGTCTATAATACAATCCTCAAATGGTCTGCATGATCACCTTTACTACAAGAATAGATGAGGATGTCATGTATGAAGACTATAACAAACATGTCCAAGTGATATTTGAACACCCTATTCATCAAGTCTATCAATGACGAAGGATCATTTGTTAGTCCAAAAGACATAACTAGAAATTTAAAGTGACCATACTGAGTTCTGAAGCCGTATTTGGAATGCCACATTCTCTGACTCTAAGCTGATTATAGCCGGATCTGAGGCCTATCTTAGAAAAATAGCTTGCACCCTAAAGTTGGTTGAAAAAGTCATCATTCCACTGGAGAGGATACTTATTTTTGATTGTGACTTTGTTTAACTGACGGTAGTCGATGCAAATTCTGAAGGAACTATCTTTCTTATGCCCGAAGAGAACTGAAGCACCCAATTTAGAAACACTAGGCCTGATGAAACCTTTATCTAATAGATATTTCAATTGTTCCTTTGATTTCTTAAACTTATCTAGATACCCAGCCTATCTAGATCTATTATGTAAGGTTGAATTGAGATAGGCTAGGTATCTGGGAGGAGATCTATTCCTAAGTCAATTTCCCTTTCAGAGGAACTCTGAGAAGATCTTCAGAGAACACTGTGCAAATTCATTAACTAATGGAACTTACTCAAAACTTTGAGTTTTATAATTTGAGTCCTTAACTCAAATAAGACGGTAAATACAACCCTTGGATATTATCTTTCTTTCTTTAAGCTAAGAGATGAATCGTCCTATAGGCACTAAGGTACTACCCCTCCATTCTACGATAGGTTCATTATTAAACTAGAACTGGACTATTTTGTTTCTATAGTCAATTGAGGCATAGCATAAGTATAGCCAATCCATGCCGAGAATAACATCAAGATTTGTCATCTCTAACTCTACAAGGTCAATTGAAGTGACTTTCTAAAACTTCATGACCTGGAAATTTTTGTATACCCATCTGGCTATAATAGAACTACCCACTAGGGTAGGCACTGATAAGGGCTTTTCTAATATGTCGGAAATGATACCAAAGTCTACAGCTAGATAAGGAGTCACAAAAAAAGTAAATCTCAACGGTCTAAAAATGCATAAATTAAAGGTAAAACACTTGTAACGTAACTGTAACCACATCAGGGGAACTTTCTTGATCTTGTTGAGTCTGTAGAGCATAAAGTTGGTTTTGAATTTTCCCATTGATGTCATTGGAAGTGGTACCCTACAGAGGTGGCCGACCCGCTAAAACTATTAACAAAAATCCTTTCCTTTCTAAGCAACCACCGGGCAATCCCTGATCCTGTGGCCTGGATTGACACATCCAAAACACACATCACTTCCTGCCCTGAACTCTCCTTAATGGTTCTTACCACATATCCTACAAAGTGGATTTGTATGACTACTATTCACTCTACCATGGGACTTAGAGCCTGGAGTTCTATACTGATAGTCCTGTTTGAACTAGGATTGGCACACTGGGTGAAGATGGGGATGAAGCTGAATATTTTTGGTAGAACTGAGAGAGGTTCCCACTATCAAATCTTTGCTGTGATAAATTAAAGCTACCGATACTGGCCCTATTATTCTCTCTTTCCTTCTCTTTGATCTTTTCTTCCTCAATTAGATGAGCATGAACCATCAACCTCAAAAGGTCCATCTACTTAATCAACATAACTGTTTTACACTTCTTGACTACACCATATGATATATCAAATATAAACTTACTCATTTTAGCCCTAGAATCAGCCACCATAGTTAGAGTATACCTCGCCAATTAGGTAAACTTGAGTGAGTACTCCTTACTCATATTACTCTACTTTAGATTTATAAACTCCTGCACCTTGGCCTCCCTCAATACAAGTGGAAATAATCTATCTAAAAAGGCCGTAGCAAAATTATCCCGCTCTATGGGTCCTGCCTCAATACCTATGTCCTCCTTTCACTGCTTGAACCAAGTATGATCCACTCCTTGTGTAATACCCCAAGTTTTTATGTACTAAACCTCCTGAGAGATAGATCACGAGGTTAGATTTCCAACAAACCAAGCCTCGAATTAATCCTAGGTCATGGGAAAAAGTTGTGGAAAAGTTTTTTCAAGAGTCAGACAAACTGCCCGGATTACGACTCAAGGTAACGACTCATTACCACTTGTGAAGAGTTATCACGAGTGAGTCATAACCTCTCCAGTGAAACCCTTAGCCTTAGTCCAGTGAGTACGATACCTCATTATGACTAGTAATTAATGACTACGAGTCATATGAAAGGACTCGTAATAACAACAGTGTGTAACCTAAAATCCTCCTCAGTGGTTATGATTCCAACATTCGACTCATAACCAAACCTTATTAGTCATTGCATGGACTTGCAGCCTGACCAGTAAAGAATCAGGAATCTAACCTCAAACTACAACTTTACCTAATGAGCCATAGTCAGTCGTAATGAGTTGTTAGGTGAAAGTTATAACCTGACCAAAATATGCTCAGAATCCTAGGATCCCAGGCTATGACTTAGACCACGAGGTGTAACCAGTTATTACGAGTCACAAGATGGGTAATAATGACTGGAACATATTTCCTGCATATTCTTTCAAGGGTCTTTATGTCTTTTCCCAATCATTTAGAAGCTAAACCCACGTTGTTTTGTTGTCACAAGGGGTGGTATAAAAGACTCCAAAGCCTCAAATCATGACATAATCCTCAATATCACCAAAAAGAATCAAGAGAGATAGTTTTCCCTAATCCTGAAGAGCAATTAGGGTTTTCTAAGAGGAAGGTCAAATTTAAGAAATTGTCTAAGGGATTTCTCTCTTAGGTATATGGGGTATTCATCAATGGGTTTCTTTCACCCATTGAGCCCAAAAAACCCTCTTTTTGTTTCAAGTATGAATTATACTCTAATTTATGATCAAGTTCAAAGTAAATCATGAAATTTATCCATATTTCCTCATTAGTTTTACATTCAAGCCATGCTAATAGTTTTACCCTATGTGAAGCATGCTCCTATATGCTTACAGTTCCAAAACACCATGTCATATTTAGTCAATATCATGTCAAACTCTCAAATTCATGCTTTAAATTATATAAACATGATATCTTCCCTAGTTTAACTCATCTTATGTTTAAATTCATTTAATTTATCATGTTATTGAAATATCTCATGTTTTGGGTCTTTGAATTGTGACTTTATGTCACTGTTTTGTAGAATTTTGTAACTATTCAGATTTGTAGGGTTATCAACACCTGATACCTATGTGTTTACTTATTATTTTAGACTTTAAATTTACAAGTCAGTTGGACCTTGATTTTATTACTATATTCAGACTTCCACGTTCATGTTGAGCACTTATTAGTACAGTACCATGTTATGTTAAACCATTAATAACACCAGTGTCATTCAGTTAGGAGTAGGATTTAGCACCGATAGGGAAGTGTGGGTTCAACACATACTACTTTTTAGAAACTATGTGCCACCTAGGTTTAGGGTCCTTTCCAGAGAGTGTTTTCCTTTGCCCAATATGGGCTCATTTTAGTGATCACTCCAGTTTAGATTCTACTTCAATGGTAAGGATAGAACAACCCTCCTCCACATGGATCAGACGTTGGACCCCATGTTAGCTCACATGGTTTTTATTGGTTTCATGATAGCTCCTAAAGTTTCAGTCAGTACTTAGTTTATCTCA
This sequence comes from Capsicum pubescens, assembly GCA_030864215.1. Classification (NCBI taxonomy): domain Eukaryota; kingdom Viridiplantae; phylum Streptophyta; class Magnoliopsida; order Solanales; family Solanaceae; genus Capsicum; species Capsicum pubescens. Next base: position 275,492,950 of record CM061543.1, on the reverse strand, counting down.
GTTCAGGTTTTCTTGACAAAGTAGTCAGATTTCAATATTTATTTATTTAGTTTTATAGATTATTTTAATTATTCAAATATTAGTTAATCAGTTATTCAGATCATTTCAGTATATACCATACTTGGTCTTGCATTCTCAATTTTACATGTTGATGCATCCATGTTCAGATTTTACATGTACTTCAGTAATTCTTTCATCACGTACTAGTACATTCAAAGTATTGATCGCATACTTTTATTTATGCTATATTGTCTTATAACATAGGTTCGGATGTACAGTTCACTGAGCATCCTTAGACAGATTAACATCCTCCCAACAACAGTAATGATGAGTCCTCATCCATCAAGGAAGATATTTTTTATTTTAGTCATTTACAACAATTATTTTTATGTCAGTCAGTCAGAGTAAGTTGGGGGCCTATCCCATAAACACGTCATGTTAGAGGCTTTTAGATGTTCATACAGTTAATTTATCTTTTTGATGTTATTAGTTGTCTTTGGACATGTTATTTATATTTAGATCGATATTCTATTTTGGACCATATTTCATTATTTTATCTTCCACATATGCAATTTCAGTATTCACTTTATTCAGTGCTCTCAGTAGGTACCAACACATGGGTTAACTTAGGGTCACTCGTGTCCTTAAGCACTGTGTAGCAACCAGGGGGTAGCCTAGGGTTGTGAAAAAGATTTCTATCAGAGAATAAGGTTTTTGAGTATCCTAGGGAGTCTGAAAGCCACGTTAGGTAGAGTCTTGTGCATGGAAGTAAAGCACGCCAAACTTATAGATAAGAGGCTACAAGATGTTCTTAGGAAACTTTCCCTTCTTTAAATGTTCTTATTGTGTGAAAGAGCATGAGATTTATTGAATTCCTTATTTTCTAACTCGTTTTTTATTCCATTTATAGATAATACCTCCTAGGAGGAACAATGGATAAGGAATGGGGATCAGCCCGCACCATCTATTCAAAATGATCCCTTGAACGACCATGTTTCTCACATTGAGTTCAAGGCTACTTTCACAGCCTTGGCCCACTCTGTAGTTGCTCAGAACAACCATCAGGTTGTTGCTCCAACCAATCTAGTGTTGAACACAATTGCAACTAGAATTTAGGATTTCACTCAAATGAATCCCTCTTTATTTTATGGATTCAAGTCCGAGGAGGATCCACATAAGTTTTTAAATGCTGTACAAAAAGTGATAGATATCATGCGTGTCACTTCTAGTGAGAGTTCATACTTAGATGCATATCAATTGCAGGGAGTAGCTCACACCTGGGTCAAGTAGTGGAAGAAAGACAAGGGTGTTGATGCAGGACCTATTGAGTGGGAAGAGTTTACCACAACCTTCTTAGATAGGTTCTTTCCACTAAAGTTGAGGATAGACAAGTTTGAAGAGTTTATAAACTTGAAATAGGGTAGCATGAGTGTGAGAGAGTACTAGCTCAAGTTCACTCAGTTGGCGAGGTGTGCTCCAACTATGGTAGCTGACTCTAGGTCCAGGATAAGTAAGTTTGTATCTGGTATATCTAATATTATGGTCAAGAAGTATAGGATCGCTATATTGGTTAAGGAGATGGACCTTTCTATACTAATGGTTCATTCTCAATAGATTGAGAAGAAGAAGCATAAGGAAAATAAGAGACAGAATAAAAAGGCAAGAACCGGTAGCTTCAACTCCTCACAGCCAAAGTCAGAAGGTGTTAACCGTTCTTAGTTTTGCCAAAAATTCTTAGCTCTAACTCCATCTTTGGCCAGTGCTCTAGTTTCTATGTTCAGGTAGGATAGTATGGATTGAGCGCCAACCTCTAAGGACTAGGGTAGTGTAAACAGTGGTTGTACCAATCCACTCTACGAGAAGTATGGTAGGAATCATCATGGTGAATGCAGACCAGGTAGTAATGTGTGCTTTGGGTATGGCAAGCTAGGCTATAGGATCAAAGAGTGTCCAATGGTTTCTCAGAAGGGAAATGATTCACGCTAACAAGGCTAGGCCAATTTTTCACCAGCTCCAATAGGTCGCCCTACTTAGTAGGGTGCCACCTCTAGTGTCACCAGTGGGCATCGTCAGAATAGGCTATATGCTCTCCAAACTCGACATGATGAAGAAAGTTCTCCTGATGTGGTTACGTGTACATTGCAAGTTTTCCATCTTCACGTATATCCATTGTTAAACCCCAAAGCTTTACTTTCTTTTGTGACTCCTTATATGGTCGTGGACTTCAATGTCAGTCCCAAAATGCTAGTAGAGCCTTTCTTAGTGTCTACCCCAGTGGGTAAGTCTATTGTAGCAAGATGGGTATAAAAAAATTGCCCCCTATCACAGTGTCTCTGAAATTTACTTCAGTTGATCTTATGGAGTAAGAGATGACTAATTTTTATGTCATTCTTGGCGTAGATTGGATCCATTCATGCTATACCTCAGTTGACTGTAGAAATAGAATTGTCCAGTTCTAATTTCCTAATAAACCAGCTATTGAATGGAGGGGTAGTACTTCAGTGCTTAAGAGGTAGTTTGTTTCATACCTTAAGGCACGAAAAATAACATCCAAGAGGTGTATTTACCATCTCGTCTGAGCCTAGGACTCAAATTCTAAAACTTCGAGTTTGATTTAGTTCCGATAGTAAATGAATTTCTAGATGTGTTTACTGAAGATCTTCTTGAAATTCCTCCCAAAAGGGAAATCGACTTCAGAATAGATCTCGCCTATCTTTATTCCATCTAATAGATTGTCTCCAACTAAGCTTACAGAATTGAAAAAGTAGTTGAAGGATCTCTTAGATAAGGGTTTCATTACGCCTAGTGTTTCCCCATGGAGTGCTCCAGTTCTATTCTTACACAAGGAAGATGGATTTCTTAGAAAGTGCATCGACTACCGTCAGGTGAACAAAGTCACAATTAAGAATAAGTACCCTCTCTCTAGGATTGATGATTCATTCGACCAACTTCAGGGTGCTAGTTATTTCTCTAAGATGGACCTTAGATCCGGCTATCATTATCTTAGAGTCAAAGAATGTGACATCCCAAAGACAACTTTCAGGACTCAGTATGGTCACTTTGAATTTCTTATTATGTCTTTTGTAATAATGAATGCTCTCGCAACTTTTATGGACTTGATGAACAGGGTGTTCAAGCAGTAGTTGGACATGTTCGTCATTGTCTTTATACATGATATCCTTGTCTATTCCCAAAGTGAGAGTGATCATGTAAATTATTTTAGGGATGTATTGCAGACCCTTAAGGACTATCAAATATTCTCTAAGTTCAGAAAGTGCAAATTTTGGTTGAGATCAGTAGCTTTTCTTGGTCACATAGTTTTTGGTGATGGAATTTAAGTTGATCCTCAAAATACCGAAGCAATGAGAAACTATCCTAGACCCATCTCTTTATTAGATATCGAGAGTTTTTGGGTATAACTGTCTATTAAAGATGGTTTATTGAAATATTTTCTTCTATTGCTTCTCCCATGTCTCAACTAACCTATTAGGAAGTCAAATTTCAAAAGGTTAGATTCCTACGAGAAGAGTTTTCGAGAGTTGAAGACTTGACTCACTTCGGCTCTAGTCTTAACTTTGCCAGATGGCATAGATGGGTTTGTAGTGTATTTTGATGCTTCTAGAGTTGGTATTGGTTTTGTATTAATATAGAGAGGTAAGGTTATAGCCTATGCCTCTAGATAGCTTAAACCCTATGAAAAAAATTATCCAACCCATGATCTTGAGTTGGCAGCTGTTGTCTTTGACTTAAAGATTTGGAGGTACTACCTTTATGGGGTTCATGTTGACGTATTCACGGATCACAAGAGTTTATAGTACATATTCATGCAAAAATATCTAAATCTTCATTAGAGAAGGTGGCTTGAATTATTGAAAGACTATGATATGAGTGTGTTGTGTCATCCGGGCAAAGCCAATGTAGTGGAGAATGCCCTTAGTATATTGTCTATGGGTAGTGTTCATGTTGATGATAATAATAAGGAGTTAGTCCATGAGGTTCATCATCTTGATAGATTAGGTGTTCAATTGGTTGATTCTGTCTAAGGTAGCATATAGGTTTAAAACGGTTTGGAATCTTCATTGGTTGCCAAAGTAAAAGAAAATAAAGAGGGAGATCCTATGTTAGTCAAGTTGAGGGAGATAGTTAGGGATCAAAAGGTTGAGATTTTCTTCCAAGAGGTAGATGGTGTGATTCATTGTTAAGGTAGACTGTGTGTTCCATGTGTTGATGGTCTGAGAGAGCGAATATTGGCTGAGGCACATGGTACGCGATATTCCATTCACCTAGGGGCCACTAAGATGTACTGTAATTTGTGAGAAATCTATTGGTGGGAGTGGCATGAAGAAATATATTATAGAGTTTGTGGCTAAATGCTTGAACTACCAGTAGTTTAAGTTTCAGCACCAAAGGCCTAGTGGTGTACTTCAGGAGTTCAATATCCCCATTTGAAAGTGGGAGGTGGTGAACATGGATTTCATAACAGGGTTTCCTTGTATGCATCATCAACATGATTTGATATGGGTCATTGTAGATAAAATAACCAAGTTAGCCCATTTATTGCTAGTTCATACTTCTTATTTAGTTGAGAATTATGCTAGTCTCTATCTCAGGGAGTTAGTGAAGTTACATGGGGTTTCATTAACTATAATTTTAGATAGAGGTACTCAGGTTATCTCTCACTTTTGGAAGGCTTTTTAGAAGGGTCTTGGTACCCTAGTTTATCTTAGTACAAATTTTCATCCTCAGATAGATGGTCAGGCAAAGAGGATCATTCATACCTTAGAGGACATGTTGAGGGCTTTTGTTATTGACTTTAAAGGTAGTTTGGATGACCACTTACCTTTGATTGAGTTTGCCTAAAAAACAACTCTCACTCTAGTATTCAGATGGCCCGTTTGAAACTCTCTATGGAAAGAGATGCAGATCTTATAGTGGTTGGTTTGAATCGGGTGAGGCTGTTTTGGTAGGGTCAGATTCAGTGTTTGAGGTGATGGGGAAAGTTAAATTGATTCATGAAAGGCTGAAGAAAACCCAAAGTTATTAGAAATATTATGCTCATGTGAGGGGGAAGAGACCTTGAGCTTGAAGTTGGCGACTGATTTAATTTGAAAATCTCACCCATTAAAGGGGTGAAGATATTTGGCAAGAAAAGGAAACTCAGTCCCCATTATGTTATTCCATATATAATTTTGAGTCATTTTGGCAAGGTAGCTTATGAGTTAGAGCTGCCTACAGATTTGGAATCAGTCCATCTGGTGTTTTATGTTTCCTTGCTAAAGAAATACATTGGTGATTCAGCTTCTGTGGTTCCCTTAGAAAATGTGGATGTGAAAGATAGATTCTCATATAAAGAAGTTCTAGTTAAGATCTTTGACAACCAGATTCACAGGTTGAGGAATAAAGAATTTCCTTTTGTTAAGGTTCTGTGGAGAAATTAGTCCATTGAGGGAGCACTTGGGAAGTAGAAGAAGATATGTTTGCCAAGTACCTATCTTTACTTCATTAATTTAGATTTAGCTAGAGGTAAAGGTTTCTCTTAAATTGACTATCTCGTTCTCTAGTTCAACAGTATAACCATTCTCATGTCATAACATGTATTCATGAATTTTGTCCCGTCCATGTATCATGCTTCAGATTTTAGATAGTTAGTCATGATTTAGCTCCTAAATGTTCAGTGCATAAACCCCATCTTATTAGTATCCCAACCTAGTTAGTTTTATTCATGGAAGAATGATCCCAATGGGAGCTATCATAATACCCTCAGTTTTTATGTCCTAAACCTCCCAAGAGATAGCCCACGAGGTTAGCTTTCCAACACCCCAAGCCTTGTATTGATCCAAGGTCATGGTAAGAAGTTGTTGAAAATTTTTCTCAAGAGTCAGACAAACTACCTTGACTATGACTCAGGGTAAAGAGCGTTACCACTCATGATGAGTCATCACGAGTGAGCCGTAGCCACTCTAGTGAAACCCGTATTCTTAGTCCAGTAACTATGATACCTTATTATGACTCATAATCAGTAAATAAGAGTCTTATGGAGGGACTGGTAGTCACAACAATATGTAACCCAAAATCCTCCCCAGTTGGTACGATTCTAGCATACGACTCATAACCATACCTTAGAGTCATTGGGTGGACACGTAGCCTGACCAGTAAAGACTACAAGAATCTATTCTCAAACTATGACTTCACCAAATGACTCATAGTCAGTCATAATAAGTCATTAGGTGGAAGTCATAACCAGACTAGATTGTGCCCAGAATCCCAGGCTGGGACTCATACCACGAGTTGTAACCAGTTGTTATGAGTCGCAAGATGAGTCATAACGACTGGGAAAATGTTTCCTGTACATTTTTCCAAGGGTTTTTATATCTTTTCCCACCACTTTAGAAGCCAATCCCACATCATTTTTGCTTCACAAAGGGTGGTATAAAAGATCCCAAAGTCCCAAATCATTACATAATCCTTAATTCCACCAAAGAGAATCAAGAGAGATGATTTTCCCTCTTCCTCAAGAGCAATTAGGGTTTTCCAAGAGCAAGGTCAAATTCAAGATATTCTCCAAGGGATTTCTCTCTCAGGTATGTGGGGTATTCATCAATGGGTTCCTTTCACCCATTGAGCCAAAAAAACCCTCTTTTTGGTTCAAGTATGAATTATACTCAAATTTATGATCAAGTTCAATGTAAATCATGAAATTTATCCATGTTTCCTCATTAGTTTTACATTCAAGCCATGCTAATAGTTTTATCCCATGTGAATCATGCTCCTATATGCTTGAAGTTCCAAAACCCCATGTCATTTTTAGTCAATATCATGTCAAACTCTCAAATTCATGCTTTAAACTGTATAAAAATGATATCTTCCCAAGTTTAGCACATCTCATATTTTAATTCATGTAATTTATCATTTTATTGAAATATCTCATGTTTTGGGTCTTTGAATTATGACTTTATGTCATTGTTTTATGTGTTGTCATAGAATTTTGTAACCATTCAGATCTGGCGGGTTATGAACACCTGATACCTATGTGTTTACTTATTGTTTTAGACTTTTTATGTTACAAGTTAGTCAAACCATGATTTATTACTGTATTTAAACTACCAAGTTCATATTGAGCATTTATCCATTCAGGATTATGTCATGTAAAACAATTAATAACACCAGTGTTATTCAGTTGGGAGTAGGATTTAGCACCGATAGAAAAGTGTGGGTTCAGTGCATCCTACTTTCCAGAAACTACGTGCCACCGTAGGTTTAGGGGCCTCGTTAGAGAGTGTTTCCCCTTTCCCAATATGGGCTCATTTTAGTGATCACTCCAGTTAAGATTCTACTCCGATGGTAAGGATAGAACAACCCTTTTCAATTGGGTCAGATGTTGGAATCAATGGTAGCTCGTATGGTTTTTATTAGTTACAAGATAGCTCACAAAGTTTCAGTCTATACTCAGTTTATCTCAGTTCAGGTTTGCTTGACCACGTAGTCAAATTTCAGTATTTATAGATTATTTTAGTTATTAAGTTATTTAGATCTTGTCAGCATATACCATACTTGGTCTTGCATTCTCAGTTTTACATGTTCATGCATCCATGTTTAGATTTCACATGTACTTCAGTAGTCCTTGCCTCATGTACCAGTACATTCAAAGTACTGCGTATTCTTTTCTTTGTGCTATGTTGTCTTATAACATAGGTTTAGACACTCAGTTCACTGAGTATCCTTAGACAGATTATCATCCTCCCAGCAGCATCAGTGATGAGTCCTAATCCATCGAGGATAATATTTTTTTAATTTTAGTCATTTATAATAGTTACTTTTATGTCAGTTAGTCGGAGTCAGTTGGGCGCCTATCCCGTCAACTCCTCATGTTAAGAGGCTTTTAGGCATACTGAATAGATATTTAGATGGTCAATTTATGTTTCAAATGTTATTAGTTGTCTTTTAGACATATTATTTATATTCAAATCAGTATTTCATTTTGGACCATATTTTATAAGTTTATCTTCCGTACATGCTATTTCTGTATTCACTTTATTCAGTGCTCTCAGCAGGTACCAGTACATAGGTTAGCTTGGGATCACTCACAGACTTAAGCACCGTGTCGAGACCAGGGGGTAGCCTCGGGTCGTGGCACCTTTAAATAGGTAAGCGACTAAGTTACCACTTTCACTATAAGTAACACCCATGATATCTGCCACTTTCTGCACACTTTCCAGAAACTCTTGCAGATCCTCCTCAGACTTAGACCTAGAAAACAATGGATGATTCATCTAAGTGAAGTCTTAGATTGTAGCTGCTGTTGTGCTCACTACTGGATTAACTAGGGTAACAACCTGCTGGTTATTCTGAGCAGCCACAATTTGGGACAAAATAGTGAAAGCGGTCCTGAATTCATCATGGGAAATATGTTCGTTTAGAGGGTCTTCCAGAACAGGTGGTAGTACAGGTTGATCCACGTTCCTTCTTCCATTATTTCTTCTGGAGAATTTTTTTGTAAATGAATGAAGGATGAGTTAGAAAAGGGAATTCAATAAAGCTCACGCTCTTTTACATGACATAAATACTGGAAGAAGAGAAACTTTCCTAAAACATCTAATAGCCTCTTGCCTGTAAGTGTGGCGCACTTCCATGCACAAAACTTTACTCAACGCTTCTTTTAGATGCACTAGGACACTTTAAATCCTTAGAATCTATTACTAAGCTTGTCATGACCCGAGACTATCCCCTAGCCATAACACGGTGCTTAAGGCCATAAGTGATCCCAAGCTAACCCATGATCTGGTATCTGCTATGAGCACTGAATAAAGTAAAAAATAAACATCCTATGTGGAAGCTAAACTAATAAAATACTATTAATTTGTAATACTAAGACAATAACCAACATGTCTGAACTGCTGATAAAACTAAAAACAAGTCTGAATAGCTAAAAGCCTCTAAGACATGAGAAGTTGATGGGACAAAATCCCAACTAACTTCAACTGACTGAATTAAAGAAAATACTAAGAATAACTATAAATAACTTGTCCTTGATAGATGAGGACTTACCACAACTGTTGTTGAGTGGCACTGAACTGACTAAGGTCTATCGGAGAACTGAGCGTCCAAACCTATGTTATAAGACAACATAGTACAAAAGAGAGTGTGCGGTTAGTACTTTAAATGTACTGGTACGCGATATAGGGGCTAAATGATGTAAATAAAGATACTGAGTATGAATGCGTTAATATGAAAAACAAATACAAGACCAAGTAAATCATGAACTAAAATAATCTGTAAAACTGACTGATTGGATAAGGTAAGCTAAACACTTGGTCATGTAAACCTGTACTGATATAACCTGAGTAATGAACTAAAATTATGGGAGCTATCATGTAACCACATGTCCTCTGAGCTAATCAGGGTTCAACGTGTAATCCTAGTTGGAAGGGTATCAATACCTTTCCATGGGTACTGACACTGGCTATATGGATCTACCAAACCGGTGTCCTGAAGGACTAGGGTATCAGTCCTCTACTGGCGGGTGAACCCTGAGAGAGTGTCAGTCTTCTACTAGCAGGTGACATTTCATAACCTATGCTGGCTACGAAGTTCTTGAACTTAGGGACTACTACTAAAAGTCTTAATCCTCTACTGGCGGGTGAACCTTCATCCCTAGGTTCGATCGGTGCTAAACGTCACTCCTAACTAAGCTAAAAGTGGTACTAATTAAAGTTAACAGGACACACAAGTAATAATTGCTCAACATGAACATGATAATCTGAATATGGTAGTAAAATCATGATCTGACTGATTTGTTGCTTGAAATTGAAAACATGCATAAACATGTGGGTATCGAGTGTTCATAACCCATTAGCACTGAATAATACTTTAATAGAACGACATCTTCATAATATTTCAAGAAAATTCGTGATTTGTAGACCCAAAATATAGTATATTTCACTAAACTGATAAAATCAATGATTATGAGTATGGGAATATATTAAACTTATGAGGACAACATGCTCACATGGTTTAATTCATAACTTGATAAATTGACTTGGAATCAAATGAGCATAGTATGGATGACTGAAATTATAAAGCACTAAAGAGTATAATTCACATGGGGAAACACAATGTCTTGGTTTGTTTTGAAAACTATTAAGAGAAAATCGAGTAATTTCAAGCTTAACATTGAAATTTCACAAAAAGTGGAAAAACAGGGTTATACTTGAAAACAAGGGAATCCTGGGACTAATGGGTGGAAAGAACCAATTGATGAATGTAAATCCTCAAGAGTACACCCTGGATGCCACACGGTGTTTACAACCCTGAAGGACCACAAGCTAACCCATGAGCTGGTAACTGCTGTGATCACCGAATAAAGTAATAAAGACATGTGCGGAATTTAACTGCAAAACACTATAAGGTTTTAATAACTAAAAATCAATACTGTATCATATTTTTAAAATGTCTGAAACATACTGTCAATACTGATAAAACAACTAGCAATAACGACTGAAAATTGACTATCTGTCTGTACTAGTCTAAAAGCCTCTAAACTGACTGAATATGGAGTTGATAGGACAAACCCATAACTAACTCCAATTGGATAGAAATATTAAACTAATAAGGTAAATTGAAATAAACATAAACGGTCCTCAGAATATGAGGACTCACCACTGTTGTTGCTGCTAGTGCGCTGGGATGTCTAGGTGCGATCAGAAACCTGAGCATTCAAACTTATGATATAAGACATCAAAGCGCAAGTAACGAGCATGTGGTTATTACTTTGAATGTACTAGTATGATAGATGAGGTTAGGCTTATATGCATGGCTCATATGCATGAATAATACTGACTGAATAAATAACATGAGATAACTGATGTATAATATGCGAGAAAACTGTAAAATCTGAGAATGCATGACCAAGCATATGACATGATGCTGGGATAGTTTGTAAACTGGAATACTGAAAAAATGATATTGAACAACTAATAATTGTATGCCATGGTCAAGCAAGCTTAAAAACTGAACTCTGGACTGAATACTGGACTGAGACTATGGTAGTTATCATCTAACCGACATGCCCCAATATGAGCTAATTGGGGTCAAACCTGTGACTCCAGTTAGAAGGGTATCATTACCGAGCCACGGGTAATAGCACTGGCTGTGTGGATCCACTGAAATGAAGTCCCAAAGGACTAATGAGTCACCCTCTACTGGCAGGTGCTCTAGTGAGATATATGTCAACCCTCAACTGGCAAGTTAACATCTCTAACCTATGCTGGCTATGTAGTTCTGGAATGCAGGGGCTGCTACTGAAGGTCACACCCTCAACTAGCAGGTGAGCCCCCATCTATGGGTTCACTCGGTGCTAAATCCTACTCCCAACTAAACTGACTCTAATTACTGGACTGAGTTGAACTTACTAACATGATCTACTGACTGGACTGATAATACTCTAAGAAATTTGAAACCATTCTAAAAATATTGAAACTAAGTAAACATCTAAGTTTTTAGGTATTTATAAACCCCAAGACTCAATATCAAAATCAATAAGAACACATGAGAGCAATTGAAACCATAATAAGTAAGCATTATCCCAAAATCATTACTTAGGCATGCTACCAAACACTTGAGGGTCATGAGTCAAAGCATGTAGATAGTTTAACATATGATAGTAAAATAATTTCAATACTAAAATCATGGGTTAAGGATTTTACATGCATTTTTTCGTCCTTCAAACATGTAAAGAACCAATTCCAACGAAAAACACATGTAAATATGGTATAAAGTCAAAATTCATGCTAGTTCATGGATATAATTCATAATAATATGTAAAGATCAAATCTTAAAACTTGAAAACTGATTCTCGGACTCCATGGGTGAAAAGGACCCATAGATGAACATCTAACATACCTTAATTGAAGAATTCGTAAAGGTTCTTGGTGATTTTCTTGAAACCTGAGATTGAATATTGACGGGGCTAGGGTTTGTTCTTGAGAAAGAATTACTTCCTTTGAGAGAAGTTATGAACAATGGGGCATATAATGCCCCTTTGGGGATTTAATTTTATGTTTTGGATGAATTTGTGTGAGGAAAAATGACAAGACTACCGTTGAGAAATTAAAATTCATAATTGGAACGCCGATTGGGCCTTCACTGCGACACATCAATGCTGTCATCGTGATTCCATCACAACGCGGTGTAATCGTGGTGACTTGCCAAAATATGATAGTTGTCATTTTGAACTTCACCGCGATGTGGTGAAATGGCCACCGCTATAGCCACCGTGATGTGCCACAATCACGGTGAGCTGCTGTTTAAAAATCCAACCGTGGTCTAAACCTCTTCCGAAAAAATTGAAACTTACCCGAGACATGCTACTTACACCCCTGAACACGAATCAACTCAAAATTTTACGTCTCAGGGTTGGGAAGGTCACTTTAAAAATCAACGAAGTTAAGAGGCCAAAAAAATAAAACTAAGTCTCCAACACTTACCCAAAATTTCAGGTTCTAAGTCTCTTGAACATGTACTATGGGCTAAATTAAGCTAAGATAATTATGGGTATTACAATATCTCCCCCTTGGGAACATTTGTCCTCGAATAAGTTATTAAGATGAAAATACAGAGGTACTGAGATTACATGTTGATTATGCATAACTGAAAACATGATTACATGGATGAGTTTGAAACATGTTGACTGACTGAATTGATTTGTGAATGAATGCAATGACATGAACATGATTGTATGGCTAGAACTAAGAATGAAAAAGAGGAACTTTAGGAAAAACTGTTATCTTGAGCTGAGTTTGAGTTTGCGGAGAAAAGGTGAGGGTACTTGGTACGTATGTTTGCTTATGCTTCCTAATTATCTCCCTCAATAGACTGATTCCTCCAAATAACTTTGACCAAGGGAACTTTTTTGTTCCTTAGTCAGCGAATCTAGAGATCTAAGATTTCAACTGGGAGTTCTTCATAAGAAAGACTGTTCTGAATATCTTATCTCTCTAAAGGAACAATGACAGCTAGATCACAGATACACTTCTTTAATAAAAAAACATGGAACACTGGATGCACTGATACAAAATATGCAGGCGACTAAAGCTCATACGCTACTTTCCCAAAATGACTCAAGATCTTGAAAGGGCCTACATATCGGGGACTGAGCTTCCTCTTTTTTCCAAATCTCTTCACTCCTTTATGGGAGAGATTTTCAAATATACAAAATCACCTATCTCAAATTTGAGATACTTTCTTCTCACATCGGCATAAGATTTCTGTTGGCTCTAGGCTGTCTTAAGCCTCTCATTGATCAACTGAACTTTCTCCAAAGCATCGAACATTGAATCTGGCCCTATCAATGCAGTCTCACCTACCTCAAACCAACTAATAGGAGATCTATATCTTCTTTCATATATAGCCTCAAATGGAGCCATCTGAATACTGGAATGATAGCCATTGTTGTAGGTAAACTCAATCAATGGAAAGTGATCATCCCAACTATCTCTAAAGTCAATAACACAAGATCATGGGTAGAATAATTTTTTTTTATATGTAACACCCCGAATTTAGTACACGCTACACAGTGCTCATGACCTCGAAGGACCACAAGCTAATCCATGACTGATATCTGTACCTGTATACTGCATAATATACTATATAAATGCAAAAATAAAGGCTGAAAGGCCATAAGGTTCAACACTGTAACATAACTGATAAAACATAACATCTGGATAGGGTATGAAATACCCAAAACAATTGAAATAAACTGTTTGAACATACTGTAGTCTGAAAGCCTCTAAAACTGAACTGTCTGAATAAGGAGTTGATGGGACGTGTTCCCAACTAACTCCAACTACTGAAATAAACTAAGTAATGACATAATAAAGTAATGATCATGTCCTCGAAGAATGACAACTCACTGCTAACTCTGACTGCTGAGACTGGAATGCTACTGATGCTTTGGAGCTCGTGCTTCTGAACCTATGGTATAAAACACCATAGCGCAAATGCGTCAGTACGATTGAATATACTAGTATGCAAGTTAGGTAGGCTGAATACAAGGGTTTATATGTATGAACTATGCTATTGACTGTATAGTATGAACGTGAGAATACATGTATGAATAAATGACTGTAACTGAATTTGTGATGATACTGACTACTGATTCTAAATACTGATATCATGAGTACTGATAACTTATACTAAGCGACTGTATCTGACAATCTAGGTTCTGATGGAACTAGCTGAGTTTCGTACTATTTTGAGTTGACTGTATCTGACAGTCCTGAATTCTGTAGAATTATCTGAGTTCTATTACTGAGACTGAAACTGTAATTATGGGAAGTAGACATCTAACTGATATGCACCAAATAACGCATTATAGCTGAGTTGGGGTCCAATCTGTAACCCCAATTGGAAGGGTATCAATACCGCGCCACTGGTAAGGACAAGCTGTGGGTAACCCTCATCTAATAGTGTCTCCAAAAGAGAACGGTGGGCCCCTCATCTGACAGTGCTTATCCACCTCATCAACCCTTATCTGACAGTGTTGATGTCTCAACCTATGCTGGATATATAGTTCTGAAATGCAAGGATTGTTTCTAAGAATCACACCCTTACCTGACAATGTGTGTTCCCATCCTTGGGTTCACTCGGTGCTAATTCCTACTCCCATCTGAATAGACATTGATCATGATTGACTGAACTGGACTAAACTGAATTCATGGAGTTTTGCTAACTGATAGAATGCTACTGAGATTATTGAATTACTGAGCTTTCCTGAGTCACATGACTGACTGAGTTATATGGATCGTGGCTTAACTAAGGATATCGTGAACACATGATACTAGCTCTAGGCACACAACTATATTTTCGGGTACAAGTACCCCCAGGACTCGATAGAAGGAAGCTGACAAGGCATGACATTCTTGAATACACGACCAACATCAACAATCCATAATATAATAAGTTGGGGATTTCATGAAGTACAATCTCTAAAGCACCACAATGGCTACAAATATATCCATAATTCATTGATTAAGACATTTCATCAAACTCTTGACATGCATGAACTTGTACATAAATGGGGATTTCATATTATCATACTAGTATGGCATTTTTCCTTCACATAGGCATTTAATCAAACACATGGGGAGCATACTTTGGTTATACCATAATCAATGCATCTAATTGTCATGGTTTCATGAATAAATTTGCAAATTTGAAGGGTTTATCATGATTATTATGCAAATCATCATATACTAGGGTCAATCATTGGAATATGTAATTTAAAACATGAATCAAAACCCCACAACATCATGAACATGAATTTCAATTCGATTTAGATCATGAACATTCATAAATACACAAATCTTAGATTTAAAAAAAAGATTCTTGAGTTTCATGGGTGAAAGGGACCCATGAATCAATATATGACATACCTAGGTTGTGAGTTTCTTAAAGTTCTTGGAATTGAAGAACTTGAATTTCTTACTTTCTTGAAGGAGGATTTGGATCTTGTTCTTGGGAATTGATCTTATAGAGAAAATCCTAATTTGATATTGTAGATGGATAATGAACTTATGAGTCTATGTCTGATATTATTAGGTATTAGAAAGGGTAGTAAAAGACCAAAAAATCCCTTTTAAAAATGACTTAAAATAACTGAACGAAATATGCGACGGTGGGTACGACGGTCCATCGCTGGGTCGACGGTCTGTCGGTCCTGATCGTTGCACCTGGGCAGAATAGGAGTTCACTGTCTCTCCTACGACAGCTTGGCGACGGTCCATCGGCCTGAGCTGTCTCTCTTTGGTAGAAGGTGGGCTCACTGCCTACGCTGTGACAGTTTGGACGACGGTCTATCGCTAGCTCTACGAACCGTCGGCCCTCATCGTCGCACCTAGGCAGTTTTGACTGCTTTCTGTAAAACATCCATATCTTTTTACTCTGATATCGAATTTGGACGAAATTAGTATCGTTGGAAAGCTAATTCAATTATCACATAATAAAACGTGAAAATTTTGAAAATACCACACATATAAAAGTATATTCATCTTTATAACAAGTCTTTAACATTTTTGAGACGAATTCAAGCTAGGTAGAAGTACGGGGTATTAAATCATAACACTGCTAACTCAAGATCATGGGTAGAATAATTCTTTTCATAGGGCTTAAGATATTTAGAGGTGTAGGATATGACCTTACCTCTCTGCATCAACACACAATCCAAACCAACTCTGGAAGTATCACAGTAAACAACAAACCCATCTGAACCATCGGGCAATATCAAAATTGAGGCTAAGGCGAGTCGAGTCTTCAACTCTTGAAAACTCTTCTCACAAGAATCTGACCATTGAAATTTGACTTTCTTCTGATTCAATCTGGACATAGGGGCGCAATAGACGAAAACCTTGCAACAAACCGTGTAATAGTCAGCCAAACATAAGAAACTCCTGATGTATGATAGAGAAATGGGTCTGGGCCAGTTTCTCACTGCTTCGGTCTTTTGAGGGTCAACTCTAATGCCATCACCAGAAATAATATGGCTAAGGAAAACTACTTACCTTAGCCAAAATTAGCACTTACTGAATTTGGCGAATAACCGATGAGCTCTAAGAGTCTGTAATACTATTCAAAGGTAGTTTGCATGATCATTTTTATTACCGAAATAGCCAAGGATGTCATCAATGAAAACTATGATGAACATATCTAACTACTTCTTGAACACATGATTCATCAAGTCCATGAAAGCTGCTGGGGCATTTGTAAGACCAAAAGACATGACTAGGAACTCGAAGTGACCATATCAGGTTCTGAATGCTATTTTTTGAATGTCACATTCTCTAACTCTGAGATGGTGATATACGGATCTAAGGTCTATCTTAAAGAAGTAACTGGCACCCTGAAGTTGGTTGAACAAGTCATCGATTCTGGGTAGTGGGTACTTATTCTTGATAGTAACTTTGTTCAACTGACGGTAATCGATGCACACTCTGAGAAAACTGTCTTTATTATGCACGAAGAGGACTGGAGCGCCCCATGGGGAAACACTGGGCCAGATAAATTCCTTATCTAAGAGACCTTTAAACTATTCCTTTAACTCTCTAAGCTCTACTAGAGCCATTCTGCAGGGCGAAATAGAGATAGGTTGGGTATCTTGAAGAAGGTCTATTTCAAAGTCAATTTCCCTTTCGGGAGGGACTCCAGAAATATCTTCAGGGAACACATCTAGGAATTCCCTCACTACTGAAATTGACTCAAGACTAGGAGTTTTGTAATTGGAGTCTTTAACTCAAACAAGATGGTAGACACACCCCTTGGGTATCATTTTTCTCACTCTAAGGTATGAAACAAACTGACCCCTAAGTGCTGAAGTACTACCCTTCAATTCAAGGACAGGTTCATTCAGAAACTAAAAATGAATAACTCTATTTCTACAATTAACTGAGGCATAGAATGAGTAGAGCCAATCCATACCAAGAATGACATCAAAATCAGTCATTTCCAACTCCACAAGATCAACTAAGGTGATTTTCTAGTATATTGTTACCGGACAGTTCCTGTATACCTTCCTGGATATAATAGAGACACCTAGTGGGGTGGACACTAAGGAGGGTTCTGCTAAAGTCTCAGGATTGACACCGAAATTAATAGTTATGTAAGGAGTTAAAAAAGAAAGAGAAGCTCTGGGGTCTAATAAAGCATAACATGTAAATGAAATACCTATAACGTACTAGTAACCATATCAAGAGAATTTTCCTAATCCTATAGGGACTGAAGTACATATAATCTGTTTGGACGCTGACCACTGGTGGCACTGGAAGCGGCACCCTAGTGAGTCGGGCAATCGGATGGAACTGGGGGACGACTGGACTGACCCTACTGTCTACTCTGTGGGCAATCCCTGATCCTATGGCCTGTCTTGCCACACCCAAAGCATACCTCACTTTCAGCTCTACATATACCCTGATGGTTTCTACCGTATTTTGGGAAAAAAGGATTTGTGCGATCACTGTTCACACTATCTTGGGGCTTAGGGCCTACTAGACTGATTATTATTTCTCAATTTCGGTGCTGGCGCACTAGATGAAGATGGAGTTGGGGCTAAAGTTTTCTGATGGAATTGAGGATGGTTACCATTCTCCTACCTCGACTGAGCAAAATTGAAGCTACCTGTTCTAGCCATTTTATTCTCCCTCTTTTTCCTTAAACTTCTGCTTCTCAATCTATTAAACATGGACTATCAACCTAGACAAGTCCATCTCCTTAATCAAGATTGAGGTCCTTCACTCTTTGACTACTCTATCACTACACCAAAGACAAACTTACTCATCCTAGACCTGTCATCAGATACCACATTAAGAGAATACCTGGATATCCGAGTAAACATAAGAGAATACTCCTTCACACTCATGTTTCCCTGCCTCAAATTAATAAACTCCTGCACCTTATCTTCCCTTAACTCCAAGGCAAAGAACCGATCTAAAAAGGACGTCACAAACTCTTCCCATTCAACAGGCCCTGTATCTGCCCCTCTATCTCCCTTCTACTACTTATACCAGGTGTGAGCAATATCTTGTAATTGGTAAGCACCCAACTCTGCACTCTCACAAGAAGTTACACCCATAATATTAGTTACCTTCTGAACCATGTCGAGGAACTCCTGCGAATCCTCATCAGACTTAGATCCAAAAATAGAGAAGGGTTCATTGGGGTAAAGTCCAGAATCCTAGCTGCGATAGTATTATCCACTGGAACAACTGGGATGACAACCAACTGATTATTCTAGGATGGTACTGAGTGAGCTAAAGTAGTGAATATAGCTCTGAATTCGATATAAGAGACATGCTCGTTCAGGAGATCTTCCTGAACAGGCGGAGATACAGGCTGGTTCCTATTTCTCTTTCCATTATTCTTTCTGGGAGGCATATTCTATAAATGAAAAGAAGATTGAATTAGGAAGAGATTTTAAATTAAGCTCATGCTCACTCTCACAAAATGAATACTGAAAGAAGGGAAACCTTTCCTAAGACGTCTAGTAGCCTCTTTTTCATAAATATGGCGCACTTTACACCTATGCAGAAGACACTACTTAACGCGGCTTTCAGACTCCCTGGGATACTTTAAAACCTTAGGATATAATACCAAGTTTGTAATGCCCCGAGAGTACACCCTGGAAGCCACGCGGTGCTTACAGCTTCGAAGGACCACAAGCTAACCCATGAGCTGGTACCTGCTGTGAGCACTGAATAAAATAACAAAGACATGTGTGGAATTTAACTATAAAATACCATAAGGTTTTAAAAACTAAAAATCAATACTGTATCATATTTTTAAAATGTCTAAAACATACTGTCAATACTGACAAAACAATTGGTAATAACGACTGAAAACTGACTATCTGAAAGCCTCAAAACTGACTGAATGTGGAGTTGATGGGACAAACCCCCAACTATGAATGGATAGAAATACTAAAGTGATAAGGTAAACTAAAATAAACATAAACAATCCTCAGAACATGAGGACTCACCACTGCTACTACTGCTGGTGTGCTGGGATGTCTAGGTGCGATCGGGAACCTGAGCATCCGAACCTATGATATGAGACATCATAGCATAAGAAATGAGTATGCGATCAGTACTTTGAATGTACTAGTATGCTAGATGAGGTTAGGCTTATATGTATGGCTCATATGTATGAATAATACCGACTGAATAAATATCATGAGATAACTGATGTATAGTATGCGAGGAAGTTGTAAAATCTGAGAATGCATGACCAAGAATATGACATAATGCTGGGATATTTTGTAAACTGAAATACTAAAAAACTGATACTGAGCAACTAATAATTGTATGCCATGGTCAAGCAAGCCTGAAAACTGAGCTCTCAACTGAATAATGGACTGAGACTATGTGAGCTATCGTCTAACCGACATGCCCTAATATGAGCTAATTGGGGTCCAAATTATAACCCCAGTTGGAAGGGTGTCAGTACCGTGCCACGAGTACTAACACTGGCTATGTTGATCCACTGAAATAAAGTCCCGAAGGACTAATGAGTCACCCTCTACTGGTAGGTGCTCTAGTGAGATATATGTCAACCCTCAACTAGCAGGTTAACATCTCAAACCTATGCTAGCTATGTAGTTTTGGAATGCATGGACTGCTACTAAAGGTCACACCCTCAACTGACAGGTGATCCCCCATCCCTGGGTTCGATCGGTGCTAAATTTTACTCCCAACTGAACTAAATCTAATTACTAGACTGAGCTGAACTTACATGATATACTGACTGGACTGATAATACTCTAATATATCTGAAACCATTTTGAAATTACTGAAACTAAGTAAACAATTAAGTTTTTGGGTATTCATAACCCCCAAGACTCAATAGCAAAATCAATAAAAATACATGAAAGCATTTAAAACCATAATAAGTAAGAATTATCCCAAAATATTACTTAGACATTTCACCAAACATTTGAGGGTCATGAGTCAAAGCATGAAGATAGTTTAAAACATATGATAGTAACATAATTTCAATACTAAAATCACGGGTTAAGGATTTAACATGCAATTTTTCATCCTTCAAATATGTCAAGAACTAATTCCAACGAAAAATACATATAAACATGGTATAAAGTCAAAATTCATGGAAGTTCATGGATATAATTCATAATAACATGTAAATATCAAATCTTTAAACATAAAAAATGATTCTTGAATTCCATGGGTGAAAAGGACCCATGGATGAACATCTAACATACCTTAATTGAAGAGTTCGTGAAGGTTCTTGGTAATTTTCTTGAAACTTGAGCTTGAATCTTGAAGGGGCTAGGATTTGTTCTTGATAGAGAATTACTTCCTTGGAGGGAATCTATGAGCAATGGGGCATATAATGCCCTTCGGGGTTTTAATTTTGTATTTTGGACGGAATTGGGTAAGGAAAAATGACAAGACTACCCATTGGAAATTAAAATTCATAATTGGAACGCCGATTGGGTCTTCACCGCGACGCGCCAAGACTGTTATCACGATTCCACTGTGACGCGGTGCAATCGCGGTGACTTGCTAGAATCTAATAATTGTCATTTTGAACTTCACCGTGATGCAGTGAAATTACCACCGCTATAGCCACCGCGACGCACCACAATCATGGTGAGCTGCTATTTTAGAAATCCAAACGTGGTCCAAACCTCTTCCAAAAAATCCAAAACTTACCTGAGACATGCTACTTACACCCCTAAACATGAATCAACTCAAAAAATTACGTCTTGGGGGAGGGAAGGTCACTTTAAAAATTAACAAAGTTAAGAGGCCAAACAAATAAAACTAAGTCTCCAACACTTCGCAAAATTTTTAGGTTCTAAGCCTTTTGAACATGTACTATAGGCTGAATTGAGCTAAGATAATTATGGGGTATTACAATGAATATCCCACATGCTTGAATTTGCTTGAATTCTTGAAAGAAAATTAGAATTAGGACCTTGGATGATTGAATTCTTGGAAGGAGCTTTGATTTTTGTGTTCTTGGGAATGCGAGATGATTATACATCGTTAAATGATGAGGAATGGGTCTAATAATTCCTCTCTTAGGTTTTTAAGTGATGAATTAGGTGTTTTGGTAGAGAGAAAAAGACCAAAATACCCCTCACCCCTTTAACGAAGTTGAAGGATTTACACAACCTCCATAGCATGGAGGCTATCGCATAGGCTAGCCTCTGTGACATGCTGTGTATTATGGAGACTAACCTCCATGACACGTCATGTATCATGAAGGGCCAGTCTCCGTGGCATGTTGAAATCACATGGTTCATATTGCCTTCGTGGTCTAAAAACACCCCGAACATCTTTTGAAAATTTTGAAACTCTCCCGGATGACCCTTTTAACATTCCTAAACATATTTTAACTCATAAATCAACTTTTGGAACTCAAGAAGGCCAAAAATAAAATGTTTAAAATTTTGAGGTGTTAAAATGACCATGTCAGTTGTACTTAGTGTGAAATAATGACTTTGAAACTTCTAAACATGGGATGAATAATTGGAAATTCATCTAGAATCTTGTGGGGTATTACAACTGAGATTTGAGGTGATTAGTTTTTCTTAATGGATTTTTTTTTTTGGAGATTTTTGATTGAATTGGGGTTATAGTGGACATGCGATATTTTGGTTATTTGGGTAAGTAGTGGTTTGGAGGGTGGGATCATGTACTTGCCTCAGTGGGTTGAGCATTTGTTGGGGTGTCTCCGAGGTTATAGTAGTGGAGGTGTTTTGAGCATGTACACTAGAGGAAACATGATAGTTTTGAGGGGTTGAATTGGTGGAATCTAGACGACCTTCTAAGGTGTCCATCCTCCTTGAGAAAGAGCCTTCTAGGCCTTCCATTCTTTGATTCATGGATTCTATTCTTCGATCCATTCTTTGATTCATGGATTCTATTCTTCGATCCATTCTTTGATTCATGGATTCTATTCATTGACTCAAGGATTTAATTGCGGCTTAGATTGAGTTTGAAGCATTGTAATCCACTGCTTGTGGGATGTCATCATCCGAATCCATTATACCTAATAAAAGAAACACTAAACAAACAACGAATAAGTTAGAATTAATAAATCAACCTCACAAGCTCTCAGAGCACACACATTTGTTTTGTCTCTCAATAGGCGTCGCTAGCATTCAAAGATCGTTTGTACTCCAATTTGAAGACTTGGTATCAATTGTAGATTGTGATGAAAATGGATTCTTGTTTGAAATTGAAAAGTAAACTCAAACACAAACTAACATACTTGAATCAATAAAGAATAACGAAAATAAAAGAGAAAAGTACATAAGAACGAGCAAGAAATAAATCAGCTCAAAAACTAATTAATCAACAAATAGATCAATTATTATTTGTTAATTAGTGTTTATGAATCAAAAGATGAAGTTAAGAGTCAAGAAATGAATTTAGATTTGATGGAACCTAGGCAAAATGAGCTTGGGAGGTTTTGAACTGCGGAGCCCAAATATAAAATATTATTAAAAATGGAGTTAAAATCGAAGTTAAAATTATTAAAGTACCATTTCATAACTTTAGACCTAAAATCATCCAATTTCCTATTTTGAAATCAAGACTTGAAGATGAAATAACTAATAAATCATTCAAAAATATGTAAATAAAGTGTAATAATCATCCCAATAAAGAATCCTAGTAAATCACCTTTTGAGTCTCCCAAAGATGAGTTTCAGGCTTAAAATATCATGTCATGGTGTTTTAGTTTTAAAAATAAAGGTTAAATTATGTCAAAGTGAAATCCGTCTTTGAGAAAGTGACCCACACCTTGTGATTATGTTGCATCAATCTGACCCATCATCATGAACGCAGTCCATCATGAACATAATGGGCAATAATAAGAATTGACCAAGCCTAGACCTTCATAAATGTGACTTCCACATCACAAACACGATGAAGGACCTAATCTAGTAAATCATAAAATGGCTTTTTCAGTAGGGCATTCATACACTTTATTTGGAATTTCAAAAGACATGTATTAGGTATAAATCAAGGAAAAGAATTTAAACTCATGAAATTCTTACTAGAAATCCCAGAACATTCAAGGGCTTTCATTGAGAGATAAAAAATTAAACCAAAGGATTTCAACTCTTAATAAAAATCTGGCATAATTCATGAACTGAAACTAAAACTGAACTTGGTTGTGGGCAGAACGGAGTTTTCACATGAAAAGAATAACTTTGCATACCTTAATTGACCCAAAAATACTAGAAGAAAGACCAAATCTTTGAAGAAGAACTCCAAGAATCCATTCTTGAAAATTTTATATGGCTTTTCTTGAAAAACCTATAATTATGGTGTAGAATTTTGTTAAGAATTCACTTTTTGGATATTAAAAATATGCAAAGTCACATGAAAGAAACTTACCTTGATGTGGGATGAATCGGAGATGAGAGAATAACATATCTAGGGTTTTTAAACTTAGATAATGACTGAAAATTTCGAATCAAGAGGACTTCATCACCAAGAGTGAGTTCTTCATTTCGTGAAATTAGGAAAATAAAATAATTTTTTTCTAGTCTTAGGTTGCAGAAAATGAACTTAAAAAGGGTTACCTGCAGAGATCGCATACCAAGGAGGACGCTTCACATGCCCAGAAGCATGCATTGCCTTTCCTGCGTGTAGAAGCACGTGCTCGTGCACACTTTTGGTCTGACTTCGTTGTTTTGAAAAGAACAGAAATGCCTTGGGACACAAGCTTGATCACTTTGCTAGCCCATGGGCGAGCAGCACTCAACACTCTATAATCCGAGAAATGCGCTTGGTTGAAGTTGAACTTCATTTATCTCTAAAATACTTCCCATATTAAGACTTTATCTTAGCACTTTGGTACAATTACAAATCTCAAAGTTTATGCCTATACACATACCAAAAATGGTTCTAATTTTAAGTTAGAATTTTTGAAGCGTTAAAATATCTCTCCTTGGAAGCATTTATCCTCGAATGATGGTCTTGACTTAGTAGGAAAAGAAATAAACTAAGTTGAACTGGTATCTATTGAATATCTGGAACTATACTCACCAATTTAGACTGAATTGAGATAACAACGTGGGTTTGACAACCAACTACTAAGCGAATCAAGAGCATAGAGTATGAGTGTGGACATCATAAACATAACATATGATATGAGTTCATGGAATCAAAGGGCACATGACTATGAAGAACTACTTGAGGACATGATATGAGTTCTATTCAGTTGGAACATACAAGACATAAAACAAAGGTGCATTGGACAATGAGATAAAAGTATTCCCACTAAAATCTTTTAAGCTTATCAATACTTATCAACTACTCTCCTTCTCCGAAATGCTAGACTTCAACACTTCTGTACTTAAAATCCTCACAAGGTCACATAAAACCACAAGAGGCTGAGTCTAACTTCTTATTCCTCTCATATTCAAGCTTAACTCAAATTTCTATTTCCATGATCGCTACTCCTTCTTACCACCACAAACAACTATTCTTGTAGCTCAAATCAAGGGTTTGCCAGTCTCATAATTCAATCTGAATGGTGCACTTACACATCAATGAGACATTCAAACCTATTACTAAAGGCATTTCATGGACTTCCACACAGAGTCACATCTTAAACGCCTTCTAATTATTTCACTTAACAAAAATTTCATCGCTTTCTTTCTCCACATATAATCTTAGCAGAAAAATACTCCACTAACATCTCTTCCTAAGATCAAAAGGTTCTAAGTCAGGCTTGTGAATTTATTCTCAAAATTAATCTATAAGCATAATATCCTGCATAGTTGGGGTATCACTATTCACCAGAATATAGAAAATCTCTCTGGAAATTTGAAGATATCATTATTTCACTTAACTCAGGAAACTTCAAAATTCCATTATTTCACTTTACCAAGACAATCAAAATGACAAGTTTAAAATCCATGATTTGAAGATGGAATTAAGAAATAATAAATGGGGTTTATGTAAAATTAATATAGAAATCATACTTATAGGTTAAGGGACTTGAGTTTAAAGTTTGAATGAAAATGGAGTAAGATTTGATTCATAACTTCAGATCATTACCCAAAAATCCAAGGTAAAATTATGAGACAAATAAAATTCTATGATTTGAAAACTTATCCCTTTTCAAGTAATAGAAAATGCACCAATAATCACCCAAAATAGAACTCTTAAGGTCCAATAATAGAGGAAAGAAGTGACCAAAACAAGAAAAAGTAATTTCTATGTCACTGTAGCTTCCTTAGTGATAAAAACGCTCTTACAAAGCTAATAGCACGTGCCTACATAGTAACAAAGATACAACATAGTGTAATGATCCACATACACCTCAAATCAGATAAAAAAATAGCAAACCATTCAATAGTATTTCAATTGAAATTTCAGAACAAATAAAATAAAAATAATGAGATAAATGTGTATGATGCATATGTATGTACCAGTACACACCCGTTGTTCTGTATAACTATCTATGACCCACAGGGGACTCATGAGGTTCATATACTTATCCAAAGTAGTTTCTCATTAGACATATAGACTATGAATTGGTAAAACTCACTCGAAATAATTTGTCATTATGGCATACAAGTTAAAAATCAATAAAATTCCATTGGGAACAATTTTCATTGGACATGCAATTCATAAATTAATAAAATCTACTCAAAATAATTTACCATCGGGCATGTAAGCCATTAAAAACCCATCTTCTCAAAAATTTCTCTTTCATAAGTCCATGAAATGAATATGAATGAGTATACATTGCTCACAATATAAAAAGGAATTCAAATATCTCAATCAATAAAACAATTCCATACTCAACTCATAATCATAAGCCACAAGCCTAAATACCCACAATCTTCCCTTATATACCCAAATCACACTCACAAGAGGGATTACAATCATTGATTATTATGATTGATAACTCATTTCTCAATACATTATATAATAACCAAACTATCAAGAGAATGAGAAAGTAGTCCCACCAAATCAATTTATTATTTTGACCCTTGACATAACACTAGTACCTATATATGTAATGTCCCGCAAAATCCTTTTCCAGTCTGAGCCTTAGAAAGTATTTGGTAAAGCGAAAATTCGAGTTAAAATATTTCAAAAATATCCTTCCAAGTATGAAATGCTTTGAATCATGTGAGAATCTATTTGAGCATGAATTAAGATAATAGAGGTCCCCTAACTCATGGTCGAGTTGAAAGCTTTCCTATAGTTCAAGTTTTAGTGACCGTCAAAATTTGGGTCAATTTCAATCGACCATAACTCATTGTATATGGAGAACTGAGTGTCTTTTTATATATCAAATGAGATATCTTTGAATTATCTTTCCAACTATACCAATTTTGCCTAAATCCGATATCGGAGAAAAGAGTTATGCCCATTTTACTCCAGCCTATCAAGCTGGAAAACGGTGACGACGTTTCTGACGGGCTACCACATTTATGACGACCTTTTTGACGACGTCAACAGATTTATGACGATGTCGTCAGCCCTGGGAAGAAAATCATAAAATCCACCCTTTTTGTGACGACATTTTGTGACAGCCTGTCACAGGTTTGACGGTCTGTCACAAATGTCGTCAGCCATTTTTTTCCAGCAACTTAGAGATGTTTTTTCAAGGGTATTTTGGTAATTTCTCACCCTTTTTGAGCCTCTATAAATATGGGAACCTCTTCCAAAAACCTAATTTCAATATTTTTCTCTTTCAATTCTCTCAATTCTCTTGAGAAGAGAAATAACTAGGGTTTCAATCAAGAACCCTAATCTTCCAAAAATCATCCATAAATTCTTCAAGATTTCTTCAAGAATAAAGTTTCTCATAGTGTGGGCTTCAAGAATTATTTATTATAAGTGCGGATAGAGTCTCAAACATTAGAGTTCATCCAATTTCAAAGGTTAAGGTATGTAGATGTTGATTCTTGGGTCCCTTTCATCCAAGAAGCTCAAGAACCCTTTTCAAAACTCAAAGATTTTTATGTCTATGAATTTTTAATAATTTGTATGAGTTGAAATTGATGTTCAATGTGTTGTTGAGTTTTGATTTATGTTTGTCTTCAAAATTTATGAGCTTTGATCCTAGTATGTGGAACTCATGTGATGTTTGTGATAGACCCTCTTGAAGTTGTTTTTTTTTCATGTGATGTGTTCATGACTTTTGGGTATAAAAATGGTTGAATAAGTGAAGAATTTTCCCCATAGGTTTGATAAAGAGCTTAGGTGAACATAAGA
Organism: Capsicum pubescens; assembly: GCA_030864215.1. Taxonomy (NCBI): domain Eukaryota; kingdom Viridiplantae; phylum Streptophyta; class Magnoliopsida; order Solanales; family Solanaceae; genus Capsicum; species Capsicum pubescens. Next base: position 275,465,192 of record CM061543.1, on the reverse strand, counting down.
GCCATTATAATATGTTGAAGGTGAAACTCAAAATTGTGAGCTAGTCCATGCATGCCTAGTGTTTGATAAAATGCCTTAGTGAGTGAAAGGTGCCAAATAGCATGAAATCCCCAAGTAGGTGTAAAATCAGTCATGTCTAGTGGATGTTGAAAGACCCTAGTGAATAAGTCGAGATATGATGGTTGTAAGATTTCCTGATTTTGTGCTCTTTGATATATGCTAAGCTTTTAATACGTGTCAAGTGGTTAACAAGAAAATAGTGACGTGTTAGTATGAAATTTTCCCCAAATCAAGTGATATCCAAATACATGACAAGACCGATATAGGTATGAAGTACTTGATGTAAGATCTCGTTGAATGGGGTATAATCTAATAGCATGTCTTCCCTAGGCTAGTATATGATGATGAACCGATGTTGATGATCCTTAAAGGTTTGGAGTGACCCTTTGGTGGTTGTGATGATGAATAGAGGTCTATGTTTCCTAAATGCTTAATGCGATGTCCTAAGGATCTTGAGAGGGAAATTATGTTATGATGCCCAACTACTTGAAGTGATGCTTTAACGATTGTGATAATACATGAATGATTGTAATGATTAATGAATGCTTGAAATACATAAATGAATGCTTGTAATGATGAATGAATGGATAACCGTGATGATGCATGAATGATTTGTGATGAAGAATGATTATGTCTTACTTTTATGTTATCGAGTCCTGGGGGTATTTATACCCAAAAATAGAGTTGTTGTCTAGAGCCCGTGTCAGTTTCTCGATAATTCTAATCGAGCCATGATTCTCAGAACTCAGTGAACTATAGAACTCTGTATTCTCAGACAAGTGCGAAGCTTAATAAAGCTCAGTAATCTCAGTTATCTCTGTAATCTCTGTATCGCTAGTAATCTAGCTTCAGACCTGCAATCAACTCAGTTCTAATAGTATTCAAGTGATTCAATTCTAATCTCAGAAGCGATTTGAGTAATCTATTCAAGATCTATATCGTCAGTCAGATACCATGATTCGATATCTTTTCCATCAGATACGGAACCAAGTGATCTCAGCGTAACTCAATCAGACCTTTTGAGTAATATGATCAGTGTCAGATTCAGTTCAGCCAGTGTTCAGTTGAGAATTCAGTTCTGAGTCTTCCAGTTAAGAGTAGAAACTAGCACATAGCGAGCTCAAGGATGGGAACTCACCTACTAGTAGAGGGTGTGATTCTTAGAAGCAATCCTTGTTCTCCAGAACTACGTAGCCAGCGTAGGTTGAGACATCACACCTGTTAGTTGAGGGTGGATGAGAGACATTATACCTTCTAGACAATGGTAGATAAGGTGGCTTGACCTGCTAGATGAGGGCTCTACCATTCTCGCTTGAGGACCTGCTAGATGAGGGTCACATAAAGTTGTCTTTACCAGTGGCGTGGTAATGACACCCTTCCAACTGGGGCACAGGTTGGACCCCACCTGTGGTAGGTCGGGGCATGTCGGTTAAGTGACTACCACCCACAGTTTTAGTTTCAGATTCAGTCTCAGTTTCAGAATCAGTATTCAGAAATTAGGACTGTCAGATAGAGTCATCTATCATTATGAAGAACTCAGATAGTTCCATTGATTTATGGGTCATCCCATCAGATATACTTGGTCTCACATACAGTTATTTGATATCATATTCAGAGATATGCCGTCAGAAAGGCTTGATCACAGTATCAGATTTCTATTGAGTATTCTTGTTGTCAGATTCAGATATAATCATATTTCTTATCATTGATAAAGCTTCCAAAATCATCTGTTAGAAAGGATGATCTTTAATCCTGTCAGTCGAAAGCAGTAACTCCAAGAATTCAGTCATTAATATAAGCACATCCAGATCCTCAGTTATCAGTATCAGATGAGTCAGTGATTCAGTATCTCAGTGTCAGTAGTGAGTTCAGTCTGTAGTAAAGTGGTATCTGAGTTTTAGTTTCTAGAGCTGCGATAATTGTGCTCATGTTCTGTGCATTCATGTATGTGTTCTCATGCGACATTTTCATGATTATTCAACTTAGATGAGATGTGAATTGGGCTATTTAAATAGGGTTTATAATAATGATGTAAACATGTAAAATAGTGCATGTGTCGAATATATATATACAGTAATTCTGTCGTATGTTTGATGTTTGCTAGATAGGGTAAAAAGTCATCTTAGTAATCAACTATGTGGACATTTCTGGTGCAATTTTGATGATAATTCAAAGAAACACCAATAATGGTGTAATGATGACAAATAATATAGGTAAAGAATTTTGTTCACTGAAGCTATGAAAGCCGTGACTAACAGTAACATTATGGAGAATCTTGTTATACTATAATTTGAAATAAGTTAAAGAACTTTGGTTTTGTCCTCATTAAGAAATTGTCTTGGAAAATAAAATTTAATACTGTGAGGCTATGTAATTCTTGATTCGGCCAGCCACTATTTTGATGGTTCACTTCAATTTTGAAGTGAACCCTAATTAAAAAAAAATCATAATAATAGGGTTTTTATTAGATTTATATTCTTATAAGGATTATATATTTGAACAGATTGTGAACGTTTCAGAATTTTGAGAAAGGACAAGGCACTTGTGGACTAGTGACATTCAAATTCCTTGGTTGAGGTAGGTTACGATTTAATTAGAGTTAGACTCAATTTAATTGTATGTATGCTCCTAAATTGGATACTTGTTGATTGGTATTCGAACATGCTTGAAATTGTTGATGTTTGAATTATTGATGCGTGTATAAATAATTGAAAATTTACTTGATGGGATTGTCTTATGACTTTAAGTGTACTTGTAAACTTGACACATCATGCTGTATGTTGTGAGGTAGTGTAAATGTGATATTGATATTACCTGTTTATGTTGGATTGGGTACCACGTCGGTACGAAGATGTGTATGTTGGATTGGGTGCCACATCGGTATGGGTATATATATGTTGGATCGAGTACCACGCCTGTACGGATATGTATATGTTGGATCGGGTACCACGCCGGTATAGATATGTATATGTTGGATCGGGTACCACGCCAGTATGGATATGTATATATTGGATCAGGTACCACGCCGGTATGGATATGTTTATGTTGGATCGTGTACCACGCTGGTACGGATGTATATATGTTGGATCGAGTACCACACCGGTACGGATATGTGTATGTTGGATCGGGTACCACGCCGGTACGGTACATGAACATAGATTGTTCCCTGCAAGTCATGACTATTTGGGAAAAAATAAGTCTCGTAGCATGTGTGTACATGATTATGTTAATTCTGTGGATGTTTACAGAATGATTATGTGGCTTGTTTGTGAGCACTGTTTGACCTGTTATTACTGTATTATTGATTCACTAAATTGTTGTTATGTGACGATGCATGTCTACTTTTTATTTGATTTACGTTGTGTACATGTTATTAAGTTAAGTTGGCCTATGATGCCTACCAGTACTTAGTGGTTTTGTAATGCCCCGATTTTCTGAACCGGAATGCTACACGGTGCTTATGACCCCAAGGAACCACAAGCTAACCCATGACTGATATCTGTACCTGTATACTGCAATTCATGACATAATAATTCGGAAAACATGCACAATAGGACATAAGGTTCAACTGAAATAATATAACATCCATATGGGCGAAAAGTACCCAAAACAACTGAATCTGAATTTGAAAGCTAAATCTAAGCGTAAATCTGAAAGCCTATAAGTATTGTCTAAAATAAGGAGTTGAAGAAACATGTCTCCAACTAACTCCGTAAAATTGAACTGAAGAAATAAATGATAAATCAAATAATGTCGTCCTAGAATGAAGAGGACTCACTGTAACTCTGTATGCTGAATGCGACTGCTACTGCTGGTTTGGGACTTGTGCCTCTGAACCTATGGTGTAACATGAAAAGAAAGAACCATAGAACAAATACGTCAGTACAACTGGAGTACTAAGTATACGAGTGAGGTAGGCTAATGCAAAGGGTTTACATGCATGAATAATACTACTGACTGACTGATATGAACGTAAGAGTGCAAACATACATACATAGTAACTAAGATCGTAAGTACATAATGGCTAAATCTGTACGCTAATACATGGTTGGAAGCGTAGTTCTGATAACATGGATGACTGTATCTGACAGCCCTGAATCTGGTTGAACTCTCTGAGTTTCGAGCTATAACTAAATTTGACCGTATCTAACAATCCTGGTATACTGATATCTGAAGAATTGTCTGAGTTCTTTTACTGAGACTAATACATAAACTATAGGAGTTAGTTGTTTAACCGACATGCCCCATAAATACCATTACGGCTAAGCTGGGGTCCAATCTCTGCCCTGACTAGAAGGGTGCCAATACCGCGCCACTGGTAAGGACAGTTGTGAGTGACCCTTATCTGGCAGGTACTCAAAGTGAGAATGGTGGGAACCTAAACTAACAGGTTAAGACACCTCATCAATCCTAATCTGACAGGTTAAGATGTCTCAACCTACGCTGGCTACGTAATTCTGGAACACAAGGATGACTGCTAAGAATCACACCCTAAAACTGGTAGGTGAGTCCCCATCGTTGGGTTCACTCGGTGCTAAATTCTATTCCCATATGAAGAGACTAAGCATGATTCAACTGACTGTACATGGATAAATTAACTGACTTCCATTGACTGACGGAGTAGTACTATTATCTGAGAGTTAACTGAGATCATGAGATTTCTTAGGTTTTCCTGAGTCACATGACTGACTGAGTTCTATAGATTATAGCTTGACTGAGTTTATCATGACAACATGACATGGATCTAGGCACACAACTATTTTTTTTGGGTACGAATACCCCCAGGACTCGATAGAAGAAAACCGACACACATGACATGACTTGATCACAAGATTTGAGTCCACAATTCATAATATCATAAGTAGGGGATATCATATTTCATATAGTTATTCAACATCTTAAACATTGTAGGGAATGCATGGATATATTTCGTGTACATATTGTATAACTCCATTATCTTACATGCTTCATACCACCACAATAGCAACACATGAAAAGCATGGGATTCATATTGAAGTATATAGCTAACATGGACTTGTCATTTAGACATCCTAGAACCATACAAACATGAATGTCTATCATCCTACGCATTTTATCAAACACCTTGCATGCATTCTTTAAGGCATAGGTGAGTTTCGTATTTGCATCATATTAAACCACCTAAAGTTTATGGTTTTCAATTAACAAACATATATATTCCATGAAAACACCTTTAGACATCACATTGAAACTTAAACAACAATCGTCAACATGTACATACTCATATCACCACAAAAAGTTTACAAAATAATATTTAAAACATGGTTCTTGAGCTCTATGAACGGATTGGATCCATAGATGAATACTACGCATACCTTAGTGATTGAATCTTGAAAGAGATCTAATTTTTCTAAAGGTTCTTGAAGAATTCCTTAGGCTTTCTCTTGAGGAGATGATCTTGAGAAAAAACCCTAATCTTGTGGTTGAGAGTGTAAGAGAGGATTTTTAAGATGCTTAACTGAAGAAAAATGGAAAAAATTATGCCTCTTTAGGGTTATAAGTCGTGGAAGGTGAAGGAAAATACCAAAATACCCTTATGAAATAAATTCCCAGTTGCTGAAAATTATAGCTGACGACATTTGTGACAAGGCGTCAAAAATGTGACAAGCCGTCAAAAATGTCGTCACACAGGAGCTGGAATTGATGGTTTCTGCCTAAGTCTGACGACCTTCGTGGTAGGGCGTCACAAATGTGGTAAGCTACCACAAATTTCGTCACTTAGGAGCTGGTTTCTACCTAAGGCTGACGACCTTCGTGGTAGGGCGTCACAAATGTGGTAAGCTACCACGAATGTCGTCACATTGTTTCCAGCCTGACATGCTGGAGTAAAATAGGAATAACTCTTTGCTCCAATATCGTATTTAGGAAAAATTGGTATCGTTGGAAATCTAATTCAATTATATATCTGTTTATAGGTTATGAGCTCAAAATTTCCAAGTATAATGAGAGTTATGCTCGTTTGAAGTTGACTATACCAATATCCTTCTCAAGAATTCAATCGGTAAGGAATGTTTTGATTCGTCTGATAAATGGGAATTATTTGAAGCCTTAATATACATCTAACCTACTCATAAAACTATAAAATAACCATGATTTACTATGCATGATCTTTGGTACATGGATCTAATATTGGTTGGATTTTTCGAGATATTACAGGTTTGTACTGATACTACCTTGTACTCTTCGTTTGTCGAGTGCAGAAAGCGTTCTAAAGGATCAGAAACGACCTCAGTTATAGAGTTTCCTAAAAGATTTGGATCCATGGGTGAGCACTCTATTTTCAGCTACCATGGGTCATCTTATTGGTTCTTGTTCATCTTTCGGGCAACGAAACACTCATTATTTACTTTATTTTGGATATCTCTTTAGACATGATTTTTTGTTAGTAGTTCTTGTACGATGACTTTCGGGTCTTGGGAATTTTAGTAAGTATTTTATTCGACTTCTGCATTAATAACGATTAGTCCTAAATTATTGTCATTTTTGAAATTTTATGATAATGTCATCTTAATATTGACTAAGTGATTAGTAATGGTTCGGTTTAGATGGTCCTCCCACAAGAAGATTAGTGTGGGTTCCACTCATGGCCATTTGGATCATGACAGGGTAGCTTTTGCACGAGGCTCAACCCAAACATCTTCATTTGTTGGGTTCTTTTTCTTCTTTACATGGGTCTCCTCGAATACCTCATGAAAAGTTACTTTCCTACCCAATTTTTTTCCCACATATGATAAAATTATTAATCTTCAAAAAATAAAAAATAAAAATAGAAACAAACAGTTAAACCTGTAAAAGTTACATATCATATTTTGCTCCACAGTAATTCGACTATCAGCTCCCGCAGTATGTAAAAAGATACCCTTGGTCGATGCCCAGACTTTTTTTCTTTTTTCACTCAACTTTTGGTATTCTTCGCTATTCCAATAGCGAAGATAATCTTGCCAAATTCTTTCATCTATAATACTTGGTCTTAGCCTATGTTGTCTGGCATAATCCAACAGACCGTTCATTCTGAGTCTTGCTCTTTTATAAAAATTCTTCCATATAGCAAAATAATTTGTTGGATCCCACCAGAAATATTTCTACAGCAAAAATAAAAGTTTAATATTTAATTTTTTATTCTAACAATGTGTTAAGTAGTCGATAAGTTAAATCTTTACCTGAAATTCTTTAAACATTTCATTTCTATCAAATTCTTGAACCTTTTGCCAACTAGTCCAATAGCCTTTGAATTGCCGACAAATACATTTAGTCGTAATTTTTGTAATTCTATCATCGGGCAAAAACCTACAACACAATATCAAACATTAATTTCATAGAGCATAATAATATGGTAAATGAAAAATGAATAATGTTGTTATATTTAGAAATCTTACCCTGCTTCATATGGAATAATATACTGCCTCCGATGAGCATCTCTGTCTCTGGGTTGCGAAACAAGTGTTGCTGGATGCACTAGCGTGGGTGGATCTGAAGACTGGATGGTGTGCCTCGAAGAAGAAGATTTTTCAACTCAATAGATCCAGCAGAATCATTGTGAGTATGTGGGTGACTACTAGTAGAAGGTACTACAGACGATGGTAGATGACTGTATGTGCCAGCGATCATCTGATAGTACTGTGATAGGGGTGGCATGGCAATGAGAGCAGAATGGGTCTCTATAGAGCCATGAAGTAGACCCATATATGTAGGAGCAAGAACTGAATGATGCGACGACCTAGAATAAGGTCGTGCTGGCACGTCATCTAACCTACCCTCAGATAGATGAATACATGTCGGTCTTCTATAAGGCTGAGGTTTTTTTTTTTTGGTCTTTGTAGGTTCAACTTTTTTCTTACCTTTGTCACCTTTACCTACCATCTAAATTATGTAAAGTTAACAAGTAGTTAGTCCTTACAAAATGAATATAAGAAAATGTCCCTTTTAGAATCTTATAAAAGCGGAATATTTGTTGTGAAAAGAACACACGTCCATTTTCAAGTCATTAGTAGACATTCCAAGTAACTAATTTTAAGTTCCTAATTCAAATTTCAAATCACTAAATCAGTATTAAAATACCAGTGAAATAGATACATAACCATAGCAAGTTTAGGCTCGCTCCAACAACACGAGAAAGACAAGAATATTTCTAATACTACATAAAAGATGGAAAAGTGATAATAGTAATCTTACTCAGAATATTACATATCAATCTTAAACAAGAAACATAAAGATAAATAGTACAAAACATAAAGACATCAATACATAACAAATACAATCTACACAAACTAATTATCCTCTACCGAAGATTCTCCACTAAACTATTCACCCTCTTTAGAAGATTCCTCATCTTCTACCCACTCAACCTCTTCTTCTACAATATTAACTTCTTCAAATATATTTTTTGGGTGGTTCAAACTATCCACTAAATCAATGTCCATTAATTGGTGATCAATCAACATTTTATTTTGATATGCAGTCTCCAACACATTCTCAACTTCCACTCATCCTATAGGCTTTGTTTTGGTTACAGCCCACCATTCAGACTTATCTCTGCGCAACGGATAAGGAGCATAGTACACTTGTTTAGCATTTTGCGCGAGAACAAAGGGATTTTAAACAGTATACGTCCTATTGTGCTTAAATTCAATAATTTTATGCTCCTTAAGTACTCTTGTGCCTCTTGTGCTTGGATCAAATCACTTATATCGAAAGAGTACAACTTTTTTTATTAGCAAAGCAGCATACTCCATTTTAAAGATCTTTTGTATGATGCCAAAGTAATCAACATCATCATCAGCCTTAACCTAAACACCACTATTGTTTGTTTTTATTGTTCTGGAGTGTTCTTTGGCTGAAAATTTAAATTCATTTACTGTGTAATAGGACATTGAACGAGCTTCAACTGGTTTCAAAGAAATATCTTTCAAGAACTGATCGTATGCGGCCGCATTTGGTGAATGGTATACCTAAAAGTATTTTACATATATATATACCATGTTGCAAAGGATGCATACACTTGATTTTGGTGGAATTGAGTCTTAAATGGACTAATGATCCAACATGTGAAACACAATTAGTTTCCTTAAGGAAATGAGTAAATAAATATGATATATTAATATTTAATATCCTTACTTTAGAGAGGGCTCAACTTCCGAGCAATTCAGCAAGACATACAAAGTTGATGATTTGTGCTCCATGGTAGTAAGCTGACGAAATATTGTCTTTTTTGCCTTACTACCAGATTGGTTGAAAATTGATATTGGTTGCAAATGAGGCTCATTCTCATCGTCCGGATGTCGATTCGGTATGTTTCTTAAACAAGCAACTTAATCACCAAAGTGGTATGAATAAAATTGAGATGTTTCTCTTGCGAGATATGCCTCAACTATAGAGCCTTCCACCCTGTATTTATTTTTAGGACCCCTTTTCAATTTTCTAATTGTCATGTATAATCTTAAGATTAGGTGTTTACTATATAAAAATAGATATATATGAATTTGAAGAATTATTTAATAAACTAAAAATATTGCAATTGCTTACCGCTCGCCTGTATACATCCACCTAGTTTGAACTGGACCACCTAGTTGAGCTTCGGACAAGGTGAATGGAAAGATGTTCCCATCACATCGAAGAACCCAAATGTAAAAATCTTCTCCAACTTGTTGGTGATAACAACAATGTTACTTTCCATTCGAGCCAGATTTCCTTCTTTTAATATGGTGGAGCATAAGTATTTGAAGAACAAACTAATCTCTGCTATCGGTTTTCATATGTTTTCAAGCAAACCAATACAAGCAATTAGAAGTAATTGTTCCATAAAAACATGAGATTCATGGATTTTCATTCCTTGTAGGATTCCTTGTGCCATATAAACCTTCTTTCCCAAATTTGAGGCATATCCATCGGGCATCTTTAAACTTTGAACCCACTCACATATTTTTCGCTTTTGGTCCAACTTGAATATATAACTATCCTTAGGATTAAGAACACCATTGGGCCCCTCCTACAAGTGTAATTTCCTACGCTTGCAATATTCTAGTAAATCAAGTCTAGCCTTAGGATTATCCTTTGTCTTGCCGGTAACATCCATAACTGTGTTGAACAAGTTGTCAAAATAGTTCTTCTCAGTATGGATGACATCAATATTATGTATAAGCAAATTATCTGACCAATATTCCAACTCCCAAAATATACTTTGCTTAGTCCAATTATGTGAAAAACCATATCCATCAAACCTATACATTGGTTCCTCGCTAAATTTTGGAAAATCCTGAACTATCTTTCAAATGTCATGACCAGATAACCTTAGAGGTGGACCATCATGTTTAGTTCTATTCTTTATTAATTCATTCTTGATTCTCCTAAGCTCATGATTAAGTGGCAAGAAACAACGATGACAATTAAACCATGAATTTTTCCTTCCATATCTCAATGTGAAAGATTTTGTATTTTCCATACAGTATGGACAAGACAACTTTCCAGCTGTCATCCACCCAGAAAATATTCCATAAGTAGGGAAATCATTAATAGTCCACATTAGATATGCACGCAGATTGAAATTTTGTTTAAGTGAAATGTCCCAAGTTTCAACCCCCTCATGCCATAAAATTTGTAGTTAATCAATCAAAGGTTGCAAGTAGACTTCGATTCCATTTTTTGGATTACATGGACCAGGAACAACACAATTCAGAAATATATATGGACTAGTCATCAACATTTCAGGAGGAAGATTATACGGGGTGATAAATACAAGCCAACATGAATATGGCGCAACACCAACAAAAAAAGGTGAGAAACCATCCGCACACAATCCCAATCAAATATTTTATGGCTCAGCTACAAAATCTAGATAAGTTATATCAAAATACTTCCAAGCCTCTCCATCAGATGGATGACACATAACACCAGTGGGCCTTTTATTTTCACTGTGTCATCTCATATGAGGAGCTGAGCTGTTTGAAACATAAAACTTCTTCAACCTTGGTATTAGAGGTAAATAATACATCGCCTTAATAATAATTTTATTTCCACGACAACTACGCTTATAGCGAGGGTGTTGACAAAACTTATAGGACTCTAGGTTAGCATCTTCCTTAAAGTATAACATGCAACTATTTTCACAACAATCAATTCTAACGAGGAGAGACCTAACTTTGACACCATTCTTTTTGCCTTATAGACAAAATCAGGAACCTCTAAAGCGGGGTCAACTAACTCTTTAATAAGGTCTATCATTGAGTCTATTCCTCCTTCAACAATGTTCTAATCAAATTTAACACTTAATAATCTAACAGCAACAGACAATCGAGAGTGCGAACACCCGTCAAACAAAAGATAACAAGCAACATGCAATTGTTCATAAAAATGGTGCGCTTCTCTATTGGAAACATCTTCGACATTTCCCCTAAATTCGCCCGTGTTGCATCCCAAAAGCATCATGCACCATTTCTATCATCCTAGTATCTTGATAGTTATTATGCCCTGCAGACCTACTACTTTCACCAACAACAAAGTTATTCTGCTCAACATACCATGACTAGTACGCAATCTTAAAAAGTCCTCATGAAACCCTTTTCTATAAAGATGATCTTTCACAACTTCTTCTTCTAGAATGCTTGTACAATCACATTTAACACAAGGACAATGAATCTCCCGAAAAAGTGACCAATCATCAGGTGTATTGGTATGTTCAATAAATCAATTGACACCTTCAACAAATTCCACCCTAAGACCCATTCTATTATCATTTTTTCATTGATATATTCAGCTATAATCATGTTTCATCTACACAATCAATCACATTCAAGTAATTAGTTCAAGTCACAAAAGTTCACATTTAAAGAACCTACACTTAAACATTTTCATGTCACTAATTCACTTCTCAAGTGACCACACTTTACTAAATTCAAAACACAAGTTCACATTTCAAGTACCTACATTTAAACATTTTCAAGTCGCTAATTCACTTCACAAGTTACCAAACTAAACTAAATTCAAAACAAAAATTCACATTTCAAGTACCTACACTTAAACATTTTCAAGTCACTAATTCACTTCACAAGTTACTAGCTTAAACTAAATTCAAAATAAAAGTTCACATTTCAAGTATCTACACTTAAATATTTTCAAATCACTAATTCACTTCACAAGTTATCAAACAAAACTAAATTCAAAATGAAAAGCTCACATTTCAAGTACCTACACTTAAAATATTTTAATTCATTTCACAAGTTACCAAACTAAACTAAATTCAAAATGAAAAGTTCACATTTCAAGTAACTACACTTAAACATTTCCAAGTCACTAATTCACTTCACAAGTTACCAAACCAAACTAAATTCAAAATAAAAAGTTCACATTTTAAGTACCTACACTTAAACATTTTCAAGTTACTAATTCACTTCACAAGTTACCAAACTTAACTAAATTCAAAACAAAAGTTCACCTTTCAAGTAACTAGACATAAACATTTGAAGTCACTAATTCACTTCACAAGTTACCAAACTTAACTAAACTCAAAACAAAAGTTCACCTTTCAAATAACTACACCTAAACATTTCAAGTCACTAATTCACTTCACAAGTTACCAAACTTAACTAAATTCAAAACAAAAGTTCACCTTTCAAGTAACTACACTTAAATATTTTCAAGTCGCAAATTCACCTCTCAAGTGATCACACTTTACTAAATTCTAAATAAAAATTCACATTTCAAGTACCTACACTTCAACATTTTCAAGTCACTAAGTCACCTCTCAAGTGACCACACTTTACTAAATTTAAAATAAAAATTCACATTTCAAGTACCTACAGTTCAACATTTTCAAGTCACTAAGTCATTTATCAAGTGACCACACTTTACTAAATTCAAAATAAAATTTCACATTTCAAGTACCTACACTTAAACATTTTCAAGTTACTAATTCACTTCACAAGATACCAAACTTAACTAAATTTAAAATAAAAGTTCACCTTTCAAGTAACTACACCTAAACATTTCAAGTCATTAATTCACTTAACAAGTGACCAAACTTAACTAAATTCAAAACAAAAGTTCAACTTTCAAGTAACTACACCTAAACATTTCAAGTCACTAATTCACTTCACAAGTTGTCAAACTTAACTAAATTCAAAACAAAAGTTCACCTTTCAAGTAACTACACTTAAATATTTTCAAGTCACTAATTCACCTCTCAAGTGACCATACTTTATTAAATTCAAAACAAAAATTCACATTTCAAGTACCTACACTTCAACATTTTCAAGTCACTAAGTCACCTCTCAAATGACAACACTTTACTAAATTCAAAATAAAAATTCACATTTCAAGTACCTACACTTCAACATTTTCAAGTCTCTAAGTCACTTCTCAAGTGACCACACTTTACTAAATTCAAAACAAAAGTTCATATTTCACGTACCTACACTTAAACATTTCAAGTCACTAATTCACTTCACAAGTTACCAAACTTAACTAAATTGAAAACAAAAGTTCAACTTTCAAGTAACTACACCTAAACATTTCAAGTCACTAATTCACTTCACAAGTTATCAAACTTAACTTAATTCAAAATAAAAGTTCACCTTTCAAGTAACTACACTTAAACATTTTCAAGTCACTTATTCACCTCTCAAGTGACTACACTTAACTAAATTTAAAATAAAAATTAACATTTCAAGTACCTACAATTCAATATTTTCAAGTCACTAAGTCTTTTCTCAAGTGATCACACTTTACTAAATTCAAAACAAAAGTTCACATTTCACATACCTACACTTAAACATTTCAAGTCACTAATTCACTTCACAAGATACCAAACTTAACTAAATTCAAAACAAAGGTTCGCCTTTCAAGTAACTACACCTTAATATTTTAAGTCACTAATTCACTTCACAAGTTACCAAACTTAACTAAATTCAAAACAAAAGTTCACCTTTCAAGTACTAAATTCAAAACACAAGTCCCTAATTCATAATTCAAGTAACTACACCTAAAGATTTCAAGTCACTAATTCACTTCTCAAGTGGCCACGTACTTTACTAAATTCAAAATGAAAAGTTCACATTTCAAGTACCTACACTTAAACATTTTCAAGTCACTAATTCACCTCTCAAGTGATCACGCTTTACTAAATTCAAAACAAAAATTTACATTTTAAGTAACTACACTTATTCATTTTCAAGTCACTAATTCACTTCTCAAGTGACCATGTACTTTACTAAATTCAAAATACAAGTTCACATTTCAAGTACCTACACTTAAACAAATTGAAGTCACTAATTCACTTCTCAAGTGATCGCACTTTACTAAATTCAAAACAAAAGTTCACCTTTCAAGTACCTAAATTCAAAACACAAGTCACTAATTCATAATTCAAGTAACTATACCTAAATTTTCAAGTTACTAATTCACTTCACAAGTTACCAGACTTAACAAAATTCAAAACACAAGTTCACAATTCAAGTACCTAAATTCAAAATGCAAGTCACTAATTCATAATTCAAGTAACTACGCTTAATCACTTTCAAGTAACTGATTTATTTATAGTATAAGTCAAACAATTGAATAAGTGTAATAAAGCAAATAAGTAGAGGCGTCACATGTCTATCTCTTTAATTCCTATGGCTTTCAAAGCCTTCTACAACGAATAATTCCACCTTAACACTACTTTTAAAGACTTCATTATAAGAAAATAGATATAAGTCAACTTACCTTTGCTTGAACTAAATTAAAGAGAAAGAGACAAGTGGTCACCGAAAAATAGCAAAGCAATCCTTTTTCCGAATTCAGATTCTGTCAAACATCAACATCAAATTAGCCCTCCTTCAACACCTAAAACGAAACAAACCCACAATACTAATTAGTTATTGTCTTTCATATGTCATACTTAGTGCAAATGTTGAAAGCCAAAGTGTTGTAACTAGCCAAGAATTAATGGACAAACTCTAAAATAGGCTTCAGATTTCCAAAAAAACACATAATGTTGCAGCTAATAACAAACCAATTTCTCTATTTTTGGATTCAACAGTAAAACTACTGATTATGTTAACTAAGGAAATTGTACTTCGAGATTCAGATAACAAAAAAAATTGAAATTGACCTGTTACTATTGATGTCGTCGTTGTCGTTGCTGCCATTATTGTCGTCGCTATTGTTTCTGTGGTTGTTGTCGTTGCTGTCATTGCTATCATTGCTAGGTTTCTTCTATCATCATCGTCGTCGGTGAGCTGAGATGAGCTGAGTGTCGTCGTCGAGGAGCTAAAGTCGTCCCCGATAAGCTGATGCTGTCGGGTCGTCGATTAGTTTAGGCAAGTGAAGTGAGGTCGGTCGATCAATTTTTGAGAGAGAAAGGGAAATGAAGATTGGGTAGTTGGGTTGGGTAATTACAAAGGGAAAGGAGCAATTAAGATTGGGTTGGGTCGGGTCATTAACGGGTATTACCATAATAAGCGGTTGATTTATTTTTTTAAAAAATTATCATTCAAAAAATAACCACTAGTGGTCGATTTTTATTAAAAATTTTAAATTTTAATAAATTGTATAATATTTATAATAACATCCAAATCATTTAATGCAACGAGTATATAAATAAGATAATTGGTTATTTTATCATCACATTAACACGAGTAGTATATTTCCTCAATCTTATAATAATAATATCAATGCATTTTGTAAATTAGGATGAATTTTTGGTTAATTAAATTTTAAATACGATATTATATATATACCTTGTAATACAGCGTGTTAATCAGATAAATTATCGATTAATTAGCTTACGTTATTACAACTTCAACAATATACCCGTGTCTACATTGACACAATTAGTATATGTATTTTCTCAATAGTATGATATCAATGTATTATTCAAAATATATTGATGTATAGATTCAGATATCTAGCTTTTGATTACTGCATACATCACTACACGAGATATACGTAAATATACATATATTCGATTGGCTATCAGTTTCCAAATACATACTATATACATTACATACACAATTTTATTACCCCATAATAATATATAACGTATTTCACATATACTCAGATGAATTATCAGTTAGTTTATCTTATGTTATTATATCTTCACTACATAACATATATATACACACTATATATTTATAAACACACACACATACACACTATCGATTATTAAATTCTAAATACGTAGTATATACATCACATATGTACACGAGTATATTACCCCACGTAATATAATGCGATGCATTTCATATACATACTTTGATGAGTTATCGATTAATTTTATTATCTTACATTAATATAACTTCAACGTATAGTAAATTATTACTTCAATCGTTTCAAATCAAGGTATTCAATATGTTTGGACAGATTCTGCTAGGTTTTGACTGCCTCGTTCATCAATCGATCACTACATCACATCCACAAGTATATTACCTCATAATATAACCCATTCATTATATTCTGATGAATTATCGGTTATATATGTACGTTACATTATTATAACTCCAATAGTAGCATAATATCACTACCTCAACTGTATGATATAGACATATTCATTATACAAAAAATATGTTTAACGTAATTTAACGTATATACAAAAAAAAATATTTATTTTATATATTGAAACATAAGTGAAAGATAAAGATTATGTTTAACGTAATTTATTTATTTTATTTGATATATTTCTTAGTCTAATTTTTTACAAAATCTAAGTTTAATTGATTTTTATTATTATTATTTTGGTTATCGACTACGTGTGATCAGTGTAATTTTAAAAAATATTATATTTAATTTTATATATAATAATTAAAATATATTTTCTTAATCAAAAGTGACCTCAAGTGGTTGTTTTGTAATTATTTTTTAATAAAAAGCTACCACAAGCAGTCTCTTTTTTAAAATATTTTCTTTTCTATTTTTTAATTGAAAAGCGACCATAAGTGATCGCTTTTATATAAATATTTTCGTTTAATCTTTAAAGAAAATCGACCACAAGTGGTCTCAATTTATGATTTATTTATTTTTATCAAAAAGCGACCACTAGTGGTCTGTTTCTTAAATAATTTTATTTTTTATTTTTGTTTAATTCCAAAAGCGACCACAAATATTTTCTAGTTACTATACAATAAACACCAAAAAATAACTTCATACAAAACACACCACATGTTAGTAATTTTCTGTTTTTATGTGGACTTACATATCAATATATTATACATAGATAGAGAAAATGGCCAAAAGATCATCCAAGCTTTACCTCAAATCTCAACTACACACTTAATCTTCACGGGAATCCTATCACCTCCCTGGTCTATTTTTTCATGTATTTACTACCCCCACAAATGCTGAGCTGTCAACATAAACCAAATCATAATTCCTTCGTATTTACACGCGCGGGTCCCACGTCTTCCAGGTTATTTCCATCCTAAAACGTAAATGGACCCATTATCACTCTTTTAACTTTCTCTCTCTTCTCTCCTCTCTCTTTCTTTCTTCCCTTGATGAATTTTCTCCCACCTTTACATACGAATTTAGCCCTTTTAGTTTGTGAATCTTCTGTTACTGATAAAGTTTTGTGAATCTTCTGTCATCGATTGCAGCATTAACTTAGTAGAGGTAGTCGTTTTTTTCCTAAACTATTGTTATTGTTAATTATGGTTTGCCCTAAGCATATGGTGACTGTGACTGCTTAGGATGTGAAAATTAAGTTGTCTCTTGCTAAAAAAGTTGTCTAATTTTTCAATTAACAACATAGTAAGTTCTTAAGGACATCTCTACTTAGGGTTTTTGTTAATGTTTTAGTGAGTTCATTAAAAATTAGGGCTTTTTTAGGATTTACTGTTAATCTAAAAAATAAAGCAATAAATTGTGTGTGGTATCATGTGCATGTAACTATTTTGTTATTTAGGTGTTCAATTTGTACCGAAGTAGAACAATTTTCATGTAATCAATTTTTATCTTCTCATCTTAGTCGCTTAATGTGATATAGATTTGTGTTTTTTCTTCATTGTTTAAGCATGATGTAGTTGTATTAAAGTTTGTTGATGCTTGATTTTCGATCTTTGTCTTATTTGAGTGTTTATCGTCATCAGGTCAAACATGAGTGATTTTACTTTGATTATTCTAAGATGGTACCATGGTGGAGTGTTAGATTTAAGTAGTGGAGAACCGGTTTACAAAGGTGGAAAAATTACAGAATTCTTAGATATTGATGTTGACAAGATGTCATATTTTGAATTGAGAGACTATATAAGAAAATTAGGACATAGCACAACATGCACCTTTAGTATTAAACCACCTAATAGTGGCATTTTGGTAGATATGGATAGTGATATGGATATTTTTGAAATGATGTGTTCCTTGGAAAATGGAGATGAAGTGGATGTATTTGTCAAGCATTTAGTGGATGAACCAATTGTTGTGGACCCCCTAATATTCTTAGAAAATAGAAGTCTTAAGAATATGGAGGAATCTAGTGCATCTTTTGATAACAGGCCTAACTTTATGGTAGGTGAGAACCATATAAATGAGGAGAACCTTTTTACTTTTTTTTCAACTTCACCCCCTTGCACTACCACACCTTATTTCACTATTGCAGATAGTGCTACTGCATATAATGCTTCAGCACCTACTGCTGCACCAAGTGTGCCTACATCTACTGTTGCACCTAGTGTTGCTACATCTACTGCTGCTCTACCTAGTGTAGCTGCAGCTAGTGTTGCTTCACCTAGTGATGCTGCAACTAGTGTTGTTGCTGCAGTTGATGATATAGATATTGATCCTACTAGAAATGATTTCTTAGAAGAAAAAGTAGAGGTTTCTTATTACTCTACTGAGGATAGTGTTGAATCAAAAGGAGAATTAGTAGGAGATGATGATAATGAAGAGTATGGTAGTGATGTACATGAGGAGGTTAGGGAGTTGAGAGATAAAAGGAGAAAGTTTCAAAGGAGGAAAAGAAAAGAGAGAGTACCAGCTGACAATGCAGAGGTACCAGTAGGTGAAGCAGGACCAGATCTAGGGTTTGATGACACTGAAACAGGTAAAGTAAGTCATGAAGGAAGGCTGGGTGGTAATGAGCCTTACTTTGCAAGTTCTGATGAGGATACTTTTGAGTTAGATGAATATGATTATTGTGGTGATGAAGAACATGATGTGCTTGCATCTGGTAGGGCAAGATCTATTAAGTAATCAAGAAAAAAAGGCCAACAACTCAGAAAATCATTCATGACCCAACTGCAAAGAAAGTTGTTTGACAGTTGGGTATGGTGTTTAAAGATGTGAATGAATTTAGAAGAGCTGTTACTAAATATGCAGTAAGAAAGAGGGTTTCTGTGAAGAAGTGGGTGAATGAACCAAAAAAGGTTAGAGTTAGATGCAAGGATGGTTGTCCATGGCTTTTGTATCCAGGTCTTGACAACACCACAAATGACTTCATCAAAAAAACTTACATTCCAAAACATACTTGCAATAAAATAACCAGAAATTATTTGCGCAATGCAAAATTTTTAGCTGAAACCTTCAGAGAGAGAATAATTGAAAAGCCAAATATAAGGGTATTTAATTTGCAAGAGTTGATAAGAAAAAAACTCAAACTGTATGTTGGTAAGACTACTGTGAGAAGAGCAAGAACTAAAGTGTTGAAAGATACCATGGGTGATCATGATATGGAATTTGGAAGAATTCTTGACTACAAGGATGAGCTACTGAGGAAAAATCCAGGGACAAGTTATGTTGTTAAACTTGGTGAGGATAATGAAGAAGGTAAACCAAAATTTTTGAGTTTCTACATCTGTTTTGATGCTTTGAAGAAGGCATGGGTACATTGTAGGAAGTGTATAGGTTTAGATGGTTATTTTCTGAAAGGAGTTTGTAAAGGGCGATTGTTAGTTGCTGTTGGAAAAGATGGTAATAACCAGATTCTGCCACTTGCTTGGGCAGTAGTTGAAAAGGAAAACACAAACTCATGGAGTTGGTTTGTTAGGTACATGAAGGATGACCTAGGACTTGGAGAAGGAGAAGGCCTCACATTGATTACAGATATGCAGAAGGTATGTATTTTGTATTATGTGTACTTATTTTTCTAATTTAGCCAAGTAAATGTAATTATGTAGTAATTTTACCTTGTTTTATTGCATGTTTTGTATTGAAGGGACTGTTTACTGCAATTGAGCAGGTGTTACCTCAATCTGAGCATAGAAGATGTGCAAGACACATCTTAGCTAATTGGGCTAAGGAATAGAGAGGGCTTCAAAGAAGACAACAATTTTGGAGGATAGACAAAAGTACATTTGAGTCTCAATTGAGGAAAAACATATAGAAGATGAAGTTGTTTGGTCCTGTAAAAATGATTGATGACTTAATGTACTTCAACATTAATTGCTGGTGTAAGCTTTACTTCAACACTAAAGTGAAATGTGATTCTGTGGATAATAACATATTAGAGTGTTTTAATGCATGGATCTTACCAGCTAGGCACAAGACCATCATTACCATGCTTGAAGAAATCAGAGTAAAGCTGATGACAAGAATAGGCACTTTAAGGGAGTTTCCAAATATGTGGAAGTCCAATTACTCTCCAATGTGTTTAAAGGTTTTAGAGGAAAACATCAACAGGTCTATGGATTGTACCATTCAGTTTAATAGAGTTGTTGGTTTTGAAGTGAAAGAAGGACTTTGTCAACACAAAGTTGATATTGTCAAGAGGACTTGTAGTTGTAGGGTGTGGCAGTTAAAGGGCATACCATGTGCACATGGTGTGGTTGCAATATTGTTCAAAAAGTACCCTCTGTATGAATATATTGACAGCTGCTACAGTAAGGAAACATATTTACAAACTTATGCCAATGTTCCTCAACCACTTACAAACATAGAAATATGTCCAGTTTCTTCAAACATTGTTGTTGCACCACCTGAAATCACAACCCTGCCTAGCAGGCCAGCTAAGAATAGGAAAAAGGTAGTTGGGAAAACAAAGAAGTCAGGAAAATTGCCTAGAACTGGAATAACAATGATATGTAGTGTGTGTTATGTTAGAGGCCACAATAAAAAGGGTTGTCCTCACAGAGCACCATCAGCAGAACCAACTGCACCAGCAGTAGCAACAAATACTGGTTCAAGCAGGGGAAGAGGCAGAACAAAGGTAATTTTTTCACTTGAATTCATTATGTTATACCAGTATTCTAATTGTTAACATTCTTTTTTAATATGTAGAAAACTCCAACAGAAGCAACTAATGTTGCTCCTTAAGGAAAAAAGAATTGTTCAGGCAGGGGAAAAGGCAGACCAAAAGTAATTTTTTCACATGAATTCATTATGTTATAACACTACTCTAATTGTTAACATTTTTTATATGTAGAAAATTCCAACAGAAGCACCTAATGCTGCTCCTCAAGGAAAAAGTAATGGTTCAGGCAGGGGAAGAGGCAGACCAAAGGTATGTTATGCTTGAATTTAGTTCTAATTTGCTCAATTCATAACATTCCTTTTATATTTATAGAAAACTTCATCAGAAGCCATTACTAAACCTCCACAAGGAAAAAAAGGAAGAGGGAGACCCAAAAGAATAATTTCAGTAGGTGCTGCAACTCTCTACCTACAGTACCTCCAGTACCTACTATTTTTCTAGCATCCTCTTCTGTACCTCTTGATTTTTGTACATCATCTTCAATAGCTGGAACTACAAAAAGAGGAATGGGTAGTGGTAGGGGAAACACTGCTCCATGCAAAAGGCAAAGATTAGTAGGAATGGGTGTGTTTCAAGCTAAAAATAGCTTTAAAGTCCTAAATGTAAGTCTCTCACTTTGTTATATCATTTGTAAATTATGAGTCATTGATATATGTTGATTCTTAAACTTTTTTATCCTTCCCTATAGCCTGGCATCCTAGCAGTAAGCTATACTCTACCCCTCAAGCAAAGGTGGCAAGATCAGCTGATGAAACTGGTGACATTGGTTATATACCAAGTAGTACCAGTAAATTAAAATGGAATGGCAAATCAGCAATCTCAACAAGAAAACTACAAGAACTTAAAGAGAATAGAAGAAAGAAGAAAGTGGGAAGTAGTTCAAACCATCCAAGTCAAAATACCGCTTCTTCACAGTCCAACATGCCATGAAAATTATAGTGCTATTGATGTATTTTAATCATTGTTTTAAGTTAGTTCAGTTGACATGAAAATAATTTTATTTTGGTGTTGGAAAACAATTTAAGCACTGTATTTTGTTGACTAATATTGCCTAATGGTTAGGCATTATGAATGTGAATATATTTTGGTATGAATGATGATGTATGAAGTTGGAATGTTTTGTTGATGAATGTTATCATTAGGCATTATTGTTGTGTTGTTTAAATGGTGGTGATGTTGCTATAATGTTAACACAACATTACCATTACACTATCTAAGCGTAAAGAAAAACATAGCATTAGAACAGTGCTTTGCTTAAACAACACTATCATTTACCATTTTGTACGTTTAAATGACAGCAACACAATACACAATTTTGCAAGTGTAAATAATACATTGCAACAACACAAGACACAACAAGTGTAAACAATAACATAGCAGCAATACAAGACACAATTTTGTAACTGTAAACCACAACATAGCAGCGACACAAGACACAATTTTATAAGTGCAAACAATAACATAGCAGCAGCACAACAAACATCAGAAGTACGACTACACAAAAACAAACATATGAAGTACGACTAGGCAAAAGACAACACAACATAATCTGATATACTTAGAGAGAGGTATACAAAATTTACACCATATTAGACCAGATCTAGCAACTACTTTCAGTTCATTTATTGTTGCTGAACATTACAACAACAAAAGTCAAAATACATAAAAAAATCTTCCTATTGAACCTACACTATCTCCATCTTCCATTGCGCCTCTTCTCTCACGTCAAGTTATCAATTTGGACCTGTTTAAGCCACAAGTCTTCTTCTAACTCATTGATTTTGTTTACCAATCTTGGAATGATAAAATTTGATCTTGGATCCACTTTTTCTTTGTCCTTCCATAGAAAAAAATTATATTTTTTAGACTGAAATTTTTTGTAGAAATCAGTACATTATTATAATTTAAATATAAAGTGACAGCAAAATACAATGCAAAATACATACACCATAGTAGGGGCAAGACCAAAATCTTCTTCTCGGATTTGACTTCGACCATGAAGTTTGCAAGTCAAGCAAAATACCATGTTTGTATCTCACAATAGCATTGAGCATTGGGTCTGATTCGTCCATACAAAGCTTATTCAATTTTGAATTTGTCATTTCATGAATTCCAACAAAATCTATCATCAAATTACAAATCCTAAATTAAGAGTTGAACCAAATTACAAAACAAAACTCTAAGAATTCAAGTAGAAAATGGAATTAAAAGCTAAAACGTAGGTTAAAGAAATTAAAAAAAAATGGAGCAAGATGAAGGCAGATGGTGGACAAGGAGAAGAGTGATATAAAGAAGAGGAAGAAGACTATTGGAAGAGAGACAGAGAGTCATTTTTCATGATTTATTTCATCAAAAAATGAATTAATGATGTGTATTATACATGTGGAAGGCTAAACTCTTACTTTTGGAGTTGTTGGGACTGAACCAACGCGCCTAGAGGGGGTATTCTCACCTTTCGTGTCAGCTCAGCATTTGGGGGGTAATAAATACATGAAAAAAATAGATCAGGGGGATGATAGTACTCCCGTGAAGATTAAGTGTGTAGTTGGGATTTGAGGTAAAGCTTGGACGGTCTTTTGGCCATTTTCTCTACATAGATATGTTGTTTCTATAGAAGCCCAATTTATGATCTAATAAAGTATTAAAGTATTTGGACCTAAAATGTAAAATATCTTATTAGTATTGGTTTATTTTTATAAATTAAACCTCATGAGCCTTTTCATAATTGTGATGAAAACTAAATTGAAAAGATACATCTTCTAAAGAGGCATGATTAAAAGGTTGCAGTCAGAATATAAATATCATGGTCTTGGCCGTCTCAATAAAATTAATGGCCTAAAGCCAAACTTAAATAAGAGCCCTACATATATAAATATGCATACAAAAATAATATTATAATAATTTAGAGTTATTTTTTTTGTTGTTGTATATTAGTTTTTTTATGTAATATTTTAAAAAACACGTAACCTTTAACTTCACATATAATATGACATTTAATAAAAGAAAGATTTATTCTAGTTAATAAGATGTTAGACATTTCTTTGCAATATATTAACTTGGATGTTATTGATAAAACATTAAGTATAAACAACAGAAATCCCACCTTTACTGAAACTAATTACATTGTATCTCATATTCCTTTTCTCTCTCCCTAATTTGAAAAGTATATATACATGTCGACCTAATCTCATACATAACTCGAATGTATAAGATAACTGTTTCGGCTAAATTTAAGGAAATAAAATCAACTGCAATTATCTCTATCTTGCTAAATTTAAGGAAATAAAATCAGCTGCAATTATCTCTATCTTAATTAACGGAAATCAATTATTTTCAGATTTGGTGGAGCCTTAAAAATAGTAACCGTAATTCAAATTGATATTTTACTATGAAAATTCACAACAATTAACTTTATTAAAAATTCGATTCTCCATCAACAATTCTTAGTGGACATCAAAATCTTGTTGTTTTTGGTTTATGCAAAGATCTTGTTTATTCCAACTGACAACATCAATATGAATATCACTATATTGTTGAGGTATTTGGGTTCTTGGCAGTCTAAAATTGTATATAAACAATACAAAAGTGATGGTATTGTTGTTTCAAAAAGTATTATTTGAGGTTGATCTTGAGGATTGCTACAAAATTAGATATTGATGAAGGTTGAAAAAAATAGAAGTAAAGTATATTGTGAAAGGTAATTCTTTACAAGCGACACACCTGCGATTTTTCTCAAAGGATATCTGAAAAGATAGTTTGTTTTTCGATGTGATGACCCAATTATGTTGGCTCATACTTTACATGTTCATCTGGAAGAAGCAAGTGATTAATAATGTTAATTTTGAATAACCAGGTTTCATTGTTATCTAAAGAATCTGAAAAATAGATGATCTAGTTTTAATAACGTTAATTCAATTTCAGTTGTTAATAAAAAAAATTTATATTTCAATAAGATTATTCAATTTTATATTCGTTTATGATTGTTAGTTCGTTTTCTTTAGATGCTTTAATTGTTCCAGATATATATTTCCTGTTAACAGTAGTATTTTGTTGGTGTGTATCTGTTTCACATATATTATAGATTGTATGATTGTTTAGAATGATAAGACGTTGCATGGCAGTGATGTATAAGATAAACATTATGTCGATGTATAACCAACTAGCTAACGTATAATGTTATCATATACAATGGTTAATAAATGTTAAATTATGCTAAAGTATGAAATCTGATAATATATCGGTTAAGTAAGAACTTGCATTAATTTTATATACTAATGTGTAAGGGGTCATTATACATGTGAAATCTTAATCGTAAAAATATCGATGTATAACCAATCAGCTAATGTATAATGTTATCATATACAATGGTTAATAAATGTTAAATTAGGCTAAAGTATGGAATCTGATAATACAATGGTTAAGTAAAAAATTTGCCTTAATGTTACAAAGTAATGTGTAAGGGTTCATTATACATTTGAAATTTAATTATGTAATGTTTAATGAGTAAGTTCTGTTAATCGTACAATTAATGTATAATGATTTATTATACATTGGATATAAATGTGAACTTTTTACTCTATCATTGTAATGTTTTATGCTATAGTAATATACATGTAGTGAAGTGTTTGTATGGATCAACCAATTCAATGTTACAATATCTTCATACAATATAGTTTCATGTATAAGGTTACCAAATTTTAGAACATTATTAAACATGTCTATGTAGACCTTATACAATTAATAATATAGTATTAATACACGTATAATCTAATCTTATACATAGAATCATACTGCCAAAACAAATAAAAGACAACCTCATACAACAGTTTCACATGTATGTGTAAACCTTATACACGTAATAAATATAATCTAATACTGTTTCACATGTATACGAACACCTTATACAATTCACTATATAATCTTAACAACTTTATAATGAAATCTAATATATAGAATAGTACTGCTAATACATATTTTAGTGATAACTAAATCTTCGGTAGATGTGGTCGTCCAGAATCATCAACCTTTTTCTTACTTGATGATTTTGGAGCTTTCTTGTTTGAACTTGAACCGACAACTTCCCTCAATTTCTTCATTGTTACTGGATTGTTTCGGTGCTTCGAGCGGTTCTCTACAAAATTGAGTTCTTCATAATCAAAAGAACCAAGAATGAAACCAACAACGAGAATAACAATACGCGATCAAACTCCATTGCAAAAAAAATTATACTTTATGGGTTAACTAATTTCAAAAAAATAGCAAATAAAGCAAAGATCTGACTTTGAAAACTATGAAAAAATACAATTAAAAACATATCAGCATATGTTCGTTTCAAATTTTGGTAAATAAGGAAGTAAGAGTCTTTATTCCAGCAATACATGAATTAAACGTTTTGATAATAATAATAATAATAATAACAATAATAATAATAATAATAATAATAATAATAATAATAACAATTAAAAAAAATAGTGATGTAGATTGTATGCCAATTGCCAAGTCCAAACCCCTAACTAACTGCAGGCGGATTCCTAATTTCTAAAGATAAAAAAGGAAATTTTGAACTAAAAATTACATAAGTGATGCAATAGGAGGGGGATGAGAGAGTATTAATATTACATTAGCTTGATTGTAGGAGTAAATAAATGAGCACATATATGAAGAAAAGATTAGTGCTCAAAAATAGGAGCAAAATATGGTATTTTGATATGTATGAGGGGGATGAAAGAGAAATAGTGAATTTAAGGGATTTAAGTAATTATTTTGGGATTTTTGTAATTTCTTTTCCAATATGAGATTTTATGTAACTAGTTTAGCCACACGTGCCTCTCACGTGTAAATTTTGATTATTTAAAATTAGACGATTTTATCTATTACGAAGATTTTTAATGAAGTGCAAAAAGTTCAAAATATATATTTGATTGTAAGCACATATATATTTTACCACCAAAAATTTCAAGTGGTTGATGGATTTAATATATTGTACATGCAGGTGCAGATTTATAAACTTTATCAGATTTATTAGTTGTCATTAATTCTTTTTTTTGGTAATAAGGATAGTAGTATTATATTAGCATCATAACAAAAAGAACTACAGAGAGCCATTTGGTAGCATAGCCACCGTAGTATCTGCACCAGATGCAATATTTACAGACCATCCAGAAGAGTCTAAACCCAAACTAGTAGAAGTATGTACATAAGTACTAGGTGGAAAAACTCCCAGAGAGTTAACCCTCTTAGTTGCATAGTCTCCTCGCTTATCAACTTCACAAAAAATCAACAAGTCTTGAGGAGACGTCTAAAAAGCAGTAGCATTTATTGTGAGAACTGTACTATTAGATAAGGTGGATGGTAAAGCAGTAGAGATGGCTTTCTTTGCAAGTCCATCAGCAAGCCTGTTCTGCTCTCTATAGTTATAAGTAACCACCGGACTACCTAGCTGGAGAAGCAGGTACCTGCAATTTAACAAAAGAGTAGAAATATTAGTGGAAGTTGCTATGTCAATGTCCGACAACATATGACTGAGTTGTTTTGCATCCACATTAATTTCTAACGGCGTAAGATTGTTCTCCATAGCAAGTTGTAAACATGTCAAGAGGGATAAAGTTTCAAGTTGAAAAATATCCTGCGCAGGCATACATACAGTAAAACCCATTACCCAATCACCCTTGTAATTGCGGAACACACCTCCCAGTCCCCCAATGTTAGGTTTTGAGACCAAAGTAGAATCAGTATTAAGCATTAAGAAGTTGTTGTTTTCTTTTGTTTTTTTTTAGGGGGGGGGGGGGTCCATTTGACATACAGAGTAACGGGAATGACATCGTTCCTAAGTTTCACAGCAAAGTAATAGTACTCAATTGTTGCGTTGATGGCAATGTTTGAAGACGGAGCTCCTGTTTGACCTTCGAATAAATATTTATTGCAATGAGTCCAAATAACCCACAAACTGAACGGGAGTAAGACATTCAATGGCAAAACGAGTGGGAATTCCATATGCATCAGCAGTGGGAATAGATCACTGAAAAACTGCAAAACGAGTTATGAGGTGTATCTTCAAAGAACTAAAGATTACATGCTCACTTATTAGAGGTTGGATCATTTAGAGATCGTAGGGTATTCCGATTCAGATTTTGTTGGATGTCTTGATAGTAGGAGATCTACATCAGGTTATGTTTTCATGATGTCTGGAGGAGTTGTTTCTTGAAAAATTGTGAAACAAACATTAATAACTTATTCTACAATGAAAGTCGAATTTGTGGTTTGTTATGAAGCATCAAATCAGGGAATTGGCTAAGAAATTTAATCACTGAAATGCAAATAGTCGAAGGCATAGAAAGATCATTAAAAATTCATTGTGATAACAAGACTGCTGAGTTATATTCGAAGAACAACCGAAGTTCATCAAAGTCAAAGCATATAGACATTAAGTATTTAGTTGTGAAAGAAAGGATTCAGAGTCGTCTTGTGTTGATTGAGCATATTAGTACAAACTTGATGATTGCGGACCTGCTCACAAAGAGTTTTACCACCTAAAGTGTTTCATGGGCAAGTGGTTCATATGAGTGTTGCCAAATTTGATGATGAGCCATTTTAGTGGGAGTTTGTTATTTTATTTATGCTATTGACATGTTAAAGTTTATTTTCTGTACAGATTCACGTTTTATGAAATCTATGAATTTCGTGTGTTTATTGATAACTCTGAAAAATATCGATATTAACTTTCTATTGCAGTATTGCAAAGGTATAAGAAAATGATTTTAGACTATTAAAGTCACAAGGTAGGACCATTTAGAAATAGGCATGACTTAGATGATTTTACATGTAATTTTCGTATATGATCGATGTTATTGATATTGTTGATATTTGCGTCCATTGATGGATTTAGTTTCGAATATATGTTACGAAAACTGCTTTGATCTTATATTAATAGTATCAATGGGTCAGATTGTTTTGAGATATTTAAATTAAGATAGTAAATATTTGTGCGAATTAAAGTTTTATCTATGTATGATTATTTAGAAATATATGTGGTCCAAGTGGGAGATTGTTAGTAATTTTTTATTTTTATGGACTCACATATCAATATATTATACATAGATATGCTATCTGTAAAGAAGTCCAATTTATGATCTAATAAAGTATTAAAGTATTTGGGTTAAAATATAAATATCTGATTAGTATCAATTTATTTTGTATAAATTAAACCTCATGGACCTTTTCATAATTGCAATGAAAACTTAATTGAAAAGGTACCTTAAAAAGGTACCTCTTCTAAAGAGACATGATTAAAGGGTTGCTTTTAGAAGAGTGAGTATAAATATCATGGTCCCTCGTAATTTTTTTTTCTCTATCCATCTTAGAAAAGAATATAGAACGCGTATTAAAGCTTAGAAGATCAGACAAATTGATTACAAAAGAAAAAAAAATCTTCAACAAATCAAGTTATTGAAATGAAACAAGGTTAGTATTCCTACTATTCTTCTAGTTTCGAATCTCTACTAATGATTTATAGGTGATTTTGGATGAATTCTTTAAAAAATTTCAACACCACAAACATTAGAAAATAAACAAGCAACTCATACTAACATCATCAACAACAACAATTGTATCTTAATTCTAAATTAGTTGGGTCAGTAACAGCTACAACTAACATTAACATACCTAAATCTCCCTGTTGGCAGAAATGTCCAAAGAGATTGCAGTAATGGATCATCTCCCTAACCAACTCATAATCTCTATATTCTACTGCAACATAGAGTAGTAGTTCATTCGTCGCCGCTACTCTCTTATTGCGACAAGTTTTCCCGCTCTACTTGTTTACCGTCAAAACAGTGAAGTTGAATTTGTACACGTGGTTTAAGGACACATGGATTAAATTGAACAGACAATACAATTACAATGAAATAACTTGCGAAGATCAAGTAATAAACAGGTAATTCAGCAACGAATACTAAGACACAAATTAAATTTATAAACATCATTCACTTAAGACTATTTTAGCAACCTTGAACTCAAAACTTGTAATATAATGCTGGTGTAAGAAGGAAATTTAGATGCCTTCTACAAGAAAGTAAGGCTTTATTTACAGTTAAGTATCAAGACAAAAGGATCCACAAATCATGCCCTCATAAAGCCCATTAATTTCTCATTATGATCTTTGAATAACGGTTGGCAGCTATCTCTGGATCTTGTGCAATGGTTGAACGTTCAAGTAACTCTATCCAGTCTATGTCTCGTGCCCCCTGCCTTGAGAGGCCATATTTGAGTTTACATTTTATTGAGTAGATCGAGGAACTCAATTCAGATGATCAACTGAGCTACTAAGGTTCCCTGATGCATATGGTGTCTTAATATCATCTGTACAACATTATCTTATGAGATAAAGACATACGCTCCAACGGAAAGGATAAAATATTGTAGCACGTGTTTTGTCTCTAGTTATCGTTCTGTGACAACTTATTGAGTACCCTCGTGACTCAGATCGGTAGCTTGAATTTTGAACTCTACGACATAAAGCTCGCTTTATTTGATGCACTAAGTTCAATAATCATAGTATATCATTTGATAATATGTTATCTAATGTTCAGTTTGTCTTTTGAATCTTATATAACTAATCCTAATATAACTTAATATACCAATTGGTTTGAGTATTATTTGTCGAGAAACCAACATGGCGTAATAATGCCATCATTAAGTATACATGGATAAATAATTGAAAGTGTCATAACTATTCTTGTGGGTGTCTTCAAACCCTTTAATAGTTTTAAACCAAACACAAGCAGATTTGATTTCTATTGCCAAATAACAGTAGTGCCCGGGCAGTTTGCAGGCACATATCGGCTATTCTATTGAACACCTATTACCTCGGCTCATGCTAATACATATATGGGATAACTCTTCCCTAAGTAGATACACAGAAATCACATAGTATATATAATTTTGTCCTTGCTAGGGGGTTTGAATCAAATTTTAGGTAGGTGAAATGAGATTGAAATAGTGAGCAAGTCATTGACTAAGAGTAAAAAGAATTAACCAAAACTTTCATGAGGTAATGCACCTTTAACTTGAGTGTTGCGCATGAAGGTAAAAGCCAAAGGACATCCATGACCCCACAAAAAAAAAAAAGATACAATTTGGGGCTGGATATATTCACCAGGCTAAACATTCTATATAGCATATATTTTCTTGTATTCATTCAGTGGATCTGAATCTGAGATGACTGATGCTGACCACGACCGCGACCGCGACCTGTTGGCCAAAGAGTTCTTTCGGAGGCTCCTCTTGTTTGATGACCTTAGCTTGTTCTTAATGATCCAGTAACACAATGTTCCCAAGGTCAGAATCATCATGATTGATCCTCCGCAGGACACTAATACAGGCATATACAAATTGTGATCGCCAACAACGACATACGATATGGACATGTAAGCGATTGAAATGAACAAGCATGCCACCCACATTAGCTTGTTTATAATAGACATCATTTTCCTCTTGGCTTGGGTTTCTATTACCACGATCGTTGTTTGGACAACCACTACAGCAAGAGAGATAAATAAAGATAATGAGTCGAAGATGAAGAAAACCATAAATGCTGGATTCGGACCAATATTTGCTTCTCCAAGGGTATAGCCAGGTGGGATATCATTTGGATCATCAACCCATTGGCCATTGATTTGAAAAATTCCTCCAAAGGCGACTGTGGCAATGAGCACAGCGACAACCGTGGTAGAACTAATTGCATTGGTAAGGCCTTGCGCGTGCATTTTGTACACGCGCTTGGCAATCTCTTGTATCCGTCTTTTTGTTAGGGCCGTAGTCTCCAATTGATAGTGCACCCCGTGCTTTATGTCGCTTACAGTTTTCTTCAACTCTCTTGCCGGATTTGTTTCCTGTGGCTGGATGGATCTAGCACTTTGAACGCCGTGTTCCTGCAAGATGGCTACTAATTCGGTCTGTGACACTTTCTCTGCAGTGTCAAGGGCTGTCTCGTTTGACTTGTTGATGACTCTAGTGTCCGTTTCATTCTGTGCAAGCAGCAACTTGACAACCTGCAATTTTGTCAAACCAAGGTTCTTGTGAAATCCATCCTATGCAATGAGCGCGTTATACATCTCATATTAGACCTCCAAAAAAAAGAAAAAAAAGTGATATTATTGATAGAAAAAGGTAAGAAAGGAGGAAAAAGGTAAAACAACAGCAAATTCTTGGGGATTATAGTTATAGAAACCATAGGAGTTTCGGAATGCGTTTGCAAAATATTACTCACTAGAAAACTTCCATTTTCTGCTTTGGGATAAAGACTGCAATCTAGCGTTCTTTTCCGTACCATGTGAAAATTTTACCTTCTGCTGGTGTACACAACAGATGTTTTAGTGCAAATCTTGCATCCACAGTGACCTATCTGTATTTCATGTCGCTCAAAGGCGCAAAACAGTTATTTTGGAAACTATTTCTAGCAAATGCACGTTCCCCCTTTTCTCGACAGAATAATTCCACTCCCCACCCCCTTAAGAAATACGTTGAGAAAGGGTAGATGTATAGAACCTTTCAACGAGATAGTGTTTTATCAACTGTCTCAATATGGAAATATATTAGAAAACTCGCAACTCCAACTTGGCGACTTGCTTATTGAGACGTAATTGTAGTTGTTGTACTCGAAAAAGAACGTACCTGATCCTTGCCTTTCCTAGCAGCAATATGCACGGCGGTATTGCCCTTGTTGTCAACCATGTTTATCAATGAAGGATCAGCTCTAATCAACTCTTCCACAACCTCAAGATTTTGTCCTTTGACAGCCATATGAAGTGCAGTTTGCCCTTTTTTATCCATCCTAGTTGCAATCCTTGGCTCATTGCTCAAAAGTGCCTTCAGAACTTGTAAATGCCCATTTCTTGCAGCAGAGTGCAACGCCGTTTTCCCGTTACTTTTAGCTATGGTGGCCAAACTACTCTCTGCCTCCAGTAGATAATTCACCACCTCTGTATGTCCTTGGTTTGCAGCTGTATGCAAAGCTGTAGTATTCGAAATATCAACCGTCATTGCAAGCTCTGGATGTGCTTCCATTAATACCTTTACCATATCTGCAACAATACGATACAATAAAACTCAGGTACTAAAATCGCCTAAATTATACATCAGAATATAGAAAAGTAAACACAAGTATTTCATAGTAACGTCACCTTCATTGAAAACAACAAAAACAATAACAAATGTGCTCATACTACAATCGACCTCTCTATTAACAGTCCTTCTCTATAACAACATTTCACTATAACAACTCAATCTTTCATGTTATGTAATATTATATCATATGTTCTCGACAACAACATTTTACTAAAACATCGGGACAAACAACACCATTATTAGATAGATTTGATTGTATTACGAACATGAACTTACCTAAATCTCCTTGTTTGGCAGCAATGTGCAAAGCATCATAACCGTTCCTCGCTTTGATTCCAGCAGCTACAAGATCATAGTAATGGATCATATCCTTAACCAACTGATAATAACCATATTCTGCTGCAACATACAATGCAGTCTCTCCAGCTGCATTTTGCTTTATCATCAATTCTGCCAAATCTTCCTCCCCTGTCTGATCAAGAATCTCTCTTACCGCGACGAGGTTTCCAGCTCTAGCTGCAGCATGCAAGGAACTGTCATCCCTTTTCCCTGTTAATTGTTTTGTCATCTTTTTACGGTGTGCTGCTGGTTGAGCTGCCGGAGGATCCATCGTATACAATTTGCTAAACAATCCTTCTTTCACCACCTTTCAGCCAATGCCACAACAACAACAGCTCTTTCACCACCCTTCAGCCAATGCAATAACAAGAACTACGCCTTAATGCCGAACTAGTTTGGGTCGTCTATATGAATCCTCAATATTCATTTGCTCCCTATGCTAATCTTTATGCAAAACCCTCTTCTTTATTCCCTCGAACACCTAAATCAACAATCACATTTTTGGACACCAAGAGAGATTCAGAAACCAAATCATACATCTCTAGATTCATCAAAGGCAACTATATTGTCTTTCATACCCAACTTCTTTGAGCTTAAACTCAATGTCCTGATAACAACAATAACAAAACCATTAGTATCTTTTGAAGAAGGAGACATTTAATTTGAAATTTTGCTTCCTTTTTCATCTCCATAAAACTTATTACATGTAAAAAAAAATCATAGGCGAATCTAGGATATGAAGTTTAGAGTTTCCTCAGCGATCGAAAATTGATATACAATTCAATAACTTGTTTCATAATAAATATTTAATTAACTTTTAAAAAATATATATATGATACGAAAAAAAATTGTTGAATTCACGTGAATAGCTTTCATGCTACATCTGCCCCTTGAAAAAGATTGCCAAGTTCATAAAAAGGAAAAGAAAAAAAGGTTTACCTGAATCTAATAAACCTCCCTCTTGTTCTTTCTCTTTAAAATCGAAGAACCAAAAATATGAACAATATGTAAATTGTTTCAAAGATGTAAAAAAATCTTTAATGTTTTTCTTGTTTTAATCTAGAAGTTAAATGAAAGGGACATTAAAGGCACATGTATACAACAAACAAACTTTACATACACATGTAAGTAATTATGTATAATATCTTTGAAGAATCAACACAGCCAGAGCTCATAAAAAGAACCATAAAAATGGCTCTTTTTGTAAAGTTGAGGATGAGGATGACAGTTTGAATATTGACAATCAAAAATTAAAATATTTGTGGTGTGTAATTTTTTTTCTTCTTTTCTTACATTTGGGCAATAATTTGTGAGATAATAGAAGAAAACGTTAATGCTTGTGGTGAGGGGGCAAAATGAACTAACCATATTACCAGAACCACGTGCCTAGTATTTCTTTTGCTTTTTCATTCGTTGTTTGGTATCCATATTTCAATCAAACTAATTTGGATTCGCTCATTGTAGAGCTCGTATTTGGGGCTGACATGTATACTCCCAACATGATTTTTTTTTCAAGAAACTTAAATTCGAGACCTCTAATTAAGGGTGGAGAACTTCAATCATCTTATTACAACTCATGTTGATCACCGGAGTGTTTCTAAATAAAATTGTTCTGTTTATGTCTAACGATAAAATTTTTGGTTTTGGTTTTGGTAAATTGATAAAAATATTTTTTTTTCTTGTTAAAAACGTTTACATTAAATTGAGAGGATGCCTTTCTCGGCCTTTTGTCCAACATCATATCAGCAAAAATGTTAATAAGAGGCTTCAACTATACTTAAGAAAATTGGTTTTTGCTTGCGCGTAGTACATACATCTCAACATTCCATGTCAATTAGTAATTAAGAAATTCACATATGTATTATCAAAAACAAGTGTGACATATACAATAAAATTTAAAAACTTGTCAAAGATATTAGTATTACATAACATATTTTATTTACAATTTAATATGAATTTTGAATTGTGGCACCAAATGTAGAAATCATGGGTGTTCTAGCATCACAAGTCGGTCACAAGTATATTTTTAATTCTAACAAAAATTAATAAGTTATGCAGATACATCACAAGGTATTCTAAAGTTCACTAGCTATTAATTAATAACTATGTCATGATATTTTGTTTAATATATGCATTGTTATTTGAACTGTAGTGACATAGAGAGCCAGTCATGCTTTACTTCAGTCATTGCTAGTGGCTTACTGGAAACATTTGGGTTGGGGGAGGTGTTTAAACCCATTGGTTGTGCCATGAGTGTGGCGGATTCAGGATTTAGAAATCGTGGGTATTTAGGAGGTTCAAACACATATATTGACACTCAAAGCTATAAGGTTTCGCATGGAAATCAAAGCATCCGGCTATCTTTTGGTTTTGCGGGTGATTTTTTCCATCTTATAGCAATTTTTATACTTATGTTATATAATTATACCTATTCTGGGTCGAATATAGCAGGTGCCGGAGCACCACAATTTTCAACCTGGGTCAGCCTCTGTCACTGTCACATGCATTTTTCTTCTTATTGGCAATATTTATCTTTCTTAGGACAATTGATAGGTTTTCAGAAATCATCAATAGAGCTAATTTTCAAATATTAATTTTCATTTCATTATTGCTTCGTTTAGTACTCTTTAATTTGTTGTGGTCAATTTGATTATAAATTAACAACCTCTTAAATTCTCTAACAGTTGTTACAACCAAAACATATTATTTAGAAAGTGGATGAGGATGTTCGTGTCTGGTCATTCGCATGCTGCATAAGTTCGTACCTACTTTTAAAGCATAAACTAAAATGTATATCCCTCATGAAGCAATATTTAATGTATATCCCTCATGAAGCAATATTTATTTAGAATCATTAATCTCTGTCACATAGTGGATGTAATATATAAACAGATAATCAATAGGGGACCTTTAAAAAATAATTGTACTTTGAGCTTAATGAATTAGAGATCCCCATAGTTATAGTTTGCTTAGCTACGATTCGTAGCTGCAAGTTATATAATATATAAACAGAATCAATAGAGGACCTTTCAAAAATAATTATACTTTGAGCTAAATGAATTAGAGATCCCCATAGTTATAATTCGCTTAGTTACGAATCGTAGCTACAAGTTAAGTAGAAGGGGGAGAGAGGCGAGCGAGATTGAGAGAGGAAGGAGATAGGTGAGCGATATTTTGAGAGAGAGAAAAGAGGCAAGAGAGGGAATGAATACATGTCGTATTTGTTGTATCAAGTTGAATCATGAATACAATTGATTTGTATCAACGAATAAAATTGTATCAAGCATATTAATTAATGAATACAATTGTATCAAGTTGTATCATGTTGTACCAACGAATATAATTGTATCAAGTTTATCCATTGCTTGTGTATTCACTATGTATCAAGAGTATCGATGAATACAATTGTATCAACTGTATCATCCAATACAATTTGTATCAACG
Organism: Capsicum pubescens; assembly: GCA_030864215.1. Taxonomy (NCBI): domain Eukaryota; kingdom Viridiplantae; phylum Streptophyta; class Magnoliopsida; order Solanales; family Solanaceae; genus Capsicum; species Capsicum pubescens. Next base: position 275,428,039 of record CM061543.1, on the reverse strand, counting down.
AATAGAATTGTATCACCTTGTATCAACGAATACATGAAATGTATCAAATATACTTGTTCCTTGTGTATTCACTTTGTATCAACGAACTTAAGTATATCTACAACTAGTTATAGATTTGTATCAATGTATCCAACTATATTTTGCCCTTGTTAAACATTTGTATCATATGTTATATTTCAGTTTACAAATGATACAATATTGTGTATAGATATAATTGATTGTATCAATATGTATCTTTGGTTTTTTCTAATACATAGATACAATTGATTCTATTAGTATGTAACAATCGTCGAAGAAGAGACAGTGTCATGTGTTTTTTCTAATACATATATACAGTTACTTATATCAATACGTATCAGTCAACCAGAAAAGATACACATATGCACATCTGTCAAATACAATTTGGCAGAATATAATTGATACAAACATACAAAATGCATCTTCTTTTGCAATCTGGAATGTTGTATTTGGCTTGAAGGGGGATGGGGAATTTGCTATAAAACCTTAATTATAATGCACTAAGTTATTCTCATAAACAATCTCATCGCTAGGGGTGTTCATCGGTTTGGTTAAAAACCAAATCGAACCGTAAATCAAACCAAACCGATTAAAAAAACCAACGTTTGGTTTAATTTAGTTAGGTTTGGTTTTAAATTTTAAAAAAACGATGCTATTTGGTTTGGTTATGATTTTACTTTAAAAAATCATGAAAATAACCAAACTGAACCAATAAATTATATATATATATATATATATATATATATATATATATATATATATATATATATTATAATTATTTATATATAATTTATAAATAAAATATAAATATTTTATTAAATTTAATCTAAAACTAAATTTTAATCTTTGTCTAGCCTAACCAATACTTTAGCCCAATTGTCAAAGCCCTAAACACAAGTCCAACTCTACCTACTATTACTAATAAGTTAACCCTACGGCCCCTACCTCACTTTTTCTACTTCAGCTTTCACAATACGAGTTATCATGGTCCCTGGTTCAAATAATAGTTTTTGTCTCCTTGTTTATTCAATCGTTTCCCTATATGATTAGCTCACCTAGCTAGTCTTTAAAGTAAACAGATAACTCAAATTTGCCTAACTCTGTCTCTTCTTGCAGTATATTGCAGCAGAATACAAAACTCCGTTTTACAATATACATGTATGTGTTTGTATGTTGTTGGATAATCTTAGTGCCAACAATACAAAGCTGGTGCTTTTCATCTCAATGTTGGTTTTGTTTAATTAATGTGTTTGTTCTAATTTTTAAGAGTTTATAGTATCATTTGTCCATCACTGTACAAATATTACATGAGTAATTGTTCAATGAGATACTCTTTTATATGGGTTAAAAAGAGGAGTTTATTCTAGAGATGGCTGGAGTAGGCTAGTCAATAATCAAAAAAATCGAAAAACCGAACCAAACTGATAAGAACCAAACCGACGGTTATTTTCTTTTTGTGGTTTGGTTTGGTTTTAGAAATTCAAAAACCGACTAAATTGATTTTGATTATGATTTAACCACTAACCGATCCAAACCGACCCATGAACACCCCTACTCATCGCTCCAGTATAATGCAACCCTCACGATATCAACATTCGTTATATTTAAGAAAGGCGAAAAAAAAAAAAACTATATCAATAGATGAATATAAAGATTAAATGCAATGTTACTTTCAAATCTAGTGGATGAATTATTCGCCGGCGAGAAGCTGTATGAAATTTTGGAAAAAAAAAACATATGAAAAAAAAAACTATATAGCACTTTTTACATATTGCTTCAGTTCACTTTTACTTATTACTGTTTCGCTTCTTGAGGTCAATCTGTATAAATTTTGACCAACCTTTTAGGATATATTTTTTCATCACATTAATATGAGAAAGATTACAACTTATAGCGTTTTTCGTATAGTATCCGACCATCTAAATTTTAAAGTTAAAATATTAAATTATATATCTTAAAAATTTGATTAAAGTTCATGCAGGTTGACATCGAAAAGCAAAATAGTGATAAGTAAAAGCAAACAGAAGGAGTACTGAAGAACTACACGAATAGACTACCAACCTAGGGACATGATCCCAACTATCGTATGTAGTGATAAGCAAGATTGAAAGTATATAAACGTAAAAGAACAATGCACACACAAAATTTTTACGTGAAAACTCCTTGCTAAAGGGAGAAAAATCACGACCTACCTCGTAAGATTTTCAACCACTTCACTAAGTTAAAGCAACCTTGACTACAAACTCCATGGTTTAAGGATTAACCTCTTAACTCTTCCTCAACTTTTATTAACTATATTACAATGAACTCTAATGCAATAACTCTATTGCATCCACTGACTCAGCTAACTCTAACTGAAACAGTAATCAAGCTAACTTTAGCTTTTTATCAACTAACTCTAGATGACACTTTGACGACAAGAACTGAGTAAGAACGCACCAACTAATTATGAACTAGAGCAGTAGGCAACATTTACAAGTACAAAATAAAGACTCAAATACAACAAAATCTTGAGACACAAAAATGAGCTCAGCAGGTCCCTATTGTAAGTGAGGCTTTTAATCTGATAGCTTCAAGAGAGATTTGATGTTGTGAGGATTTGAAAGCTTGGATTTCTTATTGTAACATGAGCATATATAAGAGACAAGAAAATCTAGGATATTTCTGATTGGCTGGGGCAAAAAGGTGTTGCAGCCTCGCCACCAAATTACTGTCAAAATGGTACTTTTCTAGCTGTACTGCTGACCAAGTAAAAGCGACGTGAACGTGATCAACCTGGTCCCTAAGTAGTCACATCTGACATCAAATCAGCTTCACAAACCAGATCCCAAGTTGATAGTTTGTCAGTGACATCAAATCAGCTTCACGAACCAGATCCCAAGTTGATAGTTTGTCAATCATCAAAACTAAGGACTTAACAATTTTCTCTTTTTAATGATGGAAAACCCATATCCACTGTAAGCATTCACAACTTATTCCCCTATCACTGATACCAACCCCATGACTTCCCCCCACCAATGATACTTATTTTGACACTTCCCCTGCGTATGAGGACCTGGTCCCAAACACCAACATAACACACTGTACAATATAATACACATTGTACCGTGTATCTCAATCTAACACATACTATAACTCAATATTCCATCTTTTGGCATCATCAAAAAGATAAAATGGTAAATCAAGCAAAGATAAGTACACATGTTAACTCATGGACATTGATGCTACACTGACATGAATAAAGAAAATTAAAAAGCTGGAAAAGAATGATAGGAACAAAAATGCAGTAAATTCATTGATCATTCAAGTTTGCATCATACATTATACATAGCAACAACATTCATTAAATTAGGTACGGGCAATACCACTATAAGCGAATAGAAACAAATAGAACCTAATAAGAGTCAGGATAAGGAAACAAAAAAAAGGGCTTAATGAAGTTAGGGTCTGATAGCGATCGGGTTAGGCTAACATCAATAAAAAAGTCCAGTCTGAGAAGTAAACAACCGATGGAGGTGAAGAGTGAGTTTTTCATTCTCAGCTGCGTGATTTTTTAAAATTTGTTGAGTTAGATCCTCAACTTCGGCTTCCAGTTCCTTGACCCTAACACGCAGCACGACATTTTCAGTCTTGAGCTCTTCACTACTACCAGTTCCCTCCTTTTGACCTTTCAAATTTGCAGCCTTCAAGGTTAAAATTTTAGTATTCCTTTGGGCTACCAGGGCATTTATTTGCTCTAACTCACCAGCCAACCTGATCGGAGCTTCAATCAGATTAGCTACCACTGACTTTGACTTAACACCACTCCTGTTGGATATGAATTCATTATCTTCCAAAGTAGACACAAAAAATATTTTCTTCATTGATCCATATTTTCCAGGACCACATTTAATGTCAGAGTATGAAAATACCATATCAATAATTCAAGCATTGTTTGGCATCCTTGGCCGTCATAACTTTTTGCATATGCTTAATAATTACAACCGAAAGGTTGACACGCTTATACTTAGACAATGCTTTCATAAGGAATAGGTCGGGACTTGTGATAGTTGTTCGTTTCTCAATTCTAAGAAGCAGGGTTTTGTTAACTAATTCAAAAAGGAGCTGAAACTCTCCCTTAAAGGATTTTTCTGTCAAATTCCTTATGTTTAAATCATCTAATTTTCCATAAACTTCAAAAAATTTCACGTAACCACTCTTGTCCTTCATGGACCTGGTCCCTTCAGTAGGTACTCCAAAAATCTCAACCAATGCTCGCTCGTACACAACAATATTTACATCATGAATCAGGATGGTCACATACAGGGCATCAATAGATAAGATAAAGTTATGGTAGAATATCCTTACTTCATTTTCATGTAGAGTGGGAGCTGAAGGCTAAAAAAAATGCTCCCAACTCTGAAATTTAACCATCTCTATCAAATTATCCATTATCCATGCCAGGCATAGTAGCAATTTCAGGATCAAAACCCTTTCTTTCAAGACTTCCTCAGTCTTGAGAATTTCTCGTCTCTTTTCCCTAGAAAATCCTTTTCCCTTTCCTTTTGATGTAGAAGCTTTTCAACTAGGAGTAGTTCCAAAAGCTTTTGAAGTCCTAGTAGTTTAGAACTAGGACATGGTCCCTTAGAACTTGGCTCCTCTTTTCTCTTCCTTTTTCTTTTACAGTAGATATTGTATTTTGTGATCATGACCCCCTTTGGTTTTCTTTTCCTTGGTTAAATAGTAGCACCACCCCTTGCCTTAGTTCTCTCAGCAGCCACACTTCTCATCGCATCTTCATCAACTTCATCATCAAAATCATCACCAAAATATCATCAAAATCACTATCAATTTTATTATCACTTTCAGTTTTCTCCTTAGATTTATTTATAGATACCATATCTTCAGTAGGCACCTAAATTTTAACCATAGTTTTCTTTCTCAGACTTTTTTTTTTAATATTACTTTTGTTTTCGATAAATGCATCCTCTATCAACCTTTTGGAACTCAAACAGGTCCTTTAAGTCTTGCCATCATTAGATGAAAACTTTGCAGTAAAGAGTACCCTTTGTTTGGGCATTTTCCATGACAAAGGTTTATCATCATCACTATCCGCACTACCCTTCTCTTCTTTATCGTTCTCAATCACCATAAGAGGATAAGGTAAAATCTCACTTTCTTCCTCTGCAATTTTAGGAGTGTTATTTGACGTCTAGTTGATAAGGAACTAGCGGTGTTGTCCCATTTGAGAGGATTGGGAGAACCAGATTCACGGGGCGGCTCCTCGCTTAAGGCAGTCAAATCTTGAATTCTAATTTTCTCGCTCATTTCTAGAATGTTAAAAGATTTTCCCTTTACAACAAGAAGATCTACATCAAACATAAGGTCATCCTTAGTAGGGCTTTCCAAATTACTTGACAATGGGGACGTTTCAGGAGTTGAACTCGAGAAGAGAAGATTGAACCAAAGGCTTGAGAAATAGGTTGATCTAATGATTTTGTGACAAGATCGGAGCCCTTTTTAATGGGTGTAGTGATGACTGGGTCAGGAATAGATGGGGTATTCTCATCACCTTTCACTTAAGAAAAGAAAAATGGAGTATTTTCATCTTTTTGAGGAGTTGAAAGTCTAGCATTTATGGGAAGTGAATAAGGAGTAAACTTGATTATTATGAAGGGGTTGTGTAAATTGGAATCACAAGGAGGGATAGAGAAAGAAGAACTAAAATAGGCTTAGGCTCATCTGGATAGGGTGATGATGGAGATGGGTTAGACATGTTGATCGATATTTTAACTGTGTAGCATTTGAAAGAATGTGAAGAGTAAGAAAAAGCTTGGGAACTGATATGGAAAAAATAAATATTTTAGTTTAGAGTATAAAGAGAGTATATTTGGTTTAAATATAAAAAAAGGAACTATTAGGGTTTGAAGAGGGGAAAATGATGAGACGTGTCGGTTGGATGGACATGTCTCTTGGGCTTAAAGTAGGCGTTGGCAACTTTTAAGAATAGGTGGAAAGTCTATGTTGCATACCTGACCCAAATTTTAAAAATACTAATGCTAAAGTGTGTAGCATGATACTAACCTGATTAGGGACCTAGTCCCTACATGATCTTCTAAACTTTAGTGCATGAAGTTGTTTCGTCCCCTTTCTTCATCTTCTTATCCTTACCGTGGGTGTATATCTGCTGAAGATATGAGACTGATTTAGACATATGCAATATTATCTTACATGGATACCTGTTTATCAAATCATAGCTATTCTAGAGGAATAAGAACACATGCATTCAACTTTGTCTCATTAAACACAACTTCATTCTATTCTTTTCAAACTGGTCCCTGCCAAGTGCCTTGGTAAATATATTAGTTGTTTGGTCCTCAGTGCTGCAAAAGACCATTTTGATCGGTCTCTTCTCCACATTATCTCTTAGGAAATGATGTATGATATCAATGTGCTTGGTCCTCTTATGATGAGCAAAGTTCCTGGCCATATTTACTGTACTTGTTTTATTATAAAATAGAGGAACACACTCTAAAAGAACTCCAAAGTCTTTAAGTTGCTGCTTGATCCAAAGAAATTGAGCACAACATGAAGCAACAACTACATACTCAGCTTCAAAGGTTGAAAGTGCCACTGAATTTTGTTTCTTGGTACCCCAGGAAATCAAAAAAGACCCTAAGAAGTGAGCCATTTCTGAGGCACTCTTCCTGTCAACTAGGTACCAGCATAGTCTGCATCAGCATACCCAATAAGGTAAAAAATATCACCAGCAGGATAAAGGAGGACCAGGTCGAGATTTCCCTTGAGATATATAAGAATCCTTGTGGCAGCCTTCAAATGAGATTCTTTTGTACTTGCTTGGAATCTAGCACACATAACTACACTAGACACAATGTTTTGTCTGCTATCAGTGAGATAAAGCAAAGAACTAATAATGCCTCTATACATAGTTTTATTTACAGAGGGACCAGGTTCATCCAAGTCCAATTTTAAGGAAGTCCTAATGGGAGTATCTATAGGTTTTTCATCCTACATGCGGAATATTTCCAACATCTCATGAATGTACTTTTGCTAGAAAATTATGGTACTATCTGTACTTTGCTTTATTTGTAACCCAAGGAAGAAGTTGAGTTATTCCATCATGCTCATCTCAAATTTACTACTCATCAACTTGAAAAATTCATCACATACAGAACTACTTGTGGCTCCAAATATGATGTCATCAACATAGATGTCAACAATGAGTAGGTTTCTCCCTTTTTCCTTCAAGAAAAGTGCATTGTCAATCTTTTCCCTTTTAAAACCATTGTTAAGTAAGAATTTTGAGAGTCTCTGATATCAAGCTATGGGAGCTTATTTTAATCTATAAAGAGCTTTGTCTAGCTTGAACAAATGATTTGAAAAGTCAACATCTTCAAATCCTGAAGGCTACTTCACATACACTTCTTCTTTTAGAAGTCCATTTAAAACGACACTTTTCACATTCATCTGAAATAGTTTGAACTCCATGTAAAAAGTAAAAGTGATGAGAATTCAAATAGATTCAATTCTAGATACAAGAGAAAATATTTTATCATAGTCAATGTCCTCCTCGTAGTTATAACCTTGCACGACCAGCCTAGCCTTGTTCCTTATGGTGTTACCATACTCATCAGTCTTGTTCCTGTAGACCCACTTGGTCCTTATGACAGTTCTGTCAGCAGGAAAAAGGACTAGGTGACACATTTTGCTTCTCTCAAATTGATGCAACTCTTCTTGCATGACATTTATTCGATCAACATATTTTAAGGCCTCCTTTACATTCTTGGGCTCAATTTGAGATGAGAATGCTGAGAAGGCACATAGATTTCTTGCTCGATTCCTGGTTTGTATTCCTGAATCAAGAGGAGTGAGTATATTATCAAGAGTATGTGAGGATTGATGTTTCCAGCTGGATCTTTGAGGAGTTGGATAACTTGAACTGGGACCAGTTCCTATTGAGGTGTTACCCTCAGGAGATTGGTGATCCACTAAGCTGGAGTAAGGATTAGCATCTTCATTTGGGGATTGAGATAAACCAGGTTCCTAGTGTTCTCCTGAATCTTCATCTTCATGCATCAAACCTGGTCCTTAAGAGTCTTCAAGATCCTTGATTCCTTTTTCTGTCTCATTATCATTTTTAGTTGACTTTGTTGGATCATTGAGGAGTTCCTTAATGTTTGAATCATCAAGGGAATTACTTAGACTGGCACCTCCAGCCTCATCAAACACAACATGTACACTCTCCTCTACAGATTGGGTTTTTTCATTGAAGATTCTGTAAGATTTATTGTTTGAAGAATAACCAACAAAGATACATTCATCACTTGTTGGGTCAAATTTCCCAAGATCATTCTTTCCCTTGTTCATCATAAAACATTTGCATCCAAAAGGCTTAAAATAGCTTAGCTTGGGCTTTTTCTTGTTCATAAGCTCATAAGTAGGCTTATTAAGAATAGACCTAATAAGACACCTATTGATCACATGACATGATATATTAATTACTTTAGTCCAAAAGTTTTGTGTTATTCCTATATTAATCTGCATAGTCCTGGAGATGTACATTAATGTTCTATTTTTTCTTTCCACAACACCATTTTGCTTAAGTGTCCTAGATGTTGAAAATTGTGATTGATTTCAAGCTCATTACAGAACTGAGAGAATTTTGCATTTTTAAATTTTGTCCTATATTCTAACCTGATCCCAACAATCTTCTTAGTGTATTTCACTTACACATCTTTTGTAAAGGCTTCAAACACGGGAAGATCTCTTCCTTAGATCTCAGGAAGAATCTATAAATGAATCTAGAATAATCATCAACTATAACCAAAATATACTTCTTTCCCTCTGTACTTGCAACTTTTACAGGCCTACATAAATCCATATGAAGAAGTTGCAGGGGTTTGGAGGTGCTTACTTGCTTCTTTGGCTTGAAAGAGAACCTGGTTTGCTCCCATCACACAAGCATCACACACTTTAAAGCAGGTAACATTTTAACTTTGATATTCCTCAAACCAAGTCCTTACTGACCAACTTGTTCAGTAAGGAATAACTTACATGACCTAACCTCTTGTGCCATAATTCAATAACATCTTCTTGCACACTATGACAGGTGAGATCTTTGGGGTTGTATGACCCCAAATCAGCAACATACATATTCTTGTCTCTCTATGCAGTGAGTATAACTTTACCATTCTTGAGTCTTGTAATAGTACACTTGTCTGACACAAATTTTACTTTATTCCCTTTGTCGCAAATTTGTTCCACACTTAGCGATCTGAATTTGAATCCATCCATATAATGCACACCATTAGTGGCTTGTCTTAAATTGTTACCTACTTTTCTATTGCCTACAATGTACCCTTTTTTGCCATCCTCAAAAGATATGCTAGGGAGGAAGTCTTCAATTTTTCCAGTCAAATGCTTAGAGCAGCTACTATCCATGTACCAATGGTGCCCTTCAGACACATCATTTGTTAGTTTTTGGAACCCATTGAAGCTTGAGTTTCTAATAGGGGGTAGGGAAAAAATCAAATTCTTTTTAGTCCAAGCAGGTACAACATTATTTTTCTTTGAATTAAGATACTTTCTCAAATTTTTCACAACAGCTAATCTTGAAAGACATGAATCTTTTAAGTGGCCATTTTTACCATAGTGAGTGCACAAGATATTGTTCTTCATAGACATATATTTTCTATGTGGGTTGTAGGGTGCACTTAAACTTTGGAAACCAATCCCTCTTTTATTGTTAAACTTCTGACTTCTGAGATTTTCCAGAACTTGAGAAGAGATTTTCCATTTGAGAGCCTTCTCAAGCTCAGCTTTAATCCGAACTAGGTCTCTCTCAAGTTCAGAGTTCCTCTCTAGGGATGCAATTAAGTCAACATTAGACTCGGACAACTTCTCCTCTATTTCAAATTGAATCCTGCTACCTTAACTTTTTCATTTTTGATGAAACTTAGGTATTTCACTAAGTTTTTCATTTAGCAAGTCATTCTCAAAAGAAAGGAATTGACATCTTTCTTATAGTATAGACATTTTGTTCAATTAACACCACCTTTTATATTTCATGTTGATCAATATTTTTACTTAAAGATTCCTTATCTTTTGTGAGCTCACACACAGAGTCTATTAACACAACAACAAGAGATCTTAATTTCTTAAGAGAGTAATCTTTAAGATTTTCTTGATATAAAAAATGGTTGTTTTTCATCTTTATGATCTTCAAACGGCCATCAGGGCAAAGAAGGAATCATAAATTTGAACATCATATTCCACCACCATTATGGAAACATCTTCTTGCTTTTTTAATCCATCAGACTAACTTGAAGAATCTCCCCAAACAGCTAGAACTTGCTTTACAGCTTTGTCAGTAGCAACCCTTCTTCTATATTTGTTAGGGGCCCAGACTTTCTTTTTTTCTCTCTCCTGTATTTTTTATGTACTCTTTGTATTACACTTTGTGAAGAGGGCAGTCTTTGATGAAGTGACCTAACTTGCCACACTTGTAACATGTCTCGTTTGCCTTGCTAACCCTGTTATATCTGTTGATTCTCCTCTTTTGGAAAGTGCAACAGTTCTTCTATAATCTTGAGAAATCTCTTGGTGATGTAGGTTGTTTACTCATCATCAGCACTGGATTCCTCCTTCGTAGACTTTAGGACCAAATTCTTTTCCTTCTTCTTCTTACCTCTGGTTTTATCCTGTTGTTTCTTAAGTTCATATGTTTTCAAATTCCTTATTAAATCATCCATAGACAGGGCCTTCAGATTCTTAGCTTCAGTTATTGCGTTTACATTGCTTTCCAAAGACTTAGCTAGTATGATGAGAACTTTACAAGACTGTTTGGTGGGTTACGTTTACATTGTTTTCCAAAGACTTAGCTAGTATGATGAGAACTTTACAAGACTGTTTGGTGGGCCAAATATCCTCACCCAAATAATGAAGTTCATTTGTGATTATAGTGAACCTGGTATCCATCTCTTAAATGGTCTCACCTTCATTCATACTAAAAGTTTCATATTGTGTAGTCAACATATCTACCTTTGACTCCTTGACTTGACTAGTTCCCTTATAAGCAGTTTGTAAGAAATCCTAGATTTCCTTGGCAGTCTCACAGGCTGAGATTCTATTATATTTATCAGGACCAATTCCACACACAAGGAGTTTCTTAGCCTTATAATTGTTCTCTATCCTCTTTCTATCAGCATTATCATAGTCCTTGTCTTAGAAACATTTGAAGTAACCTCACCAACTTTTATAGGCTTTGTGGGAATAAAAGGACCATCTTCAATAACATCCCACAGCTCACAGTCTTCAGACGTGATGAAATCGTGCATACGAGTTTTTCACCACCTATAATATTGTTTATTAAATCTAGGTGGTCTGGTAGTTGATTGACCTTCTTCGAGATTTGAAGGTGCAGTCATGTTAGAAGATTCTTTCAAAGTGTTAACCTTTTAGGAAAAACCCACTCTGATATCTAATGAAGACTTACACGAATAAACTACCAACCTAGGGACCTAGTCCTAACTATCATGTTCAGTGATAAGCAATATTGAAAGTAAATAAACATAATAAAATTATGCGCATACACAATCTTTATATGGAAAATCCTTGCTAAAAGGGAGAAAAACCACGACCTACCTCGTAGGATATCCAACCACTTCACTATGTTCAAGCAACCTAGAATACAGATTCCATGATTTTAGGGTTAGCCTCTTAACCCTTCCTCAACTTGTAATAACTCTATTACAATGAAATCCAATGTAATAACTCTATTGCATCCACTAACTCTAACTGAAATAGTAATCAAGATAACTATAGCTTTTTGTCAACTAACTCTAGATGACACTTTGTCAATAAGAACTGAGTTAAAGCACCTACTACTAATGAACTAGAGCAGTAGACAATGTTTACAAACATAAAACAAAGCGTCAAATACAACAAGAGCTTGAGACACAAAAGCGAGCTTGGTTTGAGGATTTGAATCTGATAGATTCAAGAGAGATTTGATGTTGTGAGGATTTGGAAGCTTGGTTTTCTTATTGTAACATGAGCATATATAAGAGACTAGAAAACCTATTCTTATTGTAACATGAGCATATATAAGAGACTAGAAAACCTAGTATATTTCTGATTGGCTGGGGCAAAAAGGTGTTGCAGCCTTGCCACCAACTTACTGTTAAAACGATACTTTTTCAGATGTACTGCTGACTAAGTAAACGTGATGTGAACGCAATCAACCTGGTCCCTAAGTAGTTTCACTTTGGCATTAAATCAGCTTCACGAACCAGGTCCCAAGTTGATAGTTTATCAATCATCAAAACTAAGAACTTAACAAGTACAAATTAGCAATGACAAGGTATGAAAAGAAATTGTATAACACATGAAATTCATGAACTATATGGGTCAAGGTTGGGTGAAACGGTCGTCGGCCTGAGAAGACCCATATAGACAACGAATTTAATGGGTTAAAACTGAAAAATATATTTCGGAGGGGGGTTGAAAAATAGCATACATATAGGCGAAAATAGGTCTGCATAGCTATAGTTTTAAAAATTATAATTTATAATCCGTGTATCTACTTTATTTAGATCAACTGTTATCAAATTTATTTGTATCAACGAATACAAAATACAAAATATTATATACTTGATTTCATAATATACAAATATTATGATTAAACTGTATATACTATAAAATCGAATAAATATAAATTCAAGAAAATACAAAAATATAACCATATGAAGTTGGTCATAGTAATTGAATACAGTTGATACAAATGCAGTGATACACGACTAGATTGGAAGCGATGTGAAGAGAGTAGCAAGAGAAAAGGGACAATATAGTTAAGTTAGTTTATAGATTGTAATTAATTAAAACTTAAGTTGATTAGGTTAATTAGTTACTTATGTCTGCTAATTCCTGTAGTTTTCCCTACTTTTTTACGGTTAGAGAGGTACTTTTGGATAGAAAATCCCTCATTTCCTTTGTATTATGTGGTCACGATGGTTCCCTCACGATTACGATAAAGTCACCAACACCCAAAAAAGAAATATTTTCTCTGTCTCACATTTTATGTATCGTCATTTTTTTTTATCCGTCTCAAAAAGAATGTCACCTTTTCTTATTTGGGTCTCAACCCAGACCTCGCCTCCAAGTCTCAAAAGGTAAGGATAACATATCTAAGGGAGTGGTTTACCCCTTATCATTTAAAGTATGGGAAATGGTTCCCCCTTCACATATTGAAAAGAAACTATAATCCTCTTATCTAATATTTTTTGGTGAGATTTTTCGTTTTTCTGGTGAACAACTCAAAGTTAAAGGGGATGTTTGAATTGAACGATAACCCCCTTATACACAAAGTTAACAACTCAACTCAAACGCATTTACAATTCAATTGGTTGCCTGTCAAAATGATGGTTGAGTTTTTAAAATTGTTGTATGCTCTTGTTATTCACCAAGGCATCCCATATATTATCGATTTCAAAGTAAGACTTTGGATTTCACTAATCAAATTAGATAGTTTTCTCATGTTAATGTTTGTGAGGCATTCAAAAAGATATTGATGCTTGACATGATTATAAAAGGTATGAATTAAAAATTGCTCATGATTTAAAAATAGCATGGATTGAAAATAGATTGGAGATCGAAATTGGTTAAAAGTAGCTCGTTTGTTAAAAATTATTCTTTTTCAAGAAATTCAAAAAGATCCATTATGATTAATTATTATTTTTGAAGAAATTCGTAGATCCATTATGATCCAGCAACAACGTTCATATATACCAACATGGGTTGTGGTGCAGTGGATGGGCTGCTCCACTCTTACCCAGAGGTCGAGGGTTAACTCTGTTAGGAGCCTTGACACTAAACCTGTCAAACGGGCTGATTTGACCCGGCCCGAAACGGCCCACTTAACCAACCCGGCCCGGTCCGCCCACGGGCTGTAGGGTCTCAGGTCCCGAGCTGGGTTATTTTTTTTGGGCCCGATTAATCCGACCTGGACCAAACCTGGTCCAGGCCCGCCGGTTAACCGGCCCGGATCCATTTAAAAAAAATAGATTTTGGAAATCGGGCCACAAATTAGTCGTTGGCTCGACGGCTATATGACCGTTTTTGGGTCCAAACAGCTACTTAGCCATTTTTTATTCAAAGAAAAAAAATTCATTGAAAATATTTTTTCAAACCAAAAAAAAATCCTATAAATACCCTACACTTTCAAATCATTTTCCACACAATTTTCATTCTCTCAAATCTCATTCTCTCTCAAATCTCAAATCTCAATTCTCAATTCTCAATTCTCAATTCTCAATTCTCAAATATTCTATATATTTCCTAAAGTGCTCAATTTAATTTTTAAATTTTGCAATTACAAAGTACGAGTGAAAGTTTCTAAAGTCGCAACTTTCGGATACTTTTAAAATTTGATATTGTCGTTCCATCTCTTACTTTTAATTTTTAATTAGTGTATTAATTGTTGAATATTTAATTTTATTATATTTGTGTATTTTGAAATTTCTTAGTTTGATTATATTATGGATAAATTAAGAAACCTCGCCACTAAAAATGTAAAAAAATTTAATCCCGGAAGTGGTAATGGTAGTAAAAAGTGAATTACTGGCGGTAGAGGTAGTTCAAGTTGTAGATATACCCGTGTGCCTCCGGTACCTCTTAGTCAACCTTTTGAGGAAGAAGTAGGTGTAGGTGTCCACGATATGGATTATCTAGAAGCTCAGAAAAATTACGGTATAGAAGAAGAAAATAAAGTAGATGCGGTTGATTTAGATGAAGATGATGAAAATATTGGTGAGACACCCGCAGTAGGAAATGCTAACGTTAGATCTGAATCGGTTAATCTCCCTCCCCTTCCTCCCTGTACCCCAAGAGCTCGTAAAATAACTAGTATTGCATGGCAATTTTTTGAACGTATATCAGATACTGAGGTGCAATGCAATATTTGTCAACAAATATATAAACATAAAAGAGGAGGCAAGCAAGGGGGTACGGGTACGTTAATGAGACATATAAGTGATAATCACGAAAGAGAGTTAAATATTGCAAAAGATGGTATGGATGTTAGTGGGCCAACACAAACTAGAATGGACCCAGCAACCGGTCAGGTAATGAAGAAGTATAATAAATTGAGGGACCGAAAAGAAATAGCAAAAATGGTAGTTGTGGGTTGTTTGTCTTTCAGTTTTCCTTCTCCTGATACTTTTATTCATTATATTCAAGCAATTTATAATCCTATGTTTAATGGTATTCCTAGAAGTACTTGTCGGACCGATATTTTTAGACTTCATTCACAATATTATTTTTATTTATCTACATTGTTAAAAAATATTCAATGTAGAATGGCTCTAACTTCTGATCCTGATCTTGCTGTTAATAAAAATAATTATTTAATCATTACTTGTCACTAGATATATAGTAATTTTGTTATGGAAAAACGTATTCTAGCTTTTTTGTATGATGAAGATCGAAAACAACTGGAGATTTTATTGCTGATTCTATTAGTAAAGTTGCAGAATTTTGTGGTATTGGAAATAAAATCTTATGTATTGCTTTTGATAATGCTTCTAACAACAAGACTGCTATTAGAAAGTTAAAAGATAAGCTATCTCCGCCGTTACCTGAAATATTTCATGTTAAGTGTGCTTGTCATATATATAATTTAATTGTAAGAGATGGTCTTGAGTTTTTTGAGCTTTATATTGAAAAAATCTGTCTTGTTGTTGTTTTTATTCAAGGAAATAATTGAAGAAATTTTTTTTAGAGAATTTAAACTTAAATGTGAATAAAATGGACTTGCACCGATATTGATGTCTGAAGAATGTGATACTAGATGGAATGCTACGTATGATTTTTTAAAAACTTGTCATAAATATAGAGTTCCTGTTACACTAACTTTTAACCAACATCGTGGTCCATTTGTTGATTCGGCTGAATGCATGCTATATGATTCTGATTGGGCTGTAATTGATGATCTTGTTAAGTTTTTGGAAAAAATTTATATTGCTACGGTTGAATTTTTTTGGTGCTTATTATCCTACTGTTTGTAATATTTTAGCATATATAGCCGATATTTCTAGTTTGCTTAAAGAATAATATAAGAATAAAGGTTACAAAGAAGCTGTTGGTGCTATGTTTGCTAAATTTAAAAAATATTTTTTTCCGATTCCCCCTATTTACTTGGTTGGTGCTATGCTAAATTTGTGTATGAAATATACTACTATGTGTCACTTTAGTACTCTTATTTATTCTAACTTATAGATAAATACTAACAATGATTCTGATGATTAAGAACAAGAACAATCAGATTTGTGGACGGCTATGGGTGATGCGAACGCTTACATAGATAAATTATATAACCATTATGTTGATTTACTTGATTTAGCTGTACCGACAAATATCACTACAACTGTCGCTCCTCATCCTCCCGAGGAGCCATCATCTTCTAAAAGGCCGGGACATAGTGGTTTTCCTGATCACTTTTATGATTTAAATTATTGGAACAGTGTTGAGGCGGAAACTTATACATCAACTTATCGAAAAGAGCTTAAGTATTATCTTCATACGCCGCTAGAGGATCGTAGACGATGGATCAACACGTTGGATTGGTGGAGGAATAATGAAACACAATATCCTGTGCTTTCAAGATTAGCTAGAGATAATGTCAACCGTTGCATCAGAGAGCGCTTTTATCAGGGACAACAACAGCTTGGAGACAACCGACACTCATTGGGAAGAAATGCTATGAATGTTCTAGTTTGCCTTAGAGATTGAATTAGAGCGGAACGAAGAAATCAAGAAATGGAGGAGGAGCCTAAAGACGAACAGAAACTTGAAGAAATTATGACTTTAAGGGAGAACTCAGCAGAATCAAGTCCAATGCATGATTTTGCCCCCATTGACTTTGACTATCCTATGCAAGTTCCCGTTAATATTAACATGGATGAGTTGAAAAAAATGATGAGAACTTTGTAGATTTTTTCATTCATGTACATTGTAAATTTTGAATCATTTTGCAATCAATAAAATATAACATTCATTCACTTCTTAGTCCTTACTTTGTAATTTTTTTCATTTAATGATTAAATTGAATTTCTAGTTTAAATTAAATACTTAGTTTAGTTTTAACTTTTAATATATTACTAATTTATTATCAAGTATTATTATTTATTATATTAAGTAGCATATGTTTTATTTAAAGTAGTACATATATTGAATGGTACGTATATATGTGTATATATTTTCTATAGACACTAAAGTAGTATATATTTAACGTATACATGTGTATATGTTTTATAAATTAGTATCTATATCATTATATTGTAGTATATATTTTGTAGCATATGTTTTAAAGTAGTACATATATTGAATGGTACGTATATATGTGTATATATTTTCTATAGACACTAAAGTAGTATATATTTAACGTATACATGTGTATATGTTTTATAAATTAGTATATATATAATTATATTGTAGTATATAATCTGTAGCATTTGTTTTAAAGTAGTACATATATTGAATGGTACGTATATATGTGTATATATTTTCTATAGACTATAAAGTAGTATATATTTAACGTATACATGTGTATATGTTTTATAAATTAGTATATAACTATATATATATAGTGTGTGTATATATTGTAGTATATATATTGTGGTATATATTTTATTTAAAGTAGTACTTATATATTGAATGGTACGTATATATGTGTATATATCTTCTATAGACTATAAAGTAGTATATATTTAACGTATACATGTGTATATGTTTTATAAATTAGTATATAACTTTATTTAGTGTGTGTATATATTGCAGTATATGTTTTATTTAAAGTAGTACATATATTGAATGGTACATATATATGTGTATATATCTTCTATAGACTATAAAGTAGCATATAGTTAACGTATACATGTGTATATTGTTTATAAATTAGTATATAACTATATATTTAGTGTGTGTGTGTATATTGTAGTTTTTGTTTTATTTAAAGTAGTACATATATTGAATGGTACGTATATATGTGTATATATCTTCTATAGACTATAAAGTAGTATATATTTAACTTATACATGTGTATATGTTTTATAAATTAGTATATAACTATATATTTAGTGTGTGTGTGTATATTGTAGTATATGTTTTATTTAAAGTAGTACATATATTGAATGGTACGTATATATGCGTATATATCTTCTATAGACTATAAAGTAGTATATATTTAACGTATATATGTGTATATGTTTTATAAATTAGTATATAACTACATATTTAGTGTGTGTATATATTGTAGTATATATATATTGTAGTATATGTTTTATTTAAAGTAGTATATATTGAATGGTACGTATATATGTGTGTATATCTTCTATAAACTATAAAGTAGTATATATTTAACGTATACATGTGTATATGTTCTATAAATTAGTATATAACTATATATATATATATATATATATATATATAGCATGTGTATATATTATAGTATATGTTTTATTTAAAGTCGTACATATATTGAATGGTACGTATATATGTGTATATATCTTCTATAGACTATAAAGTAGTATATATTTAACGTATACATGTGTATATATATTTTATAAATTAGTATATAACTATATATTTAGTGTGTGTGTATATTGTTGTATATATATTGTAGTAGATATATTGAATGGTACGTATATATCTTCTATAGACTATAAAGTAGTATATATTTAACGTATACCTGTGTATATGTTTTATAAATTAGTATATAACTATATATTTAGTGTGTGAATATATTGTAGTATATATATTGTAGTATATGTTTTATTTAAAGTAGTACATATATCGAATGGTACGTATATATGTGTATATATCTTTTATAGACTCTAAAGTAGTATATATTTAACGTATACATGTGTATATATTTTATAAATTAGTATATATATCATTATATTGTAGTATATATCTTGTAGCATATGTTTTATTTAGAGTAGTATATATATTTAACTAACGTATAGTCGTATACACGATTACATGTGTAATTGTGTATATGTTTTTTTAAATTCTAATGTAGTGTATACTATATATATATAGTGTGTATATATTGTTTAACGTATTTAAAATGTATATAGATGGGTATATATAGTGTATATTGGAGAAAAAACTTTTGATTTTCTTTTTGGTT
The DNA here is from genome assembly GCA_030864215.1 of Capsicum pubescens. NCBI lineage: Eukaryota > Viridiplantae > Streptophyta > Magnoliopsida > Solanales > Solanaceae > Capsicum > Capsicum pubescens. The sequence goes on along the minus strand of CM061543.1, from coordinate 275,408,835 downwards.
TTGAACGGTTTTGATCGGATTTTGGACCGATTTTGACCGGGTCAGGTTAAATAGGCCGATCCCGGGTTGTTTTTACAAAATTTACTGTTGGGCCTGAAATCGAACCGACCCGTTTAACCAGGCCCGGATCCGGACCAGCCCACAAACCAGTTAAACTTGACGGGCCGATTTCGGATTGACCCGGCCCTCTTAACAAGCTTAGTTGTCACCATAATGGGCCCTGCAAAGCGCAATCCAGATTTGTCGGGCTCTAATGCGAGCACCGAACACCGGACACCAGATGAAAAAAAAAGGAAAAATTTCATAAATAGCAAACTTAAGCTCATAATTAGGAGTTTTATAGCAACTGTTTCATAATTACCTGAAATAGCAACTTGTATTTTGTATTTTATAAAAGTGTTGCTACTAAAATACATATACAATAAGATTTACTGTCCTTCTTTTATTTAAATCAGTTGAGTTAAATAAGGAATAATTATGTCATATATTTAAAGCGGTAAATTCCTTTTTCATAAATTGCTCTTATTTAAAGCAGTAGATTCTTTTTCCATAAATTAATATTATTTAAATTAGTAGATATCTTTTCCAAATCAAACTCAAATCTGAAGATCATTATCTTCATGATATTCAAAAAATAAAAAATTGTTAGTTTCTTTTCATCTTCTTTTTTTATCGCTTTATTTTTTTATTTTGATTTTTTTTCTTTTTCTTTTTCATTTTTTTCATTCCACTTTATTTTCTCTCTTCTGTTTCTCTTCTATTTTTTCCTTTTTTTTTCTTTTGCGTTTTCTATTTTTTTTTCCTTTCTCATATTTTTTTCTTTTCCTATTTTCATTTTTTTCTTCTTTGTTTCTATTTTTATTTTTTTGGCTTTTATTTTTACACTTCTATTTCTAGCTTCTATTTTTCCTTCTTTTTTTTGAATTTTTCTTTTTCTATTTTTTTTTTCTATCTCTATCTTTTATTTTTAAAAGATGAATATCTATATCACATATACATATTCAAATATATGTACAAAATAAATAGACATACAAATCTGGGTGTGTATTTACAGTACAAAACATACATATATATCTGCATATGTTTTTACAGAAATACATATCTGACTCCTATGTATATAAATATATAGGACACAAAATCTCTATAAAAAAAAGATAACTATATACATATACCTATAAATAATAAAAAAAAAAAACACATGATACATATCTTAAACAGTAAAAAATACAAATAAGTACATATGTTACCCTCTAAAATGACATAGAACAGTTCAAAAATAAATCCAACACCGTACAAAAATACATATGAATATACATTTGTATATATAAAATACAAATACATACACATGCCCAAAAAAATTTATAATACATTTGTGACATAATACATTTGTCTAATTGCACTTGAACTACGTATTTCTTCTTCTTCGTATAGACACCACAAATATGATAAAAAAATTCTTGTACTGCTCCTTTGATAACATCACCTTAATACGTTCTCCAATATCATTGACTGTGTGACATCTTATATGTGGTGCAAACACTGAAAGTACTCTTGCCGTGGATATATGATCACGCGGCACCCATAGAACAAAATAATGACATAAATTTATATTACATGTACATTTAAAAAAAAAATACAAGATATTTAGTATGCATATGTTTTCTTTTACATAATAAATATTACATTACAAAAAATACATATAGCCCTGCATAGGTATTTACAGAATATATGTCTGATTCATATGTATATTATCATATAAAAGATACAAATATGACTCTGATATGTATTTACGAAATACATATCAGATTCATATCAAACATTAACGAACATAACCATAATATATATCTTCATATGTATTTGCGAAATACAAATGTGGCTCATATAAAATAATAAATACAAATGCACATCTTAAACAGTAACAACTATAACTATATACATTTACATATAACTAAATAAAAAAATACATAATACATATCATGAACATTAAAAAATACTAAAACAAAATATATATCTTACCCTCTAAAAAAATATATCAACATAACTATATGCGTATAAAAAATACATATACCTCACATGACCTATAAACTAATAAAAATACAAATACAATATCTTTAAAATTTTAAAATAAAGCATCATTAATATTTTTTTCTTAAATTTCAAAATGAAGCATCCGAAAAAAGAAGTGAAAAAAAGAAGAAAGAGAAATAGAAGTGTAAAAATAAAAGTGAAAAGAAGAAATAAAAAAATAAAAATAGAAAAAAGAAAAAGAAAAAGAAAATAGGAAAAGAAAAAATATTAGAAAGGAAAAAAAATAAGAAAATGAAAAAAATAAAGAAAAAACGAAAAAGGAAAAAAAAGGAGAAATAGAAGTGAGAAAATAAAGTGGAATGAAAAAAATGAAAAAGAAAAAGAAATCAAAATAAAACGATAAAAAAAAAAAGATGAAAAAAAACTAACAAGAAAAAAAGTTAGAGATATAAGAGCGAAAAAAATAATAATGATGCTTTATTTTGAAATTTTGAAGATTTTGAAGATAATAATCTTTAGATTTAAGTTTGATTTGGAAAAGAAATTTACTAATTTAAATAAGAATAATTTATGAAAAATGAATCTACTAATTTAGGAATCTACCAATATGTGTGAAAAGGAAAAAAGAAAGAGATGATTTTTGTGAAGTTTGTTTTTTTGGGTAAATTGGAGAGAGAGGTAAAACAATGAAGTGAAAATAGAAAAGAAAGAGCGAAACATGCATGTGTTGAGTTAATGGACAAAAAATGTTATTTTTACTATATAATATAATTTTGAAAAAGTATTACTATTTATTGTAATTGTGGTCTTAAGTTTGTCACTTTCTGTAATTTTTCCAAAAAAAAAAAACGTTCATATATGGATGAAAGTATACGTCTCTTACATTTCACTAATCATACTTCCTTCAATAGCTATCCAGATATAAAGGTGATAGATTTCTCTTAAAATTAAAATATTAAACTCTTACAATCTGTATATATCTCCAAAATATTAAACTCTTACAATCTGTATATATCTCTAAAGGAGAATGATAAATCTGTCTACGTGACACTCTCATAAGCTAGGATTTCTATTTATCTTTTTTGTATGTTTTTGAATTTTTTCTTTCATTCTTCTCATTAAATTATTAAATTAAATTAATGGAAAAGGGCCTAAAATGTCCTTCAACTATGTGATATGGTGTAAAAATATCATTCATCTATTTATTGAGCCTAAAATACTCTTCTTGTCTACCTATTGGACCTAAAATGTCCTTTTCATCTACCTATTAGGGTTATTTTACCCTTTTATTTAAGAAAAAAATTATATAATACAACAACTTATCTTTATTAAACTACATAAAATTCTTATCATTTTTATTAATATTAACCAAATAAATAGTGCACAATATCAATTTTTCGTCATTCTAAATTGATCTGATAAATAAAAAGAATAACAACATAAATAGTCATTTTAAAAAAATTATTACATATACATAATCGTATTAGTTGGTTGTCAGATGTAGCATATAAAATATTTACTTTTATAACATATTCTAATATATAGAAAAATAATTATATATTAAATTTCCATATTTCTTATTTATTGCCTATTTTTACGGAAGCTTTTGTTCATTCATTTTTTATATACTATATCAAAATTTTATGTTTTTCATTTTTATTGCCTGCTCTCATGATGCCCTCAAAAAAATATATGGTATATTTATAACATAAAAATTCATGGTATATTTATATATTATACAAATTATATTTATATCATAAAAATACATGATATGTTTATATCATACAAATTATATTTATACCATATAAATTGTATTTATATCATAAACATACATTTTAGATATAAAAAGTTTATACCATGTAATATTGAAAATTTATATTTGCATTTAGGAAACAACCTCTCTACTTCTCTGGAGGTAGCGGTATGGATTGCGTACACTCTACCCTCCCCAGACCCCACTTTGTGGGAATACAGTGGGTTTGTTGTTGTTGTTGTTGTTATATTTGCATTTAATAAATATTTTTTTAACATGAAAATTAATTTTGACAAAATGATATATACGATGAATATTTATCCCATAAATTATATCAAAAATATAATAATGATAATAATAATAATAATAATAATAATAATAATAATAATAATAATAATAATAATAACAATAATAATCCGACTTTGGCATAAATTATATTTATACAACAAAAATACATGGTATATCTGTACTTCCAACATAATGATTTTTATTTCATAAATATTTATCTATAAGAAATTATGATTAACCCATTACATTAGAATTAAAAATACAAGATAATGAAATAATACTGGATAATTAACATACATGAAAACAAAATAAAATATACACGAGCAAATAACGAAATACTTAGTTTATTTAAAAATATTTGAATTTGAATATAAGAGAGAAAGATTTGAAAGCAGGGATTATCTTTTTCACTTTTAATTTGAAGATTGAAAATATATCTCTTAAATTAAGGTGAATTGATAATTAGTTATAACGTTAAATTAAGAATTATAATTATCTTTTCTGTTTTTTTTAAATGGCTATATCTATGTAAAAAAAAAAAAAAATTGTAATATTAAAAAAGTACTATTATTTATGTAATTAAATTTTAAGGATGGTCATTCCATGTAATTTGCCTAAATAAAGGGGGAAAATAGGTCAATGGAAAGAGCATTTTAGGCCCAATAGATAGGTGAGAAAGTCATTTTAGGCCCAATAGATAGACGAAAAGGGTATTTTAGGCCTAATAGGTTAGATGGAGTATATTCTTGCACCATTTTACATAGTTGAAGGGCATTTTAGGCACTTTTCCGTTAAATCTATATCTATATTTATATCTATAATCTATATCTATAATCTATAATCTATAATATATTAAAAGTGTGAAGACCCTTAGAAAAGTGATTTGAACTTTTTACCCTTCCTTAAAACACTATGTAATAAACAAAATCGTCATTTACTATTTTATTTAAATTATTATTTAATTATTTTTATAATATTAGGATTTTTAACTCAACTAAAATTTTAACAAGGATAAAACCCTAATTGGAGTCTTTATATATATTTATACACAAAATGTGTTTTATGGAAAATCATGCTTCTAGGCTTCTTAGAATTTGAGTAAAAACAACATTAGGTTAGTATATTAATTCGTTCTCCTTTTGCTACTATTTATTTACTCATTGTCTTTAGGTAATGTTTCTTGCTTTTCTTTTTGTTGAAAGATCAACTTGCAAAGATTTTACTTAAAGGTAAGTATTTATTGTGTTTTTTTCTTCCAATTAATTAGTTAATTGTCTTTTTAATTTTATTGTAGTTCCTTCTTTAGTTCTGGTGTTATTTTTTGTATTATAGCTAAAAGAAAGTGGTGATAAAAAGTAAGTCAAGTTAGTTTTTCTTTTTTTTCTTTTTTAATTTATGGTAGATGATTCAAACATTAAAGTTTACATCGTTGTTTCTTTTAGGTTCTTATGTCTCACTCGGTTTATGATCATCTAGGTCATTAATCTTATTTTTTATATTATTATTAATATTTTATTGTTATTCTTTTGATCTATGGCAGGTGATATTCAAATTCCTCTGCTTTTGATCTCTATTGGAATTTGGAATCAGATGTTCGCGCTTATGTTGAAGTTAAACAACAAGGTAAGAATTATAGGTTATTAAAAAAATACTAGCCTTTTTGTGTTATGTCTCTCATATTGTGTTTCGAGAGTGATGGGAGAGAAGAGAGACGAGTTGTTGATGGGTTAAGATTGGAGTTGCCGTTATGAAATAAGCGCCTTTTATGGAATGTAAAATACGTAACTGTTTCCATTGAATGAATGCGTGATAAAAAAAAACATTCATTCAGAAAGAAAAAGGAAGAAGAAGAATAGACATTACATTACGTAACATTACACCACATCTCCATAGAGGGAGATCGTTTTTTTCTCTCTCTTGTCCTTTGCCTTGTTGTTCTTTTTTGGCTTTTTGAAACAAATTAATCAGCAGCCATGAACGACAAGACTTCTGTTTCCAAAGAGCTTAATGCCAAACATGCAAAGGTATTACGTGCTATGTGCATTGTAGCCATATGTTGATCATCGAGATTTAAATTTTATGGGTTTAAGATTTTAGGTTCTCAATATTAAACTTATCTATCATATGTTGCAAGTTTGATAAATTTTTTAGACATAAATTTATGGTATGGCCCGCAACTATCATAGTGGGATTGCTTTTTTTCTTTTTTCTTTTAAACATAAAAAAATAACCGTACCACAAATATGGTTCAAATCGATACGTCTCTCTTAACCTCTGGAAGCAAGGGAAAGAGGTACTGCATGACAAACGCAAAAGTGATGACCCATCAACTACTTAAAACTTCAGGTTTAAAATATATATGTACTTACACTAAAATATATATTTATGTTTACATTATTATAATAAAGTGTGAAGAATCTTTGAAAAGTGATTTAACTTTTGCAGTTCATTTAAAATCTGCGTAATAGATGAAATCATTTAATTTTAAATAATCAAACGTTACACGTGCGAGACACGTGAGATTAAACTAGTTAATAAATAAACAGCCATTTCTATTCCAACTGCTTCTTGCATTTCATTTCATCTGGCGTAATAAAAGGCCATTTTGTTTTACTGCAACATCAAATTTAGCTGATATTGCAAGACATACAATGAATAACCCATCAGTTAGTTCAAACATCCACCACAACAAAGCTAAAGGTACCTGAACTTGCTTTATGAGAAAATCACTATTATTCAATTCACCGGCTAGTGATACTAAAGTTGGAATCTCTTTGGCTTAAAATTCTATTGGCTTTTCCTGTATTTCAAATTTCAGTTAAGTAATGATTTTTTTTTTCCAGATTCACTTCAATTCTAACAACGAGCAAGGTATAAATTCTTTATATTTAAAATTGTTGTTGCTTGATTTCATAGTTCTTATTGTAGACACATAAAATTTGTTGGATCAAATTCATATAAATTTAAATTTGATCCATATTTTATTGGGTTTAAAATTATTTTGGGTTTAAAAAATAATAAGCCTATTTTATTCCTCATCAAGGTTCATCTCACCTTGAAGCCCAAACTCATCAAGTGACGTGTCATCCCAGTCAAATCTAAGACCAATGAGACGCCGTCACATGTACAAATGATGTGGAAATCTCATTCAAATTCAACAACCAGTCAAAAGGCGCCAAGTGGAAAAGTGACATGTTTCAGCCAATCACAAGCAACTAGGTCTACCCCCTATAACTATAAATAGGGGAGTAACATAACATTCTAGGGGGGAGGGGGAAGGAGGACATTCTGCAAGCATTGAAGGAAACTTCTGCATTGACTACATAACTCTTCAATGTATTGACTAACGGAGTTCTGCCCGAAGATCAACTCGACAAGACGAAGTGCTGTCAGACAATTTTCGGAGATCCAAACACATTTCTAGGAGGCTCAAATCATCCTACATTCGAGAATCACGCTTCAAAGGCCTCGAATCACGAAAAAACTTAGGAGAGAAAAATTGAGAGAATAACGGAATTGTACCCGCAAAATTTATTTATATAAAATTATTCTTTTTGTTTATTTTATTTTTGTTTGCGGTTAATTTTCAGCGTTAACAAAAATTTGTTGCGAACAAATTGACACGCCCAGTGGGACCAGTTCTGCTCTTTATCTCTTCCTCCTACAAGTCAAAGAAAATCACATATTCAACTACTACAATGGACTTCAGAAAAATCAATGAAGTTTCATGTAAGAAGTCTACTACTGCCACGTCTACTGAGATCAAACTTGTTGGCCCCATCAATCGACGCAATCTCAACGCTTGTGCTTTGGATGAATCCCAATACTTCACCATTTTGGAGATGACAAAAAGGAGAAGATCTCGAATTTTGGCAGTAACTACAACCCCTGGGGGCAACTTTTCATCTATTTTATCAGATGAACCATCTGAAACTGGCTGCAACTTTGGAGAATCTGAAAACTTAATGAATTCTCCAACTTCAATGAAATTCAACACCTTCATGATTGATGCAATTGACTTGGATGAGAAGTTTGCAATGATGGAGCAAACCATTGAAGCCTTGAAGAAGTCCGTTGATGAGAAAGATCATTAAATTGTCCGACTTATGAGCAAGTTGGATCTCTATAATCCTGGAGAGTCAAATTATAATCTAACACTGCAAGAAAAAGTTGATGGTAAATCTCTCATCAAGACAAGTGACAATTACTGCGATGATCGATCCGCTTCAGTGGCTACTCTAACAGTTCAACAACTGCAAGATATGGTTGCAAACACTATCAAAGCACAATATGGCGGTCCGTCACAAAGTTTCGTAGGATACTCAAAGCCGTATTCTAAGTGAATCGAGGGCTTACCGATGCCAATTGGATATCAACTGCCAAAGTTTCAATAATTTGATAGAAAGGGAAATCCAAGGCAACACATCGCTCATTTCGTTGAGACTTATAGCAGTGCTGGTACACATGGTGATCTTTCTGTTAAGAAATTTGTTCGCTCCTTGAAAGGCAACGCTTTTGATTGGTACACAGACTTGGAGTCTAGATCAATTGATTGTTGGGAGAAACTAGAAAGTTAGTTCCTAAATCGCTTCTATAGTACCCGTCGTATGGTCAGCATGATGGAGTTGACAAACACAAGATAAAGTAAAGATGAGGCTGTATTGGATTACATAAATCACTGGCAAACATTGAGCTTTGATTGCAAGGATCAACTTTCTGAAACTTCCGCGATTGAAGTTTGCATTAAAGGGATGCGTTGGGGCCTTGTGTATATCCTCCAAGGAATTAAGCCTCAAATTTTTGAAGAATTAGCTACGCGCGCTCATGACATGAAGCTAAGTATTAAAAGTCATAGAATGGCATCACCTGTTTTTTATCCTAGGAAGGAAGTCACAAAATTTAAAGACTCATCTGAAAACCAAATTGGGGAATCTATGACGACAACTGTGAGTTTTACGAAGTCCCCTACAAGACAAAAGTTAAAAGAGGAAGCTCCAAAGCAACAAATACGAGAGGTGAAAAATCAACCAACCTTGAAAGAGTTACAAGCAAGGGTATATCCTTTTCCCGACTCTGATGTTCCTGAAATTCTTGACGAGTTGTTAGCCAAAGAAGTCATTGAACTTCCTAAGTCAAAGCGACCCGAAGAATCAAACATAGTCGATGATCCTAAATACTGCAAATATTACCGCATTGTTGGTCATCACACCACAAAATACTTCATCCTGAAGAAAAAAATCATGACATTAATGCAAGAAGGAAAGATCATCATTGATGATGTCGATATAGTTGATGCAAATCATGTTAGCGCCAAACTGCACCATATGAAAGGTTCAATTTCAAAAGCTCTACAATCCATGTGCTCTATGGAATTACCAAAAGTTAAAAAAATAATCATGCTACAATTTGGGAGCTTTGACCCAATTAGGGTTCTAGCCTTGAAGAAGACAATGAGAAAATCCATGCAAAATGACTTCTCCAATAGCAAGAAGGGTGATACTTGGACATTGATCGCTCGCAAAAGAAAAAATATCAAAAGGTTTCTAAACTCCAACTTTTAAAAGTCGACACAAGATCAAGTGCAAATCTGTTTCAACCAATGGGGGCAATAAATACCAAACTAAAGTACAATCATACTCCATTATAAAGGGTTGGAAGGAAAGTTACATTACAAGAATTCTTTCTAAAAATGCTTCTTGTTGCACGAGCTTAAACTGCAAGTCAAAAATGCTCCTTGCTGAACGAGCTTAAACTGCAAGTTAAAAACACTCCTTGTTGCATGAGCTTAAACTGCAAGTCAAAAATATTTCTTGCTGCACGAGCTTATACTGCAAGTCAAAAATGCTCCTTGCTGCACGAGCTTAAACAGTAAGTCAAAAATGCTCCTTGATGCATGAGCTTAAACTGCAAGTCAAAAATGCTCCTTGATGCACGAGCCTAAACTGCAAGTCAAAAACGGTCCTTGCTGCACGAGCTTAAATTGCAAGTCAAAATCGCTCCTTGCTGCACGAGCTTAAAATGCAAGTCAAAAATGCTCCTTGTTGTACGAGCTTAAACTGCAAGTCAAAATGCTCCTTGATACACAAGCCTAAACTGCAAGTCAAGAATGCTCCTTAAGGCACGAGCATAAACTGCATGACGCTCCTTAAGGCACGAGCATAAACTGCATGATGCTCCTCGATGCACGAGCCTAAACTGCAAGTCAAGATGCTCCTTGATGTACGAGCCTAAACTGCAAGTCAAGAACGCTCCTTAAGGCATGAGCATAAACTGCAAATCAAGAACGCTCCTTAAGGCACGAGCATAAAATGCAAGTCAAGAACGCTCCTTAAGGCACGAGCATAAACTGCATGATACTCCAGGCCCGCATGAGTCTAAACTGTGAACGACCCTCTAAAAAGGTAAAAGAAAAAGATTTTTTAAAAACAAAAAAGTAAATTAACTCATCATGACCGAACTACGCTATGACTTGATCCTCCTAGGTACGTAGACAGTTTAGAGTATTTTTACTCTAAGTTCAGTCGTATGAGTTAAAAAAAAGAAAGAGGAAAAGTATGTGTCATTATTTAAGAACAACAATAACACTTTGAATTGACATGGATATCACATGAGGATAGACGTTTCTTCGCTAAGTTTACCGCAGACGCGCAAAGGTGAAAAAACCAGCAAGACAAAGTAAATTTCGACAATATATTTGTATAAATCCGTATAGGTGTTCACATCATTTTGACATATGTGGTAGATCATAGAGACTTCTCCGCAACTAAAAAAGAAGGCTCATGATTCAAAGGTTCTTATGCCAAGTTATGAATTTTCCATCATAGCCGCTCAAAGTTGCAAAATAAGCCATCAGATTCTGAACTAAGATGATTTTGATGACGTATCTGTATAAATCCATAAGGGCGTTGAGTATGGTTTTTATGTATGTCGTAGCTCTACGAATCTACTTTCTAATGGAACCTAATTTCGATACTCCCACGTTGAGATATGGAATTTATGGTGACGCTGCGCAAAGCTGAAATAACTAGCGAACCAAGATTAGAAGGAAGTTTTTGGAGCGATATATGGGACGATTCAGATGCAATATGATTTTGGTTTCCGCGTGAGACGTAGCTCTGCGAATCTACTTTCTAATACAAAAAACGACACCTGATTCCGATAGTTTCACGTCGAGATATGGAATTTATGGTGACGCTGCGCAAAGCTGAAATAACTAGCGAACCAAGATTAGAAGACCATTTTTGGAGAAATATCCTGGACGATTTGGGTGCAACCTGATTGTGATTCCGATGTAAGATGTAGCTCAACGAGTCTAGTTTCCAACGCAAAAAATGGTTCCTAATTTTGATACTCCTACATCAAAATACGGAATTTATCGTGACGTTGCATAAAGCTAATAAAATAGATGTATCAGGACATTGAATTCCATTTGTAAGAATCAAACAACTCATATTTTTGTTCTCCCATTGGAGAATAAATATTTTTATGGACGTGTGCCTAGTACTTGCTCACCAAAGTCAGAAAAGGCTACTCCCTGTGTTAATATTATCAATCTGGATGACACCACATACGTGCTCCTTGAAAAGAATGAGATGCTCTCACTCGAAGGCTTTTTATCGCCGAGCCCCACGGATGAGATGCACCACATGTTTGGTTTGCAACAATGGACTGTAGACACTCAAAACTTCATCATCACAAGGTTGCAAGTATGATACCAAGTACATGCTCACTGAAGCTAAAATGGGAAACTTTCAGCGTCGTTAAGGATGAAATCAGATCATTCCAAGTCACTTTCTTATCAAACAGTAAGGAAGTAGTGCACTAGATGGTTCAGCATCAATCATGTCGATCTGACATCAAGACCATTTGCATAAACCTGGAAAAAAAAAGATAGAACACATCTATGGTGTTGACCGGATGAAGCTTCTCGATTCTACATGGATTGATGCCAATTACGTGAAACTTCAATCTGGCGATAAGTGTTGGTACAAAACGCATGATGCTTCGATTTGGCATGATCAACATTGGGAGAAACACATCAGTTTAGTTCAACATAACAGATATCGATGTCAATTAGCATGAAATTTGGTTTTCAACTATTGATTTTCTATACCGAGATACAAGGAGTTTTCTATTCCAAGATTTAAGGAAATGGACACAAATTTTCTTGACAAGGATAGAAAAGAGTTGCTCCGAGTGTCCGTTTCCAAGACGTGACAGGGAATATTGCTCGTCAAATCCTCGAGAAAATGGGTGAAACACTTAGTTGTTGCTCATTAAAAATTGGGACTCAAAAAATGATGCCTAAAGTGGTTCCTGACCAATCATCTGGAAAATGTTTGCATATGCTTGGTGTGATATCGACACCACTTTCATTTTTTTCTGAACCTAAAAAAAAAAAGCAAAGAGGAGTGATCACGAACATGCAATCTGGAGTCACAACATGACAGCTTATAGCGTCAACTTCAAAAATTGATTATCGTCAATACAGAAGGAGTTTGACATTGATTTTTGGATATGACGCAACAATACAAGTCTAGCCGCTCCAGAACTAAGTCAGTCAACATTTGGACATTCTTACAGTTAGATGTGATTTTTACTCTGTGAGTGTTTGAAGCTGAAAATCAGAAAAGACACTCCATGTACTTCGTCGGTCGATGTTGCAAGGAGCTTGTATACTTTGCATGACGTCCACCAATGCTTCCAAAAATGTTGAGGTGCACTAGTAGTGCTCTCCAAATACATAGTCACAGAGAAGCCAAGGGATATCTTTGCAAAGGTTACGGATTTCAAAAGATTGTGGTTGATGTGATTTCATAACATCCCCTTATATAGAGGCTCCTATGAAGAATTTTCAGTTTGTGTACAAAGAATGTTGTGGTGAAATTAGAAGATGAGAATCTCTGGAAATATCAAATTGCCAATCAGTTGAAAAATTACCATATTGAGGAGATTTCTTTGGAGGTGATTTTAATTCTTTCTTGAAGTCAAAAGGAAAGTTAATATTTTTTTCCTTTGGCACATGAAACCAAAATGGAAGTTGATATTTTCCTTTGGTACATGAAATCAAAAGGAAAGTTAATATTTTCCTTTGGTACAAAAAGATCAAGTCAACTTTTTTACTTCATACGTGCAATATATCAAGTGAGGAAGTTATATTGATCCTTTTAATTCAAATACATTAAAAAGGTCACATTGTTGTGCAATTAAAAACTACTTAAATAAATATTACAGTGGTGATTTCTCATGTTCATATTTATCCAAGAGAGTAAAAAAAAAAAGATCAAATTGATCATTTTTTTAATACTCTTGAAATAATATCGAGTTTGTACTCGATTGTGGACGAAAAATGAGGATCACCGCAAATAAATCGTTGGCTGCTTTGATGAAGACTTTCACGACATGAAAGTTCATGGAGGAAACTTTAGTTAGACCACTCGCAAGTATTGATCTAACTAGGATGCACTGATGAGAAACAAATACCTTTGAAGTCACGAGAATAAAAACACATTCATGAGTACTTCAAGTCTCGCCGCCAAGTTTCGACAAGCCTACACGTCGACCAACCTTGAAGTAGGGGGCAACTGTAGACACATAAAATTTATTGGATCAAATTCATATAAATTTAAATTTGATCCACATTTCATTGGGTTTAAAATTATTTTGGGCTTAAAAAATAATAAACCTATTTTATTCCTCATCAAGGTCCATCTCACCTTGAAGCCCAAACTCATCAAGTGACGTGTCATCCCAGTCAAATCCAAGACCAATGAGACGCCGTCACATGTACAAATGATGTGGAAATCTCATTCAAATTCAACAACCAGTCAAAAGGCGCCAAGTGGCAAAGTGACATGTTTCAGCTGATCACAAGCAACTAGGTCTACCCCCTACAACTATAAATAGGGGAGTAACATAACATTCTAGGGGGGAAAAGAAAGACATTCTGCAAGCATTGAAGGAAGCTTCTGCATTGACTACACAGCTTTTCAATGTATTGACTAACGGAGTTCTGCCCGGAGATCAACTCAACAAGACGAAGTGCTGTTAGACAATTTCCGGAGATCCAAACACATTTCTAGGAGGTTCAAATCATCCTACATTCGAGAATTACGCTGCAAAGACCCTCGAATCACGGAAAAACTTAGGAGAGAAAAATTGAGAGAATAACGGAATTGTACCCGCAAAATTCATTTATATAAAATTATTCTTTTTGTTTATTTTATTTTTGCTTGCAGTTAATTTTCAGCGTTAACGAAAATTTGTTGCGAACACTTATTATTTAATTTCTTTCCACCTTGCATCAAATTTTGGCAGGTATGCATGAGAAACATCACCACCTTAATTTGACTGGATTTTGAAAAGTGGTGTTTTTGATAATTCAAACTTAATTCTTCTGTGATATCTTAGGTGAGTATAAAATTAGTATAAACTATATAGGATGCTCATTATATAATTGATTTATTTCCGGTAAGATATTTCAATCTTTTTCTTTTTGCTTTTTTCTTTAACATTGTTTTGTTCGTTTTCCTTCCCTGATTTCAAAGATGGTCAAAAATATTTTTTATTGTTGTAACTTATAATAGGATAGACTAATGAATATTTGTCGTAGAAGATACTAGCAAAGTCACCAGATATATAGACGTGACTAACAATCTCCTTTATAATATTTAATCATGCTAATTGGACTAACTTGAAGCATGTAGTCTTTAAGGGGCTCTTATATGGATGGTGTTTCGGAAGGACAAGTTGACAAATCAAAATTTTTAAAATAAGTCCATGTCATGTCATCGATAATGTGAACTTGCATCCTATAAGATGTTATACTCATTTTCCTTTTGCCTAGATAAGAAAAGTATAAGATTGTGTATGCTCCCATTGGAAGCTATAGATGACATGATATTCATGTGTGTTGCTTCCTAATTATGAGAAGTAAAGCCGAAGATGTACCGTTGAAATTATGCACTTAAACAGTCAAGTAAGTTTCTGAAGAAGGAACCTTACAGCCCCTATGATGTATAACACTATCTATGTTCATATGGTAGAAACTGGACGTATGAACAAGATAGAAATGATCTGTATGGAAATTATAAGGGATAGGTCATTCATTATTGCTTTGCTTTCTTGTAGGAAAACTCCAATGAAAGCTACATCTGTAGCATCTACTTAAACATCAAGGTAAAGATAATTAATTTCATTGATTTTATTTTCTTTACATTTGATATCTAAGTCATTAGAAATGTGTATCCAAACAATCTTTCTAATATATTTTGCAGAGTACGAGAAGATAGTAAGAAAGCATTTTATAGTTGGACAATCAATTGATCGTTAAGCTAATGCCTCAATATCTTGGTGTATAATCTTCATGTGCAGCTGAAAAAGTAGTAGAAATTAGGTTGTTAAAACCTTTCGGGGATTGTCTTAATTGATATCTACTTAGAATAAGTGGTTAACATAAAAAATAAATTGTCTGCAGTCTTGTTGATCTATCAATATCTTCTCCGATGATGAACTCTTTACAAATTCATTTCCCAACACAAATAATAAGTTTATGTTAGATATGTCAATTTCCATCTTCTCAATATTAATCGTATAGTAAAAATAAAATTTATTGAGAATAATTATTTATTTGGTTTGATGTATTAAAATTAAGATACATTATATTGCATAATTCCTAAAAAAGAAAAGAGAAAATTTTCTTTACAAATATTCCCTCCACATTTGTTAGCTTTGTACACTTTCTAGGGTAATTATGTCTTTATTTATACAAATACATACATTAATAACTTTGATAGTACTAATATTATATATTAATTTTACATAAAATAATATCAAATAAAGTTTAAAACTAATAGTACTTGCATTAATTATAAATAAATTTTTTAAAAAAAAAATTTATATCAGAACTATTATTACCTGCATTATTTTTTTCTCTAAGATCTTCCACATCAAATGCATGAGAAGGGCAATTAGTTAGGGAAATACACAACACACTGATGAAGCATTCAATGTTGTGCCGGAGCATAATAATTAAGCTTCCTCGAGATTCTTGAACATTCTTGATGATAATGTATTTTTTTCCGTTTATTTTTATTTATTTATTGATTGATATAAAAATAAAAAAATAATAAATAATGAGAGAACTTTTATCATATTATTTTTTAAATATAATAAATTTAATATTTAAAAAATGTATTAGATTATGAATCATATATATTTAATGTTGAGGATAAAATGAGTAGAGATAGATAAATTATTCATTAATTTTATAATCTGAACAAATATTATTAAATATTTTAAAATTTAAAAAAAAAAAAAAAACGGATGGAGCAAATAAATTAATCTGTCCTACTACTTTAATTTGATAATGACTCTTGAGCTTCATTTCTTCATGTAATAGTTTGCTTCTCTCGTTCCATATTAGTTCGGCATTTTCTTTTTATACACATCTTAAAAAATGATAAAAAATTATAAATAAAAAGCTAATTTTACTAATTTACTCTCTTACTAAAATTTAAAATTTTACAGACAAGAGTGAACACTTTAAAAAGAATTAATTGCTAGAATACTATAAAAAAATTAATTAATATTTTTTGATTTAATACTAAGAATAACTAATATAAAATAAATATTTTTAATAAGATGATCAACTAATATTGAAATGGAGATAATATAAAAGATAGTAGTATACTCGATAGAAAAATAAAAATAAAAAAGACCACCATTGCATTCGCTTGTTTTTTCTTGATCAGATTCATTGTAATTATTTCACATTAAAGAGGGTTTGGTGAACATAATTAAACATGATTAATTTCCTATCCTCCTACTGTTACCTCTCATTTTCTATATTTTCTTGGTTTCGAAATTCTTATTAAAAATAGGTATTTCACTTTTTAAAATGAAATTTATATCACTAGACAATATATTTAATAGCTTTTTATTAATAATAAAATAAAATCTTCAACAAAAATAAGTACAAGCAAAGGAGTCAGGTCTTACCTTATTAATCCTAACGAGGTTATGAACGTCTACGAATTAATAACCATGAAGAAAATAAGACCCGAAAAGAATTATGTATTCTATAAACATCACAGAATTTATTATAAGGCCAAATGCAACGATCATTTTGGTCATTATGTGTAAACCTTCCGTTGAAAGTCCTATGTTAAAATTCTATACGAATATTTGAAATTATAAATTTCAGGCTAGGCTGGTTGGCGAATTCGGAGCGAGGTATGGTCTAAAAAAATTCAAAAATGATTTGGACAAGTCGAGTGGTGTTTTATTTGATTTCTGTTAGCTAAGACGATAAAGAACCCGTAGAAATTTACGGTATCGAATTTGGGTAAGTAGAATTCCCAAAATTGATCTTAGTGTAAAGGACATTATTTGGAATGTCCTGGATTTAAGACATGTTGCAAAAATTAAGATTTTTGGGTGAAACTAGATATTCTCTCCCATTGATGCTGCTATAGCAAAGAAATTTTCACTATATTGAAGGACAGACCTAGTCAACGCCGGTTATAGCGGCGAAAGTCGCGGATTTAATTAATTTTTTTCTAAAACAATTCATTTTTTAAAAACTCCTTGAGGGGCGATTTAGGAGATTCCCACCATATTTTCATTGTTTATCTTCGTTAAGGTAAAGATTTCTTTCTCATTAACTAGTCATGGATAATTAAGCCTTAGAATTGCTAATTTGTAGAGCCCTTGATCCTAATAAAAAATGTAACTATTCGGAATTCGGGGAGAGTTCTAGGGCTAATTTAAGTTATTATTTGGTGCAAGGGAGAAAATTATGTAATAAGTTAATGAGTTTTGATTATTAACGGCTGATTTACCCTTGCATTAGTTAATTAACTAATATATCCACAAAATTGATAGTTTTAGGTGAATTACAGCAGGATAGCCCTAGAACGGGAAGGAAATGATCATGAACTTCACCTATTGGCTTGAGTTTGAGTTATAATTGTCAACATGGTAGGTCATTTCATTAATTATGTGTTTATATGCATATTTTAATCAAGAGCAAGTGAAAATTGCACGAAAAAACAATGCTTTGACTTAAAGGAGTTGTGCAAGTTTGGTTTGAGGTAGATGATGGTGTTGTAGTTTAAATCCAATATGTGTTGTTGTGCATATTAACTACTTTGTAGTGTGGCTTGTTAGTGCATGTTGTTTGGCGTCGTCAATATAAATAATTTTTTACGTTGTTGTTTTATTTTGACCTACCTCATTGATAAATATGAAATATTTCAGTATTTGAAACGTTCTCATAGATTATGGTGAAACAAGGTTGACAGACACTTGTGATTGGGATTTAGTACATGAAGAAAAATTATCCCCTCCAGGTAATGGCTAGAGTGGATGTTTCATTCATAGCTTGTATGTACAAGGGTTGGATGAGTTTAACAGTTTCATGAGTGAATTGGAGGATGTGTTTTATGCATGATAATTGTTTACATGTCTAGACTTGATTGAACGTGAGTTAGTGATATTTTGTTGACTAATTGGTTTTAATCCTAAACTGCTTATTTGTTGCTTGTTATACTAAGTGTATGTTGGTTGAGCATGGTTAACTTACTGTACAATAATTTGGTTACATGTTAATATTTTCACCTTGGGTTGGTCAAATGATCCTACCCGTACATTGTTATTTTCTTGTGTGCTGATATATTATCTATTTTTACTTTTATTAGTGCAACGCATATTTCGGTGGCTTCTTCAAGACCTCACTTATGATTTCAGTGGTTGATTTCGAATTCAAGAGTGAGCAGCATGCTTCGCTACCATGAATTCTTCTTGAATGACATAGTCTTTATTTCTGAACTTATACTTTTCATATTAGTTTTGGAATTGCATCCCCTTCTTGGCAATCTTAGATGTTTTGGTATGGATGACTTTTGGGTCCTAGAGATGATTTTTGTTTAAGTACAATGTTCCTCATTTAGTTGTACTTATGTTTTTTATTTTTTACTTGAATATCTTTATTGATGGATTAGTTTTGGTATTTCTTCTAAGTGTTGATTTAAAGATGGTATTTTGCGGCAAATGGTTGCCCCATCAGGTGAGCAATGTGGGTGTCACTCACGACGGATTTGGATCGTGACACCAAACACATTCAACCCTCTTAAACTCATCCAAAATTTTCATTTAGACACATGAATTTTATCTTGTTTCAATTGAACACAAAATTATACACAAATTTATTTTAGTTAAACATAACAAACTGACTTGACATGTTTCATAAAGATGACGTGGAAGCAATTATGACACATATTTGGAAAAATGCCACATAGATAAAAGTCACATAAAAAAGGACTAAAATTCATTTATAAGCAACTGGGAAGTGGTGATGGCTTCTATGCCCTTCTTTCTTAGACCAGGAAGCTTAAAACTAATGGCAATGCTTGTTTGAATTGTACTCTTGACATTTAAATTAGCCGTTACTATTCTTTAATGATGTTCCTAGCTTAAAATAGAAAAAAATCAACATTGATATCTTTGTGAAACTCGAATAGTTAAGAGATGATGGTTGCACACAGATGAATTTCAGCCCTTTTATGTGACTTTTATCTGTGTGGCAATTTTTTCAATGTGTAATGATTGTTCAATGTCATGTTTATGAAATGTGCCAAGTTATTCTGTTGCGTCTAATTGGAACAAACTCATGTATAATTTTGTATTTAATTAGAATAAAATAAAGTTTAAGTGTCTAAATGAGAATTTTGAGCAAGTTTAAGGGGGCTAAGTATGTGTTTGACTTTATAATAAACTCTATGATAATATTACGTAGCAGAATGATTAGGTAATACAAAATTCTAAAAGCCAAGAAGAAAGTTGAGTAATCAAACTCAAACTTTTTTTTATAAATAGATGAACTAAAAAGGATAAATTACACTTGCAAAATAGATTAACTAAAAAGGATAGATTACCCATGCAAAGAAGCCTGAAGTAGTTTTCTCTTGTCTTCTTCTTCAAACCTGTCCAATAGGTCTTGATAGTTTATCATTTCTTCTTGAGTTTATTGGATTTTATCGAAGTTGTTAAATTATTGTTGCGGCTCAAACACACACGCAAGTGCACGTGGCCGTACAAGTAATATAGTGACTTAGACAGTCAGATATCGTTCCCACGAGGACTAAGCAATTAGTAAAATAACCAACTTTAGTTTTAGAAAAGGAGGTATTAAGTGTTGTAAAGTATCACGATGATTGTGAAATTGTGAATAAAAATGTAAATTAATAAATAAGAAATAACAATTTGTGACAATAGCAAAGCAAGCAACGGTTGTAAACAGTAACGATGTGAATTCCAGGGTTGAGGCACATCTAACAATCATATAATTCTATATTCTTATCACATTATATTTGGTTATCGAGTTATTGATTCGCAAGATTAATTGTATGATCTGGTCTCCCGACCTCAAATCTTCTATCTATCTGAGTATTGCAACTACAACTCCCACAGAGCTGCAACAATTTATCTAGATTCATAAAGTTATCTTCTTGCAATTAAATCAAGCAAGGCTTCTAGGTATATCCGTATCCTAGATGCTAATCAAACCCCTTATTTCATAAAAGGATAAGAACCTTGCTCCTTAATTTCTTCGTTCTACTCTACAATTCTCCTTCCGAATTCTCATAGAAATATAGATTTATTCTAATGGTGACCACTCATCAAAATAGTAAGCTCAAGAAATTAAGAATAACTCATACGATAATCGAACAAGAAACTACGATAAAGAATATCAAAGAGTAATCAAGTTCTTGGCCTCAACCCCAGAACAAGGGAGTTTAGCCACTCATGTTTGAATTCAACATTAAAAATAAGTAATTAATCATACCAAGAATTAATCTTGAAGTAAAGAATTTCAAAAGAAATTCTACGAACTCTATGAGAGAGTATTTTGTATTTTTCCTCCGTTGCTATGCTTTCCCAAGTGTCTTTAATTGTACTGAATTGTTCCTTTTATAGCTGGGACAAAATAATCTCGATTTTATCATGCAGTGTAACGCGCTATGCTGTCCATCGCCATACTCCTCGTGAATCTGTGCCATCGCAGAAGGTTACTGTTTCATGACAATTGCGATTTGGATCCTCACCACAATGCGCTGCAATCGTGGTGAGCTACTGATTTTTGACAAATGCAATTTTCTTTTCCACCGCGACGCACTGAACTGTAACTTCAAAAACTGGCAACTGATACTTCATTGCAACACGGTAATATCGCGCCCACATTCTGGAATTTGACAAATGAGAACTGGCTCCTCACCGAGACGCGCTGATATCGCTGTACCATTCTGGATTTTGACACACGTCATTTGATCAGTCAACGCGACGCGGTGATTACAAAAATCAAAATTTTGGACTTCCAGCTTGCCTTTCTGAGCTATGTTCCAATGTCTTTGTTTGCTCCCTTTATCATTACATATCATTAATGTGTCCAATCCCATCTAATTCTATCACAATTTAGTCCTGAAAACACTAATCATGTCCATTAGATAAAGAACGCACTTAAAGCTCAATTACACTCAAAATAGCACATTACAGCTCTCAGATCACGTCCAAATCTGGGTGATTATTGGTGATTGAACATATAAATATGCCCAAGATCAATTGTCATATGATTTTGTTTTGTCAGTCACAACGGTAGATATTCCATAATATTTCCTCCACCTCATATTAGTTGTCCACCTGATTTAAAAATAGTTGTCTCATATCAATTTGTTGTTTACATTACTAATTCAAAAGAGAACTAATTAAATTTTTTCCACATTACTCTTGCAATTAATTCTTTTTGAAAGTGTAACACGTATTTGTAAAATTCTAAAAAAAAAAAACTAAGCGTGAATTAGAAAAACTAGCTTCTTATTTATTCAATCTGTTTGATTTAATGACTTGTCACTATTTCTCTAATTTGATTTTTATTTTTACTTGTCATTTTTGACAAATTAAGAAAATATAAAATTTTCCTCATATTTTACTCTTAACATTAATTACTTGTTCTCCAAATCATTTTCTAATACTTATTACTCCCTCCGTCCCATTTTACCCGTCCCAAATTGGGATTGCATAGCTATTAAGAAAACAATGATTGGTAATGTAACTTTATCATTCTACCCCTCTTAATTGTGTCTTGTTGTTAGTTTCAATATTGATGGATGACTAATACCAAATCACCATTTATATTCTTAATGGTGTACTCTTAATGGTACTTCTCTTTGCAACATTTTTCAAGAATGCTAATAATAAGGAGTAATCAATTACACTAAGGGTATAATGAGAAAAAATTGTCTTGTCTTGATGAGTAAAAAATGACAAGTAAAATGGGACAACAAATTAGAAAATTTGGGATGAGTAAAATGGGACGGAGGTAGTACTAAACACCAATTAATAGGGATAATATGATAAGTCACTATATCAATCATTGTTTTCTTAATAGATATGTCAAGTCAAAATGTGATAAATTTATCCAAACGAAGAAAAAATGATTTCTTAAGATGTGTGTAAAGAATAGACAACTAATATAAAACGAAGAAAGTGCCTGTCATTTTAAAAAATTAACATATAATTACTTGTTTGTTTTTACATATATCTTTAGTAATAAATAAGATATTGATATAGTGTAAAAAAGTATTTAGGAATGAAAAAACAATAAAGAGAGAGAGAACTATCAAAATCCTTTTCTAATTAATATTCTTTCAAGGAGCATATAAAAAAGAAACACTATAAATAATAGAGAAAGGACATCAAAATTCCTCTGAACTTGTCGCCAAGACTTACTTTAGACCCTAAATTAATCGCGCAATTATTTACCCCTCTTAACAATTTTCAAGTGAATTAATTTCAACCTCAAAATTAAAATCTCACTCTCACAATGGAGAGTGCACAACACACGCGCCACATCATTGCCAAATCAGTGTCACGTCAGTGTCATGTCATTGTCACGTAAGAAATTATAATTTAAAAAAAAAAAAGTCCCACACACTTACTTTTTATATATATTTTTTTAAAAAATAAATAAATATATATATATACTATTTATATATATATATATATATATATATTTATAAAAAATATAAATAAAATAGACCCCACCCCACTTCGTTCTTCTTCACAACCCCCCACCCCCATCCCCACCCCCTTCGTTCTTCTTCTTCACAGCCCCCCCCCCTTCGTTCTTCTTCACAGCCCCCCACCCTAATTTCTTCTTCTTCTTTAGCAGGCAACAGACCCCCTTCCCCCCTCTCTCACATCCTCCTCCCCCTCCTTCTTTTTCTTCTTCACATAGAAGCACCCATTTTTCTCTTTCTTTGACCATTGTTGCAAGCTTTTTCAATGAGTGTTTTTTTCTTCATCAAATGAAAAATTAACTTGAATTAACTTGAGCAAATTCAATAATGGATTAAATACATGTACATGATCACAAAAATACATCAATACACAAAATCTCAAATCCAAATTCTTTCACATTAACCAAAACCCAAAATCCCAAAACTCTCAAATTTTCAATCTTTTACTCAAAAATGTCTATAGAAATGGCATAAACAGTCCCAAATTTAGAAATGACATAGATGGTATTCGCATGACATGAAATTCTTGACCAAGAACCAAACTTGTTCATCGATCTTGAACCCTTTTTGATTGTCGAAAAATGAAATTTTGGATCAATTGAAACTTGATAGGTAGGGGATTACGAAGAAACGGGGTGGGGGTATGAAGAAGATGAAGAAATGGAGTGTTGGGGGGTGGGGTGGGGGTGGGTGTAGGGAAGGGGAAGGGGAGTGACGAAGAAGATGAAAATGTCTTCTGATGAAGAAGATGAAGTTCATGCCCTTTCTTGATCTTTTATTTAATTTTATATATATATATATATATATATATATATATATATATATATATATAAATAATAATAAAAAAGTGGGCCCTTTTTAAAAAATAAAAATTCAAGCGTTTTTTTTTTGTCACGTCAGTCGTAGGGAGTGAATTTAATTCACTTGAAAGTTGTTAAGAAGAATTATCGTGGAGAATTTTGATGTCTTTTCTCTAAATAAATAATATGAGTCACGAGAACTAAAAGTGAAGTAAAAGTTCACGGTGGGAGTATAATTTAAAACCAATTTTGTAAAATCCCTTGAGAGTGAATCATAGATTAGTGCAGAAAAAAAATTACTGCTTCCGTTCACATTTGACATTTTTTTTTTAATCCATCTTAAAAAAAATATTATTTTAATATAATTTTAAAAACTTTATTTTAATGTTTTTTCTTTATCCTTAATAAAATTATTTACAATAACATAAATATTCAAGAATTATTTTGAATTATAAATTTTTAACTATTTTTTTTGCTTAAATAACGTCTGAAGTTAAAGTATGTCATACAAAGTGGAATAATAGAAATACTTACAAATTGCTTCAAGTGAATTCTGTGTATGACCAGTCACTTCATATTAATTGCCCCCGTTGGACGTGCGTACCAAGTACCGACTCATAAATACTCTCCCAATTATTTTACTCGTCATATATTTGATTTATTTGTTTCTAAAAAAAATATTTGTTTTAGTTATTATATATTTTTATTTTTTATTAATCATTTTGAATATTTATCTCTCTCTTCAATAAATATCTTTTAAAATTATCATATTCATGTGTATGTATTTGTGTTCTTCACTTATATTTTTATGTTAATTAATCAATGTTCATATTACTTATTACAAGAATAATTATTCACTAAGGACAAAATGAGAAGAAAGTATTTAATTATATTTTAGTTTTCTAAAATGACAACTATTTTGGATCATATATTTTTAATAAGAACAATAAGTAAATTGGTTCGAAAGGAGTACAAAATACCCTTCTTTGTTATATTACTTCACCTTTATATTAAAAATAGTTATTTCAACTAAAAAGCGTTAAAATTATTCTTAATCTATGTGAAACTATATAAAAATGTCATTTGTTCATAGTTTGGTCCAAAAATGTCATTTGTTAATAGCTTGGTCCAAAAATATCCCTAATGTCAATAGTTTGATCCAAAAATGTCTCTACCGCTAATAGTTTAATTGATAAATACCTCTATTGTTAATAAGTCAAAAACCTCATTTAGTCAATAAATATATTATTGCTTAACTTTTTAAACATAAATTAAGTTTCTAATTCACTTTTTAAACATAAATTAAATTTCTAATTCAATAAATCAAATAAGAAAAGATAATATTATATTCCAACTTTGAACTTATAAAATTCAAATCGTCAATTCCGTTCTTCCAAATAAAGAATTAAGGTGAACAGTAATAGGGGTGAAAATGAGAAAATATTATGACCCAACCAAATAAAAGAACAACAAACTTTACATTTCATGAGCAAAGAATCCACAAATCGATTAACTATATAAAGAAAAATTATTACAAAGATACATATATTAAATCCCAACGAAAAATCCTTTCATTATTGTTTCTTTTGTTTAGGGTTTGGCGGGGGAGATTAATGGAAAAAAAATACACCT
Source organism: Capsicum pubescens (assembly GCA_030864215.1). NCBI lineage: Eukaryota > Viridiplantae > Streptophyta > Magnoliopsida > Solanales > Solanaceae > Capsicum > Capsicum pubescens. The sequence continues at coordinate 275,383,258 of CM061543.1, read as the reverse complement.
AAAGTATTTTAATTTTCGAGATTCATACTCGAACTATCAGGTGTGCGAGTTTCCTGTCTGAATTATCACCAACTATTTTGTCTAAACAACACTTCAACTATTAATATTTGAGTTTCATACCTGAACTTTCAGCTAGGAAAAATGAACAATTGATAATTGAGGTGTGTTCTGATAAATAATTAGAGATAAAATTTAGACAAAAAAACTCACACGCCGCCTGATAGTTCAAGAATGAAATTCAAAAGATCAGAATACTTTAGGTGAGTTTTTTTATCCTTTACTCATAAAAGAAAGACGAGATAGATCAAGGGATGACATAGTCATCAGGAACATAAAAGGTGCTTGGATCTTCATTTTGAAGCCATCCATATTTTTCCAAGAAAGGATTTTCTAATGTTTTTGGTGGAAAATTATCAATGCAATCTTCCCAAACATTCTCATCATGCAAATCTCTAACAACTTCCCACAAACAACTATTACACTTAAATCCTGCACCAAAACTTATCATAAAAACTTTATCACCTTTTTTTAGTCTCTTTTTAGCTTCCATGTAACCAAGAACATACCAAAGGCTGCTAGCAGAAGTGTTACCAAATCTATGTAATGTCATTCTTGCTGGCTCCAAATCATACTCACTTAGGTTTAAATTTGCACCTATTCCATCTATTACTGCTTTCCCTCCTGTATGAAGACAAAAATGATCCACACCTGTAGCAATGACAAAATTAGACTATAAAATTATGATAACTCAGTCTAATTAATTTGGTTCATTTAAAAATTGAATTGATATACAATTCAAATTGATCAATGCGAAATTCTAGTGTCTAAATATTCTTAAATATAGTTTTTTTATAAAAAAAAAAAAAAGAAAAAAAAAATGGTTGTAATATCCAGCCATAATAAGATGATATTTTTAAAATCATGTGCTTAAACAAATTATTTATTTTTTAAAAGAATTAAATTTAGGGAGCTGGTGAGTTGGATTATGACCATTTAACTCATTTCAAATCAAATAACACTCTGACAGATCATTAACTCAATCAAATTGACCAATGAAAAACTTAGTCTAGATTTTTTATTTTATTTTATATGTTATATATGGTCATAATAAAAGAAAAAATAGTTTCGTATTAACTGCGTAAATAAATTATCATAAAATAACAAAAGGGTTTAAAATTTAGTAAGAGTTGGTGGGTTGAGTTATAAGCCTATTTTTAGCCTATTTAACCCAAACTCGTTTCAAGTGAAATAACTTTTTAACGATTATTTACTAACTCAATCCATCTTAATCGATCTATATTCGGTCAAATTCGCCTATTTGACACCCACACGCACCTGTCTTGAGATTGATGATCGGGCGACGAGCTCCAAATTTTCCGGAATTCTGGCTCAAAACCCTATGAATCGTCGAGAGAACTGCGAATCGAAGAAGCTCTCGAATTGGAAGAATTTTTGGTGAAATTGCTTTCAAATTGTCAACAAATGCTCTTGTTGCAGCCTTGGGAAGATGTTTATCAAGATGAAATCCTGTCCTACCTTGATCATCCTCTTTTTGTATACAACAATTATATGACTCATCTTTTGCACCATGATGTGTCCTAACTAGACATTTTAACTTGAACATAGCTTTATTTTTCAAATCCAATTTATTTGTCAATAGTATTGCACAACCACCTGACCTAAACAAACAATTAGCAAGAATCATAGATCTATCATTTCCTGAATACCAATTTGGACTTAAAGACTCAGATGTCACAACTAGTGCTAACTTATTCTTTTCAATCTTGAAAATGTTTTGTACGATATTTATTGATATGAGGCTAGCACTACACCCCATTCCAGTAAGATTATATACCTTGATGTCTTCTCTTAACTTGTAGTGATTGATAATTCTTGAAGATAATGAAGGAATAGTTGCAAGCATTGAGATATTCACAACTAGTACATCAATTAGTGAAGGTGGAATATTTGTTTTCTTGAAAAGCTTGTCAATACTATGATGAAAAAATTCATCCATTTCTGAAATACCATCATGATAAGTTGGACATTCTTCACGACCATTAAAGACCATTCTTGGTGCATATGTTTGTTCACCTATGCCAGAACTCACAATAGCTTTGAGAAGAAACTTGTACTCATTTAGTCCAAGATTCTTGTTTCTCCTAATCACTTCTCCACAAAATCTTGTGCTAAGCATTCGATCATTGGTTGGTTTGTGGCATTGGTAATCCAAAATGTAACAATTTTGGTGCCTTCTTTGATCTATGATCTTCCATATCATTAAAAATAGACAAAAGATGAAGAGGGCATATAAGAAAATGGAAATGGAATCCATAAGAAGAAAAGAGGAAGGTAGAAGATTATAGAAAGTGTGTGTGAGACACAAAAAAGTGGGGGTGTTTTATAAGCTTTTTAAATTTGTTAGGATTTTTTATTTTAAGTAGTAATCATGTTTGAATTGAATATCTCAATTTTTATAGTAAATTATTTTAATTAAATAATTTTGGTTCAATTTTTTTCAAAATTGAATTAACATGTGTTTTCATTCGTTTATTAGGTAGTTAAGTTAACCAAATAGAATATGCATGACAATTCCTTTAATTTATACACATCAAAATAAAATAGAAAACGCCTAGTATTGTATGATTTATTGAGGCCAATGCATATATAATTGGTAGAAACTATATATTTTTGTGTCCTAATAGATGAATAGGCATAAATGGAGGGAAAAAAATAAAATAAAACTCAAAGTGTCTAATTAAAACACTTTATTAGGAGTTAAAACATTCAATCACATCAGAACTTAACTCGAGTATTTAAATGAAATATATTAACAAATTTAAGTGGCTAGTCATGTATTAAGTCAAATTTAAATCAAACTTAATATGTATCTCAAATTAGTACTACTTTCCCATCTTAGTAGCTTAATTGTTTGGTTATCTGAACTTCCACCTTATTAGTAAAGGTTATGTTTCCCACTTTGAAATTCCCTTCTCATTTCCCATTGCCCTACCCCAATTTTTTTTTTTTTTTAAATACTACTAAAAATATCCTTTTTAATGTAGACATTTTTTTCTCATTTAATCGATCAGTCTTCTTCTTTGTATTATTGTCGGTGTCCTTGTAGTTAGACATTTAAATTCCCCTACATTATGAGCATAGTTGATGGTGATTTAACTCAATGTATCGTCCAAGTGAGAAATGTGATGTGTGATTGATGAGATATTCAAATATACTTTGAAGTTAAAAACTGATCGAACTATACTCTGAGCCTGTAAAATAACCAAAATAAATTGAGTATTTTATTGTGCGCTATGTATTTTTTTTTTAACGGAATAATCTCTATCTCTATCTCTATCTCTATTATATTAAAAGTGTGAAGGCCCTTGTAATTGGCGTTTGCCCTTTTTGCCCTTTATTAAAAGTCTTCACTTTAAACAAAATCGTCTTTTTCTCTTTTATGATATTAAATATTAATTTAAATTGCAAAATCCTATATTACATAGTTATTTACGTTACAAAGTCCTATTCTATTTCAGGTAGGTAACTTTCTACAAATTATTTTCTTAAATTAAGTGTCACACCCCTTTTTCAACCCGCAAAGAATTATATTTTAAAGGTTTGAAAGGGTTTTATTATTTAAAGTGACAAAAGATGAAAATTTATTTCGAAGAAGGATTGTCTTTACATTCGAAATCAGAGTCGCCACTTGGCATAAATCGGGTGTGCCAAGTCACCCGTGGATATCCTTTTTCAAAACGGTTTGACTCCATAAAACTGATCCGTGAACAGAGATTCCGGCTAAGAAATTCTATTGACCGAGGGGAAGGTGCTAGGCACCCCTCGATCCCGTGGTTTGACCACGGTCGCTTGGTGGAGTATATCAGCTAATTTGACACTACAAATGCATAAACCACGCAAAGCACGCAAAAACAATCAATCACGCAAACAAAACAAAACAATCCAAAATTCAAAACCAAAATAATGTCCAGTCCAAATTATACAGTCCAGGAATAAATAATAAGGAAATATAAATCTATTCTACCCTAGACTAATCCTATACTACGCTTCACCCGACGCCTCGGGCCTTCACCACGAACATCTTCCAAGTACAAGGTACTTCGGGGCATTTTCCGGATAAATCAATACAAATCCTTCGAAGCATTCCCTGACCAAATGAATACATTTTTAGTGCGAGAAAATCAAATTATTCAACAAAATTTCAAACATTCCATGGAATTTCCAACATTCAACCAAAGTCGTCAATTCTAAACATTCCACGAAAACACTTATTCCTAAATTCGCCTATCCAACCTACATTCGCCTATCCAATTAGCGACCTAAAACAGTGATACTATCGAGTTCACCAACATTATTCATGTTTATTCCAAGTTGAACAAAAAGTAACAATAAAACCATCATTAACCTAATTCATCATTTTATCAATCTCGTAATTCCACCCCAATTTTCCTTTTATCAACCCATTAAAACATGATCAAACTCATTCCTCAAACCAACATAGCCGAATCACAAACGTCATGATCAACATCAACAAAAATCCAACAAAACATAATAACACCACACATATTCACAACCCATTCAACACACCAAGATAGATAAAAAGAGAGCGGGTTAAGAAATGGACCTTTCGACAATCTGATCTTTGTTGATAATAAGAAAACCCGGACTTGGAATTTCGAATAGAACCTCAACGGCGACGAATCCAACTCGAATAGAAAAATAGCAATCTGAACTGAAGCCTCAAATGACCTGACGGAAGACCGAATCTTATGTAATATGAGTTCCGATGAACTCAAACGGGTAGGGCAAACAATAAATGCCAAACTAGATTCCAGCGAACCTCACTGTTTCAAGTTGGATTCATCTAGAAATCAGTGAAAAACGGAAAAATATTGAGAATTTCAAACCGGGCTCGTTGAATGAACAAAACCGGGCAAACGTTGATGAGAATTCCGGCTAAGTAATCGCCGGAACAACGACCAAACCCACCGACCCATTTTCGAGTAACCCGAAACCAATCCCATTTTCTTCTCCATTTCAAACTTTAACCTCAAATCCCTCTCTCTTTTTTTTTCATTCAGCTTACTCTCTACCCGATCTGGACTTTTTCAGTGTGTGCGTGTGAGCTTGTCGCTGTGTGTATGTAGGTGTATGGTCGTGAATCGAAAGGAAGAAGATGAGTGTCCTTTTTTTTAGTATCTGATGTGTTGTATTCGATTTCTTGGAGAAGAAAAAGAAAAATCGAGTTCATCCATGGCTACTCTCGTGTTCTTCTATGAAGATGATGATGAAGCTCCAAAAAAAATCAAAGAAAGTCCTCTCTCATTTTGTTTGTTGTGTGAATTAAAGAAATGGAAAAAGTGGAAGATGATGGTAATGGTTTTGTGGTGAGTGTGTTCTTGATTTGTGAGGTTTTGGTGTGTGTCTCGTGAAGAAGAAAAGGAAAGGAAGAAAAAAAAATAGAATTCTGTGGAATGGAAAAATGGATCCCCTGATGATTTCCTTTTTTGTTGTATATATGCCTATGGAATTGTGTGGTTGTGGGGTAGGGTAGGTGGGGTAGTGAGGTGGGGGTAGGGGCAGGGTGTGATGTAGTTTATTTTTATTGGGTAGGTTGTTAGGATAAGATAAAATTAGCTACGGGATTGTTATTTTTGTCATTTTGTGGAGGGATTATCACACGGGTGAGGGTACACGGTAGGATAAAGTAAAAATGGGTAAAACAATATCGGAGTGGGACGAAATTAAGTGTCTACATCATGCCCCCTTTGAATGTAAACACGAAGTGTTTTCAGATAAAAAAGTAGACAACAAGACAGAAGTTTGTCCCGACCATTATTCAAAGGAAGAAACAGAAAGAGGGACAACCGAGTCCTGACTTAGGACATCCTACCTACCCAAGTTATGAGGGAATCAAGTGACAGGTATGTCAAAGGATTGGAAGGAGAGGGACTATACCAATTTGGCGAGTCGAGTGAGGTTCCATCGAGGTTCCGGTCTGCGGCTCTGTCATTACATCAAAAATAAAAATTACAAGTTAAAAATTTAAATGAAATTACAAAAATCCTATCTATGCAGCTTTTATTGGACTCTTGACTCGCTACTTCATCACCCTATTCTTCAGACGGACTCCTGACTTGTAATTTCATCACTTGTTGCTTGCCTTTCAATTTCTATCACCCTGTTCTTCAGGCGGGCTCCTGATTTGCTATTTCATCAACTTGTTGCTATGCTTTCAATTTCTACACCCTGTTCTTCAGGCGGGCTCCTGTCTTGCTATTTTTCAATTTGACTTTCAATTTTCTTCCTCTTGTTGCTTGCTTTTCAACTGCTTCACCTTGTTGCTTGACTTTTCATGTATTCGCCCTGTTCTTCAGGCGGGCTCTTAACTTTCAATTTCATCACCCTGTTCTTCAGGCGGGCTCCTGACTTGCTATTTTTCAATCTGTTTAACCTTCAATTTCTTCACCTTGTTGCTTGGTTTTCCATTTATTCGCCCTGTGCTTCGGGCATGCTCCTGAAATCACATCAAAACTGAAAAGAAAATTATCCCAAATAAACAAATGCATTTTCTAAGAGTTAATTGGAATGACTCGACTAAAAGGTACGTCTTATAGGAATCAAAGGAAATGACTCGACTAAAAGGTACGTCTTATAGGGATCAAGGGAAATGAGTCGACTAAAAGGTACGTCTTATAGGAATCAAAGGAGTGACTCGACTAAAAGGTATGTCTTATAGGAATCAAAGGGAATGACTCGACTAAAAGGTACGTCTTCTAGGAATCAAAAGGAATGACTCGACTAAAAGGTACGTCTTATAGGAATCAATAGGAATGACTCAACTAAAAGGTACATCTTATAGGAATCAGGGGAATGACTCGACTAAAAGGTACGTCTTATAGGAATCAAAGGGAATGACTCGACTAAAAGGTACGTCTTCTAGGAATCAATAGGAATGACTCGACTAAAAGGTACGTCTTATAGGAATCAAAGGGGATGACTCGACTAAAAGGTACGTCTTCTAGGAATCAAAGGAATGACTCGACTAAAAGGTACGTCTTATAGGAATCAAGAGGGATGACTCGACTAAAAGGTACGTCTTCTAGGGGTCAAAGGGAATGACTCGACTAAAAGGTACGTCTTATAGGAATCAAAGAAAGCTGACTCGACTAAAAGGTACGTCTTCTAGGAATCAAAACTTAAGTTAGGAAGTGCATCACCTAAGAAGCAAAGTTCGAATTACCAATCAAGGAAGTGTGTTTCCTTACCAATGTTGTTTGAATTATCAAAACAATGAAGTGTGTCTCCTTACCAATGCTGCTTGAATTACCAAAACAAGGAAGTGCGTCTCCTAGAGATCTTGAATTATGAGTTTTACCATGGTTTTGATTACCAAACCTATGCAACAACCTTGTCTCTTGCATTTGTTGAGGTGATAAATTACGGCCTTTGATGTTTAGGATCTGAAATCCTTGATCTGAATGCAACATGTATTCCTATTACATACAAAGAAAACTTGTGAGTTTAAAAACATGGTGGCTAGTTTGTGGCTTTGTCTTCTGAGGCAATTGCTCCTGCCCCCATCATATTTAGCTTTGCTTCCAACGATTAGCATATGTCATTAACTTGATGTATCATTGACCCAAACTCAGTTTATTAAGAGTGACTCTGAAACAAACATAGTATTTCTGCTTTGTCGTGCTTCTCAAATAAACACTTTGAACCTTGGTATTTCCATGAGTTCCCCGACTTCTCTGTTGATAAAACTTTCTGCATGCCTTTTTTGGGCTCACAATCATGTCTCTTTCATGTGCTAGCTTTTTTATTACTTTATGCAATTAAAGAAGCTGGTAGCCAGTTTTGAAATCTTTTCTCACTTGTTTTGACACAGACTTGATTCAAAGACAAGAAACGAAAAAAAAAATGACAATTTTTGTTTTGATAACTGACTCAATAAAGATAAAATTAAAATAAAGAGAAGAAAGAAAAGACAATGAATGTCCCCTTTTAAAACAAAGAAACGAAAAATTCATCTAAAAATAACAGTCAACACTAATGATTATGCCATGCATTTTGGATTAAGCAGCTTGATCTTTTCATCCAAACTTTCTACCCATTATTGTTGAGTAAATGGCCTTGAAACTGAGTTGCTTTCTTAGGTTAATTGCATTTAAGCCCCCATTTGGCTAGTGGCGCCTTGAAGGGTTTTCGCCAACAAGCTTTTTTCATTTTCTCTCGGCTCACTATCGCCTTATGGTGCCCGTGAGGATTTTCACCAATAAGACCCTCTCATTTTTATTTCTCTCAACTTACCATCGTCTTATGGTGCCCGTAAGGGTTTTCACCAATAAGACTCTCTCATTTTTATTTCTCTCTTGATTCCCTATGCTGAGGAAGACAAATAGTTCCCAAATGCATCATTATATCCCTTACATGCTTAGCCTTAACATTCTCAAAGATTGATCTGAAGGTCTTTCTTTGGTTGTAGCTTTGCTTTTGGAAAGCATTAGAAAGAAAGGATGACATAAGGCCCAATCGACACTTGAAGTAGGGTGGGACCTACAACTTTTGGAATCGACTCAAACAATGAGGATTAACTCATGCCCCCGTTTCTTTTGACTGGGTAATTCTAAACTGTTTATTTGGTTGGACCGAGCCCGGAGTAGGGCAGCCTACGTATCTCACCCCCGAGAGAGGAGAATTAGGTCATGCATAGTTCTGGCAGCTTGTTTTTTTTTCACTTGATTCTAAGTTTCTTTTTTTTTTCCTTTTGTTGACTCTTTTTCTCTTTGGGACTTTTCTGACATTATTTTTCTCGACGATCTTCTTTTTCTCCTTTTGGACACATTTTTCTCTTCTCTTTTTTTTTGAAACTTTTTTGACTCTACCATTTTGCTCGACACCTTTTCTTTTGAGCTTTGTTGACTCTATATGATTCCAAAAGAGGGGTATGAAAGAAAATAGGACTAAAGCTCAAATGGGTAAACAAAGGATGACACGATGTTTGGATAGTAGAATGAAAGGCCTTCATCATATCAATCCTTAAAAATGCAAGTACATATCATGCAATATGAAAATGAAAGATGAAGATCATTTGTGGCACTTTAACAACACTAACTTCAACTGAGCATGTATGTCACTTTTTTTCTACACTTGTTAAACATACAACTCCATTTTCGTTGTACATTCCTCATGCTGAAGGATTCATGACTTCGTGGAGCTGATTTTCTTTCTGCACCACCACTGTTTGACCTAATCGAGACATGTATTTCAATTGATGACCAAGTTAGTCTTGTAATCTCAAAATAATTGCCTTAATTTTCAAAGAAGACTTCAACTTGTCACCAAATGCCCCAACACTCTATCCATTTTCTCAGATACTTTATTTTCCTAATTTTAACTCTCTGATCCAATGCTTCCTGATCAAGTGGATTTTAAGATCTGGCTGAAAATTTCGCTAGCATGTCATATCACGAAGAATCAACATAAAATGTACTATGTAAAGAAAACAAATGAACAACAAAAATTTAAAACACAAAGAAAAATGGGACACTTCATTTAGTTGAAACAAAAGATAGAAGGGTTTGAACATAAATAACAAAAGTACAAAACAAGATAGATCCCAAACTACAACCCTGAAATAATTCGAATAGCAAAAAATAAAACAAAACAAGCTACCAGGCCTCTAACTAGTAGGGAGAGGGGTGACTTTTCAATTGCTCAGCCTGACATATTAGCCACTGGTTTGCATATCAACATGACTAGAGCTTCCACCACTGTCAGACACATTTCCCTCTACAAATAAGCTCTTGATCCCCATGCTTAAATCATTCCCTCCCACATATTGTGCAGTACCGCGTGCTGGTGAAGAACTCTGTGGGATGGTCGAAGGGCCAATGTTTTGCACCACAATCAATTTATCTTGAATTATCTTTTCTATTTCTCTTTTCAAAGTGCGACAATCTTCAGTACTATGACCCTGAACATCAGAATGATATGCACACCGTACATTAGGATCAAAACTTCTTGAATGTGGGTCAGGAGTATACCCAAGGAGAAGAGTGATCATGCCCTGCTGTACCAATCTCTAGAATAAACTTGCATAGGATTCCCCAATAGGGGTGAAATTATCTTTTTCCTTCCTCCTCTTTGCGAACTCTGGTCTCGGATGAAATTTGGATTTAGAGGTCCCTTGGTAAATTGGTGGGGGTCGAGGACGATGTTGAGGGACAGGTGCATGCCATTGTGGATAAGAATATGGATGAGCATACAATTGTGCATTGTTCACAGGATATCGAGGAAGTGGAATGGGATTTCTTGAATTTTGGAGAAAGAAACCTTGTTGCAAATGGTTATGTGGATCTGATATGTAAGCTCGATATTGAGGCTGACAGTATTGGTGGGTTGGACCTCTCAAACTCTATTTTTTCCCTGTTATGACAATAGGTGCGTTTTCCTTCTTCTTTCCTTCAGTTTTCCTTGGTTGATTGTAATATCGTCCCGAATGTTTCATAGAATCCTTCTGTCAATCAGGATCCCCAAATTTTGATGTCTCAAAGCTGGGAGGAAGGTTAACACTTGAAGACATGCCCCAGTTTTTATATGAAACATCTTCATAGCCCATAAGTCCAGGGGAATTTTTCATATCATTTTCTACACTCTTCACTTTCCCAACCATTTTCTCTGGCTCTTTTGGCATGCTAGGTTTCTTAGTAAGAAATTTTGGCGGTCCACTTAACTTAACTGTAGGCTCAAGAGTATACCAATGATCATCAACAATATTGAACGTGGATTCACTAGTGGACTGGGGAAGTACAATCGTTGGATTGATAGATAAAGTGGAAGCCTTAGTAGAAGGTTGAGCAACAAAAACACAGGCGGTATGTGGTGTTGTGAACTTGGTAGACTATACTGAGGAGATAAAGAAAGAGTGGTGGAAGTGTTGAGGTGCATTTGACGTGGAATGGATTCTGAGGCATGCTGTGGTGTATCAACAACAGTAGAAAACTGACTTTGCGATTTTGGTGGAAGACTCAAGGTATTTGCAGGGTCAAAAATGGGGAACGAAGGTGGAGGCAGCCCACTGGCCCAAGCTCGGTACATTTCCATCATTTGTTGTCTCAGTCTCAAATTCTCTTCCTTTAAACTCTCAATTTCCTGACTCTTTATTTCATCCATGATGTCACTCTCTATATCCTTGTTGGACACAACTAACCCTTCCTTAGATTTGGTGTGATATGGAGGACCAACCAGGAAACCACAAACCAACCACCTTAAACTAACTGAACAAGAGGCAACAAATATGTTAGAGTTCAACATTTTTCAAAACCTCTTTTTTTTTTTTTTGAAAAGATCACCGAACCCAAGAAGGGCGCCTACGTATCTCACCCCCGAGAGAGGAGAATCAGGTATGCGTAGTTCGTGAAGTCTTTCCAAAATAGCCAATTAAAATCTTTTTTTCTTTTTTTTTTCTTGGAACTTTAAGAAGAAAAAAAATAACAAATTATTAAAAGAATTGACGAAAATCTTTTTTGCATTCATCAAATTTAAATTCCCTATACAAAATGAAACATATGACAACGAAAGAAAAATCTCTTTTTGAATTTTCGATTCTAAATTTCATATGAAAATGAAACTTGAAACTATTAAAGGAAAATCTTTTTGTGGTTTTCTTTTCGAAGATGTATATGACACACCTACTCTAAATGAAGAGTGAAGAATTTTTTTTTTTGGATTTTTTATTTTTTTTCATATTCCTATACAAAATAAAACCTATGATTACCAAAGAAAATCTTTTTGGGTTTTCAATTTCGAATTTCATATGAAAATGAAAATTGAAACTATTAAAAAAAAATTTTTTTGTAATTTTCTTTTAAAGAAATATATGACACCTACTCTAACAAAGAGTGAAGAAAATCTTTTTTTTTTGAATTTTTCAAATAAGGTCCCCGAACCAACAATAGGCTGTCTACGTATCTCACATCCCGAAAGAAGAGAATCAGGGGTGCGTAGTTCGTAAAACTTTGCCAAAAGGGCCAATTAAACTCTTTTTCCTTCTTTTTTTTTAAACTTTAAAAAGAAAAGGAAATAACAAATTGTCAAAAGAATTGGCGAAAATCTTTTTGCATTTTTTCAAGTTTAACTTCCCTATATAAAATGAAACCTATGATTACCAAAGAAAAATCTTTTTGGATTTTCAATTTTGAATTTCATATGAAAATGAAGCTTAAACCTATTAAACAAAAATCTTTTTGGAGTTTTCTTTTAAGAAAGTATATGACACCTACTCTAATAAAGAGTGAAGAAAATCTTTTTGAATTTTTCAAATATGATCCCCGAACCAACAATAGGCTGCTTACGTATCTCACATCCCGAAAGAAGAGAATCAGGGGTGCGTAGTTCGTCCAGATTGGAAAAATAACGACTAACTAACAGATTGACCCTAACTTAAGAGACACCACCAAAGACAAACGAATAAAATCTTTTTGGGTTTTTAATTAGACACTTCAACTAAAACTGACACCAACAATTATGAAAACTTAAGAGACACCACCAAAGACAAACGAATAAAATCTTTTTGGGTTTTTAATTAGACACTTCAACTAAAACTGACATCAACAATTATGAAGATTTTTTTTTTTGGTATTTTCACTATATGAAATGAACAAAACTTCTACCATTTTTCATTTTCTTTTATAAAACTACTATACAATCTTTTTTTTTTTTTTAATTTCGAATTATGAATGCATGCTAAAGGAGACAAAGTGGGACATCTTTTTGATGTTTTGATTTTTGAACAAATGAGTGCAAAAATGAAGAAATCTTTTTTGAATTTTTAACTTGTGAAAAACAAAAGTCATAAAGAACACTAAAAAGCTACGAATTTTTTTTTTTCATGCCTACACACCCTCTTTTAATTCTAGCACATGTTTTTTCCAAATCAGTCCAACAAAAGATCACATTACTTCTAAAGATGCAACAATTAGCACGAAATGATGTCTTAGAGGTGAGTCTCCTACAAAGGCCCAAGTGGGCCCTGGTAAGTCTTGATATGATGCACATAAGCATGACCTAAAGGCTGACCTACGTTGGAGTTCACTAACAAGGTTGTTCGGGGGAGCGTATGGTCGATAGTGGCTGCGACAGCTTTCCACCTACTCCATAACACCGACGGCTCCCCCCTAAAATAAGGGTGACTCAACTAGAGGTCGTGTACAACACATGTACTATGGACTTGTTGCAGAAAGAAGGCCTGGGGTAGTCACATGATGCCAGATATAAAAGCGGTAACACATAGGATAAATACTGTACACAAAGAGCACGAAAACAATCCACAATAATAAAACAATAACACAAAACAACACAAACAAAATGTTTATACACCTATAGTGCCAAAAAAAGCCGATACGACTCCCAAATAAGCTCGAATTCTGAACAAATCCCCAGTAGAGTCGCCAGAGCTGTCACACCCCTTTTTTCAACCCGAAAAGAATTATATTTTAAAGGTTTGAAAGAGTTTTATTATTTAAAGTGACAAAAGATAAAAAATTATTTCGAAGAAGGATAGTCTTTACATTGGAAATCAGAGTCGCCACTTGGCATAAATCGGGTGTGCCAAGTCACCCGTGGATATCCTTTTTCAAAACGGTTTTGACTCCATAAAACTGATCCGCGAACAGAGATTCCGGCTAAGAAATTCTGTTGACCGAGGAGAAGGTGTTAGGCACCCCTCGATCCCGTGGTTTGACCACGGTCGCTTGATGGAATATATCGGCTAATTTGACACTACAAATGCATAAACCACACAAAGCATGCAAAAACAATCAATCACGCAAACAAAACAAAACAATCCAAAATTCAAAACCAAAATAATGTCCAGTCTAAATTATACAGTCCAGGAATAAATAATAAGGAAATATAAATCTATTCTACCCTAGACTAATCCTATACTACGCTCCACCGCTTCACCCGACACCTCGGGCCTTCACCACGAACATCTTCCAAGTACAGGGTACTTCGGGGCATTCCCCGGATAAATCAATACAAATCCTTCGAAGCATTACCCGACCAAATGAATACATTTTTAGTAGGAGAAAATTAAATTATTCAACAAAATTTCAAACATTCCATGGAATTTCCAACATTCAACCAAAGTCGTCAATTCTAAACATTCCACGAAAACACTTATTCCTAAATTCACCTACCCAACCTACATTTGCCTATCCAATTAGCGACCTAAAACAGTGATACTATCGAGTTCACCAACATTATTCATGTTTATTCCAAGTTGAACAAAAAGTAACAATAAAACCATCATTAACCAAATTCATCATTTTATCAATCTCGTAATTCCACCCCAATTTTCCTTTTATCAACCCATTAAAACATGATCAAACTCATTTCTCAAACCAACATAGCCGAATCACAAACGTCATGATCAACATCAACAAAAATCCAACAAAACATAATAACACCACACATATTCACAACCCATTCAACACACCAAGATAGATAAAAAGAGAGCGGGTTAAGAAATGGACCTTTCGACAATCTGATCTTTGTTGATAATAAGAAAACTCGGACTTGGAATTTCGAATAGAACCTCAAAGGCGACGAATCCAACTCGAATAGAAAAATAGCAATCTGAACTGAAGCCTCAAATGACCTGACGGAAGACCGAATCTTATGTAATCTGAGTTCCGATGAACTCAAACGGGACAGCAAACAAAAAATGCCAAACTAGAATCCAGCGAACCTCACTGTTTCAAGCTGAATTCATCTAGAAATCAGTGAAAAACGGAAAAATATTGAGAATTTCGAACCTGGCTCGTTGAACGAACAAAACCGGGAAAACGTTGACAAGAATTCCGGCTAAGTAATCATCGGAACAGCGACCAAACCCACCGACCCATTTCTGAGTAACCCGAAACTAATCATGTTTTCTTCTCCGTTTCAAACTTCAACCTCGAATCCCTCTCTCTCTTTTTTCATTCAGCTTACTCTCTCCCCGATCTGGACTTTTTTAGTGTGTGCGTATGAGCTTGTGGCTGTGTGTATGTGGGTGTATGGTCGTGAATCAAAAGAAAGAAGATGAGTGTCTTTTTTTTTAGTATCTGATGTGTTGTATTCGATTTCTTGGAGAAGAAAAAGAAAAATCGAGTTCATCCATGGCTGCTCTCGTGTTCTTCTATGAATATGATGATGAAGCTCCAAAAAAAATCAAAGAAAGTCCCCTCTCATTTTTTTTGTTGTGTGAATTAAAGAAATGGAAAAAGTGGAAGATGATGGTAATGGTTTTGTGGTGAGTGTGTTCTTGATTTGTGAGGTTTTGGTGTGTGTCTCGTGAAGAAGAAAAGGAAAGGAAGAAAAAAAATGGAATTCTGTGGAATGAAAAAATGGATCCCCTGATGATTTCCTTTTTTGTTGTATATATGCCTATGGAATTGTGTGGTTGTGGGGTAGGGTAGGTGGGGTAGTGAGGTGAGGGTAGGGGTAGGGTGTGATGTGGTTTATTTTGATTGGGTAGGTTGTTAGGATAAGATAAAATTAGCTAGGGGATTGTTATTTTTGTCATTTTGTGGAGGGATTATCACACGGGTGAGGGTACACGGTAGGATAAGGTAAAAATGGGTAAACTGATATCGGGGAGGGACGAAATTAGGTGTCTACATTAAGTTCCTCAATTAAAATACCATATATTACTTCCTTTTCTCACGTTCATAAAGATAACGATGGAGACGACTCCTATGAGGGAAAAGAAAAAGAATAAGCTAAATTACAGAAATCAATTCTTCAAAAATTGACTTGCACTTCGTTTCTCATGAAAACAATATGACAATGAGTTTACACCGTACAGCTTCTTTCTTTTGACAGCGATTTTCATTTTGTTTGTGCAACGTGTAGTGATCTCAAACAAATATATGTTTACGTTAATTTTTGTTAAATTAATTTTGTTATTTGATTATTATTATTATTATTATTATTATTTTGAGTTGAGGATCTATCAGACATAATCTTTTAGTCCATAAAAGAAATAGTAGTAGAATAAAGGTAAGTTCTATGTATACATATATTATTATTATTATTAATGCTGGTGTCGAAGATATCATATGTACTTATAAGTTGCTATAATGGCTAAGGTTTTACGTGGACATCACATGCGCAATCATCAATATTGAAAAGGTAGGCATTCATGATATGATATTTTTTGTTGTATTTTCATTTAATTCTGAATAGTGTATTTTCTTTTAACAAAAACGGATGAGAGAAAAAATATGTAGAAAAAATGTGTGTGTTGTTTGAAATTGAGTTATTCTTCTATAAAATTATTTCTTCTTCAATTTTCAATTTTGATGTTGTTTGTATTATTGTAATCAAAACAAAGTGAAGACAAAAGTACCTTAACTTTTTCCTCTTTTTTTCGTTTTGAATCTATGATAGATGATTTAGTATTAAATTTTATGTTTTTTTTAGTGCAGGAGTTCTTCTTAAATTTTGATTTTATTGTAGTAAAAAGAAAGTGAAAACAAAAGTAAGTAAAGTCACTTTTTTCTTTTTGCAATAGCTTTATTAAGGTATCATCTTTTTAGTACTATTTTGATATCTCGATTAATGTATTATTTTATTGATATATTGATTATCGTATTATTTTATTGTGGTACATTGGTGCTATATGAATGTTCTATTGAACTTGGGTTCAATCAAGACAGGTCAAATTAAATCAATTTTAAAATAAAGATCATCGGATAAAGAAAAATTGAGGTAAGCAGCCACCTACTTTGAGAGTTATGTACCAATTTAATTTCCTTGACTATTAAATTTAAGATTTTTATGAAGTACATATCAAGAATAGTAAAAAGATCTCCACTTTTGTATCAGATTTCATGTCAAAGCGCACTATTATTTTTTAAACCCACCTTCACTTCGACCTTTTGTTATCATAAGCAAAGATTTATTTTTAACAAAGTAATTTCTTTTGTTAGTTGATGTTGATCGTTGGTGGGTTTTGATTTTGATGAATTCAATTGATCTAAGTTTTTTTTTTTTTGTTGAGAAGTTCAGTATTCTTTCAAATTGAGTTATTAATGAGTTTAATCAAACCTATTTAACTAGCGTATTAGGGCTAAATATTTTCAAAGCATGTCTGGAAAATTTTAGTTCGCAAAGATCTATGTTTTTTTCGTTCTTCGTCTGATAATATAATTGAATAATTTGTTTTTTCCCTCAAATTATCAATTTTATTTCCAGTGCTTTGTTTATACATAGAAGCATCATGGGTTCTTTATCGATAAAAGTTTTCTCTAAATTCAGGTAACCATTATATATGTTTCCATCGTCTTATAACACCTTTTTTTCTTAGTGATTTTGTCTTGCCTGAAGGGGAGTCTTGGAATAACTGGTAAAGTTGTTTCCATGTGACAAAGAGGTCACGAATTCAAGCCTTGGAAACAAACTCCGGCAGGAATACAAGGTAAACTTGCGTACAATACACCCTTGTGGTGGAATTTTTTTTCAAACACCGCACATAGTGGTAGCTTTAGTACACCGAACTGTCCTTTTTTTTTTTTGTCTTTCCTACGCATTGTAATACTTGCATGAAAATGTGATTATAAAGGTCTATTTTGAAAGTTACATACTTTTTTTCTGTAGGAGTTTTTTTTTATTTCTGAATGCTAAAGGTGACCAAATAGTGATTAGATTTGTTATGTTACATCGAACGGACATGATGTTTATTCATCTTACCGAATATGGCCTTAGATAGAAGGTTATAGAGTACTTTAATCAGATTTGGGTAAAGATTTATTAGATAGTTAAGCTAGCATTGTGTTTGTCTTTTGTTCTATATTACTACTATTATTAACATTATTATTGTTTGGATGATTCGTATGTGTGCAAATGCAAAGCTATATTGACTTTATATTGTCAATCTCCCATCCTTTACTTTCTGTTGAATGTTTAGTTTGATTGATCTGTTTTAATTATGTATTAGGTGTATCTCTGTGAACATATATATGCATTGTTAACTATTAGTTTCTGCATGTAAATTTTATGTGCAGAGTTTTAGAAGAGTAATTGTGCAGATATTTCAATTATTTATATTATTTTGTTGTAGTTCAGGTGATAGATGAATATTTGTTTGGGCTCTGTAGCGGTTAGGTGTAGTCTTATTATTTTAATACTTCGATTATTGTAATATTTTGTTGTAGTTTTTCTTCTATTATTATATATTATTTATTTTGCTTAATACATGCGATAGATGAATTTTCGATCAAATTTTTGCCTAAAGTTTATGTTTAATACTATTATTATGATATCTCAAATCTCGATTATGCGTTATTTAGTTGTAGTTTATTAGTGATGTATGAGTATTCAATTAGAATTGGAGACAATCAAGACAGGCCAAACTAAATCAATTATAATGTGAAAATTCTTGGATAAAAAAGTTTGAATTGAGGTAGGCAAATAGGTACTCTATATTTGTTGTTAATCCACCAAAGATAGAATGTAATTCATAGGAAATAGCACGCAAAGACAAACTTGAAAATAATAATTAAAGAATATTGAAATCTTAGAAAATTGAGTAGAACAATAATGCTTTTGGATTTCTTTCTTTGCTTTGCATGAAAGTTTCTCAAGTCTAAAGTTAGCCACAGTTCCTCCTTATTTCTCATTATAATACCCTATTGATGTCTGTCTGAAATTTCAGAAATTATATAAAAAATATACTATTAATTAATTATAGTTTTTTTTTTATGAAGTTTTGTGAGATGATTTTTATATTTATATAGGAGGTGTTAATTAATTGATGCAACACACATATACTAACATTAAAAAAATATATACTTTTGTCATTTGAATCATGAATTTAATGTTTCATATATTGCGACTTCAACTGTAATTTATTCATTTTTGTATTCAAGTCATTCACCATAGAGACATCAAAGGTAGTTGACTTATCCATATTAATTAGTAGAACTATAATACCCTAAAAGACACAGTGAAAAATTTTCAGACAATTTTAAAAGATCATATTATCTCAATTTTAATTTGTTTGTCTAATTTTGACCAAGCACCCCTAACATACTAATGATTTATATCTAAATTGCCCTCAATTTTGATAAAAATATAGAATTTCGAGAATAAAAATAACACTTCATAAAATAAAGTGTTTCTAGAAGTAGGAAAGAAATATAACGACTAAGTTCTTCTTTAATTTAACTAATTTTTTTATCTTCAAAATTTTACATTATCTTTTTAAAATTTTCGTACATAATAAAATGACTTACTGACTTACACACGCGAATTTATTTTGTATATATGTTTATTTTGAATTAACGCTTGATACTCTTATAAAATGACTTACACACGAGAATTTATTTTGTATATATATTTATTTTTAATTAATGCTTGATACACGTGCAACGCACGTATTCTAAACTAGTAACCAAGTAAAAGTGGACAACGCATTTTTCATTTTGTTTTTCATATAACGCAATATTCTGTTGTTGTTTTTTCAATAGTGTACTTTCCTTTTATTTTCATCTAGTTATTTCATATAGTGCACTATTTTAGTGTATTTTTCTTTTTCTTTTTTCATATATTGCACTATTTTAATGCACTTTTTTTTTTTTTAATTTAGTGCACTGATTTATTTCATTTAATGTATTATTTTAGTGTACTTTTCTTTTTTTATTTATTGTGATTCTTCATATAGTGCACTATTTTCTTCTCTTTTTTTTCTTTTTTCATAAAGTATTATTTTATTTTTTTATGTTCATTAATTTATTTCATATAATGCACTATTTTATTACATTTTTCAGGTATCTTATCTTATTATATTAGCTTCAGTTCGATTATTCGTTCGATAATGCACTATATGATATAAATTAGTACACATAAAAAAATATATTAAAATAGTGCACTATATTAAAAAAAGAAAATAGTGCATTATATGAAAAAACACATTCTATGAAAAAAAGAAGAAAAGTGTACTAAAATAGTGCACTATATGAAATAAATCAGTGCACTAAATTAAAAAAATAGTGCATTTAAATAGTGTATTATTTTAGTGCACTATATTAAAAAGATGGATACTGCATTAATGAAAAAAAATAGTGCACTATATTAAAAAAAATGAATAGTGCACTACGCACTTTTAACATCGTCAGTTCCATTCCGTTAAAAAAAATACATAGTGCACAAAAAAAGAGCATTATGTCTATTTTGGTTACTTTCCATTTTCAGGGCAAAATTCGGTCCTTTTCTTAACTTCAAGGCATATTTTAGTGGTGGATTCATCGCTCGTTGCAAAAGGTTATATATATCTCCAAACTATTGAAAATAGTACGCCAATATTTTTCGTTATAGTTTTGGGTTATTTTTACCCTTATCGTCTAACTTTGGGTATGTATATACTTCCGAATTATTAAAAATGCTATTTATATACCTTTCAGTTAGAGGTTGAACGTCACGTATTCTCATCCTAAAGGAATTAACCCATTTTTCATTAACAATTTCTCCCCTTATCCTGTCGGCGAAATGTTATGTGGCCGGAGTTGGAAGCGAGTTTTTCCCATGCCTATTTCTTAGAGAACCAAAACCAATATGGTCACAGAAACATTTCTTTACGATGAGGACTTGTAGGCAAAACTCACTTTCAATTCAGGCCATAAAATCTTTCGCTGGCAGGTTAGAAGATAAATTGATAAAGAAAAATGGGTTACTTTCTTTAGGACGAGGACACGTGGCGCACAACGTCTAATTGAAGGTTATATACGTATCATTTTCAATAGTTTAGAGATATATAAGTACCCAAAGTTAGACGACAAAGATACAAATAATCTAAAAGTATATTAGAGGATATTTATGTACCATTTTCAATAGTTTAAAGACATATATGACCTTTCCTTGATTTAAAAATAAAAAACTCTTAGATCTGTAGTGCTTTAATTTTATTAATAGAATATTATGCTCAAATTTGAATTAAGATAGTCAGTAAATTTTGAATGTTAAGTGATTAAACTTTTAAAAAACCAACATGTTGCATTTTGATCTTTACTCCTTATTATATCAGAGGATGTGAAGAAGGTGATAAGCAAGACGAAGAAGAAAGAAGTAAAAGTTACATAAAATTTCATTCCTTTTGGAGCTAATTATTTTTTATTCATTTTTTTAAAAAAAATTACTAAAAATTTCTAATTTAATCCACATGAATACATCACATTTTTTCGAATACATTACATTCTTTCGGATACATCACTTAATTTTACATGAATATATCTCATTCTTCAGTGATGTTTTTGAATTTTTAAGTAAATAAGAAATTTAAGTAATTATTTAAAAAGGTTGAAATTTTAAATAGTTATGATAAGTTAAGTTGTGATATGATGTAATTTAACTATAGACGTAAAATAAAAGTAAAGTGATTTGAACTTTTTGCCCTTCATTAAAAGTCTTCGCAATAGATAAAAATATCTTTTACTATTTTTATACTTATAATATTTAAAATTTAAAATTAAGGAGTCCTAAAATATATGGTAAGAAAATAATATATTTTTAAAATAAGGAATCGTAGCAATTTTGGAAGAAAAAGTATGGTAAATTTTATTTTCATGTTTATGTAGTTTTTTTATCCCCACAATAACATTCAACCACCCCTTTTATATTTAGGAGATTTTTAATAAGGAAAAAACAAACAATTGACGTGAGGAAATGCACTGACAAACGCCTTCTAAGTGGTAGCTATATATATCACCTCATTATTAAGAAAAATAGTTGAATAAAGTACTGATTCTTATTTTACATGTTATTTTATACTAAACATATTATAAAGTATTTATAGCTATAATCACTTATGACTCAAGTTGTCACCTCCTTTGATTACATGCATAAACCTCTAAAGAAGGCGATAAATTTTATGTGGTTAACTTAAATATTTAATAAAACAATTTTGAATATGTTGAAAAAGAACTTCAAAACCAAAAGTATTTGATGGGAGCACTATATAACAAATAGGATTACTTCATTAGTGTAGTGTCAACAATTATTTTTAAACAATTGTTTTTCTTATTGTGCTATATTAATTGATGATATGAACACGTGCAAAGCACGTACATTAGACTATATATTAAAAGTGTGAAGAACCGTAGAAAAGTGATTTATACTTTTTACCCTTCATTAGGATTCTGTAATAGATAAAATCGTCTTTTCTCTATTTTTATATATTTAAAACTTTTAAATTAACTAAATATTATGTAATAAATCCTTTCTTAATTAAATTATGAAATATAACTAAATTTGTAAGAAAAACTAACTCTAGAAAAAATAGGAACTTTATCCACTTTTGAATCCTTTTAAGTGGGTGTTTGGATGGGCTTATATTTTGGTCAAAATAACTTTTAAGCTATTTTTTTTATCTTTTTAAGTGTTTGGCAAGTTTCAAAATTGCTTAAAAAAAGCCAAAATTTACTTTTTATAAGCCAAAAACTAAAAGCTCCAATTCCCAACTTTTTTTTTTTTGGTTTATAAGTCATTGCATTTTGACCAATTAAAAGACATTTTTGTCCCTCAAAATTCTCCCTTATTTCAAAATTACCCTTGTGTAGCTATATTAATACTTCTTTTGTATGAAACTTCTAATTTATGAAATATGAATTTTTATATATTATTCTCCTTCTTTAATATATTCTTTTAAATTTGCACAATTATTATTGTACAACATATGAATTTCTCTAATAAAAAAATAACCCACCAACCCAAATATATGGAGAATACTTATTGAAGATATACAACTTCATGGACGATTAGTGAATGATCCATCTATAGTTCACAACGCAATATTTGTATTCGTCAATGTTTTAATAGTGATAGTCATTACAAATCAACGAGTAATATATTTTCTAATTAAGAGTCTTTTTATCAAACAAATAGTATCTTTTGTGACCAACTATTTATCTATTAATGTAATTATAATGATTAGTAATATATATATATATATATATATATATATATATATATATATATATATTTTCCTTGATGATTTAAACTCTTTTAACAAAAAAAAAAAGAAGGTTTTTTAGCGGACAAATTAATAGTCATTCATGAAAATATATTAAAATATATATTAATTTTAATTTGAATCATTTTAGAAATAAAAATTAATAATAATCAACTCGATATATTGTTAACAGCTTTAAGAGTATTTCAGACATTTTGACAAAAAAAAAATGATTAAAAGCACTTGTTTACCAAATACATTAATAACTTTTTTTCAGTTTCAACACTTTTATCCAAACATGTAATTGCTTATTTTTAAAAGTACTTTTAAAGAACTTTTTAAAAGCCACTTTTTCAGCCTATCCAAACGGGCCCTTAAACATAATTGAAAATATTATTAATTTTCATTTATTAATACATATTTGAGAACTAATAATAAATTAATCTTTTATGAAAAGACGTAACCAAATAAATATGAACTTTAATACTAATAAAATATTTTAGTAGTTATTAATACATCTTTTAGTAGTTATTTGTTGATCGAATTTGTGAGTCCCTTTTTAACAATAATTTTAATAAAAATAGGTAGGTTATTTTGGCAAGAATTTTACTTAAAATAGAAAAAAATTAAGTAAACTCTCTTTTTTAATATTGGCATTCAAGTAATTGTATAAATCTTTGTCTCTTTATTTTTCTATTCAATTTGTATTTGTATTTTTTTTGCACTTTGAAATTCTTTTTATCAACTATTGATTGGTCGTTGCTTTTAAATGATGGTCTAATTATGTGATTTTTTTACTTGTGATTTGTGGTATTTTGAGATTCTATCATAATTTATGTTTGATAGATTGTTACCTTGTCCGGAAGAATGCTGTAAGGATGAAAATTTCAATTCAAATTCTAAGCTTCAAAAGAACATGAATAATTGAGGTATAACTTCTATCAATTTAATTAATATAAGATTTATTATTTTCGAAAGTTAGATAATCTATCTACATTTATTATTTAGGAGGAAATTATTCTAGCAATAATTTTTCTAATCGATCATATGTGGGTCAATTGATTAGTCTCAAAGAAATTGAGGTTAACATTTTTAATATGCATCATGATGTTGCCGTAAGTATATCATTAAATATTTACATCTAATTATGTACGTCCTTTTATTAAAGATATATACAATATTGATTTTGAGTAATTGAAGAAAGTAAAAGGTGTGTCCATGTACGATCATTAGATGTAGCAAGGTAAAGGAGTGATGTTGGAAAAGATCGAAATAATATAATATATTCTTACAAAGTATTTTTTTTATTTGTGTTTCTTAAATTTTTTACTTTCTTTCTCTCTTTTTGTTATATTTTATATTATGAATATTAGTCTCAACCCTAAATTGGATAGTAGAGTACTAATAATATCTATGTTTTAATTTAATATGACGTATATGTACAACAAATGCTTCGTTGCAGCTTAATTTCCTCTACATCTTTTTCTTTGATGAGCAAAAATTTTCAATTCATTAAATTTTTTATTTTATATATAGTTTTATTGATTAAGATGAAACACTTATAGTGTCAAATTATATCTTTTAAATATATAAAATATTTATTTCAACTCAATTTATTTCTTAGTAATTTTATATCTTTATATATAATTATATTTATCAACACAAGACACACGTGGAAAG
This sequence comes from Capsicum pubescens, assembly GCA_030864215.1. Taxonomy (NCBI): domain Eukaryota; kingdom Viridiplantae; phylum Streptophyta; class Magnoliopsida; order Solanales; family Solanaceae; genus Capsicum; species Capsicum pubescens. The sequence continues at coordinate 275,358,561 of CM061543.1, read as the reverse complement.
CACGTACACTTGACTAGTAAAAGAAATATGAGAGGAGCGTAGGATTATTTTTTAAAAATGACAACTAAGTTCCTTAAATTCTCACTTATTATTATTTGAGGACTTTTCTAGAATTGTTTATATTTATTTAAAATTTACGTAAGAAAGTACTAAACATTAAATAATTAATTTTAAAATATTTTTAAAAAATGATAAAAGTACGATTGCATTTTAAAATTCTTGCGGTGTTGCATAAATTGGGATAATTATTTTAAAATGATATTAAAAGTACTATCAATAATAATAATTAACAACATAAAATATTTAGAAGATATATAAAATGAGAATGAGAGGAGCTTAGGGTCAACTTTCAAAAAATATGAATAAGCTCCTCAAAGTCCCATTTATTTCTATTTCGGGAGCTTAGGGTCAGTTTGCAAAATAACCATTTCGCCCTTCTATTTTTCAAAAAATTTACTTATATTTATTTGATATTTATGTAATAAAAATACTATAAATCACAATAATCAATTTTAAGTTATTTACAAAATATAATTAAAAAATCGACTAATTCTCCAAATTTATCGTTGCCGCATAAATTGAGACAACAATTTAAAACTGATATAAAAAATGATATAAATTTTATATTTTACTCTATATTTTATTCTATAATAGAAGAGTGAACGGAGAGGAGCATAGGATCAACATGTGCGCTTGTGCTGCCTACTTCAGCTGTTTTAACCGTGAGTTTACTATATCACCCCTAATTAATTATTATACTTCATTTACGTATTAGAAAAATTAATAATATTTAATAAAAAATTACTCTATAATAGAAGAGCGGATGGAGAGGAGCTTAGGTCGAGGTGTGTGGTTGTGTTGCCTGCTTCAGCTACTTCAACCATGATTTCACTATATCACCCCTAATTAAGTATTATAATTTACTTATGTATTAGAAAATTGTAACGACCCATTTCGTCGCTACTAAATTATTCGTAATAAATTCATGAAAATTCTTAATTTTCATTCTTCGATATTAACTTGAGTCCAAAATAGTCAATATTTTATTTACTATGACACCTCAAATTTTTTAGTGAAGATTTTAGCCTTCGGATGTGTCTAGATAAACTCAAGCTTGAATAATTTTAATTATTCGTGAGTGCTAATATCAATACTTTAGTTTGAAAGTTCTTAGGTATGAATTTAGGTTGTACAATATCCCTAACACAAAGTTAAGTTTAAAACTTTCTTTCCGATACAATTTTGATATGGATTTCTATTTGGGCTAAATTCAAACGATCATATCTCCTAAAATATAAGGATTTTGGAGGTCTAATACCTACCAAATCAAATATCTATGAGTCCTCTTTCCAACTCAACAAACCGTTCATCAATATAAATTTGGAGTAAACAGTTATGACTGTTTTACTCAGCACTGTCCGTGCTAAAACGGGATTTATCTGTAGAAAAAATTATGATAGTATTTAAATCAGTTTCAGCAGCATTTTAAGTCTAAACACCCCAAATTTCATTCCCCAAGACTAGAGAGGTAATTTCCCAAGGCTTAAGGTGAAATTACTTCGTTGAGGTAAGTTTTTCCATTATTTTCTTCGTATTTTAATCCTTTAACAACTTAGAATCCTTAGAAAGACCCTTAATGGTGATTTTTTTTTTTTGAAAAATACTCATGGGTGTTTTTGATATGACCTAGATCTGATTCTAAACTATAAATTAAAGATTCTTAACATGAATTTCGTAAACTTTATTAGGAATTTTGATGGTTAGGAACCTTGAATTCCGTAAAGATGAAACCTTTAGCATAAAAAATCCATTAATGGAGATGGGTTAAGCTTGGAAGAGCTAATTAATGGCTAACTGACATTGGAGAATGATATAGACCTTGAATTAAGGATATAACTAGTGAGTTTGAATCCCCAAGATATTTGTTTGAAGAGTAATTGTTTAATTACTCTTATTATTGCTTGATTTTTTGATGGTTGATTATTCTAAGGAATGAAGGAAAAGAAATAACATTCTTATTGTGGCTTACTTCATTCAAAAGTTTGGCGTCCAGGTAGGCTAGGTTTAATGAGTAGAAGATTGTGTTATTTTATATTTTCATAATTTAGAATTGATGGGAGAAAGTATGTCAAGACTTGCGGGCATAGAGTTGAGATAGATAAAGACACGAGTACTTAACTTAAATCTCAAAAACTATATTATTGATTGATTATGTGATATTTTTGATATTATGTGTTATGTTCCCGAAAGGAGATTGTTGTTGATAATAAATTCGTAGTAAAAACAGTGTATGTACCTTAAAGTGTTGAATTTGCTACTGACACAATCGCCCCAAGTCAATTTTCGTCTCTCTAGGAAACGGAGAATTGATTCACAAACTAAAAGCCTCCTTTTTGGATTTTTATTGATGTTTTTGTTGTTTACCGCCAAATTTTGGTTTTCACTGATCTGTTCCTTAAACAAAATAAAGCAGCATATATGTACAGTGGCGGGTGGATAAGCCAGTTACTCAGTAACTGTCCCCCCTCTTTTTCAAAATTAAATTGATCCTTTATCTTCCACTTAACAGATAATTAAAATAAAAAAAAGACTGGGTCGGGTTGGGTCGGTCCACATGGGCGACCCATGACCCGTAATCTAATATCTCCCACTTTGTCCATAGTGGACTAGACCCGCACCAGTACGACATCAATAAGTCACCAATTCATACTGAAAATAGTTCGTGTGACCTGTGAGCATTATGAGCCTTACCTATAAGGTTTTACAAGCTACATAAAGGAATCCAATCACATGTGGAAAGGATTCTCTACTAATATGAGGATTCTAATACTCACAATACCCCATACATTATTAACTACTTCAGTAGTAACTCATCCGATCCCTCATCCTCTTAAAGAGGTGAACTCGAGTTCATGATTAACTTTATATACACAATTACACTTGACTCTTATATGGTTAGTGTAATAGCCGGCTTGTGTAAACAAGTTAAAATATTCATTTTAATCGTCTTCCCTTTCTACTCGAATCTATCTGTTCCAAATCAACTGCTTTCTTAGACATGCATCGCATTGACGAATCTCTCATGGCTATTAGTAACATGCTAAAGACACTGATCAAAACTTCAAGAAACAGTTAAAGGTCTAAGGGTATTTGAATGAAAAGTTAAAATAACTTTTTAGGGTCTCACACAATGAAGAAGCAGGGATTCATTCTTCCATTAACCCATTGGTCGCTAAGCACACGTGGTATGAAACACAGGCTATGATATGATCACCTTATATTGGTGCGTGTGTCTTATTCTTTTAGTCATTCAACATCGTACAGATCTAGGTCTAGACACCTCTAAATGTCTAACCTGAGTTTCTTTCTTTAATAATCCTCCAATCTATATTATTACAGAAACTCACATTTGGATTTACAAAATAAGTCATTATCTTATGGTGGAATTTTTCTCTTTACGTTCCTCGACGTAAGAGGCGATTGCTCTTGTAAGAGAGCTAATCTCGCGACTTGTTTGACATACTGTATTAATAAAATACATTTTCGCATGCATATGAGATTGAACATAAATTCAAGATTCTTATATTGATAATAATTATAATCAAGTCATCTACAATACATAAATATAATCATATCCTACGTAATCCTAGAGACATAACATGTTTCTCAAACAAGTCTCTAGATATTGCCTTAGTAAAGGGATCGACTATCATTTCTCGTGTAGGAATGTATTGTAAAATTATTTCTCTACTTGCTACTATGTCTCTTATAAAGTTATACTTAATATCAATGTGCTTGGTCTTGCTGTGATATTTAGGATCCTTCGTCTATGCAATAGCCGTTTGACTATCACAATATACAATCATGGGACCCTTAGAATTCTTTGCGATGTTCAAATGCTCAAAGAATCTCTTCAACCAAATAACTTTTTGTATTGCAGATGCACAAGCCACAAATTTTGATTCCATAGTTGACAGGATTGTGCAAGTTTTTTTCTTAATTTTCCACAAAATTGCACCACCATTTAGCAAGAAGGCATAATCGGAAGTTGATTTTCTGTCATACCGATCACCAGCCCAATCAGCATCTGTATAACCTCTTATGGATAAATCGGATCCACTATAGCTTAGTGAATAATCCGCAGTTCTCTTCAGGTATCGAAAAATTCTCTTTACTGCTTTCCAATGGTCTCTACCAGGATTAGATTGATACCTGCTAACCAGACCTACAGTATAACAAATGTCTGGGCGAGTACACATCATAACGTACATCAAAATCTCAACTGCACTGGAATATGGTACTCGAGATATGTCTTCCTTTTATTTTTCAGTCTTTGGACACATTTCAAGGCTTAAAGTTTCACCTCTTGCTATAATAGGAGTATCCATGGATTTGCAACTATTCATTCGAAAAAGTTCCAAAATTTTCATTATGTATGTTTCTTGAGATAGACTCAAAATTTTCTTGGAACGATCTCTTTGGATTTTAACACCCAATATATAGTCTGCTTCACCCAGATCTTTCATATCAAATGACTTTGAAAGCCATGACTTAACATTTTTTTCATACTCCAAATTATTTCCAGCTAGTAAAATATCATCCATGTAAAGCGAAAGAATCACAAACTTTTTCTTGGACTTTTTCACATAGATGCAATGGTCTTCATTGATCATGGTGAAATCAAATGAAATCACTTCCTTATGAAATCTCAGGTACCACTACCTTGAAGACTGCTTAAGGCCATACATTGATTTGTTTAATTTACAAACCTTCTTTTCTTGGCCTTTAACAACAAAACCTACAGGTTGTTTCATGTAGATTTTCTCATTTATTTCTCCATTGAGAAAAGCGGTCTTCACGTCCATTTGGTGTAATTCTAAATCTAAATGTGCAACTATAGCCAAAAGCAATCGAATTGAGGTAAATTTCACAATTGGTGAAAAAGTTTCCTCATAATCTATTCCAGCTTCTTAAGTAATACCTTTTGCCACCAATCGTACTTTGTGCCTTTATATTGACCTATCTGATTTGTGTTTAAATTTGATAATCCACTTGTTCCCAATGGCTTTACGCCCAGAAGGAAGGTCAACTAGATCCCATACTTTATTGGTTTTCATGCACTCTAATTCTTCTTTCATTGCTTTTATCCATTCATCTTTTTTAGGACTTGATAAAGCCTCAGTTAAATAATTAGGTTCATCCAATTTTGTGGGAAATACCAAGAAAACATAATCCTCAATCTCAAAAGATCATTTAGGTACACCTTTTCTGGTACTCTTACGTAATTGAAGATCAGATTCCTCAATAGGATTTCGAGATTCATGACTCCCACTTGGACCAAGAATTATTTCTTGATCAATTGAATTATTAAGAATGTCCTTTGACATTATTTGATCATCTGAATTCAACATTTCGTAAAGAGGCTCATTTTCCTTTATTTCATTCCTTTTTGAAAAATTATTTTCCCGGAATGCGACATCTCGTGATTCAATTTCAGCAGTACTTCCAATTCACCAATGAACACATATCCTTTAGGGTGTTCTGAGTATCTTGTAAAGATACTTTTCTTTCCTTTTGGATTTAGTTTTCCAAACTTACCAAAACGATCTTTAATATAAGCAGCACAACCCCAAGGTTGTAGATCATTAAAGTTTGGTTTATTACCAGTTCATAGTTCATAAGGAGTAGAAAATACTGATTTAGAAGGTACTTTATTCAATATGTAGGCCTCAGTCAATAACGCATCTCCTCAGAAAGAGATTGGTAAATTTATTTGCACCATCATGGACCCTGTCATATCCAACAATGTTTTATTCCTTCTTTCGGATACACCATTTTATTGAGGTATATAAGAAGTAGTCAATTGTCTGATAATGCCTTTTTCAATACACAGTTCTTCAAACTGTTTTGACAGATATTCACATCCTCTATCGGTTCTTAATGCCTTTATACTTTTGTCTAATTGATTCTCAATTTCATTCATATATCTTTTGAAGAATTCTAGTGCTTCTGATTTATGAGATATCAAATAGATATAACCAAAGCGCGTGAAATCGTTAATGAATGTAATGAAATATGAAGCACCAGTCCTTGCCCTCACATTTATTAGACCACAGATATCAGAATAGATTGATTGCAATAGAAATTTGGCTCTTTTAGCCTTCCCAAATAGTTTACGTATAATCTTTCTGGCAAGACAATTTTGACAAGTTGGTATTTCAATTATGGAGAAAGAACCTTGTTGTCTTTCTTTTGCCAATCTATTAATTTGGTCTTGCCCTATGTGACCCAATCTAGAATGCCATGTAAGTATATCAACATTATTATTACTAGAATAACATGACATTACACAACGGTCAACATAATAGTCATAAGTTGAAGAATTACAATCTAAAACAATAAAGCAATCATAACGATGTCCAAAACCATAAAAAAACATTATCTAGAGTAATTGTTACACAATTACGACTAAAAAATAAATAAAAACCAACATCTAAAAGAACAGATACAGATACATGTATAAGGTCATCAACTACAAAACTTACAATGATTCCTCGTGCAATGGAATCAACCTTTTTCCAAGCCTTATAAGCTTCAAGGTCTCTTCTGTGTTGTGCAGTATTGCCCTCTTCTAGTAAACTTAAGACATGGTTAATACCTTCAAGAGCGTTTTGCTCTTCCAGTACATACCACATCTTACGACTCCAAATGTCGTAGTTGTCTCCATTTAGTTTTTCTTCTTTGTTCAAGTCCGCAATTATGCTTTTTGATTCAATGTTTGTTATTAAGAGAAAATTACGCAAGTGTGTTATCAATTATGCATGCAAATTACACATTTAAGAAAATTATTTCACCTAAAGATTTCATGTTTAGTGTAAAATCGAAAGGACACTTAAGAATCCAATCATCATATACTAATTAAACACTTGACCAAAATTAAAAATTAATTTCTTAATGTGTATTAGGATGATAGCTTTCAATTAAGTCATTTTAAACTCAACTAAATGAATGAAATTCACATAAAAAATCTATAAACAACTTAATATATATATATAATATAAAGTTAATAAACAACTCCATGTTACAAAGTCAATCTAAAAATAAAATCATTCCACAAATATTCTAGACAATTTATGTACACCCAAAAAGACTTGCTAGGCCGAATCTCGTGGTAAACATCAACTAATCTCTCGCCCCAAGGATCACGGAGAGAATTTGCTAATATAGCTAATGCTTTTCAATCCAAGATTTCTACATAGTTTTCTAGTTCTACACGTTTCATGTCAAACAGATATATAAATCTAGCAACACTAATGTTAGGTGACATCTTAAAAGACTTAGACTCTTTCAATTTCTTTTCTCTTTCCCTTTGTATATTCCTTTCATTCCGTAACAGATTTTGAGTCGCTCTGGGGATACCATTTCGTATGATCTCACGACCTCGAAAACATGCCCTTCGATGACGTGCTCTTCCACTTTGTCTCTTTGCTCAACATTCAGAACTTTCACTTGAAGTGATTCGAGTTTGTTCCCATTCAGCCATTTCTGAAATAGGAACCAAGAAACAATTAGAATGGTTTAACCACTCAATGTGGTAACTTATGTCACAATTTATCGTAGAAGGCAAAATCTATTAAAATAAAGTTATGGACTAATTGAGACAAAAAAAAATGTCTAGCCATCTTTATTCACTTATGCAAATCACATTTTAAAAGGAATAATGATCACTGTCATGTGTCAAAAGAAATTCACTTTTCTTTTCATAAATGAAACACTACAACTAAATAAAATAAAATTTTCTTTACTTGAATTTAGTACTATATCAGCACTTACAAGATTCGTAAAGAAAAAAATATTTACTAGAAGGCTCTATATTTTCAATCAATAAATAAAGATCAAAAGGAGTCATTTCTATGCAAATCCTGATTTCATGGATAAAATTACACAAACAACATTCCATTAAATAAAGGAACCAAACTATTCTTTTCCTTATATTCATATATATTAATATTTTATAGGATATATATCACTGTCACCCTTTTCCCATTCAACTTTTTTGTAAAAGTCAACAGTATCAATACTTTGTACAGTTTTTGTCCAAAACAAAATCTCTTCGAAAAAAAAAAAAAAGATATGAAGAAGAAAAAAAAATACTTTTGACTTCTTTTCACATATCAGGTTCATCAATTTTTTTTTAGATCTGGTGAAAATAAGGCTCATTGTTGCTTGCATCCATTGCAGTTTTTAAAGCTCTTTGAATTTTGTCTCAGATAAAGCAAATCTGAGTCGTATGTTGAGACAGCAGAAACACCATAAAAGGATAAGGATCTTTTCTTTCCACACCCACACATACTTATCTATTCCTCCTTGCCAAGGTAAGGTTATGGGTTCTCCAATGTCAACCAAAATACAGTCCAAATGCCAAAGGTGCGTAAACTCAACTTCAAGAGCCCTTTTTAAAAAAAAAAACACACACGATTAATATGCATAACAGTGTAAATTTTATATGCAAAATTAGGGCAATTTCAACCTGGCTCTGATACCATTTATATCAAATTCATAGTAAAAACAGTGTATGTACCTTAATTTGTTGCAGCAGAAGTGTTGAATTTGCTACTGACACAATCATCCCAAGTCAATCTTCATCTCTCTAGGAAACAGAGAGTTGATTCACAAACTAAAAGCCTCTTTTTTTTTATTTTTGTTGATGTTTTTGTTGTTTACCACAAAATTTTTTTTTTACTGATCTGTTCCTTAAACAGAAAAAAGCAACGTATATGTACAATGGTGGGTGGATAAGCCAGTTACTCAGTAACTGTTCCCCCTCTTTTTCAAAATTAAATTGCTCACTTATCTTCCACTTAACAGATAATTAAAACGAAAAAAAGACTGGGTCGGGTCGGGTCAGTCCACATGGGCCATCCATGACCCGTAATCTAACAGTTGTAAATGTAATATATGAACATGATGGTTTTTTAGTTGTTCTAGTGATGAACTTAGTTGAGTTGTAATGGTATTAATTTCCTTTGTATAAGGAAAACGCCATTTCAAATTATTAGGCTATAGTTAATATTTACGGGTATTTCAATTTAATTTGCAAGAAACATTTACCTTATCAATATTTTATAACAATATGGTAAATAAAAGCAAACTATAAATTATATTATTATTAAGTCTATTCTTTTTTAGTTACGTAAGAAGTTGTAATATTTTACACTTCTAAATTACTTAAAATATTACCTTATAGAAATTATATTCTTTAAGTAATATTGGTGGAAAAGATGTTCTTATAACTACTTTTTCCATAAGCTTTGAAGGAGGCGTATAATAATCACAAAAGGTTAGATTTAATCGTTCTAATATCTTGATTATCATATTGCTTTGTTATAGTTTCTATTCTATTCAAGTTTATATTGTAGATGGATGTTTGGTCCTTTGAAGAACTTTTGGTATTGAGTTTAAGTTTAATGGTATTATTCTAATATCTCGATTATTGTAATTTCTGTAATGTTATTATCTGTTATTTTTTCTGCTTAACACGGGCGGTAGATGAACGTTTGATCAAACTTTGAGGAATTATTTTGTAAAGGTTAGGGTTTAATCATATCTTGTAGTTTACAAGTGGTAGATGAATGTTCGGTCAAACTTTGATGAATTTTTCTATAAAGATTAGGTTTAATCAAATTGTTTTATAGTAGTTTCTGATCTATTACTATATATTATTATTTTTATCATCTATTACGTGATTGTTCACGTTGTAGGAGATAATTAAGATACCAATACTTCACGGATGCCTGGATGCATAAACTTGTCTATCTTCGATTTTTAAAGTCAATTGTTACTTTTAGTAAATATTGTTCTTTATATATTTCATATGGATTGATGACTTAACATGAAGTACACATGCAACGCACGTACGCTTTACTAGTTTATCTATAGACGTAAAATAAAAGTAGCTATTTCTTTTGTCACATAATTAAAACCTGGATAACTAAGATATAAACTTTGCCGAAAAATACATGTTTTGACTGAAAATTGTGATGTGACTGAAAATGGTAAAATATACTACTATTTATTTTACAACTCCTCTTAATTTGACAAATTATTTGAAAAAAACTTTAATAAGAAATTTATTTTACTAATTAACCTTATAAATGATGTTTTGAAATTATAAATTTGACTAATACTATTATTTAATGCAGTTACTCCCTCCTTTTTTACTTTACTTGATTCTTATTGACTTGACATTAACCTTAAGAATAATTTAACTAGTTGTATTTTACTAAACTAATCTTATTAATGATGCTTTGAAATCCTAAATTTGACAACTATTACTTTATGCAGATATTTAATACTAAGATTAAAAAGATAAAGAATAATAAAATTCTTTTGATTTCATAAATTGTACAAGTAAATTGAAACAACTAATTTTAATATAGCAAGTTAAGTAAAATAAAAAATGGAGTTTTTATGTCACAATCCTAAAGTTGAGGTCATGATGACGCATACCTTGGCCCAGCCTTAGTAGGTAAGCCAAATCCCACAATTACGGAAAGATGGATAATAAGAAAATGAACACATAAATACGAGACTTCTAGAACGAAGTCAATCCATAACATGTCATTATCAAGAATTCGAATTGAATATATAAAATTCCCAAGATATAAGTGTCAGAAGTGTAAAGAGTATCTAAAATAACTCAGAAAAATTAAAAATACATAAATCTATCTCCGAAAAGTAAATAAAGACAATTAGCATAAGATGAGGTCCGAAATGTGCTCCGAACTCCGAAGTCCACCAGTACCTCAAAATGTCTACACTGCTAGCACGAACTCAACTACTGTAAGTTGTACTCAAACTAGGATTTGAACCAAAAACACACAATAGGTTGAGTACGATCCACTTGTACTCATCAGGTATCATAGACTGACTGAGCAAAACAAAAAATAATAAACAAATAAAAGATACAATAAGCACCTAACCTGCAAATAGAAAAGTTCTCAAACAATAGGTCACACCGTTTTTATTAACAGTTCTATAATATATAATAAGTAAAAAGAGATAGCTAAACATGCAATATATGTAAGGAAGCTAAGTACACAATAACACATACACATAAAAATATAAATAGTGCAATGCAATGAAATGATGCAATGATGGTGGAACTTTCGTATACACCTTCTAAGCCTCAATGCTTCAGGACAGGACTCGGGAGGGAGGGGGTTGCAATCCACATACTTTATCATAATCTCAATATCATATCTAAGTTGACCCTAGCGACATGGCCCTCGGTAGGCATTTTGTAAAGTATCTAATTTTTCATTAAAAATCAATATCACTAAATCAGCCCTACCAGCACATCCCTCCTTATGGATGTTTTACAAAATATCTTATTTTTGTCAAAAATCAGTATTTCTCATTGATACCAATCACATGAATTTGTATAGATTAAATGAGGATGAAATGCTCACAGTCAAATAGTATGAAGATAATGATTAATTTAATACAGGTACAAATGAACTCATATTTAATCTAAGATGTCAATAATTCATGTTATCAGCCCCCACTCAGCACCACTAAAATAATTAGTCATGTAAAACATCAAAAATATCATTCTTAAAGTAATAAATGTTCATGTAAGGCCTATAATAACAAGTCAAGCCTCCGCTCAAGCGTCACGATAATAAATAAGGCAAGTCAATGCAAAAATAAGGCCTACAATATCATATAAAACCCCCACTCGGATATCACAATAATTGTGTTCTCCCAAGTCAACAACAATATATAAATAAGTCTCCATACAGACACACGATAAAATAATAATACCGAAATATGACTTCCATGACTAAACTCACTAATCCATAGCATGCTCTACATGTTCAGATATACATACTAAAATAATTACTATAAACAACAATCATACTTGAATATAGTCACTCTACCAGAAGAAAAAGATTTCAATAGGATGCAAATGAATTTATAAGATCAAGTATAAGGCATTTGGTGATGTGGAAAGACTTAAAACAAGAGTTGTTGCTAAGTATTATAGTAAAAAATAAGGAATTGACTATCAAGAGATCTTATTTTCTGTCATTAAAATGAAATCGTGAGGACTGCCTTAGCTTTATCTGCAGTATATCATTAACATGTTCATCAAAGTAATGTCTACGATGCATTCCTTCAAGGTGATCTCCTCAATGAAATATACATAGAGTTTTATCAAGGATTTTATAGAAGGGGGGGGGGGAAGAGAAAGTATGTAACGAAAAAAATCCTTTTATGAGCTTATACAAGACCCAAGGTAATGGAACGCAAACTTAACTGAAGCACTGGTCAATGCTTAATTCCAGCAAAGTCAACTTGATCAGTCCTTGTTTACCAAAAAAAAGCACTAAAGAAATCATAGTTGTGTTGGTGTATGTAAATGATATGTTCATCAGTAAAAGTAGTTTGAAACTTATCAAGGAAATCAAAGGAATACTTCAACAAGATTTTAAGATAAAATGTCTAGGAGAACTCAAATATTTTCTTGGTATAGAGTTTGTCAGATAAAATAAAGGGTTTCTAATGCACTAAAGGAAATATATTCTTGAACTCATCTCATAAATAGGCATGTCAGATGCTAAAGAAGGAGTAACTCCCGCAGATATCTATGTTAAGTGACATCAAAAAATTATGATGATCACTTGAAAATTTGAAATTCTCAAGATCCACTTGCAGATCAAGGTCCTATCAAAGGTTAATTGACAAATTGATCTACCTGACTATGACTAGAACAAAGATAGCATGCAGGGTGCAAACCTTAAATCAGTTCTTGCACCAACCTAAACAAACTCACATAGAAGTTGCCTTAAGAAGTATGAGGTACTTGAAACAACAACCAAATCAAGGTGTGTTGCTCTCTAGTAAAAATAGTTTAAATCTGATAGTTTATTATTGTGGTAGTGATAAGGCATCTTGTCCTATATCTATAAGGTCAGTAACTGGTTACCTCATCAAACTAGAAGATTCTCTAATTACTTAGAAATCTAAGAAATAAACAACAGTTTCCAAAAGCTCTGCAAAATCTGAATACAGAAGTATTGCACCAACATTATCTAAAATTATTTGATTGTTGGGGTTGTTGAAAGATATTGGATTGAAGATAGATAAGTCAGTGTATATTTATGATAATAGTAAAGTTTCAATATAGATTGCAGCTAACCCTATATATCATGAAAGGACAAAGTATATAGAAATAGATTATCATTATTTAAGAGAGAGGATAATGCAAGGCATGATCGTTACTACATATATTCCTACTCAAGATTAATGTGTTGATATTTAATAAGGGTCTAACTAAGGTTCAACATGAATATCGCTCCTCCAATCTACGTATTATGAACATCTTCTCAATACCTCATACCTATTTTGAGAGGGAGTATAGAAGAATCAATATTCTCTTAGGTGAAGAGTAGTAAGGTCATTTCCAGCTCACTGTTAAGTCAAATACAAATGATAGTTATGTTAGTTAGGATCATGATATACAGTTAGTCTAGCTGTTACTCTAACCACTTGACATGACCCGAACCAGGGCCTGACCATGTTGGGTATCTCAAGTGTAACCGGCACCGGAGATCACCCTCAATACCCTTACCATTGACTACCTTTTCCCTTCATGTCGGGTGAATTTTGAACATATAACAAGATAAGATAATATTGATTTAAAGACATGACAACAAGTACAAATTCAAAACCAAAATCCAATACCAATCCCAATGCCAATACTAATACCAATGCTAACACTAATACCAACACAACTCATGCCCATAGTAGTCAAACAAAATCTCTAATCAAATCCAAAGAATATCCAGTCGGTACATGCCCCAAACATAGTCAAAACCAAAGAAATAATAATGACATAATGAAGTTCATAGCATGAAATGGGGTCTTTTGGAGAATAGAAGCTCACCACTACAGTCTGACTCAACAGCTGTCCCTGAATCACCAAGTCACTGAGCAGGGGGAGTAGTAGTATGGCCAGTTCCTGCATTGCGTGGGGATACAACATCCGAAGACAGTTAGCGGGGTGAACGATAGCATGTAACTTAGGAATAAAGATAAAGTAATTCCATTAATTAAAAACCAAATCAATCCAATGCAACCAACCAAATGCAATTACATATATACATATACATGCCATGCTAGGATAGAGAACAAGGTTTAGCATGTATTTTAAAATCTTAACCTAGATTGTGTTGATTTACTGTCATAAATCCACCCACGGGCTATATGGATCCATTGAAATCTCAACACTTAAACTTAGGGCTTAAAATTCATGCTTTAAACTCATGGAAATTCATACCCAAGATTTCATGCTCAATATAATTCTTAAAATACTTCAACAATAACAAGTCAATATAGTGCAATCTCATTCATAATATAAATCTTATAAGTTAAAAACATAAACATAAGCACTTCTTGATCTACTTAAAGCTTTAAATCTCATGATAATCACATGCTTCATGAATATATAAACTTGGGTATAAATCTCACTTCAAAACAAGTAAATAGAATCTTAAAATCATGCAATTTGGGCACAAGGGCGAGAGAATACCCTTGTTCATAACCTCACATACCTTAATAGGCTTAATTTGATGGATAAACCTTGACTTTAAAAGCCTTGGAGATGATCTTGAAAGCTTTTCTTGAAATTCTTGGATTTGAAAACTTAGATATTCTTGCTTATCTTGAAGATAAAGTAACTTGAATTTAAAGTTCTTGGGATTAGGTTAAGATTTCTTTTTGAGAAAATGGAAGAAGAATGGGCATATAATGTTGTAACTAACGTTTAATCTTGTGTTTTTATGAATTGAGTCGGTGGGAAATGACCTAACTGTCCCTTAGAAGATTAAACTCATAATTAGAATGTCGTTTAGAGGTATAGCACGACATGATCATGCTCATCGCCATATAGGGCGCAACGCGGTGCTATCGCGATGAGCTGCTGGAATCAAAATCCAAAAAATCCAAAACTTTCTCAATACTGCTTCGTATACCCCGGAACATGAATTAACTCAAAAAACATCGTCTCGAAGTCTGAAAGGTTAACTTAAAAATCCTTGAAGTTAAGAGGTCAAAAATATAACTAAGTCTTCAACACTAAGTTAAATTTTCAGGCTTTAAATCTCTTATGCAAGAACTAGGAGCTGAACTAAGCTAAGCTTAATATGGGGTATTATAATATCTCCCTCTTGGGAACATTCATTCTCGAATAAGACCGATTAAGCTGAGAATACTGAGGAACTGAAATTATCTACTTAACTTGCATAACTGGAAACATGATTACATGACTGATCTGACTCGTGAATACATGAAATGACTTAAAGAATGATTATATAAAGCTGGAGATGAGAATGGAAAAGAGATAATCTAAGGAAAACTGTTACCTTAGGCTGAATCTGAACTTGCAGAGAAAAGATGAAGGTACTTGGTTTGCATATTTGATTCTGCTTCCCAAGTGACTCCCTCAACAAACTGATTCCGCCAAAGAACTTTAACCAATAAAACATCTTTGTTCCTTAGTCTCCGAATCTGGCAATCAAGGATCTCAACTGGTATTTTTTCTTTAAGAAAGGCTATCCTGAACAATTGTGCTTTCTAGAGAAACTACCACAGTTGGGTCACCAATACACTTCTTTAATAAGGAGACATAATACACTCGATGCACTGATGCCAAATTCAAAGGAAACTCAAGTTCATACGTTACCTTTCCAAAATGAATCAAGATTCTGTAAGGACCTATATATCGGGGATTAAGTTTCCCCCTTCTTGCCATATCTCTTTACTCCCTTCATGGGATAGATTTTTAAATAAACTCGATCACCAACCTCAAACTCTAGATCTTTCTTTATTACATCTGCATAGGATTTTTATCGGCGCTGGGTTGTCTTAAGCCTCTCCCTAATTAGCTGAACTTTTCTTATCGTATCGAATACTGAATTAGGCCCTATCAATATAGTCTTACCTACTTCAAACCAACCGATGAGAGATCTACATCTCCTCACATAGAGTGCCTCAAATGGATCCATCTGGATACTGGCGTGGTAACTGTTATTTTAGGCAAACTCGATCAACGTCAAGTGATTATCCCAACTACCTTTAAAGTCAATAACACATGCTCTCAATATGTCCTCTAGGGTCTAAATGGTCCTCTCTTCCTGACCATCTATCTGAGGATGAAAAGCTATACTAAGATGAACTTGGGTACTAAGACCCTTCTGAAAGGCTTTTCAAAAGTGAGAGGGAAACTGAGTACCTCTGTCAGAAACAATAGACAATGGGACTCCATGCAATCTGACCAATTCTCTAATATAGAGCTTGGCATAATCCTCAACTGAATAGGAAGTATGAACTGGTGAAAAATGGGATGATTTGTTCATTCTGTCTACAATAACCCAAATTGAATCATGCTGATGACGCGAACGGGGCAACCTGATGTTGGGAGTATTTATGCATTCTAGCATTGTTATTCTAGCCTTTTAGCTTTGTTTTGAGGATGATTCATGTGATTAATGTATTGATAATGATATAAATATTCATCTAAGTGTCCATGTATGTGTTTATAATGTTTAACGGTGCTTTCACACAAGTTTTGATTTCAACCAAGAAAACTAGTATTACTAGCTTAAGCTAGGTGTTTGTCTAGTCTATCGTGTTGGGTTCTAACGTGGTTAATGAGTTTATAAGGTTGTTATTATATATTTATATGTGAAACAACTTTCTTATAATGTTCAAGGGTCAATTGGATCAAGACAAGAGTCAAAACAATAAGCTTAAGCTCAATGTGAATTTAGCTTATGCTTAGCTCGTGTTTCTAGTTCACTGTCTTGGATGTTGTATTGTTTTGAGCTCTAAATTTTTATTTTTAATGCTATAGGATGATTGTTTAATGTATTATGATGATATATAAAGGATATACAAGCTTCAAATCAAGTGGAAACAACAGATAAAGGCTTAGAATCACGGAAGCACAATACGCAACATTACGTAAATTTGGACACCTGAAATGTCTTGGGCGAGTGAGGGCGCGTTGGAAGTCATCTTGGGTGTGATAAACACTAAAAGACTCATAAGGAACCTAAAATAGTGTGTCCCCATGATTTGCCCGCGACACGGGCTCTATTCCAGCGCAATGGAGCCCGTGGCGCACCCTTCATTTCAGTGCTCCCGTGCCTTAGAAAATATTTTGAGAATGAATTCCAGTGCGAGCTCGCGATTATCCCGCAATGCAGGCTCTATTCCAGGCCTTATGTACGCTGATTTTTGGTCCATTTTTAATTATTTTTTGGACATATTTTGGAGATCAAGTAGCTGCTACAACTTCATATTTAGGTTTTTATTATTTTTATTTAGTTCATTCATATTTTTAGTCGTTAATTACAATTTTGTGATTATGATTATGACTATGCGTGGTTAAACACCTTTTTTGGGGGGTTAAAGCCAAGAACATGAGTACTATTGTTTTGAATTAAATTTGTTTAACTTTGGTTATCATTATGGGTTGTGTGTTCATCTTTGATTTAACTATTTTAAGGATTCACATCCCTTAGAATACACCAATTATATATCTTTTGATCTCGGGAGAGGGAATAGGGGATAGAACATGGAGATGAACAAAGTATGGTTTGTATTCCTTTATGAAATAATGAATTCAAATAGTATCTAGGACAGGGATGTACTTAGATACCTTACTTGATTCACACGTAGGATGATAGCTTAATACACTTCAGTGGACTATTACATCCCCACTCAATGATATAGTTGTAAGGTTTAACTTAGGTAAAGGATTAGAGGTTGGGAAACCATAATCGTTCAATTAACCCTATGAATCTACAACTTAGATAAGCAAGTTAACGAATGAAGTTCAACAACATAGTATGATTGTTCGACAGTGCTTTAACCCTGGGTTTCTCTTATTGATTGTTTCAAGATCTGTATTTACGCATTGTTTACTTTTTTATAATTTACAACTTCCAAACTCTCTTTTTGGTTACGTTTGCATCCACTAAATCTAAATTGTGAACTAAAATAAAAAATTTGTTGAATCAAGTCTCTGTGGGATTGATACTTGGCTTCTTGAAGGCCACTTTACTACTTGATAAGACAACATACACTTGTGTGTGCGCTTCAACGCTGTCAAGTTTTTGATGCAGTTATCGGGGACTTGTTATTTGACAACTGTTTATTTTAGTTTTACCTTTAGATTTCTGTGGTGTATTTTATGCTTGGTCTTAGTTTTATGATTGCAGGACATAAGTTTTAAGGTTAGGAAGCTGGAAAGGGATAGGGATGCGGTTGAACCAAGCCCCGAACCCGAATAACACTTCCATCAATGTGGGATAAATGCAATCCATCTCGCCCAATTTCTGCAATAGAAGAGGACCAAGTTGCTCCTGCTCCAATTACTGGGGAACAAGCATCCCGGAGGACAGTTAGGGAAGTGGCAGTCCCACTTCTGATGAACTTGACTTTCCCAATTCAAAGATTGGCTACTGGGGGGAATTTTAAGTTAAAGCACAACATGGTGTAGCTTCTCATCAACAGTGTACAGTTTGCAGGGCTTTCACACTAGGATCCACAAGTCTATTTGCAGAATTTCATTGAGATTACTGACACATTCATTCTAACTGGGGTGAGTACTGATTATGTGAGGCTGACACTTTTTCCCCATTCACTGTTGGGGGAAGCTAAAAGGTGGTTGAATATGGAGCTGGTCAATTCAATCACATCATGGGATGACTTAGCCAGAAATTTCCTCATCAGATTTTTTTCCATCTGGCAGGATTGCGAGGCTTTGCAGTGAGATAGTAAGCTTCAAACAGAAGACAGGTGAAAAACTCTATCATGCTTGGAAATGCTTCAAGGCTCTTCTTTGAGATTTTCCACACCATCAACAGTCTAATGAGGTACTTGCTCACACTTTTGTAGAAGCACTTGATCATAATACGAAGATTTTGCTATACTCAGCAGTAGGTGGTTAAGTGCTCGAATTAACTTATGATGAGTTGTACACATTGTTAAACCATATAACATGAGAAAATCCTAAATGACATTCAAATTCTAGATGTGCCACAAAAATAATTGTGGGTGTATTGGAGGTAGACCAGTTCACTGCCTTATCGGCTCAGGTTGCAGCATTGCAAAATTTGATAAACACTTAGTTTATCAGCCTGAAATTGGGAGCTCCACAACCTGTAGCCACAATCAATGCCATCCAACAAGTTACAGGTTGGTGTGAAGTGTGAGGTAATAATAGTCACTTAGTGGCTATGTATGCTTCCAATCCAGAATCGATGATGTATTTAGGTAATGCTCAAAAGCCAAATTATGGTAATGCCTACAACATGAAGTGGAAGACTTAGCCATGGAACGCACAACAACAAATAATTTAGCTACCACAGGCTTCACCAAATCAGTCAACTAGCAACATGGAAGAGATGATGAAACAAATCTTAGTTGGTCAAGCACAAATAGTTGTGGATATAAAAAATCAACAAGTAGAATTAACAAATCAGAAAGCAGCCTAGAGAAGCTTAGAATTGTAGTTGGGGAAGTTACAACAAGCATTGAACACTAGGCCTCAAGGTGGTCTGCCAGTAGATACAGAGAATCCAAAATAAGTGATGGAAATCACCTTGAGGAGTGGTAAAGATCTTCAAAGAGAACCTCTAAAGAAAACTGAGGAGGTAGATGCTGATGTGGTGACTGAACAGGTAAATGACAAAGTTGCTGAGAAATTGGTGAAGTCTGAGTACTCAAAAGAAAAAATTACTGTTGAAGAAAAGAAGCAGATTCCGCCACTACCCTTCTTAGAGGCATATTAAAGTGAAGGAGGATGCAATATTTAAGATGTTCTTTAACACGTTTAGAGGGCTTCACATTAACTTACCTTTGTTAGATGTTTTGCAGGGTATGCAAAGTAATTGAGGGATGTGGTTACTAATAAGGTGAAATTTTAGGATGTAGGGGAAATAAAACTCACTGAAGAGTGTAGCGTTGTAATGACATAGAAAATCCCCAAGAAATTAAGATATACGAGGAAGTTTACTCTACCTATCCAAATTAAGAGTAAAGTGGTACATGCATTGAGTGACTTAGGAGCGAGAATAAATCTGATACCCCTATCTATGTTTGAAATATTGGGCTTGGAAAAGTGTAAATCGACCAAGGTGGTTTTGCAGCTAGCAGATGGATTCATGGCATATCTGAAATGAATCATTGAGGATGTCCTCATAAAGGTTGGTAAAATTTTTTATTCCTGCTGACTTTATTGTTCTTGATTTTGAGGGAGACGAACAGGTACTAATAATCTTGGGGAATCCATTCTTATCAACCGGAGGAGCATTGATTTATGTTAGAGAAGGCACACTCAAAATGAGGGTAGAGGATGAAGATGTGGTATTTGATGTTTACAAAACACCCAATTTAACGTCCCAGTATAAATATTTATGAATGATCAATGTTATTGAAGGGGATAATTGTGGGGTGTTGAGTCTACCAAAACCTCTTCAGACTACCTGATTGAGCAGCCTAAACTTCTACTGCCTAAGCCTTACATGACGCAAGTTGATGAGCCTGGAAAGGCTAGAGTTAAAAAATCAGCAGCACATAAGAATTCGCACCCAAGAAGGGTGAAATGAATAAGAAGATGGAGACTAAGCATGAGAAAGAGAAGGAAAAAGAATGGTTAAGTCGTAAGTGGGTCATGCTGCGATACTAAATCAGACGCTTCTTGGGAGACAACCCAAGTAAATATGTTTTATTTTCAGTTTTTAGTTTTTATTTCATGTAGTTTTTGTTTTTGATTGAGTCGCAGGTTGATGGGAGGTCTAAGTACCGAAAAACTGAGCTAAAGAGCATGGCAAAAACCAAGTGTGGGGTCCCACGGATCACATTTATGTGTGAAGATGCTACTAGCTAGGCCTAGAGGCCTCAGGGAGTATTTTTGTCTCTTGCTTTTAAATTCACTTTGGGGACAAAGTAGATTTTTAAGTGTGGGGTAGGGAAATTAAAATTTTTTGGCTCAATTTAAATTTTTTTAGGTTAGGAATAAGTAAGATATTATTGTTGGTGCAATTTTTTATTGCATGGTGCAAGTGTTTTGTTTGGTAAAAGCATGTTGAATGAGTGAATTGCTACTTTTAAGACTTTTAGGCTCATTTTTATGACTCTTGTATTTGTGGTTTAAATTGAATTCATGCAATTGTTTGGTTGGGAGTCTATTATGATCCTATTAAGTTGAGCATGTGTCATGTGCGTGTGAGATTTTTGAATATTTTTTGTTGCATGTGATGTCTAGAACTTGCCTGGTGTGTGTGTAAAGCGAAATAAAGAGTGTGGGTGTAGGAGATGATTTAGATATTTCTTTGATAGTCTTATTTTATACATTCTATTTGTCCTACCCTTTGTGTATTATCCTAGCTCACCCCCATTGAGCCATTAGCCCTTTCTTTGGTAGACTCATATGTAGCCTAATCCCCTTCTTTGATAGACTACAATTTGATCCAAAAATCTCCTAGGCGCTTTAATGAAAAATTGATTTAGTAAGGAGTTTGAGAAATTGAAGAAGAAAAAGGTGAAATTGATGCCCCAAGGTAAGAGTTATTGGTGTTTATATTTGATGTGTAGTGGTTTGGAGTGATATAAATGGTGTTATAAATATTCCCATGGTTGTAGAAAATGAAAAAAAATTGAATCTTGAAGGAATAAATAATACGCCCACCATATGTTTGTGAAAATGCTTAAAAGAAATGGGGCAAAATAAAAGAATGGGGTAGACAAAATGGTGTAATTTGGTTGTTGGAGATTGGTTTTAAATGTAATAATGTAGTGTATTAAAGCGCTTAGAGAGGTAATAGTTCCTACCCGTCCCTTAGCCTACATTACAACTCGAAAAAGACCTAATTGATCCTAAATTTAACACTTTGATATTAGTGGGCTATGAAACTAAGGTCAAGCCTATGGTTCATTATGTGTAACTTTTGAATTCATAGTGAGAGTGAGCATAACTTAATTTGTATACCCATTATGATAATTTGCATTATTGTGAGTGATTATGGGTAACTCTCTTGTGGTGAGGGGCACATGTTTGATGAATATGGGTGATTCTTGTGATGTCTTTGATTGATCAATTAGCATGAGTTTGCCACTTGTGGAGTCCATTCTTAAGGTTAGGATGTTTTGAAGTAGGATTTTGAGCTTTCAATTGCGTATAACATGCTTAGTATTGTAAACTTGCATTCCATGTAATCATTGTAGTGCTAGCTTGAATATCTTGCTTATAGTAGAAGTGTGGAGTCTTTCCAATTCACTATGCTTATAGTTAAGGGTTGTTCAATGATGAACAAGGATTTAAGTCTGGACTGGTGATGTTGGGTGTATTTATGCATTTTAGCGTTGCTATTCTAGCCTTTTAGCCTTGTTTTGAGGATTATTCATGTGATTAATGTGTTTATAATGATATAAATATGCGTCTAAGTGTCCATGTATGTGTTTACAATATATAATGGTGCTTTCACACAAGTTTTTATTCAAATTGATCATTTAGAGTTCAACGGAAAAAACTAGTGTTACTAGCTTAAGCTAGGTGTTTGTCTAGTCTATCGTGTTTAATGAGTTCCTAAGGTTGTTATTATGTATTTATATGTGAAACAATTTGATTATAATTTTCAAGGGTCAATTGGATCAAGACAAGAGTCAAAACAAAGCTTAAGCTCAATGTGAATTTAGCCTATGCTTAGCTCGTGTATCTAGTTCACTGTCTTGGATGTTGTGTTGTTTTGAGCTCTAATTTTTGTGTTTAATTCTATAGTATTCTTTTTAATGGATTATAATGATATATAAAGGATATACAAGCTTCAAATCAAGTTGAAACAACTTAAGAAGGCTTGGAATGGATCACGGAAGCACAATACGTAACTTGATGCAAATTTGGACACCTGAAATGTATTGGGCGAGTGAGGGCGTGTGGGAAGGCATCTTGGCGATTTATACACACCAAAATTCTCATAAGGAACCCAAAATAGTGCGTGCCTATGATTTTCCCACGACGCTGGCTCTATTATGGCGCAATGGAGCCTGCGGCGCGCCCTCCATATCAGTGCTCCCGTGCCTTAGAAAATATTTGAGAACAACTTCCAGTGGGATCCCGCGATGCGGGCTCTACTCCAGGACTGATGCACGCTGATTTATTGTCCAACATGACTTTGGATTACCCTTTTTCTATAAATACGTCCTTATACACATTTTTAATAATTTTTGGACATATTTTGGAGATCAAGAAGCTACTACAACTTCATATTTAGGTTTTTATTATTTTTGTTTAGTTCATTCATGTTTTTAGTCATTAATTACAATTTTGTGATTAGGATTATGACTATGGACGGCTAAACACCCTTTTTGGGGGTTGAAGCCAAGAACATGAGTACTATTGTTTTGAATTGAATTCATTTAACTATGCTTATCATTATTGGTTGTGTGTTCAACTTTGATTTAACTATTTTAAGGATTCACAACCCTTAGAATACATTAATTGTCTACCTTTTGATCTCGAGAGAGGGAATAGGGGATAGAACATGGAGATGAACAAAGTATTGTTTGTATTCCTTTATGAAATAAGAAATTCAAATTAGTGTCTAGGACAAGGATGTAGTTAGATACCTTACTTGATTCACACGTAGGATGATATCTTAATACACTTAAGTGGACTATTACATCCCCGCTCAACTATGTAGTTGTAAGGTTCAACTTAGGTAAAGGATTAGATGTTGGGAAACCATAATCATGCAATTAACCCAACAAATCTACAACCAAGATAAGCCAGTTAATGAATGAAGTTCAACAACATAGTATGAATGTTCGAGAGTGCTTTAACCCTGGGTTTTCTCTTATTGATTGTTTCAAGATCTTTATTTACGCATTGTTTATTTTCTATAATTTACAACTTCCAAACTCACTTTTTGGTTACGTTTGCATCAACTGAATCTAAATTGTGAACTAAAATAGAATTGTTGTTGAATCAAGCCTCTGCGGGATCGATACTTGGCTTCTTGAAGGCCACTTTACTACTTGATATGACCACGTACACTTGCGTGTGCACTTGGGCGTTGTCATAACCCTGTCATAAAATCCATGTCCACCTCTTTCCATTTACAAGTGGGAATGCTAAACTCCTGCATACTTCTACTAGACCTTTGGTTCTCAACCTTAACCTGCTGACAATTAGCACACTTAGCTGCAAACTCTGCAATATCCCTCTTCATGCCACTCCACCAATAGATTTTCCGTAAATCGCGGTACATTTTGGTGGCTCATGTATGAATAGAGTAACGTACACCGTGCGCTTCTACCAAAATATGTTTCCTCAAATCATCAACACATGACACATATAGTCTACCCTGGTATCGAAATACATCATCTCCTCTTTGGGAGAAAACGTCTACTTTCTGATCTTTGACTGACTCCTTCAACTTAGCCAAACTGGATTCCCTATCTTGCTTCTACTTTACTTCGAAAACCAAAGAAGATTTTGAACTACTCTGAACCCAAACACAGCCTTCATCTAAATCAATCAACCGAACACTTAATCGAGCCAACTGATGAACCTCTTGAACTAACTTCTTCTAATCATTCTCAACATGAGCAACACTACCCATAGACAGTCTACTAAGGGCGTCTTCCACTACATTGGCCTTGCCTGGAAGATACAAAACACTCATGTCATAATCATTCAACAACTCTAACCACCTTCTCTGACGAACATTTAATTTTTTCTACGAGAACACATACTGCAAGCTTTTATGATCCGTGAACACCTCAATATACACCCTATAAAGATAATGCCTCAAAATTTTCAAAGCAGAAACAACAATAGTTAACTCAAGATCATGGGTAGGATAATTCTTATCATGAGGTTTAAGTATCAAAACACAACCCAGACCAACCCTGGAAGCATCACAGTAAACAATGAATCAATCTGAACCATCTGGTAGCATCAAAATTGGGGCTGAAGTGAGTCGAGTCTATTACTCCAGAAAACTCTTCTCACAAGAATATGATCACTGAAACTTGACTTTCTTCTGAGTCAATCTAGACATGGGGGATGCAACAGACAAAAACCCCTCAAAAAATCAACAATAATAGCCAAGGCTAAGAAACTCCTGATATCTGACAGAGAGATGGGTCTGGGCCAGTTTCTCACTGCTCGGTCTTTTGAGGATCAATTCTAATGCCATCACCGGAAATAATATGACTAAGGAAATCTACTAATCTTAGCCAAAAATCATACTTACTGAACTTAGCAAACAACTGATGGTCTCTAAGACTCTGTAATACAATTCTGAGGTGGTCTGCATGATCATCTTCACTACGGGAATAGACAAGAATATCATCGATGAAAACTATGATGAACATGTCCAAGTACTACTTAAAACTCTGTTCATCAAGTCCATGAAGGCTTCTGGAGCATTCGTTAGCCCATGACTAGAAATTCAAAGTGACCATAACGAGTTTTGAAGGTTGTCTTTGAAATGTCACAATCCTTTACTCTAAGCTGATGATAGCCAGATCTGAGGTCTATCTTAGAGAAATAACTTTCACCTTGAAGTTGGTCGCATAAGTCATCAATCCTAGGAAGAGGATATTTGTTCTTAATTGTGACTTTATTCAACTGGCGGTAATCGATGTATATTTGGAGAGAGCCATCTGTCTTATGCACGAACAGGATGGGAGATCCCCTAGAAGAGACACTGGGCCTTATGAAACCTTTATCTAAGAGGTCCTTAAGCTGTTTTTTTAACTCTTTAAGCTCAGCCGGAGCCATATGATATGGAGGGATAGAGATGGGTTGAGTATTAGAAAGAAGATCAATACCGAATTCTATTTCTCTATCGGGAGGTACCCCTAGTAGATCTTCAGGAAAGACCTCGGGAAACTCATTGACTACACGGACTAACTGAACTGTGGGAACTTCAGACTTAGTATGTTTTACTCTAACTAAATGATAAATTCACCCTTTTGATATCAACTTTCTGGCCTTAAGATAAGATATAAAATTACTCTTGGGAGATTCAGAACTACCTTCCCACTCAAAGACTGCCAATTTATGCCTAGAATAACATCAAAATCTACCATTTCTAACTCTATTAGGTCTGCTAGAATGATCGTATGGAGGACAGTGATCGGACACGTCTTATAGACTCGCCGGGCAACAACTGACTTATCTACTAGGGTGGAAACTAAGAAGGGCTTGGAGAGCTTTTCAGGACCTATCCCAAAATTTACCGCAACCAATAGAGTCACATAAGATAGATTTAACCTTGGGTCTAACAACACATATACATCAAGATAAAAAACATGAAGCATACCAGTAACAACATCTGGTGAACTCTCCTACTCTAGTCGGGATGGTAAAGCATAGAACCAATTCTGGCGTTAACCGCCACCAGTACTGGATGATACGC
Source organism: Capsicum pubescens (assembly GCA_030864215.1). Classification (NCBI taxonomy): domain Eukaryota; kingdom Viridiplantae; phylum Streptophyta; class Magnoliopsida; order Solanales; family Solanaceae; genus Capsicum; species Capsicum pubescens. The sequence continues at coordinate 275,332,060 of CM061543.1, read as the reverse complement.
CCTGTGGAGGAACTGGGCGACCTAGTGGAGTTGGTGCGCTAGTAGCCTAAGTCTTGGGACGATCATCCCTGCTTCCCTTCTTATAATACAGACACTCTCTGATTCTGTGACACAACTTGCCACATCCATAACAACCTCTTCTTCCTATCAAACATTCACCAGGATGGTTGCATCCACACTTTGTACAAGTCGGACAACTGGCCTTCCACCCACATTTTTCTAAGACTTAGAAACAGAAATCTTGCCCACTGTTCCTGCTTGGTTCTGGGTGCAGGGGCACTGGCTGAAGATGGCACTGGTGCTTCTGAATGGCCCTAAAACTGCAAATGGTTTCCCCCTACAGACCTTGGTTAGCCATACTCAAATTGCCCGATTCTAGCCTTCTTATTTCCTTTCTCTCTTCCCTTTATCTTTCCACCTCAATCTGCTGAGCATGAGTTATCAACCTAAAAATATCCATATCCTAATAAGCATGGCAGTCCTACACTCTTTAAATACCAAACTAGATACTCCAGTAACAAATTTACTCATACAAGATCTAGGATCAGCTACCAACTCGGGACCATACTTTGACAACTGAGTGAACTTAAGGCAGTACTCTTTCACTGTCATCGAGCCCTGCCTCAGGATCATGAACTTCTCAACCTTAGCTTTTCTCATCTCACACCAAAAGAACCTATCCAAAAACGCATCCTAAAATACCTGCCAACTCATAGGAGCGGCATTCTCACCTCTACCTTTCTTCCACATAACAACCCAATCATAAAAAACATCTTTCAGCCTATAGGATGCCAATTTTACACTCTCTTCCTGGTAACATGCATAATCTGATTGATATTTCTCACCTCGTCAATGAAGAGTTGTGGATCCTCACCAACCTTTGACCCAAAGAACTCAGGTGGATTCATTCTCATGAAGTCATAAATTTTGGCTGCAGATAGATTACCATTTTGATAAAGTGGGACTGTCGCTTGTTGGTTACCCTGAACATTAGCATTCACAACTTAGGCCAACACCTGAATGACAACCCAAAATTCAGCATGAAACACATTCTCATTCAAAGGGTCGTCTTGCATTGGTGGTTGGTCACCATTTCTACGTGCATTGGCTCGGCGAGGAGGCATATTATGTTACGTTAAAGCACAAGTTAAAGAAGATAGAGACAACTATAAGCACAATAGATCATGAAAAAAATTAAGGATTCCTAACTCGTTCCGTAGCCTCTTGCTCATAAATATGGAGAGCTTCACACCCATGATCAAGACTCTACGTAACGCGGCTTGTCTAACTCCCTATGACTCTTTAAAACCTTAGGCTCTGATACCAAGTTTGTAACGCCTCAGAAATATACCCTGGATGTTACACGGTGCTCAAGACTACAAGTAGTCCCAAGCTAACCCTTTAAGTCTTCTAACAACTTTGGATCTTATGACGAAAGTAAACTTGACATCCGAAATCTTGAGATAACGGAATTAATATCTTAACTAAAACTGAAGCAACATCTTACTGGAAGGCTTAATCTTAGAAATCTTGAAAACAATCACTTTTAAATCTAAAACAGAAACCAGTCGGACAAGTCTCTACTTCTAACTAGAGAGCCACGGGGACAAACCCTAACTAACCAAAACTTAACAGAAATCAAATGACTAAAATACTTCATCAATATCAAAGTCTGATAGAATGGGACCTCGAACTATGAGGACTCACCAAAAATATGAATGTAGATGAAGATGCTCGTAATTAATCATGCTGCTGGAACTGAGCACCAGGACCTACATTATAAGACAATGTAGCACATAGACATATATGTGGATCAGTACTTATGGAATGTACTGAGTATGTGGGGGTGAATGCATAAGTAAAATAATAACCGAATCTTTATATATATATATACTTTCAAATAATGCATGATAAGTGTAAATGACTCACCTTGGGACTGAATAGAACTAAAAATTGAAAAATCATAAACCATGAATCATAAAGTATACTGAATAAACTTTGTGAGCCACACACTTAGTTTCGAAAAGCTTTACTTTTACTCTTTCTTTTGGGAGGTTCTTCTAACCAACATAAGCCATGTGATCTATCATGGAGTCCAACGTCTAACCTACGTTGGGGAATGCTATTCTACCCTTGCCATCGGAATAGAGCCTATGTTAGAGTGATCACTATACTGAACTCACTATAGGTATTAAAACCTACGATGACACGTAGTTCTGGGGCATGTGACCTTGGACTCATACCCAACTCGGTGCTAAATACTACTCCCATATTACCTATATGCTCATACTGTAAGAAATTTACCGTAAAATAGCATAAGGGTTTATATAATGAAAATCAATTATGCTTCTCTTTACTTTAAATCATAAACAATATGAATAATGTGGATTTCATAATCTTAGATGGGGATCAAAAAATCCATTCTTGCTTTAAATCTTTATATAAGCTTGTCATAGAATGCTTAAGAGCAAAATTTTCTTGAAATCTCAACACTTAAACTTAGGGCTTAAAATTCATGCTTTAAACTCATGGTAATTCATACCCAAAACTTCATGCTCAATATAATTCTTGAAATACTTCAACAATAACAAGTCAAGATAGTGCAATCTCATTCATAATATGAATCTTGTAAGTTAAAAACATAAAAATAAGCACTTCTTGATCTACTTAAAGCTTTAAATCTCATGATAATCACATGTTTCATGAATATATAAACTTGGGTATAAATCCTACTTTAAAACAAGTAAATAGAATCTTAAAATCATGCAATTTGGGCACAAGGGTGACAGGATACCCTTGTTCATAACCCCACTTACCTTAATAGGCTTGATTTGATTGATAAACCTTGACTTTGAAAGCCTTAGAGATGATCTTGAAAGCTTTTCTTGAAATTCTTGGATTTGGAAACTTAGAGATTCTTGCTTATCTTAAAAAGAAAGTAACTTGAATTTGATGTTCTTGGGATTAGGTTAGGGTTTCTTTTAGAGAAAGTGGAAGGAGAATAGGCATATAATGCTATAACTGACGTTTAATCTTATGCTTTTATGAATTGAGTCGGTGGGAAATGACCTAACTGCCCCTCAGAAGATTAAACTCATAATTAGAATGCAGTTTAGAGGCCTAGTGTGATGCAATGACATGCTTATCGCTATATATGGAGCGACGCGATGCAATCGCGATAAGCTGCTGGAATCGAAATCCAAACACGACTCAATCCTTGTTCAAAAAATCTAAAACTTCCCCGAGACATGCTCCTTACACCCCTGAACATGAATTAACTCAAAAACCATCGTCTCGGAGTTTGGAATGTAAACTTAAAAATCCTCGAAGTTAAGAGGTTAAAAATAAGACTAATCTTCAATACTTAGTTAAATTTTAAAGCTTTAAGCCTCTTATTCAAGCACTAAGAGTTGAACTATGCTAAGCTTGATATGGGGTATTACATATTTTATTGGGAATGATGTGATAAAGAAGTCCCAAGGAAAGTTTTAAGTCGTGGGGTCCAAGGGATTAAAGTGGGAAATGTCCAAAGTGCCCTCAACTTAAAAGTTGAAAAAGTGTCGTCTTTGGCTACGAGTCAATCATCAACTTATAACCACAACATATGACTCATGACCACGATTCATAACCAAGACAGCGACCAAGACCCCATACACTGTCAACCTTACGACTCAACCATGCAACTCGTAACCAGACCAGACGGCTCGTAAGGTCCAGTCATATATAACACAGAACTCAAATGAGTCTGACACTGGGCTCCCTATGAATCCATCCAACGACTCATAACATATCCCTACGAATCTCAGTGAGCCACTCGTACTCAGCGCAGAGTCAAGCCACTAAGTTACTGACTTGGTTAAGGTTGTCCTAACGACTCGTTACCACTCTTAAGGAGTCGTATCCCCCAAGTCGTAACCAAGATAGAAACCCAAACACCCTTCACTAGACACCTTATGACTAGTGTCACCTGACATGTCAAGACACCATATGACTTGTATGGTCAATTCGTAACCAAGGCAGTGAGCTCAAAGCTCAGGAAATTTTCATGGGCCAAAAATTTGGGGTGTTTCAATTCTCCCCCCTTGGATCATTCATCCTCAAATGATAGGACATGGAATTGACTAGCACAATAAAAAACCCAAACATCTCTACTCATACCTTTAAGACAAAAAACAAAATATCAAGGAATTCACAATCTTTCTTTAACAAAGACAGAAAACAAAGATATTAAGAACAACACAAACCTTAAGTACAATTTTTGGGAATAGGGGAATAGGAATGGATATTTAGACTTCATGTCTTCTTCGGCTTTTCAAGCAGCCTCTTTAACCTTGTGGTTCATCTATATAACCTTTAACGAAGCTACATCTTTTGTACGCAATCGATGAACTTTCTGATCTAAAATTTCAATTGGGATTTCTTCATAAGACAGAAATCCAAAATAGCAATATCCTTGATAGGCACGATTTGCGATAGATCACCCACACACTTCTTCAATGTATATACATGGAATACCGGGTGATCGAAGCTCAAACTAAAGGGAAACTCTAACTCATATGTAACATTACCAACCCTCTTTAAGACCAAATATGGGCCAACGTACCGAGGACTGAGCTTTTCTTTCTTAGCAAACCGCATCACTCCCTTCATGGGTGATACCTTCAAGAACAACCCTATCCCCTACCTCAAACTCTAACTTTCTACGTCTCATATCCGCATAGGAATTTTTGCGACTTTGAGCCTATCCCAATCACCTTCACCTTTTCCATAGCTTGGTGAAAAAAATCTGAGCCAAACATCTTCGTCTCACTAACCTCGAACCACCCGATAGGAGACCTACACCTCATACCATACAAAGCCTCAAACGGGGTCATCCCAATGCTGGAGTGGTAGCTATTATTATACATAAACTCTATAAGAGGAAAATGTTTAACCCAACTACCACCATAATCAATCACACAAGCTCGAAGCATATCTTTTAATGTCTGAATAGTCCTTTCCACTTGCTCGTCTAACTGCGGGTGGAAAGTCGTACTAAGACTCACCTTAGTCCCCAAACCTTTCTGAAATGACTGCCAAAAGTGTGATGCAAATTGAGCACCGCGATCTGACATAATAGAAACAGGTTCCCTATGAAACTTCATAATCTACTCAATAAATAATTTGGCATAATTCTCCGCCGAGAAATTTGCCCTCACTGATAAAAAGTGAGCAGACTTATTCATCCCATCCACGATGACCCAAATTGAATCAAACTAACTATAAGACCGTGGAATACCAGTAACGAAATCCATGTTGATCACTTCCCACTTCTACACAGGCAACTCAATTTCTTAATATAACCCTTCGGGCTGCAAATGCTCAACTTTCACTAGCGTACATACCAGGCACTTAGCCACAAAACTGGCCATATCTTACTTCATGTTGTTTTATTAATAGATTTCCTTAAGATCATGATACATATTCATTGAACCAGGAAGAATGGCGTAACATGACTCATGATCCTCGTCCAAGACCCTCTCTCATAATTCATCTATATCGGGAACACACAATCTGCCTTGGTACTGCAAGGCACCATCGTCACTAACCTCAAAGGCCTTCACTTTTTGCCCACCTATATCACTGTTGATTTGTATCAAGATAGGATCTAATACTTGCTTTTCTTTCACCTCAGCACTAAGAGATAACATCACCACCTCTTGAAAAAACACACTGCCATCTTTTGAGTCCAAGAGACGAACTCCAAGGTTAACCAAATGGTGAATGTCCTTCCCTAACTCCCGTTTATCCTCATCCACATGAGCTAGACACCCCATAAATAACTTGCTAAGAGTATCATCAACCACGTTAGCTTTACCTGAGTGGCAGTGAAGACTAATTTTGCAGTCCTTAAGTAGCTCAACCCACCTCTTTTGCTTGAGATTTAGGGTTTTTTGAGTCAACACATATTGTAGGCTCTTATGATCAGAAATGATATCCACATGCACTTCATACAAATAGTGACACCAGATCTTTAACGTGAACATCACAGCTAATAAATCCAAGTCATGAGTCGAATAATTCTTCTCATGTACCTTTAACTGTCTAGTGGCATAACCCACCACCTTGCCATACTGCATCAAAATGCAACAAATCCCCACACGGGACGCATTATAATAGACCACAAATTCATCACTGCCTTCCGGCAAAGTCAAGATCAGAGCCAAAGTCAACTTATCCTTCAGCTTCTCAAAACTACCCTCACAAGCCTTAGACCATAAGAACTTCACCTTCTTCTGAGTTAACTTAGTTAACGGGGAAGCTAGAGTAGAGAAACTCTCCACAAATCTCCTGTAGTAACTGGTTAAACCCAAGAAACTCAGAATATCAGTTAGAGTCACGGGTCTAGGCCACTTTTTAACCACTGCAACTTTTTATGGATCCACTATGATCCCTTCACTAGAAATGACATATCCCAGAAAAGTGACAACGTTCAACCAGAATTCACATTTCCAAAATTTGGCATATAACTGCTGATCTTTCAGGGTATGCAATACAATGCCGAGGTGGTCGACATAATCCATCTCACTCTTAGAGTACACCAAAATATCATCTATGAATATAATGAAGAACAAATCCAAAAAATAACGAAAGGCTTTATTCATCAAGTCTATGAATACCGCCGAGGCATTAGTCAACCCAAAAGACATAATCAGGAACTCAAAATGCCCATATTAGGTACGGAAGGTAGTCTTAGGGATTTCTGCCTCCCTAATATTTAACTGATAAGACCCGGATTGAAGATCGATCTTGGAGAAAAACTTAGCACCCTAAAGTTGATCAAACAAACTATCTATCCTCAGAAGAGGGTACTTTTTCTTTATCTTCACCTTATTTAATTATCGGTAATCAATACACATACGAAGGGAATATCAAACAAATTATCTATCCTCAGAAGAGGGTACTTTTTCTTTATCTTCACCTTATTTAATTATCGGTAATCAATACACATACGAAGGGAATCATTCTTCTTATGAACGAACAATATTGGTGCACCCCACGGGGATACACTAGGATGGATGAAACCCTTATCTAAAAGATCCTTTAATTGGTTCTTAAGCTCCTTTAACTCAACCAGAGCCATTCTATATAAGGGCATAGAGATAGGACGAGTGTCCAAAATAAGATCAATCGAAAAATCAATCTCCCTATCAGGAGGGATACCAGGAAGGTCATCAGGGAAGACCTCAGGAAATTGATTTACCACTGGGGCAAAGTGTAAGGAAGGATCCTTCGAGTTAGAATCATTAACCCGGACCAAATGATAAGACATCCTTTGGAAATTAATTTTCGAGCTCTAAGATATGATATGAACCCCTCCTTAAGCACTATAGAACCACATTCCCACTCAATAATTGGGTCATTAAGGAATTTAAAAATGGCATACGAGTACAACAATCTAGAAAAGCATAGCACGAATACAACCAATCCATTCTCAATATGACATCAAAATCAACCATGTCTAATTTAAATAGATCCACCAAAATCTCTTGACCACCCACAGATACCACAAAACCCTTATAGACTCTTCTAAAAACCATAGAGTCATCCACAGGGGTAGAAACTAAAAAGGGATTCGAAACATACTCGAGACCAAAAACAAAATGCACAGCCACAAATGGGGTCACATAAGAAAGAGTGGATCCCAAGTCAAGTAAGCAATACAATCATGAGAAAAGAGTTTTAACATACCAGTAACGACATTAGGCAATGCCTTAGACTCTTTACGGGTAGTGAGAGCCTAAAGTCGGTTCCGACCAGTGTCGGAGCCAAATGGTGTATTCTTTTATGTCGGGGATGATAAAGAGGCAACCGAAACTTTATTTGCTCCAGAAGTCACCTTACTAGTGGGACAGTTTCTAAGCTTATGCCCTGGTTGACCATAGTTGAAGCATTTTTCCCTTCCCTCATCACAGAAATCCTGATACAATCGACCACAAAATCTGTAGGGAGGATATAGAGCTGATTAGGCTCCACTAGCCTGATATTGGGAACCCTGTGCCCTAGAATTATCACCACTCTAAAAATGCCTATCACCAGACGGCTTCGGGTAGGGAGAACTAGCCATCGAGTAGGACCTAGAGTTGCCCCAATTTGTCTTGGACCACTTTTTACTATCCCTGCCACTATGCTACTAATATCCACCATGATAAAAAAATCTAAACTTTTTGCTCTGCCTCTCCCTTATCTCTGTCTTCTTCTTCTTATCTTCCTCAACCTGCTGCATATACACAAAAAACCTGGAAATATCCATGTCCTTATTTAACAAGGAAACTTTACTTTCAAAAATCAAGTCTCGGGATAACCTGGAAGCAAACTTTCTCATTCTAGCCCTCATGCTAGACATCAAATTTGGAGCATACCGAGACAATTGGTGAAACTTCAAGGCATACTCCTTGACTGAAATCTTGCCTTGCTTCAGCTTAACAAACTCTTCCGCCTTCGCCTTCCTTAGCTCTTATGAAAAGATGCGGTCTAGGAAAGTATTAGAAAAATCATCCTATAGGGCTGACTCAGCATCGTCACCCCTTGATTGGTCCCATTCCTCATACAAATGATACACCAAATCTTTCAATTGGTAGGAAGCGAACTCCACTCCCTCAATATTAATGGAATGCATCACCAAGAAGATCTTTTCCATCTCATAAAGAAAGCTTTGAGGATCTTCCTCAACCTCAACACCAGTAAAGGTTAGAGAGTTCAACTTCATAAACTAGCTAATCTTTGTGGCCTCAAAAGATGGAGTAATAGAAACACCACACTCAAACTGAAAAGCTACCAACTGAGCCAACATATGAATAGGCTGATGAAACTTAGCATTCATCACATCAGACTGGGGAGCTCGAGCGGGACTAGAAGGGACCAATGGAACTCCAGAAGGGACATCAGGAACTTGACCCCTAGACTGGATCTGGACCACATAAGCAGGGCGTATCCCATCAATTTTATCCTTGGGTGGGACAAAAGAGTTTCCGTGAGCTTTAGATCATATGGGGGCATGATCTGAAAAGCAAACAAACAGAAATTAGAGAAGATTTTAGGACTTTAGACTCTATAGCCCGAAAGCAAAACACAAGAAAGAGAAAAGTTCCTAAATACCTCGTACCCTCTCTTTTATGAGTGTGACGCGCTACACACCCTTAAAAGAGACTCTACTCAGTACAACTTTGTGGACACCCAATTGACCATGAGCCGAGGCTCTGGTACCAATCTGACATGACCCGAACCAGGGCCTGGCCATGTCGAGTATTTTAAGTCCAACCAGGATCGAAGACCACCGCCAATACCCCAATCATTGACTACCCTCCCCCCATGTCGGATGAATTTCAAACATATAACAAGATAAGATAATATTAATTTAAAGACATGACAACAAGTCAAAAATCAAAACTGAAATTCACAACCAATTAACCATCCAATACCAATCCCAATGCAAATACCAATACCAGTGCTAACACTAATACCGACACCACTTATGCACATAGTAGTCCAACAAAGCCTCTAATCAAAGCCAAAGAATATCTAATCGGGACATGCCCCCGACCATAGCCAAAACTAAAACTAAAGAAATAATAATCACATAAAGAAGTCCATAGCATGAAATGGGATCTTCCATAGTATGGAAGCTTACCACTTCAGTCTGACACAACAGTTATCCCTGAATCACCAAGTCACTGAGTACGAGGAGTGGTAGTATGGCTGGTTCCTACATCGCGTGGGGATATGGCATTTAAAGACGGTTAGCGGGGTTAACGCTAGCATGTAACTCAGGGATAAATATAAAGTAATGTCATTAATTCAAAACCAAATCAAACCAATTCAACCAACCATATGCAATTACATATATACATATACATGCCATGCCGGGATAGGGAACAAGATTTAGCATGCATTTTAAAATCTTAACCTGGATGGTGTAGCCTTACCATCATAAATCCACCCACGAGCTATATGGGTCAAGTGTTACCCCCTGAACGGGCCCTAATGTGTGTAGCCGCACGAACCGGAGATATTATAGATGGTCAACATTTCGCTTGTACCCTTCGGCCTCCATGATACATATATACAAGTATAGAATTAGGGGTTTCCCTTATACCCCACAAGTTCACGGTTATCAACACCACCCCTTATGTCGGCAAATGTGAGTTTCCAGTATCTGTTCTTCGGACTCACACCTTCATGGCTAGCTACCACAAACCCCATTATTTCCCAATTAAAACATTTTGCACAAAACTCAATCATCCACTCCAGGAGTCAATTATTAAGTGGTATCGTCATACCGACTATAGCTTGCAATCAATGTCATTAGCCAATAATTAGGGGATTTCCATGTACCTTGTGAACTCCATTATTAAAATCACTTGGGGGGTTCCCGTGTACCCCGCAAGGTTTTCATTGTAAATTTACTTGGAGAATTCTCATGTACCATGCATGGTTTTTCCAATCCATCCTTGGCCATTTAGCCATTTATATCATGCATTAGTTTCAAGAAATAAGTCAAACCAAACACTTTGGGGATTCCATTGTACCCCTAATTCAAATTCTCACCTTTCTCATAACTACTATCCAATTTTACAATATAGGGTTGGGATCGTAACCACTTTAAAAGTCACAAGTTTAGAGAAAGTTACCATTATCAAGTTCAACCACCATACGTATGCACCCACATGTTCAAAACTATACTTGAATTGTGAGAAAACATAATTAAACCATGGGAAAACATTTATCAATAATAAGCATTCAAAAAAACCAAACTCTTATTTCAAAACCATAACAATACCATGAAATACATATATTAAAATGTGATTTTAATAAAATAACAATAAGGGAGGAGTAACATGCCTGAAATACCAAGAAATTTAGAAGAGATTTCACCCTTAGAACCTTAGATGGCCTATTTTTTTTAAACCCTAGCCTTAGCTTGAATAGAGAGTTTGAGAGAGAATTTAGGAGTATTTTACTGGGAATGAAGTGATAATGAAGTCCCAAGTAAGGTTTTAAGTAATGGGGTCCAAGGGGTTAAAGTGAGAAATGTTCAAAATACCCTCAACTTAAAAGTTAAAAAAGTGTCGCCTTTGGCTATGAGTCAACCATCAACTCATAACCACAACATACGAATCGTGACCACGAGATGTAAAAAAGACAGTGACCAAGACCCCATACACTATCAACCTTACGACTCAGCCACTCAACTCCTAACCAGACTAGACAGCTCGCAAGGTCCAATCGTATACAATATAGAACTTAAATGGGTCAGATACTGGACTCCCTACGACTCCATACAACGACTCATAACATATCCCTATGACTCTCAGTGAGTCACTCGTACTCAGAGAATATTCAAGCCATAAAGTTACCGATTTGGTTAAGGGTTGTCCTAATAACTCGTTACCACCCTTAATGACTCGTATCCCCCAAGTCATAACCAAGATAGAAACCCAAATACCCTTCACTAAAAAACTTACGACTAGGATCACCTGACCCATCTAGACACCATACGACTCGTATGGTCAAGTCGTAACCAAGACAGTAAGCTTAAATCTCAGAAAATTTTTAAGGGCCAAAAATTCGGGGTGTTTCACCGCTATGGGTTGTACTAGTATAAATAGATGTGTATATACTTATTTATACTCAAGTATTCATATAATAAACAATATTACTCTCTGTTTGATTTTCTCTCCTCTCTACTCTCTTCTTTCTTCTTCTTTTTTATTCTCTGTCATTGTTAAGTATTCATGAAGAACACATCTAATATCTAGATTATAACAAATAGGAACAAGAGCTTTGTTTTTGCTATTTGTAGCCCATGCAGTAACGCTAAACATTTCGCTCTCGTGTTAGTAATTAGATCATAGCTTCGCATAAAATCCTTTATTCAGTTACTATTTGAATCTCTTATTAGTCCACCTAATCCTCCAACAGTCCAACCTCTGAATTTTCTATAGAGGATCCGTCAATATTTAATTTATACCCTATATTTACAAAGGGGGTGAGGATGGGGTGGAGGGTAGAGGTCTCTCAGACATGATGTTGTGTAATAAGTCTTACATTGATAAATTGGTGTTTGACCAAGTAAATGAAAAAAATAAAATCTAGAGTAAGTAGTTGTTAGATTTGAACTAGTAGAATCATGATTAATCATCGAAATATTTATTTTTTTAAGTTTTGACTGTGGGCTCTGAGGTCTATAATGTATAATAAATTTAAAATTGAATGCAATAGGTTGTTTGACTCATTAGGTATTTTTTGGATTAAAATTGAGTAACTTGGATGAAGTCGCAGAAAGGCGATCTTAGAAAATTGAAAGTGACGATCATATATGTGAGTATCAAATTGCTAAATAGGCGTGTTTAATTTTATTGTACATTACTTGTCATATCAATAATGTGCATTATTAGTGCATATGGTCATATATGCCTCGTTGATGATTTATGAGAAAGTACATAAAGTAACCTCTAAAGTTGTCCGACTTTTGCAAAAAGACACCTAAACTATACGGGCGACCTATTACCCTACGAAACAACTTTAAAGTATTATCCATACCTCATTTTTCATCCAACATCAGTTACACCAACAAATGTGTAAATCACGTGCCAATCATCATTTGACACGTGTCAAATTAATTTTAAGCTTTTTTTTAAAAGAAACTATGGTCATATTTTTCTAAATAATTCCTTTTTTTTTTCTTTATCTCCTTTCTTCCTTTCTTCTTCACTGAAGAAATTTCTTCGCCATAGCCCATAGCCATCCTACTCCACAATCATCGTTGTCAGCAATTGCACGGTAAGGTGACCAAGTAGTTCTCACTTACTAGCTTATGAATATCAAATTCATCCAAATCCAAATTCAAATACTCAAATTACCACAATTGAAAAGAAATAAAATGAAATAAAATATCAAATAATTGACATTATACATATCGAAATTCTTTTCAATATCAAGATGGTTTTTTTTTGTCTTTACAAATATCCGATATTTGATTACAAAAATCGGCATTACTTGTTTATGGGATTCTTCTCGTCTTTATAAATACGATTCAAGATTGTATTTTGCATTATAAGAACATCTCCCTTAAAATCTAATAACAAAATATAACTTGATTTAAAAAATTTTAGGCAAAGTAAGATGAAATTAATGTTTTAAAAGCTAATTTTGTTGAGAAATCTATATATAATATGAATTTTTTAGGCAAATTCACCTCCTCTATGACCTCCATTCTTATTTATTTATTTTTATAATTTTTTAAAAATATTTATTGAGTTTTTTCCCTTATTTTAAATATCTATGTGCTTACAGAAAACTCAAAAGTCATTATATATATATATATATATATATATATATATATATATATGTAAGGTGATGTAATATTTCATTCATATTTATCTTTTTCTCCTTTTTAAAATTTTTTTCTTTGTTCTTTTAATTAATCATTTTGTCTATTAATTAAAATTTTATCTATTATATCTATCTATATAATAATAAATAAAAAATAAGAAAAGATGATGTGGGGTTTCTCTTCTTCATTTTTTTCATTAATCAATTTATTTATTAAATAAATAAAAATCAATCATATTTACTATTCTAATTAAATCTATGAGTTACAAGAAAAAACTCCATCTATTTTATTCTCTACTTAAATAATATGTCTCTCCAACTTTCTTCTACCTAATTCTTTTGAATTATTCAATCTATATATAACAATCATCTATGAAGTTGTTGAATGCAAATTTTTATTTTCTCAAATTTTTAATTAGTATAGTGATTTAGTTATTTTTCTTCTTTCTTGGTTTTCTTCTTCATCTTTTGCATCAATCATGTGTTTAGCAATCAAAAGAGAGGACATAAAAAAGGTGATGATTTCAATACGACCATCATTTGTATGAAGATCATATAGATTCGCTAAAGATTCATCAAATAAATGTTCACATTAGTTTTGTACAAGTTCATCAAGATGAAGAAGGCAGCTCAATTGTCTTGGAAGATTCATTAAGAGAGATAGTCATAGTAATTTGATGAAATATAGAAGTTTGAATGATTTACAAATATTTTGAAGATTTATTAGTGTATTATTTTAATTTCAATTAATATTATTTTCTTCTTTTTTATTGAACAAAAATATTTGATCACATATATAATTCGCTATTATTTAGCAATAATTAAATTGTAAAACTCTACTAACCACCATATTAGAAAGCTCAATTAGCAAATTTTACTTAATTACTTTGCTCTTCTTCTTCTTATTATTAGTGCATATTTCCGTTTTTGTGTATTTTTTTATCAGTTTCTAATTAATTTGATTGTGTTAATTAAATATATTCTTTTTTCAATAATCTTAATGTTGTAACACATAATTTATTGGTAACAGTAAGTTTCTAATATTTTTCCATGGTCGAAAGATATATTATCAATAACATGTTTCTCATAGTAATTGGCTATTAAATGAATGAATCATTTTTTAGTCTTCTAAAATTTTTATGACACATTTGAATTGAGCATACCCTAGACCTCACTTTGTGGGAATACCTAAACCTCACTTTGTGAAAATATAATATTTGTTATTTTAAGTAAGCACATAATATTGATATTTTTCAATGTGAATGAATAACAAATGAAAATGTGCGTAGTAATGTAATCATACGAAAATATTTTCATACGATTGATTGTAAAAAGTATCAAGCATATATAATCTATCAGTTATCTCCTTATAAATTTATTTTTATTCATATAATTTATCTCTTTTATTTTTTAAGGTTAGTTAATATTCAGAATGAAAAGGTGCTATAGACGATATACAACAAATCAAAGAAAGAAAATTATTATTATTATTATTATTTTATATATATATATATATATATATTCATGTATCTGAATAAAAAAAGAATGCAACACCTCTCTTTGTTTAAGAAACACAATTGTTTTTATTCTTTTTTTTTAAAAAAAATATTTATGTGTCATGTTAGAAAAGTTCAAAAGTCGTTCCTTAAATCTGTTAACCACATTATGTATATTACGTTAAAACTAAAAATAAAGTATTTTTTTAACTTCTCTTAATTCTTATTAAAAGAATCAATCGCTCCGTTTAATTCTCTTAATAACATATCTGTATAGTATGACTGAATAAATAAACTATTTTTCTTGCTTACATTGTAAAGGAGAAGTGAATAAAGATTAGAAAGAGCCATGTTATAGTTCTATTATAATAAATGTGTATATGTAATTAATATGAATTTTACTTATAATTATTTAAAGCAAAAAACGTTTACTCTTAATTTTTCTATGAAAGAAGGGGTAATCTTTTGAAGAGTCATTATCATATATTATTTTAGTAATGACTGTAATAATAATTAATTTGTAACAATAATTGTATTAATATTGTCAAACTCTTTCATTGCCCTATATCTGTTAGGGATAATTATTGATCCAACTCTTGGTACCGTTTCTACAACTTGATCCTATATGTACTCTCAAAAATTCAATATTGTGTCTTATTATAGTAATCTCTATAGAATGGAGTAGATAAGTACCACATAAAGTCGCCAAATAACATCATGACTTAATTTAATTATGAATTTCATTTTGGTTTATGTATTTCAATTTTTTTGCGAAGTATAAGCTCAAATGTAATTTTACTCTCACAACTTTTTTTTTACTTGCTTTTCTCTATAAATACCGTATAAAAATAAAGTTGATCGAGATATGAGATTTCTAGTATTAATGAACCGTAACTATTTTGCTTTGCCAGAGCTTCGACGAGCTCGACAATGACGAATATTGGATAAAACAGTCAGTCATGATGTTTTTCGGTGAGAACTCGCTGGAAAAATCCCTCTCTCGCCTTTTTCTCTGGTTTTCCTTCTCCGTTCACCAATTTCTCTCGATTCTCTATCCCATTAGGTGTGTGTATGGTGAGTTCCCAGTCTGTGAGTATATGTATGTATTTCTGGTGACCTCTGTGTGTGTATTATGTGTGTAAAGTTTATGTGATGTCTATGGAATAGTGAGACTGCCTTCTATGTGAGAGTCTCTGTGTGTGTTTATCGTTACTGTTGCGTGGGTCTTGCTGTGTGTGAGAGTCTATATCCTCCATGGGTCCTGTGTGAGTGTGTATATATATTTTGTTGTTGATTCTGTTATGGAAAAAATAATGGGGAAAACATAAATGTGGTAGGGTAGGGAGACACATGGGTAGGTGAGTGGTTAGGATAAGGCAAATGTTTAATTTTGATTGGGTGGGTTGTTAATTTGTTAGGGTGAGGTATCAAAGTTGTTAGAAATTTATTATTTTTGGCTTTCTATGAAAGAATTATGGAATGGGTTGGGGTGCGTGATAAATTAAGGATAAATGGGTAAATTCGTCTCTCGGGAGGGACAAAATTACGTGTCTACATCATGCCCCTTTTTAGATATAAACACAAAGTCTTTTCATTCAAAGAAGTAGACAATGAGACAAAATTTTGAGCCGACCATTATTCGAAGGAAGAAACAGATGAAACAAGGGCAAGCGGGTGTTGATGGCATTATACTTGTCTCAAGTTATGTGGGAGTCAAAGCACACGTAATTTTAGGGTTGACAAGGAGGGGACTATAATGAATTGGATAGTCGAGTGAGGTCCCATCAAGGTTCTGGTCCGGGGCTCTGCCATTACATCAAAAATAAAAAATTACAAGTTAAGAAACATAACTGAAATTACAAAAGTCCTATCTGTGCAGCTTTTTTGGACTCTTGAATTGATTTCTGATCTTCTTTATGCTGAACTTGAGAACAGATTATTTCTCCATACAAAATTTGATGTTGGATATGAACTCACAAATTGACCATGTTCTGTTGGTGGTACTTCTGAACCTTGATCCTGAATTTGAGAATCTCCACCCTAGTCTTTAGGCGGGCTCCTGACTTACAATTTCTTCACCTTGTTGCTTAACTTTCAATTTCATCACCCTGTTCTCTAGGCGGGCTCCTGACTTGCTATATTTTAATTTTTTGATTTTCAATTTCATCACCATATTTCTCGTACGGGTCCTGACTTGCAATTTCATCACCCTATTCTTCAGGCGGGCTCCTGACTTGCTATTTCATCACCCTGATCTCCAGGCAGGCTCTTGACTTGCAATTTCATCACCCTGTTCTCCAGGCGGGCTCCTCACTTGAAATTTCATTACCTTGTTCTTCAGGTGGGCTCCTGACTTGTAATTTCCTCACTCTGTTCTTCGGGCGAACTCCCAACATTTAATTTCATCACCCTATTCTTCAGGCGGGCTCTCGAGTTGTAATTTCTTTGCGTTGTTCTCCGAGCGAGCTCCCGGCTTGCAATTTCATCATCCTGTTCTTCAGGCGGGCTTCTGACTTATAATTTCCTCACTCTGTTCTCCAGGCGAGCTCCCGAATTTTAATTTTATCACCCTGTTCTTTGGGCGGGCTCCCGAGTTGCAATTTCTTCAGTTTGTTCTTCGAGAGATCTCCTGACTTGTAATTTCATCACCCTGTTCTTCAGGCGGGATCTTGACTTATAGTTTCCTCACTTTGTTCTCCGAGCGATCTCTCGACTTTCAATTTCATCACTCTATTCTTCGGGCGAGCTCCCGAGTTGCAATCTTTTTACCCTATTCTTCGGGAGGGATCCCGAGTTGTAATTTCTTTACTCTATTCTCCGGGCAAGCTCTCGACTTTTAATTCATCACCATGTTCTTCAGGAGGGCTCCTGACTTGTAATTTCCTCACTCTGTTCTCCAAGCGGGCTCTTGAAATCAAAATCAAAACTAGAACAAAATTATCCCAAACAAAGATTATGATAAAGAAAGATTCCATATTTCAGAAAACTAAAGTATCATTTTCTATGAGGGTCCTAAAGTGAAGTTCCATATAACATGAATTACTTTTAGTTTTTACCCTAGTTTTTATCAAAAGCTTTTACGGATGTCAAATCCAATCATAACTACTTGTGACAGTGCATAATGCAAAGATAAATCAAGATCCTGATCAAAAAATGCCCCGTTTGAGGATAAAATTGAATGACTGAGACCGACAAGTCCCTCTCTTAAGAATGAAAGTGAAAGGTTCTTGCTAAGAGTGCATCTTTTAGAATTAACGGTTCAAATTAGGAAGTACACCTCCTAGCTGTGAGACATGAAAGACCTAAATTAGAGAATGTGTCTCTTAGGGGTACAAGATAATGAGTTTTACCATAATTGCGATTACCAAACCTGTACAGCAACACTGCTCTTGCATTTGCAGAAATGAGGAATTGTGCCTCTAGACATTTATGATTTGAAGCCTTTGATTTGAAGGTAGTAATTGTTCTTGTTTCATACAAAGAAAACTTATGAGTTTAAAATAGGGTGGTTGGCTTGCGGCTTTGGCTTTTGAGGCGATTTCTCTTGCACTCGCCACATTTAAATTTTGCTTCCAATCATTAACATTTGTCATTGCCTTATTGCACTATTGATCCAAACTCAAAATATTTAGAGTAACTCTGAAATAGACACAGTATCTCTTCTTTGCTATGTTTCTCAGATAATTCCTTTTAAACCTTGGTATTTCCACGAATCCCCCAAATTTTTCTGTTAATAACAACCTTCTACATGCCTTGTTCTAACTTGCAATCTTGTTTATTTCAAGTGCCGGACTTTTGTCTTGCTTTGTGCAATTGAAGAAATTGGTAGTCAGTTTTGAAATCCTTTCTCACTTGTTTTGACATGACTTGACTCAAAGACACGAGAAAAATAATTTTTTATTCTAATGACAGACTTAAAAAGACAAAAATAGGAATAAAGCGAAGAAGGAAAAGGTACTGTTTGTCCCTTTTTGAAAATAAAGAAAAAATTTATCTGAAAATGACAATCAATTCCAATGATTATGCCATGCATTTTTGGATTAAGCTGCATGATCTCTTCATTCAAACTTTCCATCAATTGTTGTTGAGTTTATGACTCTGACACTGAGTTACTTCCTTAGGTCAAGTGCACTTGTAGACCTCATTCGGCAAGTGACACCTTGAAGTATTTTCGCCAACAAGACTCTCTCATTATTCTTTCTCTTAGCTCACTATTGCTCCAAGGTAATGAGACTTTCTTATTCTTATTTCTCTTAATTTATCATCTCCTTATGATGCCTGTGAGGGTTTTCACCAATAAGTCTCTCTTATTTTTATTTCTCTCAACTTACCATCGCCTTACGGTGCCCGTGAGGGTTTTCACCAATAAGACTCTCTCATTTTTATTTCTCTTCTGATTTCTTATGCTAAGAAAGATAAATAGTTCCCAAAATGCATCATCACATCCATTGCATGATTAGCCTTAACATTCTCAAAGATTGATCTGAAGGTCTTTCTTTGGTTGTAACTTGGTTTTTGGATAAGGTTAGAAAGAAAGGATGGCATGAGTCCCAAACGACATTTGAAGTGGGGTGGGACTTACAACTTTTGGAATCAACTCAAACAGCGAAGATTAACGCATGCCCCAATTTCTTTAACTGAATAATTTTAAATTATTTATTTGGTTGGACCGAGCCCAGAGTAGGACAGCCTACGTATCTCACCCTTGAGAAATGAGAATCAGGTCACACGTAGTTCCAACAGCTTGTTATTTTTCTTGATTATGATTTCTTTTCTTCTCTCTTATTTTATTGACTTTTTTCTCTTTGGAACTTTTTCTGCATTTATTTTTCTTGATACTCTTCTTTTCTTTCTTTTGACACACATTTTTTTATTCTATTCTTTACTCGACACCTTTATTTTAAACTTTGTTGGCTCTATTTTAATTCTAAAAGAGGGGTATGAAAGAAAACATAACTAAAAGCTCAAACGGGGTTTACAAAGGAAGACACAATATTTGGATAGCAGAATGAAATGTCTCTGTTATATCAATCTTTGAAAATGCAAGTACATATCATGCAATGTGAAAGTGAAAGATGAAGATCATTCGTGACATTTTTACAACACTAACTTTAACTGAATTTGTACATCACTAATCTTGCACTTTGTTTAACATACAACTCCACTTTTGTTGTACATTCCCCATGTTGAATGACTCTTGATTTCGTGGAGCTGATTTTCTTTCTGTCCCTTTTGACATAGGATCGCACATTCACTATTTGACCTAATTGAGATATGTCTTTCAATTGATGACTAAGTTATTCTTATGATTCTCAAAATAATTGCCTTGATTTTTAAAGAAGGTTTCAACTTTACCACCAAATGCCTCAACACTCTATCTATTTTCTCAGATGCTTTTTTTTCTAACTTTAATCCTCTGATTCAATGTTTCATGATTAAACTGGATTTTAAGATCTAACTGAAAATTTTGCAAGCATGTCATATCACTAAAATCAACATAAATTACATTATGTAAAAAAGACAAACAACTTAAAATACGGCAAAAGTCAAAAGGGATGCTACATTTTGCTGAAATGAAATATAAAAGGGTTTAAACATAAACGACAAATACATAAAACAAGATAGATTCTGAATTACAACCCTGAAATAATTCAAAAAATAAAAAGGAAAACAAGACTAGCTACCAAAACCCCTTCCTAGTAAGGAGAGGAGTGTCTTCCCAACTGCGAAGCTTGACATTTAGCCACTGATTTACACATCATGACTAGAGCTTTCATCACCATCAAATACATTTCCCTCAACAAATAAGTTATGGATCCTCATGCTCAACTCATTGATTCTCATGTATTATGCATCACCATGTGTTGGTGAAGGATTCTGTGTGACGCTCAAGGTGTCAACGTTTTGCACTATAATCACCTTTTCTTAAATCATCTTTTCTATTTCTCTTTTCAAAGTACGACAATCTTTAGTACCGTGACCCTGAACATCAGAATGATATGCACACCATACATTAAGGTCAAAATTTCTTAAATGTAGGTCAGGTGTATACCCAAGGAGGGGAGTAATTATGTCCTACTGTCGCAATCTCTGGAACAAACTGGCGTAGGATTCCCCAATAGGAGTGAAATTATCCTTTTCCTTCCTCCTCTTTGCAAACTCTGGCCTTGGTTGAAACTTGGATTTAGAGTACCTTGGTAAATATGTGGGGGCCAAGGATGATATTGAGGGATCGGTGTTTTCTATTGTGGATAATATGACGAATGAGTATACAATTGTGCATTGTTCAAAGGATATTGAGGAAGTGGAATGGAATATCTTGGATTTTGGAATGAGAAACCTTGTTGTAGGTGAGTATGTGGATCTAATATGTAAGCTCGGGATTGAGGCTGACAGTATTGGTGAGTTGGACCTCTCAAGCTCTGCTTTGGCCCTGGCACGACAATAGGTATGTTTTCCTTCTTCTTCCGTTCAGTTTTCATTAATTGATTACAATATCATCCCAAATGTTTCACAGAATCCTCATGTCCATCATGTTCCTCAAATTTCAATATCTTAAAGCTTTGAGGAAGGTTGACACTTGAAGACATGCCCAGTCTTTATACAAAACATCTTCTATACCCGCGAGTCCTAGGGAACTTTTCATAGCATTTTCTGCATCCTTCATTTTTTTCAACCATTTTCTCTTTCTATTCTGCCATGTCAGACTTTTTGGTAAAAATTTTGGTGGTCCAGTTAACTTAAAAGTAGGCTCAGGAGTATAGCAATGATCATCAAGAGTATTAAACATGGGTTCACTAGAGACATGGGAAATCACAACCGTTGGGCGGATAGCCAGTGTGGAAGCCTCAGTAGAGGGTTGACCAGTAAAATCACAGATGGTATGTGGTGTTGTGAATGTAGTAGGCTTATACTGAGGAGCTAGAGAAGGGGAGGTGGAAGTATTGGGATGCAGCTGACGTGGAATGAATTTCGAAGCATGTTGTGGTGCGTCAACAACAATAGGAACCTAACTTTGCAATTATAATGGAAAATTCAAGATATTTGCAGGGTCAATAGTGGGGAATGGAGGAGGAGGCATCCCACTGGCCCAAGCTCGATACATTTCCATCATTTGTTGTCTTAGTCTCAAATTCTCTTCCTTTAGACTCTCATTTTCCAGACTCTTTGTTTGATCCATGAGGTCACTCTCTATATCCTTGTTGGACACAGCTAAACCTTTCTTAGATTTGGTGTGATATGGAAGACCCACCAGAATGCCACAAACCAACCACCTTAAACTGACTGAACAAGAGATAACAAACGTGTTAAAGTTCAACACTTTCTCAAAATCTTTTTCTGTTTTTCTTGAAAAGATCACCGAACCCAAAAAGTGCGCCTATGTATCTCACTCCCGAAAGAGGAGAATCGTGTGTGCGTAGTTCGTGAAGTTTGGCCACAAAATGACCGATCAACTCTATTTCTTTTTTTGCTTTTTCTTAAACTTTAAGAAGAAAAGAAAATAAGAAATTGTCAAAAGAATTGACGAAAATCTTTTTGAATTTTTCAGCTTTAAAATTCGATACAAAATGAAATCTATGATTACCAAAAAAAATCTTTTTTAAGGTTTTCGATTTTGAATTTCATATGACAATGAAACTTGAAACTATTAAAAAAAATCTTTTTGTAATTTTTTTTAAAGATATATATGAAACACCTACTCTAAATGAAGAGAATAAAATCTTTTTAGATTTTTTAAATAAGATCACCAAACCCCGGAAGGGCTGCCTACATATTTCACTCGCGAGAGGGGAGAATCGGGTGTGTGTAGTTCGTCCAGATTGGACAATTAAAGACTAAACAAACTAAACCTTGACTTAAGAGACACGACCAAATAAGACGATGAGAAATGTCAATAAAATCTTTTTTCGTATTTTTAATTTGACACTTCACATGAAACTGACACCAATAATTATAAAAGGAAAATATTTTTGATACTTTCGTTATAAGAAATGTACAAGACTTCTACCATTTTTTTATTGAATTTTGTTTTATAAAAAGGTCCTATTAATTTATTTTTTTAATTTTCGAACTATAAATGCATGCTAAGGGAACAAAAGGAAAATCTTTTTGACGTTTTTGTTTTTGAGAAATGAGTGCAATAGGTAAAAAAAAATTGAATTGTGAAAAACAAAAGTCATAAAGAACACTAAAAAACTACGAAACTCTTTTTTTTTCTTGACTCACTTTTTCTTTTTCTTTTTTTCCGAACTTTCCGTTGCCTGCACATTTTTCTTTAATTCTAGCAGATGTTTTTCCCTAAAACAATCCATCAAATGACCCTATTACCCTCAAAGATGCAACAATTAGCACGTAGGGATGCTTTAGGGGTGAGTCTCCTACAAAGGACTAAGTGGGTCCCGCTAGGTCTCAATATGATGCAAATAAGCATAACCTAAAGGTTGACCTAGGTTAGGTTGACGTAGGTTAGGGTCCACTAACAAGGCTGTTCAGGGAAGCGTATGGTCAATAGTGGTTGCGAGAGCTTTTCACTCACTCTATACACCCGACGTCTCCCCCTCCTAAAATAAGAGTGACTCAACTAGAGGTCTTGTACACACATATACTACGAAACTTATTGCGAAAAAAATAACTCGGGTTATGCACATGATGACATATATAAAGCGGAAATACAAAAGAGAAAAATTATAAACACGTAGCACGTAGGCACTCAACAATAATAAAATAATAACACAAATAGGGCGTTTATACACCTATACTGTCACACTAAGCCGATACAACTCAAAAATAAGTTCGAATTCTTAAAAATATCCCCAGCAAAGTCGCCAGAGCTGTCACACCCCTTTTTTTACCAAAAAGATTTATTTTAAGTTTGAAAGGATTTTATTATTAAGTGACAAAAAGAAAATTTATTTGGAAAAGGATTGTTATGCATTTAAACTCAACATCGCCACTTGGCATAAATCAAGTGTGTCAAGTCACCTTTGAAAATTCTTTTTCAAAATGATTTGACTCTTTCAAAACTGGTCCACGAACAGAGATTTTGATTAAGAAATTCTTTTGACTAAGGGGAAGGTGTTAGGCACCCATCGATCCCGTGGTTCAACCACGATCGCTTCGTGGAGTGTATCGGCTAGTCTGACACTATGAAGTGAATAAACCACATAAAACATACAAAACAAACAAACAACCACACCAAACAAATCAAGTTCGAAAAATAGTGTCTAGTCCAATTATTATAGTCCAAAATAAATGTACTAAAATAAACCTACACTAACCTATACTAATCCTACACTATGCTCTACCCGATGCCTCGGGCCTTGATCACGAACATCCTTTGCGTACAAGATTCTTCGGGGCATTCTCCGGTGAATAAATACAAATGACCTCGGGGCATTTCCCGGCTAAATGAATACATTTTTCAAATATAAGAAAAATAAAATCATTCAACAAATATTCCAAACACTCAACAATCCACAATCCCTAAGTTTTGCCTACCCGAGTCTACCGTTTGCCTACTTGGCTTGATCTATCATGATAATATTACGTTTAACAACATCAACACTTATTCCGAATTAACCAAAATCACTGAATCAATATAATCAATATTCACTTTATCAATTTTTCAATTCCACCTTTCCCCAAGTTAAAATTTATCCTAAATGAATTCAAATCCTTCAATTACTCCATTTAAATGAATCAATCAATCAATATCAACCACGACAATCAATATTGCTCAAACACACTATCAGAACATATCACCAACCATATCATATTAAGATGAAATAGAAAGAGATAGAGTTAAATAATTGGACCTCAATTAACGGTTTTAATATACTAAGCTCTCAATTGGAAGATAGAACCGCGTTCAAAAAACTCAATTCGAACCTCAACCAACAAACCCACAACACAAACTAACCCAAAAATCTGATATAACCAATCCACCCAACTGACTCGTTTCTATTTTTGATCATTTTTCGGCGAGATTTCATCAAAAACCGACAGAAGTGGGTCGGATTTTGTTGATTCAGTCGTCGACTTTGCTATTTTCGATGAGATTTGAGCTAAAAAATGGGAAGGAAATGGTTGTCCGTGTGAGTTCGGGTCGGAATAGAGCTGGGTTTAACTGTTTTTCTTTGTCGGAGCTCCGATGAGCTCGGCAATGACGAATATTGGATAAAATGAACAGTCGTGACGTTTTCCGGTGAGAACTCGTCGGAAAAATCCCTCTCTCGCCTTTTTCTCTGGTTTTTCTTTTCCGTTCACCAATTTCTCTCGATTCTCTATCCCATTAGGTGTGTGTATGGTGAGTTCCCAATCTGTGAGTGTGTGTGTACGCGTTTTCGGTGACCTATATATGTGTATTGTGTGTCTAAAGTTTTTGTGATGTCTATGGAATAGTGAGGCCGCCTTTTATGTGAGAGTCTCTGTGTGTGTTTATCGTTACTGTTGCGTGGATCTTGTTGTGTGTGAGAGTGAATTGTGAGAGTGAAATTCTATATTCTTTGTGGGTCCCGTGTAAGTGTGTGTATATATTTTGTTGTTGATTCTGTTATGGAAAAAATAATAAAGAAAACGTGAGTGGGGTAGGGTAGGGGACACGCGGGTAGGTAAGTGGTTAGGATAAGGTAAGTGGTTAATTTTGATTGGGTGAGTTGTTAATTTGTTAGGGTGAGGTGTCAAAGTTGTTAGAAATTGATTATTTTTTATTTTCTATGGAAGAATTATGGAATGAGTTGGGGTGCGTGATAAAGTAAGGATAAATGGGTAAATTTGTCTCTCGGGAGGGACAAAATTACGTGTCTACATCCCTTTGTATATGTGACATGTGCATGCAATTCAAATATTTTGGGTGCATATGCGGGTACAAAACAGAGAAAAAGTTAACTAAAAATGTTAAAAATAAATTTAATTATACACATGTCATTTTTCTAGTGGTTGTTATGAAGCTAATTATCATTAATTTACTAATCTTTGTGGGTCTCTATTTCTTTTCACTTTTTGGTAAATAAATTTTTTTTCTTTTGCTTAATTTTCTATCTTGATGTTTCATCATTTTCACTGTACTTGGTGTCATTAATGACCACCAAAATGTCCACCACGTCTAACCACCAAAACCTTCATCAAATCCAGCTTCCATTTTTTCCTCCAGAATTTAAGTAATATACTTAAAATGAAAAGTGAATCACCAACAAAAGATTAGAAAAAAAAAAAAAAAAAGTGAAAAGCTCATCGAAGTTTTGCCGAAAAATCCTATTAGAAAGTTTACGTTACTGTTGAAATTTCTTCGATCTCCAAAGCACATAGAAAAACACCTTCCTCAAATCTTCTTCCTTGTAATTTAATCTCAATATCTAAAAGAATCGATTGAAAAGTTTTCACCTCCATCGGAGATAAAAATACCGATGACTTTTACTTTTGTTTTTGTCGTTATCTATCTTACGATCCATCCTTGTTGAGAAGCATTTGGATCGTGAGTTGCTTACTTCCATGTTAATCTATTTGTTTGTTGGTGAAGTTCCTTTTTGGAGAGCTGACAGGAGAAATGAAGGAGGTAAGGAAGATGGAGCTGGAAAAGTTGTTAAAAAATTATTTTAAAAATTATTTTTGACGTGGAGCGAGTGTATTTCACCGCCCAATTTATGATTGATTTTGATTTTGGGAAGGAGGTGTTAGTTTCACTAAAAATAAGAATAAGGGTGTAATGGATCGGATCGCCTAATTAGTTTATTTAGGCGTTTGGCCATGAAAACTAAAAAAATTTGGAATTGGAATTGAAGTTAGAGTTAGAGTTGTGTTTGGCCATGTCTTTTTGAAATTTTATTTTAGACTTTTGGAAAGACTTTTTAAAAATTGGATGCCCCCAATGTTTAAAAACTATCAAAATCACCCAACTTAACTAATTTACCTACAAGATACAACCAAATGTAAGAGGAGACAATAATGTTGCCTTCGTTGTTGGTGTTACACAAAGAGTCGCAAGAATGAACTGATTAAGATTTCGTTTTTGAAACAAAGTGTTACTTTTCTAAAAATAATTTGAAATTGTATGATTAAACACCCCAATTTTCACTGAACTGAAATAATTTTTCGAAAAATAAAATAAAATCTTAAGACCGAATGGGTCGTAACTGTATAAATGACTTTTCCAAATAAGTTTCGGGTGGAACTCACATCACTCGTTTTCCTTTTGAGTTATGATGTGATTGTGGAACAGTGATGTGAGTTCGATTCGTCACATGCAGATGAAGACTATTGAGAATTCGTTTTACTACAAATAGTGACATGGGACCATTAATCCTTCCGGCCATTGACATGGTCGTAATGTGTGTGCGAATTTAACAGAATATTAATTATTTTTTCAACTTTACTGTTAATATTAATTGTTTTTTTTTAACTTTATCATTAATATTAATTATTTTAGAATTAAGAAGCACATAAATAGATAAAATTTAAAAAAAAAATAAGGAATATATTAATCAAATCACAAGTCTAATTAATTTTTCTTAAGAATTCTGCAAAACTTAAATCTGTCAACCATTTTGAAACGAAGGGAGTAGTTCATAATAAAGATAAATTAGGAACTAAGCAATAAATTACCTTTTAATTTTTCAAATTGGACGAAAAATAGACATTTATTTTTAACATATAGGGGTCGTTTGGTAGAGTGTATTGAAATGTTAATGCATGCATTAATTTAATGTGTATTAGTAGTACCTTGTTTGGTATACCTGTTTACCCTATGTATAACTAATTCTTGCATTAGTTATACACTCTATTGTGTATTGAGGTGTGTATTACTAATACCTCAAAATCCATGACATTAGTAATGCAATGGATTTAATGCATGCATTAACATGCTCAAAGACCCTATTACCCCTCAAAAAAAATTCTGCATCCTTTCCAACATATATATTGAGGGTATTATGTATAAAAAAAAAATTAGAAATTATGTAATTCATGTTTTTTTTAATACATCGAAGCAAACACTGCATAAGAAAAATACAAGCATAACTAATGCAAGCATTACTAATACAAGCATTACTAATACACCATATTTTATATTATTCTTATATACTCTATCAAACTACCCCATAGAGTATTGAACAAGTAAAAGTGGATGAGCAAGAACACATTCATCTTGAGATACTTCCTCCATTTAAAATTATTTGTCACTAATTTTCTAATTGAATTTTTACTTTTATTTATTATTTTGACAAATCAAGAAAAGATAATTTTTTCTATTTCACCCTTAACATTAATTATTTATTGTTTAAACTAATTTCAAAACACAATAATAACCATCAATTAATAAAAATATTATGACAAAATAGCAATAATAATTATTATTTTCTTAATAAGTGGGTCAAATCACAAATATGACAAGTAAAAATAAAAGTTCGAGTGACTTATACACCAATCAAAAGTCCCTGGAATATCAAAGACAAAAATGATTAATTACAGTGTGCAAAATGCCAATAGTAAGATTAAGTAGACTTTTGGCGATGAGGATTTTTCGGTTTTTTTTTTCTTCAAAATATTATTTTATTTTAGTGAAGAAAGTGATAATACTTGTGTTTGGATATAAGAATTATTTTATTTTAGTGAAAAATATTTTTGAAAAAGTGAAAACAAGTTAAATTTGTTTTCACTTTTTTCACTTCTATTTCTTTCATAAAATTTCAAAGACAACTCCAACTTATATTCATACCAACTTCAACTCCAATTTAATTTCCAACTCTAAAAACTTATTATTTTCAAAGATTTTGGGGACGTGAATGAAGTTAAAGAGAAGGGGCAGCACATTAATGAACACCACCAAATTCAATAAACAAGAAGCAAATCAAAATCATTTATTGCCCACAAAATCACTCTGCTTTCTATAACATTTAAGTGCATTATGCAATTTGTCTTTTCTTGTTTCCTCACACTCACACGTTACACTTGCAAATTGAGAAAACTTGCCATTATCAGCATTTAATCCTATTGGTCTTAGTCTGTCCTCTTTGATTTAATTTGTGCATGACCATTTAATTTGTGCATGGTCAAAGTGGATAAATGATAGAGATGTCAAATAAGTTGGTTGGGCGGAATTTAGGAGTTTGGGAGAAATAGGAAGGGGTTAAAATAAGTTGAATTAATTAATGAGCCGGGAAATTACAACTCATTTGACGTTAAATGCCTATATAGACTCTGATTAGGTGTTCTTAAAGCTAGATTAGCTAGTATTCTTATGTTATTTTGTTTGATTTCTGGAGAGTGGACATAGAATGCCAAATATTACTTGAAAGTGATTAGGGGTGGGCATTCAGTTTGTTCGATTTGATTGTTTAATATCGATTCGATTTTTCGGTTTTCGGATTGACGAAAATAACAATCATAAGATTTCTATAAATCCTGTTCGGTTATTTTGGATTTTGATCTCGATTTTAAAGATTAAAGTTGTGAGTATTTCTTTGTCATTACTGACCATTTAAAATTGATGATTTTTTTAGAAAAATATTTTTTTCCAAACTTGTTTTCCATTTTCAAATATAAGTAACTCAACATGTATGAAATGAAATAACCACAAGTTTAATATAATACATAACTGCATTATTTAAAAGTTTGAATTACTTATTATATATTTATACAAAATAATATATATATATATATATATTATATATATAATTTTGATTTTTCGGTTTAATCAAAAAAAAATTCAAAATCTAAAAACCAAATTGTTTAACCGAATTTCTAAAATTTGAAATCAAAATCGGTCTGAAGAATTAAAAAAATGAAACCAAAATTAAATTTCGATTTAATTTTTTGATTTTTTCGGTTTGAACCAAAATATGTATGTCCAGCCCTAAAAGTGATGGATATTAAGCATTTTAATATTATTTTTATTATATTTTAATGCTTTGAGATAATGATACTAACTCTTTGTCGTCAGTTACTCTATCTTTGTGTTGGGAAAGACAGGGGCACTATGAAAGAGCCCGGCAGGGTAGTAGCGGAAGAATACCCAAATCTAAATTTTCTCTTTTAATTTCAATTTGAACTAATAGGAGACAGGCAAACCCAAGCAAACAATGATAGTAGGCAGCAAATAAATCACCACACAAATACGATAAGGCAAGAATAACAAGACACTAAATTTACGTGGAAAACCCTTTAATGTGAAGAGTGAAAAATCAGGGGACCAAAACCTCCACTATGATCACCAAGATTTACCATATTATTCTCCAAAATGACCATCAAACAAGTGTCAAACAACAAGGAACAATAAATAACCACAGCACCAAACACAAGAGAAATAAAGAAGCGAAAGCACCAAAATGCAGCTACTGTTCGGGAATGAAAGACATGAGATACAGGACACCAAATCCACTCCGTCAGTTTCTAACCAAAGATTGAGATGAGAGAAACAATCTGTCTAAAAATCAGCTCAATCGGACAAGAAACGAAGCGGGAATCACAATTTGAAGTTGTCAGTTGTGGCTGAAATTTGGGGTGCGAAAATCTGCACTATTTTTCTCTCTTTGGTTGCTAAAAACTCTTTTTGTGATGGTGAATAAGATATAAAAAAGATCAATATATATGTCTCATAGTAATGGGCCTATGGGCAAAAGTGGGTTGGTCTAAATTGGGATTCATTTATCCATATAGGAAGGGAAAAGGGCTCAATAACCCAACAATTCTCCCCCTCCCAACTATGTGGAGGAGATCGCCATCCCGACGATCATGCAACAATCTTCAAACTTCCCTCTTGGCAAAGCTTTAGTCATCATGTCGGAACCATTATCATCCATATAAATCTTCTCAAGTTCAAGCAACTTAGAATCCAATACATCCTGAATCCAATAGTATCTCACATCAATGTGTTTAGACCGACCATGAAATATAGAATTCTTACCAAGATGTATGGAACTTTGACTGTCACAATGAAGTACATACCTCTCTTGAGCACAACCAAGTTCTCCCAAGAATCTCTTCATCCAAAGCAATTCTTTACAAACTTCGACGGCAGCAATAAGCTCAGCTTCTGTAGTAGATAGAGCAACATATTTTTGCAACCTAGATTGCCTAGACACATCTCCCCCTACAAAAGTAATCAAATACTCTGAAGTAGACTTGCGAGTATCAACATCACCAGCCATGTATGAATCAGTATAACCACAAAGAATAGGCTTTCATGTACTAAAACACAAACTCAGACTAGAAGTGCCACAAAGATATCTCATAATCCACTTCACAGCATTTCAATGTTCTTTTCCCGAATTAGAAAGAAAACGGCTAACAACAACAACAGCATGAGAAATATTTTGTCTTGTATAAACCATTGCATACATCAAACTACTAACAGCTAAAGCATTAGGAACTTTCTTCATATCTTCATTCTCGTCATCACTGGAAGGACACTAATTCATGCTCAATTTGAAGTGCATAGCTAAAGGTGTACTGACAACCTTAGCCTTATCCATATTGAGCCTTCGAAGTACTTTCTGAATGTTCTTTTTCTATGATAATCACAACTTCTTGGCATTTCTATCACGGACAATCTGCATGCCAAGAATCTGTCTTGCCGGTCCTAAGTCTTTTATAAAAAAAGACGTACTCAACTCTTGCTTCAACTTTTGAATCCTGTAAGCATTATGACCAATAACAAGCATGTCATCAACATAAAACAACACAATAATAAAGTCACCATCAGAGAATTTTCGCACAAAAACACAATGGTTTGAAGTAGTCTTCTTGAAGCCCTGTTGACTCATAAAGGAACCAAACTTCATGTACCACTGCCTAGGAGCTTGTTTCAAATCATACAAACTTTTCTTCAATTTGCAAACATAATTCTCTTTTTCCTTGACTTCAAAACCTTCGGGCTACTTCATATAAATTTTTCCATCTAAGTCACCATGGAGAAAAGCAGTTTTAACATTCATTTTCTCAACCTCTAAATCTAGACTTGCAGTTAAGCCTAGAACCACACGAATTGATGACATCTTCACAACTGAAGAGAATATCTCATCAAAATCAACTCCCTTTTTCTGGTTAAATCCCTTCACAACCAATCTAGCCTTGTACCGTGGAACTGGATTACCATCTTCGTGTTTCACCAAAAAATCCACCTATTTTTCAAAGCTTTTCTGTCTTTAGGCAGCTTAACCAAATCAAAGGTATGATTATCATGCAAAGTTTTAATTTCATCTTCCAAAGCATCAAACCACTTTTCTTTTTCTTCACTTTTCATGGCCTCATCAAGACTTTCAGGTTCTCCCCCGTCAGTTAAGAGTACATACTCATTGAGAGAATAACGAGATGAAGGTATTCACTCTCCAATAGATCGTCTGAGAGTACTTTCTGGAGCATCAACAACCGGTTGCTCATCAACCATATCAACTTGCACTGAAGTATCAACAACATCTTGGTGGTCTTTCTAAACATGATCATCATCTTCATTATCAACTTGATTTTCATCATCATGAAGATTTTCTTCGGAAGCAATAGTCAAAGGAACTGAATCAACATCAACTAGACTCTCACTACACTGAGAATCAACCTTCTCAACTTTGTCAAAATCTTAAATTGTTTGGTCTTCAAAGAACAAAACATCACGGCTTCTAATAAGTTTCTTCTCAACTGGATCATAGAAACGATACCCAAATTCATCTTTACCATAACCAATGAAGATACACTGCCTAGTTTTAACATCCAACTTTGACCTCTCATCTTTAGGAACATGCACAAATGCTTTACAATCAAAGACTCTAAAATGGTCATAAGAAACATTCTTACCAGACTAAACTCTGTCAGGGACATCACCATCCAAAGAAACGGTAGGAGATAAACTGATAACATAAGCAACAGTATTAAGTGTTTCTGCCCAAAAGGAATCTAGCAACTTAACATCTGAAAGCATACATCTAACCCTCTCAACTAGAGTTCTGTTCATCATCTCTGCTAAACCATTCAACTGAGGAGATTTTGGAGGAGTTTTCTGATGCCAAATACCCTGCTCTTTGCAATATCTATCAAAAGGACCAATATACTCACCACCATTATTTGAGCGGATGCATTTCAATTTCTTCCTTGTCTGTCTCTCAACCAAGGCCTGAAAACCCTTGAACACATCAAGTACTTGATCTTTGGAATTCAAAGGAAATACCCAAAGTTTGCGAGAATGATCATCAATAATAGTCACAAAGTAAAGTGTACTACTATGAGACCTTACTTTAAAAGGACCACACAAATCAGAATGCATTAACTCCAGCAAATCAAGCTTTCTTGAAGACGGATGACTCTGAAAAGATACTTTTTTCTGTTTATTGGCTTAGCAATGAACACACTTCTTCAACTTTACTTGTTTCATTCTAGAAAGAAAATTTTTCTTTGCCAAACTATCAATTCCTTTCTCACTCATATGACTTAATATTCTATGTCATAACTCTGATGAAGTATCATTCTCTATCAAGTTATCAAGCCTCTAGAAGTAGAGCCCTGAAATACGTAAAAGTTAGATAACTTATCACATCGAGCCACAATCATTGAACCTCTAGTAAGCTTCCACTGACCAGCACCAAGAGTGTTAACATAACCCTCATCATCAAGGTTCCCCACAGAAATCAAATTCAGGAGAATATCTGGAGCATGCTTGACATTGTTGAGAACTAGTTTGGAACCATTGTTACTTTCCAAACAAACAGTGCCAATGTCAAGTTCTTTAACTTCATCATTATTGTCCATTTTCAACATACCAAAATTACCTAGAGTATAAGAAGAAAATAATTTCTTCTTTGGCGTAATGTGAGAAGTAGCACCAGAATTCATAAACCAGCTAGACTCATAACGAACAAGATTAATGGCATTTTCACCACAAGCAATAAGAAGAACATCATTAGCAATAACTGCAACACGATTTTCATTATCACCTTCTTTCTTTTGTCGTCTCATATCTCTTTTATGCTTGTAGCAATATTTCATGATATGCCCTTTTTTGTTGCAATAGTCACATGTAACATTCTTGAATTTGGACCTTGATTTGCTTCTACTTTTATCTCTATCATCCGAACCTCTGGACTTGTTTCTCCCCCTCTCTTCAGTAACTGAAACGTCAGAGTGTGAAGATGAAGAAGATGAGGCCTGAGATCTTCTTCTCATCTCTTCATTCAAGACACCACTCTTAACATATTCCATAGTTACAGCACTACTAGGAGCAAAATTAGTTAAGAAAACTCAAAGAATTTTCCAAGAGTCAGGCAGAGTATTAAGAAGACAAAGTCCCTGAATTTCTTCATCGAACTTTACACCCATTCCGGACAACTGGTCAAGGACACCCTGAAAATCATTAATATGATCAGAAATAGGACTGCCCTCTTTATACCTGATATTCATCAATTGCTTAAGCAGGAACAACTTATTATTGCCAGTCTTCAAAGCATAAAGTGTCTCGAGCTTGTCCCACAAACTTCTGGCATGTGTCTCATTCACAATATGATTTCTAACATTATCTTCAACCCATTGTCTTATATAACTACAAAACTATAAGTGCTCAAATTTTCAATCCTCGTCTGTCATGGATTGAGGTTTAGTAGACGCAAACACAGGTAAATGTATTTTCTTGACAAAGAGAAGATTTTTCATCTTGCCTTTCCAAGTAGGATAGTTACTACTATTCAAACACACCATATTGCTCATATTTGCCTCAATCGTTCAAATCAACAATAACCTATGCTCTGATACCACTTTGTTGGGAAAGATAAGGGCACTATGAAAGAGCCCGACAGAGTAGTAGCGGAAAAATACCCAAATCTAAAATTTTCCTTTCAATTTGAACTAAGAGGAGACAAGAAAACTTAAGAAAATAATGATAATAGGCAGCAAATAAATCACCACACAAATACGATAAGACAAGAATAACAAGACACCAAATTTACGTGAAAAACCCTTCAATGTGAAGAGTAAAAAACCACGGGATCAAAATCTCCGCTATAATCACCAAGAGTTACAATATTGTTCTCCAAATTGACAACCAAACAAGTGTCAAACAACAAGCAACAATAAATAAACCACAACACCAAACACTAGAGAAATAAAGAAGCGAAAACACCAAAATACAGCTATTGTTTGGGAATGAAGAACAGGAGATACAGGCCACCAAATCTACCTCCGTCGGTTCCTAATCATATATTGATATGAGAGGAACAAGCTGTCCAAAAATTAGCTCAATCGGACAAGTAACGAAGAAGAAATCGCAATTTAAAGTTGTCAGTTGTGGTTGAAATTTGGGGTGCAAAAATCTGCACTATTTTTCTCTCTTTGGCTGCTAAAAACTCTTTTTGTGATGGTGAATAAGACTTAAAAAAGA
This sequence comes from Capsicum pubescens, assembly GCA_030864215.1. Classification (NCBI taxonomy): domain Eukaryota; kingdom Viridiplantae; phylum Streptophyta; class Magnoliopsida; order Solanales; family Solanaceae; genus Capsicum; species Capsicum pubescens. The sequence goes on along the minus strand of CM061543.1, from coordinate 275,296,840 downwards.
TCAATATATATGACTCATAGTAATAGGCCTATGGACAAAAGTGGGTTGGTCCAAATTAGGCTTCATTTATCCACATAAGAAGGAAAAATAGCCCAATAACCCAACACTTTGCTCCTAATAAGTTTTTGTTCCTCCACTATGTGTAGCAGTAACTTTAATTCACTAATGACATTTTATGTCATTTAGGGTGTGTTTGGTACGAAGGAAAATGTTTTTCATGAAAAATATTTTCTTGGAAAACAAGTTGATTTCTTACTTGTTTTCCTATGTTTGGTTGGTGGATGGAAAATATTTTTCGAAAAATATTTTCTAGTGTTTGATTAGTGAATGAAAAATATTTTTCAAAACATACATTCTAGTGTTTAGCTAAAGCGTAAAAATATATTTTAGAAAAATAATTTTTGATCTCAAAAAATACTTTTTTTAGGGTGCATTCGATATGAAGGAGAAAAAATATTTTCTAGAAAAATAAGTTATTTCTTACTTATATTCGATGAATGATTTTGAGGGTTGTATGAATATGTCAACTTAAGAGTGAGGTTGAAGAGAGTTTTGGAAAATGTTTTTCTTACTTTTGAAAGGGAAGTCATTTTCCTTAAAATTGAGAAAAATAAGTTGATTTGAAAAATATTTTTCAAAACCTTTAAATCAATCAAAAATGAGAAAATTGAAAAAATATTTTCCTTCATACCAAACACACCCTTAGTCTCAATCGTTTCCTCTACTCTATTGTTATAGTAGACTGCTGCATGTTAGTAGTTTCAGAGGTGCATGAATGTGCAATCTGCCAATTACTATTATTCATTAATAGCGGTAGAATATAAACATAAGTTTCTTATAATTTATATTAATATTTTACCTTTTTAGCTGAAGAGAGGTGTTCTAAAAAGTTATTGCTGAAGAGAGGTACAATCTGTCAATTACTAATATAAAGTTCTCATAAGTTAGTAAAAAGAGAGTTTATATTTAGTTGAAGAGAGGTGTTCTTTGTCGAGATTTGAATTCAATTCTTATTCAGAGTTTGTTGAGTTGTACTTTATGAGAAGGTTGTTGTATACTGGAGTAAATAAGTCAAGAAAATTAGTGCTACACTAGTAAAAATATTTCTTGAAATGGATTTGAATCTCCTTAAAGAAAATTATATATTTGTGTCATAGCCAAAAGAAGATAACTTTTATTTTCTTCATTTTTGTATATTTCGATTGTAATTATTGTAATTTTCACCAACGGAAAATAGAAAAACCCCAATCAGATTGTAAAAACTTCACTGTAGATAGAGATGGAAGAACGGAGTTGGAAGGCCTAAAATATGATCCAACTCTGCTTCACGAAGTGAATATTGTAAAATGGCCAATTCTGCGGCTAAAAGCCCTTATGCAGATTGTATTACAGCTCTACTGTTTCAATATCAAATCGCAAAAGTAAACAGTTCCCCGAGGACAGTAGTGGAGTTTGAATTTTTACCGAGGAAGTTCAGAAGTAAAGAATTTTGAATTAAAATAGCTTTGAATGAGAGACAATTTCAATAAATGAATTTGTCAAATTTTTCATAACCAAAATAATGAAAATGCATGAATAATTTTTACGTATAATAATATACAATTCCTTAAATATATTTACGTTGAAGGTATTCTATCTACCATGAGCCTTCTTTTGCATTTTATTGGAATTGCCCCTCCTTAACACCGGTTTGATCTAAAATTGGAAGTAAACATAAATATGAATTAGTCAAAGGGTTTGTCAATTATTGGAATTGCCCCTCGTTAACACTATTTTGATCATGAAAAATCTGAGAAACCTTTTTATTGGAATTGTCTCTCATTAATACTATTTTCTTTGTTATATGTACATAAAAAAAATATTTTTAATTATATAAAAATAATATAATTTTTTGTGGAATAGAGTTTGAATTCCTAAATGAAAGGTGATCGAAGGGGCCCAATTTCAAGACCCTCTCTACGGTCGAAAGTCAACAGTGCTAATTTAATAAAATAAATAACTAATTAATATTTTCTTAATGAGTGTGTCAAGTCCGTAAAACATTCTATCATCTTTAATTATTTATGTCTTGTTTTGTCAAAGAACCCCACTTCCATGGGCATTGAAGACTTGTCCCTTCAAGCTTTTATTATTCAAAAAACTCACTACTTTTTGGCATCTTCCTATTAAATACTGTAAGGAGTATATCCACATACCTTCGTCTTGCTTTAGTTATAATTTTACTCAATATTAATTCCTCCGTCATATTTTATGTGTCATTATTTTTTTTTTCGTTCAAAAAAGAATGTCACTTTGTTTTATTTAGTAACTATTTAACGACACAATTACACTTTTATCCTTATTAGTCTCACTTAATTAAAAATAATAATAGTATATTGTTTTAATGAAGGACAATTTGATAAAAAATATCAAGTATTTACTTATTTCTTAAATTTCGTGTCCGATCAAATGGCGACACATAAAATAAAACGAAGGGAGTATAATTTTACTCTAAGGGAATAGGAAAGGGGCTTCGGGTTGTTTTTTTTAAATGACAACTAAGTTTCTTAAATTCTCACATTATTATTTGAGGACTTTTCTAGAATTGTTTATATTTATTTAAAATTTACTTAAGAAAATACTAAACATTATAATAACTAATTTTAAAATATTTAAAAAATATGATAAAAAATACAACTGCATTTTAAAATTCTTGTGGTATTGCAGAAATTGAGATAATTATTTTTAAATAATATTAAAAGCACTATTAATAATAATAATTAACAACGTAAAATATTTAGAAGACATATAAATGAGAATGAGATGAGCTTAGGGTCAACTTTCAAAAATTACGAATAAGCTCCTCAAAGTCCCACTTATTTCTATTTAAGGAGCTTAGGGTCAGTTTGCAAAATAACCATTTCGCCCTTTTATTTTTCAAAAATTTCTTATATTTATTTGATATTTACGTAAGAAAAATACTATAAATCACAATAATCAATACTAAGTTATTTACAAAATATAATTAAAAAATAGACTGATTCTCAAAATTTATCATTGCCGCATAAATTGAGACAATAATTTGAAATTGATATAAAAAGTGATATAAATTTTATATTTTACTCTATATTTTATTTTAATTCAATAATAGAAGAGTGAAGGAGAGGAGCGTAGGATCGACATGTGTGCTTCTGTTGCCTGCTTCAACTGTTTTAGCCATGAGTTTACTATATCAACCCTAATTAATTATTATAATTCATTTACGTATTAGAAAAATTAATAATATTTAATAAAAAATTACTCTATAATAGAAGAGTGGATGGAGAGGAGCTTATGGTCGACGTGTGTGCTTGTATTGCCTGCTTCAGCTACTTCAACCATGATTTTACTATATCATCCCTAATTAAGTATTATAATTTACTTACGTATTAGAAAATATAATAGTATTTAATAAAAAAAGTAAAATAGACATTTATGATATGTGTGTTTCATCTGCTTCAAATGTAATTTTACTATATCACCTTTAATTAATTATAATAAGTCATTATTGCGTTCAAACGCATATGCAAGTGCACGCAGACATACAAGTAATATAGAATTTTTAAGTCCGAATATCGACCCCCAGGGACTTGTCGATTAACTATTTGCTACATTAGACTAATACTAATTATTTATTCAAGAGATAAAGTCCGAAGATGTATTTAACAATTAACTAAGTAAAAAAAAAAAAGAAAATAACTAATGAGCAATTAACCAAATAACGAGTAGATTTTGTACGCAATCAATGAACGAATCCATCTAGGATTACAGATTCGCTAGCAATCATATCGAGTTTTAATTTCATCAACTTATTTGATTATCTAGTTGTTGATTTATGGGGTTAATTAGATGATCATGATTTTCGGAGCCTCTAATCGTCTATTTGAATTGACCTCATAACTACATCGTTGAGCGGGGATCTGATAACCCAATCCAAATGCATTTATATATCTTTTCATTTTGTAACTAAGTAAGAAGATCTAGGTATATTCCTATTCTAGCCACAAATCAATTCTTTATTTTACTGAAGTAAAGATCCTACTCCCTATATTTTTTGTTCTATCTTATTGATTCTCCTTTCCGATTCACAACAAAAATATAGATTTATTTTAATGATAGCTAAACATTAAAATAGTAAGCACAAGAATATAAGTAAAACTATTATGATAATCAAATAAATAAAATGAAGAGTCTCTACACAATCATTTAATTAGCTACCATAATCCTAGAACGAGAAGTTTAGCTCCACATAGACATGGAGCAATTACAATAAATCATCCAAAGAAAAATGTAAAAATAAATAATAAAGAAGAAGAAAGATGAAATTGATTTTCTCCGACTTCTACGATGGATTTTAGCTCTCTCTAGATCAAAAGTTATGTGAAAATTGATTTTATGAAATATTTATAGGTGTAGGAAAAAGTCCCAAAGAAAACAACTGAATCTAAAATAGACTAGAATAACTAAAAGCGGATTACAGAATTCCTACATGTCACGCCGTTGAGGCGGCTAACCACTGGCAATAAATTTCAATTGAAAATTCAAATGGGTCACAGTTGGTTAAAATATTAAATTATTTCATCTTTAATTCGTTTTAACTTCAAATCTTTTTTCTCCTTGTCATTTTAATCTCACACATCACAATATAATATTAGGCACAATCTATAAAAAAAAATAAAAATTACAAATAAAAATGCTAAATATAAGACAAATAATGACTAAAAAAATATAATTTTGGCCCAACATCACATCCCCACACTTAGAATCTTTCTCGTCCTCGAGCAACAATAAAGTTCATCTCAATAAATCAAGCTAGAAACACACCACTTTGATTGATACAAACAATTATACCCTATAGCAATTCAAAACGTTAAGTACGCTTCCCAATCATTATGCAAGAAATACAAACAAACAACAAACTTCTAACATCCTAACCTCAAAGACATACTCTAACTCATCAAATTTAAGTTCGTTCACCTACGCATATCAAAGAAAGCTAATAACATCACTTATCTATCATGAAATAAGTGTGCTCACAAAAAAATAGTCCACACACTCAATTCAAAAAATTGAATATGCTTTAAGGACTTAGCATCAAAAAACAAATCTCACACTCAAAAAGAATTCACATGTATGCAAAAAGAATCATAGGCTTTCTCATTATTTTTATCTCCACTAACTAAGCAATGCTCGAATAGAATCAAATAAGACTTTAACAGATTAATGTTGGCTAGGAGTAGAAAAATTATATAACAGTGACTTACACTTTTCTAAGCACTTTACACTTTTAGACTTCATCACCCATTATTTTGTTCACTTTTTATTTCCAGCCCTCTCTTTAACTATTATTTTCGTTAGTATTCTCATCTTATCAAGGTGCTTCAATTTTTTTTTCAAATTCTTTTTTACCTTTTTTCCCTCATATCACATTCTCTCAAAGAGGACCTTTTCATCACTTTGTAACTATCATTGGTTACCTTTTTAATACTCAATCATTTTTTTCTTCAGATTTATCAAATTTATCATAGCCTATGGTACAGTGCTCAAGAAAATAGGGTACAAAAATTAGGAACTCAACAAAAGGGTCAAGGCAAAAATATGGCTACCAACAAAAGACTACAGGTTCAAAGGGGTTAACTAGTGATATAATATCTGAAAAGATTAAAATTTACAAGACAAATCAATGTATGCTTATTATCATCTTCTAAACAAAACAATACTTTTATTTTGTTTCAGTAACATACAAGGAAAGTTCTAGATGAAGATGTAAAACATGAAATATGTAAGAAATTCTCACCACACATATCATAAGTATCAATTAAGATGGATAAATTCTACTTCTAAGACAGGAGGTCATAACGAACTAAAAAATAAGTTATGTACAGAGTCACAACCATTAACCTCGATGTCAAAAAAGTCTGTTATTATATTTAGATTCAAGCACTCACAAGAAAGTACTATTCAAGCTCCAACCTAAATTGCTAGTATCACACAAGTAAACAAATGTGATCTTCTTTTTCTCTTTAAAATAAATAAATAAATAATAAAATTTAATCCTAAAAAATAAAATATATTTGGTTCAAAGGGACCCCCTCGAAAAAAAAAAGCGAAAAAAAAAGTCAAGGGATGGACAAAGTGTACTCTAATAAAGATTAAAAAGCTAAAAACCAATAAAAATTAATCTAATCTAAGAATAAAAAAACTTTTAATGTTTTTAAACTTTTTACTTTTTTTAACTTTTTTTATACCTAAATCAAGAAACTAAAAAAATAATAATAATAGAAAATCTCATAGTATACTTCACCCTAAACAAATATCGAAAGACATTCCACTCCCACACCTAAAATCATGTTTTATCCTCAAAGCAGTAAATCAAGTAAAATAAGGGTTAAAGATACTTCCTGGGGACAAGGGGTCCTCTTGGACCTAGTTAGAAGCATGTTTCCTCAATTTTCATCATGGGTCGCGCGCACCCTTGTCATGACCTGAGCTGAGGCCCTGGCCGCGACGGGCATCCCAAACCACGAAGGTCCAAGAAACCCCGTAACGATCCAACCCTGTTAATCCTGCGACTATGGAGCACACGGTAGTAATAGAATCTCAATTATGGTTATGTTGTCGGTCATTTTTATAATCGTGATTCTGCGAGAACGTGATAGGATGTGTCTTGATTTTCTTTCTCATTCTTCCCTACGTGTGTGACGTTTAAGATCAATTAGATGAATCTAACCGTTCTTGTTTTATTAATCAGATGGCTCGTAGAGCAACTACTGGTAGGGGAAAAGACGGAGCCCACAAAAGGGCCTGAGGTAGGGGTAGTGGTGATATCATAGGGAATCACACTGCCACTCCAAGAAGTTCAATAAATCCCATTTATTAAAGAAATGATTGTCCACCTCCACCTTCTCATGAGGGTAGTACTGTTGAGGCACTTGTTTCTATGTAAAGAGCCATAGAGGGCTTGGCCGACCGACTGGATAGACAGGAGAGGGTGGTCAACATAATTCTGCATAGTCTCAGCCACAATTCCAGGCCCCTATTCAGACTTACTACTTTGGAAACAAGGAGGTATCTTTGCAGGAGTTCCTGAAGTTGAAGTCACCAAAATTCACAGGTTCAGACAGTTCAGCTGATCCTCAGAGCTTTTTGGATGGTACATTCAAGGCGTTGCGTATGTTAGGATGTTCTAGCGAGAGGGTTATGGAGCTTACATCATATAAATTAGAGGACATGGCTAATACTTGGTATGATACTTTATTTCTAGGAAGGCCTGTTGGGGAAGCACCAGTGACATGGGACGAGTTCACTAAGTTCTTAATGGATACCTTTCTTCCTGATAGTTAGAAAGAGAAATATGCAGATCAATTTGAGAAATTAGTTCAAACTCTAGATATGGATGTGTCGACCTATAATACACAGTTTTGCAAGCTGGCTAGATATGCTTCGTACTTAGTATCCACGAAAGCAGCTCGAATTCAAAGGTTTGTTAATGGGTTGGTTGCTCATCTCTATAATGCAGTAGCCCCACAGATGAAGGTCTTAACCTATTATGAGATAGTGGATCTTGCTAGAAAAATTGAGGATAAGGGTCGTATGGAGCGGGCAACTTATGAGGTTCGTAATAAGGCTAAGATGGGTGGATCTTTCAATGGTGAATTAAGTGAAAATCGCAAAGTAAAAAATCTGTGCCATCAGACAGGGACTGATTCGGTTTCACAGTCTGCATATAATCCACCTTCTAGATAGGATAATCAGGGGTCTTCAATATCTCAGGGATATCGTAGTTCTTGCCAGATGCATGCCACTACTCCATCCTACTAGAATTGTGGCAAATCACATATGGAACAGTGTCGTGTTTTGACTGGAGAGTGTTTTCGATGTGGTCAGTTGGGTCATCACATCATGGATTGCCCTCAGCCTCAGAGAAATATTAGTCAGGGTTCTGGTCAGTTAGCTGCACCTGGTCAGGCTACTCATAATACTGTAGGCAGGTATAGGGAATAGAGGTTGAGGTAATGGAGAACGGGTTACTGAAAATCAGGCACAAGGAAATGCTGGTAGAGGCCAATAGAGAGTCTTTGCACTTACTAGACAGGATGTTCAGGCCTCGAATGCAGTGGCTACAAGTATTCTTTTTGTTTATTTATTTGATGCATATGCTTTGATTGATTCGGGTTCTACCCACTCTTATGTGTCTTCATACTTTGCTGTGAGATTTGATAGACAGCCAGAGATGTTAAATTATTCTTTTCTTGTTGCTACTCTTGTAGGAGATTCCTTATTAGTTGAGTATGTGTACCGTGACTGCGAGAGTATAGTGAAAAGTAGGGATACACTTGCTGACTTAATTGTACTTGATATGATTGATTTTGATGTGTTGATGGGCATAAATTGGTTAGCTCCTTGCTATGCTACCGTAGATTTTCATGCAAAGATAGTTTAATTTGAGACACCCAACAGATCTAGTTTTGTATTGAAAGGGGGTCAAGTTCCAGAGGTTAGTAAAGTTATATCTTTTATGAAGACTCAACGACTATTGAAGAAAGGTTGCATGGGGATTTTGGCTATGATAAGTGATGTTAGAGAGGGAGCACTAAGGTTGGAGGAGCTACCTATTGTGAAGGAATTTTTTAATGTTTTTATTAAGGAGTTGCCAGTATTACCTCCAGTACGAGAGATAGACTTCGGTATTAATTTGGCACCTAACACTGCCAATATCTATACCGCCATATCGAAGGGCACCAACAGAGTTGAAGGAGCTCAAGCAACAGTTGCAGGATTTGCTAGATAAGAGTTTTATCAGACTGAGTGTATCACGATGAGGTGCACCAATTTTTTTTGTAAAGAAGAAAGATGGGTCTCTAAGAATGTGTATTGATTTTGAGACAGCTAAATAAGGTAAAAATACGTAATAAGTATCCGTTGCCTCGTATAAAGGACCTATTTGATCAGTTGCAAGGGGCTGCCTAGTTTTCGAAGATTGATCTTCAGTCTGGTTATCATCAGCTTAGAATCAGGGAAGAAGATATATGCAAGACAACATTTAGAACTCAATATGGGCATTATGAGTTTGTTGTGATGCCTTTTGGGTTAACCAATGCTCCGGTTGCATTCATGGACTTGATGAATAGGGTGCTCAAGCCATTTTTGGAAAAATTTATGAAAGTATTTATTGATGATATTCTAATATATTCTCGAATCCATGAAGAACATGAGAATCATCTGATGACTGTTTTGCAGACATTGCGGGAACATAAGCTTTATTCTAAGTTCCCAAAGTGCGAATTTTGGCTTGACTCAATATCTTTTTTGGGGCATGTTGTATCCAAGGATGGTATCACGGTGGATACTAAAAAGACAGAAGCAGTGCATAAATGGTCTAGACCTACTTCACCTACAGAGATTCACAACTTTATAGGTTTGGCTAATTATTATAGGCGTTTTGTGTGGGATTTCTCTAAAATTGCAGCTCCATTAACCAGGTTAACACAGAAAAATGTGAAGTTCTAGTGGACGGAAGAATGTGAGTAGAGCTTTCAAAAACTCAAAATATATTTGACCATCGCACCAATATTAGCCTTACCATCGGGTTCTGGAGGATTTAAAGTATTATGTGATGCTTCGAGAGTTGGATTAGGATGTGTTCTGATGCAACATGATCATGTTATTGCTTATGCTTTAAGGCAGTTGAAGAAGCACGAGCTGAGCTATCCTACACATGAGTTGGAGATGGCTGCAGTGGTATTTGCTCTTAAGATTTGGAGGCATTACTTAGACAGTGAAACTTGTGAGATTTATACCGACTATAAGAGCTTGAAGTATATTTTCCAGCAGAGAGATTTAAATCTTCGACAGTGTCGGTGGATGGAACTACTCAAGGATTATGATTGTGTTATCTTGTATCATCTTGGAAAAGCTAATGTTGTTTTTGATACTTTGAGCAGGAAATCTATGGGTAGTTTGGCGCATATAGTTCCTGGAAAGAGATAATTGGCAAATAATATGCAGAAACTTGAAGGCAAAAGTGTTAGATTTGGTGTTGGAAAGTTAAATGTCTTGTTGGCTTGTGTTCAAGCTAAAATATTCTTTGGTAGAGCGCATAAAGGCCTCTCAATTTGAGGATGTGCAGTTGCGCAAATATCGAGATGAGGTCCTAGCTGGTCAAAATATGACATTGAGTGTTGATTCTGATGGTATTCTTCGATTGGATAACCGATTATGTGTACCAGCTGCAGATGGGTTAAGACGAGCGATTCTTGAGGAAGCTCATAACTCCAGATATACCATTCACCCCGGTTTCACTAAGATGTATCATGACCTGAAGCAGTTGTACTGGTGGGAAGGTATGAAGAAAGATATTGCTAACTTTGTTTCTAGTTGTTTGACTTGTCAACAAGTTAAAACAGAGCATCAATGCCCAACAGGTTTATTACAAGAGATTAGGATTCTAGATAGGAAATGGGAAAGAGTTACCATGGATTTTGTAATTGGGATCCCGCAAACCATTAAAGACTATGACTCTATATGGGTAATTGTAGACCGACTTACTAAATCAGCTCACTCTTTTCCAGTAAAGACCACATATAGTGGAGTGAAATATGCTCAGTTATTTATGAATGAAATTGTCCAACTTCCTGGAGTTTCATTGTCTATCATTTCTGAAAGTGGATCACAGTTCACTTCACACTTTTGGAGATATTTCTAAGAAGCGTTGGGTACCCTGAGTAGATCTTAGTATTGTATTTCATCCACATACGGATAGACAGTCTGAGCGCACTATACAAATTTTGGAGGATATGTTGAGAGCCTGCATTATTGATTTTGGAGGTAGTTGGGATACTTACTTACCCATAGCTGAATTTGCTTACAATAACAGTTTTCAGCCAAGCATTCAGGTGGCTCCATATGATGCTTTGTATGATAGGCGATGTCGTTCTCCTATCAGATCACTTGAAGTTGGAGAAGCTAAAGTTTTAGGACCAGACTTGGTACAAAAAGCTATGGACAAGGTCCAATTGATTAAACAGAGGTTGCTCACATCTCAAAGCAGACAAAAGTCTTATGCAGACAAGAGGGGAAGAAATTTAGTGTTCACAGTTAGGGATAAGGTTTTTCTACGAGTCTCCCCTATGAAAGGTGTGATACGATTCGAGAAAAGAGGTAAATTGAGCCCCAGATTTATAGGATCTTATGAGATACTTGATCGAGTTGTAGGCGTCGCGTATCATTTAGCACTTTCTCCTGAGATGTCTTTCATCCATCAGTTTTTTCATGTCTCTATGCTAAGGAAGTGTATATCAGCTTTCTCTCGTGTGCTCGAAGCACCGACCTTGGATTTGGATGAGAACTTAACCTATGAGGAGGAACCAGTAGCTATTGTTAATTGACAAGTAAGAAAGTTGCGGTCAAAGGAGTTTGTGTCCGTGAAAGTCTTATGGAAGAATCATACCGTTGAAGAGGCTACATGGGAGCTGGAAGAGGATATGAAACTCAAGTACCCTCACTTGTTTCATTCTACAGGTATGCACTTGTTTTAAATTCGGGGACTAGTGACACCTAATTTTGCCCTCCACGACTAAGTTTATTTTCGAGTTTCTTTGATTTTTGAATGAAATTACAACATTTATTTTATCTGAATGAAAGCTTTTCAGAGTATTTATTTAGGTAAATTTGTCATTTTAAGTAGCGATTATATATTATCTTATTCAATTATATGAAATTTTAAAATTTTGTTACTTAAATATTTATTTTACAAAATATCGGATTTTAATCAAGGCTTATCTTGAAAATAAATTCAAATGATTAAAGTCTTGATTTAAATATAATTTATTCTCAAAAATAATTTATTTGGATAAATATGTGTTTGATTTTATTAAATCAAGAAGCTCGGAATTAAATGAGATATTAATTCATTTCGAATTTTGTTTTAATTTAACCAATCTATTAGGTTTGGCCATAATTGAAATTAAATTGGCCACAATTGCGATGCAATTGATTTCAATTTGACCAAAACTTAAATAGAATTGGCCAAATCCCCAATACCTAATTAAAAAACCCTTCAGCAGTCCACTATAATTTCGGCCCAAACCCAACTGCCCATCAACGCCAAACTAGCCATTCTTTTAAATTGTCGCCAGCCCAACAACATTTAAAATACCCATCCACTGGCCCAACACAAAGCTCCTGACCCAGCCCATATCATCCCTTCTTCATCAAATAACCTCAGCAACAATACGTACGCTCAACAGCCACAACATATACGTACAACAACATCGACAAACAACAAAACAACAGCCTCCAACATCGAATCACCAGACAACATCATTACCGACCAGTTCTAGTGGAAACCCATCCACGACGACCCGATTACCCGACGAAAACTGACCCCCCTATATCCGAGTCGTGATTCCAGTGATAAGGAAACGTACGACCTCAACAACTCAACATGAATCCGTTGCAAAAGGGTATGATTTCGTACACAAATTTTAATCACAATCTTATCCTTTTTTCAAAATTGGAATTCCTCCTCATTCGAATTTCAAAATTAACCCCCGTTTTCCTATCTATATAAAGTGGATTTTGGGAATCTGAAAGAGGAGGGAGATGAAATTCTCTTGGGGGAGATAATTTCGTTTAGGTCCAAAAATTTCTTTTGAGGACAAAAACAAGAGAAAAAGGGGGGTTCGAAATTTTTGGGTTCGGAAAAATTTGAAAGGAAAGACAAGAAAGAAAAGAGGTAAAAAGAAAACAAAGAAACTGTGGGAGAGAAAAATTCAATCTCTGTGGTAGAAATTCTGTTTTCCTAAGGTTCGTCAGCTAAATTAGAGCTTCGAGTCGAAGGGGAAGATATTTTTTCGGGTGGTTGTGATTCCGATGAAGCTTCGAGTCCTGTTTTGCTGCCCAACATCCGGTTACTCTTCGATTCCATTTTATTACTTTATAGTATTGTTGTTGGTGTTGTGATAATAGGAACAAATAGTAGTTCTGATTATTGTCTTGTGCGCTATAGAACGCCCTACCCTCATCGCTGTTTTATTTTTGTCTTTGATGCTGCTGCTATGGAGACTCGATTTTTTTTGGTTAAGTGTAGCGCTGCTGCTATAGGGATTTGATTATGATGTTAAGTGTGGTGCTACTGCTGTACAGATTTGATTAACTCGTTAAGTGTAGTGTTGCTACTATAGAGATTTGATTTTTATGATGTTAAGTATGGTGCTATTACTGTAGATATTTGATTGATTTGTTAAATGTGGTGCTGCCGCCCGTAGAAATCCTATTAATTTGTTAAATGTGGTGCCGTTGCTCGTAGAAAGTTGATTAATTTGTTTAAGCGTGATGCTGCTTATGTTTTCCCCCCTTCTTTAGTGGTTGCATTTTTCGTAGTTTTCCTAGGAGGACTATTCTGATTGTAAGATTTTAATGAACTTATGAGGTGCTTCCATAATTTTTCTTTGGTACTCAAAGTATGAAGATATTCCCTGTGAAAGAGTGAATTGATTTTTGTGAGTCTTGCTTTTGATAGTCTAAATGGTGATTTTTTTTAACTAACTTCCACGTCAATTTTATCTCTTTTCTTCCCCACATGTTTCCCTATCAGTTTATTTTTTCTTCTTTTGGAATGCATCTTTTAAACCTTGAAATACTCCGAGGTAGTATTGTGGATTAGTAAAATGATTAGACCTTGTTGTGATTACTTGAATTACAGAAATGCAACCCCATGTGTAGTATGAACTTGTTTAAGATTTTATTCGATTTGAATCAATTGTGTTTTGTATTTATATTATCAAATTGATTAATCTTATTACAAATAAAACTCTAATCCTACCTCTTTATTTGGCATGGAAAATCCGTTCGAGGTCCAAGTGCGTCCTCCCCTTGCTTTGCATTCAAGGGGACGATGAAGCCCATCCCCTCGAGTCCGTTTCAAAACTAAGTCCAGAGTCGAGCTTGTGGTGTATCAAGGCAAGGAGTCAAAAGAAGAAGAATGGGGCAAAGTCCCATAGCAGCAAAGAGACTAGAAAGTCTCTTTTTATTTATTTATTTATTATTGTCTTTTATTATCTATTTATTCATTTATTTAATTCATTATTTATTCATTTGGGCCTCGAAGTCAAAGTTGTAAAGTAATACAGGTGGAGCGGATTTTGGGTCAATAGGCTCAAAAACTAGATTAGGTCAGGTGAAATAGGTCGAAAGCCCAATTAGACTAGGACAGGTTTCATTGATTTGGGCCTAATGGCCTAAATCTCTTACTTTCTCCTTTCTTTCCCCTTTTATGTGTTTTTATGCTTATTAGTTTTGTTTAGACTTAGTTAAAACCCCTACTAAGTCGCCTAAATCTATTTTACACAAGCCTTTCTAAAAAATCAATAACTTTTTTCAACAAATAAATCTTTTGTTTTTTGAAGTTAGTCAAAAGATGTTTTCAAAGAGTCTGGATAACCATAAGTTAGCGGATGTTTTAGGTGCCTAAGATCTTCCTTAAACATTAATAGGAATCGCTTACTCAGAATCTTTGAAATTTAAATGATTTTTCTATTTTGGATCGTTTAATACTATCTTATAAAGATTTCTTAATTCCTTTTCAAAATTAAGTGGCAATTATCTCAAATAAGTCAATTTTTTTGCAAAACAGGGACCGAATTTTCTAAGGTTGGGAGAATGTAATATTCCTTTTAAAAAAAAAGAGGTGGGCCAATCTCATCCTCTGATTGAAAAAAAGGAAAAGAAATAGGCATATCCCATATGTGCGGCCCCAAAACCAATTAAGAAAAGGATTGATTTCAATCCATCTTTACTTAATAAGCAAAATCAAAAAGGAATTGGGAGAGATTTGGGCTCCTACGTGTAGCAGCTGCCAAAAATAAAAAAAGCATATAAAGGACTTTTGGGTTAGAAAACGCAGCAGCAGTGTGTTAAAATTGAAAAAATTAGCTTATCTTCTTCACAAGAAAAAAATGAGGAAATAAAAAGAAGAAGAAAAAGTTAGTTGTTTGGAAATTTCTATCAGGTTTAAGGTAAATCTTTTTCTACATCTTTATCCTGATTTTTGGTCTAGGTAATTTGTTTTAGGTACTAAAATTTACTTATCAAAGACGAGATTATGCACAATAAGGTGTGACTTTGGGTATGAAATTCGATAAATTGAAAAATACCATGAAACCTTGAGGGTTGGGTTATCTAATTTTATCATAAAGTTAGCCTAAAATAAGGAAATTAATATAAAATTGATATGATTTGATTATAGATTTAATCCAAGAAAGCGATACGAATCATTTGAGGTGACAAGTTTGGGTATTCCGACACGTGTACTGTGAGTAGTAATCTTACCATAATTTATGTTTCTTCAATTGCATATTTATACATGTTTTTGATGAAAATAAGAGTTATTGAATGCTTTGAAAATTTGCACGTGGGACAAGTTCTTTACTTGATATGATATTGGAATGATTATTTGAGATATGATATTATTACTATGAATATTCTTCACTTACATGATAAATAAGTATTTTGACATGTGTTTTTATTCAAGTTTACATGTAACATGATTTGATATGAACTTTAAATGATATGTACTATTCTAACAAATGCTTTCATATGAATATCCTATTGTTTACAAAGAAAGTATATATAAGAGTAGACCTTGAGTTGAATCCCGTAGCTAACGGAGGGATCGTTAGACCTAGTGCACCTTGTATTTACTGATTATTGTTACAATCCTCGCTAGTGGAAAAGTTGAACTAGCATACTATTACTGATCTCCCTTGGTAGGGACCTTCTGATATGATATTTGACTCTTTTATGAGGGGTCCATAGTTATTGGCTATTCTTGACATAGAATGTCACACTGATTACATGATTCATTCTTGAAAACCTCTCATATATGTAATATTTGATATGATATAATGCTTTTCGAGTTTATTACTGAACTATTGATTTATTTTGCTTATATGAAACAAATAATATTGTTTATGGTTACTGTTTTCTGAAAGAGCTTTTATTTCATGATGTTTTATGACTTTCCCCCATTAAAACGATTGTGGTTAAGTGTTATTACTCACTGAGCCAGCGTCTCACTCCTCGTTATTATTTTTACAGAAAATGTAGGTGCTGGTGAGGATTTCGTTAGCTAGAGACCTCGAAGTAGCATATTCCTGGTGAGCCCCGCATTTGTTCGCATGGGCAGGAGTTTATTTATTTATTCTGTTCTGCTCTTGCAAACTCTTAGAGTCGCTCTATAGTCATGTCTTTAGAGTTGTGAGTATTCTTTAATTATTTTGAACTTGTGGAGTATTGGACTTCCTTTCATGTTTTGGAGATGGATGTCATGTTATTATTCGGTGGTGTTGGTCAATTGTTGATGATTTTGGTGTATTGTGTTGGGGTTTGATGTGTTGTGTGATGTTGGGTTGTTGTTGTGGATTTGAGACAGGGAATTTTCTTGCTAGGCCCCAAAACAGAGGAAACTCTGCACGATTTTCTGTAGAATTTTGATGAGGCTTGCTTTGGAGTCCTAACCTCCTTAGCGCCAGTCATGATCCTATTCTGGGTCGTGACAACCCCATACTTAAGATCAAATATGCTCCTTAGCTTCAAATTTTGGGTACTCAGACTTTTCCTAAATCTGCAAAAATAAAAACAAGTAACACTAAAACAAACACGAAAAATAAAAATAAAAACTGCTTACTACATGTTGGGATTGCCTCCTAACAAGAGCCTAATTTAACATCGCGGCACGACCCATCAACTTTTTTCTCCACCTTGAGGATATGAATTTCACCCCCAACATTGCATCCATCTTTTTGCTATGTGCATAGGGCGGCGGTACCAAGATGAAGGAACCAAGTAATGAATTTCACATTATATAATTCTTGGCCCAGAAGAAAGGCATGTTTTTGTGTTGTTGGTCTGGTGTAAATTTAAGAATATAAGATTCTTGTTCCTCATCTTCACACTCTTCCACTATTTTAGACGACTTCATCATCTGAACATAATGTAGAAAAAGTGTTTTGTTGTTTCAACATCATTTGAACATGTCATCTAAAAATACTAAATATAAGGTAAATAATAACTAAAAATATATAATTTTGGCCCAACATCAGTATAAGTATTAAAAAATTAATAATACTAGAAAAGATAAAATAGACATAAAATTATAAATTAACTTTTGATGTTTTAAATTAACGTGATGTCTTATATGAGGCTCACTTAATTTTTTTTCACAAGTATTTTTATAGTAATTTTGCTATCACACTTCTAATTAGTTATTATAAGTCATTTAAAATATGTCTACTTCTATGCTTCAATCGTGATTTTACTATATCAGTGCTAATTAGTTATAATGGTCATCGATGCATTATGCCACTTAAATTTGAATAGAAGAAAAAGTAATATAAATCACAATAATTAAAAATTTAAATTATTTTTAAAATATAATTGACCATCAATGCCACAAAAATTTGAATACAAATTTAAATACAGACAAATAAAATAAATAAAATTACAAATGCAAATACAGTATGCGATCAACATACAAATACAAATACAAAATAGTTCTTTAAAAATACAAGTGCATCGATGAAAATAGTATACAAATATAGATACAAATACAAATAAAACAAAACCACAAATTATAAATACAATATGCAGTCAATTGTAAAATACAAATATAAAACAAGTCTTTAAAATACAAGCGCGAATTGTATGAAATATAAATGATGGTGTGAACTAAAAAATACAAATACAAGTGCAAATCATAAAATACAGATACAAATGCGAACTATAAAATACAAATATAAGTGCAGATTATAAAATACAAATACAATTGTATCAATGAATACAAAAATATAAATGATGATGTGAATACAAATATAATAATCAAATATGATTTTTTCGTTGCCATCCATGACTTGTACTCGAGTAGCCATATTTTTTAAAATATAAAATAGAACAAAAAATAAGAAAGACAAAAACCAAAAAAAAAAAAAAGAATTAGAAGTTCGAGATAGAAGAGAGAACCAAAAAAACAAAAAGAAAGAAACGAAAAAAAAAACAGGGAAAAAAGTTTTAAAAGGGGGGGGGGGGGGGCACGAAAAATAAAAGAATCCAAAAAAAAAAAGAAAAAAATATAAAGAAAAATAGAAGCTAGAGGTAGAAAAGGAAGGAAAACGAAAAGAAAGAATCAAAAAAAGAAAAAGAAAGAGAAATAGAAAGAAAAAAGTTAAAAATAAAAAATAAAAAAAATGATGGTAAATACAAATACAATGCGCGCTTATGATGTTTTCGTCTTCATCTATGACTTGTATTTGATGTAGTTATTTTTTTTAAAATATAAAAAAATTATAAAACATAAAATGTAGTTAATGTATTTTAATTTTATATAAATATAAACGAACCATGGATTGATTACAGTGGCTATGAATTGTACTATTACAAACGATTACTATGGGCACTGAATTTTGTACTAAAGTATGGTTGTTTCTCAAAGTCTTTCTATTTTAATGGAGCCAACAATTAATGTGTGTGAAATATTCTTCCTATTTTCATGTCTCATCTTTTCCCACTTTCTTTTATAACTTTTTCTCTCTTATAATTTCTTTTTCTTCTCCAAATTAGTAGCTTTCAGTCTCTACAATTTTTCAATTTTGATTTCTCTTCCATTACTTGAACTTCAACTATTAATGGTGAGCTTCGAGCTCTAGCAATAGATAAGGACGGAAAGAACTGGATCTGGGCATCCTTTTCACCTTTTCCTTCACTTTTCTGCAACACCCAACAAACACCCCTACAACCACCGCTAAATTTGTCTCATTTTCCTTTCCTTACTCTAAGATTCACAATTAATGGTGAGTTTCAAGCTCTAGCTATCGCTGATGACGAAAAGAGCTAGATCTGGCCAGTATGTATCAAAACACAAATAGATTGCTAATTTCAACACCACTTGAAGAGTGAATCCTACAAATAGAAAGACAACGAAAGAAATCGTTCAACAGCTACACCAAATAGGCTGCTAATTTCAATATTTGTATATGAATTGATGCTATAAAAATAGTTGCACATTTGTATGTGAATAAATTCAAAATTTTTACAGTTGTATATGTATTTCTTAACAAATAAATACTTTGTATATGTCTTTTAAAGAATGATAACAATGTTTAATAGGTCCAGGTGTTGCATACGTCTTTGATGTCATAAAAATAGTTACTATTTATTTGTATGTGTGATGTCAATAAAGCCTGATCAATTTTTAACTCTATATGTATGCAATAACAAATAAATGAAATTGTATATGTATTTCAAAGAATGATTATAGTGTTTTTAATGGGTCTGTGTGTTATATGTATTTAATGTCATAAAAACAGACATGTATTTTGTATTTGAATAAGGTTTGAAATTTATAATTGTATACGTATTTCAAATAAATAAATAAATTTGTATATGTATTTCAAAGGATAATGACAATATTTAAAGGGTCTATGTGTTGTATATGTGTGTGAGGTCATAAAAACAATTATGAGATACATATTTGAGAACATAAAAATAGTTGGTAAAAATAATATCTTATGCAAACGATATATGTTTATACAACTTGAATCATACAAATACAAATAATACTTATTTATATACAAATACAAATGATAAATTTGACATATAACTATAAACAATTTATATAAAGTATATGTTTGATACAAAAAAGAAAAAAGAAAAAAAAATTGAGAAAGAAAAAATATAAAATACAAAGAGAATGAGAGATGTAAAAATATAAAATACACACACAAAAAAAGAAAACAGAAGAAGAGAAAGAAAGTCGAAGATAAAAGCTAGAGAAAAGAGAAAATGAAGGAGGTTTTTTCTTCATTCAATCATATTTTGAGTTTTATAAATCATTAAAAAAAAGGTTACTATTTGAAAATAGAATCTTCAATTAATTGAGTGAACGTAATTTAAGGAAGTTTAAATTTATTTTCCCTTTTAAACTCAAGTTATTATCAGAAATAAGGTATTTAACTGTATTTGCATATGTATTTAATGTACACATCAAATACATATATAAATTACTATTTCGAATAGTTAACAAAAGATTGTTATGCGCCTCCTAATTAATGGATCTAGTTTGTTATTTTTTATCTTTTCCCATAAATAAATTCCTTAGTTTTGTTCTGTGTGATTCGATCTCATTCTAGTTGGATTTTATATTTGATTAAATGATTGCTTCATACCTTTTAATACTGTAATTTGGAGTTATCATTAATAACTTATTATTTGGGCCGACTGGGTTGGACTAAAAAGAGGATCATGACCCAACATTTTCATTTTTTATTATGTTATAATTTTTTTTATTCTTTATAATTTTTAAAGTGTCTAATAATTTTTTCCTTTATATATAACACATCAAACGAAGAAATATATCCTTTTGAAAGTATTTTGACAAAGCATGTTATGAGTCAATATGAATTACATATCAACTTAAATGAGTAGGTCATGTTTTAAGGGCTAATGTATCGATCCCTAATGAAATGTATAAATTTGCCTTTTGTATTTGGGGAAAGGACAGAAATAATACTTCAAATTAAACTGTTTCCACGAAAATGGCCATGGAATTTAAATTTCACTTTCTAACCATTTAAATTTGTTGGCTTGTTCTATACCGTTTTCTACACACCTTCTGTACAGTTTCTATACATATCTTATACATATAAATATTCTATACAAAAATTATACAGTTTTGATATACAATTTATACAATAATTATATTTTTTTTACACATTTTATACTATAATTATATAATTTTTATACATTTTCTACATATATTTTTATATATTTTTTATACATATACATATTTGATAGAACTATACAATTTCTATACATATATCTAATATGGATACATATTCTATAGAACAATTATACCATTTTTATATAATTATATTTAATTATTATTTTAAACAATTAAAAAAATAGAATATTTTTCAATTAGAAAATTTATAGCAAAAAAAAACTGAAATACTTTTAAAAGAGCTGAATGACCCAAGTTGAAAACTGTATCAGTATTGTATATGGACTGTATCTGAACTACATGAGTCAAAGTGACCCAAATTGAGAAAGAATAGAAAATGGCCATAAAGGGGTATTCTTTTTCCCGACCGGACATTTTTTGTCCATATGCCCAAACTTGGGCTTTAAAAAAAAAAAGCTACACAGTGTCTTTTTTTCTTTGTATTTTAAACTAGATATCGATAGCCCGTGCTAGCACGGGCCCAATATATATTATTTTCATCTCAATAATTTAAATTTTTAATTATTGTGATTTATAATATTTTTTTATGTTCCAATTTAAGTGATGTGATATAATTTCGAGAGTCGGACAATATTTCATATCTATTAATTTGTAAGTTGTTAATTATGTGATTTACAATGCTTTATACATAATTTTTTAATAATATATGAATATTCTCTTTGTCTCAATTTATGTGGCACAGATAAAATTTCGACAGTCAATCAATTTTTTTATATTTTTTTATATATACACTTTTATATTGATTTCTAATACTTTTGATATCATTTTCAAATAATATATGTTACTTTATGTCTTCCTCTGTCCCATCCCAATTTATGTGCACTAATATAATTTTGATAGTCAACTAAAGTTTTTATGTTGACATATCATTTTGTGTCAAATTTTACCTTTTTTTATGAAATATTATTAATTTTATAATACTTAGATGACCATAATAATTAATTAGGGGTGATATAGTAAAATCTCGATGAAAGAAACGAAGCACACATGTCTTAAATGACTTGTAATAATTAATTAGAAGCGACATAGCAAAGCTACTATAAAAAATACTTGCATAATAATTAATTAATGGAGACACAGTAAAATTATGATTGAAGCAGCTGAAGCAGACATGTCATAAATATTTATTTTACTTTTTTTTAATTATATATTATTAATTTTGTAATATGTAAATGACTTATAATATTTAATTAGGGATATAATAATTAATTATGGATGATATAGTAAAATTACGGTTGAAGCAGCTTAACCAAATATGTCATAAATGTCTATTTTATTTTATTTATTAAATACTATTAGTTTTCTAATACATAAATGACTTGTAATAATTAATTAAGAGTGATATAGTAAAATTACAGTTGAAGCAGCTGAAGCAGGCATGTCGACCTCCTGTCTGCTTCAGCTAATTAGAAGCAACATAACAAAGTTACTATAAAAAAATACTTGTATAATAATTAATTAACAGTGACACAGTAAAATTACAGTTGAAGCGGCTGAAGCAAACATGTCATAAATGTTTATGTTACTTTTTTAATTAAATATTATTAATTTTATAATATGTAAATGACTTATAATATTTAATTAGGGGTATAATAATTATTTAGAGGCGATATAGTAAAATTACGGTTGAAGCGGCTGAAGTAGACATGTCATAAATGTCTAATGTCTATTTTAATTTTTTATTAAATAGTATTAATTTTTCTATAAATAAATGACTTATAATAATTAATTAGGGGTGATGTAGATATGTCATAAATATTTTTATTTAATAATTAATTAGGGGTGATATAAACATGTCATAAATGTCTATTTTATTTTTTTTATAAAATATTTTTAATTTTCTAATACATAAATGACTTATAATAATTAATTAAGGGTGATATAGTAAAATTACAGTTGAAGCAGCTGAAGCAGGCATGTCGACCTCCTGCCTACTTTAGCTGCTAAACTGCCTCTTATTATAATACTAGATATGCACGGTCGGTGCTAGCACAGGCCCAATATATATATTTTTCTTATTTTAATTTATGTAATGTAAATAGAATTTAAATATTTAATCATTAAAATAATTTAAGTTTTTAATTATTGTAATTTATAATACTTTTTCTTCTATTTCAATTTAAGTGACAATAATATAATTTTGAGAGCCAGCCAAATATTTTATATTTTTAAATTTTTAAAATTATTATTTATCTGATTTATAATATTTTTTACATAATTTTTCAATAAGATATGAATACTCTCTTCGTCCCAATTTATGCGGCAAAAATAAATTTTTGGCAATCAATCAATTTTTTAGATATTTTTCTTAATTATTGTTATTTACAGTATTTTTTATTTCATTTTCAAATAATATATGTTGCTTTATATCTTCCTTTGTCCTGTCTCAATTTATATGACACTAATATAATTTTGATAGCCAATAAAAATTTTTATGTTGACATATCATTTTGTTATTCTTAATTTTATAATACATAAATGACTTATAATAAGGGGTGGCATAGTAAAATCATCGTTTGAAGAACGACAATTAAATTTAAAACATCAAGAGTTAATTTTGCATTTTATGTCTATTTTATCTTTTTATTAAATATTAGTTATTTTCTTAATACCTAGATGACTCATAATAATAAATTGAGATTGATTATGTTACTCCTATAAAAATTAACATAATTTAATCATATCCAATAGTAATCATTGATAACTCATTGGAGTAGTATATTAATTAAATACGGAATGCTATATTTTGCATATACAAAATATGATATTATTAACATTATTGGATAGTGCATTATGTTAATCTCTCACAATAATAAAATTTTATTATAGATTTTTTTTAATTATTTTTTACTTGATACATATTAATCACCCAACACAAATCTTAAGAAAATATTCATTAGAAATTTATTTTATTAAATTAAATTTATTAATTTGTACTTTAAAAATTTAAGTTAAGTTTAAATATTAGTATTTCTATATAAGAAAAAAATAATTATAAAATTTAAATTTTCTAAAATAAATAAGTAAAAAAAATTAACTTTGAATATAAAAGTCAATTAAAATAATAAACTTGATTTACTTTAAATATTTAGTTGAAATTAATTAAGATATAATTATTAAATTATTAAATTACTTAAATTTAAGATGCTGTATTTTGTATATACAAAATATGATATTATTAAACATTATTGAATAGTGCATTATGTTTATCTCTTACAATAAAATTTTATTATATATTTTTCTTTATTTATTTTTTACTTGATACGTATTGACCTAACACAAATCTTAAGAAAATATTCATTAAGAATTTATTTTATTAAATTAAATTTATTAAGTTTGTACTTTAAAAATTTAAAGTTAAGTTTAAATATTAGTGTTTTCATATAAGAAAAAAATAATTTTAAAATTTAAATTTACTAAAATAAATAAGTAAAAAAAATAATTTTTAATATAAAATTTAATTAAAATAATAAAATTGATTTACTTTAAATATTTAGTTGTAATTAATTAAGATAAAATTATCATATTATTAAATTACTTAAATTTAAATAATTTAAATTAAATCTATGCAAAGTTGAGGGCAATCTTGCAAATAAATAGAACAAGGAGGACTTTTTTCAAGGGTATGATCTATAATTAAATGAAAGATTGTGGGCACTTTTTCAAGTTATTAATAAGGTACAACTAAAATAACACAAAAGACAAATTCTTTAAGCAGCTTTTTCTTGTGAAAAGACTAAAATGCCCTCAAAATTGATTTTAATGTCTGCCAGCAGACATGTTGAAGGCCCCTCTTCTATAATATAATAAAAATAATATACATATAGTAATATGGGATTTTTCATAAATAGTGCTACTTAGCGTTCATTTTTGTAAATTATAGTGAGATATTTTCTTTTAAAAAAAAAAAAGATTGTAGCTACACTTTCATTTCAAAACATAGTAAACATATTGTATCCTAATGCATGTAATATCTAATCCTAATAGAAATTACATATATATAATATCTTGTTTTACTATATGTGTGTTTCCAAAGCAAAAACTGCATGTATGTGTATGTCAAGACATCTATTGTATGTGCGGTCAAATTGTATACGCAGATCAACCATATGTGAAGGATATGTAAAGTATATATTAAGTGTATGGAAAAATCAACACCTAAAAATACATGTTATATGTGCAACCAGTATTTATCATAATCGTTTTGAGTGTGGCTCAGTGCACGCTACTATATAATTTTTAGACACACAGATGCATGTATATTGTATATCTTCTATATATATAATACCGCTATATATTGCATTTTTAAAGTAAGTGACCACTATAAAGAATAATATAGGTTGAAAATTGAAATGACAGTGTCACATAATTTTCTCTCTTAAATATACATGTTTGGCCATATAAAAGTTATCTTGAAATACTTTACAATATTTTTGAAAAATTTGTTTATTTGTTTAGGTAATACGATCTATCTTATACGCAAGCAGAATAATTGAAAATAATAGATTCACAAAATAAATAACATGTGTTAAAAAAATAAGAATTGATCGAAATAGAATACCGCCAACCAATTATTTTTTTATATTTCTCATTATCCTCGAGATAATCATTGCAGTGCACCTATCGAACTAATTATTTGCTTATATTTCTACAAGCTGGATTTCAATCTGCACAGACCTTATTATAGTTTTTTTTTTTTTCCAATGCCCATATAAATATTATTGGTTAAAACAAATGATTCTTTTATTTTTATCAGTTAAAAGAAATAATTGAGGATTTATTTTATTATACATTGGGAAAGTCCTGAACAAAAGTTAAACTATACATAGAAAATGAGAGTGCACTCACTCGACGTACATGCACTGCAGCTGGAAGAATCGTAGCTGAATGATTAGTTTTTGTAATTAAAAATAATTGAAAAAGACATGCATTGGTGGACTTTTACTACTAAAATTATTTCATAGAGAGGATTTATTTTAAATGTCTATTATAATATTTTTAATTGAAATTTTTATTTTTATTTAACAAAAATTACGTATTATAAAATTTTCAATGAATATTTATATATATAGATACATGAAAAATATTAAATAATAATATAATATTATTTTAATAATTTAAATACAATTAAAAACATAAAAAAATGAATTTGAAACTGCTTTATAAATTAAATTACTTCATATGAAAAGATTGACCACAAAAATAAGCAGTCCTTCATACATCACAAAAAATTTTAATGATTTCATTCCTAATTTTATCACACAATATCTTCATACTAGTAAAAAATTTATTTTGTATTTACAAAAAATAAGCAACCACTATGTTCATATATGTACACTATGCATGATAACAAATATGTCAGTTATCATAAATTATTTATTTAAAAAATTAAATATTTAAAAAAAATATTTACAAGTGTTGCCAAAATAGCATTTGATCTTGTGATTCGTCTATCATTTATTGTCACTAATAATAAAAATAAATAGTTATATATATATATAGAGAGAGAGAGATTCTTGGATCATCACTGTCAATGATGTTTTCGGTTTATTTGAAGAAAAGAAGTGATGAGAAAAATAATAATATATAAATCATAAAATAAGATAAAAAATTGTAATGTAAATATGAAGTATAAAATTTTAAAGTCAAACTTTAATCAAATTAATAAGATATGCTAATTTATTTATGTGTGTGTATTAGGATATTTTTATCATGAATTGTTTTTCTACTTCTGTTTTTGCTTTTTTAGAAACTATATTTTTTTTTACTTATTTTCAATAATAGAAAAAATTCTTCTGCTTCTATGTAAAAGTGCTTTTATAAATTTGTCAAACGTCAATGTTTTTAAAAAAAGTGTTTTTTTTTTCAATCCCAAATAGGCACTTAATCCCATATTTTGGACCATAAAAAGTATGGGAAAATAGCATAAACATACACCTTAACTTATCATATTTACATAAATTTTTACTCTTACAAAGTAATTATAAAAATTTCAACTAATTATATATTTTCGTTGAGTGTAGTGAGAGTTAATTATGTATCCCGACAAATTCAAAATCTAAAAAAAATATATTTGGGACTAATTATATACCTATACAAAGAAAAAAATATATATCTTAATTGAATATATTATGTATCTTGAGGCTTGATACACCTAAAATCGAATAAAATATATTGAGAGTTAACTATGTATCTTTTCAAAGGAAAAATATGTCTTGGTTGATTGTATCGAAAGCTAATTATGTATCTCGATGAAACTAAAATCAAGATTTTAATAATTATGCAAAATATCGTCATTTTCTATAATTAAACTCCAAACTACCAGAATTTATGTTATATATAATCTCTCTCTCTCTCTCTCTCTCTCTATATATATATATATATATATATATATATATATATATATATATATATATATATATTAGAAGTGTTAAGGGCCTTAGAAATGTTGTTTGAACTTTTTGCCTTCATTAAAAGTCCTTGTTTTAGATAAAATCGTCTTTTCACTATTTTTTCTAATATTTAAGAGTTAAAAATTAATTGAATATATTTATGATAAAATATTTCTTTGTTAGAAGTCATCAGAATTTTAATATTTTTTCAAGAGTTGAAAATTAATTAAATATATTTATAGTAAAACTTTTCTTTATTAGAAGTCATAAAAATTAATGACTATTGATACTTTTTCTATTAGTTTAAGAATTCTAAATCAACTAATTTGATTTTAAAAAGATTTGGAAAATGTTGGAATAAATATAAAACTATTAGAATAAGAAAAATTTATGAAGTATCAGATTTTTAAAAGTTTTACGTACTTAATAAGAATTTAATCAATGATTTCGTAAAGATTCGACTTTAAAAATAAGAAAAGATTTTAAACATTAAAAAACAAAAATAATCGTAACACAAATATAATTCAAATTGACGCGTCTCTCATAGCTTGTGGCAACAAGAAAACAGGTACTATATGTCAAACGCAAAAGTAATGATCCATCAACCACTTGAACTTCTGGTGGTAAAATATATATGTGTATATGTTTATATTTACATTATTATATTAAAGTGTGAAAGATTTTTGGAAAGTGATTTGAACTTTTACAATTTATTAAAAATCTCTGCTATAAGTAAAATTATTTAATTTTAAATAATCAAATGTTACACGTGCGAGACACATGCGGTTAAATTAATTTTTACAAAAAATATGCCAACCTATAAACTTCATAGCCCATACAACTGCAGCAGGTTTGTATTTTCTATGAATTAGGGGTTTCCTTAATTTTTACTTCTTGTAGGATTTTAAAATTCTCTTGGGAGTGAAGCTGTAAGAGAAACGCCATGGGTAACTGCTAGCCAAGAACCTTCATTTTCATTCTTTTCATTTGCATCATATTTTGCAAATACTGAGTATTTCGATTTTTTCTTGAGTCGAGGGTCTATCGGAAACGATCTATCTACCTCATCTACGAGTTAGTGGTACGGATTGCATACACTTTACCCACGTTAGACCTCATTTTGTGGAAATATATTGGGTATGTTGTTGATGATAGTAAAGTGTGAAGGATGCGGATTAGGGTAGAGGGTTAGTGAGTAGGAGTGTGTCCTTACTAATAGGGAGGAGTGTCTTGTGTGTAATTGTGCCTGTAGTCATAGTGTTATGCACGTGTCTTGTAGTTTCTTATTTGTGGTGGTTTGGTGTTGTTGATAATTTCAGATAGATAATTTATAGTATTAAACTATGGTGTATTATTTCTTGTATCATTTTTGTTGTGTGTTTTTATGTTTTTTGTTTGTTATATTGGTGTTTGTCTTGAGCCGAGGGTCTATCGAAAACAGTCTCTTTACTTTATCTGAGGTAGTGGTATGGGCATACACTTTAGAAAAGTGTGGAGGACATGGATTAGGATAGACTATAGAGAGTTAGTGGGAAGGAATGTGTTCCTTACTAATAAGGATAAGTGCTTTGAGTGTAGTTGTGCCTGTAGTCATAATATTGTGCATGTGTTTTTCAGTTTCTTGTTTGTGGTGGTTTGGTGTTGTTGGTGATTTCAGATAGATAGTTTATAGTATTAATCTATGAGTGTCTTGTTTCTTATATCATTTTGTTGTGTTTTTTTTATATTTTTTGTTTGTTATATTCGTCTTGTTGGGGATTTTATTGTTTATAGTATTAATCTATGAGTGTCTTGTTTCTTGTATCATTCTGTTGTGTGTTTTTTGTTTGTTATATTGGTGTTGTTGTCCTAAGTTGCGGGTCTATCGAAAACAATCTCTATACTTTATTCTTCCCAGACCCCACTTTATGAGAATAAACTGCATATATTGTTGTATTACTGAGTGTTCTTTTTCTCAAATTTTAAGTATCTTAGGTCTATGATCCGGGGGAATGGAGAGATTGATAAGGATGTCACGCACCGAATAGGAGCGGGGTGAATGAAATAGAGGCTTGCTTCGGGTGTTCCGTGTGCTAAGAAGGTGTCCCCCAAGCTTAAGGAAAGTTCTATAGAGTGGCGGTACGTCCGGCCGTGATGTATGAAGCGGAATACTGGCCAGTCAAGAACTCTCACATTCAGAAGTTGAAGGTAGCGGAAATAAGAATGTTGTGGTAGATGTGTGAACTTACTAGGGGTGATAGGGTAAGGAATGAGACTATTCGGGTGAAGGTGGGAGTGGCCTCGATAGAGGACAAGATGCGAGAAGTTCGGTTGAGATAGTTTAGGCATGTGATGAAGAGGGGCATGGATGCCCCAGTTCGGAGGTGTGAGAGATTAGCTTTGGATGGTTTCAGGTGAGGCAGAGGTAGGCCAAAGAAATACTGGAGGGAGGTGATTAGACATGACATGGAGCACTTACAGCTTATTGAGGACATGACCCTAGATAGGAAGATATGGAGAATGCGAATTAGGGTAGAAGGTTAGTGCGGGTGGGTGACCTTGCTAGTAGTCGTAGAACTTTGCACATAAGGTGGAGTCTCTATCTAGGAGGTTTGGAAAGAGGAGAGGTCTTGTGGTTTGGTAGTTTATAATACTGCTTTGTGGGTGCCGTATTTTCTATTATTTCACCGTGTCTTGTGTTTTATTACAACTGTATTTACTATCCTTTTGTCTTGAGCAGGGGGTATATCGAAAACAGCCTCTCTACTTCTTCGGAGGTAGTGGTTTGGACTGCGTATATTTTACTCTCCCAAGACCCCACTTATACAAGCCAAGTTGCCTCTGGACCTTTGGATGGGATACGTATGATGCTCGAGGTGCTTGATGACTCCTTAGTGCTATTAAAAAATGCCACATGGATGAAGATTACCATTAAGGAGGGTCAAAGGACTTTGACGAGGTCGAAGGAGTGTAAAACGGGGCTCGAAAGCCTCTTGGAAGGGACATGCATCCAAGGAGCTTTGGATACACTTTTGATCCGCTCTAGCATTTCAAGAGCGGGTCAAAACAGCCCCTAGTGGGCCTTTTCTTGCATTTGAGCCCTAATTATGTAATATTTAGCCAAGCTATAAATACTTGGTAGAGGCTTATTTTCCTTAGTCTTTGTTGATTGATAATGATGAATTCATAAACCTCCATTGGGGAGTGTTTTAAAAGCTTGGAAAAATGAATGTTGATCTTTAATTAGAAACGTCGGTTGTAAGGGAGATTCAACTCCCCTTGCGGTCACGTAAGAGTTAGGTGCTATTTGGTAATCTTTAAGGAAGGTTTTTGGGTTTGATACACCCTTTGATTGCCATTTTGTTATCATATTTGTGTCTATCTTTCTATCTTTGATATCCTATCCCTCTATCTCTACTTTTCCGCATTTAGAATCGAGTCTTCATGGTGAAAATCGTATCATTTGGTATCATAGTCGAGCTTGATTTCATTTTCATGAATTCAATCTTGGGTTTGTTATCTCGAAAAAAAAAAAAAAGTGTCAAAAAAATGTTTTTAAGAAAACCCCCTAAAAATTTGTGTTTTTGAGTCCTTTTTGTTGTTTCTACACTAGATTTGTTCCCTCTAATGTTATTAGGGTCGGAACCTTGAGATTTGTGGCTTGATTGTGTGCATTTGAGAAGAACCTCCCCTTTTTGTCTTGAAATTTTAGGTTGAAGAAGTTGAAAAAGTGTTCTCAACGTTGAGAGAAGCTTAAGGATAAAAGATGGTGTCATTTGGAGAGGTTTGAAAAATTTACCATTTTTACGGTTTTGAAGGTTGAAGAAAATACAACTAATCCTTATATTGACAAGAGCCTACAGTTAAAATTTTGTGAAATTCCAAGCCAAATTGAAGAATTTGTGCGTTTTGGATTTTCAAAATTGTTCTTGGTGTTCTTGAGAAGATTCATATCTTCATGTTGAATCTTTACCAAAAAAATATTGTTTAATCCAAGAAAGAGAAGCAACAGGTGTGAAAAAGTGTTGGTACAAAGCCTATCAAAAGTACCAAGGAATATTCCAAGAGAAGAGGACAAAAGAGGGACCACAAAAGGTATTTTTCGCACATTCAAGAGGCTGGTTTGTCTAACCTGCGCCTGAGATGCCTTGGAGCTGCGCCTGATCTGCTAAAGCAGGTCCAAGCCAGCCCAAAATAGTAGCTCCTGTGCCCCACTTTCTATAGAGGTGCGCTGGGTCTTCTCCCGATCCGCTACAGCTTGTTCCAAATGCATATGAGGTCATCCAACTCACTTTTTCCAAGATTCCGTCAATCTAACTTCATTTATTAATTCTTAACTTTATTTTTTGATTCTTAAACACTAACTAACACTAATAATTGATCTATTAGTTGATTAATTAGTTTTTGTGTCCGATTCCTTTCTTGTTCGTTCTTGTGGGCTTTTCTCTTTTATTTTTGTTGAACCTTCTTGATTCAAGTACGATAGTTTGTTTTTGAGTGTTATTTTTAATTTCAAACAAGAATCTATTCCGAACGCAAGTAGACACCTTTTTTACCACTGGAGTATAAGCAACTTTCAACATTCGTCGCTCCAATTATGAGGATCACAAAGGTAAGATTATTACGAGTGTTGGTGGGGAGTTTTACTACTAATCTTGTTTGTTCATTTTGTAGGTACAAGGTGATATAAGGAAGCATGTCTTCTATAGACTTGGACAATTGTGACTACAACATAGGAGACTATGATTGTGGTGAAGATAGTTATGTCTATGAAGACGATGGAGATTATGGGGGCTATGAATATAGCCACGATCAAGATACAGATGAGAATGAGGGCTACTACTCTGAAGGATAATGTGAGATTAATGATGATCCTAGTACTTGTAGTGAGTAAGGAGATGATGAAGATCCTTGTGATGGTTCTTATGAAGAAGATGGGACAAATGAGGAGTATTATACTTCCCACTCAAAACATTAAGGCAATATAAAGTATAACCTTCCCTCTTATACACCTTCTAAGAGTCATGGTGAGAGAGCCCAAGTGGAGTATGAATATTCATATTCCTCACCTTGTAGTGCTTCTTATCAAAGGCGAAGTGGTGTGAATAGTTATACAAGCTATAGTAGAGGTTACTCCATGGGACTAAAGACATGTAATAGATTTATAATTTTGTTTGTCGTTTGGTGTTAACATTTTCGGTATTTATTATAAACATATGTATGATAACATGTTATACATGACTTTAATTGTATGAGACACATGTTCAATGTGTTAGACAGTCTGTATAATCTAGACAATATATGTTATTAACTTATGAATGAATTTATGTACTGGAAAAAGTTATACGTTAGATGAACAATAAAATATTAATGTGTAATTTATTGTTATACGTTAATCAAATTTTGTAGTAACAACGCAATATGTTGTACGTTATTGTAAAATACTTAATTAAAAGATATATATGTATAAGAAGATTTAGGACATCAATAAAACCTAAATTAAATTTCAACACCAAAAAATAACATGTATTCAAACTGTCTAACATCAACGACTAAAATAACAAAATTTATGTTTTCATGTAGAGTATTTTAAATAAAAATTACTCTAAAGTAACAATTGCACTTTCATCAGTTGATGGGAGCAAACTATTCCTAGGAGGAGGAGGATCATCATTGTCACTTGTGTATGCTTCTTTAGCCTTTGTAACTCCGTAATGCCATAGCAAAGAAGCATAACGTGCGCGTTGACTTCCATCATCAAAACCACATGAATGCACGTCCAGACCTTCACTTAAAATTTTTGCGTATGCATCCATAAATACGCCACAGTCCCTAATTTGAAAAAAAAATTATGAAATAACAGTTGTTCAATAATTATAACATTATTATACATGTTATAAAAATGTAAATCGAAATAACTTACAAACTATCAGACGTTTATTGTGGTATGTTTTGAACGTAGTCCACATCAAATGAGTTTTGATTGATAAATTGAGTGTGCGGACCAAGCTTGTCTTTATACGCTTTCAGCGATGTCCAGTCAGCTGGCTCTGTATTTTCAAAAAAATCACTATCTGACAAGTAAGTAGGGAGCATCACTGCCAATTTTTGTATTTCGTTTGGTGGTTTCCTTTTCCTTTTACTTACTAATGAATAGTAGACACGAATCACTCTCTCCTCCAACACAATTACAGCCAACGCCCAGTGAAATTCTTTGCCACAGTTTATTGAAACATAAACCTCATCAACCATATGCCATGGTAATTCAGTAGGAATACAAAATTCATTAATTGTGTTTGTGATTGAATCTTCATTCTTGGCCACAACAAATGATTCTGCATAGTCTTGTTGTAAAGATATCTGAACGGATGGAGAATGTAGATAATATCGACTATATGTCTTCTCTATATAAGTCTTGAAAAAGCAACTGGTTGTTGTGTATCTATAATTATTACACAGATGCCGCTTCGATTTCTTTCTCAAGTGGTAGAAGATCACATCTAAATGCTACATGTGCAAACATATTGAAAGATTAAAAACAAAGAAATAATACATCCTATACTCAATTATATTTCATCTACTAGTAGTGTATGTATGATAAAGTATTATAAATTATATTTATATATGATCAAAACTTTTGTTGCATGTTCTAGCTGTAAAAAAATGAAACTGTCATAGCTACTTAATGGATAATCTTTTTCATAACTCTACACCTGTATTGTTTCATGTTTAAGAAAATAAAATAAATGAAACTAATGTATGATAAAGTGTTATACATAAGTTTTGTGTATCTACTTATTCTATATATACTGTCATATCTATTTATAATATATGTATGATAAAGTGTTATACATTATCTTTATGTATGATAAAGAATCAACAACTGATACTATATGTATGATCTAAGTGTTATACTATATGTATTAATTTTTCATAATTGAACACAGATGTAGTTTCATGTTTAAAAAACAAAAAACAAACAAAACATTGATGTATGGTATTGTATTATACATTTATTTTTATGTATAATGCAATATATTACATCATATAATAGAAAATAATTCAGTTTAAATCAATAAGCACATGTATTATATGGTATTACAGTTTATTTTTTAATAATAACAGGTGCTACCTGAACGATAAGGTATTGTAATTCAGTTTATATGTATGAGGCAAGATTTTCTTATTATTATTTGGCATAACTATAAACTAATGACACTGTACGAATTATAATGTAGCATAGTTAACTTTTAATATATGAACTCACTGTTGCATGTAGTATTTACAGTCTACCAAAATATTGGTATATATGTATGATATTGTATTATACTTTCTAATTTACACAACTCATTGTATAATTGTTAGACATAAAATTGTTCAACTCATTGTAAGAGTTTTTATAATACAAATTCCACATCAAACAAAAGAATTATTTTAAAACTCAACAATAGTATGTCTCGGATAAGTATTAACACAATTGGAATAAATTTAGTTTAATTTACCTCATCGTTCCAATATCTTTTACGTTGCGATATGAGGTAGAACCAATTCTTTGACTGTGGCTGAGCAACGACAAAGTCCAACTGTGGATAGCCTAGACCTGGACAATTTTTCAGATAGTGGTTGTCGGTTTGTTTCCTGTACAATTAACAATGTATAAACATCACAAACATTTATGTTGACATATTATTTTTATAAAAAATAAAAAAATAATTCAAATCACTTACTTGCCAGCATGATATTTCAATAACCCTACGGCAATCCATTTAGAGTAATCCAACAGTAATTGATTAGGGAACTCTTGGTGAATGGTACAACCATCGAAAGCGTACTTCTGCTTTTCTTCATTATCAGAATTGCCCTCATCCTTAGAGCTTGAACCAAATTTTATTACGTACGGGGACCTGAATACCCGTGACTTATTTCGGTCCCTTTTTACTGGTGCTTTGGCGGCTTCGTACTCCCGAACTTGAGCATCTGAAAATTCAGGTGAAACCTGACTGTCTGGAAGGGTCCACTGGCGCTTGGACATTAAATTTGGAGTACCAACATTCAATGCCTTTGTAGCAGAAAGTTTTGACAACCCAAATAAGAGTGCATAAACAGCATCGTGAACAGAATCTAATATTATGCCACCAAAAACATTCTACATGCATGAATATAAATGTGTTTTGAATAAATCTTGCATGATTGTATAAATCTAATTATGTGTAACCTATATATGTATAAGTAGAACCAGACATAGCAAAGTAGAAGTGGTAACACATAATAGTTATACACAACATATATATGTATAAGGTTATTCATACATATCTATACACAATAAGTAACATATGTATGTATAAGGTTATTCATACATATCTATACACAATCAATAATATGTAACATTTATATATGTAAAATTTATTCAAAACACCTTCTGATCGCTTTGAATGT
Source organism: Capsicum pubescens (assembly GCA_030864215.1). Lineage (NCBI taxonomy): Eukaryota > Viridiplantae > Streptophyta > Magnoliopsida > Solanales > Solanaceae > Capsicum > Capsicum pubescens. The sequence goes on along the minus strand of CM061543.1, from coordinate 275,261,221 downwards.
CAGTTGTTGGTGTACATTCAGTATTTATGTTGACACGTGATTGGATATCCATAGCCACTAATTGAATTGCAACTGGATCATCTTTTGTGGTTTCAAACTATGGATCCATGTCCTCACCTCCATTCTGTTTAATAACAAAAAAAGGAGCAGGGTTATGTCAGCTTTGAATGTTTAAATGCAATTATACATTAGTTATCTTGTATAATGTTTATCATATATAGCAAAACACTTCTGGTAACAACTAAAAGTTATAGAAAACCTATTTATGTACAAGGTTATTCAAACATATCTGCAAAGAATCAGTACATACATAACTTTTATATAGATAAAATTTATTCAAAATGCCTTTTGATCACTTTGAACGCTAGTTTTGGTTGTACATTCAGTATTTGTGTTGACATATTCTTGGATATCCGTGACCGCAGATTGACTTGCAACTGAATCATAATTTGTGATTTCAGTCAGTAGACCCTTGGCCTCATCTTCATACTGTTTAATAACTTCAAAAAAATGTTTTACATATGGTAGATATACAGATTTATAGTAACAAAACCACATTTCTGAGAAAAAAAATGTTGTCACATTCTCCAAAGATGGACTGTCCATTTTTTCCAATTCTTCTCCGCAACCCTGTTCCGTATCAATCATTTTCTCATTCTGTATAAAATAACAATACGTATGTATGAACATTTCATCGAAGTAAGATAAAGTTGAATGTTAAAATATTTTCTACCGGAGATTCTTTATTTTCTTGTTTTTTTTAAAGCTTTAACAACCTCACCAGATATATTGGATATTACTGTTAACAGCTCAACAACTTTTTTATCAACCTTATAACGTACAGAAAAAAATAAAATTAGAAACAACTCAATCTTTGTTTTAAAAAAACTATCAATAGTAAGTTAACTTACATAGTAGTTGATGTAAGTCTTTATATCCTCCATGTCTAAAGTCAACTTAGAACTCCCTTGAGGCGTTATGGTAGATGAAGGAGCAGACTTGATTTGGTCACGCTCAGGAGACACACCAATTTATTCTTGATGACCATGTTCGAATTGAGTTGATGCCTTATCTGTTGAATCCTCTTGATTTTTAGAAAAATAACCCGACACATGATGTATTGAATGAGCACGTGTAGAATTCTCGTCATCCCTTCAACCCTAGACTTTCTTCCTGAAACATAACTGTCTTTCTTCTCTTCGGTGCTTGTTCAAATGATAAATATGAAGATAAATCAGCCTTTATCATAATCTCACGTGGTGATATAGTGCTGAAATCATCAAAATTTTCAGATGCAGTAACAACACGCGATTGTTCTTCATCAGCCCGCCTTTTCAACATTCGATCAACTGATTTTGAAGCAGCAGATGTTGGAAGTCGATAAAAATTCTCAAAATCTTCTGTAAAAGAAAAATTCAATCTCTGAACTTCTTCACTTGTAGGTTGTATATTCTTGTAAGAAAGTTTAAAAGGGTAAATTTCAAAATAAAATATTAGGACTTTAATATATTGAATTGAAAAAGAAAAAAATTAAAAGGTTATACAATTACCTTACTGAACATGTCAGCCATAAAAGACTCATACTTTTGGCCTGGTATACTCCACAGACCAGTTAAATATTCTTGGGATGATGTTTCTCTGGCGGACAATAGTTTTTTTATCGACCTCGGAATAGTATGCAAACATTCAAACATTGAGTACGTGTGGCATGCCACCCAAAGAATATAACTGTTTTGCGACGAAGAAATTCTGCCTCCAAGAGTTCATCAACTTGTCTAATGCAATTTTTCTCCATGAAAAGTGTCTGTACCGACCATCCTCAACCATCTGGAGTTGGGCTAAATTGATAGGTGATTCACGATGCTGAGAAAACATGAAGGTATGAATAAAGTATAATATCGCAAGGTTCAGTGCATCTTCAGAGTTATCAAAATTTTTCATCGTCACACATTGTATCAGTTTTGACCTAGGTCTTCCACCTACAACATTGGAAAAATAATTCGACATCAAAGCTGATTTTGACGATGAAGTATATATAAACTCATCAATATTATCGGTACATTTAAGACCGATAATAATGACAAACTCAAGCATCGTAAATTTTAGTATATTCCCATGTACCCACACATGAATCTCATCCTTATTATCCTGCTGTATTTCTAGCATCAATAGACATTTTGATATCTGTCCTATCTAGTTGCACTGGGACATGTCGAGAAATAATCCAAAAATTATATTTCTAAATGTCCCAAAGACATCTTCTTCAAAATACTTCTTCATGTCTTCGCCAAAAGCATGATTATATAAGCTACCCATATGCAATGGGTGAACCAAAATTTTATCAATACGGTATTTCATTCCAGGAAAAAACAAAAGCATACTCTAATTACACAACAGTTGCACATGTATGTGGATAATTTATACATTTAGAAAATAAACTGCAGTAATGTATAATGTCATACTACATATCTAAATTTTTAACCTTAAACATGTATGACCTATAAGCTTGACAGAAGTTATAATGAAAACTTATACAAACATAAGACTTTCTAATAGTATAATACCACATAAAACATAAAATGCATCTTATATGTAATAAGAACTTCTAATGTATAACATATTGAAAGTTATATCAGAAGGCTTATATTATACATTAAAATAATATACATTAAAATAAGTATGAGAGCAACTTATACATTAAAAAAATAAACTACAGTAATGTATAATGTCATGCTACGCATCTAAATTTTTCACCTTAAACATGTATGACCTATAAGCTTGACAGAAGGTATAATGAAAACTTATATAAAAATAAGACTTTTTAATTGTATAATACAATATAAAACATAAAATGTCTCTTATATGTAATAAGAACTTCTAATGTATAACATATTGAAAATATATATCATAAGACTTATATTATACATTAGTCTTTGAAAATAGCTAATATATAATGCCTGATATATTATATCTTATACATTCAAATAAAAACTTCAAGAATGTATAATGTTACACCATACATATAAAATATTAATATTATACATTATTTATCTATAAACTTGTCAGAATGTATGTAACCTTATACAAAATTCAAAGATTCTAATTTTATAATTCGACTAAATACAAAAACAGCCTCTTGTATGTATATAAAAACTTATATTATACATAAGTGTGTTAAATAAAGTAATGTATAATGCATAAAATCTAAACCTTTGAAAGTCGTGGACGTCCGAAATCACCAAGTTTCTTCTTACTAACTAGAACTGGTCACTTCTTTCAATTTCTTCATGGTTACCGGATCATTTTGGTGCTTTGAACGATTCTCTGTGAAATTGAGTTCTTCAAAATCAAATGTACCGGGAACAAAATCAACAACGGAAATATTTTGTTCTTGAGCATCTAACTGACTAACTCCTAAACTAAAGTTAGGATGCGAATCCATTACCAAATTTATACTATCTTGCTTAAGATCTAACAATTATAAAATAAAAAATACAGAGATATGAATTTTAAAGTCCAAAAGCAATTAATTTCATAAAAACAAGCATGCAATCAAAAAAAGTATTGAAAATTTTCTGATTTGGTAAAGTTCAAATTTTTTTTAAAAATTAATGAATAAAATTAGTAAGTTCAATTAATGTTTGAAAACTTACAATATGATAACCTCTAAGTACACGATTTCTTGATTTTAGGCGTTTTTTATTTTAGGCTTGAAAAAAAGGGATTCAATAATGGAGGATAAATTGATTTATAATGGGAGAGAAAAAATGAAGGAAAAGACGGAAAAGACGGCCTTTTTGGATGTATAATATTAAGGAGAGAGAAAGTAAAAAATTTGGGGATTTCAGTAATTAATTTAGGATTTATTACTTTACCAATATGGGATTTATTGTAATAAGGTAAAGTTACCTTGTGTATATATGTAATTTTTTGTAAAAGTAAGTCGATCACCCAACTCACCCATCTTTATGTAAGTAACTAGATAATGAATATTACAGTTTTAAATATAATTATTTTTATTTAATTAGTTTATTAAATAAATTAAATTAATAGATTTTAAATAAAATGATAGAAAATGATAATAAAGATCACACTTTAAAAAACTATACTTTTTTATTTTTATAAAATCAAATAATAGCTTACAACTTATTTAAATTGTCCTAATTAAAATTAAAAATATGCTTCAATGCTTATTTTAACATCAGGTCAAATACATTTTCTTGAATTAAGTAACTAATTATAATATTTTTATTTTTCAATTTTATTTGAAAATTATACAAGAGGATAAATTAAAATTATAAATGTTAATATATTAACATTTTTTATAAAATATTACGAGCAATATTTTATCAAAATATGATCTGTTTACCTCATGTACTATATAAAAAAAATTAAATAGCTTACTTATATTAAGGAGATAAGAGATTGTTCTTATCCATATAAATATATCATACATTCATTTTCATAATGAAATTATATAAAATAACTAAAGATACATTATTGATAGTTGAAAATTATCTATAAAAAAATAGAGCACAAATCAAATGAATATTGGTGGAGTTAATTTCTTTTTAATAAAGGGATTAAAAATATATATTATTTACTATTAGTTTAAAGTTATTTTACATACAGTTTAATTTATCTATTGTATTATACTCTCTTCATTCCTTTTTCATTGCTCTATTTGGGTTGGACACACATCTTAATCTCTTAATCCTATAAAATTTAAAATAATTTCACTAATATATCCCTGATTAAATTTTATACCTCTTTCCAAATCAATAAAAACTACATCTGTTGAACAAGGGAATTGTAATACCCCGTATTTTTCCTAGCTTAAATTCATTCATAAAATATCAAGGGATAGCTTTCAAAATGAATAATATTTATTCCATGTAAAATTTTCAAGATTTCAACTTTTCATTGTGTGAAAAATTGAATAAACTTTCCATCGATACCAAATTCGCCTAAATCCGACACTCAGTGAAGGAGTTATGGCATTTTTAAGTTAACAGTGTGCCATCTGGACTCTCAGCGCATTGCGGAGGAGGCAAAAATGGCAATCGTCAATTCCAGTGGACCTCCACGATATTGACGCATTGCGAAGTGGTCCATTTTCACATTTATCAAAATCCAGTAGCCCAACGCGATCTTACTGCGTCGCGTTGGTGGCCAAAATGGCAAAATGATAGGGCACCGTGATAGTTCCGCATCGCGGAGAAAGCCCAGTTCCCACTCGTCCTTTTTCACTGAGCCACCGCAATTGTGGCGCGTCGCGGTGGCCAGTCAAATCGATATTTTTGCTGCTTTTCCAGTATCGTTTAAAAGCTCAGGGAGGGTGTTTCGGTCAATTTCCAAGCCCCCAAATCCATCCAAACACACGATTTAACCCTATTAAAAGCCTTCTATGCTTATATTCATCAAAATTTCTCTCAACCAAAATCCTAAGCTTCATCATTCAACTTCAAGAATCCCCAAGATTCCACCATTATTTTCCCAAATCAGTTCAAGATTCAAATTTCCCAATTCAAGAACACCAAGAATTATCATTCGAGAGCACAAATAAGATCTCAAAAGCAAGCTTGTTCATCTAGTTCATCATTCAAGGTATGAGGGGTTATGAACAAGGATACTCCTCTCATTCTTGTGTCCAAAACTTGTTTTAAATTATAAAGTTATTTGATTTTATATGATTTTCCATGAAATTGAAATTAGGGTTCATACCTAATGTTGTCATTTACATGATTATGAGATTTCAAGTGAATTATAAGTTGAATTGCACATTTATTTTCATATTTTCATGCTTATTGCAGAAATTTTCAGATTTTGAGATGAGTTATCATTGATTTTATTATCGAGCATGACTACTATGATATTTTGACGTGAGTTTGATACATGAATTTTAAGCCCCGAGTTTATATGTTGATATTTTAAGAAAGATGATGCTTTAAGCATCTTATGAGTTGATTATTTCAGTTTTACAATAAAGCTTTGATTTTTTTTATCCTGAGATAAGTATTGGAATCCACTTTATAGATTTATTACAGATTTTAGAAAACAAAATAGCTGCATGTACAGATTTAATCAGATAAATGCATAACTGATTTTATAATAAACCCTTATGCGAGTTTTAAAGTGGATTTTCACGAGATGGGCATAGAAAATTAAAGGGAGTGGTATTTAGCACCGAGTTGGGTATGATTCCAAGATCTCATGCCCCAGAACTACGTGCCACCGTAGGATTGAGATTAAGTGCTCATAATGGGCAGAGTTGTGATCACTTTAGCTGAGATTATACTCCCTGGAAAGAGTATGACACCTTTCCCCAACATGAGGTTTCTTCCTTAGGAGGACGAGACGTTGGACTCCATGTAGCTCTCATGATTTATGTCGGTTAAGAGAACCTCCCTTGCAGAACATTTTTTAAAAGAGTTCCCTACTAGTGAAAGATATACAGCTTTTCTGATAAAGTATTTTTCCTAAAGTTTAATATCAGTAAAGATTTTCAGAACAGTTTTAAAGTATTCTCCCTAATAGTAAAGACTTTCAGAAAAAGATTAACAAAAAATCTTTTAGAAAACCAAGTGTAAAGGCTCACAGTTTTATTCAGAATATGCTTTACAGAAAGATATTAGCTGCAGATTTCAGCTTTCAGATTTCAGATGTAAGAGTGAGTCCTTTCTACACTTATACAGTATGATTTAAAGGGATATTACGAGTACAACTTTTAGAACTAAATGTTATGACTCACTACATTTATATAGCATGATTTGCTTCTTATTATTTCCGATTTCATTATTTCAGATATTCCAGCTTATGTGAGTTATTTACATTTAGCATGCATGAATTTTATAAATGATGATGTTTTACATATGCATTTGACCCCATATACTCAGTACATCCTCAAAGTACTGATCCACATATATGTCTATATTCTACGTTGTCTCATAATGTAGGTATCAGTTCAGTTGTAGCACGTATACCTTACTCAGAAAATTTGCAACTTTCAGTCAGCAGGCGATGAGTCCTCTTGTTTCAAGGACTCGATTCAGTTATATAGTTTGAGCAGTATTGTATTTTTTTTTATTTAGTCGTATTGATTTGGGATAGTTGGGGGTCATGTCCCGGCTACCTATAGTCAATACTAGTAGAGGCTTCATAGACAGTCAGTAGAGTTAATGTATTTGATTCCAGTGTTGTTTTGTAAAAGCAGAGTTGTAATTATTTTAATTTAGATCTGTATAGATCAGATTCAGAAAAGAGTCATCTTCCGCTTATTTCATTCAGAATTATGTATTTTATTCAGTTGCTTATGAGTTATGCCAGTAGAAGGATTAGCTTGGGATCACTTGTGGTCCTAAGCACTGTGTAATGTCTCAGGACCATTTTCGAGGGTTGGTTTACGGAAATAATAGAAATATTTTGTTCAAACTATTCTTGAAAGATAAAAGTAGCAAATATTTAAGAATATAAGCACAACCTAAATGAGGCAAATAAAAAGAAATGAATGGAGTATTATATAACTTATTTTTAAGATTACAAATCTCATTTTTTATGAAAGCTTGCAAATAAATATATTTATATAATTTAGTAAAAGCTCTTTACACTAGCCATTTAATGAACTTTAATTTTTATAAGAATTTTCTTTTAAAATATCTATTTTGCGAGTTGACATGCACATCAATTGTGATTACACCTACAATTCATAAGTGAATACAAAAGTTGTATGTTCGAAGCCTTATATGAATATTACATATGTAATTCTTTTTTATTTTTAGTAAAACAATAATAGACTGATTTAATGATGTTTTTTGTAAACTTATTTGATAATGAAAAATATCTTTAAATAGGTTAACAACTTTAAATTTTAACCACCCAAGTTCATGCATGATAGTATTTTTTTAGTAAAATACTAAAATATATTAAAAGCTTTGAGTATTAAAATTTTTGGCAGAGTTCGAATTTTCACTTAGAAAGTTTAAAATATAAAAACGTAAATTCATGAAGAAAAAAATTTAACATTTACCACATAACAATATAAAATAGTTTTCATTCTATATAAACAATCTAATATTTCGTGAAAAGAGAATCAGATTATAAATTTAAATTTATTTAAAATAGTGATGTTATTTTAGCATTTTAATATTATTATTATTATTTAATATTATTATGCATAGTTTTGGAATCTATGTTCCTTAAACTCTATCAGTTATTGGTTGCATCTTTACTCTCATAAAATGGGTGATTTATCACCATTAACATCAGCCGTTTGGCAGGTACTTTGCAGCAATTGAGAATTAAGTCTCTATGGCAGTTTATGCCAATGTTGATAAGGGTTATTTAAGTTTCATTTGCCCATTAATTGGCACGTTGCATGGATGTGTTTTCATCTTACTTTTTCCATTCATTTTTGTCTTTAACACATAGTTAGTGGTGATAGAAAGTGGACATAAGTTTCATGTAATTCTTGTAACTTCCACTTTTTATACCTCCATTACCCTACTTTTTATGTGGCGTAACTCATGTAACTCTTGAAACTCATGAAACCTCTAAGTCATTGATCTTCCCTCTTTACTACTATCATTCATTCTTATATTTATTACATGGAAGACCTCCTCTCCTATAAATAGAGGTGGTCTTGCATGATTTTGAGATACATAATATAATATAGAGTTCAAGAAAGATAGTAAAAAAGAGAGATAGTAAAAAAAAGAGTTCATTAGTAGAAGGGAGATGTTCTTTTTGTGGAGCTTTGAACTCAACTCTTGTCCAGAGTTGTTGAGTTATTGTGAGAAGGTTGTTGCATCTTGGAGGGGACAAGTCAAGAAGATTACTGCTGGACCGGTGAAACATTTACTGTAGTAGGCTTGAATCTCCTTAAAGAGAGTGAGATATCCGCGCCTCAGCAGAAGCAGAAGAAGATAGTCTTTTTTATTTTCTTCACTTGGAATTTTTGGTTGTAAGTTCATTGTAATTTCACCAACAATTTTAAGGAGATTCAATGGCAACAACTAAAAAATCCGCATATGTCAAGATGGGAGATCTTAACAAGCCATTCCGGTTCAACGGTACTGACTTCAAGAGGTGGAAGGGTAAAGTGTTTCTCTACTTAAGTCTTCTCAATATTTCTTATGTATTAATCGAGAAGAACCCAAACAAAGTAGATAACTCTTCCATGACCAATGATGAACTTATCTCTCTTCAAGAGAAAGTTGAAAAATACGAGGGTGACTCCTACAAGTATCGGTATTTTCTTCTTAATTGTCTATCCGATAATTTTTATGATTATTATGATAGAACTTACTCTAGTGCAAAGAAAAATTGGAAAGACTTGTAGATTAAGTATGACACTGAGGAGGCGGGAGCGAAAAAATATGTGGCTAGCAAATTTTTCCATTTCCAAATGGTGGACAACAAATCAGTGGTAGACCAAGCTCAAGATTTCATAATGATTGTTGACGAGCTCAGGTCAGATGAAGTCAAAATTGGAGATAACATTATTGTTTATAGTATAATTGATAAACTTTCACCTTCATGGAAGGAATTTAAAAAAACTATGCACCACGAGCAAAAGAAAACTTCTCTTGAGACTTTGATAATGAGAATCCGCATGAAAGAAGAAGCAAGGGGCCAAGATGCACTTTTGCAAACAGAAGAGAACAACATCATACCGAAGGTAAATTTAACTTCTTCAAATAATTCTACTCCTGAAACTAAAAAAAATATTACTTTGAATCCTAAGAAGAAAAAATTCAAGAAAAATGATGGTAGACACCCCAAGGACAATAATGGTGAAAACAACCAAGCAAAAATCAACATGTACAACAAAAAGGACCGTGCTTTATCTGTGGAAAGAGTGGGCATATTTCTCGATTTTGCAGATTTCAGAAACATGGGACTACACCTCAGGCAAACGTTACTGAAGAACCATTTATGGCGGTGATAACAGACGTAAACATGGTGGAGAATGATGATGGATGGTGGGCTGACTCGGGTGCAAACCGTCATGTCTGTTATGACAAAGACTGGTTTAAAAATATACAAATTTTTAAGAGCCCAGAACCATCATGTTTGGAGACTCACACTGTAACTCCCCGAATCTGGTACCCAGAACGCTAAATGGTGCTCATGACCCCGAAAAACCACAAGCTAACCCATGACTGATATTTGTACCTATACACTGCATAATATATGTATATAAATGTGAAAATAAAGGTTGATAGGCCATAAGGTTCAATGTTGTAACATAACTTATAAAAACATAACATCTGAATAGGGTATGGAATACCCAAAATAACTGAAATAAACTATCTAAACATAATAGTCTGAAAAGCCTCTAAGTGTCTGAAAAAAGAGTTGATGGGACATGTCCCCAACTAACTCCGGCTACTGAAATAAACTAAGTACGAAAATAATAAAATAATAATCATTTCCTCGAAGGATGAGGACTCACTAATAGCTCTGACTACTGACGTAGGAATGCTACTGATGCTCTGGAGCTCGTGCCTCAAAACCTATGGCGTAAAGTAAAACACCATAGCGCAAATGTATCAGTACGATGAAATATACTCATATACATGTGAGGTAGGCTAATGCAAAGGTTTCACATGCATGAACTATGCTAACTGACTGAATAATATAAACGTGAGAATGCATGCATGAATAAGAAACTGTAATAGAATTCGTGATAATATGATTATTGAGTCTGAATACTGATAACATGGAAATTCTGATAACTGATGTAACTGATATAACTGATATTCTGAGCGACTGTGTCTGATAGTCTAGTTTCTTATGGAACTATCTGAGTCCCATACTATTCTGAGTTGACTGTATCTGACAGTCCTGAAATCTGAAGAACTATCTGAGTTCTTTTACTGAAACTATATGACTGTATCTGACAGTCCTAATTCTGTAACTAAAACTGTGGGAAGTAGTATCTAATCGACATGCCCCAAAATGCGCCATAATAGCTGAGCTGGGGTCCAATCTGTGCCCTAATTGGAAGGGTGTCAATACCGTGCCACTGGTAAGGACAAGTTGTGAGTGACCCTCATATAACAGGTAACTCTAACGAGAACGGTGGGAAACCTCATATAACAGGTTAAGCCACCTCATCTACCCGCATATAAAAGGCTATGATGTCACAACCTACGCTGGCTACGTAGTTCTGGAACGTAAGGATTGCTTCTAAGAATCACACCCTCATATAACAGGTGAGTTCCCATCCTTGGGTTCGCTCGGTGCTAATTCTTACTCCCATCTGAATAGACACTGAACATGATTAACTGAACTGGACTAGACTAAATTTATGGAGTTCCGTTAACTGACGGAATACTACTGGGATTACTGAATTTCTAAGCTTTCCTGAGTCACATAACTGACTGAGTTATATGGATCATGGCTTGACTGAGGATATCATGAAAATATGACACTATCTCTAGGCACACAACTATGTTTTTCGGGTACAAGTACCCCCAGGACTCGATAGAAGGAAACTGACAAAGATTGACTTTCTTGAATACATGACCAACATCAACAATCCATAATACAATAAGTTGGGGATTTCATGAAGTACATGGTTATCATAATCTTGTACATGAATGGGAATACATATCAACATATCAATATTTCATCAACTAGTCCCATAAGTAATCCTTCAAACATTCATAATGTACAACAATATCATAGAAGCCATTTTGATAATAAAGGTAAAGCATGCATTTGTCATTTTGATCACAGTTTAGCTATAAGGCATAATTTATATCATTTTAGGCATTTTATTAAATACCTTACATGCACAACTTAAGGCATAGGTGAAATCATCAAATTTCACAAATCATAAACTACCAAATTCATGGATTTCAATTTATGTGCTATCGTAGTTTCATAATTTCACATAAAGATTCCAACTTGGGAATCAAACAACAACCACCACATAAACTTGAACAACCCACAACATGATTCATAATTTAAAATAGGGTTCTTGAGCTTTATGGATGAAAGGAATCCATAAATCAACACAACGCATACATTAGTCCGTGATCCTACAAAGATTGACGGAGAAACTTCTTGAATTTGAATCCCTCAATTGGAACCCTAGCTTGTTCTTGAGAGGTTTTTGGGAAAAAATAAGAATATTTTGCTTCAATTGGGGCTAAATCTCGTGTTTGGGAGCTTATATATGGGTGGAAAACGATCGTTTTGCCCATAAAACAACCCAAAAAGGGAGTGTTTACGTCACTTGGGCCATAGGATATGCGGCACACACCTTATCGCGTAATCTAGGTTGTGCGGTGCATACCTTATCGCATACATTAGGTTGTGCGGCGCACACCTTATGGCATAATTAGGTTGTGCATCGCATACCTTTTGTTAGGCGACGCACTCTACTTTGCAAAGCCATAACTTCTTGCTCGGGTGTGAGATTTTGGTAAAATTATTATCATTGGAAAACTAATTCGATTCTCTACAATTTAGTTGGTCTAAACCTGCCAAAATACCATATATACATCAAGTTATGCTCGTTCAAAGATGACCCTTGCAGAATCAAGCACTAAAACTTGAGGGATTCAAAGGTTCTTAGCTTGCCTTACTCTAAGTTACTCTTATGAACACGGTTAACACATCATGAGCTCTCTTCTCACTAGGATACTCATTGTAAGTCATGTACTCAAATATGAGTCACAGGATAGGAGGTTTCATACGTAGGAATAATGGTTCATTTTCTAGCTTAGAAATATATGGGGTATTACACACACACAACTCAAGTACTTGGAATGGGAGATGTTAAATTGATTTTTACTTCTGGAAGGGTATTGATATTAAAAGATGTACTTTATACTCCTTCTATGAGAAAAAATTTGATATCTAGTTTTCTTCTTAATAAAGCAGGCTTCAAACAAATTATTGAATCTGATCAGTATGTAATTGTTAAAAATAATATTTGTGTGGGAAAGGGGTATGCATGTGATGGTATATTCAAGTTGAATGTTGAAATGAATAAAACATCTACTTCTGTTTACATGCTTTCTTCTACTAATTTTTGGCATGCTCGGTTGTGTCATATAAATGATCGTTATGTGAGAATCATGAGTAGTTTAGGATTAATTTCAGTGATCAAAACTTTGAAAAATATGAGGCTTGTAGTAAAGTCAAAATTACAAAAAGGCCTCATTTTCAAGTTGAAAGAAAAACTGAATTATTAGAATTAGTTCATACTGATATTTGTGAACTTGGTGGAATTTTAACTCATGGAGGAAAGAGATATTTTATCACTTTCATTGATGATTTTTCTAAGTTTACATATGTTTACTTAATGAAAAATAAAAGTGATGCATTTGGGAATTTTTAAAAAAATTCCCATGAAGTTGAAAATCAGTTTAACAGAAAAATAAAAAGAATAAGAAGTGATAGAGGCCGTGAATATGAGTCACATGAATTCGATTCTTTTGTTAGATCATTGGGTATAATTCATGAAACTACTCCTCCTTATTCTTCTGCATATAACGGTGTAGCGGAAAGGAAGAATAGAACATTGAATGAGTTGACTAATACCATATTAATTGAGTCTTATGCACCTTTAAGTTTTTGGGTGAAGCTCTTTTGACTGCTTATTATGTGTTGAATCGTGTGCCTTATAAAAAAAAATCAAACTAGCACCATTTGAGTTGTGGAAAGGTCATAAGCCAAATTTGGGATATCTAAGAGTTTGGGGTTTCTTAGCCTATGTAAGATTAATGGATCCTAAAATCTCTAAGTTGGGTAAAAAAGTTACTACTTGTGCTTTTCTTGGTTATGCTTCAAATTGCACGGCCTATAGATTTTTAATCTTGAAGATAGTGTGATAATAGAATCAGGCGATGCTATTTTTCATGAAAATAAATTCCCCTTTGATTCTAAAAATAATGGGGGTCTAAGGACTAAAGAAAATATTTTTTCACCACCTAGTTCTTCTACTTCTACTTTAAAAATAAAGAAAATGATGATTTTGAGTTAAGAAGAAGTAAACGAGCTAGAGTAGAAAAAGATTTTGGTCCTGATTATTATATTTTTAATATTGAAGATGACCCTATCACTTTAAAATAAGTTTTATCTTCACATGATGCTATTTTCTGGAAAGAGGTTGTAAACGATGAAATGGAATCGCTAATTTCCAATAAAACTTGGAAGCTAGTTGATTTACTACCGGGTTGTAAAACAATTGAATGTAAATGGGTCTTACGTAAAAAGTTAAAATCGGATGAATCTGTTGATAAATATAAAGCTAGGCTAATGGATAAAGGCTTTAAACAACTAGAAGACCTAGAATTTTTTGATACTTTTTCACCAGTAACTCGAATTACATCCATTAGACTTTTAGTTGCTATTGCGACTATTTTTTATTTACAAATTCATCAAATAGATGTAAAAACTTCTTTTTTAAACAGAGACCTAAATGAGGAGATTTACATGGAACAACCCGAGTGTTTTGTTGAGGCTGGTCAAGAAAGCAAAGTGTGTAAACTTAATAAATCCATATATGGCTTAAAACAAGCATCAAAGCAATGACATGAAAAGTTTGATTCCTGCATGATTGATAATGGGTTTAAAACAAATGAGTACGATAGGTGCATATATCATAAGTCTTGGAATAATTCACATGTTATTATTTGCCTATATATTGATGATTTATTGATCTTTGGCTCTAATATGAATGTTATTGGTGAAACTAAAAATATTCTTAGAAGCCATTTTGATATGAAAGATCTTGGTGAGGCAAATTATATTCTAGAAATAAAAATTACTAGAACATGTGATGGAATTTTCCTTGACTAGTCACATTATGTTGAGCAAATATTGAAAAAATATAATTTCCTTGATTGCAAGCATGTTGTAACTCCATTTGATTCTACTGTTCACTTGTTTCCTGTTGAAAGTAAAAATGATGTTATAAATCAAAAGGAATATGCTAGCATAATTGAAAGTTTGAGATATGTGACTGATTGCACTAGGCCCGATATTGCATATGCAGTAAGAGTACTTAGCAAGTTTACAAGCAAGCCAGGTAATGAACATTGACATGCTATAACGAGAGTAATGAGATATTTAATTGGAATAAAAAATTATGGTTTGTTCTATAAAAAAATATCTTATTGTACTTGAAGGCTTTTGTGAAGTAGATTGAAAAACTTTATTTGGTGATTCCTTATCTACTTCTGGTTATATTTTTAATTTGGGTGGTGGTGCTATTTGTTGAAGTCTAAAAAACAAACTATAATTGTTAACTCTACCCTGGAAGCTGAACTAATTGCTTTAGTTTCAGCTTGTGAGGAACCGAATTGGTTGAGAGATTTGTTATTTCAAATACCTTATTTTGAAAATCAATTCCTCCTATTTTAATTCATTGTGATAGCACCGCTGCAATTGGTAGAGTTCAAAATTATTATTACAATGGTAAATCCAAACCTATAAGGAGAAAACACAGTAATGTGAGATCATATTTGACAAATGGTACCATTAATATTGATCATATCAAATCTTGTGATAATATTGCAGATCCGTTGACTAAGGCCTTAGCAAGAGAAAAGGTCTGGAGCACATCGAGGGAGATGAGATTGAAGCCTATTGAATATTGAGTCATATGTGAAGAAACCCAACCTGGGGACTAGAGATCCTATAACCAAGTTCAATGAAAAAAATGAATCACATGATGACTTGTTGTGAAAAAGGCACTATTTTCTTATCCCTCCCTATGTGAGAGCATTTTCATGTAATGATTGTGAGGTTGAGTTTATAAAAATCTTAATGAAAATTTGTAGCTCATATGAGTGGAGTGCTAAATTACAGGAGCACTCTCGACGGATTTCACCTATGTGAGTGTGGAGGTAGGCCCTTTCCTATGAGAATTATGCTCATTCTCAAAAGACACTGATTAAAATCGGGATAGTACAAGGCCGTAATGTGCTGTCTATAAAGCTTATGTCAATGCCTTAATTATTATGTGTAAGCAGTAACTTTTTATTTCCCCTAAGAAGTCATAGTTCAAGTCTGTGATCACTACGACTCTAGAGTAAAAATTACTGTTTTACTAAGTGGAGGTTCAATGCATAGCACACCTTCATTATGCATGGTAGTCTTCCTTCAATTAGTGAACTATCTTACTAATATTAAGATGAGTGGGGGATTGATATTGTTTTAGCATTTAATATTATTATTATTTAATATTATTATGCATAGTTTTGGAATCTATGTTCCTTAAATTCTATCAGTTATTGGTTGCATCTTTACTTTCATAAAATGGGTGATTTATCACCATTAACATCAGCCGTTTGGTAGGTACTTTGCAGCAATTGAGAATTAAGTCTCTATGGAAGTTTATGCCAATGTTGATATGGGTTATTTAAGTTTCATTTGCCCATTAATTGACACATTGCATGGATGTATTTTCAACTTACTTTTTTCATTCATTTGTGTCTTTAACACATAGTTAGTGGTGATAGAAAGTGGACATAAGTTTCATGTAACTCTTGTAACTTTCACTATTTATTCCTCCATTACCCTACTTTTTATGTGGTGTAACTCATGTAACTCTTGAAACTCATGAAATTTCTAAGTCATTGATCTTCCCTCTTTATACTATCATTCATTCTTATATTTATTGCATGGAAGACTTTCTCCCTTATAAATAGAGGTGGTCTTGCATGATTTTGAGATACACAAGATAATATAGAGTTCAAAAAAGATAGTAAAAAAGAGAGTTCATTAGTTGAAGAGAGGCGTTCTTTTTGTGGAGCTTTGAACTCAACTCTTGTCCAGAGTTGTTGAGTTATTTTGAGAAGGTTGTTGTATCCTGGAGGGGACAAGTCAAGAAGATTATTGTTGGATCGGTCAAACATTTACTACAGTGGGCTTGAATCTCCTTAAAGAGAGCGAGATATCCGCGCCTCAGTCGAAGAAGAAGAAGATAGTCTTTTTTATTTTCTTCACTTGTAATTTTCAGTTGTAAGTTTATTGTAATTCCACCAACAAATAGTAGATGTGACATCACTTTCAAAAAGTAGTTTAAGAGATCATGTATTTAGCAAAAAGTCTTGAAATTTATTTAACTTTTATGTAATATAAAAGTAATAAAAGACAAATATAAGGGCAATATTTTAAGAGTGTTTTTTAGTTGGTAAGATATAATTGGAATGTAACTAAAGACTACTAAAAAGTTACATTCTCCCTTAAGAGAAAGTTTTTTAGTTGGTAAGACATAGTTAGAATATAACTAAGAACTACCAAAAAGTTACATTCTCCCTTATATATATAGTAACTAGATAGGTATGCCCGCGCGTTGCACGGGCCAACGCGTATAGTAGAATAAAATGAAGATGTAACAGCAAGGGACTATCTCTTTTGATTGGATCAGTTGATGAAAATGATTTCAAATATATGTTTTACACAATCACAGGAATAACATACTACTAGATGCTCACATTTACATATGATAGTGATTGTTGTCTATTTACATTTATAGAGATAATATTTATAAATTCTACAATAGGGGATGCAGTTGTTGTTGTGATCAATCTCTCGAGCATTCACGATGAAACACCTATTGAATTAGATTTAAAGATTAAATCAGTTAAGAAGTTCAAAATGTGATGATAAAATAAATCTTTATTCAATGAAGACAAACACAATAGCTATTAGAATAAAAGTTCCAATAACATAAGCTATTATGGTATCGGAATGAATATCCATTTGCAAAATTGAATGAATTACATTGTAGGTATGAAAATAAAACATAGTCCTTTCAACATCCATAGAGTCATAGCAATCTATAATTTTTCTCAACCAAACCTCAATCTTTTACAACACTTAGTTAGCAAAATAAAATGTCATAAACAAGTGTTAATTAACATGAACAAATTGATCGAATGGCATAATGTAACGCCCCAAAATCTAGTTCCCAGGATGCCACACGGTGCTCCAAACTACAAGTAGTTTTGAGCTAACCCTGGCTGCCTTCTAATACATTTGAGTCTCAACATGGGGGAAATATAAGTATAAAATCTTGACAAAATGCGAAAAACTATCTGAATAATCTGAATATATTTGAAAGTACTAATCTCATCAATCTGATTAAACAAATACTGAAAAGTGTGAATACGACAACTGAGATCTAAGACTGAATCTAGTAGTCCGACAAGCCTCGACTATATGAATCTAGAGAGTCACTGGGACATGCCCCAGCTGACTCCAACTGTCTGAAATGAATAAAGGAACATCTACTAATAAAATGAAACATGAATAGCTAAGTCCTCGAACTATGAGGACTCACCAACTGTAAGGATGTAGATGAGATGCTCGAAAATTACTGTCGCTGCTGAGACTGAGCACCTGAACCTACATTATGAGACAGTGTAGCACATAGACGTATATGTGAATCAGTACTTTGAGGATGTACTGAGTATGTAGGGGTGCATGCAATAAGTAAACAATATCATCACAGTTTATAGAAAATATCATACATGCTAAATGTAAATGACTTACATAAGCTTGAGAAATCTGAAATCTGAAAGTCAAATCATGAATAATAAACATGTAATCTAAATCTTGTGAGCCAATACACTTAGTTCTGAAATCTGTATCTTGTTCTTATTCTCAAATCATTTAGGCTAAATGAAATCTGGAAACTTATTCTACATATCGTAAGGCTTCAAATCAATTAAACTGTTTCAAGAGTAGGGAACGTCTGTTTGGGAGGTTCTTCTAACCGACATGTACACCATGTGAGCATCCATGGTGTCCCACGACTAGCCCCCGTAAGGTTAGGGATGTTCTACTCTTGCCATCGGAATAGAACAATCTAATCTGTGTGATCACAATATGAGTCACCCACATAGAAGTGGGAATAATCTGAATTTGTACCTATGGTGGCACGTGGTTTTGTGGAAGATAGGGCACTCTAGTCCCCCACTTCCTGCTCGGTGCTAAATACTACTCTCAATCTCATGTTCAAAATCTTAAGAAAAATCCACTTTAAAAGTAATCTAATAGTTAGGTCAAATCTTTCTCAATAATCTGAAAGCATTCCAATCATGGGATGCTTATAGCACAACAATTCTTTGAAACAACAATCTTTAAATGGGGTCTATTGACCCAAGCATCAATCTCATATTAAAATATCTCAAAATTCATTCTTGGTAATGTAAACATTCATAAATCATCTTAAAATCTGAAAATTTCAGCAATATGCATGAAAACATAAACATAATCATGTAATTCAACTTCTAAATCATGAAAAATCTCATAATCTTGCAAAGAATGATAATGGGTATAAACCCTAACTTGAATTTCATGGGAAATCATATAGATTGCAGTAAATTTGTAATTAAAATAAAGTTTTGGGCACCCCTTGTTCAAACCCCACATACCTTGAATTGATGATCTTTGATGAAAACTTGAATCTTGGATTCCTATTGATGCTCAGGGGATGAATTCTTAGTGGTCTTGTATTGGAAAATCTCAATCTTGAATTATCTTAGAGAGTTAATGGAGGAATCTTGGATTTTCTTGGGGAGGAAGTTGATGAACTAGGATTTTTCTTGAGAGAAATTTGGTGAAAAACGAATGTAAAATGCTTTGGAGGGGTTCAATTTCTTGTTTAAGACGGACTAGGGGCTAGAAGAATGACCAAAATGCCCTCTTTAAATTCCCAAACGAAACTGAAAAACGCAATATTTTGCGAACTGGATGGCCACCGCGACGCACCACTCGGTGGCTCACTGGAATTTGGACAAGCGGGAAATGGGCTCCCTCCGCGACGCGCCACAATCACGGAGTCCTTATGTTTGTCATTTTGACCACTGACGTGACGCGCCAGTATCGCAAGGTCACACTGGAAATTGCCAAAGGGAAAATTAGCCCTCTCCGCGATGCGGTGCAATCGCGGAGAGCCACTAGAAAATGACAATTGGAATTTTTCACTGTTCCGCCACGCGCTAAGGGTCCAAATGACGGTGTTTTGCGACTAGAACTTAAAATAGCCATAACTTCTTACCCGGTTATCGGATTTAGGCGAATCTTATATCGTTAGAAAGCTTATTCAATTTACTACGCCATGGAAAGTTCAAATCTAAAGAATTCCACACAAAATAAACATCATTTATTCTAAGTGTTAATCTTTAACATTTTTCGGGATGAGTTTAAGCTAGGAAAATCACGGAGTATTACACATAAAGTATCCTCATTTGTCAGAAGTCCATCGCACAATCTGCTAACAATGAGGAATACCCTTTCAGACAGATCAAACAATCCGTTGAAAAACCAACAAAATAAAATCAAGAAATGCAGATCAAACAAATGTTGTACTGAAATAATCGAATAGTACCATATAATTAACTAAAAATTACATATATACACAAGGTAATTTTACCTTATTACATAAAATCCCATATTGAAAAACAAATTACAAAAATCCCAAATTAATTACTCAAATCCCTATTTTTATTACCTTCTCTCTCTTCCTTCTTATACATCCCACACCACCTATTTTGCTCCAAATTGTGCTCCTTATTTTCCTCTTAATACGTAGCTACCTTTTCTCTCCAATTATCTATCTCCATTAAACCTCCTTATTATCTCTCCACAATTGATTTTTTTTTTTCTAAAAAATCAAGTTCACAATTTAAATCTTCATATAGAACCTCCTCCACATTGAAACCATTTTGTTAATTAATTAATACAGAAACTTCTTTCATTGTGTCTTTCACATTTGGTCCTACCCTTTCACGAATCACACATATCCAACCCACCCTCCAAGAATATTAATTTGAAATTCAAAATTTTGAGATGAAGGAATTATGGAGGATAGAAGCCAGTCTTCTGTTGCTATCACCTTTTTCAATTCATAATTGTGGATTTACATGTCTCAAATGGATCTGGAAGCTGCACGGGATTCACTGAATCAGTTATTTAAGCATTCTCAAATTTCATCAAGCACATAGAGATGTTAAACAATTACAACACTTCTTAATTTTTTATGTTGATTTGGATTCTTAATTTTTATTATTTTATTGAAACTGCTTATACATACATATGTTATGTATAGTCAACAACATCGTTTACTATAGGGTCATGTTTCGATTTTAATTCAGTGTATTGTAAAATCTATTGTATCGGTACTTCTCAATCATTAGAATTTTAATACTATCTATGTTTGCAACTAATACAATAAATTATCGTTTATATCTAACGTATAACAAACATTTATACTCTAAAGTGTTTAATATTTATAACGTATGACAAAGAATTATACACTAAACTGCATGTCAGCTATCATTATGTTTTCAAACTACTGAAATCTCATGCCTTTAAATATATGTATAATAACATTATACATTCATTACGTCATCGTACATTTAAATATATGTATAATAACTTCTAATACAATAAATATTATAACGCAAAGTAACAAACAACATTATAATATACAAAATAGTTATGCATGAATCAGCTTATATACATGTAAGTAACAAAAATTTAATCTAAATTAAATACTTGACCAATATTATTTCAGATTTCATACTTCAGATGCATTAGTAATCTTTTTAACCATTGAATGAGATATGATTATACATTACTTATGTCATCATACTTTACAACACATATATAATAAATCCTCATACAATATATATTACCATGCAAAGTATAAAACAACATTATAATATATAAAATAGTTATGTATGAAACAACTTATACATATGTATGCACCATAATTAAATCTAAACAATTAATCAATATTTTATCGAACCCCATACTTCGGATACATTATTAATATTATATAGTAATTACACGTGTCATAACATTATATAGTCAGAATATTTTTAATTTTATCGGACTTCGTACTTCGAATATAAAGAATATCATACTGTCAACACTCTGAATGCCTCAACAATATAGTGATGTTCATATTGATTTTGGGAAAACGGAAGAAAACAATCGTTTTTCTTTTTTTCAAATTGAATTTTAAATCGCAATAACAAAAAAATAAATTGTGATGATGTTTTCAAGATATTTTTTGAATTTGAATTACAGTTACTATTTTTAAGCATCCATAAAGTAAGAGAATAATTGAATATAATTGTTAGCTAATTAATGGCTATAATTAAGGAACAGAAAGATAATATCTGCTTTTTATTACCTTAAATTTAGGATTAACAATTTTATCATACATTGAATGTATGAGTATATTTACAAAATTCGGGAGAGAGAAGGACTAAAGGGATTTTATGTAATTACTTTGTCTTGGAGGGAATTTATGTGGTTTACCCTATAATTAAATAACTCAAATCAGATCAAATTAATGGGTGGCTGCTTATCAATCAGCTTCAATGACAATAAAATGAGACAGATCAAGAAACCAGTGGAGTTTCCACCCCCAATCAGCTTTTCTCCTCAAAATGACAACTATAAAGAAGCAACAGTTCACTTTTCTTCAAATGCTCTCTGACTTCAACTTGACTCTTAAATCTTTTTTCAACTTTTCAAACAAGATCTGCTCAACAAATGAACTGAAAAAAAAAACTATTATTCAGCACCAAATCACCATTCCAATTTCTTTTAGAAAATTAAAGAAAAATCGGAGAAATGCTCTAATGAAGAGCAAAAGAATGTGTCTTTTTCTTTGAATTTTCTTTTCTTTTTCTTGCTTCTTCTTTTCTATATCTTAAAGCCCACGTAGTCTTTGTGGGGACAGATATCAAGCATTCTCAAATCAAACATTCTGAGAAACTTTCATTGTGCACCACACACTATCAGGATCATTTATCATGTTACATAACATCGAACTATGTTCTTGGTGAGGTGCGTGCAAGCTTACCCGAACACCACGTTTATAAAATAGCAGCGAATAAACTAAAATAAAGTCAGTATTACCCCATCTCCATGAGGCTGTAAATATTAGCTGTGTAATTATGAAAGCATATATAGTCAAGACCTGTGTTGCTCGGACTCCCCAAAATTGTCAGCGGATGCATGTCGGATTCTCCAAAAAGTGTGTATTTTTTGGAGAATCCGACATGGGTGCGGCATCAAAAGTGAAGAGTTTGTGCAACGTATGTCAAGACAATAGAGAAGAATACATACAAGTGTTGGACAAGAATTTCTTACCTCACTAATACTGACATCAGCCCACTGTATCCAAGAATTGCTTGAAAAGCTGAAGAAATTATGATAGCACCTTGCGTTGCAGATAGAAAAGTAAAAGAATTCACTTCAGCACAGGAGAGAGACATGGTTTATCCTTAAAATAGTTCCAGAACATCAATAATCTACAAAGAGCAGCAGAGGAAAATCCAATCAACATCCCACGACAACAACCCTTCCCCACACCCCGAATAAAAGCAAGTAGTACCAAGTTCATTTAAACATTAATCGCATATTTAACTTACATCATCAAAGAAGCTAGGTATACTAAAGCAAATAAAACAACAAGTACTAAAGGAATGGAGTTCGTGCAACGTATGTCAAGACAACGGAGAAGAATACATACAAATGTTGGACAAGAGGTAAATTCAAGAACCCCGCAAACAAAATTCGCAGAGTTTTTTGAAATATCGTGAAAATCGGCATTTGGACATGGGAAACATGACAGTGGTTCATTGGAAAATTATACTGTTCTTGATGATGAAGACGAAGAAGAAGAAAAAGGGTCCAAGAAAATGAGCTCAAGAAAAAGAAATCTTCATGCTGATGAATTCGAGGGAATCCAATTGAAAGAAAGTTCTGAAATATCGCGAAAATCAGCATTTGGACATGGGTAAAAATGACAGTGCTTTATTCAAAAATCATGCTGTTCTTGATGACGAAGATGATGAAGAAGAAAAAGGGTCCAAGAAAAATGAGCTCAAGAAGAAGAAATCTTGATGCTGATGAGTTCGAGGGAGTCCAATTCCAAGAAAGTTCTGAAATATCGCAAAAATCAGGATTTGGACATGGGAAAAATGACAGTGGTTGATTGAAAAATCATAATGTTCTTGATGACGAAGACAAAGAAGTCGAAGAGATCAAGAAAATGAGCTCAAAAAGAAGAAATCTTGATGCTGATGAGTTCAAGGGAATGCAATTCCAAGAAAGTTCTGATATATTGCGAAAATCAGCATTTGTGCATGGGAAAAATGACAGTGGTTCATTGGAAAATCATACTGTTCTTGATGACGAAGACAAAGAAGTTGAAGAGATTAAGAAAATGAGCTCAAAAAAAGAAGAAATCTTGATGGTGAATCGAAAACCCCACGAAGCCAAATTGATGGAAAGTTAACAAAACCGAAATTCGGTTACAGTATTTATGGAAAAAAGTTACCAAGAATGACTCCAATTCAGAATTTGGAAGTAATTACAGTGAACCTTTTGAGAAAAAACTGTCGAAAGCTGATTTACAGATTGATAAAGACAGGATTTCATTTCAGAGATGTGATTTCAAAAGTGCAATTCTGCCATTATTGAAAAAAGATGAAGTTAAAGATGAAGACAAGCTTGCTAAGGGAATTCGAGTGAACACTTATGATGAATTTGGAAATTGTTATGAGATGGTTTTTGATACGCATCGTAATGCTTTCTACAAGCTTTGTAATGGATGGAAAAAGTTGTTGAATGAGCATAAAGTGAAGGGACTTTTATCCACTGTCAAACTAAATAAACCATTTAGATTGAAGGTTGATAGTAGCAGCAGTGAACAATAATGGAGAAATATTAAGCCCCAAATCTCTACCCAATTTGCGAATAACCATAGACACATAACTTTATAAAAAGGATTCCAAACAAAATTAAGACAACACATGTACCTTATGATGTTCTCAACATCTTCTCTAATCAAGGAAAGTTTATGAATCTACAGCATTTTTAGGTACTTGTATTCCATCTCCTCGTCTTATTTTGTTTGGGCATACTCACTGCGAATTCCCTTATACAATTCATGGTTCTTCCACGAGGCATCATCACTTGTGTTTACCAACAGTCGGGGTGTGGTGTATCAAAATGCTGCGCGCTCTTAGGGTGAGCGCCAAATGGGACCAGCATTATCCATTATAACCTTTAGGAGCTCCAATGGTAGTACTTTCCCTCTTAACAAAATATTGTCATCTGCATGCTCTTGTGATGAAAACTTCAAAGGCAATTTGCACAAATTCTTGAAGAGCATGAACCCGTCCTCTCTAATCTTACTGTAACCACTCAGATCAGCTCCTTCACTCGGTTCCCCGTCAATGGGCTCACCCTTTTTTTCACTGTTGTTATTCTCCAACTGCAAACACAACTTCGATTCAGCGATGCCTTCTTTGGACGTGGAATCCACAATTTCATTGAGGAAGTTCTGGGCGAACTGTATAGAGCTACCCTCGTTCAAATTCCTATCGGTGAACTCCAAGAGTTAAGCAACAGAGACGGTCTTGAAGTCCACCATCATGGAATTCTCCTCCACTCTGATGAAAACAATAATCATCATCTGAGCAAGAACGGACTTGGCGCAGATCTGATTGGTGCCATTTAAGCCCCCCGAGATAAGACATTGTAACAGGACCTAACAATGTGGACAAGGCAATCACCTCTGACAAGCACGTAAGGAGATCGAACAACATAGAGCAAGACATACTTCCCGAATTCAGCACCTCCAGGCGTGGGAATCTTCCGTTAAGTGGGTTCTCTGAAGCTGAATCCATCAGCAACTGTTTCATCTCCGGTTACCATCATTATTTCAGTCTTCTTCAGCGATTGAAAGAGAAAAGATGACAGAAGAGTCCGCTGGCAAATTTCTAGAAGTTCAACGACAGAACTTGTTAGTTAAACCAAAAAGAAAAGGTTCTAGGAGAAAAGAGCTAGGGAACATATAGATAAAATGCCTAACCACCAGCAGAATGAATGATTAATTTCAAACAGAGCAGACATTCATAAAACAACACTTTAGCATAATATCTATGACTATTCTAAACATCCAGAACACATTTAGGAAGTTCATAGTTTAAGCAGTCTAGTCTAATACCAGACCTCCACGTTATGGCTTCATCTTAGGCAATACATCGGGCGCATGTAGGATCCTTCAAAAATAGTGCATTTTTGGAGGATCCGACACTGATGCAGCAATATTTTTGAAGAGTCCGAGCAACTTAGATACCAAGTACCAATAAAGCAAAATGCAATGGCAAAGCTATGCTAAGATAATGTGAATGGACGGCTACAATAATGAGCAACAACATTTCCATATAAAGCCTTACCGCTTGGCACTTTTCAGATCAATAAGAGCAAGTTCAGCAAGCTTAGCAGTGGACGTCACTTTCTCAGTTTCAGCTCAAGATGGCTCTTCCACTCCTGACATGAGCATCTCTGATTTGATTGTAGTTGAACCATCCATGGACTGGCTATGCTGATGTCTAAGTCTTGGCTTCTCACCAACAGTAGGAGCAACTTTATTTGTCGCTGATGCCATTCCTTATATTTATGATGAACGTGAAGTTGCAGCTGCTGAAGAAGATTCACCCACTTGGAAATCAGAAGACAACGACGAAGAATTGAACTTATCCATGTCAAGGTACATTGAGAAGATGTCTTTCTAAAAAAATGATCCTCATATAAGCAAAACAAATATGCCAGGTCCAATAAAATCTAACAGATACAAAGTTTTATAAAACACAGGTAATCTGTAGCCAATAGAGGTCTCAACAAAATATGAAGATTCTAATGTGTTCAAAAGTAATGCCTCTCCTTTGGAAAATAGAAAAGGTTTGAATTATTTGGCATAATATAATCACCAAATGTTACCCAGAATCACCTTATAAGAGAATTTACTGGGGTAAGAAATTGGAGCATGCTGTGAAGTTTGAATAGTCACGATATATATATATATATATAGCATGCTTGTTTGAGAAAAACTAAACTACTTTGCCATTACGAATAAAAATCGTGAGGAGATTGAATATAATTTTTATTTTGTGCTAAAATAAGCATTCATATTTTCTTGTACATTTTAATAGTAAAGACTTTTATTGAATTAGCTGTACTTTTTATATTTTTTGTCACAGCCAAACTCCACAGTAGATTAAGATTTGTGGCTATATAGTTATTAAACCAAAATGAGGACAAACGATGGAATATTGAAGAAAAGTAGGAAAACTGAAATTCTTCTTTTTCACATTCTGGCTTGAAAATTGAACAGTACTACTAAAAGCAATACAGGAGAGCATCTCTGAACAAATGAAAACAGAGTACACAAAAGACACATGACAAAGTATAGATAATAGCCAAGAAAAGAAAACCTGGGTGATATTCTAATTAGTAACTATATCAAATGTAAAATGTGATTCTATATGGCTTGTCGAAGTGATTGGCTAAGAGCTTCTCTTATTCAGAAGAAATCTCCTCATAAATAATTTATGTTTAAATAGAGATATAACCAAACACTACAGTACATTGATATCGGCAAACACCAATATACTGTATATTGAGTATGAAAACAACTGGAAGAAGCTAGTTACCTCTATGAGGGCCTAGCAGCTGTTCTAAATAAAGAATTTCACTAGTCGTTTTATTGTGCTTTCGTTAAATAAAATGTAGTGTTCGTCTTCCACTTCTGCAGTTTCATCAATGGACAAGGTTCTTAAAGTTTTACTATTATGGATACAGACTGGAAAGCAATTCAGCAGCGGAATCTTCCTTGCAAATCTAAGCGTTCTTATGAACATTTCTGATGGCAACAACTTTGTTGTCAATTATTTATCCTCATGATTTCATAAAGTTGTGCTTAACATGGTGATGAAGGGTTTTGCATAGTTGCTGGGGCAAAGTAGCTTCTTTGAGTGTCACTCCCATTTTATCCACACCATACACTTTCCTCGGAAAGTTTGATATCAAACTGTAATTTCCAACTCCAGGCAACCCTAGTGAATCGACGTGCTTAAAAATTGCTTGAATCTTGTCTGTAGATGAGAAGCTAGGCTCTCTCCTCTCAAAATCGAATTACAATCTGCATAAATTCATCAAGAAAAGTGAGTATCCACGCGGGGTACATGCATATCAATATGCCATGGATTTAAGTTATATACACTAATAGTATAATTTAACATGTTATCCACAGCAATTATGACTTACTAATTGGGCCTCTCTCATCAATTGCCTCTCCAATGACATTCATGATACGGCCAAGTGTAGATCTACCGACAGGAACCTGTCATCACAAGAAGGGGAAACCATCAAGCTCAAAATAAATTAAATAAGCCCATGCTCAACTAAGTGACACAATCTGTTATACAAGGAAAACTTGTACAAAACAGGTGGTAGCCAAAATGAAGATACTAAAAACAAAATAAATCAGAAGACGCAATCAAAAAGAAGCCAAAGCAGAAAAACAAAAAAAAAAAGTGGGAAACATGAGTGATGGATGTCTTCTGGAGATCCCAAACAAACATGAATGATTCACTCCCAAGGTAGTAAACTACTACAGCTTAATGGTACCAAGTTCTTTCAAACTGTACACTAAATTATGAGCAAAGATGAATATTGTTCAACACCCTGAGTAGTAGCCGCCACTTTCCTCTTCAAAGGTACTATTTTTTCAAAACTCTCACATCAAATCACAAGGATAGGTATAAGTTTTATGCAGCAAAAACTTTTCTTTCACATATAGAATTCAAAGGCAGATATTATATATACATGTACAAGTACACAACACTGCGCTACTAAGGAAAATACCAATTTTTGGTTGTCACTGATACTTTTGTTTTGACAAATATTTTCATTTGTATTGAACAACAACATTCTCATTGTAGTCCCACATGTCGGGTCCAGGAGACCGTATGTACGCAGACCTTATCCCGACTTTTGTGGTATAGTCCTCCTAATATTGAAGTTGTTCGGTTGCAATGTGCCCAATGGAAGGTAAATGAATACCCCAACAAATTTGGGATTGAAATGTGATTGATTGATCATTGATTTACACATCCTAAGCAAACATCAATTGATCATTGATTTACTCATCCTAAACAAACATCTATAGCAAAGATGATTCAACCAAATTGCAGTTCTAAGGACTATAATAAAACTACAGATCTCGTACATGAAGATCTGAAATCACTTTCAATCAATGTAACATATATACAGCTCCACAACGTAAAAAATGCAACTTTCATACAGTAACCCATAAATTTGAATCTGAAGAAGAAAAGGAATCAAGGAATTCTGATTACTCACAGTATGTGCCATATTAATCAGGAATTTGATTTAGATAGTGAGATAGTATGAGAATAAGAATAAAGACACAAAAGCAATGAAAAACAGTGAACCAACAAAAGCGACGGTTTTAAGAAGAACTTAAGAAAGCAAGTCTTCACAGGCTACATACTTCCCAGAATAATTAATAGAAACCAACAGAAATGCTTCATGATTATTATTGAAAATAGATGTGACGCAAACCTGATCAACGCGTATCTGCCAAAAAAACAGATTACTGCTTTATGTCCAGCTTACCAAGTCAATTAGCCGGTAATATTTCAGCTGCAACGTTAGGAGAGGAATAAGTGTTCAATCATGATCAGTAATCAGTTAGCAAGTAGTAATAGGAAAGTAATCAAAAAAAACAATAACATTATTATAGCATGGATTATATATAATCAGAAGAATTAAAACAATATTAACATTAAACTATTCAACTCATCCATGGATGGAAGAAGGAATAACAGTTTTGCCTTTAACGGGATATCGCCATACGACAAAAAGATAGCATTATACCTTTGATTCAAATCGATGCCCCCACTCCCTTTTTTACCTTTTGATTGGATCTTCGAGAGCCGGTGGAGAACGGTTCGTGCCTCGGTGGATAATGAACCTTTCCATCAACCCTTAAGGTGGCCTTACTTCATAACCTTAGCCTCCCTTTCCTTATAGTTTCCTAGTTCGACTAAGTGACTTCATAACCTCAACAAACTTTGTTGTTTACCGTAGCATATTAGAGCTACTTGTACCATTTCCTCGAGCTCGATCCGATCATATTTGTCCTTTTAAGTCCTTCCTCACCAGCATGTCAAGCTTTTTTTCCTGGTGAATCTTCTTTACCTGGAAAAAATATGCACATTAATATTGTCAACCCCAACACGAATCAAGATACTCTCTCCGTTTCTTTCTGTTTGTCTTAGTTTGACCGAGCGCAAAGTTTAAGTATGTAAATAAAACTTTTGAAGCTTGTGGTCTTGAAACGAACGTGTGTTTAATATTCCGAAAAATAAACTTTCAATCTTAAGCATATATGGTCATTTCTATAAGGAAATGTCATTCGAAGTAAATGGGAATGTTAAAATTCAGAACTTACTAAATATACAAAGGTCAGAGGCATTTTGATCCTAAAGAAACTAAATCTGTAAGTAAGACAAATTGCGGTTTATCAAATTTTGGAATGTGTAATACTTACCCAATGAAGCATAGCGCCTTTCTGATTTACTGCTTTACCAAATTCAAGAGCTCTCTGGCCAGATATCAACTCTAGCAGGAGAATGCCAAACCCGAAAACATCTGTTTTATCAGAGGACTGTCCTGTAGAGAGATACTCTAAACTATTCATCCGAAATCTACCATGAGTTTAATATATATTATTTTAATATATATTTAAATAATTTAAATTGTTAACTATTGTAATTTATAATTTTTTTATATATTTTTCAAATTAATATACGTTACTTTTCTTATCCAAATTTTTATTGCATTAATAGTCAATTATATTTTAACAATAATTTAAGTTTTTAATTATTGTGATTTATAATACTTTTCTTCTATTCCAATTTCAGTGACACTAATATAATTTCAAGAGCCGACCAAATATTTTATATCTTTTAAATTTTTTAAGTTGTTGATTATTGTGATTTCTAGTATTTTTCATGTAATTTTTTTAAAATATATAACATATTAATTTTTTTTTAGATATTTTAAGTTGTTAATAATTATAATTTATAATACTTTTTATGTAATTTTTGAATAATATATGCTACTCTCCTTGTCCAGAGTTTTGTGTCGATGATAGCTAATTATATTTTTTAAATTATTTAAATTTTTGGTCATTGTGATTTATAATATTTTTTCTATCTCAACTTATGTGGCACAATACTTAAATGACCATAATAATTAATTAGGGGTGATATAGTAAAATCACGACTGAAGCAGCTGAAGCAGAAATCAATCAATTTATAAAAAAAAATTAGTTAATTATTGTTATTTACAGTACTTTTTATTTCATTTTCAAATAATATATGTTGTTTTATATCTTCTGTCCCGTCCCAATTTATGTGACACTAATATAATTTTGATAGTCAATCAAATATTTTATATTGACATATCATTTTGTTATTCTTATTTTTCTAATACATAAATGACTTATAATAAGGAGTGATATAGTAAATCATCGTTTGAAAGACGAAAATTTAATTTAAAACATTAAGAGTTAATTTAGCATTTTATGTCTATTTTATTTTTTATTAAATATTATTTATTTTCTTAATACCTAGATGACTCATAATAATTAATTAAGAGCGACTGATTATGTTATTACTATAAAATTAATATAATTTTATCATATCTAATAGTAATCATCGATAATTCACCAAAATAGTATATTAATTAAATATGGGATGCTAAATTTGCATATGCAAAATATGATATTATTAAACATTATTGGATAGTGTATTATATTTATCTTTCACAATAATAAAATTTTACTATATATTTTTTTTATTTCTTTTTAACTTGATACATATTGACCCAACACAAATTCTAAGAAAATATTCATTAGAAATTTATTTTATTAAATTTATTAATTTTTTACATTAAAAAGTTAAAGTTCAGTTTAAATATTAGTATTTCTATATAAGAAAAAAATAATTTTAAAATTTAAATTTACTAAAATAAATAAATGAAAAGATTAATTTTCTATATAAAAGTTAATTAAAATAATAAAATTAATTTACTTTAAATATTTAGTTGCAATTAATTAAGATAATTTTTTATTTTGTCATGATTTATGTTGCACCGATAAAATTTTGAGAGTTGAATAGAACTTTTATCTATTTTTAAAAAAGTATTTTAACTTGTTAATTCTTGTGATTTATAATAATTTTTACGTAATTATCAAATAATATATTTACTCCGTGTGTCCCAATTTATGTGGCTTCGATACAATTTTGAGAGTCAACTAAAATTTTTATATATCTTTTAATTATTTTAAGTTGTTAATTATTATGATTTGCAGTACTTTTTTATCTCAATTTATGTGGCATTGCTAAAATAATGAGAGTTAATAAAATTTCTATATGTGGTAACAAATTATTGTGATTTGTGGTAACAAATTAGTTTTGAACATGATAGCTAATTAAATTAATAAAAAAAAATTACTTTCAATAATTAGTTATAGTTAATTAATATAAATTAATAGAATATACTAAATATTTAAATTATTATGATGAAAAAATAAAATTATTATATATTGGGACATGAAATGTAATTAAGTGGGAATAGAGGGATTTTTTGGGTAAGAGTCAATAAAATTTCTATATGTCTTTTAAATATTTTAAATTATTAATTATTGTAATTTGTGGTAACAAATTAGTTTTGAACATGATAGACAGTTAAATAAATAAAAAAAATTTACTTCCAATATGTAGTTATAGTTAATTAATATAAATTAATAGAATATATTAAATATTTAAACCATTGTAATGAAATAATGAAATTATTATATATTGAGACATGATATGCAATTAAGTGGAATTAGTTGGTTTTTTGGTAATTGCAAGAGGTGGTCGAAACCACCTCTTCTATATAATAGAAATAGAAACTAGAGGAGCATGGCCCGTGTCAGCACGGGCCCAATATTAAAATATTTATTTATCTTTTCAATCTTTATATATTTAAATAAAAAAATTTAATAAAAGGATTGCATATGTTTTCTAGGATTCATCCGGAATCTAACATAAGTTCAACATATGTTATTTTAATATGTATTTAGATAATTTAAGTTGTTAACTATTATAATTTATAATATTTTTTATGTAATTTTCAAATTAATATACGTTACTTTTCTTGTCCAAATTTTTATGGCATTGATAGTCAATTATATTTTAAAAATAATTTAAGTTTTAAATTATTGTGATTTATAATACTTTTCTTCTATTCCAATTTTAGTGACACTAATATAATTTTAAGAATCGACCAAATATTTTATATCTTTTAAATTTTTTAAGTTGTTAATTATTGTGATTTCTAGTATTTTTCATGTAATTTGTTTGAAATATATAACATATTAAATTGTTTCTAGATACTTTAAGTTGTTAACTATTGTAATTTATAATACTTTTTATGTAATTTTTGAATAATATATGCTACTCTCCTTGTTCAGAGTTTTGTGTTGACGATAGTCAATTATATTTTTTTTAATAATTTAAATTTTTGATCGTTGTGGTTTATAATTATTTTTCTATTTCAACTTATGTGACACAATGCTTAAATGATCATAATAATTAATTAGGAGTGATATAGTAAAATGTAATTATTCTTATTTATTATTTTTATTATGTGTATGTGTTGATTTAAGAAGAATTTGAAAACATTTAGAAATGTATTAAATGTTACAAATGTTAATAATCTATTTGGTGCTTCTTGATTTCTCTACATTTATCTCTTGTGGGTTTTTACTCTTTTGTCCTTTGAATATATGTAGTAATTTTTATTTTATTTTTAAATATCATGGAAATTTTTATTCATAGTATATATATATTTATATTATATATATATATATATATATATTATATATATATAATAAAATCGTGGATTAAATATTATTAATTTTTTAATACATAAGTGACTTATAATTAATTGTGGGTGAAACATTAAAATCACGGTTGAAGCAGCAGAAATAAGTCAATTTTTATTTATTTTTTTGTTAATTATTTTTATTTACAGTACTTTTTATTTCATTTTCAAATAATATATGTTGCTTTATATCTTCTTCTGTCCCGTCCCAATTTATGTGACACTAATATAATTTTGATAGTCAATCAAATATTTTAAGTTAACATATCATTTTGTTATTCATATTTTTCTAATACATAAATGACTTATAATAAGAAGTGATATAGTAAATCATCGTTTGAAAGACGAAAATTTAATTTAAAACATTAAGAGTTAATTTCGCATTTTATGTCTATTTTATTTTTCATTAAATATTATTTATTTTCTTAATACCTAGATGACTCATAATAATTAATTAAGAGCGATTGATTATGTTATTACTATAAAAATTAATATAATTTTATCATATCCAATAGTAATCATCGATAATTCATCGAAATAGTATATTAATTAAATATGGGATGCTATATTTGCATATGCAAAATATGATATTATTAAATATTATTGGATAGTGCATTATATTTATGTTTCGCAATAAGAAAATTTTACTATATATTTTTATTTATTTCTTTTTAACTTGATACATATTGACCCACCACAAATTCTAAGAAAATATTCATTAGAAATTTATTTTATTAAATTAAATTTATTAATTTTGTACTTTAAAAATTTAAAGTTAAGTTTAAATATTAGTAATTCTATATAAGAAAAAGATAATTTTAAAATTTAAATATACTAAAATAAATAAATAAATAAAAAGATTAATTTTCTATATAAAAGTCAATTAAAATAATAAAATTGATTTACTTTAAATATTTAGTTCCAATTAATTAAGATAATTTTTTATTTTGTCATGATTTATGGTGCACCGATAAAATTTTGAGAGTTGAATAGAACTTTTATCTATTTTTTAAAAAGTATTTTAACTTGTTAATTATTGTGATTTATAATAATTTTTACGTAATTATCAAATAATATATTTACTCCTTGTGTCCCAATTTATGTGGCTTCGATACAATTTTGAGAATCAACTAAAATTTTTATATATCTTTTAAATATTTTAAGTTGTTAATTATTATGATTTGCAATACTTTTTCTTTTATCTCAATTTATGTGGCATTGCGAAAATAATGAGAGTCAATAAAATTTCTATATGTCTTTTAAATATTTTAAGTTATTAATTATTGTGATTCGTGGTAACAAATTAGTTTTGAACATGATAACCAATTAAATAAATAAATAAAATTTACTTCCAATATGTAGTTATAGTTAATTAATATAAATTAATAGAATATATTAAATATTTAAACCATTATGATGAAATAATGAAATTATTACACACTGAGGCATGGTATGTAATTAAATGAAAGTGGAGGAGTTTTTTGATAATTGCATGAGAGGTGGTTGAAACCACCTATTCTATATAATAGAAAAGAAATATATA
The DNA here is from genome assembly GCA_030864215.1 of Capsicum pubescens. Taxonomy (NCBI): domain Eukaryota; kingdom Viridiplantae; phylum Streptophyta; class Magnoliopsida; order Solanales; family Solanaceae; genus Capsicum; species Capsicum pubescens. Next base: position 275,225,874 of record CM061543.1, on the reverse strand, counting down.
TATATAGTAGCACTAAGTAATTAAAAAAGGGGTTAAATTATCATCACCAATTTTTAGTAGGTGTTGGAAAATTAGTATTAAATATATGATAAAAATGACAAATAAAAATGGAAATATATTTTTAGAATAATAGAAAATAAAAATAAATAAAAAGAAGTAGTATACAGTACTTTCTTCATCCCAAAATCTATTTTTTAGCCTTTTTCTTTATTTTTTTTCTCGTTTATTGTTCATCTATTTTGTTCTCAACTTATGTTATTCTCCTTTAATTTGTGTTTTTATTTTTTCTACTAGATATAAAGAGCTCATGCTAGCACGGGCCAATATATATCTTTTAAATATTTTAAATTATTGATTATTATAATTTATAGTACTTTTTTTATCTCAATTTATGTGATACTGATAAAATTTTGGAAGTCAACAAAATTTTATGTCTTTTAAATATTTTAAATTGTTAATTATTGTGATTTGTATAAATTTTACCTAAGCTTAAAATATATAACAAATTTAAAATATAAGATACACAATTTTTTTCATATAATATATGTTCCTTCCTCTATTTCAATTTATGTGACATTCATGAAATTCCATCCCAAACATAAATCTAGTTCACACTTTATTTGAAAATTTATAAATTGAAATTATATTTGATTATAATTTTTACAAATAATGTTTGGTTATAGAAAAATGAAGAGTAAATTTCATCCATGGTCACTTTAACTTCGTATCTATTACGCAAAAGTCACTTTTCGTTCATTCATTTCATCCATAGTTATTTAACTTTGTGTTTATTACACAAAAGTCACTATGGCCGAAGTTTACAATAATTCCACCGAAAAAATGATGTGACAACCTTAATTAGCTCTTAATTTTAATTTAAGAGAATATAATATATTACACATATCTTGATCTTTTTTATATGTGTCCAACCCGATTTTTCTTATGGATTATATAATGAAGAATATCAATTTCTCAATAGATTAGGCTAACTAGTGAAGACAACAACAACAACAACAACAAACCCTGTATTTCCACATAGTGGGGTCTGGGGAGGGTAAGATGTATGCAGTCCATACCACTACCTCTGGAGAAGTAGCAAGAACTAGTGAAGACTATTTTCATAAAAAAAAATTGATTGTATTTTTATGAAATAAAATTATACTTAAATATTCTTACAATTCTCTAAAGTTGAGACATGTGTTGGTAAATTATTTTTTTCCTCTAATATTATGGCATGTAGTTGATAAAATTATTTTTCTCCCTCTAAAATTGTGACATGTAGTTGATAAAATTATTTTTTTATATATTCTTTTTCTTGTCACTTGGGCTTTTACATTCTTATATCATAACAATATGATAAACTACTCCATTTATTGAGTCTGTTTTTGTATTTTTAATTGTTTGACCAATCGATTAATTTTCTTAAAAAAAATTATTATAATATTTAATTTCTAATAAATTATGTATTATTTAATTAATTTAATTGATAAATATAAAAATTAGATATCCTATAATTTCTTTATCTACTAAAGTACTTATATTTTATAACTTTTATTAACAAAACAGTTAATATAAAATTATTTGAACAAATTTTGACAATACTATTCAATTACACAATTAAAATGATTTTATTTTAAAACTATCTTTAGAGTGTTGATTTATCTTCAAAGAATTAAAAAAAAAAAAATTAAAAAATAATATCATACATGTATTTCTATTTTATGTGTTTGAAGAATTTATCTTGTTTATCACTCTTTTTTATGCACCTTTTTGGCAGATTAATGCAATATTATAAAATATTTCATAAAAATATCAATCAATTTTTTTTTATAAAAAAAGTCTTCATTGGGTAATTTAATCTATTAAGAAATTGATATTCTTTCATTAAATAATTCATAAGAAAAATTGGGTTGTGCACATATAAAAAGGGTCAAAATATGAGTAATATATTATATATTCACTTAAATTAAGATTAAGAACTAATTAAGGTTGTCACATTATTTTTTTGAAGAAATTATTGTAAAATCTGGTTATAGTGACTTTTGTGATAGTCGAAGTAAAGTTAAATGACTTTCGTGCAATGAATGAAAGAAAAGTGACTTTTGCATAATAAATACAAAGTCAAATGACTATGGATAAAATGAATGAAAGAAAAATAATTTTTGTGCAATAAATATAACGTTAAGTGACTATCGATAAAATTTACCCAAAAAATGAATACTAATTTTTCTAACCAAGTAGCCGTTTGGCCATGAAAACTAAAAAATTTCGGAGTTGGAGTTGTGTTTGGCCATGTCTTTTTTGATTTTTTTTTTTACTTTTGAAAAATCTTTTTAAAATATGATTTTATGCCCCAACTTTTACAAATTATCAAAATCACCCAACTAAAATTTACCTACTAACGGAAAAAGAACACAATTAATCACTTTTATAAAAATAATTACATATTCATGGTCATATTTAATGAATTTCAATTATGACATATATAATATTTACATTAATAGCCGTTTTCTCATATTTGAAATTTTAAATATGAATGTTATATTAACAGATCACTGCTTCCTATTTTTTAGGTAACAAATGTTATCTTTCAAACAAATTTAATTTTTTAGGAATTTATTTAATTTATTTCCTTTATTTTTCGTTCCTAAAAAATAGGAAATGATGAGTTGTTATTAAATTTTAGGGTGCCGCTAATTTATTTCTTTAATTTTCTTATACATGAAAGATTTTACTTTGTGTGAATAAATTATTTCTATGTAAAATATACTTTGCATATTTATGGTATATTATATCATATACCATAAATATATAAATATGCTTAGTATGTTTCTTTATACTTTGTATATTTATATATGTGTTTATATGGTATATACATGGTATAAACTTCATATATGACATACTTTGTATATTTATGTTATAAATATGCTTAGCATGTTTCTTAATACTTTGTATATTTATATATGTGTGTATATGGTACATACATGGTATAAACTTTATATATAACATACTTTGTATATTTCTGTTATAAATATAATACTTTATATATTTATTGGTGTAAATATAATACTTTGTGTATAAAGATATCAAGTATTATGGTATATAAAGATAGCAGTTGCAATTTAAGGTATAACTTTGTTAAATTGAACATATTTTTTAATGAAAAATATGTATCATCTATTTATATTTTTAGCGTATATATGGTATAAACTATTTATATTTGAATAGTATAATAAAGATGTAGACAATATAATATATATAATCAAATTAAAAATGAGAATAATTTGTGGCAGTAGTAAACTAATCTGCTACAACTTTATTAATTTCATAAATATAGAAAACAATTATCCATTATTAATTAGACGACTCTAATTTCTTAAACATCCATATCACAACAGAAAAATTATTATTATTATTATTATTATTATAGTAATTAGGATCATCAGCAGTAAAATAATGTCTTAATAAGGGAGAAAAATAATGATGAGAGAGAAAAAGAGATATATATTAATTAGGATAACATTAAGTTTGAAATTATAATTATCTTATTCTTTAAAATTGTTATATACGTAATATTGAAAAAGTAATGTTACAAAGAGAGTTTTATATAAAAATTTAAAAGATTGAGGTTGTATGTAATAATAATAAAAATTGATATTAAAGTTGGAAAATTATGAAAACACCAAAAACCTGTTTTCTCTTTTTAAAATTTTCATAATCAAACATCATAATTTTTAACTTCGAAATTTTTTTTCTGAAAAAAAAATAAATTTCATGGCCAAACGGCCCCAAATGTGTTCTTAAAATGCATGTAGATGATCTCATATGAAATGACCTGCCGGAATACTTTCATTCAATTTCACCCACGTAGCACCATCATGATAGAAGAAGCGAAGGGGCACTTTGGTAAAGATGCATAAATTGCAGCTACAGTAAAATTCTTATCACAGTCAATTACAGTGTTTCAATTTTACCACATTTATTCAAATAATACCTTGCTGCCCCATATTATATAAGAAAAGGTGGGACACACACACAGGATGAAAACTTACACGCACTCGGGTATAAACTAAGTTAATATATATATATATATGTTATGTGTTTAAATTTGGAATTTATGTTATTTAATTATAATTAATTAATATATTTTATGTAATTTAATTATTTAATTATAATAAAAAATATTAATTTAATATATACACTGAATGCCACTCGGATATAGATTAAGTTAATATATATATATGTTATGTGTTTAAATTTAGAATTTATGGTATTTAATTATGATTAATTAATATATATTTTATGTAATTTAATTATTTAATTATAATAAAAAATATTAATTTAATATATACACTGAATCCGTCAAAGTTTTTACCCACACAACAGTTGACTCAAAGCTTCTTGAGTTTGTTTTGTCATTTAAACTTTAAAGTACTTGAAGCATTTGACTTTATGCCTGTAAACTCCCATTTTATAAGACAGTTAAAGATTTTGTTTTTTGTTTTTTATTGCCTTTATTTCTTGTTCCTTTTTAATCTTTTTTACTATAATCTAATTTTAACTTTTTTTTTTTTTAAAAGAATCTATCTAATTAAAAAATAACTGATATAGTAACATTCATACATTTTTAATTTATTAGCTACTCTTCTTTTTGCTCGTGACGAATAAGCAACAACTACCACACTTTGCCTAAGGTGGCTTCGCCTAGGAGCAGGCACAAATTACATAAGTTTTTTGAAGTCTTCAGAAATGTTGCCGCACCCATTTTGGGTTCTTTAACAATAAATTATTTTTGGAGTCATATTTGAAGAGTCCAAGTAACATAGTAAATAACTGGGCGGGCAAAGACCAAATGCAATGCAATTTGGGCTTGTTCTATACGAGACACATGACATTCAAAATGTGATAACAGAGGTCGACAAAAACTTGCTTGTTACCAGCTAAGTTGCGTGGATTCTTCACTTCTGAAACAGAGATATATACTATCACTAATAAAACGGTGAAATTCACTTCTAGTATTTTTAGAAATTCAGGCAATAGAAACTATGTATGAAAAGTTGAAAACGAAAACATTAACAACAAAATAGAAGCTTTATAACAAGACAGGAACATATATGTATACTACATATAACATATAGATCCAAAAACATCATATTCTGCATGGTCGTTTCCCTTGTCTGTCCATCACCAACTACTTCATTAACTTTTTCAGAATATTTACCTGCATAATTTCGTTCATATCAAAATTAAAGTTATTGAAATACATTTTTCAAGAATCTCATAACGCTTTCATAGCGTGCATAGAAATACTATCACTATTAAAATAGAAAGAGGAAGATCGCGAAAACAAAGGGAAGTAAGGAAATAATCACAACGGAAGTACTAGTCGAGTTAATAACTTATATGGTCATCCAAGTATATCCGAGTTTTCAATCTTTGAGGCCTGTTCTTCGTTTAAAAACGAAAAGAAAGAAGGAACATTAGAGCCAGAGAAATGAAAAGAGAAAGCAAAAGACATTTTAACAGTACATCAACAAGACTTACCTTGATTGGAAATTCTTGTAGTAGCATCAAGATTAGTTTTCTTTCCTTCGGTCTGAAGTGATGTGTTTCCTCGCATATCTAAATTGATACAACAATGTAAAGAACAAAACTAAAAACGACAAAGGAAAGTAGAAAAGAATGGTAAATGTCACGTTAAAGAATGAGAGGGAAAAAGATTTAAGGGAAATTTGCCTCGAAACTTCAATATAGGCATCTTTTCATTGGAGACTATCTCAAACATTAGACGATCTCCTTCCTTTAAGCAATTTGCAGCACAGAAGTCACGCCATCTGCCTCCAATGTACGTGTGTCTTCCACTCGAATATAGACTAAACATCCATGGCCCTTGCTCGTCTCTTATCATTATTGTACATTTCCTGTTCCTGAGACCGTTTAACCGTGCAAATGGATTTGGAAATGGCTGAAACAGTTTATAACCAGTTTCACATAAGCAGTTCATTTGTATGCTTCACATTTTATAAGTTAAATCTATTGAATACGAGAATGGGAGTAGAATTTAGTTTTGACAACTTACCAGAAAATTCTTAGAAAGATAATAGGATTTCATGGTACAAATGAAATGAGGCATGTTCGTAACAACTTCTACATTGGGAACAACCTTGCGTGATGCTTTGGGATTTGTTTTTTCTGTTACACAAAAAAGTCAAGTAAGAAATATATAGGAAAGATACTAAACGATATACAGACATATTAATAACCCAACACGATAGAATGTGTCTTGGCATAACAACAAGGATTTGCTGGTGAAATACAGACCTCGAGTGGAAACTTTATAAGTATCCAAATTAGTCTTCTTTCTTTCGGGCTGGAGTGACTCATTTCCTTTTGGATCTACTTTTTAAATTGATAAAAACAATCAACAATGTTAGAAGTGAAACAGAATCTGAACATAAAACCAATACATGAAGTATAAAATAATTGTTATAGTCACAATAAAGAAGAAAATTACTTGAGAGATGAAAATTATTTAGGAAGGAATACTATTTCATAGAGACTAACATGCTCAAGAAGGAGCTTTTCGAAGATCTACAGTAAATAGCTCGAAAAGCCATTCTACGAAACATAAAATCATGTAAGAAAAGGGGCAGGATGCTTATGAGGTACACGAACAAAAGAGTGTATCAATGTACATTTCTCTCAATTAGCTCTAAGGGAACCTCAAACGAGACCTTATTAGCTCGGTTCTACTATCACACGTTTGGTTAGAAATTCAACTCTATTACCATCACGTAATTAAGTTTGGTATTAGAAATGAAAAATATGTATTAGATAAAGCAACAAGGATTTGCTCGTGAAATCCAGATCACCTTGAGTGGAAACTTTATCAGTTCCCAAACTAGTCGTCTTTCCTTTTGGATGGAGTGACAAATTTCCTCTCGGATCTAGTTTTTGTATCGACACAAACAATCAAAAATGTTAGAAACAAAAACTGAATATGAAATTAAAACTAATAAAGCAAGCAGAAAACAAATTTGCCTCGAAACTTCAACATAGGCTTCTCCCCATTGATGACTATCTCAAACATTAGGCGATCTCCTTCCTTTAAGCAATTTGCAACACAGAAGTTACGCCATCCACCTCCAATGTAGGTGATATTACCAAGGGAATATAGACTAAACGTCCACGACCTTTGCTCGTCATTTATCATTATCGTACATCTTCTGTTCCTGAGACCGTTTAACTGTGCAAATGGTCTTGGAACACACTGAAACAGTTTATAACCCGTTTCACATAAACAGTACTTATGCATGCTTCACACTTTAGAATTTTTTCTCATAACAAAATGATTTGTTATACTTTTTTTTCTTCTTTTGTGGAGTATGACAATGGAAGTAGAATTTAGTTTCGATAACTTACCAGAAAACTCTTTGCAAGGTTATAGGATTTCATGGTACAAACAAATTGAGAGCGACTGAGATGCAAGCCCTTAACAGTTTCTACAATACTGGGACCAGCCTTGTTTGATGACATGATGTTGGGCTTCGGTTTTTCTGTTACATTAGTTTATTACACAAAAAAAATTCATGTAAGAAATATGACATATGATACTTCCAATACTCGAACACTCAGTTGATTACTCAGAAAATCACTTAACTAATAGAAATTATGCAAGAAACTCAATTTTTTTTGTTTTGTAACAGAAAAAATCGCTTTGTTTTGCTATTTCACACGCAGAGTCACTCACTAGACACAGGTGATATTTCCAGTCACTCAGCTGAAGTGAAATTTACCTGAATCAATTTATCTGTGCAATAAATAATAGCATAAGTCATAAACATACACTCAAACTTATCCTCACTATGCTTCATGAACATGATGCTGACGTGACACATAAGTTTTGGAGGTGTCTAGATAATCAATTTGTAAGTTGGAGTGTTCAACATTCATGATGGAGATGCATAAGAAATTAGATACATCATAAAAGAAGTTACCTATCTTTTTTTCTTGCAAATACTCTGCATATTCTGTGTCACAATGAGTTGAATCAAATATGGAAACATGAAAATCCATGTCTCCTTCATGTCTGAAAATCAACATATTTCCCAACTGCAAATCATGTTCCTCTGCAAACTTTTCCCAACCATCTTCGAATCGTCGTCCGTTCAGCTTCACTAACCACTTCTTGCCTTCCCTTTTCAGTACAACATGTTCAACATGGCCATGTCCCTTCAAATACTTCAAGAAACCAATAGGTACTTTCTGCAATACAACACTATGTATGATTCAAAAATAATCTTTAGTTGTCCCAAAGTATGAGTGATACTATTGTGGTATAATACATAGCAAGTTAGCACTTCAACTTTGAAACTGTACATCACGACAACTCGATTTACTCTCCACGGGCAACTAAATACTAAAACTCGTGGACACCAAACATAGACGTGACACATAAATTTTTGGAGGTGTCTAGATGATCATTTTATAAGTTGGACTGTTCAACTGGCACAATAGAGACAAGTTGTGGTGTCATAGATGTGCACTTGGAAGGTTTACTTCTATTGTATTGTGTTACTATTATCTATCTGGTTAAATCAACAAGGGTCGTTTGGTAGGGTGTATAAAAATAGTGCAAAATATTATATATTATTAAATGCTAGTATTAATTAGTACAAAATATAACCTGCACAAATATAATGAAAATGATGTGGAAAAAGTTTTGAGGGGCTATTGCGTCTTCACACATGCTAATGCATATTAAAGTCCCTTAAATTGCTAATACCATGTATTAGTAATACTTCCTCCGTCCCAAATTTCCTAATTTGATTTCTCATTTTACTTATATTTTTTCATTAATTGAGAAGAGACAAATTTTTTTTTTTCCATGTTTTACCCTTTGCATTAATTACTTTTTCTTCAAATTAAAATGTAAACATCATTTAACAGGGTACTATGATAAACTAGGTATGTTATTAATCATTTTTCTTCATCAATGTGTTATCTCAATTTAGAACGGGATAATTTGGGACGGAGGGAGTACATAACATAATACCAAATAGATAGAGTGTATAACTACACAACTCGAAAAAGTATGACAAACAAAGTATTAATAATACATAAAGTTGATGCATGCATTTTTCTAATACATAAGATGTTCATTTAGATTATTAGTATATGTTTTTGATCTTCATTAGCTCATTTGCTATGATAAACTTTTCACCTCTACATTACATATAACAAATATATAGTATCAGAGGCGGATCCAGAATTTCAAACTTGTGGATTACCAAGCGCTCCTTTCCTACCACTAAGCTATCCTTGGTTTAGTTATGGTTCCCACCTATTCATATTTATAACTTTTGACGATTTTTTTATGTAATTTTAAGCGTTACGATAGCGGCCTTCTGCTCTACATCCGCCACTGTATAGTACTATATATTAAAGAATAAATGAAGAAATTAAAAGTAGTACTACTCACAAGGCCATTCTTGAAACCAGGCAGAATAGGTTTGAAAAAGTGAGGTTTCTTTGGAGGGATTTCCATGGAAAACCAACAAGAATTATTATTTTACTGTAGAATTTATCCTCTTCTTCTTTTTTTAATTGAGGCGATATAAAATGGAAGAATGGAGGGGAAACTATACATTACCCCCTTTATATCTCATATTATATTAGTTAATCACTTTTTGACCTTTTTACGATTTCTAAAAATTATAAATAAAAAGGCCCCTTGAAAATACCTTCTTACAACGTTATAAATTTACGCCTTTAAAGAGTATTAATTATAAAAAGTAAAATGAGAAAATTTAAATTAATTCATAATTTAATAATTGAATAAATAATTTATAAAGTTAATACGTAAAAATGACCCTAAACTTGAAACCAAATTATAACTTTGGCCTTAAACTTTGACAGTACACAAATATGACCTTTAACTATTCAAAACTGCACAAATATGACCTTCAATCCTACGTGGCAAAACGCGTGTTCAACATGCAAAACTGGGCGCGTCCAGCTTAAAATCTAAGGGCATAATACATAAATATGACTTTAAACTTTGACAGTGCACAAATATGACCTTTAACTATTCAAAACTGCACAAATATGACCTTTAAATGACTCTTCACTATTATTTTTTTAATTATTTTCGGCTCAAAAATGAAAATGACATCTAATTTCTTTTGTCATTGCGAAAAAAGAGTAATATTGAAGATTTATTAATTAGACGGGTCAGCCTCATATGAAAAAATCGAGCGGGTATGTATATATATTATAAAGCAGGGGACGAATTTAAGTTATATAATATATCTAAATATTATTTATTTAATTATTAAATTAAAGATGAAACTATACTAATAATAAAATTATAGTTTTAATAAAACGTTATTAAATTAATGTTATTAAGGATAGTAGTAGTAGTATATTAAATTAACATTATCAAATTAACGTAATTAAAATGTTATTAAATTAACTTTATTAAAACATTATTAAATTAACGAGGGGTGGACCTACGTGGTTGCCATGGGGTTCACCTGAACCCCTTCGGTAAAAAATTTACGTTGTATATATATAAGATAGAAAATATATAGTTATGTACGTATATTAATGTTGAACCACATAAAACAAGACACTTAGATAGTCCAATGGTGTTATTTGCTCTTCTTAGGCGCTTCCTTCAGCCTACTGTGCGGGTTCGATCCCCGCTAGTGGCTGTTTTTTTTTTTAATTAAGAAAAAACTAGGTGTTGCTGCTATAGAAATAAATAAATAAAAAATAATGTTAATTTTTTAAAATTAAAAAAAAGTTAGGTGCTGCTACTATAGAAATAAATAAAAAAATTATAATAATAATAATAATAATAATAAAAATAAAAATGACGTCGTTTTAACACAAAAAACAAAACTTTGACAGTGCACAAATATGACCTTTAACTATTCAAAACTGCACAAATATGACCTCTCTCCAAGTCAGCCTTTTAACAGCGTGGCATCGTGTGATTGGATTACCTTTCCACGTAGGCGCGAGTGAGACTCACGCATGGAGTTGCAAAATCGGAGGTCATATTTGTTCAGGTTTTGAATAGTTAAAGGTCGTATTTGTGCACTATCAAAGTTTAAGGTCAAAGTTATAATTTGGTGTCAAGTTTAGGATCATTTTTATGGATTAACTCTAATTTAAAACATGTATTTCTAATAAGTTGATCAGTTAATATGGGACAAAGAGAGTGATGGCAAGGAAAACTTAGATACTCCATTTTTGGCAAAAGGCATCGATAGATACTCAAACTTGTTGTCAAAATTCACTTAGACACCTAAACTAATGCTTGTTTCTATCAGGCCCCTAAACCCTCCACATTTTATTCCAATTGGGCCTTTTTTGCCTATGTGGCACTGCACGTGCAGTGCCATCGTGGGAGGCGCGTGAGGAACATTTTTCTTACTAATTTACAAATAAAAAGATGTCAAGTGGCATTGAGAGCCCCAAAATTTTTTTAATAACAATTTTTTTTTTAAACACTAAAGGCCCTTTTTAATAAAACAAAAAGCATTAGGGGGTCCCAATTTTTTTTTTTTTTAATAAAACAATACGCTGGGGGGTTGGGGTAGGTGGGAGAGTTTTATTTTTATTTTTTAATTTTTTTTATAATTTCTTTTTAATAATTAGTTTTTTATTTTTTAAATAATTTTATAATTTCCTTTTTATAATTAAGCAAAAAAGCATTAGGGGGTTCCAATTTTTTTTTTTTAATAAAACAATACGCTGGGGGTTGGGGGTTGGTGGGGGAGTTTTATTTTTATTTTTTTAAAATTTTCTAATTTCTTTTTAATAATTAGTTTTTTATTTTTTAAATAATTTTATAATTTCTTTTTTATAATTGGGCTTTTATTTTTATTTTTTAAATAATTTTATAATTATTTTTTAATAATTTGGATCCTCAATGCCATTTTTTATTTTCATTTTTTAAAAAGTTTTATAATTTTTTTAATAATTTTTTTTTTTTTTTTGAATAATTTTTTAATAATCTGTTTCATTTTAAAAAAAAATTATATATATTTTTTAAATAATTAATTTTTTATTTTTATTTTTTTAAATAATTTTATAATTATTTTTTCATAATTTATATCCTCAATGCCATTTTTTATTTTCATTTTGAAAAAGTTTTATAATTTTTTTTAATAATTAATTTTTATTTTTTAAATAATTTTTTAATAATTTATTTCATTTTTTAAAAAAATTCATAATTTTTTTTAAATAATCAGTTTTTTATTTTTATTTTTCAAATAATTTATAATTATTTTTTCATAATTTATATCCTCGGCATTTTTTATTTTCATTTTTTAAAAAAATTTATAATTTTTCTTAATAATTTTTTAATCATTTATTTCATTTTTTTAAAAAAATTAAAATTATTTTTAAATAATCACTTTATTTTTATTTTTTAAATAATTTTAGAATTATTTTTTAATAATTTCCTCAATGCCATCTGTATATACTTTTTTAAAAAAATTATAATTAATTTTTAATAATTATTGGACCGACAATGCCACGTGCCAGCTTCCAATTAGCTCATTTTGCCACGTCATCGCGTGTGTGCAACACACACTTTGAGCTTTTTGCTGATAGGGCAAAAAAAGCCCAATTGGAACAAAATGTGGGGGGGGGGGGGGGTTTAGGGGCCTGATAAGAACATGTTTTAGTTTAGGTGTCTAAGTGAATTTTGGCAACAAGTTTGAGTTCCTATCGATGACTTTGGCCGTCCATTTTTTTTACATGTTATATTGGACACATATTTTAATAATTTTGTTGTTTCTAAAAATTATACTTTTAGTTAAATACATTAAGAAAAAATTAAATTAATTTCTTATTTCTACAAATTATACTTTTATTTAAATACATTAAGAAAAAATTAAATTAATGATTTTGATAATTTGAATAAGAACATAATAGAATTTTTTTTATCAAACTATTGTTGAGGTATTAGTCATACACTTATTTAGGAATGAAAATGAATAATTATTTTTTTAATATAGGATCCACATTTATATGGCAATAGATAATTTATTTTATCATGCCACTTTTTTAAAATGATAAATGTAGTTTAGTAACTTTAGAAAATAAAAATCGTAAGCTAGGGACTTTTGATAGAAAGCAAAGTTTAGTGACTTTACAAGATAATTTATAACAGTTCAATGATCTTTTGGACATTAACTCTTAATAAGAGGTATAAATTGATTAATATGATCTTATTTAATATGATTAGATGATTTTTTTCAATTAATATTAATTTATTAAAAAATAATTAATTATCACTTAAATTTTTAAATATTTTAAAATAATATTTTCTTATTAATAAATATGTCAAATAATTTGAGCCAAAGGAAGTATGGAATTAAAAATGCACGTGCCTTCTCATAACGAGGGGACTCTGTAATCCAATGTCACGTTGTTTGTTCCTAACACTATTTTCTTTTCAATCAGTATATAAAGTTGGTGGAGTGATGATAAAGTTTTTTGGTACATGAGTAAAGGTTATGGATTCAAGTTGTGAAAATAATTTTTGAGAAAAATGTAAGGTAAGATAATAAATAACTTTTTATGATTTGGTTCATCTCTTATTTTCATGTATAATAAAAGCTTTAGTAAACCAATTTTTTTTTTTTAATTTGTATAAATTAATAATTGTATAATTTTTTTATATTTTAAAATAAATTACCTTCAAACTTTTTATTTTTTCCATCATGAGATGCTTTATATCTCTCTCTCTCTCTATATATTTTAAATTACAAATGGCGTTTCATCTGCCCAATACTGACATTAAATTGGTGCACTTCAAATCATGCAATTAATTTTACACTAGCGTCAATAATATGTTCACCTAAAACATGCACAGTTGTAGTCCCTTCGTTTCATATTTATTAAAAAAATTATCTCCAAATAGTTAATATATTTAAAAATTCAAGAAATAATTAATAATTTTTTTCAACTTTATTCTTAGTGCTTTCTTCGTTTTATAATAGTTGAGCACATTTCATTTTATGGGTTTTTTCAAATTTTTTCTTTCAATTTTTGCATTGATCAATTTATTCAAAAAATTCTATCACATTTATTTATTTAATTATATTTCATAGGTTACAAAAAACCTCCATCTATATATATTCCCCATTTATATATATTCTCCATTTAGAAACATGTCTCTTAAACTCCTTTCTTTATGACTCAACTAATCTATAAATAACAATCATGCAGTGTTGGATGTACATTTCTATTCTCCTTCCTTCATATTTGATTTCTACTCTTGATCTCTTCTAATATGAGTCAATCAATGAAAACTGCTAAATTTTGATTGAAGTTAGCAGTAGAGATTTTTTTTTCTTTTTCATTGTTGTTTAAGGTAAACTTTTCATTTACAATGTTAACGTGTGAAAGAATTTGCGTAAGTACTAATTACACAATGCATTTTGAATTTATCAAAAGGGGAAATTCATTTAGCTTACTACATTTTTTTAATGTCTTTTGATTAATTGTAGTCTCCTTTTCAATTTGAACTGTAGTTTAATTCTTGAATTGTTTTAACTTATTCTATGTTATGTAAGTATCTGGACTACCAAGGGCTCATTCGGTATTGAGATCAAGGATAAATGAATCCTTATATTTTGTCGCAATATTGCAAGAAATTTGAATGTTTTGTTGGAGTTATTTCCATATTCATTTCCTTTCAAATATGTTTCACTTTTTTATTCAGTTTCTTCTTTTGACGTTGTTTCCCAATTGCTCTTTATTAATGATGTTCTTATTTTTTTCAAGTCTTGCATCCTTATCGTTCTAGTCACAAACATATCAATATCTAATTAATTTTGGACGATCCAAGTAAGACAGGATCAATATTTACTAACGTCAATTATTTTATTTATTATTGTATGAAATCTATAGTTTAAAAAGCTCTAATTTCATATTTATTGAAGTGCTACTGAGCTACTATTATAAAAGCAGACTTATTTTAGTATAAGAATAGTGACATTCAAAAGAGAACAAAGATAGTTCATTTTTTGTTGATAAGAATTTAATTTAGATTTCAATGCTTTTGTATTTTGAAGTAGAAATAACTAGGGGTGTACAAACCGAACCGCTAAGTCAAACCGAACCTATGAATCAAACCAAATCAAGAAAAAAACCCGACTTATGATTTGGTTTGATTGGTTTGGTGTTGGAAAAAAAAAACTGATCATTCTTGGTTTGGTTTGGTATTAGCAAAAATAAAATCAAACCGAACCCAAATCGAACCGACATAATACATATATAATTTTAATTTCTTATACGAAAAAAAAATATTACTTATAATCTATTATCTAATTACTTTTATTACTTTTTTATATTCAGAAAATAAATATATATTCTTGGCCTTTAATTATAGTATTTGTCCATTAGTAACAAATTAATACAAAATTCAATTTTAATATAAAAAACTAAAACTCTTCAATTGCTTCACTTTACATTTTAACTTTTCAAGTTTTCAGAGAGTTCTCATTATTTCCTCATCTTACTTTCATTTTACTTTTCTCATTCTCCTCATTCATCAAGTTGTAATTTAGGTTGTTTCTCTTCTTTCTTTTTTTCTTATGGAATTATGTTATAGTTAATTATTTTATGGAGTTAAGCTTTTAATAAGTTTTCTCCAATTCTTCATTCTTTTGTATGCTCACATTTTATGTGAAGGAAACTTTCATACAAGCTACTATGACTAGTTACTTAGAAATTGAACCACCGGGTATCCACATAATATTACTTTGAGAGATAATAGTTTAGACGTCTTAGTAATTTGCCAACTTAATTTTTATTGGAACTACTCTCTGACCATTATTTTTTTATCTTTTTAGTGAAAACATTTAATTTTTTCTTTAATCACATTATAATTGTAAAAAAGCCGAAAAAAAGAAGAAGACTAAAACCGAAATAAAAAAACCGATTGTATATTGATTTGATTTGGTTTATAGATTTAGAAAACCGACGTTATTGGTATGATTATATTTTAATGAAAAACCGAACCAACCCGACCTATGTACACCCCTAGAAATAACTAAAGGTTTGACAACTAATCTAAAAACATGCACATGAATTTGCTAAAGTTCTTAACTTTTTCCTTTAATCGGTATCTTAATTAACTTTATTTTTAATTATTTCAAAATTGCCAACTTAATCTCTCATGTTTATAACCTCCAAAATTTAATATATAATTTTGAGATATTTTACTTCATGAAAAATATAACACTCTATTAGATCTGAAAATTTTAAAATGAAGAAAACGAGAAAAAAGGTCAAAGAAACAAATATTTCATGTAGTTTTATTAGAGTTTGTTTATAGCATGACATAGTTAGATTTTGAATATATATATGTATATATATATATATTCACATTTTTTTTTAAAAAACACTAAATTGTTACTATTATTTCTTATACGTTATGATGACTTTTTCATTTTACTGTAGCAGTTACTGTATTCTTTTCAGTTTCTCTCCTTTTAGTTTTGTTCTTAATGATATTCATTATTGTCAACATAACCTTTTATGTTTATAACCTTCAAAATTGCTGTACAAGTTTATGATACTTCTTTCTATAAATAATTGACAATATTTCACTAAAACTCTTAACTTTCACCTTTAATTATTTCTATTAGTTTTGTTTTTAATGATACTCATAATTATAAATGTAATCTTTCATGTTTATAACCTCCAAAATTGATGTATAAATTTATAATACTTCTCTCTATAAATAGTTGTCAACCTTGCACTAAAGCTTTTAACTTTCACCTTTAATTATTTTTAGTTTTGTTCTTAATGATTGATACTCATAATTATCAATGTAACCGTTCATGTTTAAAACCTCCAAACTTGATGTATAAATTTATAATATTTCTCTCTATAAATAATTGACAATTTTTCACTAAAACTCTTAACTTCTACCTTTAATTATCTTTATTAATTTTGTTCTTAATGATAATCATAATTGTCAGTGTAACCTTTCATGTTTATAACCTCCAAAAATTGATGTAAAAGTTTATGATATCTCCCTGTATAATTGTCAACCTTTCACTAATTTGGATAGTTCGATTTGAAGCTATACGTTTATTCACCTATTTAGTTTTTGAAATATTATTAAAAATTATTTTGTAGTAAATATTAAAACTTAATTTGCTTCTTTGCATAATGCATTTGTAGAAAAAAAATTAATTGTGAAATTAAATTATCTTTCTCCTTTGTTGAAGAGAAGTAAGAAGAGAAAATTAAAGGAAAGGTGTCTTTTAAGTCTTGAATGAAGGATTGGTGACATTGACCAACTTAAAGGGTCAAACATAATTAGAAAACTTGATTAAGTTAATTGTGGACTTGATTAATATTTTCAAAACTTTCTAATCTTTTCAAAAATACAAATCAACCCAACCCACACCCCTCTTCAATCCAAATCAACCAGTCTCTCTCCTCCTCTCTCGACAGCTTCTCTCAACTCTCTCCCAACCAACAGTTCTGCAAATTTCTCCTTTCAATCCTCGGCGACTTCAACCTCCGACGATAAATAGTTGGGCTTCAAGTTTCTTTTCGACTTTAACCTTCGATCGACGTGACAACCTTGCTCTTTGGCCACAACAGCTTCGAATTCTTCATCGTTTCTTTTTTTCTTTCACAGGTAAAAATTTATAGCCTTTTTAGTTTTGAAGAAAACGAGGAACTTGAGTCAACTTCTCTTCTAGTAATGGTTAACAATTTCAATATTTGTTGCTTTAATTTGAAATGCGGTCTGAATAAAACCCGAATTTCTGGTATTTCTTCTCTTCTCTTTTCGAAGTGAATTATGATTTTTTGTTGTTTGTTGCATTTTTTTGAAGTTTGATTTTCGTTGTTTGTGTTTATACAAACAAAATAACGATTTGGGTTGATTTGTTCTGTTCTTGTTCTTGGTAAATATGGTGGTATTATTGTTTTCTATTGAACAAAATCGTGCTACTATTTTTTTCTCCAACAGATTATTCATTTGGTGCAACATATTAACCATCTGATGCAACAAATTTTTTATATGATGCAACAGATCAATCATCTAATGCAACAGATGAACCATCAGATTAAAATTCTGATGCAACAGAGGAACCATTGGATAGAAAATCTGATGTAACAGATTTAACATATGATGCAACAGTTTAACAATCTGATGCAACAAATTAACCATATGTTGCAACAGATTAACCATATGTTGCAAAAGATTAACCATCTGATGCAACAAATTTACTATCGGATTTAACAGAGGAACCATCATATAAAAAATCTAATGCAACAGATTAACCATCTGATGCAACGAAAAAACCATCGGATTAAAGATCTGATGCATCAGATGAACCTCCTGTTGGATAAAATCCTATCAACTCTTCTAACTAGACATGTCTAAGACTTGATTTTCCAACTGATCATTCATTTTCCGCAATAGACGACCCTTCTATTGGAAAAGATCTAAACAATATTGACCGTTGATAATTGTTCCAACAAATCACTTATGTGTTGCAACATATGTGCAACCTGTTGCACAGACCATTCATCTTTCTCAATAGATGAGTGATATGTTTTGTATTATCGCAACAGATTACTCAGCTGTTGCTGCAGGTTAGTTAACTATTCTGACAGATCACTCATATGTTGCAGTAGATGTGTGATCTATTGCACGAATCATTCATCCTTCTCAACAAATGAGTGATATATTATGTTTTGAATTATCGTAATAGATTACTCAACCGTTGCTATAAGTTATTTTACTGTTCCAATAGATCACTTATATATTGCAACAAATGATGTTGCAACAGATATATGATCTGCTGCAAGACCATTTATTTTCTCAACAGATGGGTGATATATTTTGTATTGTTGCAACAAATTATTCATCCATTGCAACATGTTATTTAACTATTCCAACAGATCACTCATATATTGCAACAATGTGTGATCTGTTGCACAGACCATTCATCAATCTTAAAAAATGAGTGATATATTTTGTATTGTTGCAACAGATTACTCATCCGCTGTAACAGGTTGGTTATATGCTACAAAAGATATACTACCTGGTGCAACAGATCAGTGATCTGTTGGAAATGTTATTTTACTATTTCGCTTGTTAGATTTACTGTTATCCCTTTTTAACGATGCATTAATCAACTATAATATATTTTTTTTATGTTCATATTAATTTTAGATAATATGGCTCCCAAAAGAACAGAAATCGAATCAAGTTCAAGTAAAGGAACAATCGAAGCAACTAGGCTACATCCACCACTCTATGAGCTTGCTTTAAAAGCGTTATCTCAATCAGGAGCAGAATATGATGAACACAGAGAGGAAAAATATTTCAAAAGAGATGATCCAAATGCTAATAGCCCTTCCACCAAAGAGTTGGTCAAAACCTTCAGCATTAATCGTTATCCTATGAGAATGCAGTGCGATGGTGCCACAGATTTAACGTGTGATTTTGTGGTTAAGTCAGTCATGGGAAAATCTTTCGACGCCTTTAGAAAAATATTTCTTGAGCAAAAATTGGATGCTTATTTCAGGGACAGCTGCTTTGGAAAAAATCTTGATTTGCCGGAGGACAACAATGCTCGTTTCTAAATAAAAATGGTATATGAACTTCTCAAGCGTAGGTTTATGTATGAAAACAAAGATAATATAGATGAGGTGTGGATAAATTATTGTGGTATGCCTATTTGTTTTGGTTGGAAGGAGTTTCCCATAGTTACTTGTAACACCCCGTACTTAATTACGTGCATTAGCCATGGTTATATGTGTTGGAGTATATGTATTGATCATAAGTTAGGTGTATATGAGTTTAAGTATGAGTATTGATTATTTTGAGATGGTTTCAAGTGTATAGTTTGATTATATGTGTATAGGAATCGACTTTATTTATACCGGAATTTGCTCGTCGAAGTTTCTATGCGAATTTTATCGAGTTAGCTTTCCAACGATATAAAGATTTCTGAAAACAGATGAGTATCGGATATAAGCGCGCATGTTTGAAACTTGAAAACGGTGGACGCAATGAACAATAAATGTGCAGAAATTTTCTGCACACAAAAGTACTGCAGCCAAACAGATTTTTGGGTCGACTTTAAACGATCATAACTCTTTGTACAAAATGAAATGTGTGAGCTGCTATATATCGATAATAATCCCCGAGAGTCTTCTTTCTAATGCAATTGGTTTCACCCAAATCCATTATCGGAGCAAAGAGTTATGGTCGATTTACTTTAGCCTATCAAAACAGTCCACCATGGACAGATTCGGATTTACTTAAATTTTAAGGGCAATATGGTCATTTTCCATCACCTCATGGATGAAAATTGGTCATTATATACATATACTTAGCCTCATATCCATAATTTATCATCCAAATTATTGAATAATAAGAAACCCTAGCCTAATTTCAACTCCAATTATCTTGTGATTCAACCGTAGAAAATCCAAATTGATTCCGTAGTCGTGTTCACCGTCTCGAGGGCTTCGAGAAGCACCCCTTATTTGTGCCAACAGGACTTCAAAATCAAAAGGGCCATTTTATGGTAAGGATGTAAATTATGTTGGTGTTATTTATATGGATATGTATATATATGCATGTGAGCATAAGAAGTATGTTATTTGATTGTTGTTGAAAGATGATTGGAAATGATGTTGGATTATTCTTGTGCATGGTTGGATTATGTTGAATTGTGAAGGGATTTGGTGTGATGATGTGGTATTGAAATGATGATTATATATATATATATACACATAAACCTACTGTTCAAGTTGGTTTTTGGAATGCTTTGCAAATATTGGTTGTATGGAATTATGGAAGAGAATTGTGGTGTTGGGTTGCTAATACTAGATGCCAAACATTTCATTGTAGATAAGTGATTTGTAAAGGCGAGAAGTTGTGTTGAATTGGTATCCGAATCTACAACGAGGTATGTAAAGCATACTCTAACGATGTTCTTTGGCATGAAAACACCAATGTTTCATCAAGTAAGATTCCGAGGTTGTCCAAAAAACATGTATTGTTCTACGTTACCAACGAAGTTGTTTCCATTCTATAAAGTGTCAAAATGTTTCATTGATATACCAAAAGGATCCTATTTCATTGTTGTGATATTGATGATTCTGAAACACATTGTTGATGTACCAATGAGTCTTTATTACATCGTTATTGTATAGAAGGTCTATTACTTGGTTCCTATTGATGTATCATTGTTCCAAAGGTACTATATTGGCATGAACACTAATGTAATAATCTCAAAAGCTTTTGAACTAAGTTATTGGAAAGATCTCTTATGTGTGTTACTTGATATACGTGTGGGTGGTAGCTCAGGGGCTTAAGCCTAGCATGGGCCGATCCCGATACTTGATATGATTACAGTTGATATGTACTGGGGGCAGCCTAATGGTCACAGTACGGTAAAATATTGATTATTGTTAGGTGGTTGGAGGTTCGGGAGGAAGAGGTAATGGCGAATGATAATTGTAAAGAATGAAATGAACGAATGTATACCGTTCCACAAATGTGTTTGAATTCAAGAACCCAATTCAGATTAATGATAATGTACATGATCCTAAAAGTGTTTATGAAGTGTGGTTCACTTCTATTATGATTTATTCACTTGTGTCTGATTTTCTTGACCCCCCATATCACATATGATTATTTACAGCTTGACATACTCAGTACATATTTCGTACTGACGTCCCTCACGGGAGACCTACATTTCATGCTGCAGGCACAGGTGCTTCAGCTCATACACAGCATAGATAGGAGCCAGGTCATACAACTATTGTTGGTGAGCTCCAGTTTGCTTCGGAGTTTTCCGAGTCGGTTCCTTATGTTTTGTTATTGTACAGGAGTCATGATAGGGCGGGAGGTTTGTCCCGACCCTAGTTATGTCATGTATATCCTAGAGGCTTTGTAGACATAAGGAAGGGTAAAGTCATGGAAGTTTATATAGTGATGTTATATTTGTATATATGGTGGCCCCGACGGCCAAGTATTACATATATATATTTGTGCGTGTTGTGCTGATACATGTAATTAGACCCTTCTATATGCAACGAAGTGTTGTCCATATTTTTGGTGACATGTAAGTGAAAGTACAGGTATTTGAACGGGTTCTCCCGGGCCTTCTCGGCTTCGGGTGCCAGTCCGGCCCGATGGGATTTTGGGGCGTGATAAAAGTGGTATCAGAGAGGTTCGTCCTAGTGAGTCTACAAAGCCGTGTCTACGTAGAGTCTTGTTTATCGGTGTGTTGTGAACCACATCTATAAACAGGAGGCTATGGACATTTAGGAAATTGTTTCTTTCCTTCAGATCATAGATCATGCCATAGAGCTTATATAGCAAATGAAGTCATGGTTGACCACTGAATCCATTTGTTTCTCTTATTACAGTAAGAATGCCGGATACCGGAAGTAAGAATACCGGCGAGCGGGTAGATGTGGCTGCCGGAGAAGGGACTAGTAAGTCACCACCTGTACAAGTTAATCAGAGTGAAGCTCAAGCTGAGCGGGTATCTGAAATGTCTTCCACTCCAGATGAAATAAGTGGGAGGCGAACCACATTCACAGAACCACTTGTTAATGCTGCTGATCAGGATATGAGGGATGCAGTACAACTGTTGACCCGGATTATTGCCGGTCAAGTCCAAGGGCAAGCTATTCCTGCCGTGGGTTCTAGCGGTACTGATAGGGCGGCTAGTCTTCGGACGCAAGATTTTCTTAAGATGGATCCGCCTACTTTTACAGGATCAGATCTTAATGAAGATCCGCAGGACTTTATTGATCAGATCTAAAGGGCCCTAGAGGTGATGCATGTATCGGGCAGAGAGACAGTGGAGTTAGCCGCGTATAGATTCAAAGGTGAGGCTATATATTGGTATGAAGACTGGAAACGATCAAGGGGCATTGATGCACCCCCAGCTACTTGGAAAGAGTTCAAAGAGGCATTTATTGATCATTATCTTCCATATGAGACTCGTCATGCCCGTGCGGATCAGTTCTTAAATCTTCGACAGGGTAATACAAGTGTGAGGGAGTATAGTCTTCAATTTAATTCTTTGTCTAGATATGCTCCTAATGTTATAGCTATTATGGATGACAGAGTTCATCGGTATGTGGATAGATTGGATCTGTATTTGGTTAGGAATTGTACTATTGTTGCACTGAATAAAGACATGGATATAGCTAGGATCCAAGCATTTGCACAGAAAATGAAAGATCAGAGGCAAAGAAAAAGAACACAAGAATTTGAAAGTGGATCTTCTAAGAGGGCCAGATCTACAGGGCAGTTTATGGCGCCACAGGGAGGTTTTAGACCTCAATTTTCTGCTAGACCACCTAGGCCATTATTTTCTTATTCTGCAGCTAGTGCTCCACCACAACATCAGGGGTTCAGAGGCAATCAATTTGGGCAAGGAAGTGAGGGTCATAGTTCGCGATCAATGGGTTATCATGGGCAAGGGAACATGAGCCAATCGAGACCTTCTCGAGAGCTATGTAATCGATGCGGAAAGCATCATATAGACGTATGTCGAATGGGAACAAATGTTTGTTTTTGGTGCGGTATGATGGGACATATGATGAGAGAATGCCCACGAAGGGGCGCAGGTGGCGTAGCACGACCTTCGGGATCAGTTGTTGCATCATCATCACCGATATCTTATTTTGGTAGGGGCGCACAACCTGCGGGTCACGGTAGAAATGAAAAAAGGGTCGCCAGTTCCAGCGGGACTCAGAATCGCACTTATGCTTTAGTGGATCGACAGAATCTAGAGGCTTCCCCAGATGTGGTCACGGGTATGTTGTCCATATTTTCATTTGATGTATATGCTCTAATTGATCCCGGTTCTACATTATCATATGTTACTCCCTTGGTTGCTGGAAAGTTCAAAAGAACCCCCGAATTGTTAGATAAGCCGTTGGAAGTGTCTACCCCAGTTGGGGAATCTATTATTGCTAGAAGAGTTTATAAAGATTGTGTAGTAACTGTGTGTGGTCGAGACACGATGTCCAATATTGTGGAACTAGAAATGGTAGATTTTGATATTATAATGGGTATGGATTGGTTGGCGTCTTGTTATGCCAAAATTGACTGTTGTACGAAAAAGATGTATTTATATTTTCCTAATGAAGCAGTTATTGAATGGCAAGGTAAGATTGGCGCACCAAGAGGTAGATTTATTTCTTATTTCAAAGTGAGAAAAATGATTTCCAAGGGCTACATATGTCATTTAGTTAGAGTAAAGGATACGGAATCGGAATCACCAGATCTTCACACTGTACCAGTAGTAAGTGAATTTCTTGATGTATTCCCTGAAGATCTTCCAGGTTTACCTCCTGAACGAGAAGTAGAATTTGGTATTGATGTGATACCAGGCACTAAGCCAATCTCAATTCCTCCGTATAGAATGGCCCCAGCAGAATTACGAGAATTGAAAGGGCAATTAAAAGATTTGCTAGAAAAGGGGTTCATTAGGCCTAGTATTTCCCCTTGGGGAGCACCAGTGTTGTTTGTGCGCAAGAAAGATGGCACATTGAGAATGTGTATTGATTATAGGCAGCTGAATAAAGTGACTCTTAAAAATAAATATCCTCTTCCAAGAATTGATGATTTATTTGATTAGTTACAGGGTGCCAAATGTTTTTCTAAGATTGATTTGAGGTCAGGTTATCATCAAGTGAGAGTCAAAGAAAAAGATATACCCAAGACAACTTTCCGAACAAGGTATGGTCATTATGAGTTTCTAGTTATGTCATTTGGGCTAACTAATGCACCTGCAGCTTTCATGGATTTAATGAATAGGGTGTTTAAGCCATTTCTAGATGTATCCGTGATAGTTTTCATTAATGATATTCTAGTTTATTCTAGATCAGAAGAGGATCATGCTAATCATTTGCGACAGGCGTTGCAAACTCTTCGCGATTGCAAGTTGTATGCAAAATTTTCTAAATGTGAATTTTGGCTAAAGTCAGTGGCATTTCTAGGCCATATTGTATCAAATGAAAGCATACAGGTTGATACTCAAAAGATAGAAGCTGTGAAGAATTGGCCAAGGCCCACAACGCCTACGGAGATTCATAGTTTTCTTGGGTTGGCTGGTTATTATAGAAAGTTTGTTGAGGGTTTTTCTTCTATTTCAGCACCCTTAACTAAGCTAACGCATAAAGCATCCAAGTTCCAATGGAATGATGCGTGTGAGGAGAGTTTCCAAGAATTGAAGAATAAGTTGACTTCTACACCTATGTTGGTACTTCCAGAAGGTACAGAAGGGTATACAGTGTATTGTGATGCTTCGAGAATTGGTTTAGGATGTGTATTAATGCAGCATGGTAAGGTGATAGCATATGCCTCAAGGCAATTGAGGCCACATGAGAAAAATTACCCCACACATGATCTTGAGCTGGCAACAGTTATCTTTGCTTTAAAAATATGGCGCCACTATTTATATGGGGTTCATGTTGATATATATACTGATCATAAGAGCTTACAATATATTTTCAGTCAGAAGGATCTAAATTTGAGGCAGCGAAGGTGGATGGAACTATTAAAAGATTATGATATTGATATTTTGTATCACCCAGGGAAAGCGAATATAGTAGCTGATGCGTTGAGTCATAAGGCTATGATGGCACCTGTAGAAAGGCAAGGGATGATTAAAGATCTTCATCAATTAGCTAGTCTAGGAGTTCGTCTTCTCGAAACTCCGGACGAGGAGCTTATTGTGCATAATGCCGCGGAATCCTCATTAGTAGCTGAGGTGAAAGAGAAGCAAGATGCAGATCCTGTTTTATTGCAACTCAAGGAGAATGTTCAAAATGGTGCGACGAAGGTATTTGAGATTTCGCAAGAAGGAGTACTTCTATGCCAAAATCGGCTATGTGTGCCTATTATTGATGAGCTAAGAAAAAGAATTATGACTGAGGCACATTTCTCAAGGTATTTTATTCATCCAGGGTCAACCAAAATGTATCAAGATTTGAAGGATGTATATTGGTGGAATGACATGAAAAGGAACATCGCAGAATTTGTAGCTGAATGTCCAAATTGCCAACGAGTTAAAGTGGAACATCAAAATCCCGGAGGCTATATGCAATGCATAGATCTTCCAATTTGGAAGTGGGACATGATTGATGTTAGGCGTATTTACACGCCTAAAGCACCTTAATTTACCCATATTTTAGCTAAGTTTTAAAGGACAAAGTATATAATTCCTGCACTTTTAGTCCTTTTTCCTGCAAGTGAGCTAACCAATGTGATTAGCAAGTTTTCAGAAATAAATGATGAAGATTTCAGCATTTTATGGACTGTTGGACGCCAAAGGAAACTTCACGTAAGAAGGAAGGCAGCTTCTGGAAGCTTGTGGACTGAAAGTGATGCATGGAGAACTTGTCCCGGGAAAAAACAGCATTTCTAAAGACTTGGGGGATCAGCAGTAACTTAGTAGGATTAAGACAAGTATGCAGTAACCCAGTAGGACTAGGACAAGGATAAAAACCCTATTTCAGTAGGACTAGGACAAGGATGTTATAAAAACCCTATTTGCTGAATTTTTCAGCAAGCTTTTTATTATCCTCACTCATTCTCTTTCAATTCATTCTTACTCTCTTCTATTCTTAAATTCGTTGTTGACATTATTCTTCATCTATTTGACTTTTAATTTTCACGACAAAAGAAACGCTACTAGCAAGGAATTCACGCCACAAGTGACGCCAATACTTCCTTATCGTGATATTGTTATTGCTTTGGTATGATGATATCCTCATGGTTTTCCTTCACAATTATGAGTAGCTAAACTTCTCTGTTAGGGTTATGGAAGCCTTATGAGATACTATCTATTGCTATGAGTTTGTGAATTCTTGATACGTATGCTGCTTATATCATTACTCTCTTCATCTTAATTGAATTCTTGTGGTTGCAAACATATAGAATACGCCAGTATAGCATTAACTTGTTTGAAAGAAAAGTTACATGTTTGGAAAAGAGAGAATGACAAGGAAATAGGGCTACCAACCCCTGTTTAAAAGTTAGTGCCGTAACTGAATTAACCTTTTGGAGAATTCGTACCATTAGCATACGCTTTAAGCTCGAAAGAGTTAAAGTGATATAATCCTTGATGGTCGAAAGACACTAGGATTTACCATAGAATACGAATCTCTATAAGCGCATGCATGTCTGAATTCCGCATAACTCATAGCCAATAGATACGTAAAACTCATAAGGTGGACATAACCCTAACTTACAATTCTCATTGATTAAAACCTACTAAACATTCTGTTTTTCTTTGTTACTTTGATACTCTTAATTCACGCTACAATTAAATCCCCCCTTTTTCGTAGAATTTTCGATCAATAGTCTACTAATCGTTGCATACTTAGTGACCAAGTATTCCCTGTGGGATTCGACACCCAACCCAGTTGGGTTCTATATTTGACAACGACCGCTTACACTCTTATGAGAGCTGTAGTTTGAGCGTTATCAAATTTTGGTGCCGTTGCCGGGGAATACGGTTGTCAACTAAGTTTGTGATAGTTACTAGACCCTTTGGTCAAAGATTCTCGTACTTTACTTTTAGTTGTTGTTTTTGTTTTCTGCAGGTTTTGTTCAGTGCATGCCAAATACTCGAAGTTCTGGTCAACCATTATTACCCATAAACCCTGAACCGCAACTTATTGGCAGAATGGATGCATAACGTGACATTGACAGAAGGGCGGCTCAACAGGAGCAGGCTAGACTAGCTGCACTGGCAGCTGCTCAAGTACATCAACAGAATATTGATAACCCAGTGCGAACAACAAATCTTGATGATGAGGACCTGGGTGATGATGAGTTACTGAATCCACGACGTGCAGATGAAGTGGCAGCACCTATGCACATGAGAGATCGTCAACCTAGAATGAGACCTGACCGCCGAGCTGTGCAGGCTCCTTTTGATGATGATGATGACGATCTGGATGGAGATGGTGCCACAAGAGCTATTATTCCTCCACCCTTGGCTCCCGGAGCCAAGTTCATTATCACTAGCACCATGATTCAACTATTGCAGCTCAAGGGATTATTTGGTGGACTTGCAGGCGATGATCCGAATATGCATCTGATCAACTTCATCTCTATATGCAAGTCATTCGACAATCCAGGTGTTGGACAGAATACAATTCGGCTGCGCTTATTTCCATTGTCTCTGTCTGGGGAGGCAACTCTATGGTTGAACGGGCTAACTCCTGATTCTATTACTAATTGGAGGCAACTGAAAGACGCTTTCCTAGAAAGATTCTTTCCGCCATCCAAGAGAGCCCAATTAAGGGATGAGATCAACAATTTTCGACAGCTTCCAACTGAAGCTCTCCACGAAACATGGGAGAGGTTCAAGAAGAAGCTTATGCGGTGCCCAAATCATCAGATGACCAACATCCACTTGATGGAGATATTATACAGGGCTTTGAACTCAGTAACTAAGCCAGTGGTTGATAATGCTGCAGGTGGGTCATTCATGGACCTTACTTTTCTCGAGGCAAGTGAGATACTAGATCGTATGACAAAGCAGAGTAGAGCTTGGCATACCAGGGATTCTAAGGTAGCAAGCTCTACCGTATCTGTTGGCATGACTGCAGAGCAGAGACGTAGACAAGAGGAACGTGATCAAGATATGGCGCACATGAAAACGAAGATGGATCTTCTTACCAAGCATTTATTATCAGGGAAGACCAAAAAAGTCAAAGCAGTTGCGTCAAAAGGAAGAGACGAATCCGATTCAGAGGAAGAAGCCAACTACTTGAATAATCAGGGGGGTTTCCGAGGCAATGCCCAAGGAAACCAAGGTCGGATCTATTATGATAAATCTGGATACAAGGACCGCGATCAAGGTAGTTGGAAAAATAATACCGACAAGAGTGGTTTGTATGTTCCTCCTGGAAGACGTGACGCCGCTGCATCTGGTTCTGGAAATATGTCCATGGAAGATATGATGGCTAAGCTGCTGAAAGAAGTAGAGGCAACCAGCACAGGAGTAACTGAGGTAATAAATGATCTGTCCTCAATGAAGCAATTGGTTGACTCGCATTCCACTTTAATAAAATAGCTGGAGCAACAATTGAGTCAATTATCTGCGGCATTCAACCAAAGAAAGGCTGGAACACTACCCAGCGATACGGTGCAAAACCCAAGGAACGACGGATCATGCATGGCTATTACTACCCGGAGTGGTAAAGTATTGGAAAATCCATCCAAGGACAAGCAGGTGGTTGATGATATAGCGGATAATGTTATTGATGCAGAATGTGAAGAGGCCGAAGAAGCTGAAGAGTGTGTTCATGGCGTCACCCCTAGACGTTTGCAGCCTGAAAAGGTTGATAATCAGAAGCAAGATAAAAAGGAAGTGGTGGAGAAAACAATTCCCCTTCCACCACCACCTTTTCCGCATAGACTGAAGAAGAAAGCTGATGATACCAGGTTCAGTAAATTCATGACTATGTTGAAGCAGCTGACTATTAATGTTCCTTTGGTCGAGGCGCTGGAACAAATGCCTGGGTATGCTAAATTCATGAAGGACCTATTGACAAAGAAACGGGCAGTAAGCTATGAGCCGGCAGATAATATTCATCATTGCAGTGCAATTGCCACAAGGTCCTTAGTACAGAAGAAGGCAGACCCTGGTGCTTTCACTATTCCTTGCACGGTTGGATCTATGAATTTTGCTAAGGCATTGTGCGATTTGGGAGCTGGCATCAATTTGATGCCACTATCCGTCTATAGAAAGTTGGGGTTGGGCGACCCTACACCAACCAATATGCGGCTCGTGATGGCAGATAGGTCGGTAAAATGACCTGTGGGTATCTTGAATGATGTGTTGGTGAAGGTGTCTACCTTCATTTTTCCTGCAGACTTTGTGATTTTGGATTGCGAGGTGGATTCTGAAGTTCCCATAATCTTGGGACGTCCTTTCCTTGCAACAGGAAGTGTGCTTATTGACATGAGAGCTAGTGAGCTTTTATTTCGGTTGAATGACGAAGTGGTCCGCTTTGATATATGCAAAGCAATGAAGCAGCCCAGCGATATGAATGTGTTCTCCGTAGCTGATGTTCATTATGAGGATAAGAAAGCATTATCTGTAGAGAAACAACTTACTGTAGAACCATTGTCTGCTGCGCTGCTGAATGTTGAGCATGAGGACGATGAAAATTATAAAGAAACTATGTGTGCTCTAACAGAAATAGGGTCCTATTCTCATACTACTAAGCAGCCGGACCTTGATCTTAAGAATAAACCATCACCAACAGCGAAGACTTCCATTGAAGAGCCCCCAGTGCTAGAATCGAAAGAGCTCCCCAATTATCTAAGGTATGCATTCTTGGAAAGTGGAAATACACTTCCAGTAAGTGTTGTGGTTGCGGATGATCTAAGTGAACAGCACGTAGAGGCTCTCATCTCTGCTCTGAAGAGGCACAAGAGAGTTATGGGTTGGACTATTAATGATATAATTGGTATCCCTCCTGGGATATGTATGCACAAGAGTCATATCGAAGAAGATTGCATGCCTACAAGTAAGCATCAGCGTCGTCTGAATCCATTCAGAAAACGATGCCCCATCTATCTCGATGAAGTCTAAGTAATCGAGATAGCTATGTCGTGCCGCGACAATAAATCAAGCGTTTGGTGGGAGGCAACCCATAGTTTTTAATTGTTTTGTTTTCTTAAGATTTTGTCGAGCCACGACCAAAACTAAGGCGCTTGATGGGAGGCAACACATCGTTCTAATCGTTTTTGTTGTTTTTGAGTAAATGTAGGTGCAAGAGGTATAAATGAGGAGATTGGTTTCAAATTTTGATTTGGAAGTATTGCATGTTGAAGGTGGTAAGTTAGGAATCAAGAAGCAAAAGGCTATGGGTTAGGCATTGCCTATGAAAATATAGGCAAAGAACAAGGCAAGGCCTATGTAAATCTAGGCCACGAACAAGGCATGGCCTATGCTATGGCCTAACATCTCGGATTCTAGAGTGCCATAGCATAGGCACCGCCTATGCTCAACAATGCCATAGCATAGGCGCCGCCTATGCAAAATCATTTTGTCTCTGAATCTAATATGCCATGGCATAGGCGCCACCTATGCCTAACAATGCCATAGCATAGGCGCCGCCTATGCCAAGCATAGGCAAAGCATTAGGCGCCGCCTATGGTCACTTTTGGCCTCCAAATCCGATTCCAAATGGGTCAAAACCCGACCCAAGCTTGTCCTATAAATAAAACCTTAGTGTTAGAACAAAAATGCATTGCAAATTCAACCTAAGTGCCGCCTACCTCTCCAAAATCTCTCAAAAAATTTCCTTTTGCTCTTTTACTTTGCAAGAACATCTTCCGAGGCCATCAACCAAGTAAGTACTTCTTTGTTCTTCTTTTATATTCCGTAAGTACTGCACTACTACGCCTATAATGAATTGTTAAATCTTGAAGTAGTATTGGTGATTTGAATGTGGTTGACTTGTTGTGATACATCTCGTTGAGTGAAAGAATACGTGTGGGTGTTCTTGATTTTGTTCCGACTTGTATTTGATTGTTATAGACTGTCATACTTTTGCGGAGTCGCCATGGTGAAGTTAATTGTATAATCTTCAAAATTGAATGCTTGAATGTTCGAATGACTCGTTCATTGAGATAAAGATCATGATTGAATACAAGTATGAGATGTTGTGATTATTTCTATGCCATAACTTGATACGATCTCTATGTAGTAGTCTTGTTCAAAAAGTGCATTAATCCAAACATGAAAGTATGATCAAGATTACATGAAATAGAGTTGGAAAGGATAGTTAAGACGACATGAAAGTATGACTGTGCTGAACATATTGTTGGAACATAACGCCTATATCGATGAAGTCTGAGTAATCGACAATGTTCACTTAATTAGTTTGTGCCAACAAATTAAGTGTGGGGTGGTGCCACTACTATTTTTTTATCGACTGTATCTACCGAGATGAAGCTAACATGACTATCATTTTAATCTCAGGTACAATGGCACCAAAAGCACGCCAAGGAAAAGACAAAGCAACCACCTCACAGAAAGGCCAGAAAAGGGGAAGAAAAGAGCAAGATGAATCCTCCTCGCTACAAATACCTCAACGCACTTTTGGATCATGTGGGGTACAATTTGAGGAAACTCTGAGGATGACGACTCTGATGATGATTCCGACACAGGGGGTATGACCCCAGACATAGAAGAGGAGTCCGACTAATCAGGTTTTCCGTATTTATTTTCCACTGAGGGCAGTGTGTCCCGTCTAAGTGTGGGGTGCTGGTATGCTGTACTTCTTTGCCTACATTTATTGTCATATTTTTTTGTTTGTTTTAATTAGTCGTATTTTTTTTTGATTTTGATGCATGAAATTGTTCTGATAGGCGGCATGGTGTTATGACAAGAGTTTGTGCTAGAATCATTACTATTGAGACATTTAGGCTCTAAGTGTGACTCACTGTGTGATAATTGTGTGGTTTAATTCATTCATCTGTTAGTGTCAAGAGTCTATAATACTCCCAATAAAGTTGACCATGTGCCTTGTGTGTGTGAGCTGATAGTATATTCTGTGTTTGTGACTGATGCTAGAACTTGCCTGGTGTGTGTGTAAAGCGAAATAAAGAGTGAGTTTAGGAGATGATTTAGGCATTTCTTTGGCAACCGATACTTGTTTACCTTCGTTTTACCTACCCGTTGACATTATCCTAGTCAACCCTTTTGAGCCTTTAAGCCATTTTCTTTGACAACCTCATATGTAAGCCTAATCCATTTTTTTTCAAGACCATAATTTGATCCAAATTCCTAAGTTCTTTAAATTGTGAAGTCATGTGACAAAATAAGAGGAAATTGGGTGAGAGTGATGCCTTAGAGTGTATTGGTACTTGAATTTGTTATGAAAAAGAGTGGCTATCATGGAGGTGTGTTATAAAAAAAAAAAGAGAAAAGAAAAATAAATAGAAAAACAAAAAGATAAATTGTGTTTATGATTAAATAAAAAGATAGTTATGCTTGAATGGAAAAATAGGTGAAAAGGGGTGATAGATGAAAGAAAGGTAGCAGGGTTGATTAAAAGAGAGTGTTAATGGCATAATGTGATGTATTAAAGCGCTTAGGAACTTAGTCACTATTTCTGGCCAAAATAGTCCTACCCGTCCCTTAGCCTACATTACAACCTGTAAAGACCTATTTGATCCTAAGCTTAGCATTCTGATATTTAGTGGAGCATTACACTAAGGGCAAGCCTATGGTCATCAGTTGCAACATATGAATTCTTTGTGAGAGTGAGAGCAAGGATAATCTTATACCCATGTTCTGAAAAATGCAATATTTGAGAGTGATTATGGGTAATATCTTATGTGAGACACACATGGTTGATGAGTTTTGGGTAGTCTTGTATGATTCTTTGTGGCTTAACTTGTGGATACGAATTAACCATCATCACGAGTCTATATTAGAGGTTGAATTGTTTCTAGAAGTGATTAGAAAACTACTCTTTGTTAATAATTGTTGTGCCTGTCTTGATGAATATTTTGTGTTGTTACTGTGAAACCCTAAGTAGATGTTTATATGGATATGATATATTGTTCGAGGACGAACAAAGCTTTAAGTGTGGGGTGTTGATGATAGGCGTATTTACACGCCTAAAGTACTATAATTGACCCATATTTTAGCTATGTTTTGAGGACAAAATATATAATTCATGCACTTTTAGTCCCTTTTCCTGTAAGTGAGCTAACAAACGTGATTAGAAAGTTTTCAGGTATAAACGATGCAGATTTCAGCATTTTATGGATAACTTGACGCCCAAGGAAGCTTCACGAAAGAAGGAAGGGAAAGCTTGGACGCCAAGGACCAAAAGTGACGCATGGAATATCTGTCCCGGGCAAAAACAACATTTCCAAAGACTTTGGGGATCAGCAGTAACTTATTAGGATTAGGATAATGATGCATTAACCTAGTAGGATTAGGTTAAGTAATGCAGTAGCCTAGTAGGAATAGGATATGGGTGTTATAAATACCCTATTTTGCTAGAGATTTTCAGGAATTCTGGGGTTCCGAAAACAATTCTCTTTCAATTAATTACTTTCTCTTCATCTATTCATCTCTTAATTTCCACAACAAGAGAACCGCTATTCTAAAAGGGAATTCACGCCTAACGCCATACCAAACCCTACTACACGTGAGATCTTTATTTTGGTATAATGATAAAGTCTATTGTGATTTCCGTTGCACTCATGAATAGCTAAACTTCTTTATTGGGGTTATGGAAGCCTTATGAGATACTATCTATTGCTATGAGTTTGTGAGTTCGTGACTCGTATGATGCTTATATCATTATTCTCTTCATCTTAATGCAAATTCTTGTGGTTGCAAACGCATAGAATACGCCAGTATAGCATTAACTTGTTCGAAAGAAAAGTTATATGTCTAGAAAAGAGATAATGTCAAGGTAATAGGGCACCAACCCCTGTTAAAAAGTTAGTGCCGTAACTGGATTAACCTCTTGGAGAGTTCGTACCGTTAGACACGCTTTAAGCTCGAAAGAGTTAAAGTGAAATAATCCTTGATGGTCGAAAGACGCCTGGATTTACCATAGAATACAACTCTCTATAAGCACATGCATGTCTGAATTCCGCATAACTCATAGCCAATAGAGACGTATAACTCATAAGGTGGACATAACCCCAACTCTCAATTCTCATTGGTTAAACATCTTACTAAACATTCTTTCTTTTTACTTTGCTATTTTCTGTTTTTACTCTATTATTTTGTTTACATTATTGCACGCTACAAAATCCCCCCTTTTACGAGACTTGCACCAAAAGTCTAATAATCTTTGCTTACTTAGTGACCAAGTATTCTCTGTGGGATCGATACCCAACCCAGTTGGGTTATATATTTGACAACGACCGCTTACACTCTTACGAGAGCTGTAGTTTGAGCGTTATCAACATGGATTTTGTTACAGGTTTGCCTCGTACTGCTCGGAAATTTGATTCTATATGGGTGATTGTGGATAGGCTTACTAAATCCGCACATTTCTTACCCGTTAAGACCACTTACACAGTTGAAGAAT
The DNA here is from genome assembly GCA_030864215.1 of Capsicum pubescens. NCBI lineage: Eukaryota > Viridiplantae > Streptophyta > Magnoliopsida > Solanales > Solanaceae > Capsicum > Capsicum pubescens. The sequence continues at coordinate 275,190,741 of CM061543.1, read as the reverse complement.
ATTCGAAGCTGTATGTTAAAGAAATAGTCCGATTACATGGAGTGTCAACTTCTATTATATCGGATCGGGGAACTCAATTTACCGCAAACTTTTGGAAGTCTTTCCAATGGAGTTTGGGAACACAAGTGAATCTGAGTACAACTTTTCACCCTCAGACGGATGGACAAGCAGAACGCACCATTCAAACACTAGAAGATATGCTACGAGCATGTGTTATAGATTTTAAAGGCAACTGGGATGATCATTTACCTCTTATTGAGTTTGCCTACAATAATAGCTATCATTCAAGTATCAAAATGGCACCATATGAAGCTTTATATGGGAGGAAGTGTAGATCACCAATAGGATGGTTCGAAGCGGGTGAAACTCTTATGTTCGGACCGGATCTTGTGTATCAAGCCATAGAAAAAGTCAAGGTGATTCAGCAGCGGTTGAAAACAGCCCAAAGTCGACACAAGTCATATTCGGATAGTAGAAGAAGAGGGCTAGAGTTTTCGTTAGGCGATTAGGTATTTTTGAAGGTATCGCCAATGAAAGGGGTGATGAGATTTGGCAAGAAAGGAAAGTTGAGTCCATGATATATAGGCCCGTATATGATTATTCGAAGATGTGGGCAAATTGCTTATGAATTAGAGCTACCCCAGGAACTCTTATCAGTGCATCCAGTATTTCATGTATCGATGCTTCGAAAGTGCATCGGAGATCCGTCCCTTATTACTTCTACTGAAGATGTGCAAGTAACAGAAGATCTTACCTATGAGGAGATGCCTATTGCTATATTAGATCATCAAGTTAAGAAGATGAGAAATAAAGAAGTAGCATCGGTGAAAGTACTTTGGATAAATCAACAAAGGGAAGAGATTACATGGGAAAAGGAGGAAGCAATGAAATCCAAATACCCTTATTTGTTCAAAGGTGAAAAAAAAGTGCAAGGAGTGGAACTGGGACACTAACAAGTAAGTTTTTACATATGCATAATATCTATATGATGACGTGAATATCAATTATGAATTCGAACTTGTTTCGGCTAAATAACTACATTCACATTCGAGGACGAATGTCCTTAAGGGGGGAAGGATGTAACACCCCGTACTTAATTACGTGCATTAGCCATGGTTATATGTGTTGGAGTATATGTATTGATCATAAGTTAGGTATATATGAGTTTAAGTATGAGTATTGATTATTTTGAGATGGTTTCAAGTGTATAGTTTGATTATATGTGTATAGGAATCGACTTTATTTATACCAGAATTTGCTCGTCGAAGTTTCTATGCGAATTTTATCAAGTTAGATTTCCAACGATATAAAGATTTCTGAAAACAAATGAGTATCGGATATAAGCGAGCATGTTCGAAACTTGAAAAAGGTGGACGCAATGAACAGTAAATGTGCAGAAATTTTCTGCACACAAAAGTACTGCAGCCAAACAGATTTTTGGGTCGACTTTAAATGATCATAAATCCTTTTACAAAATGAACTGTGTGAGCTGCTATATATCGATGAGAAGCCCCGAGAGTCTTCTTTCTAATTCAATTGGTTTCACCCAAATCCATTATCGGAGCAAAGAGTTATGGTCGATTTACTTTAGCCTATCAAAACAGTCCACCATGGACAGATTCGGATTTACTTAAATTTTAAGGGCAATATGGTCATTTTCCATCACCTCATGGACGAAAATTGGTCATTATATACATATACTTAGCCTCATATCCATCATTTATCATCCAAATTATTGAAGAATAAGAAACCCTAGCCTAATTTCAACTCCAATTATCTTGTGATTCAACCGTAGAAAATCCAAATTGATTCCGTAGTTGTGTTCACCGTCTCGAGGGCTTCGAGAAGCACCCCTTATTTGTGCCAACAGGACTTCGAAATCAAAAGGGCCATTTTATGGTAAGGATGTAAATTATGTTGGTGTTATTTATATGGATATGTATATATATGCATGTGAGCATAAGAAGTATGTTATTTGATTGTTGTTGAAAGATGATTGGAAATGATGTTGGATTATTCTTGTGCATGGTTGGATTATGTTGAATTGTGAAGGGATTTGGTGTGATGATGTGGTATTGAAATGATGATTATATATATATATATACACATAAACCTACTGTTCAAGTTGGTTTTTGGAATGCTTTGCAAATATTGGTTGTATGAAATTATGGAAGAGAATTGTGGTGTTGGGTTGCTAATACTAGATGCCAAACATTTCATTGTAGATAAGTGATTTGTAAAGGCGGGAAGTTGTGTTGAATTGGTATCCGAATCTACAACGAGGTATGTAAAGCATACTCTAACGATGTTCTTTGGCATGAAAACACCAATGTTCCATCAAGTAAGATTCCGAGGTTGTCCAAAAAATATGTATTGTTCTACGTTACCAACGAAGTTGTTTCCATTCTATAAAGTGTCAAAATGTTTCATTGATATACCAAAAGGCTCCTATTTCATTGTTGTGATATTGATGATTCTGAAACACATTGTTGATGTACCAATGAGTCTTTATTACATCGTTATTGTATAGAAGGTCTATTACTTGGTTCCTATTGATGTATCATTGTTCCAAAGGTACTATATTGGCATGAACACTAATGTAATAATCTCAAAAGCTTTTGAACTAAGTTATTGGAAAGATCTCTTATGTGTGTTACTTGATATACGTGTGGGTGGTAGCTCAGGGGCTTAAGCCTAGCATGGGCCGATCCCGATACTTGATATGATTACAGTTGATATGTACTGGGGGCAGCCTAATGGTCACAGTATGGTAAAATATTGATTATTGTTAGGTGGTTGGAGGTTCGGAAGGAGGAGGTAATGGCGAATGATAATTGTAAAGAATGAAATGAACGAATGTATACCGTTCCACAAATGTGTTTGAATTCAAGAACCCAATTCAGATTAATGATAATGTACATGATCCTAAAAGTGTTTATGAAGTGTGGTTCACTTCTATTACGATTTATTCACTTGTGTCTGATTTTCTTGACCCCCCATATCACATATGATTATTTACAGCTTGACATACTCAGTACATATTTCGTACTGACGTCCCTCACGGGGGACCTGCATTTCATGCTGCAGGCACAGGTGCTTCAGCTCATACACAACATAGATAGGAGCCAGGTCATACAACTATTGTTGGTGAGCTCCAGTTTGGTTCGGAGCTTTCCGAGTCGGTTCCTTATGTTTTGTTATTGTACAGGAGTCATGATAGGGCGGGAGGTTTGTCCCGACCCTAGTTATGTCATGTATATCCTAGAGGCTTTGTAGACATAAGGAAGGGTAAAGTCATGGAAGTTTATATAGTGATGTTATATTTGTATTTATGGTGACCCCGACGGCCAAGTATTACATATATATATATTTGTGCGTGTTGTGCTGATACAGGTAATTAGACCCTTCTATATGCAACGAAGTGCTGTCCAAATTTTTGGTGACATGTAAGTGAAAGTATAGGTATTTGAACGGGTTCTCCCGGGCCTTCTCGGCTTTGGGTGCCAGTCCGGCCCGATGGGATTTTGGGGCGTGATATTACTGGACTAAAATGTTATCCTCCTTCTCAAGTTATACCTATTCTAACCCAAAAAAATCACCCCGTACACCTAAAAAAGGCAAAGGCAAGTCGTGTGATCACGATGACCTGGTGTCCATTGTTAGTCCAAGCTTCAAAAACAAAAATTTGATAGAAGCGTTGAAAGGTAAAGGACTTTCAAAGAAGCACAAGCAGTCATTGTGCTTGGTTTGGTTTGTACATAATATTCTTTGGGTGAGAGACATTAACAAAATAAGCATCGATTTAATAAATCTCTCCGAGGATCTTAAGGCGTTTAACAACTATCCTTGGGGTTATGAAAACTTCAAGATGACTGTCAAATATTTGTTGACTCCGTTAGCGCCAAAGACAGTCAACTTATATGGCTTTCCATGGGCTTTCATGGTAAATGTTTCTTTCTTTTATTATGATATCATTTATTTTTTTTACTCAATAATGGTTTTGATTTATTGACGTTATTTTATAGGCTTGGGTGTTTGAAGCCATTTCTTATTTGAGACAACAAGTGAACTACCATGAAGTTTTCTGTCGAAGAATCTTGAGATGGTTGTCGGCCAAAACTGATAAAAATATAAAATTTCTTGATCTCTTCAACCCCCCGAAGGATGCAGTAAGTATAATTATAATTAATTTTTTATTTTAATTAATAATATTTTTGAATAATCTAATCATCATTCTAATATATGTAATGATTTATGTTAGATTATGCATCCGTCACTAGTTCCGACCAATCGAGAGTTGAAGATGCTATTTTTTCTTACTTTACGGTCTGTGCAAACTTTATCGGACTCTAAGATCATTGACAAAATAAAAATGGAATTCTTTGGAGCAACAACCATGACAAAAAAAATAATTTTGGAGGGTGGGCTTGTTGTTGTTGATGGTATTAGTAGTGATGGAGCTGTTGGTGGTGGTAGTGGTCCTGCTGTTCGTGCTAATGATGCTCCTCTTACAGTATTTAAAACAAACAATTATGAGTATGATCATATTGGTCATACAAATTTTGCCTCTCCCAGCGAATGTTCTGCATACAAATGTCAAGACTGCAGGGTGAAACATGATGTAGTGATTAATGCTATTAATGCATTAATTACTTCTGTAGAAGCCACTGCTGAACATCATTGGCAATATGCTACTTTTATTATGGAAATACAGAGAACAAAAAGTGCAAAAACTGTACGTAAGCGACAATAAAGATCTATGAAGACCAAAGCCGAATTCCATAACACTGGATGAAGAACAATTTGTCCATATTGAGTAGATATTTATAGCTTGAGTCTGTCAAAGTATTAACCTGACCTCTCAGGAATTCTTGGCATCAATACTTAAATTGTTGATGTATTTGTTGAGATCTATACTCATAATAATTTTTTTACATTTCATTTATTCGTTGAATTATTTCAGTTAATTTCTGAAGGCTTCAATTTATTTTATTTTGTCTATAAATTTTATCTTTTCCTTAGATTTGAACTTATTAATTGAAATAGAATACTAGATTCAAATATTGCAATAGATAATGTATCTGTTGCAACAGATGACTCATCTGTTGGAAAATATCAAACAGATTTAGACATATATTGCAACAGGTAGTTAATCTGTTGGAATTTATCAAACAGGTCTCCCCACTGTTGCAACAGATAGACTTAGATAGAAACATCTACATAATGCAATAGATGACCAACCTATTGCAACAGATAAACTATATGTCAGAACATGTAGAATATCTGTTACAACGGATGGAGAATCTGTTGTATTATAAAAATTCAACTTTCATTGGACATAAATAATTGCCACTACATGTAAAAAAGTGAAAGTGAATTGAAATAAAAAAGGCGGAACCCATCGACAGTGTTCAGTTTAAAACTCCTAAAATAAAATAGGCATTAAGTAGACAGTGGTCATTTTAAACATGTAAAACAAAATAGGCATCAAAGGTGTCAGTTTGACACTTTTTCCCCTGTTGGCTGCTTGCGTGTAATTCATGCAGCCAAGGCTCATTGCCCCAATTTTTGCTGACTTGACGTCTGATTTGGCTCCCAACGGTTATTTTTTTTCCCATTGTCTTATATATTCATCTTCTTCCTAAATTTAACTATAAATTTCCAAATCTTCTTCTTCATCATTATTTTTTTTATCTATCCAAATTTTTTAAATTATTTGCATTTGGTCTTTCTTTTCTTCATCTTTTTTTCATTTTTTTCAACCGAGCTTGACATTGTCGAGCATCTTTCACTATTTTTTATGATAAAATTTTTTGATATTGTAAGTGTGGTCATGAAGCTCTAATAAAAACTTTAAGGACTCAACAAAATTCAGGTCGTAGTTTTTTTACTTGTAAGATTTCAAAGGTGTATATTTTTTTTAATTAGTTGATTAATTATTGACTTGTAATTGTGTTCTTATTTTTATAGAAATTGGATGGATGCGATTACTTTGATTGGTATGAAGAACGACACCCTTCACAAATAAATCGTGTAATTTGGGGTTTGTTAAACAAAGTCAAGGCTTCTGAAGAGAAACAAAATCGAGCAAGAAGATGCTACATTGTTGCCGTTATTGCTACTGGTTTGGTGTTGTTAGGCAGATGGATATTCTAGCCTAATTGCTGAAATTTTTATGGTGGTGTATTTGCTACTGGTTTGGTGTTGTCGAGCACATGTATATTCAAGCGTAATTGTAGAAAAATATCATACAGATTTAGGCATATGTTGTAAAATTTAGGTCATCTGTTAGAAATTATCAAATAGGTCTTCCCATTATTGCAATAGATTAGATAGAAATAACATCGACAAAATGCAACAGATGACCAATCTATTGCAACAGATAAACTATCTGCCAGAACAGATAGAATATATTTTACAACAAATTGACAATCTATTGAATTATAAAAAACTCAACTTTCATCAGAAAAAATTATTGCCACTACATGTACATGTAATTTAAAGTAAAGTGAAGTGTGACTTGAAATAAAAAATTATTATTTCACAGGCTTTTCTATATACACAGTCTCCAAACATTCAATTAGTACCCCATAAGCCCAGACCTCTTGCAGGTTTGCCACAACGTTGTCGTACAAAAAGTTCGTTGGCTCGACTATTTTTGTGCCAGCCTGTAAATATTCAATGTGTGCTAGAGCGTGCGAGCCGTATGCGCAACCAGTATCATTTTTTGGAAGGTTCATGCCCTTGTTTCGACCTTCAAAATCCCATGATTTCTGTATCAACACTTTCTTTGGCAAATGATTCATCAGTTTACTCTCCCTCAACAAGATGGGGAACAACTCCATCAGTGGCTGCACGTGAAAAAAAAGATGGACCTCATCGATGGCAGGTAGGTTGTAGTCATAAACTTTGATCTTTTCCTCCTCGAGTAGTATCTCAACAGCCCAATAATATATGTCATCCAAGCTAATGACTGCAAGAATCCTCTTTGCCTCAATCCAGCTTTTGCCATGTGTATTTGACCTATTTTCTCTATCATATTTTATTATTTCTTCTTCATCCCAGTCCAACGTAGAAACTAAGAAATCAAATCCCGCGTTATAGGCTAACTCATCATTATTGAGTTGATCGTACTTATCCTTGAGCTTCTTGCAGAAGACGAGGTCCATTATCCTATCGTCAACGTTATAAGCTTCTGGGTACGTTAATTGCCTTTTAATCATAAGGTAGAGAATTTTGTCAACATGTTGTGTGATATAAGAAGTCAATTTTTAAATAGGTTAGTACTTGTAAAGATGCAACGGATGGTCCATCTGTTGCATAGGGTTCTCTGAATCAATAATCCAATGCAAATTATGCAACAGATAGATAATAAGTTGCAACAGAACCACTACCAGTTGCACCAGTATACCCAGTTATTGCAACAGATGTGAAATCTGTTGCGTAGCTTCTTCTTCATGGGGTAGATTAGAAGGTCTAGTTTAGGAAAAGTAAACTTGCCTTGTCCTCGTACGGCATACGCATATCAGTCATAGTCTGGAAGTCTTAGGGGGGAAAGGTAGGCTTGGGGTAATCTGGTGCGCCTGGTTTGGCATTCTTGGCCTGTCACAGATCCCTCTTCTCTTCGAGCGGAGAGTACGTCTCTAATTGCTCTTTTCTTCCTTCTAACCAACGCTGTAGGAGTGTATGGCTCCCTCACCTTCTTAGATGGTATGACACTCCTCTTGGATTTGAATTTCTCGATAGCTTTAGAGATAGCCTCTACTTTTTCAAAGAGTTTATCTTGGTTGTCCTTGTACTCTTTGCATTCGCAAAGAGAATACGAGGGTGAAGAGGGACCTGTGTAAGGGTGAAAAAGGGTTATTTTCAAACATATTTATTTTTTCTTGAGCATCAACATACTCATCATCACGAGTGGTAGAAGCTTCAACATGCTTGCTACCAACACCAATAACTCCACCAGAAGAAGCACTCGGATCTGCCTTAGTAGGTTGGTCATGAAGAGCCTCAACATTAGTCTGACCTTACCTAACTGCTCTTCTTATGGCTGTTGCTCCAGTCATTTCCTTCTTTATTATCTCCACCGTTGGGTCTACTATAGTATCAACATGACCTAGAGTAATATAAGAAGTCATCACCGACTCCTGCTCAGTTGACACGATCCATGGATGCACAACCTATAAAAAAAGACAGATACATTTAAATTATATAATATAATAATTTTCACAGTTGGGTTATATACAATAAACTTCTGCAATAGATTAACAATATGTTGCATCAGATTACCCATTGTTGCATAGTTTGCAGTAGAAGGTTAAAATCCGTTTGAGTAGGTTCAGAGAACCAGAGAAACACATGGATAATCTGATGCAAAATATCAATCATCTGTCACAACAGATTACCAATTTGTTGCATCAGTTGCACAAGACAGGGAATTGTTGGGTTACATTTTATGCAATGAATGATCTGTATATCACAATAGATTAACAATATGTTACATCAGATTACCTATCTGTTTCATAATTTGTAGTAGATGGTTAATCTGTTAGGAGTCAGGTTCAGAGAACCAAAGCAACAGATGGGTAATAAGATGCAAGATATCAATCGTCTGTCACAATAGATTATCTATATGTTGCACCGGTTGGCATAGGAAGGGTAATCTGTCACAACAGATGTCTCATCTGATGTATCAGATATAACATCTGTTGCACCAGATATAACATCTGTTTAATATATTTCATTGAGTAAAATTATTTTACTTGAAGAAGACGTACTGCATCATTCGGAGGGTTAAAGTGATCAACCTCCTTAATTTTGGTGTTGTTCTTTGCAGCCAACCACCTAAACATCCTTGTATGAGAAACCTCAACCGGGTAATCCATTACCTGCTTTCAGAGGGGAGGAATAACTTCAAATTCCCAAGCCTAAAAAATATAAATAGGTAGCAAGCAAAAAAAAGTCAAAATAACTACATTCAATATAAATTAATGAATGAGTAAAAATAGTGATTAATTTTACCATGAAAGCCCAAGGAAAGCCGTATAATGTGGTCGTCCCTGAGGATAGCTTTGTCAGTAATATTGGACAATCAAGTAGAAGTTGTCATATCCCCATGGATAATTATTGAATTTATCAAAATCCTCAGGATGTGCCAACAAATCATTTTCTATGACCTTGTTGACGTCTCTTGCCAATATAACCGAATGGGAAAACCAAACTAAGCACAATTTATCCCTGTACTACTTTGGTATGGTTTTATCCATGAGATCTGTCAACAAATTTGATGCTTTGTAACCACGTCGAGCAATATCAAACAACCCATCTATTTTTTCCTTGCATTTTCTTGCCTTGAATCTTTTGCGGGGCGTTCCCTTGGCGATAGGTGGTTCTTCTGGATGATGGCATCTCAATCCCGTCACTATGGTAAACTCTTGCACGCCAAAACAAACCGGCATGCCATAGTAGTTGATCCAGATTTCATCCATTTTTTTGCCCTCTCCTCCAAATCTTTATTATCCCCTACGTACTTGATCCTGTGCTTGAGAAGACCATATACCATCCTCATATGGATATGGGTAGGAGGGTCCTCAGGCAGCTCAAGAAAGCGTCCAAAGCATCTCTTCATAAAAAGTTCGTGCATGTTTTCGTTCTTCATAATTTTCCTAAAATAATTAAATTTTTTCCCATCTGACATTTAAGTACAAGTTCCCCAGTTAGTTCTTCTTCTGCTTTTGAGTCATTTATCAGCATCGCAACTTGAAACCTGTCAATACTAAAAGTTTTGATTGGATTATATTGGAATGTCGATATTAATTCATGCCCCATTGGTGATTCATTTTCATCATGTAGATGATCATCCTCTTTCTCTTTCTCACTCTCTAATTCCTTCTCTTTCTTACTTTCATTTCTTCATCAACATCTACAGACCCTTGTCCACCTCCCTCAATGTTGTTTTTATATCTCTCCTCAGCTTCACTTTTTCCTGACTGAGATTGTTCAGGAAGCTCCTCCGAATCCCTCTGTACTGTAGCCTTTTTTTTGGGTGGTCAGACGTTGATCCACTTTTACTTTCTTTTTTTAGGGAGACATTTTTTACCTATAAACAACAGAAAAACAAAAATTACATTACAATTGATGTATGCATAAATTTTAAAAAATACATTACAAACACCACCAATACCGACACACCAACAACCACCACCACAAACATCACCAACCAATTCCACAAACACTATGAATATCGACACCACCGACAGCCACCACAAACACCACCAACCAATGCCACCAACAGCCACCACCAGTGCCACCACAATGACCACCACCACCACCACCATCACAAATATCATCCAACAATACCACGAAAGTCAATGGAATACTACGATAGAAACTAGGATTTTCTCAAGTTCTTTCTATGATTTTACCATCAAAACTCAAAATTGAAAACCCATTCTCGAAGATAATACAACTAAAAATTTTCTTTTTTATCATTAACTTAAAATCTCTTTTTTTTTTTAAAAATAACAAATGTAGAACTCTTCTCGAACTTTGTTAACTATGAAGACAAAGAAAATGATTGATACAAGCAAGAATGGAGTCGAAAATAACACCTATGTGGTCGAAAATGAGAAGAAAATCAATCTGTTGTGAAGGATTGAGCAATTTGTTGAGTAGTTGTTATCTGTATTATATAATTAAGTGAGAAAGAGAAAAGAGCGAGAACTCGAGATTTGAAATGATAAAATGTTTTTCTCACAAATGGATGATTTGTATGGGTTGATTAGTATTTTGGAAAAGAATGACAAGTTTTGAAAATGTTAATTTGGTCTGAATTGATCTTAATTATTTTTTAAAATTATAAAAGATATGTGTAATTTTTAACCCTCTCATCATGCAATTGCCAAAAGACTCAATTGAACCTAATCGTTATCTTGAAAAGCAGTACCCTCTGATTTTCAAAGGAGCTGTGCATGTAGTTGATGATGAGTTCTTTCAATTGACAAATTCAGTCCACAATAACTGATGATTAAGTTCACAAAATTATCATACAAAACATCACTTTGGACTGTCATAACTATCGTCTCTAGTATTTCACTCTCGTTCCAATGCCATACATATCGATTGCTCTTCTCGATCCTTTGACCATGACAATCTACCCCTATTTTTATTGATCCCTCCATTAGTGGTACCTAAATAAAGTCATTTGTTAAAAAAAGTTAATAGTAATTTTATAGTGCCGTAACATGAATCCCAACAGATGTGTAATCTGTTGCAATAGGTAAGTGATCAATTGCAACTGATTACTAACCTGTTGGAATTCATGTTATGCTCTTGAAGCTAATTTCAACAGACGAGTCATCTGTTGTAACAGGTGAAACATCTATTGCAACAGACTATGAGTCTATTGGAACGAGTACAGGTTCTGTTGCAACAGGTTATTAATCTGTTGCAATAGATATTTACACTTTTGCAACAGAAAACTAGTTTGTCAGAATCAAGCTCAGGTTCTGTTGTAACAGATAACTAATCTGTTGCAACAGATGAGAAGAGAGAGAAATGCGCCTTTTTTTTCCTCCGTTTCCCGTTATATTAGGTAAATATTTTGATCAAAGTATAAATTTAAAAACTTCTGGGTTATTTTAAAATTTTCCCAACTTTCTTAATCCTTAATAAAATAATTGTCACCTCCACTCAATTATTAAGATTTGTGTCTCCTACACTTCATTTTAAAACTCTTTTGTCACCTACAACTCAAAGCCCCAAGTAAGAAAATATTTTTATTATGTATTATGATTAGAAAAATATAAAATGCTTAAGAAATAAGTAATTATAGAATAATGAAAAAGTTTGATCTCATAATAGATTGAAACTATTTTTAAAATAAAATAGTATTGTAGTGAAAAAAAAGTTAAATGGATATATTAGAAGACTTTTGGGTTCTTTAGAATACGTTACATACAAAAGGTGCTCATAAATAATACTTTCTCCATTACATTTTAATTTATCATTTTACTAAAAATAAATGTCTCATATTAATTATTCACTTACTAAATTAGGATAGAATTAATCATTTTTTTTTCATTTTACCCCTACAATTAAGAGAATACATTAAATGTTAATAATTATGCTTAATTTCATTTTCGTTCTTCTTTTTATATGTAATATAAAACGTGACAATTAATTATTAAATAGTTATGTGTAAATCATTGATGTTTTTCTTTCAATTATTTTAGATTTGATGAAATAAACATATTTGGCTAGATCGAATATGTATTAGAACACGCTGACAACAAAGTGGATTTAATAGACCATAAATTTATAATACCTGAACACTGAAAAGGTTCACATTATACTTTTGGGATGAAAAAAGTATTTTTTTTTTATATTAATATGATATATCATGTATTCGATATTAATGCATACAATCAAAATATTTCATGGTTACTTTTTACAATTTAAGGTTCTTTGATTATTTTTAATATATTAAAATAGATTAAAGTATATATTTAATAACGTATTTTATGGTCGCGCGAAGCACGATTAAATTTCCTAGTTATAAATAAGTATAAAATGAGTTTCTTCTTTCTTTCAAATGTATAAAACATCTTCCTCAAGACCTCTATTTATAGTATTACAAAGAGGGACTTCAAGAGATGTCATAAGCATGACATTAACTCATGAGAAAGTGAGGAAGAATATGAGGAGTGGATAATCAATGAGGAGGTAGTGGAGGTGTGGGAGTTACTAACTTAATGGAGGAATTACACCTTGAAGTTATGGAGGAATTACACCAAGAAGTTATGGAGGAATTACACCAAGGAGTTATGGACACCACATTATTACAATCATTTACACTATTTCCTCTTGGATGTCCATTGATACAATGTGCCTCATTAAAACCTTACTAAGAAAAAATCCTATGAAAAAAAAAATTCTAGTGAAAAGAGTACACATATTTTTATGCGCATTATTTGATGCCTCGTTAAAAATCTTGCCAAAAAAATTCATTGGGACAAAAACTAGGCCAAGAAAAAAAGAGTGCAGAGCGTACTTTATTCCCAATCTTGAATACCAGCTTCTCAAATAATGAGATAGGTAATGCTTTAGTGAATAGATCTGCCAAATTATCGACCGAACGAATTTTTTGAACATCTATTTCACCTTTCTTCTCAAGATCGTGAGTGAAAAAGAATTTTGGTGAAATGTATTTTATTCTGTCTCCTTTAATGTAACCTCCCTTCAACTCAGCTATACATGCAACATTATCTTCATATAATGTAGTTGGAATATCCTTATTCTAAAGAAATCCACATATTTCCTGAATATGTTGAGTCATTGATCTTAACCAAACACACTTCTGGCTCACTTCATGAATGACAATGATTTCTGCACGATTTGAAGAAGTTGCAGCTAATGTTTTCTACATTGAACACCCTGACATAGTTGTACCGCCATATGTAAATAAATAATTCATTTGAGACCGAGCCTTATGTGGATCAGATAAGTATCCTACATCTGCATAACCAATCATTTCTGACTTGAATTGATTAGAGTAAAATAGTCCCAAGTCAATAGTTTTTCGAAGATATCTGAATATATGCTTGACATCATTCCAATGTCTTTTAGTTGGGGAAGAGCTGAATTGTGCTGATAAACTTACCACAAAACAAATATCTGATCGAGTATTATTGGCACGATACATTAGTGCCCCACTTGTACTAAGATATGGAGTTTCATCGCCAAGAAACGCTCTATCATTTTCTTGAGGTCGAAATGGATCTTTGTTTATATCAAGCGACCTCACAACCATTGGGTTACTCAATGGATGTGATTTATCCATATAAAATTGCTTTAAAATCTTTTCAGTGTATGTTGACTGATGGACAAAAATTCTATTTGTCAAATACTCAGTCTTAAGTCGAGATAAAATTTTGTCTTCCCAGATCTTTCATTTCAAATTCTTTTTTCAAACACTCAACAAATTTTGAAAGCTTTTTAGGAGTGCCAATGATATCCAAGTCATCAACATACACAACTATTATTGAAAATTCATATCTAGGCCTTCTTATAAAAACACAAGGGCAAATAGGATCATTTTTGTACCCTTCTTTTAGAAAATATTCGCTAAGATGATTGTACCACATCAACCCTGATTGTTTCAAATTATATAAGGATTTTTGAAGCTTTATTGAGCAAGTTTCTTGAGAACTTTTATATGCTTCAGGTACTATAAAGGCTTCTGGGATTTTCATAAAAATATCATTGTCCAATGAGCCATATAAATATGTCGTAACAACATTCATTAGGCGCATATCAAGCTTTTCATGAGCTTCCAGATTTATTAAATATCTGAAGGTAATTCCATCCACCAAAGGAGAATATGTCTCCGCGTAGTCAATGCTAGGCCTTTGTGAAAAATCTTGTGCCACAAATCGTACTTTATATCTTACGACTTTACCCTTTTCATTTCATTTTCACACAAAATCTATTTGTACCCCACTGGCTTGACACCTTCAGGTGTTCAGACTATTGTTCCGAAAACATCACATTTTTCAAGTGAAGTCAATTCCGCTTGAATTACATCCTTCTATTTTGGTCAATCATTTCTCTGTCTACATTCATTGACAGATTTTGGTTTCAATTATTTTGATTCCACCTGTTTCTAATCGAGACATAACTTATTGAATTTTTTTTATTCTGATTAGTTTCAGGTATTTTAACCTCCTCAGTGGTCTTGTCATTTGTTAGATCTCGAAGCTATTTTTAAGCCATTGCTATCATATCTTGATCATTCTGATCATTTATTTCTTTTCCTTTTCGAGGATTTTTATCCTTGGAACTAATTGATCTACCATATTTTAAATGCGGCTTGTACTTATTTGCATTGATCACTTGTCCTATCGGGACATCAACTCAAACTGGAGCATTCACAGCTGAAATATAAGATTTAGTAACTCTTGGACGGTTAGTAAATGCATCTGGCAGCTGATTTGCAACATTTTGAAAGTAATTCATCTTTGGAACCTCTTGCTCACATGATTTGTTTGAGGATCTTAATGAGATAGTGATAATGCATTTCAATCTATCTCATATTCAACTGCTTATTTTCTCCACCTAATATTGGGTATACTGATTTATCAAAATGACATCAACAAATCTTGCCGTAAAAAAATCTCCTATCATAGGTTCCAAATATTTTATAAGGGGAAGAGATTCACCCCAACATATATCCCCAACCTTCTGTGGGTTCCCATCTTTGTGCATTGTGGTAGAGAAATTGACACATATACCGCACAACAAAAAGTTCTAAGATGGGAAATGTTTGGTTCTTGACCAAAAATCAACTGTAATAGGGAAAATTTATGATAACTGGTTGGCCTAATGCGCACAAGTACTGCTGCATGCAAAATAGCATGCCCCCATGTTAAAACAGAAAGTTTTGTCCTCATTTACATCGGTCTAGCTATCAATTGAAGACGTTTGATTAATGATTCTGCTAGACCATTTTGAGTGTGAATACGAGCAACCAAATATTCAGTTTTTATTCTAGTTGACATATAATAATCATTAAAGGACTGAGATGTAAACTCACCAGCATTATCAAGACGAATAGTCTTTATCGTATAATCTAAAAATTATGATCTTAACCTTATTATTTGAGCCAACAATCTCACAAAAGCCATATTGCGAGTTGATAACAAGCATATAATAAGTAAGCAATTTGGAATAACAATATAACATAAGGCATCAACACATGTCAATATCGCTGCACATAACAAGCATGAAATATAAAAAATAATAATATAATATAAGGTATTAATACATGCCAGTATCGTCGAGCATAAGGAATAAATTATTCGAAATCATAAAGCAACACAAGTGCAATCACAAGCAACATAAATAAAAAGTTGACACCCATACACCACCTAGTGCATAAAGTAAAGAATCCATCACGGCGTCCCATACCACAGGAGAGAACACCCAAGAGAGCATAAAGTGAGGAATCAAATCGCCAATATATATATAACCAGCTTTCTAATTATCCATAGTTTTCTACAATTTCCATCAAACGATCATTTTTCAATATTCATAATCATCACCAATAATCATAATTGAATAACATATACCAATATACTCGTAATTGTAACCATACCATCATATAGGCACCTATCTCATCATTACACTCTATTCACTCATTATTAGCTAGTCAACGCTTATTACTAAACCAATTACTTACTAGTCATCATATAACCTCACTTAGCTATTATTCATGAATCAACGACTAATCATTATTTACTCACTAGACAAAAGTAGCATCTAGTCAAGATTCACCACTAGATCATATTTTTCAATTAATCAATATTCATTTCTAGCCAATATAACCCCACTAGTCACTATTTTACAAAAGACCACTAATCACCATGAGTACACTTATTCATCTCTCAACTAACATCTCTTATTAACAAACATCATTAATCCACAAATCCTCATTAAATAATTAATCAACATCATAACCTAGTCATCACTAGCAACTAATCATTACCACCGCTAAACTCATTATCTCTAACCACCATAATGAAATAATCATCCCTGTTAATAGTCATCAATGTCACTAGTACTCTTTATCACTAGGGTTCACAAATTCACTAGTAACTATTAACCACTTAAGTAATATCCACCACTAAGCATCTTTCATCCTTAAATCAACAACTATACCACTTTATACCTCAACTCATTAGAAGATTATAACCGACACCTCTAATATAAAAATTATAAAAAACCACACAAGAATATAAATAAATAAATAATTTTCATACATAGGGCTAGCCAAATTTAACCGATAGGTACACACATAGGCATATCAATAATCATATCCTTCGGTCTAGTTGGGCATCATTATATCATCATCGTATTCTCTGGACTTGAATCGGGTATCAGTATCATAATCACATCCTCCAGACTTGAATCAGGTATCAATATCATAATCATATCCTCTGGACTCAAATCCGGTATCATTATCATAATCATATCCTCCGGACTCGAATTAGGTATCAATACATAATCATATCGTCCAAACTCGAATCGGGTATCAATATCATAATCATATTCTTCGAACTCAAATCGAATATTGATATCATAATCATAGTATCCTTCGGCCTTATCGGACATCAATATATCATCATAATATCATCCAGCCGTATCGAGCATCTTCATCACATCCTTTGGCCTTGCCGGATATCATCATAATATCCTCCGACCTTGCCGGGCATCATCATCACATCAATATATCAATAATAAAGAACAAGCCCCTCAAGGGCTAAAGTAAATGACTAGTAAGTAAATGACAAGCCCCACAAGGGCTAAAGTGCAATCCCCATGAGGGCTAAAGTAAATACCAAGCCCCACGATGGCTAAAGTAAAAGAGAAGTAAGGAGAAACATATCTTTATATCTCATCGTTCGTCATCGAGGATAATTTATTCATCATTATATGAATATATATATAGCATGAATATTACAAAGCATAACGGGTTCAACATGGTTGGTTAGTAGCATAGTTTCTCATGTGGTAAATAAATATACCTTTTAGAACCCTTAGTATCATGACTCATAATATTAGAAATAAGAAGGTTTTCTAGCATAATCACTAGTTTGGTTACTAGACAAAAGCATCACAGAGTCCAAACACAATCTATGGATCATCATTACATATAGTCAATAACCATGCCTTCCAACACTATTAACATCATCATTTCCAATATTGACAATAAGGAAGATTTTCCAACATGATTTATTAGCGTAATTATTAAGCATGATCATAACTTGGGCAATAGTATAGTTAACGACCCGAACACTAGCCTAAATAATGATTAAATCATGAGAATACTCAAGGATTCATCATAAGAAGTTTATAATCGTTTAGTCCATAGGTATAACCATAAACGATATCATAAACAATGACCCTTTAGTAGAATATTCATTGGCCTAATATTGGCCTAAAAGTAATTCATCATTAGTATGAGCAATGGCTAAACCATGACATGATCTATAACTTATTCAAAGTGTGGTCAATAACATCATTTATAGATTAGGCCATATTATAGACAAGGGCTCATTTAATAGCATGTTTGTTAGCCCATATAATAGATAATTACAATAACATACTATTTTCAGTTAATCATTGTTAACCAATAATTAGCCTATCAAATTAGTCCACAGTAGATCATAAGGAAATTATTTTTTGTTCTACTTTAATATTAATGTGCAGAATAACTAATGTTATTATGGGCAACAATATGAGGAAGGAATATTATATAATATAACATATTTCTAAAACTAATATTCAGTAGTTAGTGCCAAATGATTGGTTAATCATTACATCATGATGGGCCTTTAATTCAAGCCTAATGCAAAGGCATCAAAAGTTAACAATTTCAAATGGTCTTTGCCACCCTCACGTTACAGCTTTTACCCTCAATTCAATCAGATATCCATAAATTGATTATATTACTCCAAGCGTAAAACAAAAATCATGAAGTAAACATTATAAAATAACTCTTGGATGTATAGCAAGCCACCATAATCCCTAAGGTAGATGTTCTCACTCAAGCACTTTCACTGAGTCCAATGGAGCCAAGACAACCTTCCCCATTATAAGTAACTAAGGTCAATTTACTCTAAGTATGAGAAACTAGAGCGTTATATCTAAGGTTGACTATTCTAAGACATTCTCATGTTAAACATGAGTAATGGAGTCTATTCCACCTAATATAATGGGAAACAAACCAAATTTCCAACTACTAAAATTTACATAGATTGGTCCAACTAACCCAAATATATGAATTTAATAAAAAAAATACTTAAAATCCATCCCAATCTTGATATCACAATTATATCAACACATAACTCAGTCTAACAAGTAAGCCTAGCCTACCTCAAATCCGAAGAATGTTCAAAAATCTGCTCAATCTTTCCTTTTTCTTTCTAGAAGCTTCTTCAAGGAGCCAAGCTATCAAAAACACATTCTGCATATCGTTATGAGAATTTTGATACCCATATTGCATCATTGTGCTTCGAGTCCAAAAACGACACCAAAAACCCCAAGTGGGTCCCACATATGAAAAATACATTTCCGAGAATAATCCAATATTCAAATATTGTTTGGGAATCATAACCCTCAAGAATTAGATGCAAATCGAACATATTTGGGCTAAAATCAAGCCCTCAAGCAATTTACGGTTTTGGTCAAATAATCAAGAAATTAAAGCTTGAAAATGAAGGATCCACACCTTAAATCCATTATTAATCATAAATATATATGTTAATCAAGCTTATAACTCACGCCAAGAATCAATTTGAAGTTAATCTATCATTTTAGGGCTTCTAGGGCTCAAAGGGGAGTGAAAATGACCAATTTTGCGACCAAGGGGGCTATTTATAGTACCTTGGTCGCGATTAAATGAGGTCCGCAAAGTCAAAACTTGTTTTTGACCTCCCGGACTCATTCAGACTCCATCTTTCACAAACGAACTATGTAACCCGACTAAATTCAATGTTTCGGATGCATTAGTGAAGTAGGATTTTCCATATAAGGCCGTTTAGATCAATTTTTTGGGCCCCAAACCCATGTATACTGATTTTCTCACTTTCCGACCAATTGGTCGAAATAAACTCGGGTGTTTTGGGACCTGAAACAAGGGTATTTCTAGCCTAAAACCGATATTATTGAGCTTCTGGCATGGTTAAAATTTGTATCTGAGGTCTTTTAACTGAATTTTTGCTCGGCGGCCATTCGGAACCAACGAAGACTTCTAAACGAGGATTTAGTCCTAAAACTAAATGAACTGCCTGGAAACCGAACTATCAGTTCCAACAAGTCATAAATGACTTGGGTAAGATATAAAAAGCAATAACTGTGAAAATAAGTGGACAGTATAGAAAATAACCTGAAGGGTCATTACAATATCCATTACCAAGGAGCTTTCGTCCCTAAAAGTTATGTATAAGGAAGTACCTGAAGCCTCGAACAAGTGAGGATACTGGGTCCGCATCTTACTCTTGATCTCCCAAGTGGCCTCCTTCACTGGGTGGTGTCTCCGCTGAACCTTAACTATATGGATCTCCCTGGTATGCAACCGCCTCACATCATTAGCCAAAATAAGCACAGGCTCCTCCACAAAGATCAACTGCTTATCTAACTGGACTGAGTGCTATCTAAGCACATGATATAGATCCGGAATATACTTTCGCAACATAGAGACATGGAAAATTGGATGAACATTAGAAAATTTGGGGGTAAATATAACTTATAAGCCATCTCACCAACTGTGCAGAGAATCTCAAAATGGCCAACATATCGAGGTCTGAGCTTACTCTTCCTTCTGAATCTCGTCGCACCTGTCATGGGAAAAACATAGCCACCAACTCCAAATCTTAAGGCCGGAAGACGACGGTCTGCATAGGTCCAATGCCTAATCTGATGCTCTTAGTCTATATTGAATCATCCTGACTCTATGCAATAAGTACTGAAGCAAATCTGAACCACAAGGTCTCACCTTGGAAGTATCAACCCATCCAATCGGAGAACAACATCTCCTACCATACAAAGTCGCAAATCAAACTAAAAAATGGCTGCACCCTAAAACTGGTCATACAAATCATCACTACATGGCATAGGATAAGGGTTCTTCACTGCCACCTTACTAAGCTGCCTATAATCAATACACATACGCAAGGATCCATACGATTAGGTGTCATATAAATAGGTCGGGTGTTAGACTTGAGGTCAATAACAAGCTCAATCTCCCTGATAGGGGGAGTACCAGGCAGGGCAGTAGGGAACGCATCAGGAAACTCACAAACAATAAGGACAAAGTCAAACGACGGACTCTCGATACCAGCATCACAACATAAGCAAAATAAGGCTTGCAACCCATAGAAATAAATCCCCTAACACAAACATAAGATATAATCCTCATTGGCTCGTGGATAACTGATCTTTGCCACACGATTGGGGTACACCGGGCATAGTTAAGGTAACAATCTAAGCAAAATAGTTCATGACTACATGATAGTGGGATAATTAGTCCATGCCCAAAATTACATCAAAATCAACCATAATCAGAATAATAGAGTCACGTAAGTATCAACATCAGTGACAGTCCCAACACATAATCAGAATACTCAATCCACTACTAAAGAATCACCCGCGAGAGTAGATACGCGTAATGACATAGATAATAAATCAATAAACAACTCAAATTGTGGAGCATAATAAACATATATATATATATATATATATATATATATATATATATATATATATATAAGAATAAGTAGATTTGAGATCTAATAAAGCAAGGTCCTACTGGAAGCACATCAAAAATCATACTTGTGTCTACAGTATTTGAAGTCTCAGCCTCAGGTCTAGCAGGTACTGCATACAACAGACCATGCTCACCACCTGGATGGGAACCTGACTGACCTCTCATCCTGCCTGTCTAAAAGCCACCTCGAGCTCTATGTTAACCACCCATGTGACCACGAGAACCACCTCTAACTGAGGGGGAAACCGCTCTAATAAGGGGGAACACTCAGAGCTAAAGCAACAATCGCCTTACAAAGAAATCACTCTCGATAATAATGACCACATACCCCACAAATATAAGACACTCTTAAGCGGAACCAGAACCAACAGATTCATCCGACCCGGAATTATCACCACGTCTAGAAAGACCAGAAAATGAACCCCTAAAAAACTGACCACTGCCCTTACTAAGAATCATTAGCACTAGAATGACCTTCATCAGAAATCTAAAAAGCTTCCTGAACACATCAGTTCACCTAACTCCGAGGCAAAAAAGATGAACGCTGAGGATACCTTTTCTGAAGAGAAATGCAAATAAAAAGTCTCAACCCACTAATAAAGTAGTCAACTATCTCATACTCTGCAACTATCGTAGAGCCCTGCTCTAATCTGGGTAATTGATCTATCAATTGATCTCTAAGGCTGTAAGGCATATACTTCTCCAAGAACATCTCAAAAAACTGAGCCAAAGGGGAAAATCCAGCTGGTCTAGAATCCACAAAATTTCTCCACTAATGACAAGTAGACAAGTCCAATAAAAATATGGCGTAATCCTCACCATGAGTCTCAATAAGTCTAAACCACGAAACCTATCTTCACACGCAGTCATGAACTCATGTGCATCCTCTCCAGGAGGACCGTAAAATCTTGAGGGAGATAATCTCAGGAATCTTCCCAATATCTCCTGCTCCTCAAAAGACATAGTAAGTTGGGAAACCACTGACAGGGCGACTATTAGCGCAGGAGAAATTGAAACTCTGGGAGCCGCAGCTACTGGTTGTACCCCTACCTCAGTACCACTCTAATTCTCAGACTGAGCACGATCCAACGACACACCACCACTAATACCCAACAACTAAACTAATGCATCTCTGAGCACTACTGAAGAAATAAACCCTGGTAGATCCTGGGATGATTCCCGATCCACTGCTGGCTGTGCAGAAGAATCTCTGGCTTAAGTGCAGGAATAGGGTCTGCGGAAAGTGGCCTATCCTATCCTATAACTATGGACATGACTTTAGGTTGTCCACAACCTCTGGGTTATCCACATTCAATAATAGGAGTAGGATCCCTGGGCTCGATCTCGAGACCCTCGTTTTGTGTAGCGGTAGTACGTCTTGGCCTTCTGTGAAAGAATAAAGTCAAGAGAATATTTTATGAACCAGCTCAAACTCTCGGTATGATATGAGTGAAAGAAGTAAAGAACTCCTAAGACTGTCCCATAGCCTCCCGAAGATAGGAAACAAATGTTAATATTTTGATCCACAAGTATCTACTAGACACTTGCTCTTGTACCAATAATATCAGTGAAACCTAGGCTCTAATACCAATTTGTCATGACTTAATTTATGAGTCATGATTGCACCTACCATTACTACCAGTAGGTAATCTAATAACATAACTCAAAGCTGACGCAATGGGTTAATTAGGTAAGAAAGGCCCAACATAGGCTAAATCCAAGGACATCAATTGTAAACATAAGGGTTCTAGATAAAATGACATTCAAATAAGATACCAATCCCAAAACCTGGTAGAGCTAGTATAAGAGCAACTAATAGTACACAACTCCAAGTCTAGAATAGTTAATACATCTGTCTCGAATACTAAAGACTAAATATAAAAGATAAAAAGAAATTGGGTGACTCGAACTCCATGAACTCACCTAATCTCTGGAAATTAATCACTACACGAACCATGATCAACAACGACAGCTAATACTTGAATCTGTACCAAAAAGGTATAAAAGTATAGTATGAATACCAAAACAACGAGTACTCAGAAGGCATTATCAGCCGACTGAGCTAAATCGTGATATAAGAATGATAAAGTGTAAGATAATCATAACTAAGTCAAGGTACAAAATTAAACCTGAATCATCTCCATCACTATATATAATAAGTAAGAAATTTGGAATAACATTATAACATAAGGCATCAGCACACGCCAATATCACCGCATATAACAAGCATGAAATATCAAAAATAAAAATATAATATAAGGTACCAATGCATGCCAATATCGTCAAGCATAAGGAATAAATGATTCAAAATCATAAAGCAACACGAGTGCGATCACAAGCAAACACAAGTAAAAAGTTGGCATACATACACCAGCTAGTGCATAAAGCAAAGAACCCATCACAGCGTCCCATATCACCAGAGAGTACACCCAAGAGAGAATAAAGTAGAGAATCAAATTACAATATATATACATAACCAACTTTCTCATTATCCATAGTTTTCCACAATTTTCATCAAACGGTTATTTGTCAATATTCATAATCATCACCAATAAACATAATTGAAAAACATATACCAATATTCTCCTAACCATAACCATACCACCATGTAGGCACCTATCTCATCATTACACCCTATTCACTCATTATTAGCTAGCCAACACATATTAGTAAACTAATTACTTACAAGTCATCATATCACCTCTAATTATTAATCACCCACTATTCATCACTTAGCCATTATTCATGGATCAACGACTAACCATTATTTACCCACTAACCAAAAGTAGCATCTAGTCAAGATTCACCACTGGACCATATTCTCCAATTAACCAAAATTCATTTCTAGCCAACGTAATTTCATTAGTCACCATTTAACAAAAGACCACTAATCACCATGAGTATATTTATTCAAATCTCAACTAACATCTCTTATTAATTAGCATCATTAATCCACAAATCCTCATTAAATAAGTAATCAACATCATAACTTAGTCATCAATATCAACTAATCATCACCACTGCTAAGCCCATGATCTCTAACCACTATAATGAAATAGTTATCTATATTAATAGCCATCAATGCAACTAGTCCTCTTTATCACTAAGGTTCACAAAACCACTAGTCACTATAAACCACTAAGTAATATCCACTACTAAGCATCTTTCACCCTTAAATCAGCAACTATACCACTTTATACCTCAAGTCATCAGAAGACTATAACCGACACCTCTAATATCTATATCATAGCCAACTACACAAGAACATACAAAAATATACAATTTCCATATATAGGGCTTGCTTGATTCAACTGGTAGGTGCACACATAGGTACATCAATAATCATATTCTCCGGCCTTGTCGGACATCATTATGTCATCATCGTATCCTCCGAACTCGAACCGAATATCAATATCATAATCACATCCCCCGAACTCAAATCAGGTATCAATATTATAATCATATCCTTCGGACTCAAATAGGGTATTAATATCATAATCATATCCTTCGAACTCGAACTGGGTATCAATATCATAATCATATCCTTCAGACTTAAATTAGATATCAATATCATAATCATATATTCCAGACTCAAACCGGATATATCATAATCACAATATTCTCCGGCCTTATCGAGCATCAATAAATGATCATAATATCATTCGGCCGCACCGGATATCATCATCATATCCTCCGGCCTTGTCGGGTATCTCATATTATCATAATATCCTCCGGCCTTGCCGGTCATCATTATCACATTAATATATCAATAATAAAGAACAAGCCTTACAAGGGCTAAAGTAAATGACAAGCTCCACGAGGGCTAAAGTAAAGTACAATCCCCATGAGGGCTAAAGTAAATAACGAGCCCTACAAACGCTAAAGTAAAAGAGAAGTAAGGAGAAACATATCTTTATATCTCACCGTTCGTCGTCGAGGATAATTTATTCATCATTATATGAATATATATATAGCATGAATATTACAAAGTATTAACAGGTTCAATATGGTTAGTAGCATAGCTTCTCATGTGGTCAATAAATATACCTTTTAGAACCCTTAGTATCATGACTCATAATATTAGCAATAAGAAGGTTTTCTAGCATAATCACTAGTTTGGTCACTAGACAAAAGCATCACAGAGTCCAAACACAATCTATGGATCATCATTACATATAGTCAATAACCATGCCTTCCAACACTATTAACATCATCATTTCCAATATTGACAATAAGGAAGATTTTCCAACATGATTTATTAGCGTAATTATTAAGCATGATCATAACTTGGGCAATAGTATAGTTAACGACCCGAACACTAGCCTAAATAATGATTAAATCATGAGAATACTCAAGGATTCATCATAAGAAGTTTATAATCGTTTAGTCCATAGGTATAACCATAAACGATATCATAAACAATGACCCTTTAGTAGAATATTCATTGGCCTAATATTGGCCTAAAGATAATTCATCATTAGTATGGGCAATGGATAAACCATGACATGATTTATAGCTTACTCAAAGTGTGGTCAATAACTTCATAATGTCTTAGGACATATAATAGACAAGGGCTTATTTAATAGCACGTTAGTTAGCCCATATAATAGATAATCACAATAACATATTATTTTCAATTAATCATTGTTAACTAATAATTAGCCTATCAAATTAGTCCACAGTAGATCATAAGAAAATCGTTGTTTATTCTACTTTAATATTAATACACAAAATAGCTAATGTTATTGCAGGCAACAATATGAGGAAGAAATATTATATAATATAACATATTACTAAACTTAACATTTTGTAGTGAGTGCAAAATGATTGGCTAATCATTATGCCATGACTGGCCTTTAATTCAAGCCTAATGCAAAGGCATCAAAAAGTTAATAATTTCAAATGGTCTTTGCCACCCTCACGTCACAGCTTTTACCCATCAAATATCCACAAATTGATTATATTACTCCAAGTGCAAAAAAAAATCCTGAAGTAAACATTATAAACTAACACTTAGATGTACAACAAGCCACCATAAGCCCTAAGGTAGATGTTCTCACTCAAGCACTTTCACTAAGTCTAATGGAACCAAGGCAACCTTCCCTAGTATAAGCAACATAGGACAATTTACTTTAAGTATGAGAAACTAGAGCATTATATCTGAGGTTGAGTATTCTAAGGCATTCTCATGCTAAACTTTAGTAATGAAGTCTATTCCACCTAATATAATGGAAAATAAGTCAAGCTTTCCAACTTCAAAAATTTACATATCTTAACTGGTCCAACTAACCTAAGTCTTGCATTTCATCAAACCAGCACTTAAAACCCATCCTAATCTAACAAAATATCATAATTATATCAAAGCATAGCTCAATCTAACTAGTAAGCCTAGTCTACTTCAAATCCGAAGAATGCTCAACAATCCGCTCAATCTTTGGTTTTCCTTTCGAGAAACTTCTTCAAGGAGCCAAGTTATAAAAATACATTCTACACATCATTATGAGAATATCGATACCCATAATGCACCATTGTGCTTTGGGTCCAAAAATGACACCAAAACCCCAAGTGGATCCCACATACGGAAAACACATTTTCAAGATCAACCTAATGTTCAACTACCATTTGGGAATCATAACCCTCAAGAATTAGGTGCAAATCAAACATATTTGGGCTAAAATCAAGCCCTCAAGTAATTTGGGGATTTCGACAAATAATCAAGAAATTAAAGCTTGAAAATGAAGGATTCATGCCTTAAATCCGTTGTTAATCACAAATATATATGTTAGTCAAGCTTCTAACTCACCCCCAAGAATTAATTTGAAGTTAATCTATCATTTTAGGGCTTCAAGGGATCAAAGGAGAGTGAAAATAGCCAATTTCGCAATCAATGGGGCTATTTATAGTACCTTGGTTGCGATTAAATGGGGACCACGAGGTCAAAATTTGTTTTTGACCTCCAAGACTCATTCATACTCCATTTTTCGCAAACAAACTATGTAACCCCACTTAATTTGATATTTTGGATGCATTGGTGAAGTCATATTTTTCATCCAAGTCCGTTTATATCAATTGTGGCCCCACACCCATGCCTATCGATTTTCTCATTTTCTGCTCAATTGGTCGAAATGAACTCGGGTGTCTTGGTACCCGAATCAATGGTCTTCCTAGCCTAAAACTAGTATTATGGAGTTGCTGGCATAGTCAAATATTGCATTTGAGGTCGTTTAACTGAAGTTTTCGCGCAATGGTCATTCAAAACCAATAAAGACTTCTACACAGGGAATTGGTCCTAAAATCAAATGAAAAGTCCGATAACTAAACTATCAGTTTCAACAAGTCATAATGACTTGGGGCAGCTATGAAAAAGCTCTAACGATAAAAATAAGTGGACAGTGCAGAAAATGACCTGATGAGTCATTACTGTCACATCTTTTATGGTTTATTGATTTTAGAACTCAACACTACTATCTCCATTTATCTTTGGTTGTGTTGTTACCCCAGAGACATTGTTGTCAATTTTTTATATTTATGATCTCAGAATAGAGTGCTATCCTTGTTGTACGTCTATTTAGAAGAAAGCACTAATTATTAGTTTTTTTTTAATTTCTTGAATATGTGTGAAAGCTAGTTGTTGCTAATGACTATAAAGAGAGATGGTTCTATTTAAGTAGATTTATTGATCTTTCAGGAATAGATTTAGCTTCCTACATAGTTGGTACTAGGGGTGGCAATTTCAGCCCATATTTATGAAAAGAGTCCATTTAACTCATATTTAGTGAATTGGATCACTCATATTTCAAATGGGTAAATATGAACTTCAACTCATTTTAAAAGCTCATACAACTATGGACAAAATGGATAAAATATGGGTACCCATTTAAACACAGAGATCACCCACCTATGCTTAAAGTTTCAACATATTTCTTTTCTAGTTTCTTTTCTTCTTCCTTTCTTTTTTCCTTTAATTTACTTTTTTTTCTTTTTCATTTTTTTACTCATTCCTTATAATTTCTTTTTTTCTTTCTCATTTTTTCATCTATTTTTTTATTTTTATTTCTTTTTTCTTTGTATTCTTTTTTTTTTTGCTTTTCCCTTTCTCATTCTTATTTCATCATTCGTATTCGCTTAAGACCTACATGGGTTAATAAATATAAGTTTCTAATTATCCCATTTAGCCTATATAATTCATAACATCTCTTATCAATTAAATATAATCCATAGTTTCACTCCTTTATTATTATTTTTCTATCTTTTATTGCTCTTTTTTTTTTCTTTTTTAATTTACTATTTTTTTCTTTAATTTACTTTTTTTCTTTTTTATTTTTTTCACTTATTTTTTACTCGTTTCTTACACTTTTTTTCTTTCTTCTTTTTCATCATTTTTTTCTTTTTCAATTTTATTTCTTTGCATTCTTTTTTTTTGTATTTTCGTTTCCCCCTTTTTCATTCTTGGTTCGTCATTTTTTTTATTTTTTTATATTTTTTTTCTTATTTTTTTTTTGTCATTGCATTTTATATTTTTTTACTTTAAATTTATTTGTATCATACTCTATATTTCAAATAAATTTATTATTTGTATTTGAATAGTTTAGTTGTCAATATGTGCAATTTATCATTTGTATTTATATACAAATAAGTATATGAATTAAAATCAACATGGGTTGTGGTGCAGTGAATGAGGCTGCTCCACCCTTAACCAGAGGTCGAGGGTACGATCCTGGTTATGGAGAAAACTCTATAAGGAGCGCTTCCACCTTAATGGGCCCTGCAACGCCCGATCCAGATTAGTCGGGGCTCCAATGCAGGCACCGGACACCGGATGAAAAACTAAAAAAAGTATATGAATTAATTGTATTTTCTTGAGACTAAAATATATATGGCTGAGGATCCACATAACCCTTGAATTATAAATGTTGGGAGAATATAAATCAATATGCGCTTATGGTATTTTCGTTATTATAAAAAAAAAAAAAAAAGGAAACCAAAAATAGAAAAAAAAAATCAAAAAGTAGAAAGAGAGGTGGAAGTTAGAGATAGAAGAGAGAAAAAAGCGTAAAGAAAGAATTGAAGAAAAAAAATACAAAAAAATCAAAAAGAAAAAATAATGAAAAAGGAGAAAAGGAAAAAGAAAAAAGATGATGGTGAAAACAAATATACTGAGTGGTTACAATATTTTAGTCATCATCCATAATTTGTACTTGACTTAACCATGTTCTTCAAAAATAAAAAAATATAAAACATAAAATACAACCAAAAAATAAAAAAATGAGAAAGAAGTAAAAATAAAAAAATAAAAAATAGAAAAAAAGAAGACCAAAAAGAAAAAAAAAAGAAAAAAGAAAGAGAAACAAAGGGTAGAGGGTAGAGGGTAGAGATAGAAGAGAGAAAAAAAAGAAATGACAAAAAAATGAAAAAGGAAAAAAAAAAACTAGAGGCTACATATAGAAGAGAGACAAAAAAAACTAAAAAGAAAAAATTAAAAAAAAAAAATGAAAAACAAGTCAAGTTAATATGATATAGAAGTTTTAAGTTTTTGACTTATGAGTTAAAGTGGGTTGAAACCATTTTTACCCACTCCATATTTGACCAAATCCATATTTACCCATATTTATATGAGCGGATTGCAATCCAAACCATTTTTGCTCGATCCATATTTAACCCGTCCAAATCCAATCCAATCCAATCCAATCCAATCCAATCTGTCAGTTTGCCACTCCTAGTTGGTACGGAGGTACAGATCATTTTCTTTTGGAAAGAAACATATGGTGAGTTTCAAGCAATAAAATGAATTAATCTATGATTGAAACTCATATCTTTATATTGAAAATATATTTTGTATATGTTGCAAGCCTTAACAAAAGAAAAGAACATCTAAACAGAGAGAGAGGTCTTAAATAAAAATATGGCATTCTGATGTAGCTCAAATAGAAATCCAATAACTACCAGGCAACGAAGAACCACTATTCACTATGCAATTTATACTACCTTGCCATATTTGCTTCGCTCTTTAAAGCCAAAGCTCTCTGCAATATTCTGATGAGACAAAACATTTTGCCATCTTCTGTTTGTTTGGATAGAAAGGTTTTATTTCTAAAAAATATTTTTTTATACCAAAACAACAAAAATTTTAATCATTTCTTGCAGGTTGCGTGACCATCAGCAACATAAAAGTTTCTTGGTAATTAGTGATTTTCAAGTCGCCTGGAGATCAGAGACTTTGAAGTTGGCTAGAGACTAGCAACTTTCTATATAATTCTGTCAAAGTCCTGACAGGGTCATAAAAAAAGAGAAATTTGTTCGACTGCGCATGTTTTGTCTGATTTGATTTCTCTGAAAAAGTAATGTCTCCTTTGATATTTGGCTAAAAGATGACTGTTCAGGCTCCAGACTCATTATTTTAATATCTGTTGTCTTATATACTTTTCAATTGTTGATTCTTGATATATAATACTTTATAGATTTATATTTTTGATTTTACAGATGCGGATCATGGAATGACGAAAAATATGTATGCAAGATCATACATCACTGATGTTTTGTTCTCTAGGTACAAGGTCTTTAGTTGTAAGTGATGTTGGTGTAGGATTTAAGTAATTCAATTTTTGACGATACTATTTTGACTATGTAAGTTGTTCAAGCTACTAACATACCTACTTCGATTTCTCTAATGTATATTTTACTTGAATTAAAGAACTAAGGTGAGAAAATGAAGTTTAATATTTGACACTTTCTTGAAAAATCGTTGAAAGAAAGTTGGTCTTTCGTTCGTATCGATTAATGAAGTGAATCTATTGCTATTTTAATTTTAAAGCTATAATTTATTGATTGTTCTCCTAGAGATGGTTTGTAAAATTGTGATCTCAATAGAGATATGCTATGTTCAGACATCAGGATGCAAATTGGATACGTTATAAAGTATTTTTTGTTGTATTATTAGTCCACGTTAAGATGGACATATCTGATGATCTCTTTCATGGTTTAGGCACTAGTTTTGTGTCATTTCAATAAATGATTATCTATTGTTGTCTGTCACTGACCAAACTGCGTATGAGTCTTCATACAATTCAACTCTATACAGTAATTTTATACATTACTAACTATACTCTATGATACATAAATTGAACAATAGAAGTAGATTGAGCAGGGAAATTTTTGTTTAATATGGTAAGAAATTAAGAATGATTATATCGATCCACAAAATATTTAAGAAATTTGAGAAAATTCAGCAAGAATCGAGGTTGAAAAATTTGACTTTTATTAATTTGATTTGATTTATAGATTTAAAAATTCAACATAAATGATTTGATTTGGTATTTAGAAAATCCAAACCAACTCGATCATGTACACCCCTAATTGAAACCTCTAAGAAACGTTCAAATCCAAACACATTTTATAAGAACAAGTACGAAAACCTTTTAGAACATTTTCATACTAAGTCAAAAGTTAAAAATCCTACTCGAGTGCACACCTAACTAGAGACGTATCAAACATCTACTACCATGTTCAAACATTCAAGCAAACATCTAATGAAAGAGCAAATTATATTCATAAACATTATCAAATTGTGTACAACATCACATTATATACTCCCTTCGTTCCATTTTATGTGTTGCTATTTCTTTTTTTTGATCCATCCCAAAAAGAATATCATTTTTTTCTTATTTGACAACTATTTAATGACGTCATCCCTATTTTTTTCTTATTGAGTCTCATTTAATAAGAAAAAAACAACTAAAAATAGACATTAAAGTGACTTTAAGAGGGGCAATTTTGTAAATTTTGTAAAGTCATCATTTATTTCTTAAAGTCCGTATCTTATCAAATGGCAACACATAAAATAAGACGAAGGAAGTAACAAATTTTGGATTTGAGCCCGATCTAACCCCTTTCATTTCCTTTTTCGTTTTGTACTTTTTTATTTCTTAAGTAATTTTGATGATCATAGTATATATTAAGGGTGTCTAACGGGTCGGGCCGGGCCAACCCGGAATCGGCCCTCCCTTTTTACCCGGGTTCCGGGCCGGTTCCGGGCCGGGTTTGGCATTAACCGGGCCGGGCCGGGCCGGGCCAAACAGTAAAAAAAAATTAAAACCCACCCGAACCCGGCCCACTTAACCCAATCCGGTCAAACCCACCAAGACCCGGTCAAACCCGGTCAAACCCGGTTAAAAACCGGTCAAACCCGTTAAAAAAATAAATAAATAATCCAATATACACTATATACACTCCAATATACACTATATACACTCCAATATACAATATATATTTTTAAAAAAATATATAAAGTATAAACAATTACACATATATACGTACCATTCAATATATAATTATATATGACTATACGTACTACTTTAAATAAAACATATGCTATAATAGTATAATATATATATATATACACTACAATATATATATCTACTAATTTATAAAACATATACACATGTATACGTTAAATATATACTACTTTAGAAGATATATACACATATATATGCACCATTCAATATATATGTACTACTTTAAATAAAATATATACTACAGTATAGTGATATACATATATATATATACAACAATATGTATATATATATAGTTACATACTAATTTATAAAACATATACACTTGTATACTTTAAAGATATACGTCTATAGAAGATATATACACATATATACGCACCATTCAATATATATGTACTACTTTAAAAAAAGTATATACTACAATATATATACTAATTTATAAAACATAAAGTAATGTATACGTTAAATATACACGTCTATAGAAGATCTATTCACATATATACACTCTATTCTATGTATATGTAATACTTTAAATGAGATATATGCAATATATATACATTACAATATATATTTGTATAGTTAGATACTAATTTATAAAATATATACACATGTATACGTTAAATATACACGTCTATAGAAGATCCATTCACATATATACACTCTATTCTATGTATATGTAATACTTTTAATGAAATATACTATAATGTATATACATTACAATATATATTTGTATAGTTATATACTAATTTATAAAACATATACACATGTATACATTAAATATACATTTCTATAGAAGATATATACACGTGTATACGCACCATTAAATGTATATATACTACTACTTATAAAATATACTACAGTATATATACATTACAATATGTATAGATATACTTATATACTAATTTATAAAACATATACACATGTATACGTTAAATATACACTTCTATAGAAGATATATGCACAAATATACAAAACATATGCTACTTAATATAATAAATTAATAATATTTGGTAGTAAATTAATAATATATTAGAAGTAAGTTTTTAATTTAAAGTAGAAAACTAGAAATTCAATTTAAAATTTTAAATCGTTAAATAAAAAAAAATAAAAAACAACGACTAAGGAGTGAATGAATTTGGGGAATTTTATTGATTGCAAAATGATCCAAAATTTATAATTTACATGAATGAAAAATCTATAAATTATGCATCATTTTTTCCAACTCATTCATGTAATATTAATGAGAACTTGCATAGGATAATCGAAGTCAACGGGGGCAAAACCATGCATTGGACTTGATTCTGCCGAGTTCTCCCGTGAAGTCATAATTTCTTCAAGTTTCAGCTCGTCGCTCGGCTCCGGTTCCATTCCTTGGTTTCTTCTTTCCGCTCTAATCCAATCTCTGAGGCAAACTAGAACATTCATTGCATTGCTTCCCAATGAGTGTCGGTTGTCTCCAAGCTGCTGTCGTCCTTGACTGAAGGCGCTCTCTGATGCAACGGTTGACATTGGAACATTCAAGATATCTCTAGCTAATCTTGAAAGCACAGGATATTGTGATTCATTATTCCTCCACCAATCCAGCGTGTTGATCCGTCGTCTGCGATCCTCTGGTGCCGTCCGAAGATAATATTTCAGCTCTTTCCGATAAGTTGATGTGTAAGTTCTCTCATCAACACTGTTCCAACAATTTAAATCATAAAACGAATCAGAAAAACCACTATGTGCCGACCTTTTAGAAGATGATGGCTCCTCGGAAGGATGAAGAGCGACAGTTGGAGTGATATTTGTAGGTAAGGCTGAATCAAATAAATCAGCATAGTGATTATATAATTTTTCTATATAATCCTTTGCATCAGCCGTAGCCGTCCACAAATCAGGCTGTACTTGTTCAGAATCATGGTTAGTATTTATTTCTAAGTTAGTATAAATAAGAGTACTAAAGTGACACATATGATTATATTTCATGCACGAATTTAGCATAGCACCAACCAAGTAAATAGGGGGAATCGGGAAAAAATATTTTTTAAATTTCGTAAACATGGTGCCAACAACTTCTTTATAACCTTCTTTATTTTTATATTGTTGGAGCAAACCAGAAATATCGGCTATATATGCCAAAATATTACAAACAGTAGGATAGTAAGCACCGAAAAATTCAACCGTAGCTACATAAAATTTTTCTAAAAACTTAACAAGATCATTAATTACAACCCAATCAGAATTATGTAGCATGCAATCAGCAGAATCAGCAAATGAACCGCAATGTTGGTTAAAAGCTAGTGTAATAGGAATTCTATATTTATAACAAGTTTTTAGAAATTCATACGTAGAATTCCATCTAGTATCAATTTCCTCAGGCATCAAAATCGGTGTAAGTCCATTTTCTTGACATTTAAGTTTAAATTCTCTAATTCTCGATCTACGATTATTTCCTTGAATAAAACCAACGGCAAGACGAATTTTTTCAATATAAAGCTCAAAAAACTCAAGACCATCTTTTACAATTAAATTATATATATGACATGCACACTTAATATGAAAAATTTCAGGCAAGGGTGGAGATAGCGTAGATTTTATTTTTGTTATAGCAGTCTTGTTGTTAGAAGCATTATCAAAAGCAATACATAAAATTTTATTAGCTATACCATAATATCCGGCAATTTTAACAATAGAATCAACAATAAATTGTCCAGTATGTTTACGATCTTCATCATATAAAAAAGCAAGAATACGTTTTTGCATCACGAAATTACTATCCATCCAATGACAAGTAACGGTTAAATAATCATTTTTATTTACAGCACGACCAAGATCAGAAGTTAGGGACAATCTACATTGAATATTTTTTAACAATGTTGATAAATAAAAACAATATTGTGAATGGAGTCTAAAAATATCAGACCGACAAGTAGTTCTAGGAATACCATTAAACATAGGATTATAAATTGCTTGTATATAACGAATAAAAGCATCAGAAGAAGGAAAACTAAAAGGCAAACAACCCACAGCTACCATTTTAGCTATTTCTTCCCTGTCCCTCAATTTATTATACTTTTTCGCTACTTGACCGGTTGTTGGGTCCATTCTAGTTTGCGTTGACCCACCAACATCCCCACCACCTTTTGCAATATTTAACTCTCTTTTGTGATTTTCAGCTATATGTCTCGTTAACGTACCCGTACCCCCTTGCTTGCCTCCACTTCTATGCTTATATATTTGTTGACAAATATTGCACTGCACCTCAATATCTGATATACGTTCAAAAAATTGCCATGCAATACTAGTTCTTTTACGAGGTTTTGGGGCACTGGGAGGACGGGAAGGGAGATTAACTGATTCAGATCTAACGTTAGCATCTCCTACTGCGGGTGTTTCAGCAATATTTTCATTATCTTCGTCTAAATTAACTGCATCTACTTCATTTTCTTCTTCTATACCGTAATTTTCCTGAGCTTCTACATAATCCATATCGTGAGCACCTACACCTATTTCTTCCTCAAAAGGTGTACCAAGCGGTACCGGAGGCGAAGGCACACGGGTATATCTATTACTTGAACTACCTCTACCGCTAGTAATTCGTTTTTTACTACCACTACCGTTTCCGGGACAAAATTTTTTAACACCTTTAGCAGCGAGGTTTTTTAATTTATCCATAATATAAATTAAATTAAACTAAAAATATTCAAAATACACAAATATAATAAAATTAAATATTAAACAATTAATACAATAAATAAAAATTAAACGTAAGAGATGGAACGACAATACCAAATTTTGGAAGTATCCGAAGATTGCGACTTTAGAAACTTCCGCTCGTACTTTGTAAACGAAAATTAAAAAATTAAAGTGAACACTTTAAGAAATTAAATATATTGAATATTAGAGAATTGAGAATTGAGAATTGAGATTTGAGATTTGAGAGAGAATGAGATTTGAGAGAGTGAAAAATTGTGTGAAAAATGATTTGAAGTTGTAGGGTATTTATAGATTTTTTTTAGGGATTAAAAAATATTTTTTAAAGATTTTTATTTTTTTTATTAAATGGGCCCAAACTAGCCGTTTGGACCCAAAAACGGCTATATAGCCGTTGGGCCAACGGCTAGTTTGGCCCAAAATCCATTTTTTTTTTAAATTTTCCGGGCCGGGCCGGTTAACCGGCGGGCCTGGACCGGGCTTGATCCGGGCCGGGTTAACCGGGCCCATTTTAACAAAAAAACCGGCCCGGGACCCGGAACCCTAAAGCCCTAGGGCTTACCGGGCCGGGTCAAACCGGCCCGGGTTAGCTAATCGGGCCGGCCCGGCCCGGCCCGTTTGACACCCTTAGTATATATATGTGTGTGTGTGTTTGTGGCTGTGTCTGTGTGTGTTGGTTGTGTGAGAGAGAGACGTGTTCTAAATAGAGTGTTCATGCGTTAACTTGCAACTACTGTCTATAATCTCAAACAAGACTTTCAAGAATTTCAGCAGTTGGTGGAAGATGTCATTACCACTTCAAGTGATTCATCAAGTACCACGTGATGTTCAAGAATTTTATAATTTGTTCACACACTTTCTTAGAAGAAATTTTCGACAGATAGATTTTTACATTTTTTTTTATTTTATTTTATAAAGTGATTTACTATGATGTATTATTTACAGGGTGAAAAAATGTTGTTTAGTTATATAAAACATATCTCTTTGGACTTTCCCAAGAAGGGAAATTTTTTTAACACATTAAATAATGCATTACAATTCAATGCTTCAAAAGCGCAACAATTGTTTGTTCCTCATGTATGTGGAGGAGGTTGACAAACAAAAATTCATCCAACAAGTCCCTTAGAGGGAAACTTATAATCATAACTGTTTCTATAAGTAGTATACCCATACATGAATTAGGAATGGTTGTTATTACTATGATGGTGGAATAGTCGTATTAGTTAGAAATTTTTATCATCATAATTACATTTTTATTGATTGGTTCAATGAAACTGAAGTTATTATTGAAGGCAATGAAGAAAGGGGAGTGAAGGCGACAAAGAAGTGGGAGTGAACGGGGTGGTATGCCATCTATCTGTCGGTCTTGCAATTAGTGGAAGGTGGAGTGAGTCAACGATTCATGATTCAAGGAAAAATTAAATGGAGTAAGTTTAAATTTTATTTTAATATATTACTAATGACAAAATTGTTCTTATGCTGTTCTTTTTTAATTATTTATGGTATAGGAGTAACCAATTGTTCTTATCTTGTTTGGTAACAAGATGCTAGCTATTTATTTTCAATATATTAACTTGGCTGTTGTTGTAAAAATTTATTGATTAATATGAAGTTTAAATTATTTAATTCAAAGTTTTAAAATATTTCGTATAAAAAGTAGATAGTTTTTCATTCTTTTTTGTTTTAAAAAATATAAATTTTGTACGTATTTTATAATCTTCAATATTAGTTTAAGTGAATTTTGAATCATAAAGTTTAATATTAAAATTTTTTTTGGACGTCAAAAATTTAGAACCTAAATAAAACGTTTTACTAATCTTATCCTTGAGCCACCCCTACTGTCTTGGCCAATGGCTGACAGAGAATAGAAAAATCAAGAGAGTAGAGAAAGTGGCATGTCCCAAAATCGAGACTGTAATGGTACATGTCACTCCCAGGGAAACTTTTGTTTAATATGGTAAGACATTAAGAATGATTATATCGACCCACAAGGAATTCAAAAAATCCGAGAAACTCGAGAAAAGCTGAAAAATTCGAGGTTGAAAACCCAAACATAAATGGTTTAGTTTGGTATTTAAAAAATTCGAACCAATTCTCGATCATGTAGACCCCTACTTTGTACTATCCAAGAAGTTTTTCAATTACGACTATCGTCACAAGGTTCATGTTGAAAACTCTTCTGTTACAAGGTAATAAATTTTAGACACGGATAGATTTATCTAGGGTATTTTTTATTTTCCGTTGCATGTTACAAACACCTTGCAACCCTACACAAAGAGGACATGTTGCTTCAATTGTTGACTATTACATAAAAATAATATGGAGTTTCAAAGAAGGAGGGATACGTTGAGATCTGGAATAAAATCATGAATGCATGCAAAGACATAAACAACAAATTTCTTTTCTTTGAGAAAGTACTATTTTTTGTCCTTTAACTAACTCTAAATTTTGCGCGATTGGTAGATATAGCTTTGGAGGGTGGTCATGACGAATATGCACATCCCAAATCCAAAACTAAGAACTTGATCACTTTGTTGTTTGTTGAATCCGTCAATATATGAGAGTCCGGGATCGAAATATGCCCTCAATTTTAAAAAATATTAATCTATGTCTTGAAATTAGATTGTAATCAAAATATGCTTTGTGCACAATTTATGATATGGTGTACTATTTTAGTGCACTTTCCCTTATTTCAGAGCTTTTAGTGTACTTTGATGATTCAAAAGAATTTAAAATGCATATAGATGAATTATTAGAAAACCAATATATACAAAAAAGTAATAGCAAACATAATAGCCCAGCATTTATAGTAAATAAACATAGTGAACAAAAAAGAGGAAAAAGTAGAATGGTTATTGATTATAGAAATTTAAATGCAAAAACAATAAAAATCCTTGTGGTACCGTAAATGCGGTTAATTCCTTAGATTCTTCTTCTAACTTTAGATGGTAAAATCCTGATTTGCAATCAAATTTACTAAAATAATTATATCCTTGTATTTGTCTTATTTTTAATATCTTATTCGGTATTGGGTAATTATAAGTTTATTTGAGTGCGTCATATAGTGCACTACTTTAGTGCACTTTCATCTATTTCATTTAATACCAAATTATTTAATTTATTTCATATAGTGTATTATTTTATTTCATTTGTATATGCTAAATTGACACTTTTTCTATTCTATAACTAAATTTGTAAAAAAAAAATTATATAGTGCACTAAATTTATGCACTATTTAGTGCATTTGTATTGCATTTTTTCTATAATTATTTTGTAAAATTTCTATTCTATAATTAATTTTTTACATTTTTACTCTATTATTTTGTTGCTCATATTTTCTATAATTATTTTGTAAAATTTATATTATATAATTATTTTTTTGCACTATATGAAATAAATAAATGTACTAAATGAAAAAAAGAAGAAGAAGAAATGCAACAAAATAATTATAGAATAGGAATGCAACAAAATAATTATAGAAAAAATGCAATAAAAATGTATTAAATAGTGCTCAAATTTAGTGTACTATATAAATTTTTTAAACAAAGTGCAAATGTAGTTATAGAATAGAAGAAAGTGCCAATTTAACATATATAAATGCAATAAAATAATGCACAATATGAAATAAATTAAATAATTTGGTACTAAATGAAAAAAATAAAAGTCCACTAAAATAGTGCACTATATGAAACACACAAATAATGCAAAAATAAAAATCCACTAAAATAGTGCACTATATGAAACAAACAAATAATGCTTTGTATGAAATAAATTAATGTACTAAATAAAAAAAATAAAAAAAATAATGCGCTAACTTTTTTTTTTTAAAAACAAAAGTGAAAAGAAAAGTGCACTAAAAGCTATGAAATAAAGAAAGTGCACTAAAATACTGCACCATATGATAAATCTCACATGACAAAATTAGTGCATTATATGAAAGTTAAAAAAAAATAGTGCACTACCTAAAGAAAAAAAATGCATTGAAATAGTGCACTATATGGAAGAAAGAGAACGTACACTCAAATAGTGCACCATATGATAATCTGCAAAAAAATTAAAATAAAATATTTCATAAAAATAGTGTATTATGTGAAAAAAAAGGATAGTGCATAAAGAAATAGTGTAATGTGTATAAAATTAAATGGATTGTGCACAAAAATAGTGCATTATATAAAAAATAATTAATAGTGCACTACTTTTGTGCATTATGTGAAAAAAAGAATAGTGCACAAAAAAGGTGCACTTTCCACCAACCTGCAAAAAAGAAATAAAATTAAATGGATAGTACAAAAAATAGTGCACCATACAAAAAATAATTAATAGTGCAGTATTTCTGTGCACTATGTTAAAAAAAATGAATAGTGCACAAAAAAAGTGTACTATCCACTTACTCCGTTAAAAATAAATAAATCATAGTGCACTTATTTTGTGCACAAAGCCTTTTTTGGTTACAATTCAATTCCACGACATAGATTGGTTATCTTTTAAAATTGAGGGCATATTTCGATTCCGGACTCAACATATGACGACTATGCAGATGCACCTTAGGCCAAGTATGTAGAGAAAATATGGAAGGTTCACCATGTTCAGACAACTAAAGGTAAATTTTTTTAATAAACAATTTATGTTTATTATTGGTTGATACTTTTTGTTGTCAGTTATATTTGAGAAGGGAGACAAAGTATATAATCCATTCGTTTATTAACTCAACTTATTTTGATTCGTCTAAATTCAACCCATAGCTCGTCCATTTGACATCTCTAGTCCTTTTTCTTCACAGATTTCTTCAAGAGTTCAACAGTTTGAGCCATTGTGACAAGCTGTCATCAGTATTGGTTGTGTAATACTTGCAAATTTGATAAATAAATCGATCTTGAGCGGAGCCCAACCTCAAAAGCTATCTCATGGGGTGAGAATTGCATAATACCATAAAAGGAGACTAAGTTCCTATCTCACCACATAATCATATCATCACCTGGTATTGATAAACAAGTTCTAAGAACTGTCTCGCCTTTTTAGTAGGCCAGAATAAAGGCATTACATTTTTAGCCCATACGGTGACTACTAGCGGGAAATGCCTAAAATTTGTATGGTAGAATTTCTTCCTGCTAAATATGATTAAGTCATTTAGGACATGTTTGAAAAGTCACTTGATAATTGAGTTTGGTGTAGTTGGGTTTAATTATAATGTCTGATATGTCTGATTAGCCAGGTAATTACTTGATCAACAGATAATCGGTATAATTGACAGAGGGTAATTATACTCTCTAATAATTCACAGAAAAAGCTGTGAATTCCTGGTAATTACAGTGTGTAATTACAAGCTGGTTGTAATTGACAGAGGGTAATTACACTCTTCAATTCACATGAAGAGTTGTGAATTGATGGTAATTACATGGTGTAATTACAAGCAAATTGCTTTTTTAACTTCTTCCTTTTATTTTTATTTTTTAAATTTAGTGTTAGTTTCTATTGTTTTAAATTTCTGTAATTCTAATATTTTTTAAAAATATTTTTTTATTTTATATTTCATTTCCTTCTCATTTCTCAACCTTTACTTCTAGTGATTTTATGCAATTTTTTGTATTATTTAGTCTTTATTTATTTTATGTTAATTTTTTTCATTTAGCATAATTTAGTCCGTCTTCTAATTTTTAAATTAAGTAGAATCATTGTTGAATGAGATTATAACTTAGGTTTTTCTTTTATTTTGAATCATATTTAAGCAGGTTATGTTGAAATTTGACATGGGAGAATTATTTTTTTTTTTTAAAATTTTGAACTTATGTAATATTTTCAGTTTCAATTTAATTTTTTTACTAGTATTGACTTGACATTTCACATTGCAAGTCGTATTGACTTGACATTTCACATTGCAAGCCATGCATTTTTTTAGTTGGAATTGATAGACTGTCTTCTTGTCAAATATCTTAATAATTTTATGACATTATATTTATAATATTAATCTTTTTGTCAAACATGTATATCATGATGTTCTTCAAAGTACTTTAAGTTTTTATGATTAATTTAATTAAAATATACTAGTAAAAAAAATATAAATTAATTATTTTTTATAAGAACATATGTTTATTAATTAATATATTTCGAAAGATATTAACTAATATAATTCGAAAGACTACGACTCTCTCTCTCTCTCTCTCTCTCTATATATATATATATATATATATATATATATGTCCTTGTTTGTCTAATATAAAATTTTAGTCTTTGATAATTAATTTTTATTTTATAAATTTAATATAACTATCTAATTCCACTTGTGCAACCAAACAATACACTTGCAATTATGCTATAATTATGTCGTGGCAAACAACCAAGCCATCATAATTACTTGGTTGTGTAATTAGTAGACTGATAATTAATACCTTAGTAATCACACCAATTTCAATTACAAGTGGCTTTGCAATCCAAGGAGATGAGCTTTCAACTCTTTGAACAATTCGTAATTTTGTGTCCATTATCGATAGTTCTACTACTTCTATAGTAATAAACTTAACAGAAAAAGTTCATTTGATGTGTGAACTCTGTCATAAGTAGAGCAACCTTCGATAAAATATGCAAAGATATAGACAAATTTATTTTATACATCTTTACGAAAAAATAAGGCCTCAAGACGCTGCTTTAGTTGCTTTATAGTTAAGTCAGCCTACATTGAACCTTCACTTAGTAAAATAGTAACTTTTACTCCCGAGTCAGCAGTGGTCTCAGACTTGAATTATGACTGCTTAAGGAAAATAAAGTATCACTGTTTATACACAATAATCAAGGAGTTGGTACAAGCTTTAATAGCCAACACATTACAGCCTGGTGCTATCCCAATTTTCATGAGAATTTTTGAGAATAAGAAGCTTTAATAGCCAACACATTACAGCCTGGTGCTATCCCAACTTTTATGAGCATTTTTGAGAATAAGCTCAATTTTCATAGGAAGTAGCCTACTTTCACACTAACATAGGGGAAATCTGCCAAGGGTGGTCCTGTAACTTTGACACCTCACTCATACGAGATACAAAATTTTATTAGGAGTTCTTAGACTCAACATCCACAAATCATTATAAAAAATGCACTCACATCATAGGAAGAGATAAAATGATAGTGCATTACACAACAAGTCATCATATGATTCATTTTTTTCATTGAACCCGATTATACGATCTTCAGACTCCAGGTTGGATTTCCTCATATATGACTCAGATTTTTGAGCTTTAATTCCTTCCCCAATTAATATATTTCGGATCTTTTATCTTGCTAAGACCTTGTTTAGTTCATTTGCAAGACTATTTCAAAATGTGACATAATCCATATTTTGCTACCATTTGTCAAATATATTTTTTTGGTAAATAAACATTGAATTTATAAATCAAGTAACATTTTCGGTACAAGAACGGAACAGAACACTTCACTCGACAAAGTCTCAGTGGTGCTTATGTGAACCATTAAAATCAAACAAAATTACTTATTTGTATACTCCTGCTCCAATGCTAATCTCCCCGGCTATAGATAATAGTTCAAGCTCAACATCTGCCCTACTAGTTTAGGGAATAGCCTAGCCCTCACGTGAGTTTCCTGGACGTTCTAACAAGTAGTCTGACAGCGTCCAAGCACACACGCAAGTGTACGTGGTCTACCAAGTAGTAAAATAGCCTTCAATAAAGCCGAATATCGATCCCACAGGAACCGATGTTAAACAACTATCCACTTCTAGTTTAATGATTGAGAAAAAAGTAAACAAGAATATTTTAGAATTGTAAACTAAAAAGAAACTAAACTAATGCGAAAAAGTAATGACTTCGGACAATCAATGGATTGAAGCACAGGGTTAAGGCTTACAAATAATCATACTACGTTATTGAACTTCATTCGTTAAATCGCTTATCTTGGTTGTTGATTCGTAGGGTTAATCACATGATCATGGTCTCCCGACCTCTAACCATTTGCCTAACTTAGACACTACATGTAAGACCCCGCAAAAAAAAAATCCTAAGCTTAACTCAGTCTTTTAAAGCTTGTTAAGGGGTTCCAAACTTAGAAAATTTTAGCTAAGTATTCAGGCTTAGTGTTATTTTAGCCTTCGTAGGTTGGCGACTCTATTTCATGACCCTCATGACCTTAAAGTAATGATTTTTAAGTTGAATCATGATTATGAGTGTCAGTGGGTGTTCCCGGAAGAGTTTTGGATTTTTCGGACTTCGTTTGGATATTTGAAAGCTCAAATCAGTGGATCGACGTGATATCGATGTGCCGCATCAATGAAATATTTTCCTCTATCTCCCAGTGCAAATTCCAGCGAATCGACACGGTGTGTTGGCCATCGTGTCGATGCCAATAAAATGGTGCGTTGGTCTGCGCGTCGCTAAGCCAGTTTTTCATTCATTAAAAACAACATACAG
The DNA here is from genome assembly GCA_030864215.1 of Capsicum pubescens. NCBI lineage: Eukaryota > Viridiplantae > Streptophyta > Magnoliopsida > Solanales > Solanaceae > Capsicum > Capsicum pubescens. Next base: position 275,146,024 of record CM061543.1, on the reverse strand, counting down.
AGGGGTAAATGGGACATTTTCCTCACTTCGACCCAACCCCTAAAACATGAAATTCAGACCCCATAAAGCAAATTACACCTTTTTCTCTCAAATTGATCTCAAGAGAAAAACCCTAGAACATCAATTTCAAGATCAATTCTCAAGAACACTCCATCAATCTTTAAGAATTTTTATTGTTAAGGTATGTCAAGTGTTCATCCAAGGGTCCCTTCCACCCTTGGATTCAAGAATCTATTTTTAAAACTTCAAGTGTATTGATTTCATGAATTTCATGTTAGGTTTGATTATATTCATGATTATAATGATTAATTGGGTTTCTAATCCATGTTTTGTTACAAGTTTCACGTGGAGTTATTTCATATATGTCTAGAATCATATGAATCCATGCTAAACCCTTGAAATTGTAAATGAGGATTTGAATTATGATGCCTATATGTGGTTAGTGTCATGTGCATGGATTATGTGCTCCAAGTGTTTGTAAATATGGTAATATGACTTGAATAGTGTAAGCATATCATGCTATTATGCGATCTCACTCATGTACGGGCTCATGTATATCAAGTGTTTGGTAAAATATCTAGATGAATGCATCGTTAGTGAGAAAGTATTGTATTTTATTAAATTCATGCAGTGTTTTACTTTTCATGCTATCGAGTCCTGGGGGTATTTAGTACCCAAAAACCTAGCTGTTTACTAGAGATATAGTTATTACAGAATAGTTTCAGTAGCCCTTAATAATCAGTCTCAGTTTACTATTCAGTTCAGAACTCAGTAGTATTCGGTTTAGAAGTCAGTAGAACTCAGTTAGTTACAGAACTCAGTCAGTTACAAAACTCAGGAAAACTCAGTAATATCAAGTATAAGTTCAGTCCTGTCCAGTATATTCAGTTCAGTGTCTTTCAGTTGGGAGTAGGATTCAACACCGAGTGAGCCTAGGGATGGGGTCTCACCCGTTAGCTAGGACTGGGTTCCTAGAAGCGATCCCTAAGTTCCAGAACTATGTAGCCAACGTAGGTTATGAGATTTCACCCGTTAGATAGGACTGACATACTCAGGGATCACCTTTTAGTTTAGGACTGATCTCAGGGGTCACCCGTTAGATAAGACTAACTCCACAGCAGATGTTAGTACCCGTGGCATGGTACTAGCACCCTTCCAGCTGGGGTTATAGGTTGGACCCCAATCAGATCAAAGAGGGACATGTCGGTTAAATGATTACCTCTCACAGTCTCAGTTTCAGATTCAGTCTCAATATGGAAATCAGTTTAGTTCTACTGATTCAAAACTGTCATATACAGTCACTCAGCTCAGTATAGAACTTAGACCAGTTCTTCAGAATTAGGACTGTCAGATATAGTTACTTAGTTATCAGATACACATTATTAATAAACTAAGATATCAGTAAATCAGTAATTCAGAACTCAGTATCCAGTGTTATCATGATCTCATTTACAGTTTACGTATTCATGCATGTACTCTCATTCAGTTATACTCATGTCATTCAGTCAGTATTGTTCATGCATATGAACCCATGCATCTCAGTCTACCTAACTTAGCATACCAGTACATTTAAATTACTGACACATACCTTTCTTTTGCGCTATGATGTCTTATATCATAGGTTCAGAAGCACGGGCTTCCGATCATACTTAGTAGCCCGATCTATCAGCAATAGACTTAGTGGTGAGTCCTCATAGTTCGAGGATAGACTTATTATTTTAGTATTTCAGTACTCATTTTATTTCAGTAGTCGGAGTTAGTTGAGGACTTATCCCATCAACTCCTTGTTCAGACAGTATAGGCTTTTCAGACTAGAGTATTTTAGACAGATGTATCAGTATTCAGTATTTACTTTTAGTTTGAACCTTATGGAAAGTTTTCGCCTAACTTTCGCATAATTACAGAATTATTATTCAGTTATTGCAGCAGGTTCCAGTCATGGGTTAACTTGTGATCCCTCGGGATTATGAGCACCGTGTAGCGTTCGAGGTACAGACTCGGGGCGTTACAAACTTGGTATCAGAGCTTAAGGTTCAACAGAGTCCTAGGAAGTTTGAAAGCCACATCAAGTAAAGTCTTGTGCATGGGTATATAGCACGCCACACTTATAGACAGGAGACTATGAGATGTTTTAGGAAAAGTTTCCTTTATGTAACGCCTCGAAATCTAATTTTTGGGACGCCACACGGTGCTCCAAACTACAAGTAGTCCTGAGCTAACCCTGGCTGCCTTTTCTAAATCTGAATCTTAAAATAGGGGAAAATATCAATGAAAAATCATAATATATGCGGAAAACTATCTGAATCATCTGGGTATATCTGAATCATACAAATCTCGAAAGTCTGATAAAACAGATACTTAAAATCTGAGTACTAAAATAAAATCTATAAACTAAATCTAATAGTCCGACAGGCCTCTACTATCTGAATCTACAGAGTCATTAGGACAGGCCAAAGCTGACCCAAACTGTCTAAAGTAAAATAAGAAATATCTACTAATAAACTGAATGTGTGAATAACTAAATCCCCAAACTAGGAGGACTCACCAACTGCGGGAATGTAGATGCAATGCTCGAAAATCACTCACGCTGCTGAGATTGAGCACCTGAACCTACATTATGAGACAATGTAGCACATGGACGTATATATGGATCAGTACTTTGAGGATGTACTGAGTATATGGGGGTGTATACAATAAGTAAGAAAAATCATCACAGTTTATGAAATCATGCATGCTAAATGTAAATGACTCACGTAGGCTTGAGTAAATCTAAAAACTGAAGATCATAATCAAGAATAGTAAAACATATAGTATAAATCTTGTGAGCCATAACACTTAGTTCTAAAATCTGTATTCTGTTCTTATTCTTAAATCATATCCAAAAACTTATTCTGCAAGAGAATTCTTTCAAAGCTTTAGGGAATATATTCTTAACTGTTAGTCTATAGGGAGAATACCTTTAAAAATGTTAGGGAAAACACTTTATCTGAAGGGAGGTTCTCTTAGCCAACATAAACCATGTGAGCTATATAGATTCCAACATCTTGACCTCCTAAGAAAGAAACCTCACATTGGGGAGAGGTGTCATACTCTTGCCAGGGAGTATAATCTAATCTATGTGATCGATCGCAAGCTAAATCTGTCATCCATATAAATGGAAATAATCCAAGTTTGTACCTACGTTGGCTACATAGTTCTATGGAAGATAGGGCACGCTAATTCCACACTTCCTGCTCGGTGCTAAATACTACTTCCTCTTAAATCTGTATGCTCAAACCATTGGAAATTCACTTTTAAAACTAGCATAAGGATTTATATGAAAACTAGTTATGCATTTATCTGAGTAAATCTATAAATAAAGTAAATCTGAGTTCTGTAAACTGTAATAATCTGTAGTGGATTCCAAAGCTAAACCAATGATCAAAAGATCAAAGCTTTTCTGGAAAATTAAAAATAATCTGCTCATAAGATTCTTAAAGCACCATCTTTCTTGAAATAATCATATTCAATCTTAGGGTAGTAACCCATGTATCAATCTCATAATAAACCATCATAATAATCATGCTTAATGAGGTAAATATTGATAAAACAATCCAAAATCTGGAAATTTCAGCAATGTGCATGCGAATATAAACATAAGCATGGAATTCAATTTCTTAATCATTGGAAATATCACAAGTTTGTAAATAACAGTAATGGGTATAAACCCTAACTTAATTTTATGGAAAATCACATAAATTGCAGTAAGTTTGTAAGTAAAATAAAGTTTTGGGTACAAGGATGAAAGAATTATCCTTGTTCAAACCCCACATACCTTAATTTGATGATCTAGATGCTAGAACTTGAATCTTGGATCTCTATTGATGTTTTGGAGATGACTTCTTGGAGTTCTTGAATTGAGGATTCTCAATCTTGTATTATCTTGGAGAATTGATGGAGGAAATTTTGGATTTCTTGGGAAGGAAGTTTGATGAAATAGGGTTTTCTTTGGAAAGAAAAGTGATGAAATAAGCATAAAATGCCTTAGTATATGATTAATGAGGTGTTTTGGACAGATTGGGCCCCTGAGAATTTACCAAAATGCCCCTATTAAACTCTAAATTAAAACTGAAAAACGACCCAAAAATCTCAACTTTTGGACTTGGCGCGATGCACCACTATCACCCAAGCCACTGAAAATTGCCAACTGGGAATATGTATGGTGGCACGATGCAGTGGTATCATGTTGCCACCTTGGTTGGGACCTGAAACCTTGGCGCGATATGCCATTATCGCGTGGACTCTGAAAATTGACAAATGGGAAATTGACCCTCTCCGCGATACGTCAATATTGCGGAGGGCCACTGGAATGGGACAATTGAAAATTTACACTTCTCCGCGATGCGCTAAGGGTCCGAATGATGATGTTTTGCGATAGGAACTTAAAATAACCATAACTTCTTATTCGGTTATCAGATTTATGCGAATCTTATATTGTTGGAAAGATAATTCAATTTCCTACATAATGGAAAGCCAAAATATAAGGAATTCCACAACAAATAAATAACATTTGTTTTGGAAAGCTATCCCTTAACTATAATACCCCGAGAATCCCAACCGATAGTAGAACTATGCTTCAAGCTCATGAGAAATAAATTTTAGTGGTTTGGTAGTTTTATGATCAAGTTTGATGTATATTAAGGCCTCAAATACGTCCTATCTATTAGACGAATCAAAACATCCCTTACTAATTGAGTTCTTGAGAAGGATATTGTCATAGTCAACTTCAAACGATTATATCTCCCATTCTACAAAGATTTTTTAAGATCATGACCCATAAACAGATAGATAATTGAATTATCTTTCCAACGATACCAATTTTATCAAAATCCAGTATCAGAGTAAAAGTTATGGCCATTTTACTGAGAGCTGTCTGAACTACCTAGGAGCGACGGGCAAGCTGACGGACCGTCAAGTCAGTGATGGACCATCGTAAATGAGGCAGTAAGGCTATTTTATGGCCCAAAACTGATGGTTGGAGTGATGGTCCATCACCCAGACCGTCAACTTTGTCCGAAACAACGCTGAAATGACGTTTTAAAAGGCTTTTTAGGTTTTTTTCCACCCCTTTTAACCCCTAATTACATCAAATCAAAGAACATAACTCCTCATTCATCCATAACATCAAAATTAGGGTTTCTTTCAAGATCAAAACCCAAGAACAAGATTCAAACCCTTCTTAAAAAAACTCAAGAATCAAAACGTCACCATTCAAGAACCTTCAAGAAAAGTTAACCTCTTTCAAGATTCAAGCTTTTGAGGTATATTAGATGTTGATTCTTCGGTTCCTTCCACCCAAGAAGTTCAAGAATCCTTTTTTGAATTCATAGATTATATAATTATGAGTTTTCATAATTTATGTGAATTAAAATTCATGTTTATGTTGTTGTCAAAGTTCCAAGCTTTGATTCTAGTAAGAGATGAATTTCATGATATTCATGATAAACCCTTCAAGTTGCATGTTGATTGCTGTAGTCATGTTAATTTGATGTATTGATTGTTGTATAAACAAAGTATGCTCCCCATATGTTTGATAAAATGCTTATTTGAGTGAGGTAGTTCCATGATAGCATGTTAGCATGAAATCCCCAATTTTGTATAAGTTAATGCATGCCAAGTGTCTGTAAAAAGGCCTTAGTAAATGAATTATGATATGTTAGCAGGGGTCCCTATTCACGTACGAGTTAATGCATGTTAAGTATTTGATGAAAGACTTTATTGGATGAATTATGAGACCTTAGTGTGCATTCCTATGCATGTGCAAGTTTATGACTCTCGAGTGCTTGATGAAATGCTTCATTGATTGTATTGTGAGTTGTTGACCATTGTTAAGTATTCAAGAATTGTCATGTCTTATTTATTTTATGCTATCGAGTCCTGGGGGTATTTAATACCTGATAATTTAGTTGTGTGCCTAGAGCCAGTGTCAGTTATAGTACTCTCAGTCATGTCAAGATCAGTAGTATTCTTAGTCAGTTATAGAATTCAGCAGAACTCAGTTAGTTACATGACTTAGGAAAAACTAGTAAGCTTAGTATCATTCCAAGTATAGTTCAAGTATTCAGTTTAGACCTCAGTAGTATTCAAGCATTTAGTTCCGAACTCAGTAATATTCAGTCAGTTTAATATTCTGTCAGTCAAAGGAACTCAGTAAGCTCAGTTCAACTTAGTTAATTAGTATGATCAGTAACAGATTCAATTCAGTCCATTACAGTCTAAGAATCAGTTCAGAGTCTATTCAGTTGGGAGTAGGATTTAGCACCGAGTGAGGGAAAGGATGATGACTTCCCTGCTAGATAGGCAGAGTCGTCGGTAGTAGTCCCTGTACTCTAGAACTGCATAGGAGTCACCTGTTAGATTAGGTTTGACTTCCTCCTAGGAGCCACCTGTTAGATTAGGTTTGACTTCCTGTTTAGGGTCACCCGTTAGTCAGGCTTGACCATAGAAGTGTCTTTACTTATGGCACGGTACTGACATCCTTCCAGCTGGAGTTATAGGTTGGACCCCACTAGTTCAGATTCAAGGCATGTCGGTTAGATGACTACCTCCCACAATCTCAGTTTCAGATTTAGTCTTAGTAATAGAACTCAGTTTAGCTATACAGAAATCAGGACTGTCAGATACAGTCAATCAGCTCTGTAAAGAACTTAGATAGTTTCAGAGATTCAGATATCACCCGTTAGATAGGCTTGATCTCATATTCAGTCAATCATTATCAGTATCAACAGATTCAAAGATCACCCGTTAGATAGGCTTGATCTCATATTCAGTCAATCATTATCAGTATCAGCAGATCCAGAGATCACCCACTAGATAGGCTTGATCTTACATTCAATTAATCAAGTATTAGATATCAATAAACCTAGTTATCAGTAATCCAACTATTAGAACTCAATATTCAGTATTATTATGATTTCAGCTATAGTTTATGAATTCATGCTTGTATTCCTCATTCAGTTTACTCATGTTATTCAGTCAGCTATAGTTCATGCATATGAGAATTTGCATTTAGCCTTACCTCATCTAGCATACCAGTATATTCTTATGTACTGACATATACTTTTCTACGCTATGGTGTATTATACTATAGGTTCAGAAGCACGAGATCCAGAGCACCCTTAGCAGTTCAGATTTAGCCAGCAGTAGTAGACTTAGCTGTGAGTCCTCATCATTCAAAGATGTTCTATTATTTCATTATATTTCTAAATTCAGTATTTTAGTAGACGGAGTTAGTTGGGGGACTGTCCCATCAACTCCTTATTCAAATAGTTTAGAGGCTTTCAGACTAGATGTTCAGACAGTTGCCTTAGTATTTTTGATACTTTATTCACTTGTATTTTAGTTTTGAACCCTATGGCAAGTTTCCGCCAGTTATTTTCTGCATTTTTACAGTATATTATGTCGTGCTCAGTTACAGGTACCAAAAAAAGGTTAGCTTGTGGTCCTTCAGGATCATAAGAACCGTGTAGCTTCCGGGGTTCAGAATTTAGGGCGTTACAAACTTGGTATCAGATCCAAGTTTTCAACAGTATCCTAGGAAGTCTGAAAGTCGCATCTAGTAGAGTCTTGTGCATGGGTGTGTTGTGCGCCACACTTATGGACAAGATGCTATGAGATATTTTAGAAATAGTTTCCCTTCTTTCAGTATTCATATTGTGTGAGTGAGCATGAGCTCAAGTTAAACTCTCAGTCTAATCTATTTTTTCTTTTCACTTACAGAATATGCCTCCTTATAGAGCTAATGCCCGTAGGGAGAATAACCAGCCACCTCAGCCCGTAGATCCCTTGAATAAGAATGTGTCACATGCAGAGTTTCAGGCAGCTTTTCAGGCACTAGCCCATGCTGTGATAACTAATGTTTAGGGTAACCGTCAGGCTACATCCCCACCCCAGCAAGATGGAAATTTAGCCGCAGCCAGAGTCAGAGATTTCATGAGAATGAACCTGCCAAAATTCTTTGGGTCAATAGCAGGTGAGGACCCATAACTTTATCTTGATGAGGTAAAGAAGATCACCCAAGTTATGTATGTGTCAGAAGAGGATAGTATAGAATTAACATCCTATAGGTTGACGGATGTTGCTCATGATTGGGTAGTGATGTGGAAGAAGAGTAGAGGGGAGGATGCAGCTCTTATGATTTGGCAGATATTTCAGGATGCGTTCTTAGATAAGTTTTTCCCACTTGAGATAAGGGAAGCTAAGTTAGAAGAGTTCATGAACCTGAGGTAAGGCTCCGTATGAAGAAGTATTGCCTTAAGTTCAATCAGTTGTCTAAGTATGTCCCTGAGCAGATGGCTGACCCAAGGTCAAGCATGAGTAAGTTTGTGACCGGTGTGTTGGGGTTGGTGGTTAAGGAGTGTAGGACTGTTATGCTCAATAGGGACATGGATTTTTCTAGGTTGATGATGCACACTCAACAGATTGAGGACGAGAAATCTAAGGAAAGAGAGAGAGTGAATAAGAAAGCCAGAATAAGTAGTTTTAGTTTTTCTCAGCCAGGGTCACAGGGTGGTAATTGTTCTTAGCATAGTCAGAAGTTTTTAGTCCCAGCTCGATCCTCAGCTAGTGCACCAGTACCAAAGTTCGGGAATGATAGTCATAATGGGGCGCCAGGCTTTAAAACCCGAGGTAGTATAAGAAATAATCGTACCTATCTGCTCTGTAGAGAGTGTGGTAAGAATCACCTAGGTGCATGAAGCACAGGTAGTGAGGTATGTTTTGGATGTGGTAAGCCAGGCCACAGGTTTCGGGAGTGTAGAGTAATGGCTCAGTGGGGTAGAGATTTGCGTCAGAAGGGCGCCACTTCCAGTACCACTAGTGGTCAGCGTCAGAACAGATTTTATGCACTCCAGACTCACTATGATCAGGGAAGTTTCCCTAACATAGATTCGGGTACGTTATAAGCCCTTCATTTTCATGATATGCATTATTCGATCCTTTGATCCCATTTGAGATTAAGTTTTTAGCATGAGTTAGTTAGTAAAGCCAGCAAGTCAGTTTAGCAGTCAGATAGTCAGATTCGTATAGTTTGTTTTTCATCTTTCCATCTAGTCTTGCTATCAGAAATCTTAGAAATGTAACTATTCCAAGATAGAAAGTCCCAGTAGTTGCAAGATCAACTCAGTTCATGAGTCATGCATTAGTTTCAGGTCCTAGGTGTTTTGTTATGATCCAATTCATAGGTGCCTTGTACATAGCCTCTATTTTCCCAGTATCCCAGTAAAGTAAGCATTCTTAGATGGACATAGTGTCCCAAGAGGGAGATACTCTATAATTCCCCAATGCTTTCATGTCCTTAAACATATTTAGTTTCATGCTTAAATTTTTATTACAAACTTCGCATCAGTTACCATTGCATATTCGGCCATGCATTCAAGAGTTAGTTCAGTCATATATTCATGCATTAGATATGCATGTTCAGTAGGAGAAACTCAGCTTATCAGTAATTTCAGTCATGCATTCATGAGAACAACTCAGTCAGATATCCATGCATCAGATATGCATGTTCCATATGAAATTTTAGTATATCAGTAGTTCCAGTCATATAGACATGTTTTAATCTATTAGAAATCTCAGCTTAGTCAGTCCCATTAGAGGACGAATATTCCCAAGGGGGAGATATTCTAATACCCCGAGAATCCCAACCTATAGTAGAACCATGCTTCAAGCTCACGATAAATAAATTTTAGTAGTATGGTATTTTTATGATCAATTTTGATGTATATTAAGGCCTCAAATACATCATAGCTATTAGACGAATTAAAACATCCCTTACCGATTGAATTCTTGAGAAGGATATTATTATAGTCAACTTCAAAAGATCATATCTCTATTTTTACAAAGAATTTTTGATCTAATGACCTATCAAAATATAGATAATTGAATTATCTTTCTAACTATATCAATTTCGCCAAAATCTGGTATCGGAGTAAAAAGTTATGGCCCTTTTACTGAGAGCTATCCGAATTGCCCAGGAGCAACGGGCAAGCTGACGCACCATCAAGTCAGCGACGGACCGTCGCTCTGGCCGTCTCAAATGAGGTAGTAAGGCCGTTTTCTAGCCCAAAATTGATGGTTGGAGTGACGGTCAGTCACTAGAGTGACGGTCCGTCACCCAGACCGTCAACTTTGTTCAAAACAACACTGAAACGACGTTTTAAAGGGCTTTTTGGGCCCTTTTCCACCCTTTTAACCCCTAATTACATCAAATCAAAGCACATGACTCCTCATTCATCCATAACATCAAAATTAGGTTTTTTCTCAAGATCAAAACCTAAGAACAAGATTCAAACCCTTCTTCAAGAAAACTCAAGAATCAAAACATCACCATTCAAGAACCTTCAAGAAAAGTTAACCTCCTTCAAGATTCAAGCTTTTGAGGTATGTCAGATGTTGATTCATGGGTTTCTTCCACCCACGAAGCTCAAGAATCCTTTTTGAATTATAAATATTGTGTATTTATGATTTCCATGATTATGATTGAATTAAAGTTTATGTGTATGTTATTGTTGGGTTATAATTCATGTTTTAGATTACAAGTTTAAAGCTTTGATCTTATTATGTGATGATTTGCAAGATATTCATGATAAACCCTTCAAATTACATCTTAATTGATGTAGCCATGTTATTTAGATGTATTGTTTGGTGTATAACCATAGCATGCTCCCCATATGTTTGATTAAATGCCTATGTGAATGAAGTAGTGCCATTATAGCATGTTACTATGAAATCCCCATTTGTGTACAAGTTAATGTATGCTAAGTGTTTGTTGAAAGGCTTTGGTGAATGAATTATGAGACATTAGTATGCATGCCTATACATCTACAAGTTTATGACTTTCAAATACTTGAAGAGATGCTTCACTGATTGTATTGTGAATGATAGACGATTGCCATGTTGTTCAAGAATTATTATGCTTTACTTTTATGTTATCGAGTCCTGGGGGTATTTAATACCCAACAATTTAGCTGATTGTCTAAAGCCGGTGTCAGTTTTCAAGATACTCTTAATCAAGCCTCGATCAGTAGAACTCAGTCAGTCACAAGACTTAGAAAGACTCAGTAATCTCAGTATCAGTCTATTCCAGTTTAGTATGTGGTTCAGACCTCAATAGTATTCAAGTAATCAATTCAGAATTCAGTAGCATTCAAATAGTTAATAGAATTTAGTAGTATTTCGTCAGTCAATGGAATCCAGTGAACTCAGTTAGATCAGCCAAGTAACATGATCGGAAATAGATTTAGCTCAGTCTAGTATAGTCTAAGAATTAGTTTAATGTCTACAGTTGGGAGTAGGATTCAGCACCGAGCGAGGGCAGAGATGACAACTTCCCCATTAGTTAGGCAGAGTCGTTAGTAGCAGTCTTTGTACTCGAGAACAGCGTAGCCAGTGTAGGGTGAGAAGTCACCCATTAGATTAACGCTTGACTACCTCCCAGGAGTCACCCGTTAGATTAGGCTTGACTTCCTGTTTAGGGTCACCCGTTAGACAGGCTTGACCATAGAAGTGTCTTTACCCGTAGCATGGTACTGACACTCTTCTAGCTGGGGTTATAGGTTGGACCCCACCAGTTTAGATTTGAGGCATGTCGATTAGATGACTACCTCCTACAGTCTTACTTTCAGATTTAGTCTCAGTAATAGAACTCAGTTTAGCTATATAGAAATCAGGACTGTCAGATACAGTCAATCAGCTTAGTAAAGAACTTAGATAGTTCTAGAGATTCAGAGATCACCCGTTAGATAGGCTTGATCTCATATTCAGTCAATTATTATCAATATCAGCAGATCCAAAGATCACCCGCTAGATAGGCTTGATCTCATATTTAGTTAATCAAGTGTCAGACATCAGTATATCTAGTTATCAGTAATCCAGTTATTAGAACTTAGTATTCAGTGTTACTATGATTTCAGATATAGTTTATGCATTCATGCATGTATTCCTCATTCATTTTACTCATGTTATTCAGTCAGCTATAGTTCATGCATATGAGACTTTGCATTTAGCCTTACCTCATTTAGCATACCAGTATATTCTTACGTACTAACGCATACTTTTCTGCGATAGTGTTTTATACCATAGGTTTAGAAGCACGAGATCCAGAGCACCCTTAGCAGTTCAGATTCAGCCAGCAGCAGTAGACTTAGCAGTGAGTCCTCATCATTAAAGGACTTAGCAGTGCATTTGGGGGATGATGATTCCCCACCTTTATCAGAGTTATCTTTTTTTTTTCTTTGTAGGGGTTTTTGCTCCTTTTTTCTTTGAAGTCATCTTTTATTTTTGTGTTTTGGGGATATACGTCCTTTACCTTTGTCAACTTTGATCTTGAATCTTCATTTGCAACTTGCACGTTCTTAGTGCGTTCAAGGAGGTGGGCTAAAGAGGAATAGTGCATGTAAGAACTCAAAAGATATAGGCAGATGTGGTTATTCCAAACAAAAGGTTTCAGGATCAAAGGGGGAAATACTAGGGATTGAGGTTATTTGGTAGGCTGTGGAAGGCTCAATCTAGTCAAGGAAGGCCTACAATCCTTTCCCAAACTAAGTGTAACTCAGAATTTTGCCTCAACAGACATTCAGGCCAAGTTCTGGATCAACAATGAAATGCAATAAACTAGTCTAAAGCTCACCACACAATGCACTTGAAACGATGGGGTTGGCTTTGTTCTTGTCTTAGATGTATGCAAAAGAATTTTTGAGTGTTGCTCAGGTTTGACTAAGAGGTACCAAAAGAATCTATGGTTTACTGTAAGTCGGTCCTCTCCATCATACCAATTTGTTCTTTCTCATGCATACTCCTAACTATGTTGGTACCAACCAAGCCAAAATTCTAATACTCCCTCCATTTAAAAAAGAATGACCTACTTTCCTTTTTAGTCCATTTAAAAAAGAATGACCCCTTTCCTTTTTTGGCAATACTTTAATTTCAACTTTCCACATGGAATATTTAGGGCTACAAGATTAAAGGGAATTTTGGTACATTTGACACAACTTTAATTTAAAGCCACAAGATTCAAAAGTCTTCTTTATTTTCTTAAACTTTGTGCCAAGTCAAAGTAGGTCATTCTTTTTGAAATAGAGGGAGTAATATTTATTTATTTTTTATTTTTGAAAAAAAAATGGGACTGAACCCAAATAAGGGTTGCCTACGTATCTTGTGAAAACAAGAATCAGGTCTGCATAGTTCAGACAAATTTGTAAATTTCTATGTAACATGTATGAATGTACAAAAGTGGTGGTCATCTTTGAAAATAATGTGAAAGACGATCAGGAAGGAATTGCTTGTATCAGCAAAATTGGTTCAATTAGACGATCAAGAGGATGGATGTCGAGCATGAGGAGAGTTTTGATATTACTTCAGTATGTCGACGAGATTGAGAAGGTCAGACATTGAAGAAGTTATGGCATTATTCACCGTAGTTGGAAGGATTGTTATGAATAAAAGAACATTGAACCCTTTCTTTGATAGTGGGGATCGATACACCATAAATTTAATGGTTTACAACGTCCGAAAGAAGAAGCTAGGTGTTCTCGAACCAAAATCGGGTAAGGATTTGGAGGTAGGTCGGCTAAGCACTAATGTTATTGAGATTTGGATTTGAGGAATTATTTATTTGCCTCTTAAAGACTTTTGGAGAGAGTCTTTGAACTGTTTCAGAAAAATTGCCCCAGTATGAATATCGAAGAAATTATTTTAAAACAGTGAAGAGATCGAACCCTCATACAGAGCTGCCTACATATCTTGTCAGGATAAGAATCAGGTCAAAACATAGTTCAAACTTTTTTTTTTCATGAGTTTGTATATGGTATGATTTATTTCTAAATTAGGAATTTTCCTAAATGATTGAGAGTAGGACCGAATAATTGCAAAAAGGCACACTAACCTAAATGAACCAATTCTGAAACTAAGAAATCCAAAGAAGGTTTGGAGGAGTGTAGTACACCCCTCGCGTGTTCAGTGCGTGAATTGTGCACGGTCAAAGACTCGATGAAATTATGATTTATGATTAAATAAAATAAAAAAATGCATAGCAGTTTTTACAATGTACAAATATAGTGTATAAAACAAATAATAAATCAAAGAATTGATAAGATAACAAAATTAATTTGTGCAAAAAATTTAAAGAATTTATGAGAAAAATACACATAATTTGCAGTGTAAAATAGATAAAGAATCAAAAAATTTAATCATATGCAAAAATGTAAGAATACCTCCCTCGATTGAAAAATCGAGTCTACCATGGTTAGAACCATTTGTGAATCCCCAGCAGAGTCGCTATTCTGTAGTGCCCTATTTTTACCAAGGTTAAACAAAACATGACTTTTTGGACTCTAAACAATTGAAATTTTGTATAGAGTCGCCACCTAATTTTTAAAGGAAAATAAGGAAACCTATTTATTTGTTAATATGTATGGTTAATGTTTTAGTCTGCAAAAACCTATTAAGATACTAGGTAAGGGTTCAAATTATCCCGAAGGGAAGGGGTTAGGCATCCTTCAGGATCCACAAATATGGTACCCGGCTAGACTAAACTTATCAATGAGGGAGGAGGTATAGATATTTAAAATAATGTAAAAGTGTGTGTATTAAGGATAAAATAATTCTTTGGAAAAAATATAAATATTTAAAACTATGTAAAAGTATATGTACTTAACTATATAAATGAAATCTATTGTTGTAAAAACATGTAAAAGATATGTATAAAAATGTATAAATTACATGTGAAAAAGAAAAGTATTTTATGATGTACGAAAAAAAAATGTATTTTGATGTGTCATGAAAAGAAAAGGTATTTACAAGTAATATTTAAAATTACGAAAAAGTAAAATTTATTTGAGAAGAAAAGACTAAATAATACGTGAATCACTTGATTAACTTGATTCTTTTATGTAAATATTAACGGCCTAAGTTTTTCCTAAAAGCGATGAAATTATGTAAATAAAGCATATCCCCGTCCGACATCTTAAAAGTAAAGTTTCCACTATCTTTTATCTTTATGTACAATTATACAAATGAGAAATAAACTACAAACAAAAAGCTCGAGAATTATGTATAAGTGCTTGATAAAGTAGTAAAATGAACAAATAATCATTAAAGTAAGTGAAATTATGTGCACACATGTACATATAGATGTGTATATATAAAAATAGAGTTTTGTTATAAAGTGGGCTCGCATTATGTTTTAGACTCACCATGGCTACAAAGTGGCTGCTCGACTAATCGGCCGTCCTAAATCGTCTTGCCAAGATACGAATCATAAAACCTTTTGTATTGTCGGAGTGTTATGAAATTTCGTCATTGCCCGAGTTTATTTATTTTTGTACGTATTTGTATACGTAATGTTCGTCTTTTATTTAGGAAGGCCTCGAAAATCAACGGAGAATTTCTTCCTTGGCCAAGTATTTATTTTGATATAAAATATTAATCTTTTAAAAATAAAATCCGTCATTTATAATGGCGTGGCCTCAAGTATCCGACAGATAGATAATGTCATTGGCCAAGTGTATTGATGTTTGATATAAAATAAATAACTTAAAAAATTAAAGTTCGTTTTTGTAATGGGATGGCCTCAAATATCCGACGGAGAGATAATTTCATCGGCCATGTATTGATATTTAGTAACTTGAGAAAATAAAATTCGTCTTTTGTTACGGGGTGGCCTCAAAAATCCGACGGAAAGATATTATCATCGGCCATGTATTGATATTTTTGAGTATGTGTATGTGTTTTTGAGAAAAAGAAAAAGATGAATAAAATTATGATAAAAATATATGTGTGGTGAAGAATATGTCTGTGTAGTGAAGAAGTGTGTGTTTGAGAGAGAAAAAAAATATGTGGGGATGATAAATGTGTATATGTATTTGAGAATGTGTATTTTATTTGTGTATTTGTATGTGAGAAGAGAAAAAATGCGTGTATTATATTTTTGAAAAAAAAGAATAAAATATATATAAAAAATTGATTTGTTTATATTTTAAGAGAGGGGAGGAAGAAGAATGAAATGTATATATGGTGACAAACATGTGTGTGTGAGAGAAAGAAAAAAGATGACTAAAATTTTTGTGTTTGAGGGAGAGGAGAAAGAGGGGGAAATATGTATGGATTTTTTGAGAGCGAGGAAGGATAAAAATGTGTGTTTATTTTGAGAGAAAGAAGAATAAAAAAAATGAATCTCCACTTTCTTCCTCTCCCTCCCTATTTATAATAAATGTTGGCACCTCTTATTATCCAATGTATAAAGGGGTGTCCCTACTTTTTCTTAATAGTACACCCTTTGGTCCTTAGGGTATTGACCAAAGGATTTTCATCTTTTTGACCAATGAATAAAGTTATTGTCCAAAGGATAGTGTCATTGAGTTGTCATTGTCAGATGTGACAAGACATTATGTGTAGTCGTTGTCGGATATGACAAGACATCATTGTGTAGTTATTTCGAATGTGACAAGACATCATTGTGTAGTGATTGTCGGATGTGACAAGACATTATTGTGTGGTCGTTGTCGAATGCGATAAGACATTGAATTTTTATACTGTGTAGAAATAATTGATCCAATTTAGCATTTGCGGACCGTAAAAAATGTACAAAATGCAGGTATTGATTTGTAATTATGAAAAATGTAAAGAATGTTGAAAATATTGAAAAATGTAATTTAATTTGAAAATGTTATAAAAAGGTGATGTCATTTTGTGTACGTGTGCAGATGATTGTAAAATGTTAAAAACGATAATGAATTGATAGAAATCCTAATATAAGAAGGATTATTAATAAATTATAAAAATTAAAAATACGACAACAAATTGATAAAAATCATAAAGTAAGGATGATTATAATTAATTTGTCAACAATTATAAAAAAGATGTGAAAATTATATTTTGTGCCCTTTAACGATCAAGAAGCCTGAAGACGTTAATTTTAGGCACGAAGAGCAAAAATTAGGTGTCAACAAGATTCTACACTTCTACTACATGCAAGACACTCAAGCTAGCACTACAATGATTACATAGAATGGAAGTTTCTTTACTAAGCATGTTATAAACACAATTGAAAGCTCATGAACACTAGTTGGAAAACTCATTCTTATAATTCAATAAAGAACATCACACAAATCACCCATATTCATCAAACATGTGCCCTTCACAACAAGAGGGTTACCCATAATTACTCACAATTAAGCAATTTATAACATGATGGGTTTAAAAAGCAATTTACGCTCACTCTCACAAGGAATTCACAAGTTACACACAACGAACCATAGGCTTTCCCTTAGTGTAATGCTTCACTATTATCCGAATGTCAAGTATGGGATCAATTAGGTCTTTTCTAAGTTGTAATGTAGGCTAAGGGACGGGTAGGAACTATTTTGGCCAAGAATAGTGACTATCTTCCCTAGGCACTTTAATACATCACTTTTTGCACTTAAGACCACTCTTCAACAACCAATTTACACCACTTTTATCTACCCATATCTTTTGTTTTGCCCCATCTCTTTTAAGCATTTTCATAAACACATGGTGAAAGTATTGTCTATTACCACATGAATTAATTTTTTTTTTTCTTTTTTTTTTTCACAACCGTGATAATATTTCTAGCATAATGTCTATTACACCCATCCACCACACATCAATACCAATAATAATTACCTTGGGGCATCAAATTCACCTTTTTTCTCTTCAATCTCACTCTCCTAACTCAATTGATTTTTCATTAGAGCGCCTAGAAGCTTTTTGGATCAAATTAAGGTCTATCAAAGAAGGGATTAGGATACATATGAGGCTTCCAAAGAAAAATATAAAGGCTCAAAGGGGCTGACTAAGATTTAGAATTAAGGGTAGATAAAAAAGAAGGTATAAAATAAGGCTATCAAAGAAATGTCCATATCATCTCCTAAACCCACACTTTTTATTTTGCTTTACACACTGTAATGCCCCGAATATGGTACCCGGAATTCTACACGGTGCTCATGACCCCGAAGGACCACAAGCTAACCCATGACTGATATCTGTACCTGTATACTGTATAATATACCATAAAATGCGGAAACATAAACTGAATGGCCATAAGGTTCAAAACTGAATGAACATCTGATAAACAATGTCTGAAAATGGTATAACAATACCAAAGTAAATCTGAAATAACTGTGTAACATGCTATAGTCTGAAAGCCTCTAAACTGTCTAAATAAGGAGTTGATGGGACATGTCCCCAACTAACTCCGACTACTGAAATAAACTAAAAAATGAATTTGTAATGAAATCATCATGTCCTCGAAAAAGGAGGACTCACGGGTAACTCTGATCGCTGAACTGGGATGCTACTGGTTCTCTGGAGCTCATGCTTCTAAATCTATGATATAAGACACCATAGAGAAAATACGTTAGTACTTTGAATGTACTGGTATGCAAGTGAGGTAGGATGAATGTAATAGGTTCATATGCATGAACAATTCTAACTGACTGACTAACATGAATGTGAGAATACATGCATGCATACGTAGTTGTAACTGAGATCATGCTAGGATTGAATACTGAGTTCTGACTACTGAGTCTAGTGATTTTGATATCTTAGTCACTAATGAGTGAGAAAGACTGATACTGTATTACTGAATACTGAGGGGCTGATACTATGTTACTGATACATAAATTACTATTTTTGATAGTTTTGATTATGAAGAACTGGTCTGGTTGACTGTATCTGACAGTCCTGAAGATGAATACTAATAACATGAGTTTGGATAACTGATATAACTGATAACATAAGTTTTGAGAGCTGATATAACAGATAACATGAGTGACTGTATCTGATAGTCCTGAATCTGATGGAACTAGCTGAGTTTTGTACTGTATCTGAATTGACTATATCTGACAGTCCTGAAATCTGAAGAACTATCTAAGTTTTGTACTGTATCTGAATTGACTGTATTTGACAGTCCTGAAATCTAAAGAACTATCTGAGTTCTTTTACTGAGACTAAGATTGAGATTGAAACTGAGACTGTGAAAAGTAGTCATCTAATCGACATGCCCCATATATGCCATTATAGCTAAGGTGGGGTCCAATCTTTGCCCTGACTGGAAGGGTGTCAATATCGCACCACTGGTAAAGACAATTGTGAGTGACCCTCATATAACAGGTTACTCTAATGAGAACGGTGGGAACCCTCATATAGTAGGCTAAGACACCTCATTTACCCTCATATAACAGGCTATGATGTCTCAACCTATGCTGGCTACATTGTTCTGGAATACAAGGATTGCTTCTAAGAATCACACCCTCAAAATAACAGGTGAGTTCCCATCCTTGGTCTCACTCGGTACTAACTCCTACTCCCATCTGAAAGACACTGAACTGATTAACTGAGCTGAACTGATACTAGTGGTATTGTTTAGTGGAGCTAAGCTAACCTGAATTTACTGAGTTTCATTGACTGACGAAATATACTGAGTTCTGAGGACTAACTGATAATACAGAAGTTACTGAGATTGACTGGGAATACTGAGGTTATTGAGATTATTGAGTACTGAGATCACTGATATTACTGAACTACTGATATTACTGACATTTATGAGATTTCTGGGTTTTCCTGAGTCACATGACTGACTGAGTTCTATGGATTATAGCTTGACTGAGAGTATCGTGAAAACATGACATGGCTCTGGGCACACAACTAAATTATCGGGTACAAGTACCCCCAGGACTCGATGGAAAGAAACTGACATAGCATGACTTACGTGAACACATGACCAACAACATTATTCATAATTCATATATTGAAGAACTTCATCAAACATGTGATATGCATAAACTTGAACAAACATGGGGATTTCATAATATCATTCTAGTTGGGCACTTTTCCTTCATATCGGCATTTAATCAAACATATGATAGGCATAATATATGTAGACACCATTATACAACAATTACACATCATGATTCAACATCTAATTTCATCATGCTAGGGTTTAATCATAGTTTCACATGAATATACATCTATACAAATCAATTCCACATAACATTAATCACCCAACATGGATTTGCATTCAATTGATCATTCTCAACATAAACAAAATAAACCCAATATGAAGTTCATAAAGAAAATCTAAAATCTTGACTTTAGAAAAGAGATTCTTGGGCTTCATGGACAAAAGGAGTCCATGAATGAACACTATGCATACCTGGGATGTGATTTCTTGAGGATTGACGATGAAATCTTCTTGAATTTGAATCCCCAAAAGAAACCCTAACTTGTTCTTGAGAGAAACTAGTATATTTTGGGTGAAGAAAGACTAAATCACGTGTTATTGGGTATATATATGGTGGGAAATTGACCCTTTTAACCCTGGACGCGTCTTTAATTTCTAAGAAAATTTCCCAATTTTCATCCTTGGCGCGACGCGCCACTATCGCGCCAAGTCACTGGAAAGTGACAAATGGGAAATTCCATGGTGGCACGACGCGGAGCTATTGCGTTGACACCTTGTCTACGACCTGAAAGTTTGGCGCGACACACCACTATTGCAGAGAAACATTGGAAATTGACAATTGCCATTTGAGCTATCTCCGCGACGCGCTGAAGGCTTAGGTGATACACTGTCTCACTAAAAAGGCTTTAACTCTTCACTCAGGTGTTGAATTTGGGTGAATTTGGTATTGATGGAAATCTTATTCGATTCCCCACATGATAAAAAGTGAAAATCTTGAAAATACTACGTGTACAAAAGTGGATTCATCTTTCAAAGAAAGCTTCTAACATTCTTGGGAAACTTTTCAATCTAGGAAAAGTACAGGGTATTACACACACACACCAGGCAAGTTCTAGACATCGCATGTAACAAGGAATATAAAAAAATATCACACCACATATGGCACGTGATCAACTCAATAGGATCATCATAGACTCTCAACTAAACAACAACATTAATTTAATTTTTAAGCCAAAAAGTACAAGAGTCATAAAGCCTACGAGTCTCAACAATAGTAATTCGCTCATTTAACATTCTTTTACAATAAAAACACTTGCTCCATGCAATCATAAATAGCACCAACCAGAATATCTTACACAAAAAATTTAAATTGAGTCAAAAATTGGGAATTTTCCCACCCCACACTTAAAAATTTACTTTATTACCAAAGTGAATTTAAGAGTAAGAGATAGAAATACTTCCTGAGGTCTCTAGGCCTAGCTAGTAGAATCTTCATATATCAAGAAGGTTCGGGGACCCTACACTCAGTCTTTTCCATGCTCCTTAGCTCAGGTTTTCGGTACTCAGACTTCCCCTCAACCTGTGACTCAACAAAACCAAAAACTACGTAAAGTAAAAAAAAACTAAAAACTAAAAAGAAAACATACCTTAACTTGGGTTGCCTCCCAAGAAGTGCCTTATTTCGTGTCGTGGCATGACCCAATCAACTTCTTCCTCTACCTTGAGGATATGAATTTCACCCCCAATTTTGCATTCATCTTTTTGCTTCGCTCATAGGGTGGTGGTACAAAGATTAAGGAACTGAGTAATAAATGATACATGGTAAACCACTCAGCCTTGAAGTGAGGTGTCTTTTTATGTTGCTTATTCGGTGTAACATCAAGAATATAGGATTCTTGTTCCTCATCTTCACACTCTTCCACTATTTTAAATGATTCCACAGATAAGACATCATCTAAACATAATATAGAAAAGTGTTTTGAGTGAGGCCCAACTAATCCCACTTTAAATTTTACACTATCCACAACACCCTCACTCTTATTCACCTTCTTAATTTCAGTCTTAAAAGCAAAATGACAGTTGAGTGTATGGGATTCATATGGTGGTGGTGGTATCTCCTTAACCCCTTCAACAATTTTAGTTTTCGAGTACTCAGACTTCCTCAAATTATCATCAACTTTATCTGCAATAGGTTGGGAAGTCAACTCTGCATCTACGTCTTTAGTTTTCTTTGGAGGTTCTACATTAATCTTTGTACCATTCCTCAAAGTGATTGCAATTGCCTATTCATTATCACTTGGAAAATCACCTTGAGGTCTGGTATTATGTACCTGCTGTACTTGGCCTATCTGCATCTCCATGTTCTTTATGGAAATCTGCTGACTTTTTAGAATGTCCCCATTACTCTTTATATCCGCTATCAACTGGGCTTGATTAGCTAGAAGTTGTTTCAGTATCTTTTCCAAATTGCTCGTTTGAATCGGGGCCAGTTATTCTGAACCTACGGCTGCTGAAACTGCTTCTACTGATTGTAGGCATTCACATAACATTACTGAATCGGGGTTGACAGCACATATATCTACAAAATGATCACTATTTCCACAAATCATACACCAACAAGAATCATTATCACTTGAAAACCATCTATTCCAGGCTGACATCTCAAAAAGTGTGAGAAATAAAAAAGAATAAAGACACTAAAAAGATAAATTATTAAACTATTTACAACTCAATATATCTAAAGTAAAATAAGCTAGTTGCCAATTTACAAATCCCCGGCAACAGCACCAAAAACTTGACAGCACCCAAGCAGACACGCAAGTGTACGTGGTCTACCAAGTAGTAAAGTGGCCTTCAAAAAAGCCGAATATCGATCCCACAGGGACTTGTGTTAAACAACTGTTCACTTCTAGTTTAACGATTGAGAAAAAAGTAAACAAGAAGGTTTTAGAATTATAAACTAAAAGTAAACTAAACTAATGCGGAAAAGTATTGACTTGGGACAATTAATGGATAAAAGCCCAGGGTTAAGGCTTAAGAACAATCATACTATGTTATTGAACTACATTTGTTAAATCGCTTATCTTGGTTGTTGATTCGTAGGGTTAATTGCATTATCATGGTCTCCCGACCTTTAAACGTTTACCTAACTTGGACATTACAACTACATCATTGAGCGGGAATGTAATAATCCAATTAGGTTATTTAAGCTATCATCCTACGGGTGAATCAAGTAAGGCTTATAAGTACATCCCTGTCCAAGATTCTAATTTGAATTCCTTATTTTATAAAGAACTAAGAACCATACTTCGTCTATTCCCATGTTCTATCTCACTATTTCCTCTCCCGAGATCACAAGGTCAACAATACATGTATTCTAAGGGTGATCAATTCTCAAAATAATTAAATCAAGAATAAATAAACAACCATAATGATAAGCAATTAAACAAAATTAATTCAAAATAATAGTAGTCATGATCTTGGCCTTAAACCCGGAAAGGAAGTTTAGCCTTTAACAGAAATATTCATCATCCAATTTCTTGGATTAATGATACAAACCATGAAAGAAACTAAAGTTAAGATAATAAAACCTTAAAGAATGTGTAGAGCAGACTCCAATTGTCCAAGGACGTCCAAAAGTGTGTAAAAACGTGACAATGATGTATTTATAGCAATAGAAATAACCTAAGCCGTGTAGGAGTTGAATTCTAACAATTTGAGAGCACGGGAGTAGAGGGGGCGCCGCCCTGGGTTGAGCCCTGCTCTAGGTGAGGTGCTTCCCTATGTAGAGAACCACTCCAAGTGAGCCTGCACCCTAGCTATAGCCCCACTCCAAGTGAGGCTTCGCGGGCTTATAGCCTTGACTCTCTGGAAGTTGTCTTTCAAATTTTAGTGAAGTGTTGATCCTCCAATCTTTCATCCCTTGACTTATGGTGTATTTCCAATGGATTTCCAGCCTTTTCAACATCAAAATATCATCATATTAAGCTGACAAAGCTTCCTAAACAATCACACCATACTAATTAATGACAATCACAACACAATACCCATGACGATGAATCAAAACAAGAGCTAAGCCAGGCTAGTTTGCATTGATCTTTAACTTTATGTTTCGACTCTTAACTTAATCAAATCGAACCTTGCACATTACCAACAAGTTATTCCAATCATAATTACACATTAAAACCATTTGTAATACATTAAACACAATAGAATCCAATGGGATCAACTAGACAAGCACCTAGCTCAAGCTAGTAATGCTAGTTTCCACGATTAACTCTAAATGAATCTCTTAGGGATAAACTTATTTGGAATTCACTTTGAACATTTTAAACACATTCTTTAACACTTAGATGCATATTTATCCCATTATCAACCCATATAGCCACGAATTATCCTCAAAACAAGGCTAAAAAGACTAGAATAGTGACACTAAAATGCATAAATAAACCCAACATCATAGTCATTTGTATACTTCCCTGATAGAGAAAATTGGAGTTTTTTGGAATTTATTTAAGGTATAACCTTTGTTTCTCCAGATAGTTCTTTTCTTTGAGCACTTTTTTAATCACCCAAGATGCTATTTGAGGATTCGTGTCCCATAGTCTTCCTCCTTTGTTATAGTAAGCATGTATCCATTTGACCCATAATATTTCCTTCTCCACACATAATTGCCATAATAATTTCCAAACAGTTGCTTTATTCCATAATTCTATATTGACCAAATTTCGACCTCCTGCTACTTAGGTCCAACATATTTTATCCCATGCTATCAGTGCTTTATTGGATGGTTCAGTTGTACCGGTCTAAAGGTACCTCCCACAAATCTTTTCAATATTTTTTATGATCTATGTTGGAAGAATGAATATTTGCGCCCAAAAAGTTTGAATTGAAAATAGAGAACTCTTCACTAAGGTTGTTCTTCCAGCATATGATAAGAATCTAGAGGTCCAACAATTGACTCTTCCCAATATTTTTTCGATCAATGGCTCGC
The DNA here is from genome assembly GCA_030864215.1 of Capsicum pubescens. NCBI lineage: Eukaryota > Viridiplantae > Streptophyta > Magnoliopsida > Solanales > Solanaceae > Capsicum > Capsicum pubescens. Next base: position 275,121,293 of record CM061543.1, on the reverse strand, counting down.
ATTGAACAACATCTAACCTCTTTGTACTCAATGAAACTCCAAGATATCTGAAGGGTAATTCTCCTTTAGAGTAGCCTAGTAAATCTAAAATTTGTAATGGGATAAGAGGAGGGACACCTCCAAAATAAACAAATGGGATAGGAGGAGGGACACCTCCAAAATAAACAATATTTTTTTTGGATAATATCTTTCAAACCAGAAGCTATCGAGAACAACTAAAAATTACTTTGTAATAGAGCTACTGATGTGATATCACCTTTACAAAAGAGTAGTAGATCATCAACGAACCCCAAATGTATCAACCCTAATTTTGCACATCTAGGATGATAGATGAATACATCAGTGGTTTATAAGTCTTTCAATATTCTGCTCAAATAATCTATGGCAAGAACAAATAAAAACAGAGATATGGGGTCGCTCTGTCGTAACCCTTGTAATACCCTGCGATTTTCCTAACTTAAACTCTTCCCGAAATGTTAAGGGTTAGCTCTTAGAAACAATGATGTTTGATTTGTATGAATTCTTTAGATTTGAACTTTCTATGGCGTAGGAAATTAAATTAGCTTTCCAACGATATAAGATTCGCCTAAATCCGATAATCGGGTAAGAAGTTATGGCTATTTTAAGTTCCAGTTGTAAAACACCATCATTTGGACCCTTAGCACATCATGGAGCAGTGAAAAATCCCAATTGTCAATTTCTAGTAAGGCCCCGCAATTTTGGCGCATCGCGGAGAGGCCTAATTTCCCGTTTGGCAATTTTTAGTGTGACCTCGCAATACTGGTACGTCGCGCTAGTGTTCAAAATGACAAACATAAGGGAACCACAATTGTAGCGCGTCGCGAAGGGAGCCCATTTCACGTTAATCTAATTTCCAGTGAGCCACCGCGATAGTGGCGCGTCGCGGTGGCCACCCAATTCGTCAAATATTCTATTTTTCAGTTTCGTTTGGAAGTTTAATGAGGGCATTTTGGTCATTCTCCCAACCCTCAATCCGTCCAATAACAAAAGATTAATCATATCTCAAAGCACATTATGCTTTATTCATCACTCCCTCTCAAAGCAAAACCCTAGTTCATCAACTTCCTTCCCAAGAAATTCAAGATTCCTCCATTAACTCTCCAAGATAACTCAAGATTGATATTTTCCAATACAAGAATACTAAGAAATCATCTCCAAAGCATCAATAGAAATCAAAGATTCAAGCCTTTTATCAAAGACCATCAATTAAGGTATGTGGGATTGAATAAGGATAAATCTTCCATCTTTGTGCCCAAAGTTATATTTTTCAATAAATTTCTTCTGATTTGAAATTAGGGTTTACACCCATCGTATATTATTGATGATTTTGAGTATGATATGATTGAATTATGAAGTCCCATGTTTGTTTTGAGTTAAAGAATGCTCTTTTATGATTTTGAATACCATGAGAACGATTTGAGATATTATTTACAGCTTTTCAATTGAATTGAGCATGATATTGTGATTTAAATTCATTAACTTGATATTATTGAAGCATGGACTATTATCCAAGATTGATTATTGTGATTTCAAGAAAGTTGATGCTATAAGCATCTTATGAGAGATTGTTTATAGTTTTCAATACAGCTTTGATATTTTGATCATTGGTTTAGATTTGGAATCCACTATATATTTTACAATTTACAGAACTCATATTTACTCAGATAAATGCATAACTAATTTTCATACGAATCCTTATGCTAGTTTTAAAAAGTGGATTTCCAATGGTTTTGAGCATACAAATTTAAGAGGGAGTAGTATTTAGCACTGAACGGGAAATGTGGGTTTATCATGCCTTATGTTCCATAGAACTACGTAGCCACTGTAGATACAGACTCAGAATATTCCTATTTATATGGATGACAGATTTAGCTTGTGATCGATCACCTGGATTACGTTATACTCCCTGGCAAGAGTATGGCACCTCTTCCCAATGTGAGGTTTCCTCCTTAGGAGGTCAATACGTTGGCCTCCATGTAGCTAACATGGTTTATTTTGGTTAAGAGAACCTCCCTGCTGGTAAAAGATATACAGCTTTTCAGATAAAATATTTTTCCTAAAGCTTTGAAAGAATCCCCTTGCAGAATAAGTTTTTCAGATATGATTTAAGAATAAGAACAGAATACAAATTTAGAACTAAGTGTTATGGTTCACGAGATTTTTACTATAAGTTTTACTATTCTTGATTCTGATCTTCAACTTTTAGATTTATCCAAGCCTACCTGAGTCATTTACATTTAGCATGCATAATTTCATATACTGTGATGATATTGTTTACTTATTACATGCACCCCCATATACTCAGTACATCCTTAAAGTACTGATCCACGTATATGTCTATGTGCTATATTATCTTATAATATAGGTTCAGGTGCTCAGTCTCAGCAGCGACAGTAATTTTTGAGCATCTCATCTATATCCCTACAGTTGGTGAGTCCTCATAGTTTGAGGACTTAGCTATTTATGTTTTAGTTTATTAGTAGATGTCCCTTTATTTATTTCAGACAGTTTGAAAATAGAATATTAAGCAGAAGATGATATGTGAGCTAAGTACCCTTACCTCTTCTCCACAACCTCAGATTTAGCCAAAGTTAATACTCTTTCTTAATTCAGTCCTTTTCTAATCGCAGATTCAGCTATATAATTGTTTTCATGTGAGTTTATGCACTCACAGAACTACTCAGAAGCTCAGATGATTTAGATTTAGATATTCAGTTTATTTCAGTTGTGCATGCTATCTTATGCTCTCAGATTCCTCAGAAATTTCAGCTTAGCTATCCACATTCGAGGACGAATGTTCCCAAGGAGGAGATATAGTAATACCTCGCGATTTTCCTAGCTTAAACTTGCCCTGAAATGTCAAGGGTTAGATCTTAGAATAAATGATGTTTAATATGTGTGACTTATTTAGATTCAAACTTTCCATGGCATAGGAAATTGAATTAGCTTTCCAACGATATAAGATTTTCCTAAATCCGATAACCGGGTAAGAAGTTATGGCTATTTTAAGCCCTAGTCATAAAACATAGTCATTTGGACCCTTAGCGCATCACGGAGCAGTGAAAAATCCCAATTTTCAATTTCCAGTGAGGCCCCGCGATCTTGGTGCATAGCGAAGAGGCCCAATTTCCTGTTTGGCAGTTTCCAGTGTGACCTCGCGATACTGGCGCGTCGCGCCAGTGGTCAAAATAACAAATATAAGGGAACCACAATTGTGGCGCATCGTGGAGGGAGCCCATTTCCCGTTCGTCTACTTTCCAGTGAGTGGCGCGTCACGGTGGCCACCCAGTTTGCAAAATATTGCATTTTTCAGTTTTGTTTGGGAGTTTAAAGAGGGCATTTTGGTCATCCTCCCAACCCCCAATCCATCCGAAAATAGAATATTAAGCATATCTCAAAGCACATTATGGTTTATTCATCATTCCCTCTTAAAGCAAAACCCTAGTTCATCAACTTTCTCCCCAAGAAATCCAAGATTCCTCCGTTAACTCTCTAAGATAACTCAAGATTGAGATTTTTCAATACAAGAACACTAAGAAATCATCTCCAAAGCATCAATAGAAATCAAAGATTCAAGCCTTTTATCAAAGATCATCAATTAAGGTATGTGGGGTTTGAACAAGCATAAATCTTCCGTCCTTGTGCCCAAAGTTATGTTTTTCAATAAATTTCTTATGATTTGAAATTGGGGTTTACACCCATAGTATCTTATTGATGATTTTGAGTATAAAATGATTGAATTATGAAATCTCATATTTGTTTTGAGTTAAAGAATGCTCTATTATGATTTTGAATACCATGAGCATGATTTGAGTATTGTTTATAGCTTTTCAATTATATTGAGCATGATATTGTTATTTAAATTCATTAACTTGATATTATTGAAGCATGGACTATTATCCAAGATTGATTATTGTGATTTCAAGAAAGTTGATGCTATAAGCATCTTATGAGCAAGATTGTTTATAGTTTTCAATACAACTTTGATCTTTTGATCATTGGTTTAGCATTTGAATCCACTACAGATTTTACAGTTTACAGAACTCAGATTTACTTAGCTAAATGCATAACTAATTTTCATACGAATCCTTATGCTAGTTTTAAAAAGTGGATTTCCAATGGTTTTGAGCATTGATAACGCTCAATCTACAGCTCTCGTAGGAGTGTAAAACGGTCGTTTGTCAAATATAGAACCCAACCTGGGTTGGGTATCGATCCCACAGGGAATAGCTTGTCAACAAGTAAGCAACGATTACTAGACTTTTAGTGCAAGTCTCGTAAGAAGGGGGGAATTGTATTGTGAAAGTAATGTAACCAAGATAAGAGAGTAAAGCAGAAAATAGCAAAGTAAAAGAACGAATGTTTTGTAATATGTAAACAATGAGAATTGAGGAGTTGGGGTTATGTCCACCTTCTGAGTTATACGTCTCTATTGACTATGAGTGTGTTGAATTCAGACATGCATGTGCTTATAGAGAATTGTATTCGATGGTAAATCCAGGCGTCTTTCGACCTATTCGAGGATTATTTCACTTTAACTCTTTCGAGCTTAAAGCGTGTCTAACGGTACGAATTCTCCAAGAGGTTAATCCAGTTACGGCACTAACTTTTTAATAGGGGATGGGACCCTACTACCTTGACATTATCTCTTTTCCAGACAGATAACCTTTCTTTCGAACAAGTTAAATGTTATACTGGCGTATTATTGCGTTTGCAACCACAAAGAATTTAGATTAAGATAAAGAGAATAATGATATAAGCAGCATACGTGTCACGAACTCACAAACTCACAGCAATAGATAGTATCTCATTCGGCTTCCATAACCCCAACAGAGAAGTTTAGTTACCCATGAGTGCGAAGGAAATCACAATTGACATTGTTGTTATACCACAATAAAGATTTCACGTTTGTAATGGTGTGGTAGGCGTTAGGCGTGAATCCCTTAGCAAAGTAACGTTTCTCTTGTTGTGGAATTTAAGAATAGATGAATAGCAGAAGAAAAATAGAATTAATGGAGGAATGATTGTTTAGAACTAGAATGTCTTAGAAGTAGAATAGAATAGAATTGAATGTAAGAAGATCTCTTAAAATCTCTAGCAAGATAGAGTATTTATAATACCAATATCCTATTCCTACTAAGCTAATGAAATACTTAACCCAATTGTACTAGGTTAATGTATCATTATCCTAATCCTAATAAGCTAATGAAATACATAAACCAATTGTACTAGGTTAATGTATCATTATCCTAATCCTAATAAGTTACTGCTAGTCCCCAAAGTCTTCAGAAATATTGTTTTAGCCCGGGACAGAATTTCCATGCACCATCTTTAGTCCTTGGAGTCCAAGATTGGCTTTTCTCCTTTCGTGAAGCTTTCTTTGGTGTCAAGTTATCCATGAAATGCTGAATTCTGCATCATTTATACCTGAAACTTTGCTAATCATGTTCGTTAGCTCACTTACAGGAAAATGGACTAAAAGTGCATGAAATATATAATTTGTTCTCAAAACTGGGCTAAAATATGGGCAAAATATAGTGCTATAGGCGTGTAAATTCGCCTATCATCAAGCATACAGATTTAAGAAGGAGTAGTATTTAGCACCGCACGGGAAGTGTGGGATTAGCGTGCCCTATCTTCCACAGAACTATGTATCCAATGTAGGTACAGACTCAGATTTATATGGATGACAGATTTAGCTTGTGATTGATCACCTGGATTAGGTTATACTCCCTGGCAAGAGTATGACACCTCTCCCTAACGTGAGGTTTCCTCCTTAGGAGGTCAAGACATTGGACTCCATGTAGCTCACATGGTTTATGTCAGTTAAGAGAACCTCCCTGCTAGTAAAATATATACAGCTTTTCAGATAAAGCATTTTTCCTAAAGCTTTGAAAGAATCCCCTTGCAGAATAAGTTTTCTAGATATGATATAAGAATAAGAACATAATACATATTTTAGAATTAAGTGTTATGACTCACGAGATTTTTACTATATGTTTTACTATTCTTGATTATGATCTTCAACTTTTAGATTTATCCAAGCCTGTGTGAGTCATTTACATTTAGCATGCATGATTTCATATACTGTGATGATATTGTTTACTTATTGCGTACACCCCATATACTAAGTACATCCTCAAAGTACTGATCCACATATATGTCTATGTGCTACATTGTCTCATAATGTAGGTTCAGGTGCTCAGTCTCAGCAGCGACAGTGATTTTCAAGCATCTTATCTACATCCTTGCAGTTAGTGAGTCCTCATAGTTCGAGGACTTAGCTATTTATATTTCAGTTTATTAGTAGATGTCCCTTTATTTATTTTAGATAGTTTGAGTCAGCTGGGGCCTGTCCCAGTGACTCTCTAGATTCATATAGTATAGGCTTGTCAGACTATCAGATTCAGTCTTAGATCTTAGTTGTCATATTCAGGCTTTTCAGTATTTGTTTAATCAGATTGATGAGATTAGTATTTTCGGATATATTCAGATAGTTTTCTGCATTTTATCATGATTTTATACTTACATTACCCTATGATGAGATTTAGATGTGTTAGAAGGAAACCAGGGTTAGCTCAGGACTACTTGTAGTTCGGAGCAACGTGTGACGTCCTGAGAACTAGATTTTGGGGCGTTATAACCCCTTTCTTGTGGTAAAAGGCGTAGTGCTTTGTCCATTTAGCACTATTGAGTAAGTAACAGTAGTCATACATTGGATGATCCATGTGGAGAACAAAATTGGGAAGCCTAGCAACCTTAATATTTGTTCAATAAAAGGACACTCAATTAAGGCATAGGCCTTTTGCATGTCAACTTTCACCATGCACCGAGGGGAGATATTCTTTATTCCATAACCTTTCACAAGTTCATGACTCATTATAATATTATCAGTTATAAGTCTTTCGAGGACAAAAGCAGCTTGACAATTATCGACTAGATAACTAATCACGGATTGCATCCTATGGCTAATAACCTTTGAGATAATTTTGTATAGTACAGTACAACAGAAAAAAGGTCTATATTCTTTTATTGAGGATGGGTTTTTCACCTTTGGGATCAAAGTAACTGAGGCACAAATTGATAGCTCCGCATAGTCTTCCAGTGATAAAAAATTCCAACACTGCATGGGTCACTTCTTCTCCAATTACTGGCCATAATATTTTTTGAAAAAATGGGCATTGAATCCATTGCATCCTAGTATTTGTTTGTCCTTTATACTCATGAGTTCTATATATACTTCATCCCCTGTAACAGGCTTAATCAACTCAAGTTGCTGGTTTCTATTCAAAGAAGGGTCAAGTAACATGATATCAGTTCGCACTACTGGAATTTGATGAGCAGCTCTTCCCAGTAAACTCCTTGTAAAAGTTCTTAACTTCCTGGTCAATCTCTGGGTCTGATTCTATGATACTCCCATCAACAGTTTTAAGTCTCTTTATTTGGAGTTCTTTAAACAGACATAGAAAATAGCCCGTATTGGCGTCTCCCAATTTCAACAATTCAACTCTAATTTTTGTTTAGCTATGCTTTCTTACACCACCAGTATCCATTTCTCAAGTTGTTGCTTTGCCTCAATTTCAAGTTTGACCAGTTCAATTTGTCTAGTGAAATCCCTCATTTGCGTTTGTATGACCATGAGATTGTCCCGTGCATTCTTGATCTTCTCCTCAATACCCTTGTACTCATGATTTATTAGATTTTTCATGCCATTTTTTTTTACCTATTTTAATTTATTCCAGATTTCCCTCATACCATATCCTTGAACACGCTTGCACCATTCCTTTTCTACAACTTGAAGAAAAGTAGGATTAGTAGATAAGTAGTTATAGAACTTGAAAACCTTGACCTTTCTTGCACCAACAACTTCAATCTTCACATTTAAAGGACAATGATTAGAAAATTGTGGATCCATGACCACACCTTCAATATGGGGCCATATTTGTAACCAATAAGCATTGACAAACATCCAATCGATTTTGCTAAGAACGTGATTATTTGACCATGTATAGCACCTTCCCACGAACTTTATTTCAATGAGTCCTGTATCTGTTATGAACTCTTTGAAATCCTTTACTTCCATCTCTTGGACAATATTCCTATAGATTCGATCATCAGCTGGGAGATTTTAATTCCATAGTAGCTTCTTGTCTTGAACAGTATGTAATCCATAAATTATATTCAACTGAAAAACCATACTTGTATCTCGAGTGCCAGAACCTATTCCATGCATAAATTATTTATGCTCATCTGTGACATGACAATTAACATAGATCGAATTCCATAATATCCATATTCTACCCCCTGGAGCTTTTTGGTAGTTGGCAACCCACTGCCAATACCCTACTAGCTTTTTGATAATCCTTGGAGCATTTCATTTCTTGTACTCTATTTTCAATTACAGCAATAAGTACTACTTGAATAAATTTACAAAAATGCTTAAACTCTTGGTGCTTGTACACCTTATTTATCCCCCTAACATTCCAAGTGACTATATTCATAAAACGAGGAGGGGTGTGATTTGCCCACTATCCATCAACATACTCCCCTTACCCATCTGCTCACTTGTTGAACTAGTATCTTGCTCCCTTTTTTGTCCCAAAGTCAAAGTGTTGAACGGATCTGTATCACGAATTTGAAATAAATCATGGCTTCTTATTACGGTTTTGGTAGCATACTTCCTTCTAGATTGTATCCACTCATCAGCATTTACTTGTTGAGGTTTGTCATTCAACTGGTTTAGCGTTACCTCATCAGGGCATAAACTTACTTTCCATATACCTTGGCTATCAATAGTTTCATTAATTTTTGGGTCACGTACTCACTGAGCTTTCCACTTTTTTTTTTGTGTTGGTTCAAGATATGGTTGTGGTTGTTCTGCACTTTTTTGCCTTTGTATAGTAGGGCAGTGATGACCAATCTGACAACACTTGGGACATTAGCTTGGTTTCCAATCATATATCACTGCTTGATCAACAATTCCCTCCTCTGGAACACATAATACAATAGAACCCGGTAATAGTCTAGTCACATCCATTTCTACCAAAATATGCACATAGGAAATCCTTTCTGCATTTGTTGTGCAATTATCGGCATACAATGGCCTCGCCAAACCATTTCCAATCCTGTTTAGGTTGTCTTTGCTCCAGCAATTGAGGGCAAGATTAGGCAATTTTACCCACAAGGGTATGGTCTTCAAAACTTCCTCATTAAAATTGACCCAGTTGTCCAAGCCGTTAGTATAATGGGTCTATTATTCAATGTACAATTTACCAATCATTTTCTTCACCAAATCCTGTTGTGGGTTTGTGACCTGCTCTACTGAAGCCATCAGCAGCAGAGGAGACCATGAATTTTTATTAATCAAGAGATTTGGCTATTCGTCCTCACTGTCCCTTTCAAGATGTTGTTCCACCGATTTACCCATCAAACCCCTCTTGTTGCGTCTGAGATTTCAATCCACCAGCGTGCTCCTGTGTCGTGATTTCACTACAACACAATGTATCTATTGCGAAGAAATCTAAGCTATGAATTTAAAAATTATAGTTATTACTTAGTAATAACAATAAAAATTTAAATTTCATAGCTATTTACAAATTCATAAAATTTCTTAGCCACAAAAATTAAACTGACTAAGCTAATTCCTTATTATTGCTACAATTACAAATAATCGTGGTAATAGTTGCTTAAATAATTATAACTTTATTGCTACAATAAAATTTGATAGTTGATCATAAGTTTTTGTTACGCGATAAAAATTATTGTAGCAATAGTGGCCTTTTAGCCATAATAACTATTTGAAACAAGATATTGTAACTAAATAATTTTTTTTGGCTGCAAGTTAATAAAAATTATGGCAATAGTTAAATGATATAGCCACGTTTTTTTTGCTTTACAAAAATTGTAGCTAATTATTAATTTTTGCCACGAGTTAAAACTTATGTAGTAATAATAATCTTTTCGCCACAATAAATTATTCAAAATATAATTTTATGGCTAATGTTTTTTCTTTTGCTTTATGTTAGTAATGATTGTTGCAATAGTTAAAATATATAGCCTAGATTTTTGGGGCATTTTGTTAAAAGTGACAAAAGAGTTTGAAAATGAGGTGTAGGTGACTCAAGTCTTAATAATTGAGTGGAGGTGACAATCACTTTATTATGAATTAAGAAAGTTGTGAAAGTTTGAAAATATCCCATAAGTTTTTAAATTTATACTTTGATCCAAATGTTAGTTAATATAATAGAAAACGAAGGGGAAAAAGGCGTGTTTCTCTCTCTTCACAATTTTTGTTGTTCATTATTACTGCAGCTTTATCCATCATCTTCTACTTCATTTTTATCATCTTCAACTTCATTATCAATATCTTCTACTTTATTATCATCTTCATCTTCTTCTTGTCGACCATTGTTGTTGTTTTTTCCACTACTACTGCTACTTGAATAATTTTTTAGGTAAAATTTTATTTCGTACATCACTTTGATATTACTTAATAGGTGACTTTGGTAAGTAAAATTATGATTTTTAGTAGAATTTGTCATCTAGGTACACTGCTACTACTGTTTTTTTAACAATGGATATATAACTTATTCATGAATCTAACATAAGAGTTATTTGTTTAAAAAAATCACTCATCTGTTGTGACAAATGAGTAATCTGTTGTAACGGAAGAATCATATGTTGGATTCATGTTTATAGTTCTATATAGTGCCCGTAACATGAATCGAACAAATGGGCCATCTGTTGCAACAGATGGGTCATCTATTGCTACATACGGGTCATCTCTTGCAACAGACGAGTTATCTGTTGCAACAGACAAGTTATCTGTTGTAGCAGAGGAGTAATCTATTGCAACAAATGAGTAGTCTACTTAGAACAACACAAAACAACTCCTGCCACAAACCCCGACAGATAACCAATATGTTTCAAAACTCTTGCTATTGCTATTGGATTCAAAATTGTGCCTTACGTCCAATTGTCGACATGTTTGTTGAGAAGAAGAAATAGATAGAAACATAAATTTTTTATTAAATAAAAAAAAAATACATTAGGTAAGTAGTTGGAATATAAATAAAAATAAAAAGGCATAATACATAAATATGACCCTAAACTTGACACCAAATTATAATTTTGACCTTAAACTTTGATAGTGCACAAATATGAACTTTAACTATTCAAAACTGCACAAATATGACCTTTAAATGGCTTTTCACCATTATTTTTTTATTATTTTTGGTTCAAAGATGAAAATGGCATCTAATTTCTTGTCATTGCGGAAAAAAAGCAATATTGAAGATTTATTAATTAGGTGGGTCATCCTCATACGAAAAAATCGCGTGGGTATGTATATATATTATAAAGCAAAGGCTAAATTTATGTAATATAATATATCTAAATATAATTTATTTAAATATTAAATTAAAGATGAAACTATACTAATAATAAAAAAATTATAGTTTTAATAAAACGTTATTAAATTAACGTTACTAAGGATAGTAGTAGTAGTATATTAAATTAACGTTATTAAAATATAACATTATCAAAACGTTATTACATTAACGCAGGGGCGGACCTACATGGTTGCCATGGGATTCACCCGAACCCCCTCGGTAAAAAAATTACGTTGTATAAATAAGGTAGAAAATCTATATTTATGTACGTATATTAATGTTGAACCACATGAAACAAGGTACTTAGATAGCCTAGAGGTGTTATTTGCTCTTCTTGGGCGCTTCCTTCAGCCTACTATGCAGGTTCGATCCCTGCTTTTTCTTTTTGATAAAAAAAAAGCTAGGTAACACAAAAAGCAAAACTTTGATAGTGCACAAATATGACCTTTAACTATTCAAAACTGCACAAATATGACCTCCCTCCAAGTCAGCCCTTTTAACGACGTGACGTCGTGTGATTGGATTAATTTTCCACGTAGGCGGGAGTGAAACTCACGCATGAGGCTGCAAAATTGGAGGTCATATTTGTTTAGGTTTTGAATAGTTAAAGGTCCTATTTGTGCACTATCAAAGTTTAAAGTCAAAGTTATAATTTGATGTCAAGTTTAGGGTCATATTTATGTATTATGCCAAATAAAAATACACAGGCTAAAAGAAGAAACATAACCTAATTATTATATTATTATTGTCATCATCATCATCATTATTATTGCCAGCCGGCCAATCGTCAACCGGTAGCAGCAGGGCCCTCCTCGGCCTGCGAATCTCTCGGAACATCCTTACTTTCATGATGCCCAACTTCCACTGCAGGTCATGAACCTGCCTCTGAAGTTCCCCCACAGCATCGCGCAGAAAAGCAATGTCCCAAACAGGATCAACAATATCTAGAACACGCATGAATTGATAAAAAAATATAAAAACACAAGTAAAGAAAAGAGTCCGAATGTAATACAACATATACTATCAATTGAGAAGATTTACACAAAAAGAAAGAAAAAAACTTATCTGAGTCAGAGAAAAGGTATCTGGTCTTTGAAGAGAAAGTGGTTGAAGATGTAATATGAAAGAGAAGATGCAAGAAATAAATAAAGTGTAGTAGTAGAATGAACGAGTAAGGAGGGATCTATTTATAGAGGATTGAATTTGAATGAGTTAGGCAAAAAGGCACGACTGTTCACCTCCATTTTATTAATTGCATTCAAATAAACTAGTGACTTTTTAATTACTTTGAAAAGTTGTGACTTAATTAAATCAAGTTGCTGACTTTTTTTATTATTGTGATAAGTCATGACTTTTCAGCTTATTATTATTAATAAGTTCTTAAATTTAAATAACCTTTTTCTCAATTAAATAATCGAAGACTTCTCGCCTTTTCAATAACTGTTTCTTTTAATAATAATTATTTTTATTGAGTTGTGGCAACAGATTGTATATCTGTTGCATCAGATAACCCATTTATTGCAACAGATAGTATATTTATTGCAACAAATCTATAATTTGTTGCAACAGATAATCTATCTTCTTAATAATAATAAAAATAATAATAATAATAATAATATACTTTCATTAATCCAAATTGGTGACTCTTTTATTATTTATTATATAAATTAAAAAAGAGATTTAAAAACAAAAATGGTGAAAAGTCCGCCTATTTAATATTAACATCAATTATTCAAATTACATAACCATTTTCTAACGGTTATAAATTGTGTTTATTATTTATTTCCTTATAGTTTTCTGTGAAAAGAAATGACTTAATTTAATTCAAGTTGGTGAGTTTTTTATTATGATTATTGTGACAAGTCATGACTTTTCAGCATATTATTATTAATTAGTTCTTAAATTTAAATAACTTTTTTTCTCAATTAAATAATCAAAGACTTCTTACATTTTCAATAACAGTTTCTTTTAATAAAATAATATCCATTTTTATTGAGTTGTGGCAATAGATTGTACGTTTGTTGCATCAGATAACCCATCTGTTGCAACAGATATACCATATGTTGCAATAAATCGATCATCTGTTGAAGGATTTTTTTTATTTCTTCTAACAGCTGATTCATCAGTCGTAATAGATGAGGAATTTAATTCATCAGCTGTTTCGAGTGTGTGAGACAAAAAGTCACGCCTATTTAATAGTAACATCAATTATTAAAATTAAATAACCATTTTTTTATGATTATAAATTGTGTTTATCATTTATTTTCTTATTATTTATTTACTAATCGTTTTTCATATTAAATAATCAAAAAGTCATAACTTTTCACCCTCTCAATAACAATAACTTTTTTTTATTAATAACTATATGTTGTAACATATGATCCATCTGTCGCAACAGATTAACCATCTGTTGCCACAAACGCTCAATCCCTACCTCTAACCGTCGACATGTTGAGAATAAGGAATAGACAGAATGAAAATTAAATATTAAATAAGAATTAAAAATCCAAAGTCGACCAAACATAGATTTCTAAATCCATTATATACAAATATACAATAAACAAAACATACATTAGGTTCCTCCCTTAGGTAGATCCAATATAATAAAAAAAATACATACGCTAAAAGAAAAAAAACATAACCTAATTATTATTATTACTATTATTGTTATTATTATTATTGTCAACCGACCAATCGTTATCCGACAGCAGCGGAGCCCTCTTCAGCCTTGCTCTTATGTCGCCCAACTCCCATCGGAGTTTATAAATCTGCCTTTCAAGTTCCTGCAACAAGTCGCGTAAAATCACCTTGTCCAAATCCGAATCAACCATATCTAGAAGTGGATTTATGTATAATTACATTCCTTAATTAAATAAAATTGGTGACTTTTCAAATATGTAAATTAAAAAAACGGATCTAAATACAACATTTTATCTTTATTGTATTTCAAAAATAAAAGAAAATTGCGTTAAAATAAATCTAACATATAGGTAATCTTTTGCAAAATATATTCTATCTGTTTGATAATTTACTACATATTAACAATCTGTTGCAACAGATGCATATATATTTTTGATTATTTCCAATGGATAACTCATATGTTGTAATAGATTGATCATCTGTTGTAACAGATGTCTATAGTTATTTTATAATTTTAACAGATGTTTCATCTGTTGCAACAAGGTAGTCATCTGTTTATTCAAATTAAGCCATAGATGGGCTAGAAGGAATAAGGTGTGTGCAGATGGATGGATCCACTTTCATGTGTGGGAGTTATGTATTACTGATAAGGTCATCGGGACAACACACATAAAGAACAATGATTTTGTGAACACAGTTCTTAACTAATTAGATATTGATCATTCAAACAAGATCCTGCATTATATAGTTAAGTTTTATAGGTTCGAATTGATAAGGCCGAGGGACCCATAAAGATGGTACTGATACCTTGTTACGAATTAATGACGGTTGTTGCTCATGTTTATATGTGTCAAGTTTTGAGAAAGGATCAATATTTGGTGTCATTGCAGAGATCCAATAGAAATTGGACTTAACTTTAAGTGTGCATTAGACTCTGAGAAAAAACAAGAACAAAAAAATAATAGAAATTCCTCTAGCCCAAATTTATATAGAAGAGTTGTTCGAGAAGATAATTATATGCTAGAAGGAGCCGTAGGAGAATACCTATAAGGGAAAGGGGAGTTGATGAAAAACTCTATCATCTGAGAGCTAATTAAAGAGGAAACATAGGGTAGCAAGGAGCTTCTAGCGAGTCTGGCCGATAAAACTGAATTAAAACATGAGAATCTGAATCAAGTGCAAATATGAAAGTGTATCCAGTAATGAAAATTCTTCTGTTGTCTCTCTCAAAGAAAAATAGTGCAGATGGACACTTTGCTAAGGAGTTGTAACTAGGTAGTATGGTCGGAATGATCACCTACATAGAAGCTAATAGAACACCAAGAAAACAGCTTTACGGGCACCGAGGGTTAAAATGATGTACAGTAAGTCAAGAAAAGAAAACTTTCGCCAAGAACAGCTGCAGTCAAAATAAGGAATCTAAGCGAAGACGATGATTTCTGTATTTTAAATTGCATCCCATGCCTTCTTATTTGTGGTTTCGATTAGGTCCACTGTTATTGACCTGATCGGAACCACAAACAAGATTAAAAGACAGATTGAGTATCATTACTTCCTTAGCCATATGGATATAATTGATTGTGTTTTCTTGTATTAGTATGCTTTCAACATATCTTGGAGAAGATCAGAGGCTTCTTGTAGTATGTGAATCCCAATAATTTTCAAGCTTGCCTCCAGCTTGCTGATTCGGTATTAAAGTTTGTCGTTGCCGTCTTTGAGGTTAGTATAGAGTTCTTGGTCTATTGTGAGCTTGTCAAATAGGAACAGTTCCTTTGAAGTTGTGGCATTGTAAAAGGCCTTTAGAAGGCTTCCAAAACACTTTCTTCAGAAGGCTTAAATGATACATAGAGGGTCGTTATGTTTGTTTTATGTCAACGTGTTAATGCACACTCAAGCAGTGGTCCCAACTGTTGAACAACTCTCCAACTGTTGGGAGCATTGCTTGATTCGATTTCTTTTATTTTGGGAGCTACATTATCTAAAATTAATAGGAACATAAAATAGATTATAATTGATTAATGCATCATTAAAAAGGATAACAGTAAATCTAACATACACAATAGTAAAATAACAGTTCCAACAAACTACATATATGTTGCACCAGGTAGGTTATCTGTTGCAGCATATAACCAACCTGTTGCAACGGATGAATAATCTGTTGGAAATAATAAAAATAGATCACTCATCTATTGAAACAGATCAATCATGTGTTGCAACAGGTATGTTATCTGTTGCAATATATAGCCAACTTATTGCAATGGGTGAGCAATCTATTGGAAACAATAAAAAAGATCACTCATCTGTTGTATAAGACAGGTTATCTTTTGCAATATATAACCAACCTGTTACAACGGATGAGTAATCCATTGTAAATAATAAAAATTGATCACTCATTTGTTGCATCGGGTAGGTTACATGTTGCAGTGTATAACCAACCTGTTGCAATGGATGAGCAATCCATTGGAAACCATAAAAACAGATCACTCATCTGTTGCCAAATGAGTTATCTATTGGAACTGTTATCAACTTTCAATATTGTTTAGATTTCTTCCAAACAGAAGAGTTATTTGTCGCAACAGATGAATGATTTGTTAGAGTGTTAATCTATTGCATCGGAATTTTATTGTTGCATCAGATTTTTATCTGTTACATTAAATTTTCACCTATTGCATCAGATTTTCATCTGTTACATTAGATGGTTCATTTGTTGCATCAGATAGTTAATCTGTTGCATCAGATAGTTCATCTATTGCATCAAATAGTTCATATATTGCAAAAAAAATAGATCCAGGATTTTGTTCGATAGAATAACAACACTATCACCGTTTAATATCAAATATACCATTTTTATCAAGAAAAATAATAAATCAACCCAACAACACCAACACAACACACACACTAAGAACATCAACGATGACCAAAAATCACCAACATTGTTGTTTTGCATTTGTACAAACACAAACAACAAAAATTATACTTCAAAAAACTCAACGAATACCAACAAATTGAATCAACAGTTCGACAACAAAAACTATAATAACTACAAAAAAATTATATTTCACATCAGGAAGAGTAGAGAAGAAATGCCAGAAATTAGGATTTTCTTCAGTCCACATTTCAAATTTAAGCAAGAAATGTTGAAATTGTTAACCAATACTAGAAGAGAAGTTGGCTCAAGTTTCTCTTTTTTTCATAACTAAAAGACATAATTTTTTACCTGTGAAATAAGAAATGGGACTACAAAGAACTTGAAGTTGTTGTCGCCGGAGAACACTTTTGTCACGTCGATTGACAGTTGAAAGTCGAAAAGGAACTCGCCCAACTATTTATTACCGGAGGTTGAAGTCGGCGGGGATTGAAGGGAGAAATTTCACAGAACTGTTGGTTGGGAGAGAGTTGAGAGAAACTATCGAGAGAGAGGAGAGAGACGGTTGATTTTGAGAGGAGAGGGGTGCGGGTAGATTTTTATTTTTGAAAAAATTAGAAAGTTTTAAAAATATTAATCAAGTCCACAATTAATTTAATCAAGTTTCCTAATTATGTTTGACCCTTTAAGTTGTCAATGTCTCCAATCCTTCATTCAAGATTTAAATGACACCTTTCCTTTAATTTTCTCTAGATTTTTTGCTATGGTAAGACTTCTTAGCTAATATTTAATATTTACCACGTGATGAAACTTGTTGTAGCAATAGCGACCTTTTAGCCATAAAAAAGTTATTTAAAATAAATTATTGAAGTTATAAATATTTTTGTTTTGAGCACTAAAAAGTCATGGCAATAGCTGACTTAATAATAACTAATTATTTTTCATGACAAAATAATTAAGACACAAATTTATTGTTGTGAATAAATTTTGCAGCTGATAATTATTTTTTATCACGAATTGAAATTTGTTGTAGTATTACTAATGTAGAGTAAAAGAGTGATTTTTAGACATGTTAAGAGAGAGAACCTGTCTGTCCCTTCTCTCTTCTAACTCGCCATCGGTCTCAACCACTATGGACGAAACGTTAACTCCTCCCCTTTTACCAAATCCACCAATTAAGAGCCCTTCTAGGAAAATCCTTATGGAAGACCCCCCCTTCCCCAATCATATAAAGACATCGTTGCTGGAAAATTAAATTCTTCCACTCTTTTGGGATCGTTAGAGCCCGATCTAAGA
This sequence comes from Capsicum pubescens, assembly GCA_030864215.1. Classification (NCBI taxonomy): domain Eukaryota; kingdom Viridiplantae; phylum Streptophyta; class Magnoliopsida; order Solanales; family Solanaceae; genus Capsicum; species Capsicum pubescens. The sequence goes on along the minus strand of CM061543.1, from coordinate 275,103,080 downwards.
GAGAAATCGGAACCTGGATGCAAAGGGATCCTATTATCAGAGAATGATAAGATCCGCTTATACACTCCTTGGATCCACTCTGTAATCATCAAGACGATTAAGAGGAACTTCAATCACCAGTACCTCAAAAAAAACTTGACGATCTATGGAAACTATCCGAACCTCTATGTCTAGTAGATCTAGGATTGGGATTCTATACAGTCAAGCTCACGAAGTCGGAAAGTCAATCCCAAATCCTTCAAGGAGGACCCTGGTTCATAGCTGGTAGGTTTCTATCGATAAGAAAGTGGGAACCAAACTTCATTCCAAGTACTCGAAGGTTGACTTAACTGCGATTTTGATCAGGCTTCCTCACTTGCCTACAAAATTATATGATGCTTTCATCCTCCATAGAATCGGCACAAAAATTGGAACCTTGTTAAAAGTGGATGTATGTACTTTAGCGGCTCTGAAGGGCAGATACGCAAGAATTTACGTTCAAACACCCCTTGATACGTCGGTAACACCCTCAATCACTATTAATCATCATAATCAATAACTGCTCTATGAAGGGGAGGTTTTTTTCTGCAAGAATTGCGGTTGTTTGGGACACACGACGATCAATTGTTCATACCCTCTAAAAAAAACCCAAACGAAAGAAGCTAGCACAAGTCCAAATTGGGAAACCACCAATGAGGTCTAACCGTCAGTTGACGGATCTACATCGAAATGAAAGACAGTGATGTTTACTAAAAAGAAGAAATTGGGAACCAAGCAATTACAATCCAGCATGAAGGGGACGGCCACCGAAAAAGCAAAAACTTCGGCGGTGGGCTCAGGTAAGTACCCTAACCCTAACACTTCGATGACGTCGCTGGATGATCCACCTAGGCCCATGTCCTCTAGTTACTCCTATCCTGGGCTGAACTAGGGAGAACCCTCAAGGCCCACCAAGGATACTCAGACGGGAGTAGGCCAAAGAGTTTGCCAGGTCCATTTACCTCTCACTACTAAGGGGAGAAGGAATGATGCTGGCACTTCGAGGCCCAGCACCAGTGCCTCTTATGGTCTTGTCTACAAGGCCCAACACACACCTGATATACCCAAGTTCCCTTCTATTAAATCCCCTTCTATTTTAAAAAATCCATTTTTTTAAACTAAGGAAATAGAAATGAATGAGTGCCCACACGATGGGGTCCTCAATGGTGATCTGGACATAGGCAATGATAAGCCTACTGTCTTGACGGTGGGAAACTCTTACACTTCCCCCTGTGATTTGATGGTGAGTGGCTAGAGCATTGATATGGCATTAAATGTTGGTGGTCTTTGCAATGGCAAAACTCCTCAGATCCCCTCAAATACCTCTCACCACCCTATATATCAGGCAGAATGCATGACTGATCTCACAATAGAGAATAGCCATGGACAACCCAAACTCCAACCTAACCATCACAATTGTTCTACTAGCACCGGATCACCATCCAACCTCATGGTTGGAAATTTACCTAACCAACCAAACTGTTCTAATTCACCTAGAGTGGGAGGGGAGACAACTCACTTTTCTCATTCAGGACACTCAATACTTAGCTCAACTGACAATGTCAAGCTTGAACAAGGGGTTACAAATGTATGGGCAAAGTTTTTGGATGGCCACACTATTCAAAGTGATCAGCTCCTCCCTCCAGAGGGATCTGAGCATAGAATCTCTAGCCAATATCATGAACAACATGAGACTAAGCCTCCCTTTCTTTCTCCCCACCCAATCCTGCAATGATGCTTCTAGGACTAGTTTTTGCTCCTTTATCTGGGGGACTCCAAGATGCCCCACCTTTTCCTCCTATGATCACAACCTCTCAACCTCACTCTGGAGAGGATAGAGAGGGTAAATGCCCTGGAGGCACTGAAAGAGGCCAACAAAGAGCTGGAGGAGTTCCTGTCACAACTCAAAGTACCCAAATCAGAGGTTCTAAACATGTTCGAACCTCTAACTCTAGAGTTCACAGAGTAAGTACAGGAAATAGTGACCATCCTGATTCCTCTAGGGTTAGTAGAACTAGGAATAAGGACAAATATAGTAAACCCTATGGGAGGAGAAATTCCTAGGGCCACACCAACCCCATTTAATAGAAAGGGTAAAGCCTACTCACTATCTCTCACCCCCAACCCCAAGGGGAAGGACAAGGTAAACACAACACAACAACCTCACCCCCTACTTTCCAAAATGAAGAACTGCACAGTATGGAATGTTAGGGGGGCAAAGAATGCTGATTTCAGAAAACACTGTAAAGCTATGATCAACATCCATCACCCTTGCATCCTACCTTTACTGGAAACCAAGATGGCTGACCACCAAGACCTTAGTGAGGAACTTGTCTTCCAGAACTACATCCAATATGAGGCCACTAGTAACTCAGGAGGGCTGGTCGTTATGTGGAGGGATGACCCTGTCTCCATTTCCACTGTCTTCATCACCTCCCAGGCTATCAATGCTAAAGTAAAGGTTAGTTCCCCACCTTCCACCTGTTTTATCAGTATTATTTATGCTAACACAGATTTCAACTCTAGGATCGTCCTTTGGGAATAACTCTCCTCCATTTCTGATACCTACATTACCCCTAAGGGTAAGAGCTGGCTTGTAGGAGGTGACTTTAATGAAGTACTTAGAGCCTCTGAGAAATTTGAAGGCTCAAAAGTCAACCTCAATAGAATTAACGTGTTTATGAATTGTTTTAACTACTGTAACCTTATTGACTTGGGCTTCAGGGCGAGTAAATACACCTGGTCAAATATGAGATACAAAAATAGACAGGGCCTCATTCTTGAAAGACTGGACAGATATCTTGCAAATGACCCCTGAATTCATTCCTACCCTGAGGCTTCCATCACCCATCTCCCTAGAACCCTTCAGAGTGGAATATATGTGGTTACGTCACCAGGATTTCCCAAACCTGATTAAGGATGCCATCCTTAACTGTCCTTGTATCACCTCAGCTACCTCTGAGTTTGAGAACAAGGCTAGGATTTGGAATAAGCACATTTTTGGGGATATTTTTTTTAAAAAAAAAGAACTTTCTTTCAAGGTTAGCGGGAATTCAGAAATCCCCCAATTACCCAACTAGCCACTTTCTCCAAGGGCTTGAGCAAACCCTTCTGAAGGATTTCAACTACATCCTTAATCTGGAGACTGAATTCTGGAAACTTAAATCTAGAATCTCTTGTTTTCTCTATGGAGACTCTAACACTAGGTTTTTCCACACCTCTACCCTGAATAGGAGGAGGAGAAATAGAATTAATTCCATTATGGATGAAAGTGACACCTGGCACTATCACCAAAAGAATATTGAATCTAATGTCTCCAACTATAATTCAAACCTTTACACTTATAAACACTCTTTGTGTTACATGAATACCCAACTCAACCCCTCCACCTTGGGTTCAATTAGCGCATCTCTCCATGACATGCTTTAGGCCACACCTTCATATAAGGAGGTCAAAAGAGTTGTTTTCTCCTTCAAGCCTGATAAAGCCCCTGGACCTGATGGTTTACACCCCTTTATGTATCAAAAGTTTTGGGATACATTAGGTCCCCCCATTGTTAAATTTTTCCAAGAGACCTTCACCTCTTATTCTATGGACCCCAGAGTTAACTCCACTTACCTCTGTCTCATCCCTAAATGTAGAAATGCTACTACTCTAAAAAACTTTAGGCCTATTGGGTTATGTAACACCTAGTATAAAATCACTACCAAGATTATTGCCTGCAGAATTAAGCCCTTACTAGTAATCATCATTGGTCCTACCCAAGCCAGTTTTTTTGGCAAGAAGAAGAGCCTCTGATAATACTATCATTGTTCAAGAGTATGTTAGTCACCTCTCCAAAATAAAGGGAAAAAAGTCTAGCATGACTCTTAAAATTGACTTAGAGAAAGCTTTTGACAAGATTGAATGGTCCTTTATTAGCCAGGCTCTCTCTTTCTTTAACTTTCCTAAAAATCCCACTAAACTCATCCTCTCTTGCATTTCCATATCTTCCATTTCTATCCTGGTTAATAGGGGTAAAACCACTCCTTTTAACCCTACAAGGGGAATTAGGCAGGGGGACCCTATGTCCCCCTACTTATTCATTTTGTGCATGGAACTCCTATCCCGGAGGATAAACTATGAGGTTGATACCCTAAACTGGATTCCCTTAACATTCTCCAAAGGTGGCCCTTTCATATCCCACCTCTTTTTTGCTAACGATCTCACCCTTTTTGCTAGAGCTGACCCTAAGAACTGTCTCACCATCAATAGAATCCTTCACAGTTTCAGCTCTCACTCAGGCCGAAGAATCAACTTTACTAAGTCTAAAGTTATCTTCTTTAAGAACTATGCTCTGAATACTCAGAAGGATCTTTGTTCTCTCCTGGGCATCCACCCTTCAAACAACTTTGGTAATTATCTGGGCTTTCCCATCTTTCACAAGAAGCCTGTCAGGGTTGATTTTCAATTCCTCATTGACAATCTGAAGAGTAAGCTTGCTGGTTGGAAGACTAAATTCCTTAACATGTCAGGTAGGGTCACTCTAGCAAAAGCCTCCCTAGATAGCATCCCCAATCACATTATGCAATACATCCAACTTTCTACTTCCATGCATAAGCTGATTGCTAGAACACAGAGGAACTTCATATGACATGTTAAGGAACTTCATATGCATAAGAAAAAAATGTACCTTATCAAGTGGGACACCATCACTCTTCCCAAGAGGGGCTGTACATGCATAAGGCTGCTATTAAAAATGTAGCTCTCCACTGTAGTATGGGTTGGAGAATGTATTCCAACCCAAAATCCCTTTAGGCTAGCACCCTTCCAGCCAAGCATGGTTCCAGTAAGAAGAGCTATAGCAATGGTTCCAGAAATTTGTGCAACATAATCATGAGCTGGAAAAAATGCAGAAATGCTCTTTACTGGGCCATAAAAGATAGCACCAAAGTGAACGCATGGAGGGACAGATGGGTTCCTGGTATGCCCCCTTTGGACTCTATTATTCATGGACCCACAAGTAATCCTCTAAACCATGTCATGGTGAAAGATGTCTGGAGGGATGGAAGATGGGACTTTTCTACCCTTCCTTTTGACATCCCCTCAAACATTACCAATACTATCAAAAACTCTTTCATTCAAAGTTCCCACCTTACCCAGGACACTCCTCTATGGGTTCTGAGGGGCAATGGAATTTTCTTTTGTAAAAGTGCTTACCAATACATTGCCAACAAAGGATATACCATCAAAAGTTCACACAGCTCCTTTACTTGGATTTGGAAACTGAACCTTCCAAATAATATCAAAACTTTCATGTGGATCATCCATCATAACAACCTTCCTACCAATTTCAATCTTCACAAAAGGGTATCAGCCTCAATACCTCTTGTTATATGTGCAACAATACTTAAGAAAATCAGCACCACATCTTCTTTGGGTGTAATCTAGCTAAATCCCTTTGGAATCAACTTATTCAGAAGTATAGGGGTAGCATCCCCCTACACCTTACCGTGTTTGACTCCACCAACTAGCCCCACACTTGGCAAAGAGTCAAAAAGCTTTACTTTGACAACACCACTCCTTGGAGCACCTCGTTACCCTTCTGTCTGTGGTACATATGGAAAGTTAGAAATATAAATTCTTTCCAAAATGTCAAGACTCATCCTTTCCTCAGCATACCTCATGCTGAATCTGTAGAATATCACCTCCTGGGTGATACCAAAGTGACCCCTCCTAAGTCCATCATCAATCTCAGTTGGCACCCCCCGAACCACAATACTTTCAAGCTCAACACTGATGGGTCTTGTACAGGTAATCCTGGAAAGGGTGGGATAAAGAGAGTCATTAGGAATAGCAAGGGTGAATAGGTTATGGGTTTCAGCAAAAGCTACTCCCATGCTACCAATAACCTCATGGAGTTAATGTCCCTCATGGAGGGTCTAAATCTAGCTCTAAAACACAACATCAAACCCCTAGAAGTCTGGTTGATTCAATGGAAGTTATAAATATGTTACATTATGGTAACCTTCTCTATGATTCAATTATTAATGTATGCAGGTCCTTACTAGAGAGCTTGGAGAATCCTCCAGTCCACCACACCTTCAGGGAGCAGAATAGAGTAGCGGACATGCTGGCTAAGCAAGGCTCGAAAAAAGACCTCTTTGACAGAATTCATATTTTTGTAACTCCACCGGCTAGTGGAGGAGTTGATTTTTGGGAAGATTTTAAGGGAAAAACATTCTCTCGTATTGTACCTACTAATGATGTAGCTAGTCCAAGTAGCTTTGTTTTTGCGCCTGGTTAGGCCTTGTTTGTACAACGACTTTTCTTTAATTATCAATGCATCTATCCTTTACCAAAAAAAAATGTAGAGTAATTGGATATTAATCATTTGATTCGGTTCAATACTACATGTCTATTTGGGAATTTCAAATATAATTACAATAAATATGTGATTATATCTAACAAATTTTGATTACCTAATTATATTAAACTTAAATATAACTTTGCTAGTCTCGCTAAAGCCTAAAGAAATATTATACACACACACACATACACACACACACGCGCGTAGACACACACACACACACATATATATATCAATCTAATATGATTAGAGGTGTTAGCAGTTCGATTTAATTCAATTCTAAATTTTGTAAATCTTAAACATAATTTAAATAAATACTTAATAATATTTATTTCGATTAGCTAATCATGTCAAATTTTAGCTGAACTTCAATAAATTTTACTCAAACTTCATCCTGGCTTGTCACGATCCAAAAACGAGGGTCATGATGACACTTGTCGCAGCGTACCTTGACAAGTAAGCCTATCACCCAAACTGATACGAATAGAGAAAAAGACAGAAATAACCAAGGTAAGGCTTCTAGAATGAAGCCAAACCATATAAATAATCATAACAATGCGGAAAGAACTTATCCAAAACACCAATCATGCCCAAAACCAGGTGTCAATAGTGTAAGAACTACTAATACAATCCAAGATTCAAATACATCGGAAAAATAACCACAAAGGAATAATAACTATCTCTGAACACTAATAAAGACATAACTAGTATAGAAAGATAGAGGTGAACTTCGGACGCATGAATGTCCAACTGCTACCTTGGAAGCTCTAACAACCGGCCGAATCAAGTAAGCTGAGGCGCACTCGAGATAGGACCTGCACCGAAAGGGCGCAGTAGGCATGAGTACGGTCCACTTGTACTCAGTAGGTATCATAGGCCGACTAAGAAAAGTAGTAAATAGGGCATACAAAATATACACTAAGGGCACGTCACCTGTAATCAGAAAATATCCCACAACGCTAGCCCACACTGCTTGCACTAACAGTTTAAATATATCTCAAATATATTGCAAAAATACATCAAGATATAGAACACAAGTATAGATTATGTCACATATAAAATAGAGCAAGAGAGAACATATAGATACAAGATCATCAAATACAAGTAAAGAAAGGTAAGACAAATACATAGATGACAAGTCAATAAGGCAATACAACACAACATAAACACAATAAAGTAAGTGCAATGTATATGATAATGATGATGATGATGATGATGATGATGATGCACGAGGTTGTTGCACAACCTCCGGGATCGTCGCACAATCCCCATATACACCTACGGAGCCAAAGCTTCCCGACGTAGGAACCATGGGGGATTCATCAACCCATATACAATTCACATATCTCATATCTCCTTTCCGGCATATCCCTCGGAAAGGGTTTTATAAAGTGTTACAATATTTTTAAAAAGGTGTTGCCAGTGTTTCTAAGATGTTGCCACGGTGGTACCAATGTTTCATGAATGAGTATGATATGAAGATGTAATGCTCACAACCAATCACAATAAGTATTTACACAACCAACCACATGATATATTTCCATAACCAACCACAATGATACATGTCCACAACCACATGTGCCAATATTCACTCGTTATTTTCATTTCATCCATGAATTTCTACAAGTCTCATATGCCAGTAAAGTATGACTATAATCACAATACACCCATGGTATCACATTAAACAATAAAATACAATTACTCACATGTATTCAAGACTATCAATGTCACATAGGACCCCACACAGTCAAACATATCACATAATATTTCAATTTCGACAATTACATCGCACATAGGCCCCCACACGGGTACAAAATGTAGATAGACATTTTTCATGATTAGTTCTCACCCTTAACATGCATTTTGTACCATCATTTACTACCCATCCCAGTCTGAAAAGTTAAGCCATAACCTACCTCGAAAGTCAAAACTGGTCCGCTACACTTGAACCCGTGACCTTACTTTTCACGAAAAGTCCCAAACTCTACTAAAAATATCAAATATGAAATCTACGCGTCAAAACAAAACCAACGACACCCATATTGACTACTTTTGGTTCGGGGTCAAAACGGACCCCCAAAATAGGTTTTCGAAAAAGAAGGGCAAAATTGAAACTTTACTTCAAAAATATGTTTCCCATATTTTTAGAAACCTACATCTGAAAACTCAAGTTAAATCGAGTAAAAAATGGGGTTCAAATCGAAGAAAAATCATGTTTAAGCTTTACCGGGTAAAATCCTTGAAATCCGGGTTAAAATCAAGAATCGGAGTTGTTTTGAAGGTTAAATTGATGGAAAACTAGTAATTATAAGATAAAAATATTATTCAAGTGAAAGGGAATGAAATTTGAGTTTAAAAATCATGCCCTAAGATTTTTGAGGTTTTGAGAAATTTATCAAGAAATTTCTAAGAAAATGGGTGAATTCTTACCTTAAATCCGTAATTAAAATTAAGAAATAGGTGTTAATCTAGCTTCCCAAACTCTCACAAACTTCACTTTTAAGATCCCAAAATATTTAGGGTTTAGCTCTCAAGAGACAAGATGAAAAATGAGCAAAATGGGCCAAAAATGTGAAAAAACTGCTATATATATTGCAGATTTTTCTGCATAACTGAACAGTTTTTATTCTAACTCGAAATGAACTTCGACGGGGTGCTTGGGATTCGTTCGGAGTCCGATTTATGCAAACAAACTATGCAACCACACTAAATTCGACGTTCCGGACGCAATGGTGATACCCGATTTTACAGAAAAAATCGTTTTCACAAAATTGACCCCCGAGACCCGAAATCACTATTTTCCAAACCGAGGGTCGAAATGAGATTTAAAAGCCGTAAAATCACACCAAACATGCTAACACACTAAAATAGACATTCCGTATCTGTTGGAAACGTCGTATTTTTCATACGAGGTCGTTTCAACCAAAAGTGGATCCCACACCCAACTTTCCAATTTTTCAACTTTTCGACCAATAGGTCGAAATGAGCTCGGGTGAACCAGGACCCGAATCAAAGGTCTACCTAGCCTAAAATCGATATTCCGGAGCTGCTGGCGTAGTCCGTTCGTTCATCCATCGCACGAATCAAAATATAACCACATAAGTCCAAAATAAGGCTCTCGAAACCATCAAAAACCACAATATTGCATAAATGATACCAAAATGTATCAAAAATCATGTTAACCACTCCCACACCACATAAATACCATAATGCAACTACGGGGAGGGGTAAAATAATCAAATCACACAAAATCACAAATTTCACATATTTAATCAAATTTTTTGGTCGTTACATCATCCACCACTAAAAATCTAGTTCGTCCTCGAACTAAGGCAAGGAAATACCTGAATCAATGAGAAGTTGGGGATAGGAACTACGCATATCAGACTCAATCTCCCAAGTAGTCACATCTACAGGTCAAAGTTGCCACTGGACATGAACCACAAGGATCACTTTAGAGCGCAACTGCCTAACATCCCTAGCCAAAATGGAAACTGGCTCCTCAACAAAGGACAACCGCTCATCTAACTGAACTGAATCCCAACGAATGACATGAGAATTGTCAAGAATATAGCAACGAAGCATAAAAACATGAAAACTGGATGAACAACAGATAGATCAAGGGGCACAGCCAACTCATAAGCCACATCACCAATAGTTCGAAGAATCTCAAACGGATCAATATACCTGAGGCTAAGCTTGCCCCTTTTCCCAAAACTCATCACACCTTTCATGGGTGAAACTCGAAGGAAAACATGATCACCAATACCAAAACTCAAGACACGAAGTCTACGATCAGCATAATACTTTTGCCTACTTTGGGCCGCTCTAAGTTTATCCTGAATGGCCCGGACCCTATCCAAAGACTCACGAAGCAAGTCCGTACCTCGAGGTCTCACCTCTGAAACATCGAACCAACCTACTGGAGAGCGGTAACGCCTACCATACAACGCCTCAAAAGAAGCCATATCAATACTGGAATGGTAGCTATTAATATATGCAAACTATGCTAAAGCCAAATACTGCTCCCACTGGCCACCAAAATCCATCACGCACGCGCGAAGCATACTCCAAAACCTGGATAGTCCATTCTGACTGGCCATCAGTCTGGGGTGAAACGCTGAACTAAGATCCACTCGAGTACCTAACTCATCCTGAAAAGTCTTCCAAAAATGAGATGTGAACACAGGACCTTGATCTGAAATAATGGACACCAGCACACCATGCAGATGCACAATCTCACGAATGTAGATACGGGCCAACCTCTCAGCACTAAATGAGACCTGAAGCGGAATAAAATGAGCTGACTTGGTCGATCGATCCACGATGACCCAAACACTGTCAGAACCATGAGATGTACGCGACAAACCAGTCACAAAGTCCATAGTGATGCATTCCCACTTCCACTCAAGAATGGGTAACCTCTGAAGTAAACCACTAAATCTCATATGCTCGGCCTTCACCTGCTGACAACATAGGCAATGAGACAATAAATCTACTAGCCTCATACCACCATACCAATAGTGTTGTCTCAAATCACGATACATCTTAGTTACACCTGGATGGATGGAATATCTGGAACAATGGGCCTCCTCCAAGATCAACCTAATTCGATCACCACTCTTGGCATACAAACTCAGCCCTCAATCCTCAAAACTTCATCTGAATTAGGTGAGTCTTCCTTAGACTCTCCACTCAACATCTTATCTCGAATCAACCTCAACCCAACATCGTCAAACTAATGAGCTCGAATCTGCTCCATCAAAGAGGGTCTAGCATCCACAAATGCCAAAACACGCCCTGGTGTTGAAATATCAAGCCTGACCATCAGATTAGCTAAAGACTGAACCTCCAAGGCCAACGACCTCTCCTGAGTCAAAAGATGCACCAAGATACCCATGCTAGCCGACTTCTAGCTCAAGGTATCCACAACCACATTAGCCTTTCCCTAATGGTAGAGAATAGTCAAGTCATAATCCTTAAGCAACTCAAGCCAACGAAGCTGCCTCCTAAGAAGATCTCGCTGATAAAGAAGTACAAAAGGCTACGATAATCTGAGAAGATCTCACAATGGAATCCATACAAGCAGTACCTCCAAAACTTCAAGGCAAACACAACTGCGCACAACTCCAAATCATGGATAGGATAATTCCTCTCATGAGGATTCAATTGGTGAGATGCATAAGCAATTACCCTGCCCTCCTGCATCAACACAGTACCTAACCCAACACCTGAAGCATCACAAAAGACAGTAAAACGCACACCCTCCTTAGGCAAAGCTAATATAGGAGCTGAAGTCAACAAATTCTTGAGCTTCAGGAAACTCGTCTTACAAGCTTCGGACCACTGAAAAGAAATCTTCTCCTGGGTCAACTTGGTCAATGGAGCTGCAATGGATGAAAAACCCTCCACAAAACGTCGATAATACTCAGCCAAGCCAATAAAACTCCAAATCTCGGTGGGCGAAGTAGGTTTATCCCAAATCACAAACCGCTGCAACCTTAGCTGGATCAACTATAATACCTTCCTTAGTCACCACATGACCCAAGAAAGAAAATATACACTAACCTAAACTCACACTTAGAGAACTTAGCATACAATTTCTCATCCCTCAATCTCTAAAGCACAATCCACAAATGCTCATCTTGCTCAACCTCACTCTTGGAATAAACCAAGATATCATCTATAAATACCATAATAAAGGAGCCAATATATGGTCGAAACACTTATTCATCAACTCAGTGAACGAGGCAGGGGAATTGGTCAACCCAAAAGACATGACCAAGAACTTATAATGACCATATCGAGTCCGAAAAGCTATTTTTGGAATATCCAAAGCTCTAATCCTCAACTGGATGATAATCGAACCATAATTCAATTTTCGAAAACACCACAACGCCCTAAAGCTGATAAAAAAAATCATCAATGCGAGGAAAAAGATACTTATTCTTAACCATCACCTTGTTCAACTGCCGATAATCAATACATATCTGCATAGACCCATCCTTTCTCTTTACATACAAAACAGACGCACCCCAAGGTAAAACACTAGGTCGAATAAATCCCTTATCCAACAACTCCTATAACTGATCCTTCAGTTTCTTTCAACTCTGTTGGGGCCATCCTATAAGAAGGAATAGAAATGGGCTCGGTGCCCGACTTAACATCAATAATAAAATCAATATCTCAATTCGAAGGCATACTAGGAAAGTCCGTGGAGAACACCTCCATAAACTCACGGGCAACACGGACAGAATCCAATAAAGAAGAAGAAACAACACTTGCGTCACGAATATGGGTCAAGTAAGATAAACATCCCTTCTCAACCAATTTATGAGCCTGGACATAAGATATAACCCTCTTAGGACCCGAATTAAGTGTACCCTTTCCAAGCTATCCTTGTCATACCAACTAAAGCTAAAGTCACAGTCCTAACAAAACAATCTAAGACAACATGATAAGGAGCCAAACAATCCATATCCAAAATAACATCAAAATCGACCATATCTAACACAAGAAAGTCTACCAAATTTTCACGTCCGGCAAAAGTCACAACACAAGATCGGTACACCCGATCCACAACTAAAGAATCACCTACCGAGGTAGATACACGAATAGTCATGGCAAGAGGCTCCCTAACAGAATCAAAACCCAAAGAAAAATATACAGACACATAAAAGAAAGTCGATCCAGGATCAAATAATAACATGCAGGTCTGAAACAAACGAAACGGTATCTGCGATCACAGCATCTAAAGCGTCCTCTTCAGATCTGACTGATATAGCGTAGCACTATCCATGACTACCATCTGGATGAGTGGCCCCATAACCACCAACACGGGCTCTACCATCTCTACCTCTAGCACCTTTGGTAGAACACCTACCTTTCACAGCTGAAATAAGGTTATCTCTAAACACGCGGAAAGAAAAGTCCTTAGCCACATGGCCAATCTCATCACGCACATAACAACCTCTGCGACTAGTCTCAATAGAAGAAGGTACAACTGGGCCTAAACAGCCACCCTGAACTGCTGAACTAGAAGGTTCACCACCTGAACTCTGTAATGCCGTCTGTACTGGCCTACCATAGTATCTACGAGAACCTCTAAAATTTCTGCCTTGAGAGGTCCGACTCCTGAACTCACAAAAATATCGCGCCTTCTTGGCGCCTCCCTGAGATGCACTAAGAATATCCTCTATTATCTTAGCATGATCCACAATACTCTAAAAAAGAAGCCCCAAACACAACTATATGAAATGTAGCCAACAGAAGGAAGACAACCCAACCCTTCACAAACTTTTGAATCTTCTCAAACTCGGTGGAAATGCTATCTTAGAAACATCAAGACAGGGTATGGAAGCATGCCTTATACTCAAAAACTGTCATGGAGCCCCGCTCCAAATTATCAAACTCGTTCCACATATGATCTCTTAAACTAAAAGGCACAAATCTCTCCAGAAAGGCATCAACAAACTGATCCCATGACAACTCAGGAGCATTAACAAGCCTACAACCAACAAATGATATCCAATAATCTTTCGCTGCATCTCTCGACTGATAAGAGGTATAAGCAACTCCATTCGCGTAGAAAGAGTGAAACACAACTCAGAATACAGGGTATGAAAGAACTTCGCACGATAAAGAATGAAACGAGGGAATTTTCCTAAAGACATCCTATAGCCTCTCGAAGATGGATACGGACGTCTACGTACCGATCCGCGAGACTCTATTAGACATCCCGTTCTTACACCATTGAGACCAATGAAACCTGGCTTCTTTGATACCAATTTGTCATGACCCAAAAACGAGGGTCATGATGGCACTTGTCGCGGCGTACCTTGACAAGTAAGCCTATCACCCAAACTGATACGAATAGAGAAAAAGACAGAAATACCCAAGGTAAGGCTTCTAGAATGAAGCCGAACCATATAAATAATCATAAAAATGCGGAAAGAACTTATCCAAAACACCAATCATGCCCAAAACCAGTTGTCAATAGTGTAAGAACTACTAATACAATCCAAGAGTCAAATACATCGAAAAAATAACCACAAAGGAATAATAACTATCTTCGAACACTAATAAAGACACAACTAGTATAGAAACATAGAGGTGAACTTCGGACGCATGAATGTCCAACCGCTATCTTGGAAGCTTCAACAACCGCCCGAATCAAGTAAGCTGAGGCACACTCGAGTTAGGACCTGCACCGAAAGAGCGCAGTAGGCATGAGTACTGTCCACTTGTACTCAGTAGGTATCATAGGCCGACTAAGCAAAGTAGTAAATAAGGCATACAAAATATACACTAAGGGCACGTCACCTGCAATCAGAAAATGTCCCACAATGGTAGCCCACACCGCTTACACTAACAGTTCTAATATATCTCACATATATTGCAAAAACACATCAAGATATAGAACACAAGTATAGATTATGTCACATATAAAATAGAGCAAGAGAGAACATATAGATACAAGATTATCAAATACAAGTAAAGAAAGGTAAGACAAATACATAGATGACAAGTCAATAAGTCAATACAACACAACATAAACACAATAAAGTAAGTGCAATGTATATGATAATGATGATGATGATGCACGAGGTTGTTGCACAACCTTCGGGATCATCGCACAATCCCTGTATACACCTACGGAGCCAAAGCTTCTCGACGTAGGACCCATGGGGGGTTCGTCAACCCATATACAATCCACATATCTCATATCTCCTTTCCGGAATATCCCTCGGAAAGGTTTTTATAAAGTGTTACAATATTTTTAAAAAGGTGTTGCCAGTGTTTCTCAGATGTTGCCACGGTGGTACCAATGTTTCATGAATGAGTATGATATGAAGATGTAATGCTCACAACCAATCATAATAAGTATTTCCACAACCAACCACATGATATATTTCCACAACCAACCACAATGATACATTTCCACAACCACATGAGCCAATATTCACTCGTTATTTTCATTTCATCCATGAATTTCCACATGTCTCATATGCCAGTAAAGTATGAATATAATCACAATACACCCATGGTACCACATTAAACAATACAATACAATTACTCACATGTATTCAAGGCTATCAATGTCACAGAGAACCCCACACGGTCAATCATGTCACATAATATTTCAATTTCGACAATTACATCACATATAGGCCCCCACACGGGCACAACACGTAGATAGATATTTTTCATGATTTCCCACCCTTAACATGCAGTTTGTACCATCATTTACTACCCAGCCCAGTCTGAAGAGTTAAACCATAACCTACCTCGAAAGTCGAAACCGGTCCGCTACACTTGAACCCGCGACCTTACTTTTCACGCACAATCCCGAACTCTACTAAAAATGTCAAATATGAAATCTACGCGTCAAAACAAAACCAACGAAACCCATATTGACTTCTTTTGGTTCGGGGTCAAAATGGACCTCCAAAATAAGTTTCCGATAAAGAAAGGCAAAATTGGAACTTTACTTCAAAAATATGTTCTCCATATTTTTAGGAACCTACAGCTGTAAACCCAAGTTAAATCGAGTGAAAAATGGGGTTCAAATCGAAGAAAAATTATTTTTGAGCTTTACCGGGTAAAATCCTTGAAATCCGGGTTAAAATCAAGAATCGAAGTTGTTTTAAAGGTTAAATTGATGGAAAACTAGTAATTATAAGATAAAAATATTATTCAAGTGAAAGGGAATGAAGTTTTGGTTTAAAAATCATGCCCTAAGATTTTTGGGGTTTTGAGAAATTTATCAAGAAATTTCTAAGAAAAGAGGTGAATTCTTACCTTAAATCCGTAATTAAAATCAAGAAATAAGTGTTAATCTAGCTTTCCAAGCTCTCACAAACTTCACTTTTAAGCTCCTAAAATATTTAGGGTTTAACTCTCAAGAGACAAGATGAAAAATGAGTAAAATGGGCCAAAAATGTGAAAAAGCTGCTATATATATTGCAGATTTTTCTGCATAACTGAGCAGTTTTTATTCTAACTCGAAATGGACTTCGACGGGGTGCTCGAGATTCGTTCGGAGTCCGATTTATGCAAACGAACTATGCAACCACACTAAATTCGACGTTCCGGACGCGATGGCGATACCAGATTTTCCAGAAAAATTCGTTTTCACAAAGTTGACCCCCGAGACCCGAAATCACAATTTTCCTAATCGGGGGTCGAAATGAGATTTAAAAGCCGTAAAATCATACTAAACATGCTAGCACACTAAAATCGATATTTTGGATCTGTTGGCGAAGTCGAATTTTCCATACGAGATCGTTTCAACCAAAAGTGGGTCCCACACCCAACTTTCCAATTTTTCAACTTTCCGACCAATAGGTCGAAATGAGCTCGGGTGAATCAGGACCCAAACCAAAGGTCTATATAGCCTAAAATCAATATTCCAGAGCTGCTGGCGCAGTCCGTTCGGTCATCCATCGCACGGATAAAAATATAACCATATAAGTCCAAAATAAGGCTCTCGAAGCCATAAAAAACCACAATATTATATAAATGATATCAAAATGCATCAAAAATCATGTCAACTACTCTCACACCCCAGGCATACCATAACACAACTACGGAGAGGAGTAAAACAGTCAAATCACACAAAATCACAAATTTTACATATTTCATCAATTTTTTTGGTCATTACATGACTAATTGTTTATATATTTGTCAATTCAGTATAATTAGAGGTATTTATCATTCTACCAATTGATTCAAATTCAATTTTATAAGATCCTACTTGTAAGTTTAAAATGAAATTAAAATAAACAGGTGATATATATATATTACTCTATATAATAAGAGCGAATAGAGG
This sequence comes from Capsicum pubescens, assembly GCA_030864215.1. Classification (NCBI taxonomy): domain Eukaryota; kingdom Viridiplantae; phylum Streptophyta; class Magnoliopsida; order Solanales; family Solanaceae; genus Capsicum; species Capsicum pubescens. Next base: position 275,085,882 of record CM061543.1, on the reverse strand, counting down.
AGCTTAGGGTCGTTTTTCAAAAATGACAACTAAGCTCCTCAAAGTTTCATTTATTATTATGTGAAAAGTTTTTAAAATGACAATTAAGCTCCTCAAAATTTCACTTATTATTATTTAACAAATTTCAAAATAACAACGAAGCCCCTCAAAATCCTACTTATTGTTATTTGAGAACTTTTCTAGAATTACTTATATCTATTAAAAATTTATGTAATACAATACTATACATTACAATAATCAATTTAAAAATATTTATAAGAAATGATTAAAAAAATCAATTGCTTCTCAAAATTCTTGTGGTGTTGCATAAATTGGGATAATTATTTGAAAATAATCTAAAAGTACTATAAATAATAATAATTAACAACTTAAAATATTTTAAATACATAAAAAATGAGAATGAGAGGAGCTTAGGCTCAAATTTTAAATATATAAGCTCCTCAAAGTCCAACTTATTTCTATTCAGGAAGCTTAGAGCCAGTTTACGAATGACTATTTCACCCTTTTACTTCTCCGGAATTACTTAAGTTTATTTGAGATTTACGTAAAAAAGATACTATGAATCTCAAAAATCAATGCTAAGTTATTTACAAAACATAATTAAAAAAAGACTGATTCTCAAAATTTAGTCAGTGTCGCATAAATTGAAATAATTTTTATTTGAAAGTGATAAAAAGAGCTACAAATTTTATATTTTACTCTATAATAGAAGAGTGAATGGAAAAGAGCTTAGGGTCGACGTGTATGCTTGTGTTGTCTACTTCAGCTGCTTCAATTGTGATTTTACTATATTACTTTTAATTAATTATTATAATTGATTTATGTGTTAAAAAATTAATAATATTTAATAGAAAAGTAAAATAAGCATTTATGATATGTCTTCTTCAGTTGCTTCAACCATAACTTCATTATATCACTCCTAATTAATTGTTATAAGTCATATAAGTATTAAAAAATTAATAATATTTATTAAAAAAAAGGTAAAATAGACATAAAATGATAAATTAACTCTTGATGTTCTAAATTAACTTGATATCTTATATGAGACCCACTTAAATTTTTTTCATAAGTATTTTTTATAATATTTTTTTGATGTCACTTCTAATTAGTTATTATAAGTCATTTAAGACATATTTGCTTCGCTACTTCAATCGTGATTTTACTATATCACCCCTAATTAATTATTATGGCAATCTAAACACTGTGTCACTTAAATTGAAATAGAAAAAGAGTATTATAAATCACATTAATTAAAAATTTAAATTATTTAAAAAATATAATTGACTATCAATGCCACAAAAGTTTGAACAAGGAGAGTAACATATATTATTTGAAAAGTACTAAAAATTATTATAAATTACAATATTTAACAACTTAAAATATCAAAAAAAATATATATATATCTGCCAAAAAATACTATAGATCACAATAATTAATAACTTAAAAAATTTAAAAGATATAAAATATTTGGTTAACTCTCAAAATTATATCAGTGCCACTTAAATTGGAATAGTTAAAAATATAATTGACTATCAATGCCGCAAAAGTTTGAAAAGAGTAACATGTATTATTTGAAAATTAAATAATTAATATTATAAATTACAATAGTTAACACCTTAAAATATCTAAAATAAATTAATTTGTTTTATATTTCAAAAAAATATAAAAAAATATTATAAATCACAATAATTAACAACTTAAAAATTTTAAAGATATAAAACATATGGTTGTCTCTTGAAATTATATTAGTGTCACTTAAATTAGAATAGAAAGAAGGTATTATAAATGTCAATAATTAAAAACTTAAATTAATTTTAAAAATATAATTGACTATCAATGCCACAAAAAGTAAAACACAACGAGTAACATGTATTATTTAAAAATTACATAAAAAGAATTATAAATTACGACAGTTAACAGCTTAAAATATCTAGAGCATATTATAAATAAAATTGATTATCTAAATTTTATTTATGTCACATAAATTGAGATAAAAAGATAACATATATTGGGCTTGTGCTGGCATGGGCCTTCGGCATCTAGTATATATATAAGAGTGAATGGGAGAGCAGCTTAGGGTCGTGTTGCTTGTCAACCGTTCAGCTGCTTGCTCCGTAACTTTACTATATTATCCCTAAATAATTATTATATGTCATTTAAATATTAAAAAAGTAATAATATTTAATAAAAAAAGTAAAATAAACATTTATCACATGTCTGCTTAAGCTGCTTCAATCGTAATTTTACTATATCACCCCTAATTAATTATTATAAGTCATATAAGTATAAAAAAATTAATATTAAAAATTATTATGAAGTCATCTAAGTATTGAAAAATTAATAATATTTATTGTTAAATTAACTTTATGTCTTATATGAGGCCCACTTAATTTTTTTCACAAATATTTTTTTATAATAAATTATTATAAAGTCATCTAAGTATTAAAAAATTAATAATATTTATTGTTAAATTAACTTGATGTCTTATATGAGGCCCAATTAATTTTTTCCACAAATATTTTTTTCTAATAATTTTGTTATATCAATTTTAATTAGTTATTATGAATTATTTAAGACATATGTATTCCGCTGCTTCAATCATGATTTTATTATATCTCCTATAGTTAATTATTATGCCATTTAACAGTTGTGCCACTTAAATTGGAATAGAAAAAAAGTATTATAAATTATAAAATTTAAAAAATTAAATTATTTTTAAAATATAATTGATTATCAATGCCACAAAATTTTTAACAAGGAGAGTAACATATAGTATTATTTGAAAATTACATATAAAGTACCATAAATTACGTTTAAAATATCTGAAAAATAATTTAATTTGTTACATATTTTTTTAAAAGTGCGTGAAAAGATATTATAAATCACAATAACTAACAACTCTAAAAATTTAAAAGTCAATCTGCCTGCTTTGGCACAACTTCATTGTTTTTTTTCCTTGCCTTCATTTTTTTCATCCATTTTAATTTGTTTGTCATATTTTTTAAATTTTTTATATATTTAAAAAAATACAAAAAAAATCTTGTAAATCATAATAAATTAATTTTTTTAAAACATATAAAATATTTATTTGACTTTTGAAATTCTATCAGTGCACCTAAATTGAATTAAAATATTTAATAGCTTAAACTATTTTTAAAAATAATTTTTTATATATTCCAAAAAAATACGTAAACAATACTATAGATCACGATAATTAACAACTTAAAAAAATTTAAAATATAAAATATTTGGTTGACCCTCGAAATTATCAGTGCGCTTAAATTGAAATAGTTAAAAATATAATTGACTATCAATTGCACAAAAGTTTAGACAAGAAGAGTAATATGTATTATATGAAAATTACATTAAAAAGTATTGTAAATTACAATAGTTAACAACTTAAAATACCTAAAAATAAAAAAGTTTAATCTGTTATATATTTTAAAAAATAAAACGTAGAAAAATACTATAAATCATAATAATTAACAACCTAAATTTTTTTTAAAGATGTAAAATATTTGGTTGACTCTCGAAACCATATCAGTGCCACTTAAATTGAAATAGAAAAAAGATATTATAAACCTCAATAATTAAAAACTTAAAATATTTTGAAAATATAATTAACTATCAACGCTGCAAAAGTTTGAACAAGGAGAGTAACATGTATTATTTGAAAATTAGATAAAAAGTATTATAACTTATGACAGTTAATAACTTCTAAATTCTATTTTTATCACATAAATTGAGATAAAAAAAAACATATATTGAGCATGTGCTGGCACGGGCCCTCGACATCAGTCTGTCTGTCTGTTGCTCCGTCAGTCCGTCCGTCCGTTCGTCTGTCCGTCCGTCCGTCCATATGTCCATCCGTCCGTCCGTCCATCCATCCATCTATCCATCCATTCATCCATCCATCTATCCATCCATCCATCGATCCATCTATCCATCTATCTATCTATCCATCTGTCTGTCTGTCGCTCTATCTGTTTGTCTGTCGCTCTGTCTGTCCATCTGTCGCTCCGTTCGTCCATCCATCCATCCATCCATCCATCCATCCATCCGTCCATCCGTCCATCCATCCATCTTCAACCATAGACAATTTATATAACAACTTATAATTTCAGACTTATCAACTAGCTTCATATACTTATTCAACGTTATATTTTATCTTATTGCAACATGTTGTTTTTGAATGTTAATTGTACTTTTTAAAACATGTATAACTATTTTTTTTCATTGAAAATTATAAAGATATTTTTGTATGTTTGATAATTTATTACTTTAAAATTAGCATTTTATATGTATATATACATATATATATATAAATCTATATTGTTGATGTTGTCACCCAATTTTGTTTCGCCTTTCTTTCAAATCATCTTTTTGAGCTTCTAAATAATTTTAATAGCTCAAATATATATATATATATATATATATATATATATATATATATATATATATATATATGTATGTATGTATGTATGTATTTATGTATGTATGATATTCTTATAATTAGGAGTTTATGAAAGTCCTGCAACTATTTGTATTCTTAAAACTAAGAACCATCGATATTATTATTATTATTATTATGGTTATATGTTAAATTATCGTTGCATTTCCTAAACTTTTGTAAAAAGATATTTACTTTAATCGAATAAGTATTTTGTGACTTCCTTCTTTATAAATATTATTGTTTTATCATGTAACTTTGTTTGAATATTTATATTTTAATTTCAAATGATCTTTATTATTTATTCAGATATTTGTAACATATTTTATTAAAAGTGTTATCTAAATTAATTTAGAAAGCCCAAAGAACATAAGAAAGAAGGCATTTTGGGGAAAATCTCAGAAATAACAACTATAGAGCCTTAATTGTAACTTTTAGAGCAACAGTTTCATAATTACGAAAAATAACAAATTGTGTTTTGTATTTAAGTAAACTGTTGCTATACAAATACATATACAACAAGATTTACTGCACTTGTTTTACTCAAATTAGTTGAGTTAAATAAGAAATAATTATCCCATCTAATTAAATTTCTATAAATTACTCTTATTTAAATTAGTAGATTTCTTTTCTAAATCAAACTCAAATATGAAGATTATTATTTCCATGATCTTCAAAATTTTAAAATATCATTGTCTTATATCTCTAACTATTTTTTTCTTGTTAGTTTTTTCATTTTTTTTTATCTTTTTTTATTTTTAATTTCTTTTTTTCTTTTCCATTATTTTCTTTCCACTTTATTTTCTCTCTTCTACTTCTCTTTTTTTTTTTTCCTTTATCCCTTTTTATTTATTTTTTTCTTTTTTTTCCTTTTCTCATATATTTTTTCGTTTTCTTCTTCTTATTTTTTTTTTCGCTTTTATTTTTACACTTCTATTTCTAGTTTCTATTTCTCTTTCTTCTTTTATTTTTTCCTTTTTCACTTTTTTTTTAATTTTTATTTTTTTCTATTTTTTTTTAAATCTTCTATCTCTATATTTTATTTTTAAAAGACAAATATCTATATCATATATACATATTCAAAAAATATAAAAAATAAATAGACATACAGATCTGCATGTGTATTTATGATAAAAAACATACATATATATATCTGCATATGTATTTACAGAAATACATATCTGACTCACATGTATATATAAACATATTGGACACAAAGTCTCTATAACAAAAATGACAATTATATACATATACATATAGGTAATAAAAAAATACATGATACATATCTTAAACAGTAAAAGAAAATAAATAAGTACATATGTTACCCTCTAAAATGACATAGTATGTACAGTTTAAAGATAAATTCAACACCGTATAAAATACATATAGCTCTGCATATGTATTTACAGAATACATACCTGATCCATATGTATATTCTTATTTTATTTGAGCCGCCTTTGTATTTCGCAAATATATATATATGAAGATATATAGTATAGTTATGTTTGTTACTGTTTAATATGAATATGATATGTATTTCGTAAATACATATATATGTTTTGTACTGAAATGCATATCCAAATCTGTATGACTATGTATTTTGTATGTTTTTTGAATATGTGTATCTGATATACATATTTTTCTTTTCAAAATAAAAGTTAGAGATAGAAGAGTAAAAAATAGAAAAAAACAAAAATATAAAAAGAAAAAAATGGAAAAAAGAGAAGTGAAAAAGAAAAAAAAAAGAAGAAAGAAAAATAGAAGTATAAAAATAAAAGGAAAAAAAAAATAGAAAAAAGAAGAACAAAACTAAAATAGAAAAAGAAAAAAAAAGAGAAATAGAAGAGAGAAAATAAAGTGGAAAGAAAAAATGAAAAAGAAAAAGAAATCAAAATAAAAAAATAAAATGATAAAAAATGTGGTAATACTAGCAGCTCAAAATAATTTTTCAGTTGGTCACTAGTCTCAAAGTTTGCTAGGTATGTTTTTAGCGATTTGTTTTAAAAGTTCTAATCTCCTCCTTGACAATAATTACTCTTTTTAGTTATTTTCATAACATGATTATTTTTATTAACTTAAGTTTGATCGGTTAACTGTAGTTTCACAGATTCTATAGGATGTCTAATCTCTTTCCTTTAGGATAATTAGAATCCTTACCTAGAATTGCTAGTTAAGTTGACCTTAAAATGAAGTCTTTAATCTCGTTAATCACATAGTTTATAATAGGTGTCCTAATTCATCATAGAACTAATTAGGTGGTGAATTCCTTAATAAACTCAGAATTTTTTCAATATGTTTTACACTATTTTGACCTCGTATTTGTAATGCCCCGTACTTTTTCTAGCTAAACTCCGTCCCTAGAATGTTAAAGAATAGCTTCCAAAATAGATGATAATTATTTCGTGTGAGATTTTCCAGATTTAAGCCTTTCGTTGTGTGAGAAATTTAATAAGCTTTTCAACGATATAAGATTCGCCCAAATCTGACACTCGGTGAAGGAGTTATGACATTTTTAAGTTGGTTGTGTGTCACCTGGGCCCTTAGCGTGTCGCGGAGATGAGAAAATTCGCATTTGTCAATTTTCAGTGACCCTCCACGATATTGGCGCGTCGTGGAGAGGGACAAATCCCCAATTGTCCAATTCCAGTGAGGGTCCGCGATACTGGCATGTCACGCCAAGTTTTCAGGTCCCATCTAAGGTGGCAACGCGATACCACCGCGTCGCGCCACCATGCATATTCCCAGTTGGCATTTTTCAGTGGCTTGGCGAGATAGTGGCGCGTCACGCCAAGGTCAAAAGTCGGGATTTTGGTCATTTTTCAGTTTCATTTATCAGTTTAAGAGGGGCATTTTGGTAAATCTTCCAGCCCCTAATCCGTCCTAAACAATGAATTAAACTCCTCCAAAGTACTTTACATCTACTTTTCATCAAATCTCTCTCAAGCAAAACCCTAGTTCATTAAACTTCCTCCCCAAGAAATCCAAATTTCTCCGTTTATTCTCCAAAGCAATTCAAGATTGAGAATGCCCAATTCAATAACTCTAAGAAGTCATCTCCAAGGCATCAATAAAGATCCAAGATTCAAGTTTTAGCATCTAGATCATCAATTGAGGTATGTGGGATTATGAACAGGGACAATCCTTTCGTCCTTGTGCCCAAAACTTATTTTAGTTCCAATTTTTACATAAGTTTATATGATTTTTGATGAAATTGAAGTTAGGGTTTATTCCCATTATTGTTATTTACAAGCTTATGAGATTTTCATTAATTTAGAAGTTGAATTACATGATTATATTCATATTTTTATGCATAGTGCAGAGATTTTCAGATTTTATGATGAATTATAAATGTCTATATTACCAAGCATGAATAATTAGATGTTTTCATATGAGATGGATACATGGGTCATTAAGCCCTAATTAAGATTGCTATTCCAAGAATATTTGTGCTATGAGCACCCTTAGATAAGATTATTCTCAGATTTGATAAAGATTTGACCTTTTGGTCCTGAGCTAAGATAAAGAATCCACTTTGTTCATATGATTTGCGATTTAAAGAAAAGAAAGAGCATAATTGGTTTTCTTGTAAACCCTTGTGATATTTTGAAGTGGACTTCTTAAGATTTTGAGCATAAGAATGAGAATAGTATTTAGCACAGAGATGGGTAGGTTACTACGGTTTCATGCCCCAAAACTACGTGCCACTGTAGGATTCAGATTATTCTCACTTCTACATGGATGACTAAGATTGTGATCACTTAAGATAAGAAGTTCTATTCCAATGTCAAGGATAGAACAAACCTACCTAACAGGGGCCAGACGTGGGACTCCATGGATGCTCACATGGTGTATGTCAGTTAGAAGAACCTCTCAAAAGATGTCCCCTACTTTTCAATAGTCTATTGATTTAAAGCTTTGAGATAACAACATATGTTTTGGAAGTTATGGTTTTAAGATTCTTAATCCCTAAGATAAAGTATTTTATAGATTTCAGAACTAAGTGTAATGGCTCACAAGATTTGTGTTATACGTTTTATCATTTATGATTTATGATCTTCAAATTTCAGATTACTCAAGCCTGCGTGAGTCATTTACATTTAGCATGAATGATTTTATAAATTGTGATGATATTTCTTACTTATTGTATTCACCCCCATATACTCAGTACATTATCAAAGTACTGATCCACATAAATGTCTATATGCTACATTGTCTTATAATGTAGGTTCAGGTGCTCAATCTCAGCAACGTGAGTGATCTTTGAGCATCTCTTCTACATCCCTGCAGTTGGTGAGTCCTCATAGTTCGGGGACTTATTTATTCATACTTCCAATTTATCAGTAGATGTTTCTTTATTCATTTCAGACAATTTGAGTCAGCTGGGGTCTGTCCCAGTGACTCTCTAGATTCAGTTAGTAGAGGCTTGTCGGACTACTAGATTCAGTGTTAGGCTTTTGATTCAGTATTTAGATTCTCAGTATTGTCTAACCAATATTTATGAGATTTTTATGTTTTAGATAAGACTTCCACTTTTATTATGTTTTCATATTCATATTTCCCCTATTTTGAGATTTAGATTTAGTAGAAAGCAGTCAGGGTTAGATCAGGACTACTTGTAGTTCGGAGCATCGTGTGGCATCCCGGGAATTAGATTTCAGGGCATTACAAACTTGGTATCAGAGCCTAAGGTTTAGAGAGTCTTAAGGAGTCAGACAAGCCGTGTTACGTAGAGTCTTAATCATCGGTGTGAAGCGCGCCATATCTATGAGCAGGAGACTATAGATTATTTTAGAAAATCATCTCTTCTTTCATGATCTATCGTGCATTTAGTGTCTCTATCTTCTTCTAACTCGTGCTTTCACGTGATAGAAAATGCCTCCTTGTCGAGCTAACGCCCGCAGAAATGATAATCATCCACCTCAGCCTGCGGATCCTTTGAATGAGAATGTGTCACATGCGGAGTTTCGGGCTGCCTTTCGGGCACTAGCCCAAGCTGTGACAATAAATTTTCAGGGAAACCGTTAGGCTGTAGCCCCACTTCATCAATATGGGGACTTAGCCACAGCCAGAATCTGAGATTTTATGAGAATAAAACCACTGGAATTCTTTGGGTCGAAAGAAGACGAGGAACCATAACTTTATCTAGATGAGGTGAAGAAAATCACCCGAATTATGCATGTTTCTGAAGAGGAGAGTGTAGAATTGGCATCCTATAGGATGAAAGATATTACATATGATTGGGTGGTGATGTGGAAGAAAAGTAAAGGGGAGAATGCAGCTCCCATGACTTGAAAGATGTTTTAGGATGCGTTCTTAGACAAGTTTTTCCAACGTGAGATGAGGAAAGCTAAGATAGAAGAGTTCATGAACCTGAGGCAAGGCTCAATGACTATGAAGGAGTATTATCTCAAGTTCAACTAGTTATCTAAGTATGCCCCTGATCAAATGGATGACCCTAGGTCAAGCATGAGTAAGTTTGTGACTGGTGTATCTGGGTTGGTAGTTAAGAAGTGTAGGACTACTATGCTTATTGGAGACATGGATCTGCCTAGATTGATGATGCACGCTCAACAGATTGAGGCAGAGAAGGTGAAGGAAAGAGAGAGAGCAAATAAGAGGGCTAGAACAGGGCAGTTTGATCATGGTCAGAATAGGTCGGGAGGAGGAAATCGTTCGCAGTTTTAGAATCGTTCATTTATGTCTGCACCTTCTTCAGCCTATGCTCCTACACCCAGAAATAGGCAGGAATAGTGGGATGAGTCTTCTATGTCCAGATCTCAGAATAGTGTGAGTGGAAAGCCTAATCATCTTCAATGTGTTAAGTGTGGTAAGAATCATGGAGGTGAATGTTTGTGGGGCCAGAAAGGTTGTTATGGTTGTGACCAGCCAGGTCACGGAATCAAAGAGTGCCCTCATGCTAGATGGGGGAATAGAGATGTTCGTCCTCAGACTCAAGCTAATAGTGCACCAGCTCCTCTAGGTCGCCCAGCCCCTCCTCAGGGCACCTTGTCCAGTACCAGTGGCGGTCAGTGCCAAAATCAGTTTTATTCTTTACCATCCCATTAGGGGCAGAAGGATTTACCCGATGTTATGACTGGTATGCTTCGTGTCTTTCAGTTTGATATTTATGTGTAGTTAGAACCTGGGTCGAGTTTCTCTTATGTCACCCCGTTAGTTGCTGTGAATTTCAAGATAAGTTCTGAAAAGATCCTTAAACTTTTCTTGATTTCTACCCAGTAGGTGAGTCAGTTGTTGCCAAACAAATTTATTAAAAGTTTCCTATCACTGTTCGTCATAAAGTCATGTTAGCAGACCTAATAGAGTTAGACATGGTTGATTTTGATCTTATTCTTGGTATGGATTGGCTTCATTCCTATTATGCTTCTATAGATTTTCGCACCCGAGTGGTGAAGTTTTAGTTTCCAGATGAGCCAGTTTTTGAGTGATTAGGTAATTTAGTGTCTCCCAAAAGTCATTTCATATCTTATCTTAAGGCCAGAAAATTGATATCCAAAGGTTGCATTTACCATTTAGTTCGAGTTAAAGACACTAAGTCTGAGACTCCAACAATTCAGTCTGCCCGATTGGTCAATGAGTTTCTTGATATTTTTCCAGAATATTTTCTATGGGTAACTCCCGATAGAGAGATAGAATTTGGTATTGACCTTCTCCCGGATACTCATCCTATTTCTATACCTCCTTATCGTATGGCTCCCACAGAGCTTAAGGAGTTGAAGAAGCAACTCAAAGATCTTTTAGATAAAAGTTTCATAAGTCCTAGTCTTTCTCCATGAGGCACTCCTGCAATATTCGTGCGAAAGAAAAATGGTTCTTTGCAAATGTGCATTGACTATCGTCAGCTAAATAAGGTCATGATCAAGAACAAATATCCTCTTCCTAAAATTGATGACTTGTTTGACCAACTCCAAGGTGCAAATTATTTCTCAAAGATAGACTTTAGATCCGGCTATCATTAGCTTAAAGTAAGGGAATGTGATATTCCAAAGACGACCTTTAAAACCTGTTATGGTCATTTTGAATTTCTAGTCATGTTCTTCGGGCTAACCAATGCCCCAGCAGCTTTCATGGACCTCATGAACAGAGTGTTCAAACAGTATCTAAACATGTTTGTCATAGTATTCATAGATGATATCCTCGTGTACTCTTGTAGTGAGGATGATCATGTAGATCATCTTAGAATTATCTTACAAACTCTTAGAGATCATAAATTGTTCGCCAAATTCAGGAAGTGTGAATTTTGGCTAATATCAGTAGCCTTTCTCGATCATATTGTTTCCACCGATGGCATTAGAGTTGATCCTTAAAAGATAGAAGCCGTAAGAAATTAGCCTAGACCTATATCTCCGTCAGACATTAGGAGTTTCTTGGGTCTAGCTGGTTATTACCGCTATTTTGTTGAAGGTTTCTCATCTATTGCATCCCCTATGTCTAGATTGACCCAGAAGAAGGTTAAGTTCCAGTGGTCAGATTCCAGTGATAAGAGTTTTCAGGAGTTGAAGACTCGACTCACTTTATCCCCAGTTCTAGCATTACTTGATAGCACAAATAATTTTGTGGTGTATTGTGATGCCTACAGAGTTGGTTTGGGTTGTGTGTTGATGCAAAGAGGTAAGGTCATAACTTATGACTCTAGGCATTTAAAGCTCATGAAAAGAATTACCCTATCCATGATCTGGAATTAGCTGCTGTGGTGTTTTCTTTGAAAATCTGGAGACATTATCTGTATGGTATGTATGTTGATGTGTTCACAGACCCCAAAAGCTTATAGTATGTGTTTACTCAGAGGGAGTTAAATCTCCATCAGAGAAGGTAGTTGGAGTTGTTGAAGGATTATGACATGAGCATGTTGTATCATTCGGACAAGGCCACTGTAGTGGCAAATGCCCTAAGTAAATTATCTATGGACAGTGTTGCTCATGTGAAGAATAATAAGAAAGAGTTAGCTCGAGAAGTTCATCGTTTAGCTAGGTTGGTTGACTCAGCTGAAGGGAATGTTTGGGTTCAGAGTAGTTCCGAATCTTTCCTAGTTTCGAAAGTGAAGGAGAAACAAGACATGGATTCTAGTTTGGTCAAACTAAAGGAGTCGGTTAAAGACCAAAAGGTAGAGGTTTTCTCCCAAGGGGGAGATAGCGTGTTGAGATTCCAAAGTAGATTGTGTGTGCCTTGTGTTGATAAGTTGAGACAGAGAATTATGGATGAAGCGCATGGTGTGCGTTATTCTATCCATCCAGGTGCTACCAAGATGTACCGCGACTTGTAGGAAATCTATTGGTGGAATGGTATGAAGAAAGATATAGCAAAGTGCGCAACTTTCCAATAGGTTAAAGTAGAACACCAAAAGCCTGGTGGTACATTGCAAGAGTTTGGTATTCCCACTTGGAAGTGGGAAGAGGTGATTATGGATTTTGTGACTGGTTTACCCCATTCGCGTCGTCATCATGATTCGATTTGGGTTATTGTTGACAGATTGACTAAGTCCGTGCATTTCTTTCCAGTTCATACGTCTTATACAACTGAGGATTATGCTAAGTTGTATATCCAATAGTTAGTCATATTGCATGGGGTTCCCTTATCTATCATCTTATATAGGGGTACTCAGTTTACGTCCCAGTTTTGAAGAGCTTTTCAGAAGGGTCATGGTACCCAAGTCCATCTTAGTTTAGCTTTCTACTCTCAGACAGATGGTCAAGCAGATAGGACCATCCAAACTCTAGAAGATATATTGAGGGCATGTGCTCTTGATTTCAAAGGTAGTTGGGATGAGCATTTGCCATTGATTGAGTTTATTTATAATAACAGTTATCATGCTAGAATTCAGATGGCTCCGTTTAAGGCTCTTTATGGGAGGAGATGTAGATCACCCATAGGTTGGTTTGAGGTGGGTGAGGCCGCTTTGCTTGGCCCGATGCAGTGTATGAAGCTATGAAGAAAGTTAAGTTGATTAGAGAAAGATTGAAAATAGCCCAAAGTCATCAGAAATCCTATGCAGATATGAGAAGAAGGGATCTCGAGTTCGAGGTTGGTGATTTAGGGTATCTGAAGATTTCACCCATGAAGGAGGTGAAAAGGTTTGGTAAGAAGGGAAAGCTTAGTCCCCGGTATGTTGGCCCTTTCAGAATTATAAGTCGTGTTGGAAGGGTAGCTTATGATCTTGATTTGCCCGCAGACCTATTAGTCGTTCATCCTATATTCCACGTCTCTATGCTTAAGAAGAGTATCGGTGACTCCCCTGTTGTAGTTCCTTTAGAAAGATCAGATATTCAGAACAATCTTTCTTATGACGAGATTCCAGTTGATATTTTAGATCATCAAATCCGTAGACGAAGGAATAAAGAAGTTCCCTTGGTCAAAGTTCTTTGGCGGAATTACTTTGTTGAGGGTGCCACTTGGGAAGCTAAAGCAGATATGCGAGCCAAGTACCCTCACCTTTTCTACACAAACTCGGATGTAGCTGAAGGTAATACTCTTCCTTGACTCAATTCTTTTCTAATCACGTATTTAGCTATATAGTTGTCATCATGTAAGTTCATGCACTTACAAATTACTTAGAAGCTTAGAATGATTTAGATTCAGATTCACAATTTATTTCAGTTGTGCATGATTATTATGAATCCTCAGATTCCTTAATATTCTTAGTCTAAATTACAACATTCGAGGATGAATGTTCCCAAGGGAGAGATATTATAATGCCCCATACCTTTTCTAGCTAAACTCTGTCCCTAAAATGTTAAAGAATAGCTTCCAAAATAGATGATAATTATTTCGTGAGGGATTTTCCAGATTTAAGCTTCCCATTGTATGGAAAATTTAATAAGCTTTCCAACGATATGAGATTCTCCCAAATCCGACACTCGGTGAAGGAGTTATGGCATTTTTAAGTTGACAGTGTGTCACCTGGGCCCTTAGCGCATCGCAGAGATGAGTAAATTCGCATTTGTTAATTTTCAGTGACCCTCCGCGATATTACCAGTTGGCATTTTCCAGTGGCTTGGCTCGTCGCGCCAAGGCCAAAAGTCAGGATTTTGGTCATTTTTCTAGTTCCGGTTATGAGTTTAAGAGGGGCATTTTAGTAAATCTCCCAGTCCCTAATCCATCTTAAACAATGAATTAAACCCCTTCAAAGTACTTTACATCCATTTTTCATCAAATCTCTTTTAAGCAAAATCCTAGTTCATCAAACTTTCTTCCCAAGAAATCCAAATTTCTCCATTAATTCTCCAAAGCAATTCAAGATTGAGAATCTCCAATTCAAGAAATCTAAGAAGTCTTCTCCAAGGCATCAATAAAGATCCAAGATTCAAGATTTAGCATCTAGATCATCAATTGAGGTATGTGGGGTTATGAACAGGGACAATCCTTTCGACCTTGTGCCCAAAACTTATTTTAATTCCAATTTACTGAAGTTTATATGATTTTCCATGAAATTGAAGTTAGGGTTTATACCTATTACTGTTTTTTACAAGCTTATGAGATTTTCATTGATTTAGAAGTTGAATTACATGATTATATTCATATTTTATACATAGTGTAGAAATTTCCAGATTTTATGATGAATTATAAATGTTTATATTACCAAGCATGAATAATTAGTTGTTTTCACATGAGATTGATACATGAGTCATTAAGCCCTAATTAAGATTGCTATTTCAAGAATATTTGTGCTATGAGCACCCTCAGAATAGATTATTCTCAAATTTCGATAAAGATTTGACCTTTTGGTCCTGAGCTAAGATAAAGAATCCACTTTGTTCATATGATTTGAGATTTAAAGAAAAGAAAGAGCATAATTGGTTTTCTTGTAAACCCTTGTTCTATTTTGAAGTGAATTTCTTAAGATTTTGAGTATAAGAATGGGAGTAGTATTTAGCACAGAGATGGGTAGGTTACTACGGTTTCATGCCCCAGAACTACGTGCCACCATAGGATTCAGATTACTCCCACTTCTACGTGGATGACTAAGATTGTGATCACTTAAGATAAGAAGTTCTATTCCGATGGCAATGATAGAACAACCCTACCACTACTAAAAAAAAGGCAAAAACAGACCACAAAAAATCGACCACAAATTGTGGTCGAAAAAAACCGACCACTAGTGGTCAGATTTTAATTTTTTTTTTAAAGTGACCACAAGTGGTAGCTTTTTTTTTTTTTTAAATCAAAATAATTATTAAAATAATTTTAGTATTAATTATTATTTATTTTTCAAATAAAAAAATAAAAAAACCGACCACTAGTGGTCGGTTTTTTTGTTTTCTTAAAAAAAAGCGACCACAAGTGGTCGCTTTTATATTTTAAAAAATTATAATAATTAATTAAATAATTTATTATTAATTATTATTTATTTTTCAAATAAAAATTAAAAAAATAATAAGTGGTCGGTTTTTTATTTTTTTTTGTTTTTAAAAAGCGACCACAAATGGTCGATTTTATATTTTAAACTAGTAAGAAGAAGCCCGTGCAAAGCACAGACCCAACATCTATTCTAAATTAATATTATAATAATAATCATATCAATTAATGTGACATTTTTTGAATTTTAAAAATTAAATAAATTTATTGTTTTTATTAAAAATTAAATAAATTTATTATTTTTATTAAAAATTAAATAAATTATGACAAGAAAATTCAAGTCTCTACATCAGAATTTATGATAAATATATATTTTTTAAATTTATTTTTTAAAAAAACCGACTACTTGTCGTTGTTTTTTGAACTAAAAAATAAATAAAAAGTAAATAATTTTTAGTAACACCTAATTATATATATGTAATCAAATATATATATTATTTTTATTAAAAATAATTATATATATAATGTAATATATATATATATAATTTTTTAAAATTACACCGATCACACATAGTCGATAGCCAGTATAATAATAATAATAAAATTCAATAATTCTTAAATTCTGTGACAAAATTACACTAAAAAATAATTTGACTATAATAAACAAATTACGTTAAAAATAATATTTATCTTTTACTTATGTTTAAATATATAAAATAAATATTTTCCTTTGTATATACGTTAAATGACGTTAAGCATGCATAATCTTTGTATAATGAATATGTGTATATATATCTCATACCGTTGAGATAATCATATTATGTCACTCTTCCAGTCATAATTAATAATGTAATATATAAATAATAATTCATCAAAATATAATGAACGTGTTCTATTATAAGGTAATGTACTTGTGGATGTGATAGATATAGTATGCGTTCAAGAGTTCGTATATATATATATATATATTGATCGATTGATGAACAATATAGTCAAAACCTAGTATATTAAGCTAATCAAATATAATTAATTGATCAATCATCTGAGTATGTATAAGAAACACATCACATTATTACAACAACAACAACACAGTGTATTTCCACCAAGTGAGGTCTGGGGAGGGTGCAATGTACGCAGTCCATACCGCTACCTCCGAAGAAGTAGAGAGGCTGTTTTCGATAGACCCCCGGCTCAAGATAATAAATAGTGAACAGGATCATAGTAATGCACGAAATAGAATAGGTGGCATAGCCAAAATAAGAAATGAGACGTACTGGAAATAGAGCTAAGCGAGACACTAAAATAAGAGCAATACCAAAATAATAAACAGGAAATAAGAAATAAGAAAAGGACACCCCCTAGTAGTAGCATACACTAGACCTCTCAAACAAAGGGAGATGGAGGTTTATCTGTGGAAGAATAAAGTAAGTCTAGCTGGATTGTTAGAGACAAAAGTGAAACTTGCTAAATTCCAGAATAGTATCAACATTTGTGCTAAAGGATGGAAATATATACATAATTATACTGTTGATGCTAGTAGTTGTATCTGGGTGATATGGAAGGAAGAAGAGGTTCATGTACAAGAGCTGGAAATTCATAAATAATTCATTAATTGTAAAGTGAATGATAGACATTAAGACTTTAGTTGTGGGATGACAGTGATCTATCGGAGTAATAATTTAGAGGAGCGAAGAGATGTGGAAAGGACTTAATAAAATAGGGACATTGATAGATGAACCTTGGTGTATTTGTGGAAATTTTAACTCTCCCCTCACAAGTGCTGATAGAATGGGTGGCCAACCTGTTGCGGATGCTAAAACTAAGGATTTCTAAGAAACTATGACAATGCTAAAACTGGCAGATATGAAGACATATGGAAGACACTACACCTGGACGAATAAATATGTATGGAGCATGATAGATAGAGCAATATGCAATGAATTTTGGATGCTGCAGTATGGGGGCTTAACGGCTCAATTTCATGAGAATCATTTTTCTGATCATTCACCCATCTATATTGATATAGTCTTGGAACAGAAATAGGGGAAGAAACCATTCAGATTTTTGAATCACTAGTAGATGAGGATGATTTCCTTTCTATTATGCAACAAATCTGGAACAAACCTATGAAGGGTGCTGGCATGTTCAAAGTATGGAAGAAACTGCAGATGTGTAAAAATCCTTTGAAACAACTAAGAACCTTAAAAATGGGTAGTTTGGAGGGGAGAATTACCCAAGCAAGAGATCAATTGCAACTTATACAAAGTCGGATGGGGGATAGCCAAGACTTAAAGATGATAGAAGAAGAGCACTCAACTAGTATGGAACTACAAAAATGGCTAGTATACAAGAAAAAATATTAAAACAAAAATCAAAATCTCACTGGATAAAGAAGAGAGATGGAAACAATAGTTATTTTTTCAAGCATATGAAGGCTCGAGCAAGTATCAACACCATATCTGTATTGAAAGCACCATATCTGTATTGAAAGCAACAGATGGCAGAATACTCTATAAAGATGATGATATTGAGAAGGAGGTACTGCCGTTCTATAAACAATTGTTGGGGTCTGTTGCCACAAGCTTGCCTTCAGCTGACCTTACTTGTCTAAGATTGGGATCAAAAGTCACATTCCAACAGCAGCAGCAGATTTGCAGACCGATTACAAAGGAAGAAATTCGAGAAGCGATATTTGATATTGACAACAATATAACTCCAGGTATTGATGGATTCACAACTTATTTTTTCAAAAATTCATGGCAAATTATCAAAAGAGATGTACAGAAGGGTGTCCATGAGTTCTTTGAAATGAATAAACTCTTAAAATCCATGAATAACACAGTAGTTACTTTGGTACCAAATACAACTCACCCAAAAAATATGAAAGATTTCAGACCCATAGCATGTTGCACCATACTTTATAAGATCCTATCAAAGATCATAACTGGTAGGTTACAAGGAGTGTTGACTGAACTTGTCGGACATAATCAATTTTTTTTTGTGCCAGGAAGACTCATTACTGATAATATTGTGTTAAGCCATGAGCTAGTAAAGGGATACACAAGGAAATATATTTTTTCGAGATGCATTATCAAGGTAGACTTACAAAAAAACGTATGATTCTGTGGATTTGTGCTTCATTGAACAAGTGCTGAAAGAGTTAGGATTTCATAGAAAATGACTACATGGATCATGCATTGTATCGAAACAGTAAGCTATACCTTTGTAGTTAATTGTCATCTGACAGATACAATTCAAGCAAAGAGGGGTCTAAGGCAAAGAGATCCTATGTCTCCGTATATATTTGTGTTGGCAATGGAATATCTCAATAGATGTCTAAAGGGATTGCAACAAGTTGCAGATTTTTCCTACCATTCACGATGTAAAAAGATAAATATAACTCATTTATGTTTTGCAGATGATTTGTTATTGTTTGCTAGGGGAGACCTACAATCAATTCAATGTTTAAAGAGGAAATTTGACATGCTATCAACAACATCAGGACTAAAATCCAACCTCAACAAGAGTCAGGTATTCTTTGGAGGTGTGAGTCCAATTGTTCAATAGGAAATAGTCCAGACCCTGAACTTCCTTTCAAGTACTTAGGAGTACCTCTATCTATCAAAAAGCTTACAGTATAATAGTGTAAGCCTTTAGTAGAGAAGATTACTTCCTGGATGGCTAGAAGTCTATCCTATGCTGGGAGATTGCAACTGATCAGATCAGTGTTATTTGGAGTGCAAGCATATTGGTCCCAGATATTCTTAATGCCTAAAAAGGTAATCAAGATTATAGAGGCTACATGTAGAAGTTACCTTTGGTCAGGATAAGCAACGATCACCAAAAAAGCACTAGTGGCATGGGAGAAAATTTTCCAACCAAAGAGGGTAGAAGGGCTTAATTTAATCAATCTTCAAATATGGAATCAAGAAGCCATTTGTAAGTTGCTATGGGCTCTTGGTCAACAAAAAGACAAACTATGGATAGCTTGGGTACATCATTACTATATAAAGAGGCAGAATGTATTTGACATGAACATCCCTCAGCAGGCTAGCTGGATGATCAGAAAAATATGCACAATGAAGAAACTCTGGCAAAGATTGGGTGATATGAATCAAATAGTAGTGCAAGGAAAAATTTAAATCACCAAAGCCTATAAGAAAATAAGAGGTGGACTTGATAATATCCTTTGGACAAAGCTGCTATGTCACAATGTTGCCGAACCAAAGCATGTATTTATGCTATGGCTAAGTATGTACGGTAGTATAAGAACGAGAGACAAGCTACTGAAGTGGGCTATGAATGTGGAGCCTGAATGTGTGTTCTGCCAGGTAGAACTTGAGACGAGAGATCACTTGTTCTTTGAATGTAGAATTACAAATACAATATGGAGTGCTATCTTGAAGTGGCGGAGATGGGATGGCTGTCCTAGAGATTGGATACATATGTGGGAGTGGGTAGAGTATTGAATAAGAGGAACACATACTCGAGGGGTCATCTTGAAGGCAAGCTTGACAGCTGTTATACACACTCTCTGGCTGGAAAGAAATAACAGAGTTTTTCAGAAATAAACAGCTGCAGTTGAGGAGCTAATTCGAGCCATAAAAATGATGTTTTGCATTAGAGTTAGAACTAATCCTAAGCTTTTTAGTTATATTAGAAGTCTATGAGGTATAGTGTCGGTAAAACTGGTTAGCATCTAGGATATTGAGTAATTTCTAAGAAGGGTTTGATGGCCTGTATCATTCCTTAGCTTTGTAAATATTTCACTTGATAATTAATAAAGTGATCTTTAATTTCCAAATAAATATAAAAAAAATAAAAAATACACAAAGGCCAATTTACTTACTACAAACACTTAATAAAATTCTTACTTTTGATGTTTTTCTTATATAAAATTTAATTACAATAAATTAAATCATTTTTAGACTAAAGTGTTAGATATCAGTAAAATGGAAAAATATGAAATATACAACGTATAGATTAGTTGTATTTTCTACTTGATTATGAATTTGACCCTTATGTTTCTGATCATGTAGAAACTAATTGTTATTTTACTTTGAGTTGGAAAATACATGTATAATAATTTAAAAAAACTTCCTTTTAAGTAGTTGTTTTCATTTAATAGAACTTTTTTTAATAGGTAAGATTCTTAACTATTAATCTTTTAATATTTAAATATAAATAAGAAAATAGTAATATAAGATTACAATTTGGACTCTAATTATTTTCTACCATAATAGGAAGGATACATATTTATATTTCCCTTCTCTTTCTCTCTTTATTTTCAGATTTCTATCTTCATCTTCTTCATTTTTTAAAGACTGCTTTAATTTTTTTAGTGATCACATAAAACCTTTCTGAAACCTAAACCCCCCACTACCGCCACACCCTATCTCAAATTTCCCCCAAAAATAAAAAAAATATCAAAAATTAAAAGACTCCCTCCCAAAATGTTAAAACTAAATAAATTAACCTAATCTCTCTTTCTTCTTTTCCATTCTTTCCCTGCTCCCCACACCCCTTCCACCCCTCGCTCATTCATATTCTCATTTTTTAAGTTTAATTCAATTTTTTTGCGTGTGATAATTGCCTAATTAATTATTATTTTTTTGGTAGGTTTTAAGTATGAAATTCTCCAAGTAAATGAGATAAGTTTTTATTATATGAGTATTGCATTGAATTGTGTAGTTTTTTTCTTTAATTAATGTAAAGGTAGTTTTCTGCTTGTGTGAGTATTAGAGTTGATCTTGAAATTTGAGATTTATATTTACAAATTTTAAGAAGCTTATAGGTTTGTTTACGTATTTGGTTGCATTGTATTTTTTTTTTTTTTTTATATGTTAAATTTTAGTAAAAGATTATCTAAGATATATTTTTTCTCCTTGAATTTTATGTATGCACACACTTGCATTAATGATCCTTTTTTTCTCGGCGTTAAGATACTTTATCATTATCAGCAAGTGTAGTAGAGAAATAGAGCAAATAAATGACAAACTAAGACAGATGTCGATCAAACTGAGGTGCGATTGAAGATCGTGGAAGAAGAAACTATGAAGCATGGACTCAAGCAAGATGGTGTTTTACAAGAGTTGTAAAATGCAATTATATGTAACTTTTGTTATTAACAAATTTTGTGAAAGATTCTTTAAATTATAGTAATATAATTGTTGAAATCTATTTTGAAACTTCTTTAGTCTTAATTATATATTATAGAATTTCTTGTGGTTAATAATGCTTATGGAAATATTCTATTTGTAGTAATAAATATTTGTAGTTTTGGCTAAATCTTAATATAATTATCAAAAATTGACTAATTTTCACTTTTCATTGCTAATTCAAATGAGCTATAAGGTATGTATTTTGTAGCTAAAAGAATAAATTCTTAGCTACGTCACAAAAATTTTTGTGGCAAATACTTCAGTGTATAGCTATATATTTTTTATTTGGTAGCTAAATATAAATATTGTTAACACGAGTATCAAAATTACAAAATAGCCACAGATTTTAAATTATCATAGCAAATAAATCAATATTTTCTCACAATAAAAGACATTGTGGCTATAATATAAAAATTACTATAGATTTTATTTGTCGTAGCAAAAAAGTAAAATTATTTTCCACAAGTATATATTTTGTAGCAAAAATTTTTTATCATCACAGCTACAACATAATTTTTTTGTAGATGTAAGTATTAGCAGTTAGCCATGGATCATGTAAAGTCTGTAGCTAACTTTTAGTTACACCACTTCTTGCTACGAATGCTACGAAAAAAAAATTGATGGCTAAAGTGCTTAGCTACGGAACTTTTCATATTTAGCTACGATGTATTCCGAAGCAATATATGCATCTTGTTGTAGTGTTCTTCTTTTTCTTCCTTGGTTGTCCTCGTGCCATCGAAGTGGCGCAGGTTAGAAGCGCCCAACGTACGCCTACCAAGAGAGAAAAAGTTTAAGAATTCTAAATCTATAATATAATAAAAATATTATATTACAATATTATTTTATCCTCATGGATCTGAATTACCGCTATAATAATAGTTTTAAGTTATATCAATAACTTTGATGCTATCCCAATAATTCAAATTAGAAAAATTAATTTCACAAAATAAAGTGATTTATCAATTCACTTTTTCACTAGTTGAGACTAAAATAATTAGTTCAACCTCCATAGTAGAATTAACAAATAATATTTTTTTCATTTCAAGAAATAACACTAAGTTTTTCTTCATTGCATCAAAAAATACTTTAGTAGAATTTAATTTCTTTATAAAACAAGCTTCAACTTTCATGCCAAGTAAATGTACTTGATTTTCTTGTATTGCTAAGTACTTTTAGTGCATACACATTATCATGCTAAGTGCAATAAGTAACACATCTCATTTTATTTATTAGGCTAGCAAACTCTTGTTTTTATTTGTCACACTACTTTCACATATTTGTATTAAAAAGAATTGCATGGCTCATACGATCAACAAACTTGTATTTCATAAATTTTCACCATAATGTGACTTGTCAAGAAAAATTTCACCACAGTCTATGATATTTTTTGTTCCAAGAATGAATTTATCTTATCCAATTATTTAATGTAAAATGGCTATTCAATTTTTTCATTTCTTTGACAACACTAATGTTAAAATCATATTAAAGACATCAAATTATATATAAATTAATAATGACATGTGATTTATTCCAACACCAATACATGCAGCACTTGTAACACTATATTGTTTCACAGCATCCTTAAAATGTAAAAGTTATTTTTGCATGGTGATTTTTTCCTCATTTTATTAGCCCCCACTATTTTGAGAACTAGTTTAGGTGTACGTATATTACACGTGTCAATAAATTTAAAATTTTAAACAAAAAGATTAATGTTGAAAAGAATAGTGAACGCTAAAATAGATTTCATGATTTGATTGGGTGATTTATTTAGAAATCAAATCAATTAAGTCAGGTTTTAAAATGTTGGAACCAAACTAATCAATTTAGTAAATTTTTCATCAATTTGAGCTTGGTCTATTAATTTGTCAATTTTCTTGGTTGTTTAACGCAATTTGTTGTGAAATTTTTAAAATTATATATTTTTTTATTTTCATTACGTCTTTTTATACTGTTTTTTATCCTGCACTGGGATATATCGGAAACACGCTCACTATTTCATTTGAGATAGTGATATGATTTGTGTACACGTTGCCCTTCCCAGATCCCACTTTGTCGAAATACACTGGGTACGTTATTGTTGTTGGTTTTAAAAATACATGATGCTATAGTTTCAAACACATATTAGATTTATTAGATGAGTTTAATATTGTGATAAAATAAGCAATGGAGTTTAAGCTAAGTAGCTGATTATCAACGTCTTTTGAAAATAAGAACTCGTAAATTTAATATGCGTCTTGCTACACGATTTTTTTAATTCTATCTAATAAGAAAAATATATAATTGCTATAAGTTAACAAAATTGTTGGTAAATTGATTTGAAAGTCTTAAATGTTAGGACTTTTAATATTATAGTTCAATTAAGAAAAATTTCAGAACGGAAAATTCTAGTAATTTTAAAGTTTTAGATATTAGGAGTGTTATACAGTTCAAACAAGAAAAAAAAAATTTAACAATCAAGATTTTAGTTGACTTCAAATTACGATAATAATCAAATAACAATTATTTGAGAGTATTAGTAAATGATAATTTTGTTTATTATAGAGTTGAGCATCAATAAACGATAAGATAAATAACTCCGAACGAATGTAAAAAATAATGAAGTCTGCAAACTGAACCATGCAGTATAGGGTAGCATCTTTAGAAAACACAATTTGAAATCTCAATATCCAGCAAATTTCACCACAGATAAACTATCTAATACTTGATTCCCCTCGCCTTAACCCTGAGTTTGGCCAATTGCTTTCTCCTCTCCCTTGTGCTCAAGCTCTTGTAGTAATCATGTTTCAAGAGAGAAGTAAGCAACTATCCAAATAACAGTAGTGACCACAGAAACACATACAACCAAAAAGAATAAATTTTGATTAGCAATATAACTATGTAAGCAGAGGACACAGTGAAATGGACAATGTGAAACCTATAACTATCTATGTTCAAGATAACATGAAGATGGAAGAGTCAAATGAGGCACAACGATATATCTACATGACAACTTATACACTTGGATACTCCCACTATTCAAAACAATTAAGGTGGGTTAAATAGAAAGGACAAAGCCAGAGATTCACTTAGATAGTGTCGTAATGGTTCCTTTTTGTTTCTTTTAAAGCAAATCCACTAGGCGAGATGCCCGGGGCTAGTTTTGTGTCGTAATGGTTCCATCCAACCTCTGATGAAAGCTTACCTAAGAGAAATTTGTGTCCTGCTTGGAGTCTCAATACCCTAAATATAAAAAAGGGCCAATATTTCAGTGTGAGCAACGGTGATATTAAAATAAAGCAAGCACTTCCACTGCTTGGAAGTTGGAACTAATATGGTAGTTTAGAGCACGTATCTGTCATAGGATTAGCCTACTAAGGGAGTCCATGACTTCTGTTTCTATTATTTACTATGTTTCAGTTGTCGTACCTTATTGGATATTATGGTTCTTTGTATGCATAATTCCCAGCACTGCTTCTCCACATATTGCATTGGAAAGTGAAGAAGAAACTAACTAATTAATCTATGCGCAATATGATTACAACAACAACAACAACAAACCCAGTATATTCCCACATAGTGGGGTCCGGGAGGAAGGGTAGAATGTACGCAGTCCATACCACTACATCCGAAGAAGTAGAAAGGTTGTTTCTGATAGACCCCCAGCTCAAGAAAAGGACCGAGACCGTGTTCAAATATCGCAAGCATACAACATGATAAAAACTGACTGAAGATAAAAACTAAGGAAAAAGTTCAAAAAGATAGCATTTTTATCAAGATTCTTGAAATTTAAGATAGAGAATTAACTTTCATAATTACATGACTGAACCAAATCAGAGGTCTTTTTTTAAAATCACAATAATATTGTTAATAGTATCATGGGCAATTAATCTATTAGAAAGAGGCAATTCTTATTGATAGATAGGATTATATCAAACTAATAACAATAAATATAAAAGTGAATGTATTAAAATGCCTACGAAGGCAACAGAAAAATTGTTATTATTCTTTTCGTCTGCACACATACATCAATGAAAAAAAAATATTCATAAAATACAATCATAGAACTCTTAACATATACTATTCTTTTATCATATATTTTAATACTTCTTAACTTTTACATATTTTTTCACTTACCATATATTTTAGGACTCTTTATTTTCAAAATCACAATAATATTATTAATAGTATCATAGGTAATTAATCTATTAGAAAGAGGAAATTCTTATTGATAGATAGAGTTATTATTAATAGTTTCATAGGTAATTAATCTATTAGAAAGAGGAAATTCTTATTGATAGATAGAGTTATATATATCAAACTAATAGCAAATTAATAACAATAAAAATAAAAGTGAATATTTTAAAATGCTCACGAAGGCAACAGAAAACTTGTTATTTTTCTTTTCTTCTACACACATATCTATAATCTATATCTATAATCTATCTATAATCTATATCTATATCTATATCTATATCTATATCTATATCTATATCTATATCTATATCTATATCTATATCTATAATCTATATCTATAATTATATCTATATCTATAATCTATCAATATCTATATCTATAATATATAATCTATATCTATATCTATAATATATTAAAAGTGTGAAGACCCTTAAAAAAAGTGATTTGAAGTTTTTGCCCTTCATTAAAACAATTTGCAATAGACAAAATAGTTATTTCACATTTAAAAAATATTATTTAACTAGGAAAAGTATTATTAAGTCCTAATCTAATACTCTTATTTAAGGAAGGTATGTGAAGTCCAAAACAAAATTTGATATAATTTTTTTTTCATAAACGACAAATTCTTATGTTTCTTTCTTTAAATTTTTATTGAAAACTAAGTGGTTCCAAAAAAAAAATTGTGTGAATTTCTCTTACTTCCATAATTTTTAGTCTCAAACAAATTAGAATTCTATTTATGCATATACAAAAAGTGAATCATTTAACACTTCTAAATTAATTAAAATTTTATCTTATATAAAAAACATAAATTCTACAATTCTATTTAAGTAATATTTCGATCAAACTTTACAATAAAACAAAAGCCTCTTCTTCTACTTTTCTTTTTCTTGTAGTTTTGATTCAAGTCTCTTCTTAAATTCAACATCATTCTTTTTATTTTTTTTATTTCTTTTAGTTAATAAATTTAAAGATTATATATGAATTATAAATTTTAACATTCATAATGTATTCTCCCTTTTAACAATTTCTTGTGTTTCTCTTTCAGTTGAAAATTTCTGATAGAAAATTTGGATAACACAAGTGTGTGCATTTACTTTCGGCATGTTAAGTTTCTCGCCAATAGGTTGTTCAAACTTCGAACAACTAAAAATATATTTGCTCCTTTTTATTGTGGGCAAAATGTTAGATTTTTCTATTCTTCTTGACTTCAGTCTTCAAGTATTGGTAAAAGCTTTAACATAGTTCAAATTGGTAAAAACTTCATGTTGTGTAGGAGTTCAAATCATGTTCATGTCATAGTTCTTTTATGTTGAATTTTACGGATTGTGCAACTAACATCAACTTCAATATGAAATAAAGAAAAACATAGACATCAACAACAGCTAAACATGTTTATTTTTATATTAAAATAATTAAGCTAGATAGGTTTTCTTTTATACCACCCGACACAATATACATAAGTAAATTGGTAGAACTTAAAAATCTACAGGCAAATTTAAAGGGTTCTCAATACATTTAATCTAACATATTTGTATCTTAGATATTACAAATACTATATTATTGATTCAACTAAATTCTTCATCTTTACATGTTTAAAAGATATTGAATTCAATTATTGTATTAATATAATAATATTTATTTTTATTTTGTAAATAAACAGTAGTATCGCATTTAGTGTAACATCAATAGTTATTTTTAAACAAATTAATCTTCTTACTGTGTTATATAGTTGATGTGATGTACACGTGCAAAGCATGTGCACTTAACTAGTACCAATGAAAAAGGGAAAACATACTCATAAAATAAAGTACAAATAACATAAATACCAACCCTTTTGGAAGTAATTATACTCTCTCTCACTTTTTTAATTACTTTACTCTCTCTCCCTATTAATATACATAACATAGCCGACATATACATAGCATTCTGTGTATATGTTGATATTTTTGTATTATGTTTAGGAAGTTAGGATTTTTTGTAATATTGAAAACATAAATTGTGTATTTGTGTAATTTTTAGTAAAATAAAATCATAGAACTCTTAACATATACTATTCTCTTACCATATATTTTAATACTTCTTAAGTTTTATATATATTTTCCTCTTAATATATATTTTAAAACTCCTTAATTATTAATTCTCATAATATTTTTTGAACCATTTTTCTTTTACCATATATTTCAGGATTACTTAATTTTAAATATTTTGCACTTAAGACAAATAGTAAATGACATGTTTATTATTTGTGGATGAGACACCAATTCAATAGTCTTTGCTTATCTAATCTCAAGATGTTTAAATTATTTCTCCAACATCCTCAAATTTTTTAATGCCAAACAAATATGATGAAGATTTAATTTAATAGTTAAAGATATAAACCCTTAATTAGACTCCCATACGAAATTAGAAATCTAAAGAGAACATGAAGAAAATTGACATATTGCAATTTCTATTACTTAATTACAGAAAAACGGATTAGGGTTTCATCCTCGAAAAAGAAAGGAGCAAATAGAGGACGAAAGAACTTATAATTTTGCATATCAACAGGGAAATATATGGCTTTGTGTTCTTTTCACAATCACTTTATGTTTGTTGGGGTTCTTTATTTTGTTTGAATTGCAATCAGTTCACTTTTTTTCTGAATAATTGTCTTTTTATATATATTTAACATAAAACACACGTGTAGAGCACGTACTTTTAAAAATACACATGAGATGACATTGCGAAAGGAGAAAAAAAAAAACAGAAAAAGTGCATTAAAGTACTTACACTTTCAAAGACAAACAAGCAAATAAAAAGTCATTACAGTCATATAAAATGGAGAATCTTGTCAGACGAAAGGCTAAGACCAAGTGGTTTGAAGAAGGAGATTTCAACACCAAATATTTCCATAGCTTGATCTGAGAAAGAAGAAGGAGATTACAGTTACACAGAATTAAAGATCATAGGGATAATTGGGTCCAAGGTGATGAGGAGATTAGCAAGGCTGCAATACACCACTACAAGAAGCTTTTTAACCTTCATCATCAATTTACGGATGTTAGTATCCTGGAGAGTATCCAAAGTGTCATTACTGAGGAGGAAAATTCTAGTCTTACCAACATACCTGATTTAGAAGAGATAAAAGAAGTGGTCTTTAGTATGAGCATCGATAGGTCTGCTGGTCCGGATGGTTTCAATGGTGTTTTTTATCACAAGTGTTGGGATGTCTGATCAAATATAACATACGGAATTTTGTTCAAGATTTTTTCAGAGGCAAAAACCTTACCAAGTTTTTCTCTTATACCTGCCTTTGTTCTTATTCCAAAAGTTGAATCACCTTCTACTTTCTCAGGCCTCAGACCTATCAGCTTGACCAACTTCTCTTCAAAAATCATCACTAAGATTCTTTCCAAGAGACTTAACCCCCTGCTTGACAAAATTATTTCTGAGAATGTGTTATTGGATAAAGAGCTAGCCCACGAGATTAAACAAGACAACTTAGGTGGTAACATGATCATCAAATTAGACATGGCTAAGGCCTACGATAGGATGTCATGGAACTTTCTAATGGCTATTATGAGAAAGATCGACTTCTCTGAGGATTAGTTAGACATTTTCTGGAGGATTTTATCAAATGTGTGGTACTCAATAATTATTAATGGTGCCAGGATAGGTTTCTTCTCTTCTTGTCAGGGTCTTAAATAGGGAGATCCTCTTTCTCATTCCTTGTTCATTATAGATGCTGAGGTGCTATCTAGGCTCCTTAACAATCTTAATGACAATTAAAACTTTACTCCATTCAGTATGAATACCTCTAATCTTATCGTTAACCATTTAACATATGTTGATGACATTATTATTTTTACAGGTGGCAATACCAAATCAATCAAGCTCGTTTTGAAACAAGTAAAGAGATATGAAAAAACATCTAGACAGAGTGTAAACCAAGAGAAAAGCTTCTTTGCCACTGCTCCTAATACTGCTGCCAGTAGAATCAATAGGATGAGAGATGCTTCTGGGTTTTTAGATAAAAAATAATTTCGTTCACCTACTTGGGATGTCCAATATATCATGGCAAGAAAAAAATTTGCTACTTTGAGGGCATGTTGGCTAAGATCGTCAAAGCTATTAATGGGTGGCAAGGAAAAATGCTTCATATGGAGGAAAAATAGTTTTGATCAAAATTTTCCTACAATCTATGCCTACTTATACTCTCTCAGCTTTGAATCCACCTAAAGGAACCTTAAATTTTATTGAAGAACATTTTGCAAATTTTCTTTGGGGAACAAAAGAAGGCAAAGATAAGTACCATTGGTCTTCCTGGGAGAACCTGTGCATTCCTAAGGAAGAAGGAGGGATAGGGTTGAGGAAATTGGACGATATTGCAAACTCTTTCACCTTAAAGAGGCGGCGGAGGTTCAGAACTCACCCCTCGCTGTGGACATCTTTTCTAAGAGCCAAAAGTATTATAAAAAATCTCATCCCTTCTCTAAAAAAATTGCCTCTTCTGACTCTCATACTTGGAAAAGTATGCTGAGGATTAGAAAAAAAAGCAGAGCCTAACATCATATGGAATATTCGATCTCGGAGTTCTTGCAACCTTTTATATTTGAAACGCGATTGGAAATCCTCTGGGGATTACTCACAAAAATGAACCTGTAATAAATGTCTTCAAGAGTTGATGGAACATTAAACCAAAGAGAGAGGTCCATCAATGGATCCTTCACATCACGTCTATCTTTATATGCTATGAATTATGGAAACAAAGATGTGCGTGTCGATATGGAACACAAAAGAAATTCCAGAATCCTACAATGGTTCTCCAAGGGATATGGTGTATCAGGAATATCGTCTCTAAACCTTTCCCACCTCTTAACATTATTACTTTGTGGAGTAATTTTTATGATATTGCAGAACGAATCAAACCAATTCAAAAATGGACTCAAGTCAAATGGAGCACACCTCAGATTGGTAATATTAAAGTAAACACTGATGGAAGTTATCTTTTGGAAACAGGAAAAGCTGGAATTGGAGGGATAGCAAGGGACAACAATAGAGAGATAGTGATGGCATTTTCAATTCCCGTGGAATGTACCAGCAACAACATGGCAGAAGCATTGGCAACTGAGTTTGGTAGGAAATGGTGTAGCCAACAAGGCTTAACTAATTTCACTCTCGAGCTTGACTCCATGATCATAGTAAATATGGTGAATAACAGAAGCAATAACAACTACAAACTCAAACAGATCATCGAAAATATCATTGAGATAGTGGATCAGTCAAATGCCCAGGTGACTCATTGTTTTAGAGAAAGCAATCAAGTTGCGAATTTTTTGGCGAAAATGGCTGCTATGCAGAACAAGACAATGATCTTAACATCCTTTAGGCAACTTCCCAGAATTGCTAAAGGGGCATACTTTCTGGACAAAAGTCAAATGCCTTGTATTAGGATAAAATTCGATAAGGCAAATTTTTTTTTGTTAGTTGATGTCAATATATATATATGAACTTACCAGAAGAGTTATATCCCCATATATATATATAGGACTCTCTTCTGGATTTTGTGGTGATTTGTTCACCTTTGTGTTGTAACGGAGATAAGGCTCTAGTCCCCCTTCTGTTTTCTCTCATAAATACAACATGACCCAACTGTACTGGGTAACTTTAATGATTAAAAAAAGAACTAGAACAAAGAAGTGAAAGATAAATATATCCTTTCTTGAAAGGAAAAAATCATAAAATTATAACCTAATAGCATGTACAATTGTGCACGTATAAGCTGTAGGCATTAAAAATAACCAAAATTTTCCAATCTTTTCTGGTGTCCGTGTGCAAAACAAATTTAAATTGTATTTCTTATTTATTTATTTTTAAATGAGTAAGTTTTAAAAGTCGTGTATCCCTAATAAATTCTACAAATATAGATTTCTTTTCATAGATACTAATATTGGAGCATCAAGATATATGCAAGCTATCAGGTAATCAAATCATAATTTTATATAAATTATTGAAGAAAATGATAACAATTTAATAGGTATACCAAGTAATCAATGCAAATTTAATGACGAAACCCTATCTAAGATCTTCTAGCTATAGCATTCATACATAACACTACATAAAACTTTTAATATTGACAACGTACACACAAAAACTAAATCAATAACACGGAGTTGGAAAAAAAATCTTTCGAAAAGAGAAAGAGCAACAACTGAATCAATGGGGAATCACAATGACAGTAGTGCTATATATGTTGCCTTAAAAGTTTAATGCTACATATTGTCAAATTTTTTTATTTTTTTTTTGGTCAAGAACCAACTGATTATTATTAAAACCCACCAAATTACATCATTCAGTTACATATTTTTAGCAAGAGGAGCAGCATTGTCATACAAGTCTTGGACAAAACACATTGGAAATACAAGTGTTCTATTGTTTCAGCCCCATTCTCACATAGTGCACAGTTGTCCTCATCACTTAGTCCAAGTCTCTTTAATCTATTTCTTGTCAGCAACCTCTTGTGCATTGATAGCCAGCATATAAATTGTTGCTTAGGATTACTGGCTTTGCACCATAAACCTCTCCACATGGGTCATTTCTCCCCTTGACCTTTAGTCCAAATATAGCCACTATGCATGTTATATTTTCCTTGTTGAGTCAACCATCAGTTTTGTATGTAGCCATCTTCAAATTTTCTCTTTAATCCACAGATTTTCTTCCAGTACTTGCATGAATCCAGTGGAGCTTCATACTGCCACCAATCTTGTCTTTTTATGTAAATATGATTTACCCATCTTACCCACAAAGTGTCGGTTTTGTCTGCCACATTCCAGATATGTTTATCCACCGCAGCATCATTCCATGCTATGCAATCAATCATGCCTAGTCCACCTTCTTTTTTGGGTCTGCGGACAAGGTCCCAAGCAATTAACATATTGGGGAAAAAAGGAAAAAACCTTTAGTTTTTTTTCGACTATTTCATCCAAAAGCAACATGCTTGTTTTTATCTAATTTGTGTATAAAATATTTTCAATTGAAACAAAAACACAAGAAATTATCAAAAAAATACATTGGCTAAGATATTCATGTATAATCTTTAAACTTAATAACTAAAAAAGGTAAAGGCATAAAGAATGTAGAGAAAATTGAAGAAAATGTGTCTTTTAAGTCTTGAATGAAGAATTGGTGACATTGACCAACTTAAAGGGTCAAACATAATTAGAAAACTTGATTAAGTTAATTGTGGACTTGATTAATATTTTCAAAAAAAATTAATCTTTTCAAAAATTCAAATCAACCCACACCCCTCTTCAATCCAAATCGACTGTCTCTCTCCTCTCTCTCTCGAGACAGCTTCTCTTAACTCTCTCCCAACCAACAGTTCTGCAAAATTTCTCCCTTCAATCCCCAATGACTTCAACCTCCAGCGATAAATAGTTGGGCAAGTTTCTTTTCAACTTTCAACTGTCAATCAATGTGAAGACTAGACTTCTCCGTCGACAACAACTTCGAGTTCTTCGTCGTCCCATTTCTTCTTTCACGAGTAAAAAATTATGAAGAAATAGAGGAACTTGAGCTAACTACTCTTCTAGTATTGGTTAACAATTTCAATATTTTTTTCTTAAATTTGAAATGTGGACTGAATCAAACTCTAATTTCTGGCGTTTCTCCTTCTTGTTGTAGAACTGTTGATTTGGATTTGTTGGTGATTTTTGGTCACCGTTAATGTTCTTAGTGTGTGTGTGTGATGTGTTGGTATTGCTAGGTTGATTTTTTGTTTGTCTTGGTAACAATGGTGTTGCAACAGATGAAATATCTGATGCAATAGATGAAACATCTGATGCGACAAATGAAAACATCTGATGCAACAGATGAATAATCTAATATATTATTCATCTGTTGCGACAAACGACTCTTCCGTTTGGAAGAAATCTAAATAATATTGATCCAACAGATAACTCATTTTGCAAGATATGAGTGATAAGTTTCAATAGATCAGTGATCTGTTTTTACAATGAATTACCCATCCATTGCAACAGGTTGGTTATATGTTGTAACAAATACACTACCTGTTGCAACAAATTAGTGATCTATTTTTACTGTTTTCAATGGATTACTCATCTGTTGCAACGGATTAATTATTTATTGCAATAGATAACCTTCTTAGTACAACAGATGAGTGATCTGTTTTTACTGTTTCTAATGGATTACTCATCCATTGGAACAGGTTGATTATATGTTGCAACAGATAAACTACCTGGTACAACAAATTAGTGATCTATTTTTATTGTTTCCAACGAGTTACTCATCCGTTACAATAGATTGGTTATATGTTGCAACAGATAAACTACCTGGTACAATAAATTAGTGATTTGTTTTTACTGTTTCCAATGAATTACTCATCCGTTGCAACAAGTTTGTTATATGTTGCAACAGATAACCTTTCTGGTGCAACAGATGAGTGATCTATTTTTACTGTTTCCAATGGATTACTCATCTGTTGCAACGGGTTGGTTATATGGTGCAACAAATAAACTACCTGGTGTAATAGATTAGTGATCTATTTTTATGGTTTCCAATGGTTTACTCATCTGTTGCAATGGTTGGTTATATGTTGCATCAGATAAACTACCTGGTGTAATGGATTAGTGATCTATTTTTATTGTTTCCAACGGTTTACTCATCCGTTAAAACAGGTCAGTTATATGTTGCAACAGATAATATACCTGGTGCAACAGATGTGTAGTCTGTTGGAACTGTTATTTTACTATTGTGCATGTTAGATTTATTGTTATCCTTTTTTAACGATGCATTAGTCAATTATAATCTATTTTATATTCCTGTTAATTTAAGATAATATGGCTTCCAAAAGAAAAGAAACCAAATCAAGTCCAAGTAAAGGAACAAGTGAAGCAGCTCGGCTACATCCATCACTCTATGAGCTTTCTTTATAAGGTTATCTCAATCAGGAGCAGAAGATAATAAATACGGGGAGGAAGAATATTTCAAAAGAGATGATCTAACTACTAATAGCCCTTCCGCTGAAGAGTTGGTCAAAACCTTCAGCATTGATCATTATCCTATGAGAATACAGTGCAATGGTGCCACAGATTTAATGGGTGATTTTGTGGTTAAGTCATCCATGAAAAAATCTTTTGACACCTTCAGAAAAATACTTCGAGAACAAAAATTGGATTCTTATTTCAAGAAAAGCTTCTTTGAGCAATATCTTGATTTGTTGGAGGACAACAATGCTCGTTTTCAGATGAAAATGGTATATGATCTTCTCAAGCACAGGTTTATGTATGAAAATAAATATAAGATTGATGAGGTGTGGATAAATTACTATGGCATGCCTGTTTGTTTTGGTTGGAAGGAGTTTGCCATAGTTACTGGACTAAAATGTTATCTGTCTTCTCCTTCTCAAGTAATACCTACTCTAACCCAAAAAAAATCACCCCGCACACCCAAAAAAGGTAAAGGCAAATCTAGTAATCGTGATGACCTGGTGTCCATTATTGGTGCAAGCTTCAAAAAATTTTTTTTTATAGAAGCGTTAAAAGGTAAAGAACTTTCAAAGAAGCACAAGCAATCATTGTGCTTGGTTTGGTTTGTACATAATATTCTTTGGGTGAGAGATGTTAACAACAACATAAGCCTCTGTTTAATAAATCTCTCCGATGATCTTGAGGCATTTAACAGCTATCCTTGAGGTTATGAAAGCTTCAAAATGACTATCAAATATTTGTTGACTCCGTTAACGCCAAAGACAGTCAACTTATATGGCTTTCCATGGGCCTTCATGGTAAATATTTCTTTTATCATGATATGATTCATCATTTTTTTATTCAATAATGCTTTTAACTTATTGGCGTTATGTTATAGGATTGGGCATTTGAAGCCATTTCTTATTTGAGACAAGAAGTGAACTACCAGGAAGAAGTTTCCTGTCCAAGAATCCTAAGATGGTTGTCGGCCCAAACTGATAAAAATATAAAATTTCTTGATCTTTTCAATCCCCCGAAGGAAGCAGTAAGTCTAATTCTAATTAAGTTTTTATTTTAATTAATGATTATTTTAAATGATTTCATCATCATTCTAATATATCTACTAATTATTTTAGATTGTCCATCCGTGGCTTATTCCGACCAATCGAGAGTTGAAGATGCCATTTTTTCTTACTTTACGATCTGTGCAAACTTTATCGGACCCAAAAATTGTTGATGGAATAAAAATAGAATTGTTTGAAGCAACAACCATCACAAGAAAAATAATTTTAGAGGGCGGGCTTGTTGTAGTTGATGATGATAGTGGTAGTAGTAGTAGTAGTGTTGCTATTGGGGCTAATGATGCTCTTCTTACATTTTTTGAAACAACAAGCCATTATGATTATACTAGTTGTACAGATTTTTCTCCAAATTGTTCCACATCTAGCGAATGTTTTGTATGCAAATGTCAAGACTGGAAGGCGAAACATGATGGAGTGATTAATGCTATTAATGCACTAACTACTTCTGTAAAGGAAATAACATCTAAGAGGGGTGTCATTCCATCAAAGAGGATTTCATATCCATATACTCTAGTAGAGATCAAGGTGGCTAAGAGGAGAAGGAAAGATATTTCCAAGGCATCATCAAGCATCGAAAAAAGTAAAATTGCAATGCCTCTGTCTTTGTGTTGCACCGTTGTTTAGTATGCAAGGGCCACAGGAGAGCAGCATGAGCTGAAGAAGGTGAATGTACATCATCTGTTCGAACAAATAAACATGCACATATATCTATTTCAACAGATAATACATCTGTTGAAAATTATCAAACAGATATATACATCTGTTGCAACTGTTGTCTAACCTGTTGCATCAGATGCGTTATCTGTTGCAACATATCTCTATCTGTCTGTTTGAGCAAATCAAACAGGTTTTCGTACTGTTTTAATTTTTACCAACAGATGAGTCTTATGTTGCCATGGATGGTTTATCTGATCGAAATTATCCTACTGTGCTATTTTACCTATTCAAATTTGTCCCAATAGATGATCTATTTGTTGCAACATAAGACTCATCCATTGCAATAGATAGAAAATCTATTGTATATCTGTAATTAGCATTGACAATTTTGGATTTTCAGGTGAATGTCACAACAGAAGCTACTGCTGAAGAGCATAATATCACAGTTGATAATCCATCAACTGCTTCCAAAGAAAAACAAAAAGTAGAGCCTGATAGTTTGGGAGAACGAAGGAATTACCCATTTGAAGGGTACATCTCGGACGAGGCTCTAAAAAAACTAACAAAGTTGATCAATGACTATTCATAATGGATTACCAATGGTTGTTAAAGCATCATGCCAGCAGGTACATAAATCAACTTTAAAGATATTAATTTATACCATTCTTGTTATAAGAATATGACATTAACACATATAAATCATTATGTAGAAAAAACTGACGAACACTACAAAGTGAACAAATCGAGTCTTGGTTTTGATATGTTTGACTTTGTTGTTGCATATCTCATAATGAAGAATTGATTCTATTTGATGTCACATCCCCAAATATATTGGAATGATGAGGTTTAAATGCCATACATATTACTATTAATTAATACTTTATTTAATTGCATCTGCGTATTATTTTTTTATCACGCAGTCTGAAATATTTGATAATATGTGCAGCACATCGATGTTATTTTTTACTACCTCTGAAAGAAGGTCAATTTACAAATACTAGAACAATACATATACACGATATGCAAATGTTTGTACAAAGTTTACATCAATAATGCCTACGATAGGTATTGTCAACAACAGTCGAAAGTTTCCTGAAATGAAGAATGCTTAATCAACATCATCAAAGGTTTTAGCATTCCAGCTGGCTTACCTTGGCATTTGGTCGATGAAGTGTACATCCCAATCAATTGTGGTGATGAATTCCATTGGGTGTTGGCTATTGTCATTCTAAAAGAGAGGCACATCCGATTTTATGACTCGATGTTGCAAAGGAGATGTTCTTGGCCTTCGTCTGAAATACAACAGATGGCCAAAATATTTCCTACTTACCTTGATATGAGTGGCTTTTTAGATCAAAAGGTTCATACTGATTGATCGATGATTGAAGCATACCAGGATAAAATGGGTAATCCATTTGATGTATAATATTTTGAAGGAATTGCTCAACAAACTATTGGTAGCCTGTAAGTATAAGTATCATGATTTATTTTCATTTTATAAATTTCACAACGCTTACATGAACTGCAAGATATGGATTATCTATTTTTTTAAAATACAGAGATTGCGGTCCTTTTGTTGCCGCTTATGCCGAGTGCATGAGCGATGCATTACAAGTACCAAATAATGGCCTTGATGCCGAATTACTCTGCAAAATATATGCTACTCTTTTATGGAAATATGGAGAAGCGAAAGCTCAGAAGCCATACGCAAGCGACATTAAAGATCCACGACGACCAAAGGCGAATTCCGTAGCACCGGATTAAGAACAACTTGTCCATATTGATTAAATCTTATCCTCCTTAATAACCTATCCTCCTTAATTTAACTTGTTGATTTATTTGTAGAGTAGATCATTTGTACCCATAATATTTTTTTTTATATTTTATTTATTTATTGAGTTATTTCATGTAATTTTTGAAGGCTTCAATTTATTTTATGCTGTCCATGAATATAATTTAATCCTTAGTTTTGAACATGTTAATTGAAATGGAATACTAGATTCAAATATTATAACAAATAATACATCTGGTGCAACAGACGACATATCTTATCAAACAGATTTAGACACATGTTGCAATACGTAGGTCATCTACTAGAAATTATATAACAGGTCTTCCTACTTTTTTTATTTATTTCAATAAATTACCTATCAGTTGCAACAGATAGATATATGTTGCAACAAATTGTATATCTGTTGCGACAGACAGACTGGAAAATATCTGTATAATGCAACAAATGACCAATCTATTCCAACAGATAATCATTTTGTCATAACAGGTATTATATCTGTTACAACAAATAGACAATCTGCTGCATTATAAAAATTCAACTTTTCCTAGACTAAAAAATTATTGCCGCTATATATAAAGTGAAGTGGCTTGAAATAAAAAATTATTATTGTGTTCATCTCTGTCTTTGTACATATTCTTATTTACACACGGGCTCCAACCATTTAGTTAGGTCATCTACTGGAAATTATATAATAGGTCTTCATACTTTTTTTATTTGTTCCAATAGATTACCTATCGTTGCAACAGATAGATATATTTTGCAACAGATTGTATATCTGTTGCGACAGACAGACTGGAAAACATCAGCATAATGCAATAGATAATCATTCTGTCACAACAGGTATTATA
This sequence comes from Capsicum pubescens, assembly GCA_030864215.1. Classification (NCBI taxonomy): domain Eukaryota; kingdom Viridiplantae; phylum Streptophyta; class Magnoliopsida; order Solanales; family Solanaceae; genus Capsicum; species Capsicum pubescens. Next base: position 275,046,437 of record CM061543.1, on the reverse strand, counting down.
TCTATTACAACAGATAGATAATCTATTGCATTATAAAAATTTAACTTTCGCCAGACATAAAAATTATTGCCACTACATGTAAAGTGAAGTGGCTTGAAATAAAAAATTATTATCGTGTTCGTTTCTATCTTGGTACATATTATTTCTTATATACGGGTTCCAACCATTTAGTTAGTAGCTCATAAGACCAGACCTCTTGCATCTTTCCCTCAACGGCGTCGCATATATCGATTATTTCTGTGCTGGCCAGCAAACACTCGATGTATGCAAGTGAGTACGGCCCACACGCTGCATTGGTTTTATTTTTTTTAGATCTGGATATTGTTATTTCGACCTTCAAAATCCCGTGATTCTTTCCTCAAGACTTCCACCGGCAAATAATCCATCAGCCTACTCTGCATTAACAACTTGGGGAACAACTTCAAGAGTGGCTTCACATGGGTTAAAAACGTGTCCTCATAAAGAAAGGTAAGTTACATTCATAAACCTTAATCTTTCCCTCGTCGAGTAGTATCTCAATAGATAGAAAATATTTGACTTCCACGTTCATGGATGTAAGGGTTTTCCTTGCCTTGGTCCAGCTCTTGCCGTGTGGATATGGTCTCTTCCCCCTAACGTATTTAATCACGTCTTCATCCCATTCAAACGTAGAAACTAACTTATCAAATATCCATCCACCAGGACCAGCTCGCCTACGGAGATCATAGTACCTATCCTTGAAATTGTTGTAGAAGTTGAGGTCCATTATCCTATCGGCAACATCATAAGCATCCGGGTACGCTAATTGCCTTCCCCTCATGAGGTAGAGAATTTCATCAATATACTGTGGTATAAGAAGAAATTTTTTAAATAGGTTAGTAATTGCAAAAAAGAAAAACTCAGTGGAAAGATTCTGTTGTAGAGTGTTCTCTGAATCAGTTCACAGATTACCCAGCTAACGCAACTTATGCAACAGATTTATATTATATTTCAACAGAATACCCAGATATTGCAACAGATTACACATTCATTGTGTATCTTCTTCTTCTTCATGGAGTAGATAGGAAGGCTAGGTTAGCAAAAGTAAACCTACATTGTCCACGTGCCACTCATGCATATTTATCATATTTATGAAGTCTTTCGCGGCATATGAATGCATGGTGTATTCTTATGAAACCTTCGTCTTGTTATTCATGATTTCTTGCAGTTCCTTCTTCTTTTCGTAGCCAAATGTCACGTATATGTCCACCTTTTTCAGCGGCCGCTGAACTTCAACAACTCTTGGAGTGGGAGGAGTTGCAATTTTTTTTGTTTTAATAATGGAGAAAATATTTGTCTAATGTTTCTCATCTTTCTCCTAACCGCTATTGTAGGAATGTATGGATCTCTCAGCTTCTTGGATGGTATGACACCCCTCTTGAATTTTGACTCCTCGAAAGCTTCAGCAGTAGCCTTTAGTTTTTCAAGAAAGTCATCCTCTCTGTCTTTGCACACTTTGCATTTACAATGAGAACACGAGGATGAAGAGGGGTGAGAGAGACCACTGTAAGGGTGGGAGGGACCAGTGTAGGGGTGAGAGCGAACTGTGCAAGGGGTGTTTTCAAACGTTTTTTTTTAGTACCAACATGCTCATAATCACGACTGGCAACAACAGCAACAGCAGGATGCCTGCCACCATCATCAATAACTCTACTAGTAACCACCCTAGAAGAAGTACCCGGGTTTGTTACAGTAGGTTGGTCGTGAAGAGCTTCAACATTAGGCTAACCTTGCCTAACTGCTCTTCTTATGGCTGTTGTTCTGGCTAATTTCTTCTTTATTAACTCTACCATTGGGTCTACTTTTGTATCAACAAGACCTAGGGAAAAAAAAGAAGCCATCCTCAACTTCTGGCCAGTAGGCACGATCCACGAATGCACAACCTATAAAAAAGACAGAAGGCATTTAAATCATATAAAATAATTTACAGTCAGTTGGGTTATATGTTAACACAGCCAACTTATGCAACAAATGATCTAGCTGCTGCAACAGTTGATCTGTATGTCACAATAGATTGACAATATATTGCATCAAATTACCCATCTGTTGCATAATTTACAGTAGATGGGTAATCTGTTGAGTCGAGTTCAGATAACCAGAGCAACAGATGGTTAATCTGTTGCAAAATATGGATCATTTATCATAACAGATTACCCATCTATTGCACCAATTGCAGTTGATGAGTAATCTATTGCAACGGACGACCCATATGTCATAATAGATGACATCTATTTTAATATTTTTCTTTGAGGAAAATTATTTAAGTTGAAAGAAGACGTACTGCATTAGATTACCCATCTGTTGCATAATTTGTAGTAGATAGGTAAACTGTTGAGTCGTGTTCAGAGAACCAGAGCAATAAATGGTTAATCTATTGCAAAATATGGATCGTCTGTCACAATAAATTACTCATCTGTTGCACCAGTTGCAGTTGACGGGTAATCTATTGCAACGGATGACCCGTCTGTCACAACAGATGGCACATCTATTTCAATATCTTTCTTTGAGGTAAATTATTTTAGTTGAAAGAAGACATACTACATCATCCGGAGGGTTAAAGAGAGCAGCCTCCTTAATATTTTTTTTGGTGCCCTTTTCAACCAACCACCTAAGGATCCTTGGATAAGAAACCTCATCTGGGTAATCCTTGAACTACTTTCGGAGAGGAGGAATGTCTTCACATGCCCAAGCCTAAAAAATGTAAACAAGAAGCAAGAAAAAAAAGTCATAATAACTATATTCAATATAAATTAATGGATGAGTAACAATAGCGATTAGTTTTACCATGAAATCCCAAGGAAAGCCATATAATGTGATCGTCTTTGGAGATAGCTTTGTCAGTAAATATTCAAAAGTCAAGTAGTATTTGTCATATCTCTAGGGATAATCATTAAATTTCTCAAAATCATCAGCAAGCACTAACAAATCATCTTCTATGACTTTTCTGACATCCCTTGCCAATAAAATGGAATGGACAAACCAAACTAAGCACAATTTCTTCCTGTAGTGCTTTGGTATGTTTTTATCCTCGAGATCTGCCATCAAATCATCCGCTTTATAGCTACGCCCAACAATGCCCAACAACTCATCTTTTTTTCTTGCATTTATGTTGGACCTTTTGTGGGGTGTTTCCTTGATGAGAGGTTCTTCTAGACGATCGCATCTCAAGCCCATCACTATGGCAAACTCTTTCAATCCAAAACAAATCGGCATGCCACAACAGTTGATTCAGATTTCATCCATCTTTTTTTCGCCCTCCTTCGAATCTTTGTCATACCCCGCATACTTGATCCTGTGCTTGAGAAGACCATATACCATGCTCATTGGGAAACAGAGAGTGCGATCCTCAGGCAGCTCAAGAAAGTATGCAAAACAACTCTTGTTAAAAACTTCGCCTATCTTTTTATTCTTCATAATAATCCTAAGTTCATCAAAACATTTCCCCAACTGACATTTAAGTACAAGATCACCAGTTACTTTGTTAGGGCTATCTATTGGCATCGCAAATCGAAACCTGTCGATACTAATGATTTTGATAGAATAATGCTTGGATTTCGATATTAATTCACACCCCATTAGTGAAAAGGAGTTATCACTTTCCTCAGCTTCATTTTGCCCTGACTGAGATTATTCAGGAAGTTTTTCCGAATCTATCTGTACTCTAGCCTTTTATTGGGTAGTCAAAAGTTGATCTACTTTCAATTTCTTTTCTTTTGGGAGACATTTTTTAACTACAAATAATAGAAAAAAAAATCCATTGCATTTGATGTCTACATAATTTAACAAAAAAGTAAGACAAATTTCAATAAATTATTCTACGCCACATTACAAAAAAAATACCCTAACGGATAACCCATCAGTAGAAACATATGGGGAATCTGTTTGAAGACCTATTTAATATCTCTCAATAGATCTTCCACCTATTACAACAGATGGACCACCAACACCACAACCAATGCCACCACCAATGCCACCAAGACCACCACCAAAGCCACCAATACCAATACCAAGACCACCGATACCACCACCAAAAACACAAATATCGGCACCACCAACAACATCACAAAAACCATCCAATAATACCACGATAGTCAACAAAATACTGAGATAAAAACTAAGATTTTCTCGGGTGCTTCTTACTTTTTTAGCATCAAAACTCAAAATTGTTAACCCATTCTCGAAGATAGTACAACTAAAAGTCTTCTTTTTTATAATTAACTAAAAAGCCCTAATAGAATAAATAACAAATATAGAAATCCTCTCGAACTCTGTTACCTATGAAGATAGAGAAAACGATGGATACAAGCAAGAATAAAGTCAAAAATAACAACTATTTGATCGAAAATGGGAAGAAAATCAATCTGTTTTGAAGGGTTGAGCAATATGTTGAGTAATTGTTGTCTGTATTGTTAAGAGAGAGACAGAATAAGAATCGAGAACTTCAGATTTAAAATGAGGAAATTTTTTTCACGCAAATGGATGTTTTGTATGGGTTGATTTGTAATTTTGGAAAAGAATGGCAAGTTTTAAAATTATTAATTTGGTCTGAATTGATCTTAATTAATTTTTAAAATTTTAAAAGGTATAGTTTTTAAAACATTAAGTTAATGAGAACTCATTTCAACTCAGAGTGATCGATCGACGACTCGGGTAGGGTTGAACGCAATACCAATGCCATGCAATTGCAAAGACTCAATTGAAGTTCTAGTTGACCCTATGAGCTCATTCATCCCTAGTTCCACCTAAATCAATTAAGGTACTATCTTAACATTAAGTTAATAAGAACTCATTTCAACTCAGAGTGATCGATCGATAATTCGGATCGGGATGAACGCAATACCACCATCATGCAATTGCAAAGAATCAATTGAAGTTGTAGTTGACCTTATGAGCTCATTCATCCCTAGTTACACCTAAATCAATTGAGGTACCACTATAAAAAATGGGTAATATTGTGAGAGTTTATTTGCGGAGGTTATTTTAACCTCCGTAAAATTATATGAAATGCGGGGGTTAAAATTCTGTCGCTAAAAGTTATAAAGTTGCGGGGGTTTTAGACCCCCTATAAATTGTGGGGTTTTAAACCCCCGCTATAAATAAAAAAAATAGCGCTTATGCCAAAAAGAAATATAAATTTGCAGGGGTTTTAGACCCCCACTATAAATCAAAAATATTTCCCCTCTTTTGTTTTAGTTGGCCAAAACATTTTTCCTCTTTTTTTTAATTGGCCAAAATATTTTTCCCTCTCACTTTGACAAATCATTGGCAGCTCTCACTTTCCCAAATTGATTAGCAGCTCTCATTTCCCAAACCGTCGGTCAATCATTGCTATTCCGACCGGCCTCGTTGTACAATCGGTCATTTCTTAAGGTCATTTCCCCCAAATTGTTTTCTTGGATTGAAATTAGAATATTCTAGGGCTACTAAATAGACTCTTGTTTGTGCCATTTAATTATTTATTATCTTTGTTGTTTGTATTGTAATATATTTTGCATTGAAATCAGATCTTCTGTAGACCAGAAGATTTCAATAACTTCTCGCTCCATCACCGGAGTTGTAAGCATGTAACGCCCTGATTATCTGAACCAAAACGCTACACGATGTTCATACTCCTGAAGGACCACAAGCAAACCCATGACTGATATATGTACCTGTACACTGCATAATATATAAATATAAATACAGAAACATGCACTGAAAGGCTATAAGGTTCAATACTGAACATAATCTGAAAAGTAATAACGTCTGAATAAAGTGGTATCACACTACCAAAACAAAATTGAAGTCTAAATCTGATAATACTGTAATCGTCTGAAAGCCTCTAACTGTCTGAATACTCTAGATAAGGAGTTGATGGGACATGTCCCCAGCTAACTCCGTCAACTGAAAACTAAAGTGATATGATAAACTAAAATCACGTCCTCAAAATATGAGGACTTACTGCTAAAACTCTGAGTACTGGAATGCTACTGCTGCTACTAATCTGGAAGTCGAGTCTCTGAACCTATGGTGTAACATAAAAAAAAAACACCATAGCGCAAATGCGTCAGTACAAAGGGATGTACTGAGTATACGTGTGAGGTAGGATATATGCAAGGGTTTACATGCATGAGCAATACTAACTGACTGGCTAATATGAATGTGAGAGTGCATACATGGATACGTAGTAACTAAGATCGTGAAAACAAGATAACTGAACATATATGCTGATGATATAAGTTTACTAATATCTAACATGACTGATAATGAGTTCTGATAACTGATAACATGAGTGACTGTGTCTGACAGTCCTGAATCTGATGGAACTATCTGAGTTTCTTACTATAACTGAGTTGACTGTGTCTGACAGTCCTTTATAATCTGAAATCTGAAGAATTATCTGAGTTCTTTTACTGAAATTGAGACTGAAACTATGGGAAGTATTCATCTAACCGACATGCCCCAAATGCGTTATAATAGCTAAGTTGGGGTCCAATCTGTGCCCTGATTGGAAGGGTGTCAATACCGCACCACTAGTAAGAACAAGCTGTGGGTAACCCTCATCTGACAGTGTCCCCAAAATAGAATGGTGGAGCCCTCATATGACAGTGCTTATCCACCTTATCAACCATCATCTAACAGTGTTGATGTCTCAACCTATGCTGGCTACATAGTTCTGGAACACAAGGATGACTGCTAAGAATCACACCCTCATCTGACAGTGTGTGTTCCCATCCTTGGGTTCACTCAGTGCTAATTTATACTCCCATCTGAAGAGACTGAACATGATTAACTGACTGTACATGGACTGAGTTATTGACTTCCATTGACTGATGGAACATTACTGCTATCTGATAATTAACTGAGACCATGAGATTTCTAAGATTTCCTGAGTCACATGACTGACTGAATTCTATAGAACATGGATTGACTGAGGATAATGTGAAAACATGACATGGCTCTAGACATACAACTATATTTTTTGGGTACAAGTACCCCCATGACTCGATGGAAGGAAACTGACACAACCATACCACTTTTTGATCATAGGAATAGAGTTCACAACTCATAATGCCATAAATAGGGGATTTTATACTTTACATGATTATTTTATTCTGGATCATGGAAGGGAATGCATATAACATGTGCATACTTGCATGGCTTCATTATCATGAACATTTCATAACACAGCAATCAATATACATCAATAGCATGGAAATTAGGTTAAATCATGAGGGGTAACATGAACTTGTCATTCAAGTACTATTGAGTCATAAGTAGCATGATTTTATCATTCTAGGCATTTTATCAAGCACCTTACATGCACACTTTATGGCATAGGTGGAATCAACAATTTAATCATCTTAAACCACCCCAAATTCATGGGTTTCAACTAACATGTTCACGTAATTCATAGAAAACACATCAAGATACCATCTTGAATCACCAATAACAACCATCAACATGAATATAATCAATCAACATATAAAAATCATAATTTTTTATTTAAAACTTGGTTTTTGAACTCTACGGATGAAAGGAATCCGTGGATGAACACTACGCATACCTTAATTAAATTATTCGTGAAAGTTAATGGTGAAAGCTCTCAAATTTGGGTCTTCAAATTAAAACCCTTGCTCTTGTTCTTGAGATAAATTGATGAAAACAAGTATATTTTGGTGTTTTTAAGCCTTAATCACGTGTTTGGGGGTTTATATAAGGGTGGAAAAGGACCGAAATACCCTCTAAAACATGGAGGTAGAATGCTGAAAAACTGGGCACCCAACGGAGTTGCAGGGTGACGCCTTGCTAGTCCCCCGCTCTAGACAGGGCGACACCTTGCTTAGAGCGGTGCTCTAGCCAGGGCAGCGCGGGCAGATTGCTCTGAGCTACTGGTTTGGGCACCCAAACGTGCCCTTACACTACTCCAAAAATTTCAAAACTCACCCGGAATGTACTACGACCTTGCCCCATCGCAACGCAACTTGAAAAATAGAAAACGGAGGTTGGAAAGGTTGTCAAATAAATTCCCAAAGTTCAGAGGTCTAAAATGAGACTAAGTGTTGAACAGTTCGCTGAAATTTTCTACGTGTTGGACCTTATATTGAGCTTCAAAGAGCTAAACGAGCTGAATATGAATGCAATATTTTTCCGGGGTCTTATAATATCTCTCCCTTGAGAACATTCGTCCTCGAATGAGACTGACTGAGAGGGAAAATAATAACTGGAACATGATCTCATGACTGACAAGCTGAACATAACATACTGAACACGCATATCTAATGCATGTATAATTGATTCATGAATGCATGACTAAATGTTCCGAAGAACTAAGTTTCTCATAATGAGAATGTATGTCTGATGCATAATTTCATAAATGAGCTGGTACATGAATGCATGACTAAATATGCAATGGTGTTTTGAAACCAAGTTTATAATGGGAACATGAGCATGAAACTGAATACCAAGTTCGTGATGAACACTGATCGTGAAACTAAGTAAGCTTAAGAAGAACTGTTACCTTGAGCTTGATCTGGATTGGCGGTGAAGAGGTGAGGATACTTGGTACGTATATCGGTTTATGTTTCCCAAGTAGCTCCCTCAACGGACTGATTTCGCCAAAGAACTTTAACTAGAGGGACGTCTTTGTTCCTCAGCCTACGAGTCTGATAGTCTAGAATTTTGACCAGAATTTCCTCATAGGAGAGACTGTTCTAAACATCAATGCTCTGAATAGGGACTATGACTGATGGGTCACCTATGCACTTCTTGACTAGAGAGACATGAAGATTGGATGAACTGAGGCTAGATCTGAAGGCAACTCGAGCTCATAAATTACCTTGCCGAATCGACTGAGAATTTTAAAGGGACCGACATATCGGGGACTGAGCTTTCCGTTCTTGACGAACCTCTTCACTCCTTGCATGGGAGAGATCTTGAGATAGACATAATAACCAATCTTAAACTCAAGATCTTTCCTACGAGTATCTGTATAAGACTTCTGTCGGCTCTGAGCAGCCCGGAGTCTTTCTCTGATCAACTGGATTTTCTCTAAGGCATCAAATACCAAATCGAGCCCTATGACTGAGGCCTCACTAAATTCGAACCAACCGATTGGAGATCTACTTCTCCTACCATAGAGAGCTTCGAATGGAGCCATCTGAATACTAAAATGATAGCTATTGTTGTATGCAAACTCAATCAAAGGCAAGTGGTCATCCCAACTTCCCTTAAAATAAATTGCACACGCCCTTAGCATATCTTCTAAAGTCTGAATGGTCCTTTCTTCTTGACTATTTATCTGAGGATGATAGGCTATACTGAGATAAACTTGGGTACTAAGACCCTTTTGGAATGCTTTCCAGAAATGAGAGGTGAACTGGGTACCTCTGTCGGAGATGATAGATAATGGAACACCGTGTAATCTGACCAACTCCCTGATATAGTGTTTGACGTAATCCTTGGCTGAATAAGAGGTATGAACTGGAAGGAAATGAGTTGACTTAGTCATTCGGTCTATTATGATCCAAACTGAATCATGCTGATGACGAGTTCGAGGAAAACCCATCACGAAGTCCATGTTCACTTCTTCCCACTTCCAAGTAGGAATAGTGAACTCTTGCATGGAACCACTAGGCTTATGATGCTCTATCCTAACCTGCTGCTATGTAGAGCACTTAGCCACAAATTCTGCAACATCTCTCTTCATCCCACTCCACCAATAGATCTCCCGCAAATTGTGATACATCTTAGTGTCCCCTGAATGAATGGAGTATCGCGCACCATGCGCTTCTGCAAGAATTCGCTGCCTCAAGTTATCTACACCTGGAACACACAGACGACCCTGACAGAGAAGAACACTAATTCCCCCTTAGGAGAAAATCTCTACTCTCTGACTGACTCTTTTAGCTTGACAAGGCTAGGATCCCTGTCTTGCTTTTCTTTTACCTTAGAAACTAGAGATGATTCTGAACTACTATGAACATATACACCACCCTCTGAAGAATCGACTAAGCGAACGCCTAGTCTGGCTAGATGATGGACTTCCTGAACTAAGTCCTTCTTACTATCCTCAACATGAGAAACACTACCTATGGACAGTCTACTGAGAGCGTCGGCCACTACATTATCCTTGCCCGGATGATAAAGGACACTCATGTCGTAATCCTTCAAGAGCTCTAACCACCTTCTCTGACGAAGATTGAGATCTTTCTGGGAGAAGACATACTGGAGACTCTTATGATCTGTGAAGACATCTACATAAACTCCGTAGAGATAATGCCTCTAATTCTTCAAGGAAAATACTACGGCTGCTAACTCAAGATCATGAGTAGGATAATTCTTCTCATGGGGCTTTAACTTTCTGGAGGCGTAGACTATGACCTTACTATGCTGCATGAGGACACAACCTAAACCCACTTTGGATGCATCACAATATACTACGAACCTATCTGGACCATCTGGAAGAGCTAGAACTGGAGTTAAGGTGAGTCGGGTCTTTAATTCCTGAAAACTCTTCTCTCAAAAATCAGACCACTGAAACTTGACCTTCTTCTGAGTCAATCTGGACATAAGAGATGCAATAGAAGAAAATTCGTCAATAAACTGTCTGTAATAGCCAGCCAAGCCTAAGAAACTCCTGATATCTGATGGAGAGACAGGGCGAGGCCAGTTTCTTACCGCTTCGGTCTTCTGAGGATCTACTCTAATGCCATCACCGGAAATGATATGACCAAGGAATGATGCTGAACTTAGCAAAAAATCACACTTACTGAATTTAGCGAACAACTGATGATCTCTGGGAGTCTAGAGAACAATTCTGAGATGGTCTAAATGGTTTTGCTCACTGTGGGAGTAAACAAGGATGTCATCTATAAAAACTTTCACAAACATTTCCAAGTACTGCTTGAACACACAGTTCATCAAGTCCATGAAAGCGGCTGGGGCATTGGTAAGACCAAATGACATGACTAGAAATTCAAAGTGAACATACCGAGTATGGAAAGCTATCTTCGAAATGTTATATTCTCTAACTCTGATATGATGGTAGCCTGATCTGAGGTCTATCTTAGAGAAATAACTGGCACCCTGAAGTTGGTCAAACAAGTCATCGATTCTGGGGAGAGAATACTTGTTCTTGACCATAACCTTATTGAGCTGACGGTAATCTATGCACATTCTGAGAGAACCATCTTTCTTGCGTATGAATAAGACTGGTGCACCTCATGAGGAAATGCTGGGTCTGATAAATCCTTTATATAAGAGATCCTTCAACTGTTCCTTTAGTTCTTGGAGTTCTGCTAGTGTCATTCTGTATGGCAGAATAGAGATAGGCTGAGTGTCTGGGACGAGTTCGATGTCAAAGTCTATTTCCCTTTCGGGAGGAAGGCCTGGAAGATCTTCGGGAAAGATATGTGAATCTTCATTAACAACTAGGACTGATTCAAGACTGGGAGTCTCGGAACTAGAATCTCTAACATGAATAAGATGATAGACACATCCCTTAGATATCAGTTTTCTTGCCCAAAGATAGGAAACAAGATGACCTCTGAACGCTGAAGTATTACCCTTCCACTCAAGGACGGGTTCATTCGAAAACTGAAATTGAACTATTCTGTTTCTGCAGTCGACTGTGGCATAGCAGGAATGAAGCCAATCCATGCCGAGAATGACATCAAAATCAGTCATCTCTAACTCGACTAAATCTGCTGAGGTGACTTTTCGAAATATCATAACCAGGCAGTTCCTGTATACCCGCTGGGCTATGATGGTTTTACCCATTGGGGTAGATACTGAAAAAGGCTCTGCTAGAATTTCAGGACTGACTCCGAAATTGCCTGCTATATAAGGAGTAACAAAAGACAAGGATGCACCTGGATCTAGCAAAGCGTAAACATGAAAATGAAAGATCTGTAACGTAAAAGTAACGACATCAGGAGAATTTTCCTGATCCTGCCGGGTCTGCAGAGCATAAAGTCTGTTTGGGCGTTACCCACTAGTAGCACTGGAAGTGGCACCCTGCTGGTTCGGGCGACCGAACTGAACTGCGGAATGGTTCTGTTGACCCTGATAACCCGACTGGGGACAATCTCTGACTCTGTAGCCTGGCTTTCCACAACTAAAGCAAATATAGCTACTAGCTCTGCAAGCACCCTTGTGGTTCTTACAACAAGTCTGACATAGGGAATTAGTGCGGGCGCTGCTAACATTGCCCTGAGACTGAGAGCCTGGCGCTCTATCTTTATTATCCTCTCTGAACTTAGGAACTGGAGCACTGGTTGTAGAAGGAGCTGGAACTGATGACTTAGGACGAAACTGGGAATGGTTTCCTTCTTCTAATTTAGGCTGTCTGAAACTGAAGCTACCTGTCCTAGCTTTCTTATTCTGCTTTTCCCTCTGCTTAATTTTCTGCTCCTCTATATGTTGAGCGTGAGTCATGAGTCGGGCTAAATTCATATCACTATTTAGCATGGCGGATCTGCACTCGTTAACCACGCTATCATTTACCCCTGAAGCAAACTTGCTCATCTTAGCTCTGTTGTCTGCAACCACTTGAGGGGCATATCTGGCTAATTGAGTAAACTTGAGAGAATGCTCTTTCACCGTCATATTGCCCTGCTTGAGGTTGATGAACTCTAGCACCTTAGCCTCCCTCGGCTCTTAGGGAAAGAATCTGTCTAAGAATGTCGTGACAAACTCCTCCCACTCTATAGGACCTGCATCATCTACCCTTTCAGATTTCCACAGCTTGTACCAAGTATGAGCCACATCTTGCAAATGGTATGCGGCTAATTCATCACTCTCAACAGTAGTCACCCCCATAATATCTGTCACCTTCTGGACCTGATCGATGATTTCCTGAGGGTCTTCATCTACCTTAGACCCAAGGAAAGTTGGAGAATTCATTCGGGTGAAGTCCCGAATCCTAGCTGGGGCTGAGTTGGCCACTGGGTTGGCCGGAATAACTGTTGGCTGCTCATTATGGGAAGCTACTGACTGAGCAAGAGTGGTAAATGTGGTTCTGAATTCTGCATGAGAAACATGATCGCCCAAAGGATCTTCGGGCTGAGGAGTTGACTGGTTTTTTCTCTTTGGAGGCATGTTCTGAAATCAAGAGGAGAAGCGGATTAGACTGAGAGATTAACTCGTCATTATGCTCATAGGGACGACGTGAATACTGAAAGAAGGGAAACTGTTCCTAAAACATCTCATAGCCTCCTACACATAAATGTGGCGCGCAACACACCCATGTAAAAGACTCTACTAGATGTGGCTTTCAGACTTCCTAGGACTCTATTGAACCTTAGGCTCTGATACCAAGTTTGTAACGCCCCGATTATCTAAACCGGAATGCTACACGGTGCTCATGACCCCGAAGGACCACAAGCAAACCCATGACTGATATCTGTACTTGTACACTGCATAATATATAAATATAAATGCGGAAACATACACTGAAAGGCCATTAGGTTCAATACTGAACATAATCTGAAAAGTAATAATGTCTGAATAAAGTGGTATCACAATACCAAAACAAAACTGAAGTCTAAATCAGATAATACTGTAATCGTCTGAAAGCCTCTAACTGTCTGAATACTCTAGATAAGGAGTTGATGGGACATATCTCCAACTAACTCCGTCAACTGAAAACTACTGGTTTGGGCACCCAAACGTGCCCTTACGCTACTCCAAAAATTTCGAAACCCACCCGGGATGTACTACGACCTTGCCCCATCACAACGCAACTTAAAAATTAGAAAACGGTGGTCGGGAAGGTCGTCAAATAACTCCCCGAAGTTCAGAGGTCTAAAATGAGACTAAGTGTTGAACACTTAGCTGAAATTTTCTAAGTGTTGGACCTTATATTGAGCTTCAAAGAGTTAAACGAGCTGAATATGAATGCAACGTTTTTGCAGGGTCTTACAAAGCATCTCTTTCATTATGTGTATTACATCAATTTAGTTGGGCCTTGTTCTTTGTTCGTGTCATTGGGTGATTGAAAGTTGACTCATTGAACTGTAATTTTGCAATTTTTCTGTCAACTGCTATTAAAAAAATTGTATATCCTTGTGCAGATTGTGTTTGCGGAATCTGGGTAAGCATAGTAATTGTTGAAAGTCGAGATACTTGTTTATCTAATTATGTTGGTATTGTTAATAGAACTTTTCACCTTTTGTTGGTGGCATCCGTGTCTTTTGAATCTTGGCATTAATTGTCAGTTCTCTGTGAGAAAATATAGTTTTGTGTAAATTATCAGTTCCTTTAGTTATAAAACTGAATATCTGCAACATTATTTCCTATAAAAGCTTGCATACATGTCTTGAGATATTTTTTTTCTATGTTCTCCTTTTGAGCAATTTCTTTGTTCTTAGACTATTAGTTCATCAGAATCGGAGAAGGGTGAGCTGTTTCCAGCTGATGTTAAGGCTCAATTTAAGAACAAGAATGATACAACTTACATTAAGCTATTATTTTATTTGATTCTTGATTCTTCATGATGAAGACTCAAATCTTTTTGATTCTTGTTTCTCGTTGACTATTGATACTAGCTAATATTTTCTTTTATTATTTCATTTAGTAGTTGAAGATAATGAATTAATATTCTAGTGCATTAGCTGTCTTTGATTGTTCTTTTCTGTAGGTTAGTTGGTTACATTTTATTGTTTTAAATTATGTCTTCCGTAAATTAGGTATCTAAACCAACTTCACTAATTAGCGTTTTTTGTTTTTTTCATTTGTTGTTTCCTTAATATTGTTGACTAATTACACATTCTGCTTTTCTTCTCTCTAGATCTGTGTGTTGTTTTATTTTATTTACTTCAGTTCATATAGACAAAGGCGTAGTATTTCATTGAAGAATGTGAGATATAAATCGCTGTGGAGTTGTGAGCAGTAATTAGATGTTTTGATTTGATAAATTGTCCATTGTCTTCGTGGTACTTGAGCCTAGACGGATGACAGTTGCTTCATCTGTTGTTTGTGGTATCTGTTTATTGGATTTAACACGACATTGATTTTACAGTAGTCATGTATTTTAACATTTATAGAAGGTTACCTGCTTGTATCAAGGTTATTGATCTCCCTTATTAGTGACGTTTACCTGTAGTTATCTTTAGGTGATCCGTTAGTGTAAAATTTCTTTTATACTGTTAGCCTATAGAAATTAAACTCTTCGTTATTTTGCTCATACTTCTTAATCATTCTTTATGATAAAAAGATGTGGATGCTTTCTTACTTATCATTGCGTGTCTTTTTTAGTCTGGCATATTTGGTTTAGAGCATTAAATATCGATCAGGCCTGCATTGACATTACAATTTCTTGACAGAGTATTGTGACATTACAGTTTTTTCAGTGAAAGCATTGAAAGAGATTGCAAAAAAGCTTGGGAAATTGGAGTACTGTTGCTACTGTTAAAGGAGTTAAAGGGTGTCTTTAGTAACCTAAAGAGTCCACGCATTTTCCCCACATTCCCAATTCTGACTCAGGTAAGTCACAAGCCCCCCTTTGTAGTTTCTACTACTCTAAATTTGCATGTGATTTTGTTTAATTTCTCCCAATTATATTATAACAGTTTTACTTATGCTTGTATAGAGATGGTGATTTGTAGTACTTCTTAAAGCTGTATTACCTTAATGGTTACCCACTAAGATGAGAGCAAAGTCCAGCCTTTCTATCTCTACGAGGTAGGAGTAAGGTCTACGTACACTCTGCCCTCGAGGCTACTGCAATACCACTTGTAATGAACTCGATCAGAAACCTCCATTCAGTGCCAAGTAACTGGTAAGGCTTGTGGGGCACTAACCCAGAGTGTATAACAACACAGATTGAATTCCCATCCAAACCATTGCCAGGAGAATACATATTCCAAACCATAATTTTGGATAGTATGAACATGCTATGTTAATGTTGCCGTGTACAGCTAGAGGTGTTTACACCTACCAGTACCTAGACCTTCTCTGTTTTATGTCAAATTGTAGTCGCTGCTGCCTTTTTTATTCTGGTGTGTTTCATGATAGTTTTAATTTTAGCCTTGTAGGGGGTGCCTGTTGTCAAATTATGAATGTATCTTGGTATAAATGTTTGGTTGGGACAGTTGAAAGGCCAACCTATTAATGCAAGTTAGATATATGATGTATATCTCATATCTACAGAATCTTGTGAACCAATTGAGCTTAGTCTCTAGGCATACAAGTTAGATATATGATATATGTTAAGTCACAAAATGTCACATGTTGATGACGACAAAACCCTATTGAATATATATCATTTGTTCCTATATAGAAGCTTAGTATGACAACTTATTTTACTATGACTTTGTCTGTCTATGCTTGGTAGAAAATACAAGTGATTACCTTAATTTATCTATGTTAGATAGTTGAGTAAACTTATCACAAGTGGTTGATAAACTTCAATAGTATATTGAAGAACACTGAAATAAATAAGAGATAGGTGAAGAATAAATTAAATGAAATAAGTATTGAGTACCATGATTCCTTGGAGTTGAATCTTGAAGTTTGTAATTGGTAGCATGTTTCTCTTGACAATGATGTCTGCGAACTCTGGTACGTAGAATCCTGTGAACAAACAGTCACACCAATATTAACTGTGTAGTAATTGACAATGCCTTGGATTGTATTACAAATATAGCCAAAATTTTCAATCAAAATAAATGTCTATTTCGGCTTTTGAGAAGAGGACACAATTGATAATTGTATAATCAATTATCATGAATGGTCAGAGACAATCATATACACTAGCAGCTGCTGATAAAATGGTCCTTAATTCTTACAAATTTAACGTCTTATTGGTTGGTATAAATGTAGTCTAAGCTTAATTTGTCTTGACTATCTCTATTTATCTAATGTGACATAGATAGTGTACCGGATTGTTGTGAGAGTCAGGTTTCAATCGAAATCATTTCCTGATAATATCTGAGCATTTCTAGTGCTTTGACATACTGTATGTGTAGCACAAATTTGTAAGTTGTAGAGTTTCATTCAGCCCCGTTCTTTTTTATGGTGTAAGTTATGTTTCATTAACTTATTGTACAGTCATAAGGTCATTTCCTGCTAGCTGCATAGTTTCACAGGAAGGAACTAAACATGTAACCTTCTGAATGAATGGTGCCCTTGAACTTCAAGCCATATCCAACTTTTACATGGTGAATACATCATTTGATTGGTTATTTACTCTGCGTCAATCTTAACCTTTTAGCGGGAAATAGTGATAGCTCTTGTTACCAGGGGTATGACGTGAATAAAATTATTCGGTACATGTGTTGGTGGGAGGCAGTAGATACTCCATGAAATTAATGCATATGCGCCAAGCTAATTAGAACACCAGGGTTATACAAAAATAAAAAGGAAGTATGTTGACAGTAGAGAGCTGGGTATATATTACTGTTACAACCACCAATAATATCCATATGCTTTGGTTGTATTTTATCTTATGTATGAATATTAAGTTCCAATATAATGCAAGTAATTGTGGTATTTTTCCTGTGTTTACAAGCATGATGTTCAGTATAACTTGTTTATACTAAGGACTGAAAGTTTATCGATTGATTTTTATACTTTGCATTTTTATGCAGCCAAGTGATGCGACTAGTGAACCCATTTCGTCCATGGATGCAAGGAGATCACGTGATGATAATAATCCTAATGACATTCTTTGATTTCGTTGCATTTGTCTTGGATATTCAATTATGATGATGTAATTGTGTGGTTGGAGTGAATCATAGAATATTGAAGGTTTTGTATTTAAATTTGATTTTGGAGTTTGAAGATACTAGTTAATGTTGAAAATTTAAAATTTGAAGATGTTAATGTTGAAACTTTAATTTTGAAGTTTAATGTTCAATGTATTTTTGATATGCTTGCTAATTACAATGTTTAATTACTCATGTTGTATTAATGATATATGAATTGAACAACTATTAGATTATAGGTTATGCCTAAAGGAACAATTAAATTTGAGATAAAATTAAAATCTATAATCAGTTATTGAAAATTGATGAGCCCTGCTAAATTTTAAAAAAAAATTACGAAAGTTTTAAACCCCCGCAATTTTTAAATAAAAATTTATTATAAAAAAAATTAAATTTAGAATAACGGGGGGTCAACCGCTGCAAAATAACCCCGGCAAATTAATTATGGGGGTCAAGAAAAAATTACCGCAACTTGTTTGTGACGGCTCATATTGTAGGGGTTTTGGGAACCGCTGGAATTACATTTTGCGGGGGTTTTAAACCCCCGCAAACCTTAAAATTAAACCCCGCAATTTGACTTATTTTTTGTAGTGTACTATCTTAACATTAAGTTAATGAGAACTCATTTCAACTCAGAGTGATCGATCGAAGACTCGAGTCTGGATGAACGCAATAGCAACACCATGCAATTGCAAAGACTCAATTGAAGTTGTAGTTGACCCTATGAGCTCATTCATCCCTAGTTTCACCTAAATTAATTGAGGTACTATCTTAATATTAAGTTAATGAGAACTCATTTCAACTCAGAGTGATCGATCGACGACTCGGGTCGGAATGAACGCAATACCAACACCATGCAATTGCAAAGAATCAAATTGAAGTTATAGTTGACCCTATGAGATCATTCATCCCTAGTTTTACCTAAATCAATTGAGGTACTATCTTAACATTAAGTTAATAAGAACTTATTTTAACTCAGAGTAATCGATCGACGACTCGGGTCGGGATGAACGCAATACCAATACCATGCAATTGCAAAGACTCAATTGAAGTTCTAGTTGACCCTATGAGCTCATTCATCCCTAGTTCCACCTAAATCAATTGTGGTACTAGCTTAAGATTAAGTTAACGAGAACTTATTTCAACTCAGAGTAATTGATCGACGACTCGGGTCGGGATGAACGCAATACCAACACCATGCAATTGCAAAGACTCAATTGAAGTTGTAGTTGACCCTATGAGCTTATTCATCCCTAGTTCCACCTAAATAAATTGTGGTACTATCTTAACATTAAGTTAATGAGAACTCATTTCAACTCAGAGTAATCGATCGATGACTCGAGTCGGGATGAACGCAATACCAACATCATGCAATTGCAAAGACTCAATTGAAGTTGTAGTTGACCCTATGAACTCATTCATTCATCCCTAGTTCCACCTAAATCAATTGCAATGAAATATGTTTCAACAAACGACTGAGTTGTTGTAAATTTTCAAACAGATATTCATATATGTTGCAACAGATAACATATCTGATTTAATTTTCAAATAGACATTTGCATCTGTTGTGACAGATGACTGAGCTGATGAAAATTTTCAAACAGATATTGATATTTGTTGTAGCAGATGACATATCTGATTTAATTATCAAATAGATATTTGCACTTGTTGTTACAGATGACTGAGTTGTTGGGATTTTTAAACAGATATTTTTATTTGTTGCAACAGATGACATGTCTGTTTGAAAAAAAAAATTCTTTTAATTTTAAAGCAAGCTTTTGTCCGAGTAGATAAAGTAGTATTACTACTAAAGGCGGTAGAAAATATTTCTTGGATAACTCAAAAATGAGTTCATTGAGTAGTCTTATCTTGTCTTTTCAATGTCACTAGTCTTCCTTGTGCCCCTCAAATTATTAATGAATATTAATTAATGAATATTGAAACCAACGTCTACATACACATAAACATCTAGAATTATCTCATCTCTCCTTCAGCTTCAACCCTAAATTTATTTTATTCATCTCTCATCTTATTCTTTCTCTCCTCTTTAGGGTTATCACAACCTTTTTTCTCTATTTTCTCTTCTCTTTCTCATAAAGATCTTTTTGGATCTAAATCGATCCATATCTTTCCTCTACTGAAATATCTGTTTTGATCTTCTTTTAACATTAAGGTATGGTTCACTATTGCTCTTTCATTCTCATCTTCTTCTTTGCAAGTTATTTACATCTATTTTTTTATTTAATTACCATTTACCCATATCATATTTATTTAAAAAAATTGAAGGAACTTTTAAGTATTGAATAAAAGAACTGAGAATTTTTATTACAATATGCGAAAAAAGTCACCTGTTGGGAGAAGTTTAAAAGCCTTGTTGGCATTATCATTTTTTCTGTATGTATTTTGTTTGTTTCTTTGTTATTGATGTTGTTGGTGGGGTTGGCGTTGTTGGAACTTGTGGTGTGGTTTGTTGATGGTGTTGGAATAAAGGATGTTGCTTCTTTATTGTTGATGGTGTTGGAATAAATGTTGTTGTTTATTTGTTGTTGATGTTTTTTATTTATTGTTTCTTTGTAGTTTATGTTGTTGTTGATGTTGCAACAGATGGAGCAATTGTTGGAACAAATCAAACCACCAGCAAGGCTGGTTTGATGTATTCTGACATACTCCACATCTATTATAACAGACTCCACATCTGTTACAATAGACTCCATATCTGTTGCAACAGACTCCACATCTGATGCAACAGACTCCACATCTGATGCAACAGACTCCACATCTGATGCAACAGACTCAACATCTGATGCAACAGACTCTACATCTGATGCAATAGATGGATAATGTTCTTTCTGTGACATCAAATTTTTTCTCTTCTTTGTAGATATAAGGAACTGAAAGTTGATCAACTTTTGCCCGACCAACACAAGAGGTTGTAGTAAAGATGGGTTCGGAGGAATAAGCTACATGCAGATGGAACCACTTCATATGTGGGAGGTATGCATTACTAATAATGCTATCATGGAAACACACATAAAGTACACGATTTTATGAATATATTTTTTACCGATTAGTCATTGATCATTCAAATAAAATATCTGTAATTTACAGTTAAGTTTGGCAGGTCTGAACTGATAAGGTTGAGGGACCATGAATATGGTTCTGATACCCTATTAAGATTTAATGTCAGTTATTGCTCATATTTATGTGTCAAGCATTGTGAAGGGATCTAGTTTTGGTGGTATTGTAAAGAGATTCAATAGCGATTGGACTAATTTTTAGGGTGCATTGGATCCTTAGAAGGCCTTCGAAGCATCTCACTGCTTCAACCAAGAACGAAATCAATATAGTTATTGCCCTATCCCAAATTTATATGGTTGGATTGCTCGGGTTGATGATTATACGCCAGAAGGTGCGGTAGGAGAATGTCTTCGAGGGAAAATAGGTTGTTGATGAGAGACTATATCATCTGAGAGCTAATTGAAAAGGATACATAGGGTAGAAAGTAACTTCTAGCGAATCTGACCGATGAATCTATCTTAGAACATGAGAAATCTGTATCAAGTGCAAATATAAAATTATATCCGGTAATGAAAAATCGGTCTGTGTTTCTCTAAAAGAAAAATAGTGCAGATGGTCTCTTTACTAGGGAGTAGCGTCTGGGTAGCGTGGTCAGGATTATCAACTAGATAGAAAATAGTTGAAGACCAAGAAAGTAGCCTTATGGGCATCGAGGGTTGAAATGATGTACAGTAAGTCTAGAAAACTTATGCCAACAACAACTGCAGTTAAAATAAGGAATCTAAGCATAGGCGGCAATTTTTTGAATTTTAAATTGCATCACATGCCTTCTTGTTTGTGGTTTCAATTAGGTCCATGTTGACCTGATTGGAACCACAAATGAGATTGAAAGACAAATTGAGTGTCATTACTTCCTTAGCAATATGGATTAATTGATTGTGTTTTCTTGCCTTAGCATGCTTTCAACATTCCTTGTAAGAGATCAGAGGTTTGCTGTAGTATGTGAATCCCGATAATTATCAAGCTTGCCTCCAGCTTACTGATTTGGTATTCAAGGTTGTAGTTGTTGTCTTTGAAGTTGGTATAGAGTTCCTAATCTTTTGTAAGCTCGATCAGGAACACTATCTTCGAAGTTGTGGCATTCTAGAAGCCCTTTAAAACACTTTCTTCAGAAGCCTTAAAGGATACATGTAGCGTCAATGTGTATGTTTTTAGGTCAAAATGTGTTGATACACAATCAAGATGTGGTCCCAACCATTGAATAGCTTACTTTTATCGAGCGTTGCTCAATGCGGCTTGCTCAACCAACCTTCAAGGAATTTGATAAATTAATAAGCAAGGAATTACGTAACGTTTGATCTAAACCGACTCTACCAAGCCTATCAAACGATCCGTAACTCCAGGCTCATTACCCTATCAAAAAACTTTGCCCGAGTTAGTGGACAAATCAAACGAGCTCAATCTCTCAACCTTTCTGTTGATCGTTCTTCTCTCATACAGAGGACAATATATCCGCCATGTAAAAGTCCACATCATCGCCAGAAGTTCTTGCCAGGGCGCAAGTCTTTAGAAGGCATTAATAGTAATCTCTCAATATAAAGAGATATTGAGAGATTCCTAGTCATGCCTTTTAGAGACTTTCGCTACGACAAAGAATTTCTGCTGATGACAAGATATCCACCATGCAAAAGTCTACACCGTCAGCAGAAATTCTTACAGTACGAAAGTCTTCAGAAGGCATTATTAGTAATGTACAAGGGTCACTGACAGCGCCCAAGCACACACGCAAGTGTACGTAATCTTATCAAGTAGTAAAGTAGCTTCAAGGAAGCCCAAGTATTGATCTCTCAGAGACTTGCATTCGCCGACTATCTAATTCTAGTTTAACCAATTGAGGAGAGTAGCAAATAGAATTATAGAATTGTAAAAAAAAATAAACAATGCGTAAAAATAAAATTCTTGGGAAAATCAATGGAGTAAATCCCAAGGTTAAAACACTTTGAATAATCATATTATGTTATTGAATTTCCTTCATTAACTTGTTTATCTTGGTTGTTGATTCGTAGGGTTAATTGTATGTTCATGGTTTCCCAACCTCTAATCTTTTATCTAATTTGGACATTACAACTACATCATTGAGTGGGGATGTAATAATCCAATTAAGTGAATTAAAGCTATCATCCTACGTTTGAATCAAGTAACGCATCTAAGTATATCTTTGTCCTAGACGCTAAGTTTAATTCCTTATTTTATAAAAGAATAAAAACTCAAACTTTGTTTATTCCCATGTTTTATCTCCTTATTCCCTCTTCCGAGATCAAAAGGTCGACAATATATGTATTTCGTGCGTGATCAATCCATAAAATAATTAAAACAAGAATAAACAAACAACCAAATATGAAAAGCAAAATTAACCGAAATTAATCCAAAATAATAGTACTCATTTTCTTGACTTTAACCCCGAAAAGAGGGGTTTTAGCCGATAATATTTATAATCACGATCCAATTAATTGAATACATGATATCAAAAATTAAAAGACAAAATAAAAATAATTAAAACCTAATTTGTAGTGTAGCAGCCACGTCACAATAATCCACCGTCACAGCTTTTATAATCCAAGCCGTGTCCACTGTTCACCAAATTGACCCCTGTGTTGTTTATATATTTTCAATTGTGACCAAGCAAAATAATAATACTCTCCATCTGTCCAAGTTGCCCCCCACTTGTTTTATTTATATCATATAAAAGTACTAATTGTGGTGGGATTTGGCAGCAAGTCACGTGGTCCATTGAAAATTCCCCCAAATCTCCTCAAAGTTCATGTCATGGAATTCAATTCAAAATAGGTCAAAATCAAGTTGTGTCGACAGAAAGACTTTGGCCGTGCTTGGATCATCGACACGACACATCAACTTTGCGTCGTTGGAATGGTTAGACTTGGAAATGTCGACGCGACGCATCGATTTCACGTCGACTCACTGGAATTTGCTTTTTAAATTTTTGTTAAATGTTGAACGTTCTATTCTTTACCCATGTCTTTTGTAGTGTATTTTCAATGAATTTTCGTCCTTTAAATCATCAATATATCATCATATTTAGCCCACAAAGCCTCCTATAATATAACACACCACAAATTAAAGATCAAAACAACACAATATTCTCAACAACAAATCAAAACAAGAGCTAAAATAAAGCAAATTCGCAATGATTTTCCATGTATTATTTCGATTCTTTACTTAATCAAATTAAGTTTTGCACATTACAAACAAGCTATTCCACATATAATTACACATTTAAATTATTTGGAATAAATTAAACACGTTAGAATCCACCGAAATCAACTAGACACACACCTAGCTTAAGCTAGTAAAACTAGTTTCCCGAGTTGAACTCTAAATTACTCAATTAAGCACAAACTTGTTTGAAAAATACTCTGGACATTGTAATCACATACTTGGACACTTAAATGCTTATTTATATCAATATGAACAAGTTAACCACACAAATTGCTCTCAAAACAAGGCGAAATAAGCTAGAATAATGACACCAAAGTATATAAAATCACCTCAGATCATCACCCCACACTTAAATCCTTGTTCATCCTCGAACAACTTTTACTCTAAGCATAAAAATCTGAGGTGACGCTACACTTCTACTAAAATGAAGACACTCTATCTAGTACTACAATGACTACACGGAATGCAAGTTTCTACACAAAGCATATTATTTACACAATTGAAAGCTCATGAACACTAATTCAAAACTCCTAACCTCGAGAATTGACTCACCTAGTTGACAAACTCATGCTTATAATTCAATCAAGTACATCATACAAATCACCCATATTCATCCAGCATGTGTCCCTTACAACAAGAGAGTTACACATAATCACTTGCAATAATGCAATTCATAATATGATGGGTACAAGAATCAAATTTCATTCACCCTCAAAAAGAATTCATAAGTTACACACAATGAACCACAGGCTTGCCCTTAGTGTAATGTTCCACTAATAGTCGAATGTAAAGCTTAGGATCAATTAGGTTTTTTTCGGGTTGTAATGTAGGCTAAGGGACGGGTAGGAACTATTTGGGAATAGTGACTAACCTCTCTAAGTGCTTTAATACACTATATTTATAATAAAAACCAATCCTTAATAACTAAATTACACCATTTTTGTCTACCCATCACTTTTGTTTTTCACCCCATCTCTTTTAAGTATTTTCACAAACACATGGTGGGCACATAGTTTACTACCACATGAATCAATTTTTCTCCTTTTTCACTATCATGGCAATATTTCTAGCATCACTTATATCACATTCATCCACCACACATCAATTATAAACACCAATAACTATTACCTTGGGCATCAATTTCACCTTTTTCTTCTTTAATTTCTCAAAGTCCTTACTAAATCAATTTTTTATTAAAGCACTTAAGGGCTTTTTGGATCAAATTATGGTCTATCAAAGAAGGGGATTAAGCTACATATGAGGTTTTCAAAGAAAAAGCTAAAGGCTCAATGGGGTTTAACTAGGATAATGCACAAGGGTAGGTAAAAAGAAGGTATCAAACAAGACTATCAAAAAAAATGTCTATATCATTTTCTAAATCCACATTCTTTATTTCGCTTCTCACACACACCGGGCAAGTTCTAAACCTCACATGCAACAAGGAATATACAAAAATCTACACACTCATGGCACATTATTAACTCAATAGGATCATCATAGACTCTCAACCAAACAATAACATCAATTTAATTTTAAGCCAAAAAGTACAAGAGTCAAAGACTTGAGCCTAGGAGTCTCAAAAATAGAATTCACTTATTCAACGTGTTTTTACCAAACAAAACACTTGCACCATGTAATTAAAAATCACACCAACAAGAATATCTCACGTATTCCTAACCTAAAAAATTTTAAATTGAGTCAAAATTTAGAAATTTCCCCACCCCACACTTAAAAATCTACTTTGTCCCCAAAGTGAATTTAAAAGTAAGAAATAGAAATACTCCCTGAGGCCTCTAGGCCTAGCTAGTAGCATTTTTCACATGAAAAGGATCCCGGGACACCACACTCAGTCATTACCATGCTTCTTACTCAAATTTATGGTACTCAGACTTCCCATTAATTTGTGACTCAACCAAAAATAAAAACTACGTGAAATAAAAAATAAAAAAAATAAAAAATAAAACATACCTTAGCTTGGGTTGCCTCCCAAGAAGCGCCTAATTTAGTGTCGCGGCACGACCCATATCAACTTTTTCCTCCACCTTGAGGATATGAATTTCACACCAACTTAGCATCCATCTTTTTACCTCGCTCATAGGGTGGTAGTACAAAGATTAAGAAACCGAGTAATGAATGATGCATGGTAAGCCACTCGGCCTTGAAGTGAGGTGTGTTTTTATATTGCTTAACCGGTGTAAAATTAAGAATATAAGATTCTTGTTCCTCATCTTCGCACTCTTCCACTACTTTAAATAATTCCACAAACAAGACATCATCTAAACATAATGTAGAAAAGTGCTTTGAGTGAGGACCAACTAATCCCACTTAAAAATTTACACAATCCTCAACACCTTCACTTATTTTCACCTTCTCAATTTCAGTCTCAAAAGAAAAATAATAATTGAGTGGCTGCAATTCTTGTGTTTGCTCCACAAATTGGCTAATATCCTCCTTATATTCTTCTTTGCTTAGCATCTGTAGACATGGTGGCGGTGGTATCTCCTCAACCTGTTCAACAACTTTAGTTTCTACATACTCAGAATTTCTTAAATTTTTAGCAACTTCATCTACAACAGATTGGGAATTCAACTCTACATCTACCTCCAGCTTATTATTCACTTGCTCTACATCCTCCCGATAGTTCTTCATGTCTGTCATAAACTGTACTTAAGATGCTAAAAGTTATTTCAGCATCTCTTTCAAATTGCTCATTTGAATCGAGGCCTGCATGTTTGGTTGTTGCTGCCGAAACTACTGTCGGTTGTTCCATGATTGAATTTGTGGCTGATTCTGCCCTATTTGATTATAGTTGTTTATATAATTTTGCCTTTTAACATAGCCCACAAACAATATTGAATCAAAATTGACAGTACACATAGCTGCAGTATGACCACTTTGACCACAAACCAAACACCAAGTTGCAATCTGCTCCACAGATAGAACAGTATCCGCACCGTATTGTGAAGGTCCCATCCATGCACTTCCATCAAAATCTGAATAATAAGCCTCTTGATGTGTTCCCCCACAAAAACAACAAGAATCATCATCACTTGAAAACTATCTATCCCAGGCTGACATATCAAGAGGAGTGATAAAAAAAGAAATAAAAGGAAATAAAAAGAAACTAAACAAAAATTATGTACAACTCAATATAGAAAAACTAAAAATAAGATAGTTGCCTAGTTACAAGTCCTCGGTAATGGCGCTAAAAGCTTGACAGCGCCCAAGTGTACATGCAAGTGTACGTGGTCATATCAAGTAGTAAAGTGGCTTCAAGGAAGCCCAAGTATCGATCTCTCAGGGACTTGCGTTCGCCGACTATCTAATTCTCGTTTAACCAATTGGGGAGAGTAGCAAATAGAGTTTTAAAATTGTAAAAAAAAAAAAAAAAACAATGCGTAAAAATAAAAGTCTTGGGACAATCAATGGAGTAAATCCCAGGGTTAAAACACTTCGAATAATCATACTATGTTATTGAATTTCCTTCATTAACTTGCTTATCTTGGTTGTTGATTCATAGGGTTAATTGTGTGATCATGGTTTCCCAACCTCTAATTTTTTACCTAATTTGGACATTACAACTTCATCGTGGAGCAGAGATGTAATAATTCAATTAAGTGAATTAAAGCTATCATCTTACATTTCAATCAAGTAATGCATCAAAGTACATCTCTATCCTAGACGCTAAGTTTAATTCCTTATTTTATAAAAGAATAAAAACCCAAACTTTGTTTATTTTCATGTTCTATCTCCCTATTCCCTCTCCCGAGATCAAAAGGTCGACAATATATGTATTTCATGGGTGATCAATCCATAAAATAATTAAAACAAGAATAAACAAACAACCAAATATGATAAACAAAATTAATTGAAATTAATCTAAAATAATATTACTCATGTTCTTAGCTTTAACTCCAAAAAAAAAGTTTTTAGCCGATAATATTTATAATCACGATCCAATTAATTGAATACAAGATATGAAAAATTAAAAGACTAACTAAAAATAATTAAAACCTAATTTGTAGTGTAGCAGTCATGTCACAATAATCCACCGTCACAGCTTTTATAATCTAAGCCATGTCCACTGTTCACCGAATTGACCCCTGTGTTGTCTATATATTTTCAATTGTGACCAAGCAAAATAATAATGCTCTCCAGCTATCCAAGTTGTCCCCCACTTGTTTTGTTTATGTCATACAAAAGTACTAATTGTGGTGGGATTTGGCAGCAAGTCACGTGGTCCATTGAAAATTCCCACAAATCTCATTAAAGTTCATGCAATGGAATTCAATTCAAAATAGGTCAAAATCAAGCTGTGTCGGCAGAATGACTTTGTCCGTGCTTGCATCATCGACGCGATGCATCAACTTCGCGTCGTTGTACTGGTTAGATTTGGAAATGTCGACGCTATGCATCGACTTCTCATTGACTCACTGGAATTTGCTTTTAAAATTTTTATTAAGTATTGAACATTCTATTCTTTGTCCATGCCTTTTGTAGTGTATTTTCAATGAATTTTCGACCTTTAAAACATCAATATATCACCATATTTAGCTTACAAAGCCTCCTACAATATCACACACCATAAATTAAAGATTAAAACAACATAATATTCTCAACAACAAATCAAAACAAGAGTTAAGATAAAGCAAATTTACAATGATTTTTCATTTATTATTCTGACACTTGACTTAATAAAATTAAGTTCTGCACATTACAAACAAGTTATTCCACATATAATTGCACATTTAAATTATTTGGAATAAATTAAACACATTAAAATCTACAAAATCAACTAGACACACACCTAGCTCAATCTAGTAAAATTAATTTTTCGGGTTGAACTCTAAATTACTCAATTAAGCACAAACTTATTTGAAAAATACTTTGGACATTGTAATCACATACTTGGACACTTAAATGCTCATTTATATCAATAATAATAGGTTAAGCACACGAATTGCTCTCAAAACAAGGTGAAATAAGTTAGAATAATGACCAAAGTGTATAAAATCACCTCAGATCATCAAATTATCAACTCCTCTGTCTTGCTCAAGTATCCTGGAAAAAAAATTCAACTCCTCTGTCTTGCACTGTTGAGCAATGTTCAAGCTTGTCGTACATTTCAGCTCCTTTGTACATTGCTCAACAGTGCAAGACAAAAGAGTTTAAATTTTTTTCCGGATACTTGAGCAAGACAGAGGAGTTGATAATTGTTCTTTTGTGGCCCTTGTACATTACTAATAATGCCTTCTGAAGACTTTCGCTCTTGTAAGAATTTTTGCGGATGGTGTAGACTTTTGCATGGTGGATATCTTGTCATCAGCAGAAATTCTTGCCGTAGCGAAAGTCTTGGGAAGGCATGACTAGGAATCTCTCAATATCACTTGATATTGAGAGATTATTGTTGATGCCTTTTGAAGACTTGATCCCTGACACGCATTTCTGGCAATGGTGTTGACTTTTGCATGGCGGATATATTGTCATCTATATTGGAGAAGAGCGATCAGCAAAAAGGCTGAGAGATTGAGCTCGTCTGATTTGTCCACTAACTCAAGCAAAGTTTTTTGATAGGGTAATTAGCCTAGAGTTACGTAACGTTTGATAGGCTTGGTAGAGTTGGTTTAGATTAAACGTTACGTAACTCCTTTCTTATTAATTTATCA
Source organism: Capsicum pubescens (assembly GCA_030864215.1). NCBI lineage: Eukaryota > Viridiplantae > Streptophyta > Magnoliopsida > Solanales > Solanaceae > Capsicum > Capsicum pubescens. Next base: position 275,016,811 of record CM061543.1, on the reverse strand, counting down.
AATCCCTTGAAGGTTGGTTGAGCAAGTTGCATTGAGCAACGCTAGATAAAAGTGAGCTATTCAACGGTTGGGACCACATCTTGAGTGTGCATCAACACATTTTGACCTAAAACAAACACAACGACCCTCCATGTATCCTTTAAGGCTTCTGAAGAAAGTGTTCTGAAGGCGTTCTTCAATGCAACAACTTCGAAAGAGAAACTGTTCCTGATTGAGCTCACAAGAGACCAGGAACTCTATACCAACTTCAACGACGGCAACGAAAAAATTGAAGACCGAATCAGCAAGCTGGAGGCAAACATGAAAATTATCGAGATTCACATACTACAACAAGCCTCTGATCTTCTCCAAGGAATGTTGAAAGCATGCTAAGGCAAGAAAACACAATCAATTAATTGATATTGCTAAGGAAGTAATGACACTCAATTTTTGTTTCAATCTCGTTTGTGGTTCCGATCAGGTCAACAATAGTGGACCTAATTAAAACCACAAACAAGAAGGTATGTGATGCAATTTAAAATTTATAAATTGTCGCATTCGCTTAGATTCCTTACTTTAACTGCAGTTGTTGTTGGCATTAATTTTTAGACTTACTGTACATCATTTCAACCCTCAATGCCCGTAAGGCTTCTTTCTTGGTTTTCTGCTATTTTCTATCTAGGTGATAATCCTGACCACGCTACCTAGTCGCAGCACCCTAGCAAAGCGTCCATCTGCATTATTTTTCTTTCAGAGAGACATCAGACGAATTTACATTACTAGATATACTTTCATATTTGCACTTGATTCAGATTTCTCATGTTTTAAGATAATTTCATCGGCCAGATTCGCTAGAAATTCCTTGATACCCTATGTCTCCTCTTCAATTAGCTCTCAGATAATATAGTCTTTCATTAACTCCCCTTTCCCTCGCAGGCATTCTCCTTCGGCTCCTTCTGGCGTATAATCATCTTCTCGAACAACCCTTCTATATAAATTTGGGCCAGAGGAATTTCTATTATTTTTTCATTCTTGTTTGATGCAGTGCGAGGCTTCAAAGGCCTTCTCAGAGTCCAATGCACACTTAAAGTTAAGTACAATCGCTATTGGATCTCTGCAATGACAACAAATATTGATCCTTTCTTAAAGCTTGACACGCATGAACAGGAGCAACAACCATCAGTAATTCGTAACAGGGTATCTGCACCATCTTTATGGGGCCCTCAACCTTATCAATTCGAACCCATCAAACTTAACTATACAATATAGGATCTTGTTTGAATGATCAATGCCTGATCGGTTAAAAACTGCATTCACAAAAATATTGTACTTTGTGTGTGTTGTCCCGATGATCTTATCAGTAATACTTAACTCTCACACATGACAGTGGATTCATCCATCTGCATTCACCTTATTCTTCATAGCCCATCTATGGCTTAAATTGAATAAACAGATGACTAACAAGTTGTAACAGATGCCACATCTTTTTAAATTGTGAAATAATTGCAGACATCTGTTGCGGCAGATGATCAATCTATTGCCACATATGACATATCTGTTAGAAAATCAAAAAGATATATCCATCTATTGCAACAGATTGTCAATATCTAGTAAGTTATATAACAGATGAAATATACTTTGCAACAGATTACCCATATGTTAGATTTATTTTAAAGCAATTTTTTTCTCTTTTCGAAATACAATAAAAGATAAAATATTGTATTTAGATCTTTTTTTTTTAATTTACATATTCGAAAAGTCACCAGTTTTATTTAATTAATGGTTATGAACAGTCGTGGCTTTTTGTTTGACTAACCCCTTCCAATTCAATCATTTATAAATAAGTCCCTCCTTACTCGTTCATTCTACTACACTTACAAATATGGTTGATCCAGATTCGTACAATAAGATTCACATCGAGTCCTTGCGGGAACTTCAAAGGCAATTTGATGAATTCTAGAGGAATTTAGCCGACTTCGGAGCAAGGCTGAGGAGGGTCCTGCTGCTGCCGGATGAAAATTATCCGGTTGACAATAATAATAGTAATAATAATAATAATAATAATAATAATAATAATAATAATAATAATAATAATAATAATACTAGTAGTAATAATAATTAGGTTATATTTTTTCTTTTAGCGTATGTATTTTTCTCCTTTTGTATATCGGATCTACCCAAGGCATTAAAAAATCTATGTTTGGTAGTCGACTTTGAATTTTTAATTCTTATTTAGTATTTAATTATCATTTTATTTATTCCTTATTTTAAACATGTCGACGATTAGTGGTAGGGATTGAGCATTTGTGGAACCAGATGTTAATCTGATGCGACAGATCGATTATATTTAGCAACAGACGGTTATTAATAAAAAAGGGTTATTATTTTTGAGAGGGTGAAAAGACATGACTTTTCGATTATTTAATATGAAAAATGGTTCATAAATAAATAATAAGGAAATAAATGATAAACACAATTTATAACTATAAAAGAATGGTTATTTAATTTTAATAACTGATCATGACTTTTCACCATTTTTATTTTTAAACTAATTTTTTAAATTATTTATTTATTATATAATTAAAAAAAGTCACCATATTGGATTAATTAACTTATATGATGATTGTTAAGAAAAAGGTGAACAGTCGTAACTTTTTGTCTAAAACACATTCAACAATTTGTTGATGCATCAGATTCCTCAGCTGTTGCGACTGATGTATCAGCTATTAGAAGAAATCAAAAAAACTATTAAAATAAATCGTTTATTTATTGCAACAGATGGTATATTTGTTGCAACTGATGGTTTATCTGATGCAACAGATATACAATCTATTGCCAGAACTCAATAAAAATGGTTATTATTTTATTAAAGAAACGGTTATTGAAAAGGTATTTATTTTTAAATTTATATAATAAAAAAGTCAGCAAATTTGGATTAATGATATGATGATAGTTTTTTTTTTAAAAGATAGATTATATGTTGCAACAAATAGATTATCTGATGCAACAAGTTCTCTATTTGTTGCAACAAATGGTATATGTGTTGTCACAGATGAGTTATCTGATGCAACAGATATAGAATTTGTTGTCACAACTCAATAAAAACAGTTCTTGGAAAAAACTAATTAATAATAATAATCTGAAAAGTCATAACTTATCACAATATTTCTTAATTTAATTAAGTTATAATTTTTCACAGTAATTAATAAATGGAGGTGAACAATTAGATTATATGTTGCAACAGATAGATTATCTGATGCAACAGGTTCTCTGTTTGTTGCAATAGATGATATATTTGTTGTTACAGATGAGTTATCTGATGCAATAGATATAGAATCTGTTGTCACAACTCAATGAAAACGATTCTTGAAAAGAACTAATTAATAATAATAATCTAAAAAGTCATGACTTATCACAATATTTCTTAATTTAATTATGTCATGACTTTTCACAGTAAAAAAAAATATAAATCATAAATAGAGGTGATCAGTTAGATTATATGTTGCAACAGATAGATATCTGATGCAACAGGTTCTGTATTTATTGCAACAGATGGTATATCTGTTGTCACAGATGAGTTATCTGATTCAACAGATATAGAATCTGTTGTCACAACTCAATAAAAACGGTTCTTGAAAAGAACTAATTAATAATAATAATCTAAAAAGTCATGAGTTATCACAATATTTCTTAATTTAATTAAGTCATAACTTTTCACAGTAATAAAAAATATAATTAATAAATGGAGGTGAACAGTCACACCTTTTTTCCACCCATTCAAATTCAATCCTCTATAAATAGGTCCCTACTTACTCATTCGTTCATTCAACTACACTCTATTTATTTATTGCATCTTGTCTTCATATTACACCTTCCACCACTTTCTCTTCCCTGATTCAGGTAAGTTTTTTCCTTGCCAATTTGTAGTGTACGTTGTATTACATTCGGATATTCTTTTCTTTACTTTTGTTTTTACATTTTTTGTTAATTCATATGAGTTCTAGATATGGATGATCCAGTGCGGGACGTTGTTTTTCTGCAAAACATCGCAAATGAACTTCGGATGCAGGTTCGTGACCTGCAATGGGAACTGGGAGCAGTTAGAGCGCAAGGATGCTCCGTGAGATCCGCAGGCTGAGGAGGGCCTTGCTGCTACCGGTCAAAGATTAGTCGGCTGGCGATAATAATAATAATAATAATAATAATAATCAGATTATTTTGTTTCTTTTAGTCTATGTATATGTATTTTTATTTGTTTTAGTTTAATAAAAAAATTATGTTTGATCAACTTTGATGTTTTAATTCATATTTAATTTTCATTCTGTCTATTATCTTCTCAACAAACATGTCGACGATTGGACGTAAGAAATAATTTTGAATTCAATAGTAATAGCAAGATTTATCGGTTGGGTTTGTGGCGGGGGATGATTTGTGTTGTTCCAAATAGATTACTCATATGTTGCAATAGATACGCAGTCTGCTGATGCAACAGATAATCTGTCTGATGCAACAGATAACTAGTTTGTTTCAACAGATAACTAGTTTATTGCACAACTTTAACGTCTTAATTCATACTCCCTCCATCTCAAATTATCCATCCCAAATTGAGATGACATATTGATTAAGAAAAATAATTAATAACATGCCTAGTTTACCATAATACTCCTATTAAATGATGTTTACATTTTAATTTGAAGAAAAAGTGATTAATGCAAAGGGTAAAACATGAGATTTTTTTAATCTCTTCTTGATTAATGAAAAAAGACAAGTAAGATGAGAAATCAAATTAGAAAATTTGGGACGGGTAATTTGAGATGGAGAGAGTATTTAATTTTCATTTTATCTATTATATTCTCAACAAACATGTCGATGATTAGACGTAAGAAATAATTTTGAATCCAGTAGCAATAGCAAGAGTTGAAACGTATTAGTTATTTGTTGGGTTTATGGCAGGGGCTGATTTGTATTGTTCCAAACAGATTAATCATTTATTGCAACAGATAAGGACGGGTAATTTGAGACGGAGGGAATATTTAATTTTTATTCTGTCTATTATCTTCTCAACAAACATGTCGATGCTTGGACGTAAGGAATAATTTTGAATCCAGTAGAAATAGCAAGAGTTGAAATATATTGTTTATCTGTTGGGTTTGTGGCAGGGGCTGATCTGTGTTGTTCCAGCCAGATTAATCATATGTTGCAACAGATAAGAAGTCTGATGCAACAGATAATCAGTCTGATGCAACAGATAACTAGTCTATTGCAACAAAATAAATATTCTGTTGCAACAGATTACTCATCTGATACACTAGATGAGTGATATGTTTAAATTGTGGGAACTTATTTGAATTCATGATCGGGTTCTATCCATTGTTGGGAAAACAGCAGTAACGGTGTACCCAGATGACAAATTCGAATAAAAATCATAATTTTACTTACCAAAGTCACCTATAAAATAATGCCAAAGTGGAAAGTGATATAGGAAATAAAATTTGACCTAAGAAATTGATCAGATAACAGCAATAGCGGTAACAACAACAACAACAATGATCGACAAGAAGAAGATGAAGATGATAATGAAGTAGATGATGATGATAATGAAGCAAAAGATGATGAATAAAGCAGCAGCAACAATAAACAACAATAATCGTGAAGAGAGAGAAAACAACGGATGAGAAGAGAGAGAAACGCGCATTTTTTCCCTCCATTTCCTGTTATATTAACTAATATTTGGATCAAAGTATAAATTTAAAAACTTGTGGATTATTTTCAAACTTCCCCAACTTTCTTAATCCATAATAAAATAATTATCACATCTACTCAATAATTAAGACTTGTGTCACCTACACCTCATTTTAAAACTCTTTTATCACCTACAGCTCAAACCCCCCAAGAATGTATGTACAAATATCATTTTTTAGATTTATGAAGAATAATTACATATTTTAAAACTACATAAAAAAAACTATAAATTACAAGAATTAACAATTTAAAATATTTAAAGTACGTACATATAAATACAGTTTTGCCTATGAATGAATACAACCACACACAAAAAAATTCGTCACACTATATGGATGAAGTACCTTTTTTTCAAGAATATTGTTCCAACCAAAACAACAGAATTTTCATGAAAAAAAGGGGTTTGTATCACTTTAATAGCCCTCAGTAAATATTGATTCCAATTTGAGCATTCTGCAAAAGCTTGTTACTTTACTAATGATCTTTTTGCTTGATACTTTATAGTTGATGTAATATGTGGTCGGTCAGTGCTGTGCCTTTTTATCATTGGAACAAAATATATTTATATGTAAAGAGTCCTAAACCTATAATTATAAAATAAATTAAAAAAATTAAAATTTCTTCCTAGTCCTAAACCTCTTTCACCATGTCAGATACGAGAATTTCTAGCTCGAGACCTTTCACACAAAGCCAAGCACGTGAGTTGCAATGACTCCAAGCTTTGTTCACATTCTTGGATATGTGTGAGGCCCTTGTGAGCCCATCTAAGGTCCTATATTTAATAAAATGTGAAGAGGCCCACCAAGACACCCCAAACCCACCCACTTAAATGCCAAGGGTATTTTGGTCTTTGTCCCTCTTTTCTAAGTGACTATATAATCCATGTAATAGGGCTAGTCTTGCTTTAGTTCATTCCTATTATTCAAGAAACAAAAGACTTGTAAATTTTTGACTTCTCTTTCTAATTTGGAGAGGCCAAAACCAAATTCTCACTAGTAGAGTGATACTAGTGTTGTATCTTGGCTAGAAACTAGGTTGTTGGGGTTCTTTGAGTTCCTCTTGGTCCAAGTAATAACTTGGTTTTGATATTTATTAGTCTTAGGACCTTTTCTCTTGTTAGGGTTCTTAGATTAATGAATATTGTATGTCAAGTTTCTATCTCTTTCTTTGTAAATCTTGTTAACATTGTGTTGTTGAATATAAAAGTCTAGTGAAGCCGTGTGGGGATATTTAGATTCACTAGCAATATTGTATTTGTTGTTCTTGTTGTTAAACTCACTTTTCTAGCTCAAACAAGTGTTGCAAGCCTAGTGAAGCCGTGTGTGGCCATTTTCGATTCACTAGCACTTTGTTGTTCATGTTGTTGTTCTTGTATTGGTTGGAATCTCTTGATACACACTTAGTATTGTATCATTTGGTAGCAAATACATCTTTGGTATTGTTCTTACAATACCAATATTGGGCTTTCTTTCTAAGGAAAAAAAAGCTGAAAACTGAAAAAAAATTCTCATTAACACTAAAAAGTATCCAAATCTAAGATTGAACTTGAACTTGTTGAAGTTGTAGATGTGAACAAGGAGTGGCCGAGTTGGATGTTGTTGTTACCTAAACCTTGGCCGATTTGATGGTCTTGCTATAGTGGAGTTGGAAACTGAAATTGTTGTTGTTCTTGGAGTTGTTGTTTTGTTCTTAAGGTTCTTCACCCTTTCATCATCTTGTTAATCCTTAAAGTGCAAACTAGATCTAAAAAGGTGAAAGACAAGCTTGTAGTAGTTGTTAGTGTAAGACTTGTCACTATCACTTCAAAGACTTTTCATCTATTTTTCCTTGATTTAAGGACCTTGTTTCAAGGAGAAGGTTCAAAGAAGACAAGTTTTGCTTTTGAAATTTAAACAAAAAGGCTCCAAGACCACTTTTCCCTCCATTAACCAAATACACCAATTCCAAATTGTATATTGATCAAGACTTGAAATTGGGAAATAAAATTTTGATAAAACTTGAGGCCAATAGTGGACTGTCATGTCACTAAAGTACTGTTCACGCAATATTTTTGAGTTCAAATCTTAGATTTCTTAGTTTCATTTTATTGTTTCCTAGTTTCGTTTGTTTGCTCAACACTAATTGACAACCTAGTAATACCCTACTAGCTTGTAAGTTAGTTTTGTGTACATTCTTTGTGTTAACATTGTTTGTTTGTGTGCTTTTGTCGTTTGAATACGTTGTAACTCTTGGATCTAGTCCGACGAGAATTCTTTGAGTTTCAAACAAGAATCCATTCCGGGCAAGAGCATACTCATACCTTACGGATTCCCGGGTTCCTAGACAATCTACAACACTTGTGGAACTTGAGTGTGAGTGAACCAAGAGAGTGTGAGTGAGAAGAGGGATTTTAAACTAACTTGTTTGTTGCTTGTGTAGGTGATACCTTAATAATGGAGGGAACCACGTCTCAAATCGTGGATTCTAATGAAATGAAGAATATGAGGGTCACTCTTGAGTACGGAAGTGGGAGCCATAAGGGGAGAAGTGACGACTATTAGTGGGAGGTTAGAACAAGTGGAGAGTCAAAGAAACTCTCGTCCTTCTACTCCTCGACATGTTTCATCAAGTGGGCATGATAGAAATTCCTCCGCCACCGTTACTCCCAAAACATGGCCACAATTGCCAAATCCTTCACTAGCTCCCCTAAATGCCGCAAGCCAAACCACTTATAACCCTCTAAACTGAGACTCCAATAGACCAACCCATTCCCAAATGCCTCAAGTTCTGCAAGAGGTACTTGGACATCAAATGCCTCCACAAAATCCGAACCCCCCTCCAAGCTCCACTAAACCAAAGACCACCACCTCCATAAAATCTAATTCCTCTTAATCAAGTTCCAAATGTCCAAAACCGTCTCGTCCACCTTGAGAAATATGGTAGAGAGGATTATGAAGGGTATGGAGCCTTTGACGATGCCTAAAGGGAAATCGGCACCTAGAGAGAGACATAGAATACCATCAAATTGAGCCTACCTAGATTTAAAGGTGAAAGTGACCCCGAGGTGTATCTTTCTTGGGAGTCGGCGTGTGATAAAGTGTTTCAAGTGAATTATATCTCGGAGGAGGAGAAGAGTTGTTATGCCATAGCTCATTTTGAAGGCTATGCTAACACTTGGTGGGAATACATCAAGCGGTTCAACAACAAGTTGGTAGAGGGACAACCACCACCATGGTTTTGGTTGAGGTACCTAATGAGGTAATGGTATATTCTCGAAAGTTATCGTTATGAGTTTCTTTCTAGGTTGTATAATTTTCCACAAGGGAATCGAAGTGTTATGGCATACTATGATGAGTTTCAACAACTCATGTTGAAGCTTGATCATCGAGGAGAACAAATTGGCCATGACATTATTTCGTTCAAGTGTGGGTTGAACAAAGATATCTCCACCCATTTGACGTTTCACAAGTTTGATACCATTGAAGGGATTTTCCAAGAGGCTTTTGAGATTGAAAGGGAGCTTAAAGAGAGGTCGTCATTCAAGGCAAATGGACCATCAACCTCGGGTTGGACGAGGAGCAAAGATATGGTTCAACCATCTTTGGGTTGGCCCAAAAACAAGGACCAACCCACCACTAAAAGGCTTTCCGAGACTAAAATAGTCCACAAATTTCCTCCCCGGCAAGAAGCTCACAAGTATCCTAATCCTAAAGGGTTCCAGTGTTTCAAGTGCCAAGGTTGGGGACATAAAGCCAATGAATGTCCAAACTGGCGTAATGTGATCCTAAGGGAAGGGAGATTGTATTACCTTGGTGAGGAAGTGGGTATTGAAAACGAAGAGAATGAGACCGAGCCTCAAGATGGAGAGGAACCCAAAAATAATCCACATGATGATGATGATGATTGTGAGGATTCTTATCTGCAAGAAGGGGAGTGCGTGGTTCCAAACTTTGTAGTGAGGCGTGCCATAATTAGTAAGGCAATAGATAATCCAAGCCAATGGGAAAATCTATTCCATACTAAATGTCTTGTGAAGGGAAGTGTGTGCACTATGGTGATAGATAGTGGAAGTTGTGCGAATGTGGTTAGTGTTGCAATGGTGAACTTCTTGAAATTGCCGACTACACCTCATACTAGTCCTTACAAGTTGTAATGGTTGAATGAATAAGGCGAGTTAAAGGTCACAAGGCAATGTGTGATGCGTTTTAAGGTAGACAACTACCATGACGAGGTGCTTTGTGACATGATACCAATGCAAGCTTGTCACTTGTTGTTAGGAAGTCCTTGGCAATACGATAGGTTGACCAAACATGATGGAAGGTCCAATAGGTATACACTTGAGAAAGATGGCCGCAAGGTCGCTCTCCATCCATTATTGTTTTCCCAAGTGAATGAATTACACCAAAAGATGCAAGAATTGAGGAAAAAAAAAAAGAAGGCTGAGAGTGAGGAGAAAAGAGGGGAACCCGAGAGTGAGGGAGTAGGGAAAACCGAGGGGCTCCTAATTTCTAAGGGGCAAGGAAGTGTGGTGATGATGGCTAGGAGGAAAGAATTATTTGTGGATTATGACGAGGACACTCCGATGCTCCTCTTGGCTTATTGTTTTAATACTAACGCCACTAACATTTCCATTTCTCCTCCTATTTCTCATATTTTGCAGGATTACGAGGATGTCTTCCCAAAGGAATTACCGCAAGGATTTCCCCCACTTTGGGGAATTGAACACCAAATAGATTTTGTGTCGGGTTCACAATTGCCCAACAAACCGGTTTATAGGAGCAACCCGATGGACATCAAGGAATTGCAATGCCAAGTTGAGGAACTCCTCAATAAAGGGTATATCAAGGAGAGTATGAGCCCTTGTGCGGTCCCGGTGCTACTAGTTCCCAAGAAATATGGGACTTGGCGTATGTACATTGATTGCTGAGCCATCAACAAGATAATGGTAAAATATCGTCACCCTATTCCTAGGTTAGATGATATGCTTGATGAATTGAGTGGTTCGTGTTTGTTTTCTAAAATTGATTTGAGGAGTGGCTATCACCAAATTCGTATGCAATCCGGTGATGAATGGAAAACCGCCTTCAAGACCAAATTCGGTCTCTATGAATGGATGGTTATGCCATTCGGCCTAACAAATGCTCCTAGTACTTTCATGAGGCTAATGAATCATGTGATGAAGCCATTTCTTAGAAAGTTTATTGTTGTTTACTTTGATGATGTGTTGGTGTATAGTAAGTCCTTAGACGAGCATATAAAGCATTTACAATGTGTGTTTGATATCCTTCGAAAGAAGAAGTTATATACTAATCTAGAAAAGTGTTCTTTTGGTATCCATGAGGTTGTATTTTTTGGGATTTGTGGTGAGCTCAAAAGGGGTCGAAGTGGATGAATCTAAGTTTGACGCCATTAAAAATTGGCCAACTCCCAAAACCGTATGTGTGAAGTGGAAAGCTTCCACGGGTTGGCTAGTTTTTATAGACGTTTTGTCAAAGGATTTAGCACCATTGCCGCCCCCTTGACCGAAGTGATTAAAAAAGATCGGCCTTTCAAGTGGGGAGATGAACCAGCTAAGGCCTTCGAGGACTTGAAAGCTATGCTCATCTCGGCCCCTTTTCTACAATTGCTGAATTTTGACAAGACTTTTAAGGTCGAATGTGATGCTAGCAAAGTCAGCATAGGCGCGATTTTAATGCAAGAATTGAAGCCTATTTCCTACTTTAGCGAAAAGCTCAAAGGAGCAACTCTAAACTACTCTGCGTACGATTTAGAGTTGTATACCTTGATTAGAGCCTTGGCCACTTGACAACATTATTTGTGGCCTAAATAATTCGTGATCCGAACGGATCATGAATCCTTGAAGCATCTACGGGCACAAGACAGTCTTAACCGGCGGCATGCCAAATGGATTGAATTTCTTGAAACTTTCCCTTATGCTATTCAATACAAGAAGGGTAAAGACAATGTGGTTGTCGATGCTTTATCCCGAAAACATGTGCTTGTGTCTACTTTGTCGTCTAATTTGATAGGGTTTGAAGGCCTCAAGTCTTTATATCCCGAGGACCCTCACTTCGCTCCTATCTATAGGGAAAGTGAAAAGTTGTATAGGGATAAGTGGGTTACGGATAGGGGTTCCCATTCCTATACCAAATTTGATGGATATTTGTTTAAAGGTAGACGATTGTGTGTTTCCTCAAGTTCGTGGAGAGAATTATTTGTGAGGAAAGCACACAATGGCGGTCTAATAGACCATTTTGGGGTCGAGAAGACCCTCGGAATTTTGGAAGAACAATTTTATTGTCCTAGAATGCACAAGGATATGGCTCGAATTTGCGGCCAATATGTTGAGTGTAAAGGAGCCAAGTCACGGCTCCAACCCCACAGGTTGTACACACTATTGCCCACCCCTTTGCGTTCTTGGCTTGATATATCAATGGACTTCATGTTGGGATTTCCGAGGACTAGAAGGGGGTGGGATAGTATTTTTTTTGTGGTGGATCGATTTTTCAAGATGGCTCACTTTATTCCTTGTTCTAAATGTGATGATGCGCCTAGTGTAGCCTCTTTGTTTGTTGATAATGTTGTAAAACTTCATGGTGTTCTGAGGACCATAGTGAGTGATAGGGATTCTAAATTCCTAAGACACTTTTGGAAGTCCATTTGGGGTAGACTCGGTACTAAGTTGTTGTTTTCGACTTCATGCCACCCACAAACCGATGGCCAAACGGAAGTAGTAAATAGGACCTTAGGGTCTATGCTACAGTCCATGGTTAAAGGAAAAATAACTTCTTGGAAGGAGCACTTACCGTTGATTGAGTTTGCTTATAATCGTGTTATACACTCGAGCACGGGGATGACACCCTCTGAGTGTGTATACAACATCAACCCCCTCACCCATTTGGATTTTACCCCTTTTCCAAGTGATCTTGTGATAAGCTTAGATGGGAGTAAATGGGTCGAGGCCATGAAGAAGCTACATGAGAAGGTGAGGTTGCGGTTGGAGAAGAAAAAACAAGAAGTTGCGAGGCGAGCCAACAAATGAAGAAGAAAGCTCATTCTTGAACCGGGAGATTGGGTGTGGGTGCACCTAAGGAAGGATAGATTCTCGTCTCAAAGTAATGCTAAGTTGATGCCACGGGGTGATGGCCTGTTCCAAGTATTAGAAAGGATCAACGACAATGCCTACAAGATTGATCTACCCCCGAAATATCAAGTGCACAACACTTTCAATGTGTGTGATCTCTCTCGGGTGGAAATGGTGGAGGATGGCAATGATCTGAATTTGAGGACAAATTCCCTTTAAGATGGAATGGATGATACGGTAATTCCTAGCTCGAGACCTTTCACACGAAGCCAAGCACGTGAGTTGCAACGACTCCAAGCCTTGTTCACATTCTTGGCCATGTGTGAGGCCCTTGTGAGCCCATCTAAGGTCCTATATTTAATAAAATGTGAAGATGCCCACCAAGATACCCCAAACCCACACACTTAAATTCCAAGGGTATTTTGGTCTTTGTCTCTCCTTTCTAAGTGACTATATAAGCCATGTAATAGGGCTAGTCTTGCTTTAGTTCGTTCCTATTATTCAAGAAACAAAAGACTTGTAAATTTTTTACTTCTCTTTCTCATTTGGAGAGGCCAAAACCAAATTCTCACTAGTAGAGTGATACTAGTGTTGTATCTTGACTAGAAACTAGGTTCTTGGGGTTCTTTGAGTTCCTCTTGGTCCAAGTAAGAACTTGGTATTGATATTTATTAGTCTTAGAGTCCTTTCTCTTGTTAGGGTTCTTAGATTAATGAATATTGTATGTCAAGTTTCTATATATCTCTTTCTTTGTAAATCTTGTTAACATTGCGTTGTTGAATATAAAAGTCTAGTGAAGCCGTGTAGGGCTCTTTCGATTCACTAGCAATATTGTATTTGTTGTTCTTGTTGTTAAACTCACTTTTCTAGCTCAAACAAGTGTTGCAAGCCTAGTGAAGCTGTGTGTGGCCATTTTCGATTCACTTGCACTTTGTTGTTCATGTTGTTGTTCTTGTGTTGGTTGGAATTTCTTGATACACACTTAGTATTATTGTATCAATGTCTTTGTTACTAATTATTTTCCTACTCTTATAATTTTGGGACTCTTTTTCACCTACAACAAGGAAAAAAATGTACCAGTAATAACTCTCTATTTATTTCCTTTTACCATTTCTTTTTGGATTTCATAATTTTTCAAGATTCAGAAAAAAAAAAAGTGAAAGGACGATTTTATCTAAAGTAGTGTCTTTACTTTTTAATAAAAGGCAAAAAGTTCAAATAACATTATAAAGGCCTTCACTCTTTTAATATATTAAAGATAGAGATTAGAGATAGAGATTAGAGATTAGAGATTAGAGATTACAGATAGAGATTAGAGATGTTAGAGATTAGAGATTAGAGATAGAGATTTAACAAAAATCATTTTTCATGAAAATTAGTATTATTTTATTCATGAAAAATATCAGGTAATTTTTTATTTTACCTTTCTTTCGCAACAAGTAAAAAAGTTTTTTACTTTTTCTTTGTTTGAGTTGAGAAAGTACAAAATACTTTACCCTTCATCTCTTCCCTTCCATCTCTTGAATAGACTAGTGACATTGAGATGTAGAGATCTCCATCTTAATATTTGCATTTTTTCAATTATAACAACACATGAATCTCCTTAAAATTGTTGATGTCATATATCACAATTACAATAAACAATAATTGAAAAATAAAAATGAAGAAAATAAAATAATCTTCTTCTTGGTCGAGTTGCAGATATCTCACTCTCTTTAAAGGGATTCAAGCTCACTGTGTCATAATCTACACCGATCCAGCAGTACTATGTCTCTTGACTTGTTTCCTCCAAAATACAACAGCCCATGGATGATATACAACTGAAGATTAGTTGAAGAATCCAAAGCTCCATCACAAAAACACCTTCCTTCAACATATTAAAATTGTCTTTTGTATAATGAATATAATTGTAGACTTAGAATATTTTCTTTGTCTCAACTCTCTCTTGCACTAATATAGTTACTCTCCTTTTTATAGTGAATATAGTTGGAAACTTAGCATATTTTCTTTGTCTCAACTTTCTCTTTCACTAATATGATTTCCACACTTATCATATTTCTTCGTACTTAGAAAAATACGCAAGACCATCTATATTTGTAGGAGGGGTATTCATCCTTGTATTGAATAGGATGAATGAAAGATAGTTATGTGGGTTGATGAATAGTCTTGATGTTATATAAGTTGATGAAATTAATGACCATGAGTTACAAGAACTAATGACCATGACAATTATAAGAACAAATGGTCATATGAGTTACTCTCTTCGTCCCATTTTATGTGGCATATTTTGACCGAGCACAAAACTTAAGAAATAAGGAAAGACTTGGTGATATTTACAAAATTGGACTTGGCTCCTCTCCATTACAAGATCTCTCCATTTCCTCAAGTACACCTTTATAATTTTGACATGTGTCCTCTTAGTGATCTAATGGATCAAATTTATTTAATTAATTAATACAAGTTAACTATGGTAAACAAGTTTCCTTTTCCAAATATTTCTTTAAATAATTATTTTTTCCAAAATTTTTACATTAAGCAAATTCACTAATGTCAAGTTTATTATTTAATTAATAAAATAATTTAATTATGGTAAAGAAGTTTCTCTGCTTATGGTAAACAATTCATTTACCCTGAAATCCTTTTTTCTATCCCAAATCTTTTACGAAAATTAACCAGGAAAAAAGAAAAAATCTTTTAAGAAAAATCATCATCTCCCAATATTAAATTTTTAGCAATAGTAATAGAATCGTTTTTTTTTTCAAACTCGTTTTCCATTTCATCCTCAAATTCTTTAGATTGTATTAAACGTTATGTATTTTTTATTCTTCACATGTTGGTAAAAAAACACCTTTCAAATTTTGTCCATCTCTACCCTGTCATATTTCCAAGTTCGTCGTCTAGCTGACTTAGTTTTGTATTAAAAGTGAAAAGGGAATATTTTAATTTATAGATCTTGAACTCTCAACAAAAAGCTGAAGTGGAGAAAGAAATTTTTTAAAAACAAAAAAAATCCCACATAGAAAATCTAAATTAATTAGGGTAAATTATAAAAAGGAAATCGAAAATTTTGCCTCTATCACAATAAACAAGCTACGGGAATTATAAACTTGATATTAAAATAATTATTTAAAGAAATATTTGGAAAAGGAAACTTCTTTACCATAGTTAACTTGTATTAATTAATTAAATAAATTTGATCCATTAGATCATTAAGAGGACACATGTTAAAATTATAAAGGTGTACTTGAGGAAATGGAGAGATCTTGTAATGGAGAGGAGCCAAGTCCTACAAAATTATTCTTTATTAAAAATGTACTACTATTATATTTAATTAAGTGAGACTTTTTAAGCGAAATCAATAAAGATAAAGTGAAATTGTATCTTTAAATAGTTATCAAATCAGAAAATGTGATATTCTTTTTGAAACGGACCAAACAAAAATTGACGACACATAAAATGGAACGAAGAGAGTACAAGAACTAATAGTCATCTTTTATCACAATTTATACTACTAACATATACACTTAATGTTAGAGTTGTGACCAGAATTATATTCATCCGGCCATGAAAGTTTCGCGGTGCAACCCATGTTTGTGATTTTCAATGGGGTTTGTGGTGATAGCATAGGGATCGGACCGATAGGCCCCGTACTATGAACCTTTACGTTTTTGGACCTAGGACCTATTTGTACGCACGTGTTATATAAGTACGATTTAGTAGGCTATTTCGGGTCATTCTTATACACACGAAATTGAGACTATCATCTCCAACATTGTACTCTCTCTCCATTATAGTGAATTCCTCTACCTCTGCACGTGATTTTTCTCGCAAGAATTTCCACGTAAATCTATGTGATCTTATTTTTCTTTTGCTTGTGTTTGCTTATTTTTTGCCCGATCATAACACTTAATATATTATTTTAATAGTAATAAAATACATATACATCGACAAGAAGTTACAATACACGGGATAAAATGGGAGAAGGTAACATGAGATTGTTCGGCAATTGTCCTGGCTTGTAGTAATGCTATGATGTTTGCAGGTCTAAAAGGTGATGAGATAAACCTAACATCACGAAATACACACACATACACACACAAAAAAAAAGAAAAGCAAAAGAAGAGAACTAGTACAAACGGTAATGTCTCAATATGTGTGTCCACCAAAACGCCTGTGTCTTCGTTGAAAGGTAATTATAGCCTCCTTCAAAGCTGCTTCTCCAAAATCAGGAAATAGCGTCTTAGTGGCATTCTCTGCTAACTCTATGTCTTTTTTTAATGCCATGGGAAGTTTGGATCTATCTCCAATAACAGACACTCGTACCTCGAACCTGTTGATCATTTGAGGTAATGAAAAAATCAGGAATGCTTTATTTTTTCAGTCATGCACAATCGTTGGCATATTTTAACCAACTCAATTCATAGAATTACCCATTTTTACTGTCCATCTAATCCCTTTTGAGTTTAGGTTTCCCGTATAATGGTTCACATTTAATGATGGCAGAAGTACTTCTTTCTAGAGACTTTTAGTTAGAGGCGGAACTAAAATTTAAAGTTTATACATTTTGAACTTGTCACAAAATTCGTAGCTCGTCTCGCTATTGAATATTTATACACACTTGGTGAATTTTCTACACAAATATAGAACCTACATAAAAGTTATTGAAATTTGTCCGAAATCCTAATCAGTAAACTAGGAATTTTTTACCAAAATAAGCCATTTTTTGAACCAATTCACCAAAATAATATGTTTTTTCAAAATTTTACAAAACTAGTATAAACGTACTTCCCAGTAACGTATTACTTTATTATTATTTTTTAAAATGCAAGAGTAAAAACTGACGGTGTTTGATTTTTAACGGACCATAAAACGTTACTTTTAATAACGTGTTATAAGTAATTCGTTACTGTGAGTAACGTTTTCCAACCAAATAAAAATCAAACGCCTAATTATTTTAGGGGGCAACCAGTGCCCTAATTTTGAAAAGAAAAGAAAATTCTCTCGTCTCTTTGCCACTGCCCTAATTCGAAGAAGAAGAAAAATTTGTTGTTGTCTCTTTCGACGCCTCTAGCTAATCCATCTCGTCTCTTTCGATTTCTCTGGCTACTCCATCATCTAAGTAATTGTTGGTTCAGCTGTGTTTCGGATTGCGGAAGCCTAGGCTCAACGTCATAGAAAAGGTGTTTTTGGTACAAATCTACTCTCTATTTTTCTAGATTCAACTTGACTCTCTATTTTAAACTTTTGTATTTTTCAAATTTTACTCAACTATGCTCTAAATTATGATTTTGGAACAAATGGATTTAAATTCTTTTCAATTTTGGGATATTTTTTTAAAGGAGAAAGGATATTTGTAGACTTTGCTCATACTTAAGAGAACAATTTTTTCCTTTTTATGGCTGATTAATATGTTCTTTATAATGAACATATTCACTTATGTATAGGTACTTTTATAAGGTTGGTAGTAGTTCATACAAGCTGGATCCTGGGCCACTTGAACCGTCTGTATTAACTCAACAACTTACTCATAGGTCACGGGATATATGGGATGGAAGTGCTGATATGATTCTTAATACGAGAAAGAGTGATGGAAGTTTTTGGAAGCTCGTAGAAAAATATCCTATCCATCCACGAGTTTTAAAAGTGATTAAATTATCTGGATTGTATGGTGTTT
Source organism: Capsicum pubescens (assembly GCA_030864215.1). Classification (NCBI taxonomy): domain Eukaryota; kingdom Viridiplantae; phylum Streptophyta; class Magnoliopsida; order Solanales; family Solanaceae; genus Capsicum; species Capsicum pubescens. The sequence goes on along the minus strand of CM061543.1, from coordinate 274,998,353 downwards.
ATAGATGTAATAGGCCTGCTATCGATCGTAGTTTGATTACTTCATTAGTTGAGCGTTGGCGTCCTGAAACACATACTTTCCACTTTAGAACAGGTGAAGCAACTATCACCTTGCAAGATGTCGAGGTGTTGTATAGATTACTCGTGAATGGTGCTCCAGTACTTTGTATTGAGACGACGAGAACTATTGGTGATTGACAAAACATTTGTCAAAGATTATTAGATTTTGTTCCATCTCTCCGGGACTTTAGCAGTAGTTTCCTCAAGGTCTCTGCGCTTAAAGCGCACATGCTAAGTGAGCCACAATTGTCAGACATGGTAACTCAAGAAATAGTCAATCAGAAGGCTAGGTGTTACATGTTGTAACGCCCTGATTTTCTGAACCGAAACGCTACATGGTGCTCATGACACCGAAGGACCACAAGCTAACCCATGACTGATATTTGTACTTGTAAACTACATAATATCTCAAAAAATATTCGAAAACATGAACTGTAAGGCCATAGGTTCAATACTGATACATAGCTGAAAAATATGGTATAACAATACCAAAATGGAACACAAATACTGAAGTCTGAATATCTAATCTGACATGTAGTCCGAAAGCCTCTAACTGAACTGAATAAGGAGTTGAAGGAACATGTGTCCAACTAACTCCATGAACTGAAAAACTAATCTGAAATACTATAATAAAGTAATAATAATATTGTCCTCGAATGAAGAGGAGCAATGGCTGCTGAAATCTGCAATGCTACTGCTGCTCTGTAACTCGTGCCTCTGTACCTATGGCGTCAAATAAAACACCATAGCACGAATGCGTCAGTATGACTGAGTGTACTGAGTATACGAGTGAGGTAGGTTAAATGCAAATGGTTTTATATGCATGAACAATGCTGACTGATATGAACGTGAGAATACATACATACATACATACATACATACATATGTAACTGCAACTAAACTCGTGGTGATACTGACTACTGAGTCTGAATACTGAAAACATGAGTTTACTGATGCTGAGATACTGAATGACTAAGTTTACAGATATTGATATACTAAATGACTGAGTTTACTGATATTGAGATACTGAATGACTGAGTTTACTGATATTGAGAAACTGAATGACTGAGTTTACTGATATTAATATGTAATTCACTAACAAGTGAGGAACTGATACTGTATTACTGAATACTGGGAGACTGATACTATATTACTGATAAATGAATGATTGTTTCTGATAGTTCTGATTATGAAGAACTGATTTGATTGGCTGTCTATAGTAGTCCTGAAACTGAGCTCGTGATAACATGACTACTGAGTATGAATACTGATGACATGTATTTACTGATAATATATCACGAATGATAACTGAATTTTGATAACTGATATATCTGATAACATGAGTTCTGATAACTGATATATCTGATAACATAAGTTCTGATAACTGATAGCATGAATGATTGTATTTGACAGTCCTAAATCTGATGGAACTAGCTGAGTTCCGTACTGTATCTGACAGTCCTGATATCCTGAAGAACTATCTAAGTTCTTTTACTGAGACTGATACTGAAACTATGGGAAGTAGTTATCTAACCGACATGCCCCAAATATGCTATAATAGCTAAGTTGGGGTCCAATCTCTGCCCCGACTGGAGGGGTGTCAATACCGCGCCACTGGTAAGACAGCTGTGAGAACCCTATACTGGCAAGTACTCAAATGAGAACGGTGGGAACCCTAAACTGACAGGTTAAGCCACCTCATTAACCCTAATTTGACAGGTTAAGATGTCTCAACCTACGCTGGCTAAGTAGTTCTGGAACACAAGAATGACTGCTAAGAATCACACCCTGAACTGGCAGGTGAGTTCCCATCCTTGGGTTCACTCGGTGCTAACTTCTACTCCCATCTGAAGGACACTGAACTGAATAACTAATCTGAACTGAATAACTGAACTGATTAGATGAACTGATACTGATTAACTGGACTTATACTAGTGGTATTGTTTAGCGGAGCTAAACTAAGTTTATTGGATTCCGATGACTGACAGAATATACTGAGTTCTGAGGACTGGTTGAGAGTACTGAAGTTACTGAGATTGACCGTGAATACTGAGGTTGTTGAGGTTACTGAGATTACTGAGATTACTGGACTACTGAGATTTCTGAGTTTTCCTGAGTCACATAACTGACTGAATTCTATAGATCATGGCTTGACTGAGAGTATCATGAAAACATGATATGGCTCTAGGCACACAACTATATTTTTTTGGGTACAAGTACCACCAGGACTCGATGGAAGGAAATTGACACAACTTGAATTTCTTGAGTACACGACCATCAATAACAATCCATAATACATGAGTGGGGGATTTCATGAAGTACATGATCATCATAATATCTATCATGAATAGGAATGCTTATAATCAACTCATAAATCTCATATTCTAATATCATGGGCATTCCGACAACATATACTATTCATAGCAATGGCATGGAAACCATTCAAGCATAAGGGAACGACAACATGTAACATTTAGTTCATATTGTAATGATTTGGGGCTATTATACTTCATGTATTTATTCAACATCTCAAACATGATAGGAAAAGCATGGATATATTTTGTGTACATAATTTATATCTCCATTATCATACATGCTTTATACCACAACAATAACAACACATAATTTGCATGGAAATTCATATTGGAGTGTATGGCTAACATAAACTTGTTATTTAGATATCATGAAATCATGTAAATATGAAGTTCTAACATACTAGGCATTTTATCGAACACCTTGCATGCATTCTTTAAGGCATAGGTGTATTTCATACTTGCATTCTATCAATCCATCCAAAGATCATGTTTTTCAACTAACAACATAACTTTCATGAGATATACAGCCACGATACTATTATATAGCAAAATAAATAAGCATCAACATGGGTATGATCATATCACCACAACCAACCAAGCTTTTGTATTTTAAAGATTGATTCTTGAACTCCACGAACGAAAGAAATCCGTGGATGAACACTACGCATACCTTGGAAGGAAGGTTCTTGATGATTGACGGAAGAATTTCCTTAAAATTTGATCTTCAAGCTTGATTGTGAAACCCTAGTTGTTTTTATCCTATGGTGCTCTTGGATAATGAACTTTGAGATGTTAATAGGGATGTAATGTGTTTAGAAGCTATATATTTCATAGGGTTAAGTTTAGGGACGTGTAATGAGTGTTAAAAGACTTAATTACCCTCAAAATAACTCAAAACGGCGTGTTTTGGCACTTGGAACTGACTAAGGCTGCGCCCAAGTAATTTCACAATCCATGTTGGGCTGTGCCTAACCAATCGCCTAAGTTTGGTTGGGCGGCACCTAACCAATCGCATACCCTTACTGTCTCTCACAAAAATGGGCATAACTTTTCGCTCGGGTATTGGATTAAGGCGAAATTAGTATTGTTGGAAAGCTAATTCGATTGTCTACAATTTAGTATGTTTAAATATGCAGAAATACCATATTAACAATGAGTTATACTCGTTAAAATATGACCCTTACGAAATCAAACACTAAAACTTGAAGGATTCAAAAACTCTTAGCTTGTATTACCTTAAGTGGCTCATATGAACATGCTTAATGCATCATAAGCTATATTATAGCTAGGATACTCATTGTAAGTCATGAACTAAAATGATACTCACAGGATAGGAGGTTTCATATTTAGGAAAACTTATTCACTTCCTAGCTTAGAAACATGGGTATTACAATATCTCCCCCTTGAGAACATTCGTCCTCGAATGGAACTGACTGAAAGGGTAAAAAACCAACTGAACATGAATAAATGGAACATGATCTGATGACTAGCGTGACTGATGAACTGAATATATTATACTGAACATGCATATCTGATGCATGTATAACTGATTTATGAATGTAGGACTTAGTGTTCTGGTGAGCTGAGTTTCTCAAATAGGAATGCATATATGATGCTTAACTGATAAGGCGGATCTATGCATATCTGATGCATGATTATATGACTGACATAATACGTGAATGCATGACTGAAAGTACTGATGAGCTGATCACGCATATCTGATGCGTGAATTCATGACTAAACTTACTCATGAACATGCAATGGTAAAGGTACCAATTTTGAAATGAAAACTGAGCATGGAACTGAATACCTAGTTTGGTACTGAAATATGAACATGAGAACGAGTAAGTTTAAGGAAAACTATTACCTTGAACTGAAAATACCGATAAGCTTGAGATTAATTACTCCATATGCAAGATCGGAAACATGAGAACATAACTGAGTCTGGGATGTGGTAGATATACTGAATATCATGATCTGAACTGAACCTTGAAAACATGGCATACGACTAAAGTTGGAGTTTGAGGGTTAACTTATGAGTACCCCTTCTCCAAACTGTATTCATTAAAAGAAAAGAGAGAAGCATGTTTATGTCATGAAAGTTTGGAGGTATGATGTATCTCCTCCTTGGTACACTATGTCCCTCAAAGAATACTGACTTGGATGAGCTACTGAGGGGAATTGAAGCGATGCGCAAGACACCTAGGAACTGAGTCATGACTGAATAGCTAGGATCTAAAACTGACACATGATACATGAACTGAGCTGAACACGAGTGCATAAATAAACTAACTTATCTGATTAACTGAATAACTTATAGCTGAATGCTGGATTTGCATAGCTAAACTGTACTTAGTCTGAATAGCTGGGCTGAGATTTTTGAGTTTTATGCATATGAGATAAGGACTAACTGAGTAGAATGAGGTATCTGAGCATGGATTCATGAAGTCTATATTATTTGCGAATGCGAGACCAAGCGTATGACATGGCTCTGAGGTATTCTATAAAATGGGATACTGAAACACTGATAACTGAGTATTGACAACCTGAATGCTATGGTCAAGCATGTCTGGAACTGAACTGAGTTTCAAATATGGTTACTGAACTGAAGATGACATTATAACTAAGCCTACAACTAGTACAGAAGTACTGAATTCTGAGGCTAAGTAACTGGTAACTGAAGCCATGGTTCTGTAGGACTATCTGAGTCCTTTACTGAATATTGATTTCTGAACTATCATTGTAACTGAGTTTTAGACTAATACTGAAGTACTAAATTCAAGAACTGAACACTGATCATTGAGTGCTGGATACTGAAACTATAATTGAGTTGGAAACTGAGTTTTTTTATGGCTACATGCTGGGGACTGTCATAAGTCAAGGATCTAAATGTACACTTACACTTTGTACTTTCCCAACTTCTAAATACATTCCCTTGATAGACGTTTACTTGCACATTTATCATGACATTCAAGCCTATATTCACAACTACACCCCCGGGCAAAGTAAGCATGCAACAATCTTCTCTTATCTAAACAACTGCTCATCACTACACTATTCCATAAGGAGAGCTAACTAGAGGAGTAAATCAGGAAGACTTGAAACATGAATAGATTCAAACTAAACTTGACACATGACTAAAACTTGAGGAATAAAATATCAATAATTTCGATTTACCAATAAGGTATGAACTGAGGATATACATGACGTAGTTTAAATGTATCTGATCTGCAGGGGTATAGCATGAGTCATGGAAGTTAAGTATACTGGAAAGCATGATATGCGTACATGAGTCATAAGCTGCATGACCTGAGTCTAGAGTTTCTGTACTCGTGGGACATAATTCGTAATACTTAGGGAGCTGGAGCTGAACCCCTTATACTGGGAACTAAAGGCGCACATGATCCCGTGGAAAGTGCGTGAAAGTAGATTGTGCTCATGGAACATGATTCGTACTGTGGAGTAAAGGGGACTCCTTATGCTGGAAATTGAATTCATACATGATTATGGAAAAAGAGATACATGAGCATGGTTCGTGACCATAGAGTTGGTATGCAATGCCTGAGTTGGTTTCATGATAGATGAAGTGAAAAACTCTATACTGAGATGAGAATGGGTCAAGAATTGTCTTCCCTTACTGCTTTCTATACATACTGGCTCTACTACTGGAGTCTGAGGGGCTGATTTAGGTACTTGATCTACCATCACATACCTACATTCTATTCAACACCTGCTTATCTTACTAAATACATCATCTGTTTATGTTTCCTCATATACTGCTAATATCACATTCACACCTTCATGCTTAATTTCAAGTCAATAAACTTAAATTCTTGCTCTCCTGCTAGCACTGTTCAAACCTACTAATTCATGTTGGTACAACTATACCCATGAATACATAATCTAATCAAACTAGATAATACTATCCCAACTCATCTACTGCTAAACTCTTGGGTCCATGCTTAAAATTCTAGGTCTATACTATCGTAGGATTCTGAGAAGGGATCTAACGGCATATCAAAAATTGGATTTGAGTTTACAAAGGAGTTCTCATGATCATGAATAAAATCTGTACAACTTTGGAACATGACTGAAATGAGGGGATATTGTCTGAGCATGTGGCAAATCCCATAACTGTCTCCAGGGACTGCATGAGAAATCCCTATCTTTAGGACTTGAGCTTCACTGTTTCTGTTACCTTGAAAGTAAGGTAAGGTTGACATGAGGGGAGCCTAATGTGAATCTACATGGGTTCCTTAGAGAAACTTGCCATAGCACGATCTTGAGACATGAAAGAAGGAAAACTGTTCCTAAAACATCTGATAGCCTCCTGCACATAGGTGCGGTGCACAACACGCCCATGTACAAGACTCTACTTGATGCAGCTTTTAGACTTCCTAGAACACTGTTGAACCTTAGGCTTTGATACCAAGTTTGTAACATCTTGATTTTCTGAACCGAAATGCAACACGGTGCTCATGACCCCGAAGGACCACAAGCTAACCCATGACTGATATTTGTACCTGTAAACTACATAATATCTGATAAAATATGAAGAAACATAAACTGTAAGGCCATAAGGTTCAATACTGATACATAGCTGAAAAATATGGTATAAGAATACCAAAATAGAACATAAATACTGAAGTCTAAACAACTAATCTGACATCTAGTTCGAAAGCCTCTAACTGAACTAAATAAGGAGTTGAAGGAACATGTCTCCAACTAACTCTATGAACCGAAAAACTAATCTAAAATACTGTAATAAAGTAATAATAATATTGTCCTCGAATGAAGAGGAGCACTGGCTGCTGAAATCTGCAATGCTACTGCTGCTCTGAAACTCATGCCTCTGTACCTATGGTGTCAAATAAAACACCATAGCGCAAATGCGTCAGTAAGACTGAGTGTACTGAGTATACGAGTGAGGTAGGTTAAATGCAAAGGGTTTTATATGCATGAACAATGTTGACTGATATGAACGTGAGAATACATACATACATACGTAACTGCAACTAAACTCGTGGTGATACTGACTACTGAGTCTGAATACTGACAACATGAGTTTACTGATGCTGAGATACTGAATGACTAAGTTTACAGATATTGAGATACTGAATGACTGAGTTTACTGATATTGAGATACTGAATGACTGAGTTTACTGATATTGAGATACTGAATGACTGAGTTTACTGATATTGATATGTAATTCACTAACAAGTGAGGAAATACTGGGAGACTGATACTATATTACTGATAAAGAAATGAATGTTTCTGATAGTTCTGATTATGAAGAATTGATTTGATTGACCGTATATAATAGTCCTGAAACTGAGCTCGTGATAACATGACTACTGAGTATGAATACTGATGACATATATTTACTGATAACATATCATGAATGATAACTAAATTCTGATAACTGATATATCTGATAATATGAGTTCTGATAACTTATATATCTGATAACATGAGTTCTGATAACTGATAGCATGAATGACTGTATCTGACAGTCCTAAATCTGGTGGAACTAGCTGAGTTCCGTATTGTATCTGACAGTCCTCATATCCTGAAAAACTATCTGAGTTCTTTTACTGAGACTGATACTGAAATTGTGGAAAGTAGTTATCTAACCGACATGCCCCAAATATGCTATAATAGCTAAGCTGGGGTCCAATCTCTGCCCTGACTGGAGGGGTGTCAATACCGCGCCACTGGTAAGGACAATTGTGAGAACCCTATACTGGAAGGTACTCAAATGAGAATGGTGGGAACCTAAACTGACAGGTTAAGCCACTCCATCAACCCTAATCTGACAGGTTAAGATGCCTCAACCTACACTGGCTACATAGTTCTGGAACACAAGGATGACTGCTAAGAATCACACCCTGAACTGGCAGGTGAGTTCCCATCCTTGGGTTCACTCGGTGCTAACTTTTACTCCCATATGAAGGACACTAAACTGAATAACTAAGCTGAACTGAATAACTAAACTGAACTGATTAGCTGAACTGATACTGATTAACTGGACTTATACTAGTGGTATTGTTTAGCGAAGCTAAACTAAGTTTACTAGATTCTGATGACTGAAGGAATTTACTGAGTTCTGAGGACTGGTTGAGAGTACTGAAGTTACTGAGATTGACTTTGAATAGTGAGGTTGCTGAGGTTACTGAGCACTGAGATTACTGAGATTACTGGACTACTGAGATTACTGAGATTTCTGAGTTTTCCTGAGTCACATGACTGACTGAATTCTATAGATCATGGCTTGACTGAGAGTATCGTGAAAACATGACATGGCTCTAGGCACACAGCTATATTTTTCAGGTACAAGTACCCCCAGGACTCGATGGAAGAAAACTGACACAACTTGAATTTCTTGAGTACACGACCATCAATAACAATCCATAATACATGAGTGGGGGATTTCATGAAGTACATGATCATCATAATATCTATCATGAATAGGAATTCTTATAATCAACTCATAAATCTCGTATTCTAATATCATGGGCATTCCGACAACATATACTATTCATAGCAATGGCATGGAAACCATTCAAGCTTAAGGGAATGGCAACATGTAACATTTAGTTCATATTGTAATGATTTGGGGATATTATACTTCATGTATTTATTCAACATCTCAAACATGACAGGAAAAGCATGGATATATTTTGTGTACATAATTTATATCTCTATTATCATACATGTTTTATACCACAACAATAACAATACATAATTTGCATGGAAATTCATATTGGAGTGTATGGCTAACATGAACTTGTTATTTAGATATCATGAAATCATGTAAATATGAAGTTCTAACATACTAGGCATTTTATCGAACACCTTGCATGCATTCTTTAAGGTATAGGTGGATTTCATACTTGCATTCTATCAATCCATCCAAAGATCATGTTTTTCAACTAACAACGTAACTTTCATGAGATATACAGTCACGCTACTATTATATAGCAAAAAAAAATAAGCATCAACATGGGTATGATTATATCACCACAACCAACCAAGCTTTTGTATTTTAAAGATTGATTCTTGAACTCCACGGATGAAAGGAATCTGTGGATGAACACTCCGCATACCTTGGAAGGGAGGTTCTTGATGATTGATGGATGAATTTTCTTGAAATTTGATCTTCAAGCTTGATTGTGCAACCCTAGTTGTTTTTCTCCAATGGTGCTCTTGGATAATGAACTTTGAGATGTTAATAGGGTTGTAATGTGTTTAGAAGCTATATATTTCGTAGGGTTAAGTTTAGGGACATGTAAGGAGTGTTAAAAGACTTAATTACCCTCAAAATAACTCAAAACGGCGTGTTTTTGGCACTTGGAACTGACTTAGGCGGCTCCCAAGTAATCGCACAAGCCAGGTTGGGCAGTGCCTAACCAATCGCCTATGTTTGGTTGGACGGCGCCTAACCAATCGCATACCCTTACTGTCTCTCACAAAAATGGGCATAACGTTTCACTCGGGTATTGGATTAAGGCAAAATTGGTATCATTGGAAAGCTAATTCGATTCTCTATAATTTGGTAGGTAAAAATATGTATAAATACCACATTAAATTTGAGTTATACTCATTAAAATATGACCCTTATAAAATCGAACACTAAAACTTGATGGATTCAAAAACTCTTAGCTTGTATTACCTTAAGTGGCTCATATGAACATTCTTAATGCATCATAAGATATCTTATCGCTAGGATAGTCATTGTAAGTCATGCACTAAAATGCTACTCATAGGATAGGAGGTTTCATACGTAAGAAAACTTATTCACTTCCTAGCTTAGAAACATGCGGGGTATTACACATGTTCTAGATGATTGCGGGTACGATGATGGCAGATACATCTGGTTCTTATTTGAAGCTTATGTACCTGCCTATGCTTAAGGACGTCAATGCAATTGGGTCTTATAGTTGGGGTAGTGCCACTTTAGCGTACTTATATCGTTTTCTTTGTAAAGCCTCACAGAGTATCCAAAATGAAATAGCCGGATTTCTACCACTACTTCAGGTATATCTAATAATTCTAATAATTGCACAAATTATTTATTGATATTTCTTTTAGTTTATATATATATATATGTGTGTGTGTGTGTGTGTATCAGGTTTGGGCATGGGAGAGGATCACTGTCCTTAGGCCACAGATAGTAGGAAAAAGAGGTACAGGAGATATTTTTCCTACTGATTTTCGTAGGGGTCCACATGCTACTAGATGGTTTGCACACTTTAGTTGGACTAACACTACTAAGCATGTGCTGAAAGTTTATAGGGATGCACTTGACTCTATGACAGAAGATCAGGTAGATTGTGTATAATTTTTTATCTTTGATTTTACGTAAATTGTAAATATAGACTCATTTGCTTTTTCCTTTTTCATGTAGTTTATCTGGGAACCATATACTGATGATTTAATTGAGAGTCTTCCTGACTATTGTCGCGCTAGATGAGACATGTGGCGTGTTAGAGTTCTAATCTTCTGTTGGGATGTGGTAGAAGTTCACTTGCCTGATAGAGTAATGAGGAAATTTGGATTGCAACAGGTGATTCCAACTCCATTTCTATTTGATTCCACCCACTTTCATCATGATCGTTGGGGAAAGCCAAATACAAACTAGGAGTTAGAACATGCACAATAGTTACCTTTTTAGAACGAGCGAGAACAATATATATGTAATGCACCAGTCAATCATGGGCCACTTCGGTATGATGACCCCTACCTTATTTGGTTCAGACGTATTACTCGTCTTCTCATTGGTAATCCTAATCCCCGTCCTCAATGCCAACAAGGTTATGTGCCTAATTCAACTGCATATGAAACAATGGTAATTAGAACCTTGCTTGTCTGATTTTTCTTTATCTAATATATGTTAATAATAATCAGAACCTCCAAAGTAGGAACTTAACTTTTCTTGAATATTTTTTATGCTTGTACAGTTAAATGATTTTTACTTTAATTCACAGGCGCGTCATATTCATTCGATGGTTGATAAAGCTAAATCACTTGGAGATATGTCATCGTATGAGGACTTATACATGTTTAGAAAGATGGTGCGGGATCAAAGTTCTGATTGTTTGAGATATATCCATGAGGCCGGTAGGATTCATGTATCAGCCGATTATAGAAGAGATGAGGTGCAACCTAATCAGTTACATCCCCTATTCATAGACGAGGAAAAGGTGGTGTTGCTGGAAGAAGAGAACGTGATATTACGAGAGACCAAGTGCCTGTTGAAATGAATGAAATGGATGAAGCAACACAAATTGAACAAATAAGTTCAGAAGATGATCAAGCAACAACTAATCATGATTTTGGTTCCACTTCAATGGGTTGTACTCAGGAATTCACTCAGGCATCAAGTATGACATATCAACATACAGAGATTGTGCCATACATGACTCCACAGAATCCACAGACTCCACAAATATCAAGTTATCCAAGTCTTTCATCACTTGATAATATATTTGGTAGTTATCAGCCTCAACATTTTGAGAATGCCCCAAACTTCACCTCATCGCCTGTGCCAATGTCTATTGATATCCCCGATGCCACTAATAATTTGGAGAACTTGAACACTGAGATGAAAGATAATGAGTTGGATGATGCCAACAATGAAGTGAACGGTAATGATCCGGAGGATGAAAGTAAAGGTTGGGATACGACTATTCAGCATGATGAACTATCAAAGAAAGAGAAGCGTACAATTATTGCTAAACTTTGTGGGACTGGTATTTTTCGTGATTATGTTATTTTTTTTTTCAACTTAACTTCACTTTTTTAGCTGAACAGTTGAAAATCGACCTTTGCTTGACAGGGAGTCACTATGCTTACCAGCACGCCAAAAAGAAAAAAGCCAAACAGAAAAAAAGCAAAACAAAAAAAGGCAAAGAGTAATGGAGTTATGTTGGACTCTTCCTTCTTCCATTCCCTTGAACGTGGTCTAGTCATAACTTGGTAATACATGAATACCTGTTCTCTCTATAAGTTATTTTGCTTTCTTGTTTTAAGTTCACTTTTCATTGTGCTTAGTTGTTGGAAAGTTGTTAGTATTTTTTTATAACATTTGTTGTCCTTTTTAAGGTTTTTGGTTTCTATTCTTTGATGGTGTACGCGATTTGGTTTAGCTGCATAAACTAATCTTGAGTTGTGGTGTATGCGAGTTGTTAGTTCACTTTTCATTGTCCTTTTTAAGATTTAGATTGTTTTTGAGCTGTCATTGCATCTGACTCTTTCCTTTTTCTTTTTTTGCGGATGAATATTCAAAGATATTCATGGATTATATATCACACACTTCAAGAGTTATTCCTCTATTTGCATTTGAATAAATTGGTGATATGTATGTTGTCTATCTTACTTGCAAAGATTCTGTGACTACTACAGCAACATGTGTGCTACATGTGTTTTTTTGAATGTGTAGTATGAAGTATAAATTCTCTACTTCCTTATTTTTTAAAAACTTCTTAGGATTATTTTTGCCTTTTTAACTCTCCGTTTCTTCTTCTCCTTCTTCTCAACATGATGAGTAGTTGGCGGCTTTATGGCCAAATGTATCTCCTCTTCACGTTCTTCTTCTTCTTCGTCTTCAGAGATGAAGGAGCTGGAAATCACGTGAAACTTCTCTTCTTTCTGCCACTTGAATTCCAGCACATAAGAAGGATTTGGATTTGTACTGAGCTTAGTATTATTAGTAATATGTGATGATGGGTAGAAATTAGGATTTTGTGGGAGAGAAGAAGGCTCTTTGGAACGGTTTAATTTCTCTTTTTCACGCTTATTGAGACAAATCATTGAAAATAGTGAGAATTATGTAAAATAGTTAGACAACATATTCTGTATATTATGTGTATAAAGAAAGAATTTCTATTATATTGGGATAGAAGAAAGAAAAGAAAAGAAAGACAGTGAGAATTAAACCTACATCTCTTGTACTAAGACGCTTTTCTAGATACTATCATTAGACTAATAAGTTTTACTGATTTTTGCATATTAACATTCTCACATATATAGTCGATAGTCTATCAAAAACATCTTTATCCTAATTCCGGACAAAGTAAGGTGTATTGAGTATATACCACTCCTTTCAAAAATCTTTCTTGTAGGACTGTATGTTGTTATTATGTCTAGCATTTCACAAGCATTGCACAGAGAAGAGAATAGGACAAACTTTAAATTTGGAGTAATGGTATTAAATTAAAATGTTGATAGATGGGGATAAAGTTGTAGGCAGTGAGAAACAGGAAGTTGCAGAGGCAGTGAACTCAATGAAAGGTCTGAAATTAGTTGGCGTCTAGTTCACTGAAAGGTCTGAAATTAGTTGGCGTCTAGTAGGCAAGAGAACTTAATAGAGTGACTATGTATGCATTGCAGTTAATCCACTATCCAGGGAAACCGTACTCTGTTGGATTCCCTATCTTTCTCATTTTTCTTTTCAACTTCTACCTTTCTACTTTCTATAAACTACTTGTTTTTGGTTTGGTGTCTTAGACCATGAACTTTTCCTTCCTCAAGTGGGTTTAATTTTCTGAGTTTATTTCTTTTATGTACTTCGTTGTGAATGCATGCAGGCAAATGTTGAGAAAATTGGGGAGTCCAGCAGTGCAACATAATTTCAGACAAGTCAATAGAGTGGCAGATCGTTTATCTAGATTGGGTTCTCAACTAACAATGCCCAACAAATTTCTTGTTTTGTTCTCTTAGTTAATGTGTTTTCTTACTTTTATACACCGCCTTGGTGTAATTTTACATATTAACTTTTCTTAAGGAACAATATGGAGGTGTGTTGTACAATTTTTAGAACTTTTTCTTTAGATTTTGACATTCTTGAGTGCTAGCTTATGTACTTAAACATACTATTGGAGTGTGTTTGCTAAACTTGTTGTTGGTTAATCAGCATTGCTCGGACGTCGGTAGCATGACTAGACCACTCTAATATATCTATTAATGTTGTAAGTATTACTAAAGTGATGGTAAAGATTGTAGCGAGTTGGAGGATGAAAAAGGTTGAACAAGAAAGAAAAAGTTGTCAAATTTTTCTCTCTTTTGTAATTTTTTGGTTGATGTGAAGAGAAATTGTATAATTTTCAGGGTGTGGAAAACTCCTTTGGGGGTTAAAAGTTTCTCATTTATATTTGATAAAAATGAGATCTTCATTTTATAGATAGCTGCATGGATCTTGTGGAACTTTAGTTAATGTGTTTCCTTACTTTTATACACTGCCTTGGTGTAATTTTACATATTAACTTTTCTTAAGGAACAATATGGAGGTGTGTTGTACAATTTTTAGAACTTTTTCTTTAGATCTTGAAATGTCTCATTTGTAACAATTTGAACTTTGTTTTCATTAAGACCACCAAACGATACTTAGAAGCAATCAATTCAATTTTCTAATTTTAACAACTTTGATCAACAAGCAAACATTATTCCTTGAAAATTACTTGACATCATAACCACTTGCTTTCATGTTCTTTTTATTACTAGTAATAATTATAGAAACATAAACTTCGTTATAATTTGCTTTTAAAAAAAAATAGTTTCCTTTTTTGAATTTAAAATTGATATGGTGTTAGTTGAAATTGAAATCCAGCTGCTATGAAGATTAGCCCATGGAATGATGGTACAAGATTTCTACTCAATTAATTCATGAAACAATTATTAGACTTAGAAATAATCCACAAAACAGAATTCATTAGACTTAAAACGGTTAGAAATTTTAAGAGTACCCACTTAAGTTTGATTACGAGTTGGACATCGGCACCTATCATGTTCAGTCTGTCTACACAACCCACAAGCTCACCCATATACTGCAGGACCACGATCCATCTCATTAGGTACTCTAGTTGTCCTTTGTCGATTAGGACGACGATAGAATTCATTACTTCTCATTATAAAATTTGGAGATGGACAATATGCCTCGTGCCCAACTGGTGAGAATAACCCAGAATATGTAGCAACATAATTCTCTATTGTGAAATGCTCTCTAACAAAATTTCTAGCTAGCCCTCTCATTCTTTCAGTAACCTTCATGACATGTGAACGCGGAAAGTGCAAATTAGCCCATTTTCCACAATCACATTTTTTATCATTTAGTGAAACACGATGAAGATTACCACCAGTACCATCAGCTTGAATAGATCTAACCTCATATATCCCAGTGGATATATTCCAATAAAAAATAAAGTGTCTTTTTGAACTTTCGTAGTTCTTCTCCCACTTTACTTTAAACCTGTTTGTCCATAATTCCTTTTGCTCTACAAGTTGGTGCGCTGTTTGAGATATACGGGTATACCATTCAACTGTTTACTCCAATGAAAGTCTCACCATGGCAGTGATAGGCAATCCTCGATCTTTCTTTAGAAGGCCGTTGAAAGACTGAAAGATTTGTTGCCAACACTCCCCATCTTTTTCCATCATCATGGCTAATCGTCCATTTGTCCAATGGAAATTGCATGAGATATTCATATGCTTCTTCATTTTCTTTCCTGATTTCCCACATCAAAGCTTCAAACTTCCTTACTTGATGAGCCGATGCAGCATTCCACATCAGATCACTGAGATTCCTATTTGGAAAATAAGATTGAAAGTTACTCTTAAGATGTCTTACGCAAAATCGATGAAAGGCCCGAGGCTCCTGGAATTTCCACAACTCCGATAAACTAGCTAAGATTCTTTTTGCCCTATCAGATAATACATACATCTTCTCTATCCTTTATTACATGTACGCTTAGTTTTCTAAAAAACCATTTCCATGCCTCTTTCGATTCCCTATCAACAATAGCAAATGCTAGAGGAAAAATGTTATCATTTCCATCAATTCCAACAACAATTAATAATTTTATCTCATATTTACCATACAAATGGGTTCCATCTACGGAAATAACTGGACGACAAGTTCGAAATCCATCAATGCATGGCTTGAAAGCCCAAAATACAAATTTAAATGTTCTTACCTCTAACGAACTCATTGACTCTTCGTGTTTCCATTCTACAATTGTTCCATGGTTAAAGTGTTGAAAAGCTGCAAAAAACTTAGGAAGCTCACTAGATGATTTCTGAAAATCACCATAAACCAATTTAAATGCTCGTTGACGTCCAAGCCACGCTTTCCTATATGTTACTTGATGACCAAATATCTCATGAACCTTAGAAATGACATCTACTACCAACAATTTAGGATTTTTACGTATTTGATTTAGAAACAAAGATGCAATTAAATTGATATCTAGGTTAACGTGACCTGTAGTAAGCCTTTCAGTCTCACATCTATGATTATCAAAATACTTTCCTATCTTCCAAAGGCTACCTCCAACCTTTCGGCCTCGAAGAAACCATCGACAACCTAATGATTCGTGAAACCTGCATCTGACAATCCATAGTTTCTTGCTTGATGTTACAACTATGAATTCTTTATTTTTGTGCAAACTCCAAATTGTCACAACCCGTTTCAATCTATCTTTGCTGCTAAAACACATTCCTTTTTTAAAAAAAAATTTGCCATCGTCAGACCAAACAGAACAACAATTCATCTCAGATTCACAGGTAGAGATTAAAATATCTTCTTCATTCTCTAATGTTGTAAAATAGGGTATATCATGATTTTGCATTTCAGACACACTTTGACCAAATTGATTATGAAAATTTACACCAATATCATTTTGAGGTAAATCTTCACTATCATTGGTATCTTCATCAGATTCACTTTCTAAGGTTTCACTTTCTCCATCATCTTCTGAAGGTTCATCTTCCTCCGAACTTTCATCACAAATTTGAGCATGTGCATCATTACACAAATCAAAGTTATCCTCATCTTCTCTGCGAAAAAAAAATAATGAATTAGTGAAGTAGTGATGGATAAGATTTCTTATAGTTTCAAAAAAAGTAAAGATCACCCACCTGATCTCATATTGTCTGTGGCCACTTTCAATGTGTCCTTGACTACTTAATCTTTCATCATATGATTGATACTCATGTTCGTTAGGGCTTGCATCAAGTGATTGATGGATACTAGGGGTTGCAGTATATGCAAAATGAGGATGACTGAGCATGGCAAATCCATAATTTTGAGCTAATAAATTCATATGATAACCATGCTGACCATTCATTTGAAATAGATTATCATGATTTGTTGGTCTAGTCTTTACATACATCTCCAAAAGATTTATATCAATTTTATTCGAAAATTTTTTAGGAATGACAAGAAATTGTAGCAAAGACTGGTCATTCTCTATTTTAAATTCAATAAACCTTGTAATGTTACCTTGAAATGAGCATGGATATTTTTCAGAAATATCCATTTGAATATTTTCACTGTTTGTCCTCATTTTTTCGTGCAACATTGCAACTAGTTCAACGTAGCTAGTTGAAATAGACATGCTAACAATCATTCTAGCACCTTCGCTGTATCTAAATCCTCTTATTTCAGAAATTATTTCAACACCCCAATACAAAGCAACCATCACATTTTCTTCAAAATTAGCCATTTTTCTGCTATACACAAAAATAAGATATGTATTATAATTATTAAAACATCAAAATAATTTTAATGCATTACAAAATATTGGCTAGCCATACCTATTAAAACTTTGTAAATGTCGTTTCTAGAATAAAGCACATAAGCAAAAGCTTTGGTTAGAATTGTAAAAATGTGTTTGAACATTCTATACATACCGTCACTTATATAATCTGTTGTCCTAAAACTTTGCAGGTCCGTGATTTGATTCGCTAGAAACGTTACTCACAGTAACGTTTTTAACTAAAAATGTGACTAGTGATTACGATTTCAAGGCAAAATTTCGGTCAAAAAAGTTGTTGGGTTGATTTGATAGAATCGTTATTCGGAGTAACGTTTTACAGCTAAAACGTTATTGGTGATAACGTATTTAATGTCAGATTTGTACAGAGATTCTTGGGTGGCAGAGCTACAGAGAAACGTTACTGTCGGTAACGTCTTATGTCTAAAACGTTACTGAGAGTAACGTTTTATGTCAAAACGTTACTGTGAGTAACGTTTTATATTCTAACATCTAACGCCAATTCCGTTTGAGCCGTTAACCTTTTTAAAACATAAAACGTTATTGGGAACAACTTTATACTAGTTTTGTAAAATTTTCAAAAAACACATTACTTTGGTGAATTGATTCGAAAAATGACTTATTCCGGTCCAAGTTTCCAGTAAACTAGCTATGGCCCCGTTTTCAGTCAACATATTTGTTTACTTCTCTTTTCTCTCGTGGGTTTCTCACAACTCCTAAAATTTTCTTTTGTTGTATCATTAAGTTAACTCACTGGAATTATGGCAAAATCCAGTTTCCTGGCTTTCTCTCTTTCTCTTATGTATAAATTCTTCGTAAAATTTGTAAGTCTTCTTTGAATGGTTCTTGTATACTCCTAGTATTGTGTGTAATCATTCATTGAAAAGTTTAAGTTGTTAGATAGAGTACGTGTTCATTATATTATGTCTCTCTATATATTCCCGGAACGTGTTGATGTGATTACTTTTTTTCTATGGGCTAAATATGTAAAAATAGTTTTTTTAATAATGGGTAACAGAGAGAATTGAATTCAAGACCTCAGTCTACTTTGATATTACATTGAAACGTGTGATCGACTATGTAATCTAAAAGTTTAAATTGTTAGAAGAGGCACGTCTTTTAATTTTATGTTAGCCTGCAAGGGCATGGTTGAGTGGTTGTGAGGTGGGTCTCCGACATGGGAAACTTGATATCTAATCCAGCCTCCATTTGCCGCTCAACCATGAACTCATCACATGAGACTTGCCTCGTACAGTTGTGGATTTTCCTGGGATTCCAAGAAAAAAAGTATACTTGGTATTACGTTTCTATACACACACCAAACAAATAAATATTACCTCATAAATTCTTGAAAGAACTCTTCGAGTAGTTGCATCAAGAAATCAACCTCCTCCTGCTCAAAGTCAAATTGTTATATTGCTTAAACAACAGTAAAGAAGATTATTCATAAATCATAGAAAATAAGTCGCAACTTCATGTGTGTGAAAATCCCTAGCATTAAATTGTAAATGATGAAGAGTAATAATGTGACAGCGTCTCAATAACTTTAGTTCAAATATTATGTTGTGTTAAGGTAGAATTCAGAAACTTCAAATTTTAACTCCCCGCCTCTGAGTATTAGCTAAACAATTATCTTCACATGTCAACATACTTTTGCATGCGTTCAGTTTATTTTTCGTTATTAGTAATATATATCGATAAGCAAACCAATCCATTTTTCGTGATTATTATAGCAACATGTTTAGGTATAAGTTCTGGATGAATTATTTGGACACGACGATCACCATCATTGTCAAGGCTCAGTGAGTTTGAGATCTTGCATAAATGGCGACGACTATAAGAGCTCTTGGATATTGGGAGGAATTGGACCTTCCCCCCTCCTAACAAAGAGTTCATTTCCTCAAATCCTTTTTTCCCTCCTAGTAAAATAAAGACAGACAAGGGGATAGTTATATATATAATAGAAATATTGATAGATATGATCAGATAAAGCACATGGCACCGATCGACGACATCGATATCTGATTTAGGGTTAGTGCATCTCCACTTAACTGTAGAGTAGGTCCATTAGCATATCAAATTAATTTGGTATGGTTCATCTTTTATATTTGATTTAGATATTAGTGGCATAGTAAATAGAGTTGTCAAAATGGACTGGCCCAACCCAACCCAGCCCAAGCCTCACGGGCCAAAGAATTTGATGGGCTAGGACGGGCTGACCCTTCACTTTAAAGCGCCTTAAAATGTATGACTCAATCTAGCCCTAATAGGGTCGTGAGTTGGGACGGGCTAGCCCTTTATTTTTATCGATTTTTTTGTTAAATTTTTTTTTTTAATCTATATTTGAACTAATAGATATGGCAATCCATTCGCACTTCTAACATATTATTATATAAAGTATATAATTGTATGATGATTTATAATATTTTCAACGCCAATACATTATCAAACACATTTGAATTCATTGATTACATTATCTTAATTAACATCAACATTCATCTAAATTCATATGCAAATTTAATAAGTTGAACAATATCAACAAGTTTAATATCAAAAATTAATAATATTTAAAATTCTCTTAAAAATATTATTGCTTTGAGTTTAGGTAATGTTGTGCAATTGATTTCGAGTAGCTGCAATAACTGTTTAAACATTTCATGATGGATGCAATTTTTATATTTATGATTAGAAATTTTAATATTTGTCATTTAATGCTAAATGAATAAAATATTATGTAAGATACTAGGTAAAATTTATTGAGTAATTAATATTTATATTTTTAATTCCTTTTGCTTACAATTTTCTTTAATTCTAAGTCTAAATTGAATAACAATAACAAATGAAACATCTATACTTGATGATTAAGGTTTTTAACACTTAATAAGTTAAATATTATATAAGATATTAAACTTATTCAATAACTACTATTCTTAGTTATTACTTTTTTTTTACAATATTCATATATTTTTAATTTAAATTAAATAGTATTTTGACCCATGGGTCGGTCCAATCCAGCCTCAGTCAAGTCTCAAGAACCAGCAGGCTGACTTGGACTGGGCTTATAAGCCCTAATTTTAAATGGGCTCAAAAGTCATAACCCAACTCAACCCTTTAGCGGATTGGGTTGGGCTATGGGTGTCAAACGGGTTGGGCCGGGCCAACCCGGAATCGTCCCTTCCATTTTAACCGGGTTGAGGGCCGGTTTTGACGCTAGCCGGGCCGAGCCGGGCCAAATAGTAAAAAAATTAAAACCCACCCTAACCCGGCCCACTTAACCCAACCCGGTCAAACTCGGTTAAAAACCGATCAAACCCATTTAAAAAATAAATAAAAAATCCAATATACACTATATACACTCCAATATACACTATATACACTCCAATATACAATATATATTTTTAAAAAAATATATAAACAATTACACATATATACGTACCATTCAACATATAATTATATATGACTATACGTACTACTTTAAATAAAACATATACTATAATAGTATAATATATATATATATATATATATATATATATATTTATATACTAATTTATAAAACATATACACATGTATACGTTAAATATATACTACTTTAGAAGATATGTACACATATATATGCACCATTCAATATATATGTACTACTTTAAATAAAATATATACTACAATATAGATATATATATATATATATATATATATATATATATATATACAACAATATGTATATATATATAGTTACATACTAATTTATAAAGCATATACACTTGTATACGTTAAAGATATATACACATATATACGCACCATTCAATATATATGTACTACTTTAAATAAAGTATATACTACAATATATATATATATATATATATATATATATATATACATACTTGCATACTAATTTATAAAACATATACACTTGTATACGTTAAATGTATACTACTTTAGAAGATATATACACATATATACGCACCATTCAATATATATGTACTGCTTTAAATAAAATATATACTACAATATACATATATATATACAACAATATATATATATATATATACAACAATATATATATATATATATATATATATATATATATAGTTACATACTAATTTATAGAACATATACACATGTATACGTTAAAGATATACGTCTATAGAAGATATATACACATATATACGCACCATTCAATAATATGTACTACTTTAAATAAAGTATATACTACAATATATATATATATATATATATATATATATATATACTTATATACTAATTTATAAAACATATACACTTGTATACGTTAAAGATATAAGTCTATAGAAGATATAAACACATATATACGCACCATTCAATATATATGTACTACTTTAAATAAAGTATATACAACAATATATATATATATATATATATATATATATATGTGTGTGTGTGTGTGTGTGTGTGTGTGTGTGTGTGTGTGTGTGTGTGTGTGTAGTTAATTAATAATATATTAAAAGTAAGTTTTTAATGTAAACTAGAAATTCATTTTAAATCATTTTAAATCAATATATAGGTACTACTTTAAATAAAATATATACTACAATATATATGTATATACTATGTAAGTATATATATATATATATATATATATATATATATATATATAGTTATATACTAATTTATAAAACATATATACTTGTATACGTTAAATATATATGTCTATAGAAGATATATACACATATATGCGCACCATTCAATATTTATGTACTACTTTAAATAAAATATATACTACAATATACATATATATGTATTACAATGTATAGATGGTTATATTATACTAATTTATAAAACATATACACTTGTATACGTTAAATATATACATCTATATAAGATATATACACATATATACGCACCAATCAATGTATATGTACTACTTAAAATAAAATATATACTACAATATACCTGGATTACAATACATAGATAGTTATATTATACTAATTTATTAAACATATACACTTGTATACAATAAATATATACATCTATATAAGATATATACACATATATACGCACCATTCAATATATATGTCATACGTTAAATAAAATATATACTACAATATACATATATATATACTACAATATGTATATATATATAGTTATATACTAATTTGTAAATCATATACACTTGGATACATTAAATATATACATTTGTAGAAGATATATACACATATATGCACACCATTCAAAATATATGTACTACTTCAAATAAAATATATACTACAATATACATATATATATACTACAATATGTATATATATAGTTATATACTAATTTGTAAAACATATACACTTGTATACGTTAAATATATACGTCTAGAGAAGATATATACACATATATACACAGCATTCAATATATATGTACTACTTTAAATAAAATATATACTACAATATACATATATATATACTACAATATGTATATATATATAGTTATATACTAATTTGTAAAACATATACACTTGTATACATTAAATATATACATCTGTAGAAGATATATACACATATATACACACCATTCAATATATATGTACTATTTTAAATAAAATATATACTACAATATACATATATATATACTACAATATGTATATATATATAGTTATATACTAATTTTTAAAACATATATACTTGTATATGTTAAATATATATGTCTATAGAAGATATATACACATATATACACTTCTATAGAAGATAT
The DNA here is from genome assembly GCA_030864215.1 of Capsicum pubescens. Lineage (NCBI taxonomy): Eukaryota > Viridiplantae > Streptophyta > Magnoliopsida > Solanales > Solanaceae > Capsicum > Capsicum pubescens. Next base: position 274,974,718 of record CM061543.1, on the reverse strand, counting down.
CCAATTTATAAAACATATACACATGTATACGTTAAATATACACTTCTATAGAAGATATATACACGTGTATACGCACCATTCAATGTATATATACTACTACTTATAAAATATACTACATTATATATACATTACAATATATATAGATATACTTATATACTAATTTATAAAACATATACACATGTATACGTTAAATATACATTTCTATAGAAGATATATGCACAAATATACAAAACATATGCTACTTAATATAATAAATTAATAATATTTGGTAGTAAATTAATAATATATTAGAAGTAAGTTTTAAATTTAAAGTAGAAAACTAGAAATTCAATTTAAAATTTTAAATCGTTAAATGAAAAAATATAAAAAGCAAGGACTAAGGAGTGAATGAATTTGGGGAATTTTATTGATTGCAAAATGATCCAAAATTTATAATTTACATGAATGAAAAATCTATAAATTCTGCATCATTTTTTCCAACTCATTCATGTTAATATTAATGGGAACTTGCATAGGATAGTCGAAGTCAACGGGGGCAAAACCATGCATTGGACTTGATTCTGCTGAATTTTCCCGTGGAGTCATAATTTCTTCAAGTTTCAGCTCGTCCCTCGGCTCCGGTTCCATTCCTCGGATTCTTCTTTCCGCTCTAATCCAATCTCTGAGGCAAACTAGAACATTCATTGCATTGTTTCCCAATGAGTGTCGGTTGTCTCCAATCTGCTGTCGTCCCTGACTAAAGGCGCTCTCTGATGCAACGGTTGACATTGGAACATTAAAGATATCTCTAGCTAATCTTGAAAGCACATGATATTGTGTTTCATTACTCCTCCACCAATCCAACGTGTTGATCCGTCGTCTGTGATCCTCTGGTGCCGTCCGAAGATAATATTTCAGCTCTTCCCGATAAATTGATGTGTAAGTTCTCTCATCAACACTGTTCCAACAATTTAAATCATAAAACGAATCAGAAAAACACTATGTGCCGGCCTTTTAGAAGATGATGGCTCCTCGGGAGGATGAGGAGCGACAGTTGGAGTGATATTTGTAGGTACGGCTAAATCAAATAAATCAGCATAGTGATTATATAATTTTTCTATGTAATTCGTTGCATCAACCGTAGCCGTCCACAAATCAGGTTGTACTTGTTCAGAATCATGGTTAGTATTTATTTCTAAGTTAGTATAAATAAGAGTACTAAAGTGACACATATTATTATATTTCATGCACGGATTTAGCATAGCACCAACCAAGTAAATAGGGGGAATCGGAAAAAAATATTTTTTAAATTTCGCAAACATGACGCCAACAGCTTCTTTATAACCTTCTTTATTTTTATATTCTTTGAGCAAACCAGAAATATCGGCTATATATGCCAAAATATTACAAACAGTAGGATAATAAGCACCGGAAAATTCAACCGTAGCTATATAAAAATTTTCTAAAAACTTAACAAGATCATTAATTACAACCCAATCAGAATTATGTAGCATGCAATCAGCAGAATCAGCAAATGAACCACAATGTTGGTTAAAAGCTAGTGTAATAGGAATTCTATATTTATAACAAGTTTTTAAAAATTCATACGTAGAATTTCATCTAGTATCAATTTCCTCAGGCATCAAAATCGGTGTAAGTCCATTTTCTTGACATTTAACTTTAAATTCTCTAATTCTCGATCTACGATTATTTCCTTGAATAAAACCAACAGCAAGACGAATTTTTTCAATATAAAACTCAAAAAACTCAAGACCATCTTTTACAATTAAATTATATATATGACATGCACACTTAATATGAAAAATTTCAGGTAAAGGCGGAGATTTTAATTTTTTTATAGCAGTGTTGTTGTTAGAAACATTATCAAAAGCAATACATAAAATTTTATTTTCGATACCATAATATCCGACAATTTTAACAATAGAATCAACAATAAATTGTCCAGTATGTTTACGATCTTCATCATATAAAAAAGCAAGAATACGTTTTTGCATCACGAAATTACTATCCATCCAATGACAAGTAACGGTTAAATAATCATTTTTATTTACAGCACGACCAAGATCAGAAGTTAGGGACAATCTACATTGAATATTTTTTAACAATGTTGATAAATAAAAACAATATTGTGAATGAAGTCTAAAAATATCAGACCGACAAGTAGTTCTAGGAATACCGTTAAACATAGGATTATAAATTGCTTGTATATAACGAATAAAGGCATCAGAAGAAGGAAAATTAAAAGGCAAACAACCCACAGCTACCATTTTAGTTATTTCTTCCCGGTCCCTCAATTTATTATACTTCTTCGCTATGTGACCGGTTGCTGGGTCCATTCTAGTTTGCGTTGGTCCACCAACATCCCCACCACCTTGTGCAATATTTAACTCTCTTTTGTGATCTTCAGCTACATGTCTCATTAACGTACCCGTACCCCCTTGCTTGCCTCCACTTCTATGCTTATATATTTGTTGACAAATATTGCATTGCACCTCAATATCTGATATACGTTCAAAAAATTGTCATGCAATACTAGTTCTTTTACGAGGTCTTGGGGCACTGGGAGGATGGGGAGGGAGATTAACCGATTCAGATCTAACGTTAGCATCTCCTACTGCGGGTGTCTCAGCAATATTTTCATTATCTTCGTCTAAATTAACCGCATCTACTTCATTTTCTTCTTCTATACCGTAGTTTTCCTGAGCTTCTACATAATCCATATCGTGAGCACCTACACCTATTTCTTCCTCAAAAGGTGTGCCAAGCGGTACCGGAGGCGAAGGCACACGGGTATATCTACTACTTGAACTACCTCTACCGCTAGTAATTTGCTTTTTACTACCACTACCGCTTCCGGGACAAAAAATTTTAACACCTTTAGTAGCGAGGTTTCTTAATTTATCCATAATATAAATTAAATTAAACTAAAAATATTCAAAATACACAAATATAATAAAATTAAATAATTAATACAATAAATAAAAATTAAACGTAAGAGATGGAACGACAATACCAAATTTTAGAAGTATCCGAAGATTGCGACTTTAGAAACTTTCGCTTGTACTTTGTAAACGAAAAATTAAAAAATTAAAGTGAACACTTTAATAAATTAAATATATTGAATATTTGAGAATTGAGAATTGAGAATTGAGAGAGAATGAGATTTGAGAGAGTGAAAAATTGTGTGAAAAATGATTTGAAGTTGCAGGGTATTTATAGAATTTTTTTTGGGATAAAAAAATATTTTTTAAAGTTAATTTTTTTTTTTTAATAAATGGGCCCAAACTAGCCGTTTGGACCCAAAAATGGCTATATAGCCGTTGGGCCAACGGCTAGTTTTGCCCAAAATCCCTTTTTTTTTTTTTTTTTTTTAAAAAAAGGTATCCGGACCGGGTCGGTTAACCGGCGGGCCTGGACCGGGCCGAGTTAGTCAGGCCCATTTTAAAAAAATAACCAACCCGGAACCCGAAACCCTAAAGCCCTAGGACTTACCCGGCCGAATTAGTTACGAGGATCGAATCGAGCCGGGTTGGGCTGGATTGGGCCGAATCGGGCCGACCCACTTAACACCCTAGGTTGGGCCGATCTCAAAGGCCAAGCCTATTTTGAGTAGTAAATCGATAACAGTTTGACTTTGATTTAAATAATCATATGATATGAATTATGATTTAAGGCTTTTCAAAAAACGTTTCTATTATATTATTTTACTAACATATTAAACATATAGAAATATCTCAAAGAAAGCACAAACAATTTTATTAGTTATACAAAGTTGAGACGCCAAAGTTCAATCAGATAAAGTAGTAAAAATTCTAAGCCCTAAGGTCTAAACAATTAGTTTTATGGTAATACTAGTTTATAAATTATTAGTATTACAATATATATTTTTTGATACAATATTCGATTTTTCGAAATCTTTTTCACTGAATACCATATTAAATAACAAAAAAATTTAAAATCGATACAAATGTCATATCAAATATCATAGTATAAAAATCACGATATCAAAAAATTTAATTTTAATATGATAATTCAGTATCTATCATGTTCATCCCTATATACTCTAATTGTTTAAGGTAGACTTCCTCCGTTTCAATTTATTTGACATAGAGTCCATTTGATGAATAAGCTTATTAAAATATGAAAAGATAACATAACATACACCTTACTTATCATATTTACAAAAATTTCCATCCTTACAAAATAACTAAAAAAAAATGAACTAATTATGTATCTTCACTGGATGTGTCGAGAGATAATTATGTATCTCGACAGATCCAAACTTGAAAAAACATTATATCGGAAGCTAATTATGTATCTTTACAAAAGAAAAAATGTATTTTTATTGAATGTATCATGCGCTAATTATGTATCTCACAAACCCAAAAAGACTTTCAGTAATTATATAAAGTATCAAAATATTCTGTAGTTAAACTCCAATTTTTTTGAAATTTGTGTTGTTTGTCCAAAAATCATCAAGTATTGAGAATCACTTTTTGATGCCAAAACAAATTTTTGACTAAAATAGAGCCTTTCGGCAACAACACTATCGAAATTGGCCAACAATTTGCCACCTTATCTAATTTGGCGTTCTATGTAAATCGAAACATACGTTTCATGTATTAGCCAAACAATTTAAAAACACAATATCTTCCTCAGTATTCTCAATTTTTCTTCCATGGCAAAAAACTGAAATTAAGTGTGGTAATTGTGGAAGCAAGAAAAAAGAGATAATGTAAATGTATTTTAGAAGTTCATTTTGTTCCCCTTCCTAATCTGTTGGTCCTTAATTATGAGAGGAAAATAACTTTTGTGATGGATGTAGCTTACAGAAACTTTATAGGCAGTCATGTTGTAGCTCAAAGTTTCAAAATTTAAAAATTGAATGTTGCAAATAAGCTCTATTTTGAGTAGGTATTGTTACAAAAGATCAGATACGTATTGTGGAAACTAAATCTGAAATTTAGGGTGGTTTGATGTAAATTTTGAGGGTTTTTTTTTGAATGGTTATGGTACTTAGATTCAATAATTTTGAGTAGTTTTTTTTTATGTAAATCAAAGTGTTGTATACCAGATATATCACATTGTATACCAATTTTTTAAAAACATTTCCATAAGTTTTCCTAAGAAAATATAGTAATTATGCGACTGAAAATTTAAAACTTGAACAACGGCAAAAAAACATTTTCTTATCGGGAATGAGTTATTGTATTTTGAGCTAAAGATACACAATGTAAGTTTTAAGTTATATTTTGGCGAAATTTTATGTAAATAGAATAATTAGTTTACAACAAATATAGTTTTTTTTTTTGATAAATTATGTAAAAACACAAATTTAAGAGGCATAAATACATAAAATTTCTTAGCTTTTAAAATATTTCATAAAATCTCATATTTCTCCTTTTCCTTTTGATACATATTAAATAAGGAAGTAACAAATTTACATTTATTTTAGGAGAGTAAATAATGGGAGGGAATCTCTTAAATATCTAAAAGAAAATTAAATTAAAAATTTCTACAGATCTTATTATTTGCAATTTACAAATTTGGTTCAATTTTTTTTCATCTCTATTAATTTTTTTTTCTTAAAATTTTAAAACTTTTACCATGTGCTTCATGCTGACAAGCATTCATACTCTTTTGAAGAATCTTCATACTGTAGAAGCTAAAAAATTTCATAATTTTTAGAGGAATCATGGCAATGACGATGACCACTACAATGGTTTGTAGAATTAGATATCAAATTCGACGTTGATACATATAGTTTTGGTTAATGCACTTGATACATATATAATGTTGTTAATTTCTTGATACATTTTCGTACTATAAATGGTGATACTCATAAGTGATATATTTGTTATCAATATATTGGTGATAGATACGAGTGATATATTTGTTGTCAAAATACTGGTGATACATATGACAGATACTTGTTGATAGTGATTCATATTTTTGATTCATTATAAATGTTTGATACATTTAACATACGTTTGACATATGTAAACTATTTATTTTATGTGTGATTGAATTTTGAATCGGTATTGAATGATTTTACTAGAAAAGCTAGTCCATCACCTAAAAATTTAAGATCAATTTGTGAACACTTCCAATAATAAAACATGTTTAAATTATGGGAGAAGGAAGAAAAATTGAAAGTTGACAGATTTTGGATATTTCAGAGACTCATTTGAAAGTGGATATGGTATGCCACGATTTGCGCATGATTTACTCCCCGTAATAATTGAAAATCAGTTACTTCCTTATTAAACTGTCCACTCAGTTACAAATGTATAACAATGCCTATGTATCAAGGTTAAAGATATGTATCACAAAAATCAAAATTCGTAACATCTTAAAATTTAACAAAATTATGATAAAAAATGTTACAAACCATTAAAAATCCAAAACTTATATGCAAGTTACCCCCTTTTTTTTTTTTTTTTTTTTTTTGCATAAAAAAGCCCAATAGTGTACTAATGACAAAAGAAATATAAAAAATATGGCTGCATGTATATGTAATATATATTTAATGTATCAATATTATGTAAATAGCTATATAATGATATTATCTAGAAGATTATATATATATATATATATATATATATATATATATATATATATATATATATATATATATAATGTACCAGAGATGTGTATACATCCATATACACTGTTTATATAATATTTTGACAAGCAAGCAGTTCGTTTTCCTCAACGAGTTAATTTTTTCAATCCCAGTTAACTCAAATCTCCTCTAAACAGTCCCGAAATTTAAATATGAGTTCCTTCGATGTTTTAAGTCTTTTGATATATTATTCACTTGAAATGATTCACATTTTCGAATTTTAAAATTTGATCTTCAAAGCTATTCAAGTGCCGCTGTCAATGCATGTTAGTTGTGAGCTCATTTTCCAGCTTACGGGAACACAAAACAGTCATGGCCTGCAGAATTAATTCTCTAAATCAAGAACACTTCAACGAAAAAAGTAATATATACAGATTGACTCATATTTTATACTGTTGTATTGGAATTATATTAATCTACTCGTACTACCAATTGTTTCAATTGACAAAAGATATGATGTGCTTCATGCTAGTTTCATATACAGATTACATTAGATAGAGACTAATGGTGAAAGTAATAGCGGGGAAGGGCTATTTATTGTAATAATGGATAGTTGGGTCATAGGGTTAATAAATTGATCGAATGGTTCATTTCCTTTAATTTAGGTAATTGTAAATTAGATAACTGTAATTTTCCAAAAAATAAATTACTCATGTATTTCGATAAAAGTACTGAAATTGATAATTGAAAAAATAAAAGACGTACGGTAGAAACAGATGGATAGACAATAATTAAAAGTTATTTTTTGCGAAGAGTATTTCAAAAATTATAAAAGATATCAGAGATAAAATCATAAATAACGTGACTCAAATCAACTTATAAGCAGTAAAATCGTAAGTTAGGAGTGATCGACTCATGACTTTTGATTATTTTTTTTCCGTTCACGACTCTTAATTGATTTTGATTTATAAGCAATTTTGGTGTTGAATGGGACAAAAGAGTAGGGGTGGACATTCGGTTTATTCGGTTTGATTGTTTAATATCGGTTCGTTTTTTCGATTTTTGAATTGACAAAAATGACAACCGTACTCAAACTAAAATAAATTAAATTTGGTTTGATTTCTACAAATTCGGTTCGGCTATTTCGGATTTTTATTTTGATTTTGATGATTAAAGTAGTGAGCCTTTCTTTGTCATGACTGAACATTTAAAATTGGTGATTTTTTTATAAAAATAATTTTTTTCAAACCTATTTTTCATTCCCAAATATAAATAACTCAACATGCAAAAAAAAAGAAATAAAATAACCATAAGTTTAACATAATACATATCTGCATTAGGTCAGTGACGGTGAAATTACAACCATGACCTCGACACTCGTCTCCTCGAGGTGCCGTTGTTTCAGCAGTAATGAAAATATGAAATGAATACTTAGGGTTACAGGTTACTTATTATATATTTATACAATTATACGGAATATATATAATAAAAAATATATATTTTATATATATATATATATATATATATATATATATATATATAATTTTGATTTTTCAGTTTAACCGAATTTAAAAAAAAAATCGAAATCAAACCGTTTAACTAAATTTCTAAAATTTGAAATTAAAATTGATCCGAAAAATCAAAAAATCAAAACTAAGAGTACCAATTTATAAAATTATAAATGTTGCCATATAAATTCAAACGGAGGAGAACTTTTATTGTAGATTTTAATTTGGTTCATTAACATTAAAAACTAGAATAGTCCTTTTTATTAATTTGTAGCAATATTATATAATGAGAGACAATGAAAAAGGAATGTTGTTGCACGCATGGTGACTTAAGGGTCCACTGCACCTGATTATCGGAATTTGTTCCACTGCACCAGATTATGGAATTTGTTCATTGCACATGATATTTGAGCATAAATTAATAAAAAGCATATGGTCACAATAATTGTCCACTGCACATGATATTATTATTAAATTAGTATATATATCCGTGCGATGTGCGGAGAATATTAAAGTATTATTTTTAATTGTTTCATATTGAAATGCTTTGATCGAGCATGTTAAATTATATTATCTTTAAAAAAAAAAAAATTTAACTATCACATTATTTCTCAATAAAATACGAAAAAAATAAAATAAAAGTTCTAATCCCCACCCACCTATCTCCACCCTATCCTTCTCAAGTTATATCTTTTAAAGATTCCATCTCCTCCCACACCTGTAACTAAATATCCATAAAAAAAAAAACAATCATATATATTTTTATGTATTATTCACAATTTAAAGATATTACATTATTAAAAGAATAAAAAAAATTCTATCTCCTCCCACGCTTGTAACTAAATATATATTAAAAAAAATCAATCATATATATTTTTATGTATTATTCATAATTTAAAGATATTAGATTATTAATATTATTTTCCTCCTCTCTCCCCCGCACCCCCTCCCCCCCTCAAAAAAAAAAAATCCTTCCCCCACTTCTAACTAAATATATGTGAAAAGAATAATCATGTATATTTTTATATATTTTACTTACAATTTAAAGATATTAGATTATTAATATCCCCTCCTCTCTCCCCAATCCCCTCTCTTTCGTTTAAAATTTATAAATAATAATAATAATAGGTGCATTATAATTACTTCATTATATTCTCAAAATTAATTCAAATCTCACCTCTCACCTCCAATCATCCATGCACATTTTTTCATTATACTTTAATTGCTTAAATTTTGAAAATATTTTTTTTGATCACATTAACTTAATGAGTTATCAACTACTACAAAATTAGGAGTTTAAATCTAGTTATTGAAACACAATTGTTGGAATAGAGAATTTTAAGATCAACATATCTTGTCGACTTAATGACAAATCTATTATTCATTAAACTATCATATTTCTTCTAGAATTTCATGTTTAACAACTTCGACACTATTTACAGAAGAAGATCAAGTCACATATCTCTCGAAATAGCTTATGATTATTTATTTGAAACTTTAGGATAATTTATAAAGGAGTAATATTGGGAAAGAAAATAAAAATCTTTCTACAATATATTATTACTATCTCGAATCAAATTTAAATTAAATAATGATAAGTATTAAGTGGTAGAATAACACTAACATTCTAAAATCATGAAGTTGTGATCAAATAAAAATTCAAAAATCATCAAGTGGCTAGGATGCTAATTTGAATTCAAAATCAAATTAAAAACACACCAAATTAATTATTGCATCAAAATAAATTAATTTAAAGTTTACATCGTCTTATGATGAGTTTGAATGACTTCGTTTAAATATGAAAATGAGAAGAGAGAGATCATAATTGTATTTTTAAATTTGAAATATATGTTACACTATATTTCAATTCAAATCTAAAGTTTTTTTGAATCACTTAAATTTTATCATGTTATTAATTTTTTTATTGTACTTGATTTATTTCTCGCTTGTTCTCCATCTCTTGAAATTTTTCTCTTTGTGACGGATAACTTCAACACCTTATCTTCTTCGATTTCTGAACAAATGATATTTATACTTTTAAATTCAATAAAAGTCCTTGCAATTCTTCTAAATTTCAATAGAGAAATAAAAAATATTAAGAATTTCAAAATTTTATAAGATTGTGATATAAACATATACAAAAAAACTTTTACGTCAATGTGAAAATAAAGATGATAACTAATAACTCATTAAGCTTTTGAATATTAGAACCTATTTGTAAAGTAGTCATCATAATCACAATGCTCATATAGCAAAACATAGCTTCTACAAAATTTAACAATTTATTATAGAAAGAAATCAAAGACAAAAATTTTTTTGTAAGTACTTACTGCAATACTTTTTTGTTTTCTTTACATTATTGTATATAGTTCCTGCAACTAAATTGTTCAAAATTTTAATAAAGAATCTGCAAAAGAAAAATAGAATTAATTCACTTCGGATGCTTTCATTCTTAATAACAAAAGATAATATGCATTTCAAAATTATATAAAATACAATACAAACAAACATTGATAAATTTTATGTAAACATAAAGCATCAGGCGATGAAGGATGGTCAATTTAGCTCTTAGATGTGAAGACTCATTTGGTTACAAAGTTACTATCCTCTCAATTTATATGACATATAAAGATAAATTCAAATGACTTTCTCTTTTAATTAGTTAAGTAGATAAAATCCATTCAAATTTCAAAATCATGTTATTTATTATGTTAATAATTTATCAAAATTGCAGTGAAAATTTATAATTATTTTCAAACTAAAAACCAACACTTGATTAGCATATAGACATAGATTAATAAAAATAATGACGTACATTTTAAGATAAGATTATTTTTCAAAAATTAAGAGATAGTGTAAATTTATTTTCAATTCAAAATTTTATTAATTTCAAATACAAACATTTGCTTGAATTGTGGCTAGACAGTTATCACATTTAATTTATTTATTTTTTTAATCGTGTGATAACTCCCAAAAAGAGTCCTAGTTGTCTTGGATTATGAATTGATTGTTATCTCTCCCTAGTTATCACATTTATTATTGTTATTATTATTATTATTATTATTATTATTATTATTATTATTATTATTGTTATTATTACTATAATTTTTTTCTAAATTAAAAAATTACTACTACCTGTCTTCTACTATTACTACTACAATTATTATTGCTTATTGTTATTACTATTATTATTATATGTGTCGTCATTTGACCGGACTCGATATTTAAGAAATAAGTATTGACTTTGTTAAAGTTACAAAATTACCCTTTTTAAAGAAAGGAGTAATATTAGTTAAAATCAAGTGGGACCACTTTTAATTGAAAAAAAAAAGAGTAATAATATTTAAAATCAAGTGGGACCATTAAGGGTAAAATTGTAATTGTATCTTTAAAAACTTAGCAAATAAGGAAAGACGACATTCTTTTTGGGACGGACCAAAAAGAAAACGGCGACACATAATTTGGGACGGAGGGACTATTATTTTTGTTAAATATATCATCCTAAACGTAATATTATGAGTTCTACTATTATTATTTTATATTATTATTATTATTATTATTATTATTATTAAATAGTTAGAGTTTATTTAGAACTCTTCAACTATGATTGCTAGGTTTAAGCTAATAGATTTATTTTAAATTCAAAATATTGTTAATTTCAAATACAAACATTTACTTGAATTGTGGCTAGACAGTTATCACCTTTAATTTATTTATTTAATCGTGTGATAACTTCCAAAAAAGAGTCATAGTTGCCTTGGATTATGAATTGATTGTTATCTCTCCCTAGTTACCACATTTAATTAAATGTTTAATTCATGATAAGTTTTATTCTATTCTTTACAAAATTAATTCGCTGGATAAATTCAAAATCAAATTGATTAATATTGCAAAATTTAAATTTTTACTATGATTAATAGTTTTATTCTATTATTATTATTATTATTATTATTATTATTATTATTATTATTATTATTATTATTATTATTATTATTATTATTATTATTACTATTATTAAATAGTTAGAGTTTATTTAGAACTCTTCAACTATGATTGCTAGGTTTAAGCTAATAAATTTATTTTCAATTCAAAATATTGTTAATTTCGAATATAAACATTTGCTTGAATTGTGGCTAGACAGTTATCACCTTTAATGTATTTATTTAATCGTGTGATAACTTCCAAAAAAGAGTCATAGTTGCCTTGGATTATGAATTGATTGTTATCTCTCCCTAGTTACCACATTTAATTAAATGTTTAATTCATGATAAGTTTTATTCTATTCTTTAAAAAATAACTAGCCGGATAAATTCAAAATCAAATTGATTAATATTTTAAAACTTAAATTTTTACTATGATTAATAGTTTTATTCTATTATTATTATTATTATTATTATTATTATTATTATTATTATTATTATTATTATTTTTACTGCAATATTTTTTTTCTAAATTAAAAAATTACTATTGCTATTATTAATATTTTTATTATCTTTTGTTTAATATTTTTTTTGTTAACTATGTCATCTTAAGCGTAATATTATAAGTTCTACTACAATTATTTTTTTTTTATTAGTATTATTGATTATTAATATTATTATTATATTTCTATCTTTTATTTAATATTTATTTTATTTATTCAGTTAATACATTATTATAACAACATTATTATGTTATGTCCTAAAAATTGCCATGTAGCTTTTTAATATCTTGCCACGTGGTTTCTTGTTTTGCTTTTATATATATACATAGATAATGAGCATAATAATAACAAATTAAATACTACTGTAAATAAAAAGCACATGGCTACATCAATTGTCCATTGTACTCGTGGTTACCTCTGTTGTACATTCTACACGATTGTCTTAAGGGTGTTAAGTGGTCCGGGTCAACCCGAAATCGGCCCGTTAAGTTTAGCCGAGTTGTGGATTGGCCCGGGCCGGGTTGTAGTTAAGTGGGCCGGGTCGGGTTCGGGTTCAACAGTAGAAATTTTAAAAACAATCCTGAATCGGTCCACTTAGCCTAACCCGGTCTAACCCACCTAAACCCGGTCAAATTCGATTAAAAATTTGGTCAAACCCGGTCAAAAACTATTTTTTTTCAATATACACTATATATACCCACCTATATACATTTTAAATACGTTAAACAATATATATACACTATATATATATAGTATATACTACATAAGAATTTTAAAAATATATACACATACACACAATTACACACACATATATATATAACATTCAATAGATACGACTATACGTACTACTTTAAATAAAACATATACTACAATATATATTTATATATATATATATATATATATATATATAAATATATATATAGTTATATACTAATTTATAAAACATTTACACATGTATACGTTAAATATATACGTCTATAGAAGATAAATACACATATATACGCACCATTCAATATATATGTACTACTTTAAATAAAACATATACTGCAATATATATATACTACAATATATATATATATATAGTTATATACTAATTTATAAAACATATACACATGTATACGTTAAATATATACGTCTATAGAAGATATATACGCACCATTCAATATACTAGTCAAGTGTACGTGCTATGCACGTGTGTATCAAGATAATAATAAGTGTATATAAAAGAATAAATTTCTATCATTTATATCGAACAATATACTTGATCCTGCCTTTAAAAATCCTACTTTTATGAATCGGGTCCATTTAAAGTCACGTAAGCCTAATTTCTTGATAAAGAAAAGCTTACCCTTCAAAAGATCTCTTAATTCTCTTTTAATACTGCTCACGTCAAGGCACGTAAAATCACATTCCATTTCATGCATCTTCTTATGCAAGACAAATAATTTTAAATTATAAAATAAAGATATGGACAAAAAATTGAAAAAAATATGACATATTGAAATATCAATTATTTAATATTATTCTTTGAAAGAAAAAATATACTTTAGAGTCTTGATGATGATACTAAAATGTAAAATGAGCAATTCAAATTATTCCTGATGGAAGAATGAAATCGGTTATAAATTTGAATTACTAACGCATGAAATCTCTAATTACCATTATGTTTTATCTTCTAGCCAACTAAAGACTTTGTTTAATACTTGTTTGACACTATGATTTGTTTGCTATTATGAGAAATCACAATTTTCACTTTATTTTTATCTCAATAATTTTTTTAAATGTAAGTATGATTTTGACAAAAGAGTATTAACATGAATTACGCCTTTATAAGAAGTAGAACTAATATAAATAAAAAATAAAATTTAGAATAGAAAAAATATACCTTAAATTCACTTGTAATCAATACCTTGTAATTGATACGAAGTTTTGTCCGCATGTTTCACATAAATCTTTCTTCATCTGCACAAACATATTAATTAAGAATCATTCAATAATGATTTATTTACGAAGGCAAATACAAATAATAAAAGTTTATGAAAAAATCATCTTAAAAGTTAAAGGATCTTCAATTTTGTTAAGCCTAATTTAAAACAACAATAAAAAAAGACGAACTTATTTGAAGGTAAATTTAAACAAAAAAAAAGGCATCAAATATAGAAGCTTAAAACCCCAGACGAACTTATTTGCAATCAAAAGAAAACGTTGAAAATTGAAAAAAAAAAATTAATGTGATTCTTTACATATATTATTTTAGGACTGGTAATTTATTTTTATATATTTTAGGATTCATATATTTTATGTAGTTTAGTATTCTTAATATTTTCATATATTTATTTTACCAGGGTATTCCCATATATTTTAGGAATGTTTGATTTAATGATATAATAATTGAAGAAAATATGTGAAAAGATGATTTTATCTATTGCAGAGTGTTTTAATGAAGGGCAAAAAATTCGAATCACCTTTCTAAGGGTCTTCACACTTTTAATATATTATAGATATGTACTACTTTAAATAAAATATACTACAATATATATATACTACAATATATATATATATATAGTTATATAGTTATATACTAATTTATAAA